>OZ020503.1:21141434-22499915 GCA_963971365.1 Lasioglossum villosulum | reverse complement strand
GGAATAATGGTAGTTTTTATTGACGCCCGCGCCCGGCAGAGGGAATATTATCGGGGAAACAATCCTTGTCCGAGTTCGATGGGAACCTGGATATCCTATGCTTCCGGCACGAGTATTTGCTTTCCATGATGCTATGCGAGCTGATTCACCGAGCCGGAGTCACGCGCCTCGGTTGTTGCTGGTTAATATGGTGTTCGCAGGAGACGATCCGGTAGAAGGTTGTACAGGTTAGAAGAATCCTTGGATTGCTATGCTACTAACAAGAGAACCTATTCAGTCGATACAAGCCGATTTTCTGAAACTTATGTGAGATATAGTTCTCCGAAAAATATTTGACATGTTTCTCTTTTATCGGCAACCACCCACTCTGAAGGGGTGAAAACAGCCCTCAAAGTTGGGGGTCATAACCATATTTTTGGAGATACCTTGGATTTTTGGAAGAATTATATCTTACACAAGTTTCATCAAAATCGGCTTGTAGCAACTGAATAGGTTCCCTTGTAAGTGGAAGTAGATCAATCCTCTCCGAGGCAGACATGGTAGTCTTCTTGCCGATTCAGTCCATGTCCAGAAGTAGATTTATATCTGGGTCAGACACGGTTCAGATGTTAGTAGTTGATATCATTTTTTGACGATTGGATTTAGAAGGACATTGTGAGGGTTTATTTCGGAAGTATTCTTAAACGTACTATACGATTTGAACTTTTTTGAGAAGCTAGATCAATTAGTTTGCTACAGGATGTGAAACAAAATTTTGTCAAAAATTGCAATTGCTCGAAATTGTAGAAAAAATACTAAAAGTTGCATTTTACAACAGCTACTTCGTTCTTTGGATACTTTCTAGATTGTTGGTTAAACGGTCCCGAATAGATTATTTCTGTCCGAGTCAGACACTCAATCGTCCAACCTGCATTGAGTATGGTTCCTCGAGAGAATAACTGTACGCGACGGAGAAATCGGTGGTGGACTAGTAAGTAGATCAAAACGAGGCAAGGAGAAAAAAGAGAAGGGAAAAGCGATCAGATTAGTTGCCGCGGCTGGTTCCGCATTCAATGAATGCTTATGCAAATCTCCTCGTGAAAACTCGTTCGGGCGCCGTAAGATTTCCACTCGCTTCTAATCCTCTCGGCGTACGTATCGCCCGGCATTATGCGCTTGCACTTCCGCCGCTCGCCATTCAATTTCCTTTTCCCAGAGATTAGAGAATCGACGCCGAAAGAATCCCTTTGCATTCGCGATTAATAGCGGATTAAATATCGCGAGAATTCTTTCAGAATTTCCGCGAAATTTTCTGCGAGAGCAGTTGAATGCAGGTCGAATTTCTATAGTCGAGGAAGCTTTGGTATAATAAGCATCCGGAACGTCGTGCATCGTCCGGATTATTTAAAAATGATGAAGAAGGATGTCCGTAAAAATTGATACCATAAAGAACTGTAGAGATCTATCGATGGTGCATAAAACGTGAAGTCGTATTAGTAACAGTAACAACAATGATATTAACAGGCAAGAACAGGCTCGTAGCGCCAGACCAGGCAGAACACCCCCGGTGAATGCGAACAGCGGGCCACCGGGGATGTTACGGCACTGGTAGACGTAGGGAAAAAAGGGCCTTGTTCTTTGGCCGTGGGCGGTGGGGGTTTAGAGAGTAGGGGCAGGGATGGCAGTCCCGTTTTCCCCCGATCATCATCTCAGGGGGTGCAGAGTCCCACACTACCCTCTCCGACCACCATCGAAGGAGAGGGTGCGTGTAAGAGACATTCCTCCACCGCCCTTAAACAGAAAAAAGAATTTCATATAGTAATAACGATGATTTGAATTTGTTTCAGGGCCAACGAGGGCGATCTAGCACCGGATGCAGCTGCGGCCGCAGCAGGCCCTGGGACCGGTGAAATCGTTGGAGGTCCCAGGACGCCTCAGCAAACTGCCGCGCAAAAACGATTGCAAGCGACGCAGGCGCAGGTGGACGAGGTCGTCGACATCATGAAAACGAACGTCGAAAAAGTCTTGGAGCGTGATCAGAAGCTGTCCGAACTGGACGATCGAGCAGGTAAGATCGATAACAATGTCCATAAAAATTCCGGAAGCTGCTGGTCTCTTTTAAAAGACGCAAACATATTTTTGTGAATTTAATGATTGCGAAAAGAAGGATTAAGGGGTGCATGCAGCGCAAGTAGAATGGCCTTGTTTGGGCCAGACACTCTGGGAGACTAAAGAGTCGTGAGCAAATACTTTTCAGAGGAGAATAATACGAATTATTTGTGATCAAGCTACGTTCTTCGTTTGTTGGAAGACAAACAACCGTACGCTTTACTGCAAAAGAATTCTTACGGGACACTCTCAAAGGAGCGAACGAATTGTCCTAAAACCATCGAGGCCTTCGTTCCATTCGGACGCGAACAACACTACCATTCCATTTATTACACGGCGAAAGTAGATTATCCCTGTCTTATCCAGACAATATAAACTACCACAAAAGAATTCTTTAAGATCTGCTCGAAAGGAGCAATATGCAAATGAAGTATTTCTGTGCAAAGTACATCTCCACTTCATTAAGAGATAGACTACGGTTCCAGTTATCACACAATACCAGTGGATCATTCCTATCACGGTCAGACTATCGTGTAATCTACCATAAAACAGTTCCTTAAGAATACTTCACAGAGAACTACGTCCAAGTGAATTTCCTCTGACCGAAGGTGCTTTCTCAATCCATCAAGCATCAAACAAAGGTCCGTGTTTCACGAGGCGGAAATAACTTATCCTAAGCAGTTCAGACCAGTAGGTGAACTCTGGAAGAGTATTTTAAATCAGTTATCTAAAATCAATTGTATAACAGTTTATTGATGGAACATGACAGAGTATTAAATTGCGATTGTACTGATTGAAAACCGGAAAGTATTCCACTGAAAACACACAGTGGAAGTAGGTTGCTGCTGTCATGATCAGAGGCTCGTAGGAAGCTTTAGAAGAACGTGACTCATGGGAGTGAACGGAGGTGTATTATTTCAGACCATGCTAACTAGCGATCCTACTTATTAAAAATCGGACAATATTCCGTATAAAACACAGTGCAAGTGGATTGGCCCTGACACGACCAGACGGCCACGCGAACCTGTCCAAAAACGAAAAACCGATTCCAGAGGTGGAAGATATAGGCCCCACTCCACCGGCGTCCAATTACTAGAAAATAATTCTGTAGCGCATTAATTGGCAATTACTACAATGCACGGGGCAAAATGAACGGCAGGATTGTTCCGTTAGAATCCGGAGCGTAATGGCATTACATAAAGACAAAGCAGGAGGACGGCATGCGGCAGGCCGGGTACAGGAGGAACAAATGAACACGGCCGAGATATTATGAATGGACGGTGGATGTTCGAGCGGAACTTTCCCCTGTACAAAGAACGGGGGCGGATAGCGACAGCGTTTAAGGTTCAAAACTGTCAGACTAACGATTACGGGGGAGGACAAAAGGCAGGCACAGGATTAAGCCGAAGGACGAACAGTCGAAGCAGCCCGAAGGATCTTCCCTCCATTCATTCTCGCAGCGGCGTTCAAGTAGTTCGACCCTGCGCGTCCGACTGCACACGGATATCGATTACTGTGTCGAGCTCGCGTAATCGATGCCGAGCCCCGCGCCACACAGTGCTGCATTTTCGTGAGAACCTGGACAGAATTTCATTTCCATTTGTGACACGGATACCGATGCATCGAATAGCCCCTCAATCAAAATCGACTTTCCTTGCACCTCGATGTCTTCGAAATTGAAGGAATCGTTTGTCTCAAGCAAAATACTTAAAATATATCAATCCAGTAACGATTCGTCGAATAGATCCAACGAATTTGGAGTGATTTGAATATCAGTATTGTTAAACGTTCATTTGCAGTTCAATGTTATATGCAAATAATAAGGATTCGGTCTTTTAATGATTCTAGGCTTTCATTTAGACATTGATTATTTTAATCTAAATTCGTCCACTTATAGAGGTGGCTTTAATTATTTGATCGCACACTGTAGATAATTCGAGTAAAAGTCTGTCTGATCATAGATCCCATTCTACTGCGTGTGCGGACCATAAACTGATTCACACCACTGTCCCCGCAACCGAGGGCGATTAAACCCGTGAAAGCCTCTCACAATATTCGCCATGTCAAACAATTAATGGTGGCTGCGGCTTCGTTCCCGAAACCGACCTTCTAATTCGGCGACCGTTTGTTTCAATATGGCGCCGCGAAATTAATACTAAATGGATGGTCGGGGAAATTGTCGGCCTCATTTTTGTCGGCCGTTGCTATTCAATTTTAGTCGATCGCACATTTCGGGATAAATCTCTAACTATGAAAAGCATATAACGAAGTTAAACAACGAATCAAGTGACAAGATATGCGTAACAACAGCTCTTCCTTGAGAAAGCTTCGTGGATGAATTTTCCTGATTAATCCTCCCACGCAGACGAGAAAATCCAGTTGGCGTAATGTACTTTTTATTAGGTTTGTTTAAAGGGCACGTTTTCCGTCGCGCATCAAAGGATCGAGTAAATTAACATTCAGCAATTAATTTCTGCAGAAAGAGCTCGATCGAAAAAAATTCCTCGAAGGGAATAAACCTTCATAAGTAAGTTCTCCAGCGTTGTATTTATATTTTTCAAAGTAGATGCTGTTTTTATAAGCTCGGGGAGCTTTCGAACGTAATCTTTTATGATCCCATGGATCCTCGCGAACAGGCGAGTCTCCTCTGAAGCTGCGGATTCTCTGCTATGAAGATGCACAATGCACTCTAGTGGGATGCTGGAACTCGTTAGGGAAGTACCGTCGACGTAATTATCCCTCCCAATTTGTTCGTCATAGCACGGAGCTGACGTCGTCGCATTCCCCTGTTCATCGCGTCGCAGTCCTCTTGTCGATTCTCACGCGAAGCTTTCCTGATAATCCTCGCGACGAATTCGACGACACGCTGCACATAAGCTCGAAAACTCGAACAAAACATGAAATAAACATTATTTACTGTTTGAATAAACCGCGTGGATCGATGGACAGCGCGGTTGTTTGTTATTTTTCTAACGTTTTCGAATTTTTTCACAGATGCGCTTCAACAAGGGGCGTCGCAGTTTGAACAACAGGCGGGAAAACTGAAGAGGAAGTTCTGGCTACAAAATCTGAAGGTGAGAAAACACCCTGATCAATTTTATAGCGTCCAACGGTATCTCAAATCTATTTTATAGCATGTTTTTATTTAATACAAAATCGATAAATCGGGTACGAATTGGTTTTTTTCGTCGGATAAAAATATTCCTCTGTACATGTGGCCATTGGAACACAAAAATGTTCTGGACGGATAGTGTTTTACTTGATGGAGTATTTGATCTTCCGACGAAATTTAAATAGAGGTGGAATTTCGTTTTATAGAATATTTGATCGACTATTTTTTATCTATTTGACATTAAACTCCGGGATCCAGTTATTGATTTTAAGGTTTAATAGAAAATATCTGTGGTAGCGTGTACACTTCCTATCGGAGACAGAAAGAATTTGATTAAAATAATAACCGAAGAAAATTTTTATCTTTACCGTGTATTTTGATCTCGTTTGTGTAACAACTGATAAGAACCACTTGGTTTTCTTTGTTTCGTAGATGATGATCATCATGGGCGTCATCGCACTCATCGTATTGGCCATTATCGTCGGTAAGTAGTCAAAGGTGTAGATGCACTTTGAGAAAGCTAATTACACCGCCACTGTAATTGTCTCTGAGTGTTTTCTGTGTCATTTCGTCGATGACACACACGCCACGATTATCGAGCGATCGATTGGGAATTCGAAATTTCATCCAAAAATAAAATCAATCTCCATAAATCACTAGTGGTTTGTACTTTACACGTGTGCGTTAGGAACATTGTGTTCAATTGATTATTAACGTCAAGATAAATTTTATCTTGAAGTGGATTGAAAATTTTCCGAATACCAATCGATCGTTCAAGCCCACTGTCACTGTCAGTCTGCATTTCCGTGCTAAGAAAAGGTCTCCACGACCAACAGACTGTGTTCACACGGCGCAACGGGCAATCGAACTTCACGGCAGAAATATCGCCGATAAAATTCGATAAATGCTCGTGGAATTCCCCCGGAAAATTCCTCGAGAATTCCTCGGGAATTCCTCGGCCGTACATATACATATAATATACATATGTATACATATACATATCCGGGAACGGTTTCGTCCACAGAGAAGCGTTCACTTTATATCTCGAATCGTTCTTCTCGACGACGAGACTTCCAAGAATTTTGACAGCGAATCGAATTTATTCGACGAAAACTGGAAACATTTTAACACCAATTTTTTCAACGAGATTTCCCAGATTTCTGGAGCCATCCTGCAAATGGACAAATGTTGCACGAGAATGAAAAAATTAAAATTATTCGAGGAAATATCAACCTTTAAACTTGAACGATATCAACTTTGTGGAATTAAAAATGGAGTCTATTTTTCATTTCTGATAACAATTTCTTGCAAAGAGTTCTCACAAATAATTCTCGTTTCGTGCCACTGTTTAAAAGAGAACAACTCCGCGAATCTAAGAATAGAATAGCTATTTTCAGAGTTGCATATTTCGCCCCTGGAAGTGCAGACGATTGTATTAAAAGTTTGCAGACCCGAAACCACAATTAACAAGATGCAAAGCGTTGTATAAATTTTTCGACCTGTTAATTGCTGAGCCGCGCAACTTCCAAGCACGCGAGTGGTTCCACCATAAAAATCGGTAATTGAAGAAAGTTGCTCCAGAGGTCTGGCGAAGTTCCGTTCGAAATTGGCGCGGAGCAATTAAAGAATTCTCTTTTCTAGTCCTTCGCAATGAATTCGAGCTCTCGACAGCTCGCGGCGACGAATTTCTCTGAACGACCGAAGAGAAAAAAAATAACCGTGGCCCTCTCGCGATCATTTCCTCACCGATTGAATTTTAACGTGTGAACTCTATGTGTTTCTCTTTTCCCGTCTAGTGAACATCATGTAGACGTGCTGGTTGGTGGAAGAGATTTGTGTGTGAGTGAGTCTGAAGGTAGAACCAAAAAAAAAACGCAACACACAAACTGCGACCGTTTCCGTGTTACTGTTGTCTCTATCTCTGTCTCTCTGTATATTTATTTCTCGTTATTTCCGCTCTGTCCACCTGTGCTCCTTTACCTTCTTCTATTCTAGTAGGTCGTGTGTGTACGAGTACCTGTGTATACGGACATGTGTATATCTCCGTTCTCGTTGTTTCTGTATTACCAAACACCCACAAAACACCCCCGTTCAGACAACTCGTCGTCCCCCGAACTTCGTCCCGCGCAGCTGTTCGCTGTTTCGTCAGAATCTTTCCGGATCGGTGTATCCAATCACTCTAAAACAGTCGATAATTAAACAATATTAAATAAACAATCTATACTTCCTTTCTCCGGGAGGATGATATTACAGTAAAGTCGCGTTTACTGTCTGCAATCGGATACGCGATCACTGTCCAGTGCCTACCCCCTCCACCGTCATGCACCCCTTCTCTACGTTCGGCTTTCTTTTGAACTGTCGGCGCGGTCGGCGCAGTAAACGCACTCATAAAAAAATAATGTCGGTATGCGATCACTGTTGAAGTGATCTATCAACAGACGCTGTTGGAAAGTAATCGCGAATTTACTGTATCGATCTTCCCCTTCTCTGTTTAAACGAATGCGAAAATTCGCTAAAAAATCTAGAATATTACTAACATCCAGATGCACATACACGAATTTTTTCCAATTTTTTTTTGTATCCCTTGCAAGTTGATACGAAACGAAGAGCTTCGTGTACTCTAGTTTTAACACATTTTCTTATTTTTGTTTTATTAAAAAAGTAGACGAGACCAAGAAAGATTCTGATGAAACCGACGCTTGACGTCGCTATCTGTATTCCACTCCCCGTAACAAACCGTTCCCGTCCTTCGTGGCTCGTTGTATATTCATGAATCACCGATTTAATTGGACCGAGGCTCAATTAGCGATCGCGGACGCGTACCGCGCGAGGACAAAGGTTTCGAAAAACGAGCGGGTTAAAAAAATATGAAAGAACGGGTGAAAGGGAAAGATAAAAGGAAAAGGTGGTTCGTGAATTCTCGACGGGCTGTGAGACCAGCGTCGAGCCCAGAGCAACACGATCAACAGACAGCGACACCACAAACATCAACAAATGAGCGGCTTTGCCGGATCAGAGAGCTTAAACGCCGCGAATCGATGCTTTTAATGACTTATCGACGGAAAACCAATTTTCCAAATTAACTCGCCGCCGTTAAACTTTCAACGTAATTGCACCCGGCTGATTGGGCATCGCGTTTCCAACGTGTTCGCGCGATCTATTTCAATATCTTACCCCGGTATTTAATTTTAAAGTGTATTGACGGTTTTGATAACTTTCCACGAAAATTTCGTATGAAACGGCGCAGCTTACTTTGGTATTCAATTTTAAATGTAATTGGACGATTTAACGATTCACAGGTACTGTTGTTGTTTAATTTTCGATATAATCCTGCAGATTATTCGAATATTTTATCCATTAGTGTTCGATTTCAAACGTAAATCAACAGGTTCTGTTTTATTGGATGTTGTACATAATTGTACATGTTTTTAATATTTTATTCTCGACGGTTTCAAATTGTCGGCTTCATTTCGAACGTAATTGGACAAACTATTCCAGTGCTTCAATCTAAGCACAATTATGACAAACTGAACTCTGAACTCTGATTTAATTGGTAGAAGTTGAAAATGCCACCTACCGACCATCCTATACAATTCTACTATTTCCACACTGAATATTAAACAGAAATTTGAAGTATTCGTGAATGTGATAAACAATATTGATACGATTCACGATAATTACGGAAATGAGAATGCTAAGGTCTCCGAACGATTTCTATTTAGAAAATCATTTCGAGACGAATTGCGAACATTGACGTTCCGACAGGAAATTTTCTTTTGTTTTCTCGATTCCGGCGTTTAGAGTTCGCCAAAAACTCTCGCGATTTCTCCGAGTATTTTGCAACAGGTTTTCCGAAACTAGTCTAAGAGTAATCACTGTAGATCACGAAGAATGATCGAAACGGAAGCGTAGAATACTCTCGAACGAGATACGCTATGTTAGGAGTCGGTGAAACCATTGAAAACAGTTCAAAGAATTCTCGCGACGAAACAGATTCTCAAGAAAGCACACTAACAACTCACTCCCCGCCACGTAATTGACTGTTATGTGTCTGTCTGTACTCTTTTGGTGGTATTACCCTGTGTGTCTTCCCCGAAGTTAGTCCCAGCCAGTGGTTTTCAATTTTCTGGTGGTTCACGAGACCGAAACTGTAATAGAAACGGAACGTGGCGTGTAACGATCGGAACCGCAAACAAAAAGAACGGTTTAAACGAATAAATAAACGGGGAGAGCGACGGAAACGGAAGTCAAATATATAGAAACGAATAAAAGTCAATCGAACGATCCGAAACACCACCGAGAAATGAAAACACGAAATGGACACCAGCACAACCGACCATTTTTAACAACATCAACAACTACTACAAGCTTTAACAATATCTATCGTTTTACAACAATAAAGAAACAACAAGTACAACATCAACAAATTTAACCAACAACAGTAACAGTTACCAATCGACTAGAGTCGATGTCTCTGTATAAGCTTTTGTTTAAACACCCCCCTCCACTGTTCTCTTCGGTACGGTAAGCTACAACTTTTACTGATGCACTTTGATACCATTTCCGATCTCTTTTTATACTTTTTTCTGCCATTATACTACTTCTCGGCGGACGGTCGAAACCGAACTATCTCTTTTCACTGACACACTTGATCGATCGTTATCATTGTCCTCTAAATTACAACATGGATAAATTTTTATCAATTTTTTATTGCAACTCAGACTCTGTATATTCATTAAAAACATTTTGATTACTGTACGTATCTTGGGAAAATTCATTTATTTTGTGTCGTGATTCAGGAATCTTTAGAAATGTTTTCTCTACATTCTTTCAGTAAAGAATCATAATTGATATTTAATGGATCCGAGAAAAATTTATTTGAAGCTCTTAGATCGAAAACTGGGAGAAGTTTATTTATACGCAAGAATTTTTCAAACGAACACGAAAATGTATTTCGGTTTCGACTTGCCGTTTCGACATCCTTCAAGCTCGAGGATACCATACAGGTTCTAATCTCAATTCTTAACCATTGTACTTTGCGCGCAGAATTGATTGAAAGATTGATTTTAATCATTAAAAAAGTGATCAATATCTAATTGATCGTATTCAAGCTGAAAATTACATCTTCCTTCAGCAAATACGTTTCTTAATCCATTCCAAAATACTGATTATCAGATTGTGGATATTTATGCTTTCCAATCTTTATGGACAATTTAACAACGAAGCTTAAAAATTCACAAAAAAATCCACACTCGACCAGCAACAAAAGTGAACTCATAAATATATCACTGTTATCACGGATCAAAATCTACACGCAAGAGATCACTGAATAAACGAGACCAGCTATATTCCAGAGTAACTATTTCTGCGAAATAAAAAGAGATATAAATTCTGCGCGCAACACTCGAATTTTCTGCATATTCGATACAGCATGAAACTTCGTCTTTTCTTCTTCTCCACCCACAAGCCCTCCCACCAGGAACTCAAACACCGTTGCAGAATAATATACAATTACCGATCAATATATAATAATATATATATATTGTCTCTGCGACTAGGCAATTATTTCTGGGACGATCTTCACTGAATCGCATGCCACGTATTTATTTTCTCTCGCTTGCCGAACGATTAAGATAAAGCATGCCTCGCGTCCTCCGTGTTGTATGTTCGGTAGACGGAGCTTGTGCTCGCGCGAGTCGCATGGCTTGATGGATCGCTGGGGAGTTTGATAGATCTCTCGTCGAGACTTCCGGTTGCTCGATCAGCCGAAGAAAAATCGTAGAACTGGCCGGGAATTCTGCCAGAATTTCCCTCAGGATGTATTACCGTCGGAAATCTCGAGCGAGACGTTCCCTCAGCTGTTTTCGAGTTTGAACGATCGGTGTTGTAGATCGGTAGCGATATTTCTAGTATGAGTAGTCTGTGTTCTTTATTGCTGTTGGTTGCATGCGATTTTCTGTGACTACGTGTACCGTAGATTGCGGAGATTACTTTCAAGGCGAACGAAGATTCGGGATCGAGAATTTTCATGGGAAAAATGAAATGAGGCACAGCTCTTGTCGAGTCTGTCTTAACTCGGAATATTGAAGCTGTTGTTTAATAATTGTGGCAGTCGTGACTGTGGGTTCGTTCGATTAATTATTTGTTCATTTACTTGTTTTTTGTTCAAAATTGTTGAAGAAGTGCTCTATTGAATAAATTCGCTATTGAATGGAATTTCTTCTTCATCGCTGAAGAATATATTATACAAAACATTAAGTACCCAGAGAAAAATAATTTACCAAAAGTTTCCCCATGAATAATTTTCTGGTCAGGTCTCTGATCGCTCGAACAAGTTACGGAATTCTCGATAGCGATCGATCATCCTCGATCTTCGTCCGCGATTCTGCATGCGATCGCGAAAGAAAGCGAATCGGCCGACCGAGCCAGCCGGAAAATCGAAAGGCGACGGTGATTAACGATCAAAAAAAGATCTAGCTAAACGAAAGAAAAAGCAAAAATGAAACCGGCCCGGCGAAAAACGAAAGGGGACGGTACCAAAACTCGGCTGTTGTTGTTCTTTTACAGCGAGAGCCACCGGCGGCAGCGACTCGCAAAACTGAACGCGCGAGTCACACTAAAAAAAAAGAAAAAAACGCAAAAACAAAAAACAAGCAAACCAACAAGCAAATAACCGGAAAACCATAAAATCTGGAAAGCAAAAAGACACACAAAAGAGCAACAAATAAATAAGCGACCCACAGAGACAGTGATACGAGGGAACCGGGCGAACAAACCGAAAAAGAAATAGAGAGAAAGGTAGAAAAAGTGAAACGAGATTAGAATCGAACCGAATGTAAAAGAAACGAGAAGTTCTGATAAATAATACACGGGAGGAAATAACCGAGAAGATACGATCGAGCGACGAGAAAAGAAAAGGAAGAGGAAGAAGATTAAGGGGAAGATTGAAGGGAGAACGGAAGATCGAAAATAGCTATAGATCGTCGACGAAGTGTCCCGGGACGGTGGATCTTTCGGAACAAGCCGAAGAAGGATCGCCGATCATCGTGGTCCAAGCGAGACGAGGTTATAGTGATCGAGAAGGATGAGGGGACGACGCATCGATCACGGTTCCTTCCGCGGCTCCGACTGCTGTTCGAGCTATTTATCATCGATCCAGGCTCGAGCAGAAGCGGATCTCGATCGAATTTCTTTCGCGAATGGACGAAGGCTGGCCAGAATGATCCAGAAAACAAACTTAGGACTCGATCATTCGATAAGAATACGCGGGATCTAAATGCACCGTGAGGACGAATTACGATCGATCGATGATGATAATAATAGATAGAGAAATCCTTGCCTTCCTTCGTCCATGATGTTGTTAATCAAGGATCAATTCGATGGCCAGTGTGTGTAACATAAAAACGAAGAAAACAGAGGGTAAATTGATGAAGAGGGATGCACAGGATCTAAATATACGTGAAGAGAAAACGATTCTAGATCCCGGGTGAAGAAAACATGATTTTCGACGAAGGCAGAGCCGGTATCGTAGGGTGTTTCTCATTGTTCCCCTTTCCCCACCGTAATCAAGTGCCGAATATATAAATAAATACGTGTATAAATGTATATCGACGTTTACTTTATAAACACGTGTGCGCGCGCGCGCCTACGAGGACCGTGTGATCCAGGAATGTGGACGATCCATGCTGGATCCTAGGATAAAATGATATTCGTCTCGAGAGAATCGAGGTAATGTTTGATCGTTAGATTTCGAGATGGTAGGTTTTTGTTCGAGGATTTGTGTGCTCTGAGATCGATGGGCGATCACTTGAGGAAAGGATCTATAATGTCACTGATTGTTTAGACAATGAAGCCTCCAGATCAAGGAGTTTTTAGATAAGGGAACTCCAGGGTTCAGGATTATTAACATTTTTTGATAAGGAAGTTTCAAGATCTACGAGCACTGCAATGTTTAGATACCGAGGCTTCGGGATCTATAATCTCAGCGATTTTTAGATAGTGAAGCTTCAGGATCTATAATCATTGCAATCTATAGAGAGCTTCAGATTATTGTTTTAGAATCCGGGATCGGTATAATTTTTGTGCAAAGAAATTCACTGAATGAATCATTGAGTCACCTTCTCTCCAAGCAAAAGAAGAAGATACTGGTATTTGGAACTAACTCGAGTAAGCACAAGGGGAAATAACGAAGAATCGGTAAAGCGTCTACGCTTCTAGATCGCTTCCGGATCCCTGGATCACGCGGTCTCCCGCGTCCCAGCGAACACGTGCATCTCGTGCTGTAAATAATATCATTTTCTCCTTCACGTTCGCTCGATTACGACCAACAAACACCAATTAAACCGATTCAACTCGAGGAGAAAGAACGCGAGATAACGAGTGTGAACGAGAGAGAGAGAATGAGAGGGAGAAAGAGCGAGAGAGAGAATGAGAGTGAGAGTGTGATCCTTTATTCCTTCCATTTGGTCGACGAGAAAAATAGAAGAGGAATATTTAAGGAAAAACAAATCTTAGCCTCCGTCTGCCCTCGTCGAAAACGAAAACAGATCTCTCAGCGAACCTGTGCGACGAACACTCTCGCAAGAGAACGCGAGATCATAGGAAACTCTGGAGAATATCTATGGGAATTACATGGAGATATATAGAGAAAAAAATGTTACGAGCAAAGAACGAGAATGAAATTGGAAGAGAGAACGGGAGAGAGTGAAAGAGTGAGAGAGTGAGAGTGTCTGTGAGAGAGAGAGAGAGACGCCTCAGGGCGAATATATAGGTTCGTTTTAAGGCTTGAAGAATTATCTACAGATGTTATGTATACATGTTAATAATATTAATAATACTAATGATAATGGTGACGATGGAAACGATGATGATGCTAATAATAACGTGGATAAGAATAATTACGATAATAATAACAACAATAACGATAATAATAGCGCGGGGAGTGAGTGAAAGCCGTGGACAAGTCGGTCGCGATCTTCGAGATCGAGATCGAGCGCGGGATCTCGAGGAGAATTTAAATATCCTGCAAAATCCGCTCTCGAGGCAAGAGAATCGGAAATCATGCGAGTCTTTTCGTTTCGAAAATTTTGACTCTAAAACTTCATTGTGAAAAGTATTATATTTTCCAGAATTAACTTAGAAAATTTTTTGTTCTCTTGGAATAACGAAATACTTCTTTTATCGGGAATGGAGGACTAATGAACGTTTTTGGTGATCTCGGGGATTGAATTCAGCGACTTATAATGATTTTATTGTATAGGATGGATGCTGCAAGATTGTATATCAGTACCCGACGAGATCCCGCGCACGATTCCACGGTTGAATCGGTGTCCCCAAAGTTTCTCATCGCCCATCCAACATGGATCCGATTTAAACGAGATAGATGTTCAAACACCGTGACTTTTCCGGCAGATCGAGGAAATCGTCGATGGGTTTCCGTTCCATTCGTTTCGTTTGCTTATGTCTTCGTCGATAGCCCTCCGGGGCATGTGTTCGAGCATTTATCGAGTCCCTTTCTCCGCGCAAATTAATCAAACGATAGAACGATTAATTAATCGTGCGAGCACGAGATAGAAGGATCTACTACGGAAACATTTACCGATTGCACTTCGAATGGAATTTTCAAATCGATTAATATATCTTTCAAGTATCTTTTGTTTGAAATCAGACGAATTTGAAGAAAAATCTTTAAACTCGAATTTGTCCAATTTAATCAAACGATCGTTCAATTCTTTGACGAGTTCTAATCTCTATCAGGATAAACTAAGTACATGTGTGTTCACCTCGATTTAAATATTTTATTATTCGCAATGGACAAAATTGGAATTCTTAGTCTTGAACAAAATCATTCAATTTTTAATTGAACTATAATCTCAATCAGAATAAATCGAATTCAGTCTTAGCATTTAATTTCGGAATATTACCAATGTATTTCTGTCTGGCGAGAAGA
Organism: Lasioglossum villosulum; assembly: GCA_963971365.1. Taxonomy (NCBI): domain Eukaryota; kingdom Metazoa; phylum Arthropoda; class Insecta; order Hymenoptera; family Halictidae; genus Lasioglossum; species Lasioglossum villosulum. Next base: position 22,484,766 of record OZ020503.1, on the reverse strand, counting down.
AAAGACAACGTTTGTTTCCTTTTGTCTGATTGCTGCGCGAAGAAAGGGACGCAAGAGTTGTTAACGAATGAAAGAGAAATAATAAATGGAAAGCACATTGTTGATCATTTGCAAAGATTAAAGAGAGGGGGGCGGTGATGTCTTCTCGAGCATACGAGAACTATAGCGTTCGTTACGATCGAACAGCGTTTTACGAATTACTTCAAACCGCTCTGTACGTCATGCGATACCATTTTGACCGTCAAGGCGTTAACTATTAACGACGATTATGATCATAATTATACCGCTTTCAAACATTGTACAGTGTCGAATAAAAATTCCAGTGCGTAGTCAGAAAAACGAAAGAATCCCACACAATGGCGTAAAACGAAGGCAAACGTGATACAGAAAAAAATCAACAATCGCGTGCGCTAAGTCTTCGATATTCAATCGATTTCACGTTTAACCCTCGTGCAAATTAACGTTATACACTTCGCAAAATTTACGCAGCACGATATTCATACCATTTTAACAATAAGGTAACAATTCTGGTCTAACGTGTTAAAAAGTTAAAGACACGATTAACAGCGAAAAGTGAAATGATAAAAATACGATTTGCTCTGAATGATTAACTGGAACGGTGCGCGAGGGTTAATCGTTGAGAAATATCGCCGAGCGAAGTGAAACTCGGCGAAACTCATCTTGATCACGATCGTGGCCGGGAAAAGTATCGAAAAGAGGGTTCGATCGTCTCGACCCTGCAAAAAGAAACGCTTCTTCACGCCCACGCAGAAGAGGATCCATTTAAAACCTAATGTATACTCGATACGAATAGGTAAGAACACCAGATCATATTTTTTTTCCATTAATTTTGCTCGATCCAAATACACTCCTTTCTCCCCCCGATAAAGAAACGATTCTCGGAATTCATCTCGGCGAAACGTCGACACGTCCCGAAAGGAAAGTTTCTGAACGAGCCTCTAAATGGTCGAGAAGCGTGTTAATTAGTCGGAAACGTATCAAAGAGCGGTTCCTTTTATTCAACACACGTTCGACACCCTCATCGATCGCCAAAGCAGACAGATACATAACTCCTCCCTCGCTACAGTTTTCCTTTCGATTCGAGAGCTAGAGATTCTCAGTCGACAAAATTCAAACTAAAACTCGAAGAATCCTATAATAAACTTTCTCTTTTAATCAATTTAATAGGGCAACCATATTTGTTAAAAGTCTCCCGACGTCCTCGCTTATCGATTTTTACCACGAATGCATAAAATCCGCAGTCTATTTGTCAGAATAGTTACAATTTCGTTCGAACGACAAATGTTTTGTGCAAAATCAGTTTCCACGTGATCCCGCACACTTTTCCCAACAATCAACCGTCTCCATTATCCAAGAATTGATGAGAATCATTGCCCCAAAACGAAACGAGAGGACACAAAGTGAGACCGAGTCGCCAGCCAACGAGACGATCGCAGAATCTCGGTCACCGCTCTCCATAGTCGCATAATCGGTCCCAGATCGTGCGCTATAGAGAGGGAACAGCGTTTATACCCGGTGGACAAGGTTTAACGAAATTGTTTGTTTCTTCTCAGTGACGGAAAAGGTTCATTTGTATAAATAGTTCATTTTTTTTACGACGTTCAAGCTGAGTTTACTTATTTATTGTTAACTATTACGAATTCATTATACTACCGATTTATAGAGTCTAAAGATTTTCGCAAGTTCGCTTTGTCTTGTCCACCAATTTGAAAGAATTGATTCGACCTGGAGAAGTAATTTTCTTCGATCATGATTAACGTTTACAAATTTCCTTTTCCAGCGAAATTCATGCCAGAATCGGGCCCGCCACCACCACCTCCGTACGCCTATCCACCGCCAGGTGTGCCTGGACAAATGCCCCCTGCAGCTGCTCCGCCCGCAGGTGGTGCACCAAGCGGTCCCCAAACTGCTGGCGCAGCGCTGGTCAACAACAACCTGAACGTGCCGAGCGTAATGTAAACCGCTCCACCGTGGTCGCAATACAAATTTTCCAAGTAAACTTAAGCGAATAATCACACACGAAACGAAACCGAGAGTGAAAGAGCAAAAGAGAACACAGAGAAAGAATACTTCAGCCGAAAAAAAACGGCGGCCGCTGTCGAGACAGCGTCTATCCCCAATTAATCCTGCAACTACTAGGTCTCTTCTCGATCACACAAACAAACCACACACGTACACACGCATACACATACACGAGATTCTTAGAAGAAAATCGAGTGTCGAATAAAACGTTTAAGCATTCGGAACCGAAGCAGGATCGCGGTGATCATTGATTCCTTTGCGAGGATACCTTCAAGATCTGTGAAGATTTATCGAGAGCTACCGTGATCCAGATCCTGTTTTAGATCGATGGAACAAAACGTTGAAGCATTGAGAACCGAAACAGGATCGGTGATCATCGATTCGTTCGGAATCTCCAAGGATCTCTGAGGATCTAGCTACCATGATCCAGATCCTGTCTTAGGGTGTCTCAGAGCCTTAAACAGGGAATAAAAGCCAGTTCCTTTGAGCAGCAGACGCGGTAATTAGATTCCTGTGACTCGGGACCTCTTCGTGGCTGAGGAACGTATTTCGCGATGATCAACTGGAAAGAATGAATACAGAACTTGTGAATATAATTAATAGTATAATAACAGATCAATCACCGAAGCTTTTCATTGTCCATATATGCGCCGAATCACACGAAGATCTACCAACATCTACCTAATCTAACTCGCTGGAAGTCTCAAAAGATCCGAAACGGACCCTAGTCTCTTTCCCTTGTGAAATGGTTTACGAGAATCTTGATTCCACCGAAACTTTTGTAGTTGAATCTGTTAGGTCCGTTAGATCTGTGATCATTCGGTTTCTCGGCGGAAGGGGTCCTCAGAAGGAGAAAAAGTCCGTCACTTCCGGTCCGTGTCGTTCATTAAGAGGGTGCCCGAGCCCTCTGAGACGTTTGTTTCGATCCAACGATAGAAAAGACGATCTACGAGCGTGATCCTCGACGCCGTGAATCCTTAGCTAGAGAGACGATCGGGAGAGCGAAAGAGAGAAAGAGAGAGCACGAGAGAGATGAATTTAGGAAACTTGTCCGTTCACGGGCGAACATGTGCGTCCACGGACGTACACGTATACATGTACATAAATTACTACGAATTGTCGATGTAAGATTAAACTATGCATATATATATAAATATATATATATATAAATAATGTGACATATAAATAACAATCTAGAGAGAAACAGAACACGGGGAAGAGGAGGAAAAAGGCGAAAAACAGAGAGAGAAAGAGAGAGATTGTTAGATAAAATTGTTTCTTATTATCCACCGATTGTATACATGGCCCGCGCGGGATTTCTGATTGTTGTTGCCGTTGTTGGATCATTTCCGCGTTGAATATCCTCTGTTCGAGTGATCTCACCCCCTATTTTCGCGAGAATTTAGGTGTAGCCTGTATATTAGCAAATCTGCACGGTTGGCTAGCACGTGGACTTCGCTACCTCACGTTTCAGCCTCTTTTCAAAGGATAATGCGAACGGAACTTACGTAGATTCTCGTTGTTTCTCTATCAAATTAATCCCCCGCCCGTCCCCCTTCGGTAGATTTTGTTTACGAAATAAAACGAACGCACCGTGAAACTTGCACTCTTGTATGTCATTTTAATCGGCCGTGTATTATAGTTGTATCGGTTTCAAAGCACTTGTGATCGGCAAACGGAAGCTCCAAGATCTTAGTAAGTCGCGTTTAGTTTTCTAGAAATTTCGAAAATTTCGACTAACTTCTCCGCCCTGTCGAGGTAATCGTTAACGATCGAGGGTGCAATTAACAGTTTCAATTTCGGTCGATCACCGGCCTAGTTCGATCCATTCGCGACGGTGCTTCGATTCGCGCGTGTTCCCCGCGAAATAAAGGGAAGAGAACGATTCGAGAAGAATCGTGGGGAGAATCTTGGCGAATTCAGCAAGAGATCATGTTGCCGCATACTACTTCATCTATGTAAAAAGAACACTAACTAACTTAATCTTCTCGGGAAAAGAGGAAGCGTAAGGTCGATTCGTATCGATTCGAAGATTCTGGAAATTCGAAATACGGAAAGGGAAAGAGAAGGGGAGGAAGCCTCTGCTATTTTATTTTCGTGTTAATAAATCGAAACTCTGCCGAGATTTCAGGATCACACCGAAGGTATCGATCTCTCGATGCATCCTTGCTCAAAACGCAATTAAACGAAATCTCCCTGTGAACCCTGCACCCTATCTACCAGAAAATAAGATTGTACCTTCTCTTTTTCTCCGAGGCGCTTATATCGTTATGTCCACGAATCGATTACAGAATAAAAACGATGAAATAAAACAAGCAAGAAACCCACTACTTAAGATGTTTGTAAGTACGACCGAAAATAATTATGCGTAAGATGGCTTCACCACATAGGCAGTTAATATCGTAATTAATACGAGGTACGAATAATAACCGTGATAATTGGTTGAGTTTGAGCGTCATACGATTCGCTGATTGTGGAATCTATGTTCATCTAGGAGATGATTATGTCTTAGACGTTACTGTATATTAGCCTTAAATAAATACAATTATGGAAAAGATACGAGCTCGTCCGTTACTGTACCTAATCCATTCCTAAACATTGTCGAAAGATTAAAATGTCAGCCTCCAACACAAGAAGATAAATAATAATATAATAAGAAAAAGTACATGGACAATTTAAAGAAATAGTAATTCTATAAAATCGATAGTGTACATTATAATTAAACTACAGATTTCTTTGTGCAAAATTAAGAGTTTCTCAGCAGTCCGATTATAATGAAAAAATATTTTCGGAATGCCCGGGCCCTTGTTTGACCGACACGTCACTGATGTCGATCATGAAGAGCGTGGCGCCGCCTATGAAGAGATTCTTTCAGTTGTCGACCATTTGTAAACATGCCTCCGGTGAGTTTCCAGTCCACGGATAAAAGCGAATTATTTAGGGAATGTGTATAAATTATTAAAAAATTTTACGAAAAAGTGAATCCTCGTGTCGCGAGGATTAATAGCGATGTAATTGTGTCAATGATTTCGGAACGATCACATAGATTTCGACGGATAATGAACCGTCGATGCAAACATCACAGCAGTGACTGCACATGGATCCGTCAGCGGACAGGCAGACTTTTCACGAATTTCTTTTCAAAATGGTAAATTGCTCGTTTTTCAGGCTGTCGCGAAGAAGTCGAAAGGGCCGGCGCCCAAAAAACAAACCCTTCGGGGTAAGGGCCAAAAGAAAAAGGTGTCCCTCAAATTCACCATCGATTGTACACATCCCGCGGAGGATAATATTATGGATGTAGCGAATTTTGTAAGTTCTTCTCAATATCAGACTCTCGTTACTTTCAACTAATCAACTGTTCACGTACTTTAAAATTGTTTTGCATTACTTTCTTGGTTGATAACCTAAAAGACCTCATTACAAGCTTGATGCACTGTGTTTAATATTACTTATTATTCCAGGAGAAATATCTGCAGGAAAGAATCAAGGTTGGAGGTAAAACGAACAACTTTGGTAACAATATCACATTGGAACGCGACAAGATGAAGCTGTCCGTTAACAGTGACATCGACTTCTCTAAGCGGTGGGTATCGGCGTGTTTTTCAAGAATCTAGAATTGGCATGTACTGCATTTTACCTTTTTCACCAGAGTCTGCAAATAGATTTAACATATTTTACCAATTCAATTGTATATACAAAGAGACTTTATGGTAAGATACGGTACGAGTCCAATTGCTTAAAAAGCAACGCTTGTTTCTAATGTAACGATGAATTCGGCTTACCATTACCCTCTTCAAGATTACCGATATTTGCACTGATTTGATTGACGTGTATCCATAGGTACCTTAAATACTTGACGAAAAAGTATTTAAAGAAGAACAAGCTGCGTGATTGGCTTCGTGTAGTGTCCGAAGATAAAGAAACGTACGAACTGAGGTACTTCCAGATCAACAGCCAGGAGGACGACGACGAAGAGGATGCAGAATAAACATTGCTTTTATTCTATGCGAATTTACAGAAACATCTGTACATATTTCTATTAATAAATCTTAAAGAACATATAAGTTGAGTTTCTTTGAAAAGAAAGGAGTGTCGAAGGCCATTTCCTATTGTTTATTTATCTTTAGAGCTCCTACCAGTTCAGCATCACACGAGTAATAGAAACATTTCTCTAACTCATCGGTTGATGATTGTAGACTGGATCGTGTTTCATGTAACTACCAATGAGAGATATTAGGTACGGAAATAATTATGATAAACGGAATGTTTTGCAGCAATATGAAAAAAATAGTGCCAAATTTATCATTATGAATGCATCTCTGGTTCCCCTTACGAGCACAAAGGCATGCGTCACCTGACGCGTAGTAATAAAAAACATAAGTCACTCTTTATCATCGCCAGTGCCGTATCTCGTTGAGGCTCTTTCATTTCTCTGTGGACATATTACGCAAGAACTCGTTGTTATACAATTGATCCGATCGTATCTGCCTCTTTCACCGACTCGTTAAACGATAATTAACATCTCTAATCCTAATCAAAAACTCATATCTATATACGTGAAAAAATTCACACTTATCTGTTCGACAGAACGTGCAAACTCTGCCTGAATAATTCTCGTCACTGTCAACCGTGCGACTTATGGTCGGAGCGGTAAGAATCATTTAACCGATGTTTATTCTGAGTGTATATTCAACAATCTTTCTTGCAATAATAACGTACTTCAACATACAATCCCGAAATTGAATTGTCAGTGTAATATCGACAATTTGAATAAATTTTTAAAATGATGCATGAGATGATTTTTAAGATATGGTGAAGAGAGCCGCGGATACGGCACTGGGTTATCTACCAAACACATCTGCGAACCATTCTTCCCAGATGAGGCAGACATTGCGATAACGCTCGACAGCACGTTTCGTGAACGATAATACACAGTCGAGCGATATCGTTTGATCTGGACAAGTGATTTTCGAAAGTTTTCCCTGTGAAAAATCGAGGGTCTATTTCGCGTTGGCGTAGAGAACGTCGTAACGGCGAGGGAAAGAGAGAGAAAGAGGACGACTGCGGAAGGATATATCGTGTTGCGCAGACGAACTGACGTACGGTGATTGTTGTGACAGAAGTGTAGAAGAGTATCGTATCGTCGTCTATTCCAGTTTGAATTCAGCAAAATTCGTTTGAATCAGTTCGAAACGAGGAATACAAATCAACATAGGGTTCACCACGCAGACGGAACGCCGTGCGATTCGGTTGTTCGAGTTATCGCACACGATGAAGTTTCATTACAAGGAGGGGCACCCCTTCGAAAAGAGGAAGGCTGAGGGTGAAAAAATACGACGAAAATACCCCGAGAGGGTTCCTGTGAGTAACCGACCATCCAGAGAACCGATCCTCGTCGACCGATCGAAATCCGCGTCATCGCGACGCGGACAAGATCGTCGACGAGAAGAAACCCGATGCGTCGTGGATCGACATCGTTTAGCCCTCAGAACCGTTCAGAACTTGTCTAATTTGTCGCGGATCTGATTAGATCGTCTAACCCCAGAATATCCCGGGCCTGGAATGGGCCAAGGTCGATTTTCTACGCCGTATTTTTCCCTCGTGATCAAAGATGATGCGGACTTTTCGTACCAGCAGCCTAATTGAAGCACGCTCGTATCGAATTTCTTTTGTGCGTTCGCCTATTGCTCGGTCTCGGGGTCTATTGATCTTGCTACGCCCACAGCCCTGTAATTTTCCCGATTGATCAACGAGAGAACCGATATTTCTAAATATTTACACCGTAGAATTCCATTGGCGGAATTTCCGTGTCGGTTTCACGATGAAACGGCTCGACCAGAAAAATGTAGAACAGCTGTTCTCACTTCGGAGACTTGGATAAGTGTCAATACGCACATAATCGAATCTCGGATTCGAATAACCGCTTTAGTGATCTTGACGCTCGGCCAAGGTTCTCAGCGTTTTTGCGGTTCGGTCGACGAATTTTTCCGTCGGGATGCTCGGTCGTAGTGATTTGCATTTTCCGGAACGTGTATAGGACGTCGGATTTCCTGATCGAGAAAATCTTTGAACCTTGAATAATATTTCTTAACGATGTATCATTCACACCAGATTTTCATGTTTATTTCCTCAGGTAATTGTCGAGAAAGCGCCAAAGGCGAAAATGAGCGATTTGGATAAACAAAAGTTTTTAGTACCATGTGACTTGACCGTTGGACAGTTTTATTTTTTAATCCGAAAACGAATTCATCTTCGCCCCGAAGATGCTCTGTTCTTCTTTGTTAACAACATTATTCCACCCACAAGTGCCACTATGGGTTCTCTCTATGGGGTAATTATACGATGCGTATACCTTGAACTTCAACTGTACGTGTATTCACAGATTATTCTGATTGTGATCTTAATTATTCTCTAGGAACACCATGAAGAAGATTTCTTCCTTTATATAGCGTACAGTGATGAGAATGTGTATGGGAACTAAGTTGTAACAAAGAAGATAACATCAAACGAAAAGAGCGGACAACAAAAAATTTGCTATCGATAATGTAGTCCTTCTAGAGGCTTTCGGAAAGTGTTAACAAAATTGTATAATGTCGAACTGTTTTAAGTGAAATTCTAAATATTAGCACCGCACACACACACATATACTGAACTAAATTTGCTTTGTTAAGATAAATTGGATCTGTCAATAATAATGATGTTTCTTATTTTTCAATTCGATCACTTGCCGCTGGTTAAACAAAAACTTAGGATAATAGAGAGTAAGGAGGACTAATCAGAGCTGAGCTATATGATCTCGCGTCATGTCTAGCCTGATAAATACAAGAAAAGAAACAAAAAAAATTGAAAAGTTATTAGAAGGATTAAAGTACTGTACAGTGTGAGGAGCAACTAATTTTACTGTTGCTAAAACCGATTATTCACGTGCATTAATGATTATTTGAAAATAATTACTAATACTTAAAAGAACAATGTATAAAAAATTGTGATTTTATGTAGATCTTTAATGTGATACCATTTTCTTTTCTTTAGGCTAGTGTTAATTGTATTTACATGATTTAATGTTACGCAATCACAAAGGAATGGAAGAAGTTGCTGAATTATATGGTGAGGTGAAAATTTTTTGTAGCGCCTGGATGTGGGCCAATAAAAAAATATAAAAAACGAATCTTACGAGTCTAGAGTTTTCCTACCCTTTCTTTCGCTAGACCATCGTATGGATGTAGTAGTAGAGAGAATGGTAGAAAGTACATGTTCTCCATAATTAATGTGTTTTGCTCGTGGTCCACCTATTTTTAACTTGTTTTTCTCAGACTATGAGAACCCTGCACCCCTTAGTAGAAGGTATTGCTTCATCGAAGAATGTTTCCATGTAACATGGAAGTGAAAAGCAATGAAACAAATATAACATGTACTGTAATCAAAGATCCAGATGTTATTTCTGCTTACAATCTTACTCAAGAAGACAGTAACTGGATCATAACAAATTCCTTCATAATCTTCACTATGCAAACGGGTAATGTTACCACTAAATAATATATTTGAAGACTGTGAACAGAAGTTTTTCTTATTTATTCAGGATTCGGTATGTTAGAGTCTGGTTGTGTGTCTTTGAAAAACGAAGTCAACATTATGATGAAGAATGTGGTAGACATAGTGCTTGGGGGATTAACTTATTGGGCATTTGGCTTTGCAACGAGTTTCGGATCGAACAAACATTTCAATTCCTTCATCGGGCTAGGAGAATTTCTGATAGATCCCCCGATCGATGATCAACACATGGGTCCAAAATATGCAGCATTTTTATTTCAATTAAGCTTTGCGACTACTTCAACCACCATTGTCAGTGGAGCCATGGCAGAACGGTAAATATGTGGTTGCAGAAACTAGATCAATTATCATAGCTTACATTTTATAATTGCAGATGCAATTTCAAAGCATATTGCCTATTCTCTTTTCTGAATACAATCGTATATTGTATACCAGCTGGATGGGTATGGGGTGATCATGGTTTTTTAAAGAACTTGGGTTCTGTAGACATTGCTGGTTCAGGAGTGGTTCACCTTGTTGGGGGTAGCTCTGGTAGATATCTCTTCGTTCCTTGCATTCAATTTATAGTCTGATGTTTTAAATGCTGTTTTTTTATAGCACTTGCATGCGCCATTATGTTGGGACCAAGACTGGGCAGATATGATAATGGAATTGACCCATTACCACTCGGGAATCCCGTCAATGCTATCATGGGTTTATTTGTACTTTGGTAATGAATGATTTACAGACTTCAGATTATTTGCTATATTAACGAATACTGATCCTCGAAGGTGGGGCTGGCTAGCATTCAACAGTGGTAGTACGTATGGTGTCAGTGGGCAACGATGGCAATATGCTGCCAGGGCAGCAGTGTCTACGATGCTAGCTAGTATGGGAGGAGGTTTAATCGGATTAGGTTTTAGTTTAACTAATCCAAGTGGAATTGACATTCTCAGTCAGATAAATGGAATTCTTGGTGCCCTGGTTGCAGTAACAGGTGAATTTTCCTCCGCTAACAATTTGTGAATATTGGAAAAAAATGTATCCTTACAATATCACTATTATAACGTTGATTAGGTGGTTGTTTCCTTTTTAGAGCTTGGGAAGCTATACTTGTCGGAATGATCGGTGCTTTCATTACATGTTTCATGATGCCCATGTTAGATAGGCTGCGCATTGATGATCCTGTTGGAGCCAGCGCAACTCATGGTTCTATTTTGATACATCATGATTATTTAAATTTTCGTCTGATCGTTATTCTATTAAATTCGTTTCATGCAGGAGCAAGTGGAATTTGGGGAATCGTTGCTATTGGTTTATTTGCAGATAATCCGCATCCCCTTGACACCACCAGTGGAAGAAAAGGCTTATTCAAGGGTTTGTAATAATCGATTCTTATTTTCAATTAAATTCTACAAGAAACGATTGGTTTTACAGGAGGAGGATGGTGTTTGCTAGGTGTGCAGTGTCTAACTGTTCTGTGCTTAACAATGTGGAGCTTCTTTACATCGCTTTCTTTATTATGGGTAGATTCTATTAAATATTATTTAATCTGTACAACGTGGCATCTTCTTTAATCGTATCTATTGCTTAATTGGTGTGGTGTTTCTCTTTCTAGGTGATCAATAAAATAATACCCATCAGAATGAGTGTCCATGACGAACTGCTTGGAGCAGACCTAATGGAACACCGAATACGACACATGCAGGTCTACGTTTCAATTACAAAGTAGAATTTAATCGTACGCTCAAGAAACATTCTACATTACACAATCGAATACTACCGTTTTTAGATAGGTGTTAGCAGAGCCATGTCTGCTCTTCGTCCAGAATCTCAAGAGCATGATCTGGGTACGGTACATCCTGTAGGAATAAATCCTGGTAAGACGCGTCGTTAAGCAGGGACTCGACAATACTAATCGACTAACTAATATGCTCATTCATTTGCAACAGGTCATGATTCCTACATCGAGAAATATAATCGTAAAAATCGTTTGAAAACAGGAAAACCATTACCTGTCGGCAAGAAATCGTCAAAGACACGTCAATCTAATACAATTACAGATGCAGTATTGACTGAACAGAATAAACCGCATTTCGCTTGGATGAATTGATGTTTCTTCGAACGCTTTCTAACAATTTATCGAATGTAAATTTATTAGAAACGTATAAATGTATTCGCATACACGTTCTAACACTTTCACACATTATTGGGACACATACACGTTGTACACACATTCTTTGATAAATAATTTAAAATCTTATGCTGTTACGATAATTATACGATAATTACACACACCAAAATAAAAAGGGAACCAATCTGTCCAGAGATCACAGACACAGTAAATACACGTTATACGATATCTATATCTATATCTATATATATATATGTATTATAATAAGAGAATGTCTAAACAGCATGGCACACATGAGAAAGTTATCTCTACCATAAAGTAGGATCTGCTTCAAATAAAATATTTCTTTTGAATAGTAGTTTTGTCTTTTATAATCATTACGGACGTAATATTGGACGTTTCGTCATGCTGTCGTTGGCAGGAATAAATCGTCAAAGACAGTACCGATAGATCACAAAATAAATTTCATCTACCTTACTCGATACTCTCGATAGTTCAATGTATTTACAAGTTCGTGATAAGACGCATGTAGCTGATGCAAACGATGATATTGCCTGTAAAAACACGTTACGTAATTGGTACAGCGACTTTTAGAAAATAGTTGACATTACTCCAATGGCTTAACTAGTTAGTTTCAGTATATGCGAGGGCATATACTACCGAAGTAAACACGCACACTAAAACATTTGTACAAAATACAGCATAGGAAACTGAATTCCGCCTTCTCTAATAAATAGTTGTAGCAAAATGGATTTTCGATATGGAATCAAACGTTTTGCTACTTTCTAGCGCTGATGCATTTCTCCATGGAAATTCATGGAAAATAACGGATACCCGCTAGTAGAATACTTTACATGCTAAAATTACAGATGAGCATCGCTAGCACTTCCAAATGGTGCCTGTAATTTCATGCACAGATTATCACCATTATACACTACTCAAAGCCCATTGAGAGACTTCTGTCGGTATTCCAGGATAATTTTTCACAGCTTCCATGACTTGCTGGGATGTTAGCAAGAATTTGTAATACTGATACTCTTTCTCAACCTTTGAGTTTATGCCGCTTACTGGTATTAGTATCTCCAAGTTCTATGAAAGTTTCAATGTTATTTCTTGAATACTATAATGAGGACGTTATCTCTAGGTAGTCTTTACCTTAATATGTTCAAAAGCCTTCATGATAACAGGCCTTTGTACACTTTGTATAGATGAATGCTGATTGGCAAATTTATTATAACGATTATACACCGCTTCGAAATTTAATGGTTCTCCTTCGTAGATCTCTGTTTCGTGTTTCATTGCTATTATCTAAAATATTGGTACAATTAGAGTCCATTCACTAGACTTTATACTATATGGGTGGAAGTAACAAATACACTTACTAAACATATTTCTATAACAGACAATCCCTCGAGCATCAAAACCTTATCGTCCTGGGTGAATATTTTACTGGCTTCCACAAAATCATTTACTTCCAATCTCTGATGTTTCTCTGACAATGTGGACACAGCCACTGCCAGAAAATTCCTGAAGCTCCTCTCGCTCACATCCATTTGATACATTCTCTTCAACAAGTTCACCATAGTTGCGTTAGTGACTAAGCTTTTAATGTAATCGTTCCACATGGAACCAAATTGTGGATCTATTGTGCAATCGTCGTATTGCTGCTCTATCCTATTTACATTTTCGTCATCTGGAAGACTAAGAAGATGCTGGAAAAGTTCTAAACGATCGTCGAATGGAGATGTTGGCAGTTCAGCAGACGATGTGTCACCAAGGAACAAAAATATCTGACGATGGGAGAATCTTGATTTAACTCTTTTTTCTAAAAGCTCTATTACATCCAATCTACAAGTCATTCCTATCACGCATATTGGAGCCTAAAGGAGAGAGAACTTATTTAAGTAGAAGTTAAAACTTACTGTGAACTATTTGTGTTCACACTTACCTGAGCAGATTGAGCAATATCGAACAGATTATATAGCAAAGTCTGATTATGGTGTTCGCAGAATAAATCAAATTCATCCAAGATAAAAATAACTGGTTTTGAACGCTTTTTATCTCCTGATTTCAAACATTCAAGCAGAAATGCCAGGTTCTCAGCAAATGTACCGAATACCTTGTCTCCTACCACGTTTTCTAGTTGCATTTGACGAGTGGCATCTTTCAGTGCTAAACGATCATCAGTATGAACAAGACCATGAAGATTTACTATCAGAGCATTCTCTTTGAAGCTCTTTATAGATGATAGCTCTTTCAAAACACTGTTAATCAACTGCAACAATAAATATTCATAAGGATGAATGATAGAAATATTTAATAAGAGACTTTAAGCGAAATGAAACATACTGTGGTCTTCCCGCTACCTCTTGGACCAATTAACAAAGCAGAATTACTTTCTCCCATATCAACTGTTCGCTTCAATAACTCCAGAACATGCATGCGTTCTTTCACATGATGCCTGAACTTTGTTTCGGGACACATAATTTTGCGTTTTAAATACTTTCTTGTTAACAGTATCATGTTATCTTGAAAGTCAATAGCCATACTCTTTTTCTTGTTCATGTTGCTATCCTCCTAAAAAGGAAAATATTTAAACTTCCTTTTTATGTATAATATAAACTGTTTCAACGCATGATTGGCTGATTTAATATTTTTTTTAAAACGAAGTTGTTGCTCATTCATAAAATAACTATTTGAGAAGCTCACACGATTTATAGTTCAATGATTTTGTACAGATACATTAAACTACATATTTACAACTTGACGAGTGTGCAAAAGCGTCCCTGATTAGCCAAACATAACCTGCAAATAATAAAAGAAACTGTGTGCAATACCTTGAAAAAGTTCTTGCTCGAAAATTTAATCCACTTAATTAGTTTCGGTATTAGTTGAGCAGGCAGGAGATGAAAACTTGAGTTCCCAGAAATTCTAAAATAATTGAGAATTATCAAATCTTCGGGTAGAAAAGCGTTGGGGTCAGATTGTTTACAAAACAAATATGGAAGACGCAGAATCCAAAACAGACAAGAAAAATTGTACGTTTTTATTCAAAAGAAGAAAGATTCGAAGTAGTGCGGCCCGAAAACGCAAAGGAGCAAACGATGAAGACGGTAATTACGTTCGTGAGATCTCCAATGTTTCGTTCTCGCTTGAATAGACTGTAATTTCATTAGATAAATTCGATTAGCATCTCGTATAGGTTATACCATTTGTTTATAAATTTTCACACATATTTTGCGTTTGTGTTTCGATCAGAGAGCAGCGAGGATGAAACCACTGTGGTTAAAAAAGAGAGGAAACACGGTGAAAAGAATCCCATGAAACAAAGCGTGAGTAATAAAAAAGATTACATTCGTTGACATTGACAAACAATATGGTTTCAGTCACATGAAAAGAAGGTTCAACCGTTGGTCTAATTAGAATGTTTTGCAAATACGGTTTGTTCTGTTTTTACAGACTAACACGAAAAAGGTGAAAGATCAGCAGAATGCCATTGAAGATGATACAAGCGACGAGGAGAGCATCACAGTTTCGTATAAAAGTACACGGACTCCCATGCCAGCTGGGCCGAGCGATCAAGGAGCAACAGCAATTTTAGAAACAGAAACTGAGAAGGATAAAGATGCCCAAGCTCTCTTCGAAAAAGCTCAAAAAATAAACGAGGTATCTGTTAACCTAAATTTTGAAAACTAAAGAGCTCTGGCATAATATAATGTTTTCAGGAACTCGAGGGAAAGGAGGATGACAAAATTTACAGAGGATTAAATAATTATGCACAATATTATAAGAAAAAAGACACGGCTGCGGGAAATGCTTCCAGTGGAATGGTACGTAAAGGTCCGATTAGGGCACCAGCTAATCTAAGGGCAACTGTGAGATGGGACTACCAGCCAGATATTTGCAAAGACTATAAAGAAACTGGTTTTTGTGGGTTCGGAGGTAAGAGATTGAAAGAAAAGCTAGTAATATTATATCGTTCAATCAAATTTTATGTATTCATTTCACTTTTCAGACAGCTGTAAATTTCTCCACGATCGTTCGGATTACAAGTTAGGCTGGCAATTAGAAAGAGAAGCAGCTACAGGAGAGTACAACAACAGTGGTGACGAGGATGACAAAAAATATGAAATTCATAGCGACGACGAGAATCTCCCATTCAAGTGTTTTATTTGCAGAAACAGCTTCACTGACCCTATTATTACAAAGTATGTAAAACTGTCTCAGTTAACAACTTAAGATAAATTAAATAAACTTTCTTTTCAGATGTAAACATTATTTCTGCGAGAAATGTGCATTAGATCAATACAAAAAGAGTACCAGATGCTACATCTGCAATGTGCAGACCAATGGTGTATTTAATCCAGCTAAAGAGTTAATTGCACGAACCAAATTAGAAGAGAGGGCGAGAGAAGAAGAGGAAGATGACAATGAATCCTCTGACAATGAATAAACTAGATATTTTTTTTTTGGACAAAGAACTTGTTTTCTGACTACAACCCTATGAAACAAAATCCTACATTACTCCCTTGAGACCATATTACAGTTCATTGTGAACCTAAGAGTGCGCAGCAACGTTCACAGCAGGCTGTTATCGCGACGAATCAAATATTATTATGTATCTTCAACTCACTAATCGGAATCACTCGCAAAAATACCGAACAGAAGCTATTGCACAACCCTGCTCATCCAGAAATCGATGCACACCCTTAAGTTTCAGCCGCGGCTTGGAATTCCTCTTTCTCGAAACGGTTCGCCAAAATGCTGAATGCGGTACCCTCGAATCGGTTCATAAATGCGTTAATAATAACTCCCGGGCAAAAATGAAGAGGGAAACGGAACGGCGGGAACGGGTCGACAACCCTCCCCAGCAAAAGGTCTAGATTTGGAAGGTCTGATCTATGAGCCGTTCCGCAAACACTCGTCGAGTTGACGTCGGCACCGAATCCGAGGGGGAAGTAACACGCCGGCGCTTATTATACAGGGTGATTTGTATCCTTGTTGGTCAGTTCAATGCTGGTGGAAGAAATTTCGAAAAAGAAAGATTTTCAACAGAAACCTCTTTATTCTTCAGAACCGAAAGCCGTGGAAGAAAATACATTCGCCATTCGATGAACTCGAGTTCTATTGGGTCATTCTGTAAGTCGTTGAAGAAGGGTGAAATGAGGATGTTTCGAATTAATTCTTTTTATCCATTAATCAATTTTTCTTTGAAACAGAGAATGTCGTGGTTTGGATACATATTTTAAATGTTACATATTGATCGAGGGTGTTCTTTAAGAGATGTACAAAGTTAACGAAGTACGGACGTTTAATCTGAGTATTAGAAGTATAGGATAGATGGATTCGTTATTTTTCAGGGTTTTCATGAAGCCGCTCCCCACCATCGGCCAGGGGTGGCCGGGTGGTCTGGGCCGTCCTGTATCGGACGAAGGTGATTCTAACGGCTCGTAGTTGTACCCTGAATCGATACACGCGCAGTGTTGTTTGCCTCGCACTATAAAAATGTTGCCTGGCGGCTCGCTTTTCACGGGCGCCCATAGAACGCGAGAAACCGGGCCACGAACGTTGCAGTGCCGTTCCATCGCGGTCCGAGCCGACGACGAGTGAAAAAGAAACACGGAGGACTCTTCTCGAGGCGCGGTGACGAGAGAGCAAGAGAGAAAGAGTGAGAAGGAGAGAGGGAAAGAGAGGAGGTGTCGCTTGTTCCGTGTGCGGCTGGAAATTCGAGGGCCCTCGTATCAGCGGCTTCCCTGCATCGATTTCCAAGACAGCCCCGCTCTTGGTGCAACGTGATCCCCTGAATACGAACCGTGAAAGTGTTGACTCCCAGTCATCGTGAATAACCGATTAACCAGTGCGTCGGAATCGGGGCTGCGAAAGGGGTGGCCTGCCGCCGGTGCGAGCCCACTTTTTTTCCCACGGAGGGAGGAATAGCCTGGGGTCGACAGGGAACGGCTTAATCGAATTACTGCTCGCCCGGAATACCGACAGACGGCTTCTGGTTTTTTTCTCGGCAAAGGAACTCTGACGGTGTTTGACGACGATACCTCTGGAAAGTGAGATAATAATGTCGGATAAGTGTCCTCCGGGTGGACCTCCGGTAGCACTTACGGTTCCTCCAGGGACACCGTGCTACCGTGATAACAAGGTGCAATCCGTTCCCCGTCACGAGACAGCAGCTTGATTTCAATGTGCGTAATCGATAACCATTGATGATCAACGCAATCCGGACGAGGTATTATTCGATCATTATCAACGACACGTCCGCTACAATACGATTTGTGACGAGGAAAATACCTAGGGAAGAGACATTCAGAAGGTGTCGCGTTTCACGAGAACCTTTTATCAACCAGGTAAGCGGTGAGATCACCGTCCAACCGTGATACACTAATTGCTATTCGCGGATCAAAAATTCTGTGCTGCTAAACGGGTGGTTCGTCGAACGTGTTAATCTGTTTGTTCGATAACCTTCCGACATCTCCGTATGCCAGATTGTACGTCTAGATTATTGCGCGCAACGAATATCGCGTGTCCAAGTAGGAAAGGAGAATAATTTGTTGGCCCGGTTGTTAGACGAATATACATTTTCTGCTGTTATTTGGTCCGGTTACAAGTGCGAGTTGCACATCAGGTTATTTTAAAAGCGACACCCGGCCGTCGCCCATTGAAATCCAGATACAGCCGACAATGCGCGCAGGGAGGCTCCGCTGTCTCCTAATTAGCGATAATCACCGATTAAATACAGTTATTGTTACACCATGCAGAGCCGTGGATCGTCGTTGCGCACGATTGTCAT
Organism: Lasioglossum villosulum; assembly: GCA_963971365.1. Lineage (NCBI taxonomy): Eukaryota > Metazoa > Arthropoda > Insecta > Hymenoptera > Halictidae > Lasioglossum > Lasioglossum villosulum. Next base: position 22,466,260 of record OZ020503.1, on the reverse strand, counting down.
GGATGTTCCGACCACACGGCTCTCTGTGTTCTCGACGAGTGTCAGGGGCCGAGGGGAACGTGCCGTTGTCGAAAAATTTTATGTTATGCGTCATCACGCGGCTGCACCACTGCAGGCACGTCGAGTGCACTTTAAACGCGTCGCAACGCAACCACGTGCGGCTTTATGTCTCTCCGTCGGATGTCTGCGACCGTCCTGGAGTGCGTCGGATATAATATACGAGCGAGTACCACGATCTACAATCCGTTCGATCGCTAATCTTGATCGTAATCTCAACGGAGATTCGTCTGCAACTATATATCGAAAATAGAAAATCTAGGAGAAACGTCGCTAAACTGCGCTTCCTTTCTTGTCTATTTTGAGAAGCTTCTTGGTTGCATCGCGTTGTCGCGAAACTTGGCAAATATTTATTTTTCTCGAATATGCTCGTATTCATTAATTCTCCTGCGCGATCTTTCAAGAAGAACATGGGTAATTATTTTCTTTGGTACAGTTTTTACGCCGTCTGGTTGTGGGAATGAATTCATTGTCTCTCATTCAATTGCAAATTGTTCGTGTACGTATATACAGTTACCTTCGACGACTCTGATCGCGCGGAACGTGAACGATCCTGCCAGGAGTGGCAAGAATCTTTTTCAACTGCGTCTGTTTCTATATGTACGCATAATGAATATATTAGCTGTCGCAATTCCCCGGTATTAACTAAAAATAAGCAGACTCGCGTTGACGGGGAACGCAGCCGGTGGCCGCTGTTCAGTTTCATGCTTTTTCGTTGACGTTCATTTCGATAATTAACGGGCGTGAAAAGTTGACACGTGGGTGGTGGTATATTCTTCCGACGGATAGGGGTGGCGGAACCGACGTCGAGCGAAAATGTCGGGACGGGCAACAAAGGTTCGCGGAAACGTAGCCTCTTGTTATAGTTAACAATGCCACCGACGACATCGACGCAAGTCTGTCACGTGTGGTTGTGTATATTTAAATAAAGAATCGGGTCCTGTGAACGCGTGCTCGTGGGCGTCCGCGGCTCGTTGTGTGTGTGTAAACGCGAATCGATAAATTAGTTTGCTGGTGCACGTAAACGTGCGCGCGCGTGTACGTACGCGAGCGAGAGATTGCTCGTGTACGTGTCCGTGTGTTTGTGAGTTCTGTACATCGGATGTGACACGTTTTATAAGTTATAACCAATAACAAGTGTCTACAAAAAATGCGCGTCTCTCGGTGCAACTCGCGATGACGTCCGCCGTTGACGCAAGATGGCACTATGAACGCTATATTTTTTAAATTGGTTCGTTACCTTCCGGTTAGTTCGTTAAGGCCAAAGGGTGCATTAAATATTGACACGTAGTTCTTTTAAAATTCATTTAAAACCCTCTTCCACCTTGGTCGATCGCGTCTTTGTCAGCAGTTTTTCCATTTGCTGTACGCTAGTTGGCACTATGGCCCGTTTAACGAACTTCACTTGAGAGTCTCTCGACGTTCCGTTCTAATGATCGAAGGTAATCGACAGAACGCGATATCGAAGCCGATGTTTTCTTTCGAATTCATTTTATTTTTCGACATTTAATTGCTTCTCGCATAGCGTCACCCGTTCCGCTGTCCACTCGTCGATTCCACGGTCCTCTTCGCGCTTAACGAACTTTGCTTGAGAATCTCTCGGCGCTCTCCGGACGTACTAATGATCAAAGTTAACCGACCGTGTGTAATACCGGGAAAAACGGATGTTTCTTTACGCCTCTTTCATTAATCTCACTTTGGAGGTAATAAGTAAGCCGTTTATGCACTCTACTACATTTAATTTTCTTGTTTTTCTTGCATGAATTGAAGCTTATGGACGTCGTAAAAATAAAATACCTTTAACCCTTTACATCCCGAACTATTATACTACTGCTTCAAGTTAAAATTAAAAAGAATTGCAATATGTGAAGAGTTTTTAAAAATGAACAGAATTTGAAATGGTTCTAATTTTGCAATTTATTAAATGTGAATGAAACTAGCAATGTAACATTGTTTCAGATGATGATACGGTAGTGTTCGAGTGTGAAGGGTTAATTGTGGTTGGTAGTAGAAGTTAGGTGAAAATATTGCTATGAGAATGTCGTTGAGATGTAAGGGATTAACGGAGAAGGTATATTTTGGTTACCTTGTGGAGTAGGGAGATGGATTCAGGTGGATCTGGATGATGTTGCAGATGGTTTGTGGCAGTGATGCCCTCGTCGGAGGAGGAAAGCCAGTGGCTCGTTGGCAGCGGGGGTGGTCCCGCATCTTCCGGCGGTGGCACAGCATCCGGAACTGGAGAACGCACTGTCACAATTAGAGGAGGCTTATACACCGAGGAAATGACGACGCAACCGACAAACACGAGCACCGCAGGTGTGAACGCGGCTTCCGCCGATTCCGCCGAGCACGATCTCATCGACTCCACCGCCGACGCGACGCTTTTGGCACAATTTCACGAAGACGCTATCAAACAGGTCCGTTGCTCAATTTCTCATCGAGAGACAATTTCGAATATGATTTTCTCAATGACTGTTAACTGTCTTGACTGTACTTGAATCGCGCGGTAACTTTTCTCAATATCGAATGGCGTTTGAATTTTGACAAGATGGCCGCCGACGAGGGCGCAGCGAACATTTATATTTTTAATTTAAACGACGTACACGGTGTGGCACATGAATTGCCCGCGAAATTAAACTGTCTCTAATTAAACGAAGATAAGTTTTAATCAAAAAAGCACATTGATGTTAACAAAATGTAAAATGCTGCCTATTTTCTTTATATGTATATTTATGAATATTACATTATCTTTCAATGTTCATTTTGTTACCAATGCACTTGTGGTTACTCTGATAATTAAATTAGCCATTTGATCGTCATTTGGATTTAATGATCAATTAGTAAAATTTTAATTACCGAGACTAATGGAATCCTAATGATCCATTCCTGAGAGAATGGGGTTAATATTGGATTTTCTGTGTATTTTCGTTGATAGAACAACCTACTATTATATCCCGCGTTTCTGAAGCTTGAATACTTACGGACGAGAGTACATTTTAACTACCTTGACCGAATTAAACCCAATTAAAAGTCGTGAAATTCGAGGAGCACTTTGCGGGACAACAATCCAGTTCCATGAACCTCGTTTATTACTGAAATTTGAATTTTCTGTAGCAGCAATTGCGATTATCGAATTATATCGAACTTCAGATCGATCGATAATCTATCGGAAAGACAGCCCCGCGACCAATGAGCTTATACAAATTCGAAATCTGTATTTACATTGGCTACTGTGGCCACTGTGACGTATCGAAATTGTAAAATCTTTCACCTCCCAGAACTTTACAACAAAAACATAACCTATGTTAAATGGCGTCCTTTTTAGATAAGTTGTTTTGTGTAGGATTTTAATCATTTTTCTCACTGCCACCGTATTAGCTTCCTAGTGCTCCAGCATGGACGAGGTCTTGGATAAATCGATTGTGAAACCGAAATATCAATCGCGGGAAATTCCGGGATATCTGAATGATGTTCCTGTAAATACTTGTACTTGTCATAATATCATTTGAGGTTACATCCGTATTTCTATTGATCGTAGATATCATCAATTTTTACCTGACGGATTCAGAATTCAGACGAGTTATCCACAGATGTTAGCACGGATACGATTAAACGTCATCTCGAAAACTCATTTTTCGTTTAAAATCGCGTATTAACCGTGTAATCAGTACAATGTTTGTTAATCTCTCTGTTCCAGGCTGGTGTTGGTTACTTTCAAGTATTGGCTGCTCTGTGCACTGGCTTGAGCCTTGCAGCGGACACCGTTGAATATTTTGTTGTACCATACATTTTACCAAGTGCAGAGGTTGAATTATGCATCGAGGACAATGAGAAAGGATGGCTTAGTTAGTTGATTTTACAAACATTTTTGTCTTGTGTTAGCTATAATGAAAGTTGATTTCATACTGTTATGTTATAGGCAATATTACGCTGATGGGTCTAGCATTAGGTGGATTATTCTGGGGTGGTCTAGGGGATAGAATTGGAAGGCGTAGATCATTGTTATCCGCAATGTCTGTACATGCTTTGTTTAGTGGTGTTGCTACTTTTATGCCAACTTACGGCACATTTATGATGGCTAGATTTTGTTCTGCGATAGGGTAAGATTTTTCCTTTTTCTACTCGCACGTAGCATAGTTGCATGTTAAGTAAAATAATGAACAGTTTTATTCGACTACAGAGTAGGAGGATCCTTACCATTAGCAATCACATATCTGGCCGAATGCTGTCCAAGACTAAGCAGAGGCCGTTGGGTAGGTTTACTTGTGGCAGCAGGAGCACTAGGAGGCGTATATGCTGCTCTTTTAGCAGGGGTAGTTGTTCCCACAACTGGAGAAATGGTCGTTCTTGAGAATAAGGAGCACTTCAGTGCTTGGCATCGTTTCCTTCTACTTTGTTGGTTACCTGCATTATGCTCTACTGTGGGACTTATTTTTATACCAGAAAGTCCAAGGTATTTGGTAGAGGCAGGCAGAGATGTGGAGGCAATGATGGTTTACCAGGTATTTTTATTTATATTTCTGTTCAGAACGTTTGTTGAACTTTCTACTAAAATATTCTGTATGCATTAAAATCTCTGTAGAAAATATACAAGAAAAACAATGCACGAAAGGGTGCAACAGGTGCACAATATCAGCTGTCTGAATTGGAGCTTCCAACTAAAAGGCCTCGTGGTTTGGCACCTCCATCTCCTACTAACCACACTAGTGTAATGGCTGATATAATTTATTCTATTGAAATGGTAAGAGTTTACCATATGATTAAAGTTGAAAAATGAATACTCAATGTCCGTTGAATTTCCAGTTTTGGAATTCTTTTCTGGAACTATTTGTATCACCGCATTTACGCGTGTCGATAGTGCTTATAATTATTTGGTCAACCGTGTCATTTGGGTACGTAATTTAAGTAAAGAGTATTGCATATAGTTCTGTGTAGATTAATCAACAAAACTCGTTTATTTCTCAGACTCTACGGCCTTATGGTATGGTGTCCCGAGTATCTCAAACTTATACGTGCAACAGAATACAAAAATCATACGGAACTGATCAATGGAAGAGACTATAAAAACGAGACGTTCACTGGTTCTATAGAGAATCGTCAATACAGAAACTCGACCTTTTTTAATTGCAAGTAAGTAAACGAGAGGGAAACTATTAACAATTGTCCTGTACCGGTTTATATACACATGTACCGATTATTTCAGATTTACTAAGATGGTATTCAGCCACGTAGATTTTGACAATTGTACTTTCCAAGCTGTAGAATTTAGTAGTATAAAGTCCAGCAAAACTCACTTTACGCACAGCGAAATTACATTCTCGAAGTAAGTAGTTATAATACAAAATGCATAACAACTTACGAGATAGATAGGATACATAGGATCTGTTCATTATTTTTTTCTATAGATTTGTGGATACTGACCTGTCCGCGCAAGTTTTTACGAACTGTACGTTAAGGAATAATACGGAATTAAGTTTAAGCGGACCTTGCCCAACTCTCGATTTGGATTACAATATTTATATAGAGGAAGCACTCAACGGTCATCTTGTTGCTCAATTGGCCTTCGTGCCTGCAGCTGCTCTGGCGGGACTAGCACTTACTGTACTTCAGCGGCCAAAAATGATTGGCATCTCGTTATTTTTTTCTTCGGTAGCTGCCCTATGTCTAATTCTAGTGGGTACGAACAGTTATGCAGTCCTTGGCTTTGAAGGTGGTTTCATAGCCGTTTTTGCTATCGCTTGGACGTCACTTACGTTGGTCACAGTCGAGAGCTTCCCTACACATTTGAGGCAAGTGTTCCGCAGGTTCTATTCTATTAATCCTCGACCAGCTGACTGGAAACTGCGATGCAGTAGGCCAATAAAAATTCTGTAAAGGATTCTGTAAAGGTTGATACATTTCTTTTTACTTAAAATTATTTTGGCCACAAAAAACATGTTTCCAGCCTACTGTGCAGGATCTGGATTCGACTGGACGAGAATTAATGGGAGAGGGAAATAATAACAAATCAAATCGATTGACCTTTCGAACCAATCTAAAATGTAATGGTAAAATTCATTGATGTTCACAGGTGTACTGGTTTCGGTTTGATAGCGGCTGTTATAAGATTATCTGGTTTGATAGGAACCGCAACTTACAAAACTTTAGTCGGCGCACCCTTAATCGCGCCCGCACTGTTAACTGCATTGCCCTTGTTAATAGCTAGTCTCACAACGTTCAAATTGCCTCACACTCATACAGTTTTCTTATAAGGACCTTAACGAGTAAGTGAACGAAAGAAAGAACGAAACTGGAAGAACGAACACAAAGGTACGCTGTGTGAAAACAAAATGGAAAAGACGTTTTTAATCTATATTTTAATGAACCGTTTACGAGTTGAGCTGGTGTTTTTACATGATCACACGCTCACGACAAGAAAAATTTAGTCAAGACCGCGTCTTGAAGACCTTGGAAATAATCGATTCCTACCTAGAATGGTCTGAACGAAAAGAAATCGTAAGTGAAGTGTTCTGGACACAAGTGCAAAAATTCGTCGATTTGCAGTAACCACCTGAAAAAAACGAAAGATTCACTTGTTTCTTCTCTTTTTTATTTTCCCTTTTTCTCTTCAACTTGGAAGTGTGATTTCGTACAAAGTGACATATCCTGAAACTAGCAAGCAGATGAATCGCGGTCTGTGAGGAGAAGGGAGGGTTAGCATCCAAAGCGCACAGACACAGAAGAGTAATCGTCTCGTACGCTAGAGAAAAAAAGCTTAGACGTTCTACGAGAATTTTCATACAAGTGTTTTAAACGTCAACGAAGACCATTGTCATAACAGAAAACAAAATAACTTAGGGAAGAAGAGGAACGACGAGTCGCATTACCGAAATTCGACGTAAGACTTGTACTCCAAGATTTTGCTCCATCTTCAAAGTCAACTTCAAACTCTAATGCACTCTGCGTAACCTCTTTGGGGGTTGTGAACCGTGCATAGATGTTTATAAAACTATTTTAATAAGGCGATAGCCGTGAAACGTGTCAATTGTAACCGGATATGTTAAGAGGCTGAACAAATCATCGTCTACAATGATACGTCGAGGCATAATGGATTGGAGGACAGATATACCACAAGAAAACGTCATTTTTCGATATCTGGAATAGACGAGTTGCAGAATGATATCCGTAAAAAACCAAACGTATAGATGTTTTTTCCGTTCGTTGTTAGACTAGAGAAGCCGTGCATGATTCCAGAGTCATTGCGTTTCAAGTTGCGGTTCGTTCGAGCAAATTTGTCAAGGACAAAATCATAAAAATTTTTATATTTGCAATCGCTGCATACGCTTTTACTATTCGAACCGATCGTGAGATGTATTCTGAGAGAATAGACGAGACACCCGTACTACCACGACGAATTGTTTTTCTTACCACGGGAAAAGTAACAGAGATGTTCAATAATTTGTTGCCTTTTATCGATTCAAATAGCTTGCAGGAATTTTAGAAATTAGGCCCAGCTAACAAAGAGAGGCATTATCCGCATAAAGATGAAAGAATTGCCGTATAAAAATCCTAAATTGTTAGCTGAAGACTAAAATGAAAATGAGATAGGAGCTTTACGCTTCGTCTTAGCATAAATCCAAGAGATTATCGCCTCTAGTCAACTTTTAATCGTCTTTTAGCTTTTTATTATTCGTGACGAACTTGACAAAGTCAAAAAAAAATAGATAAAAGAAACGAAGAGCAAGAAGAACACATCAAACCTTCTAATACTTGCAAACAACGTAGAATATTATTTTCTACAAGATGGCGGCGGCTATTACTGATGACGGTCGCTATTACATTTATGAAAAAAAACAATTTTGCTAGAATTTTAATGTCGTCTTGGGACGACGAGCCAAAGTTAAACAAAAAATACTGGTTCCTCAGAATGGACAACTACTCCTAGGCAATAAGAGCGTAAAGTAACTTTTACGAAGCGATTATCGAGGTATCTCATTCTTACTGAAACTCAAGATATATTAACTAAGTATATAAGCGAGTTTATTAGCGAGATATTAAAAGAGAAGAAAAAAAGGAAAGAAACAACAACAACAAACTGCTGTTGGCAAACTTAAATCAGATGTAAAAATTAACGTCCCGTCATGGTTTACAGAATTTTTCCATATCAAATTGTCGGCATCTAATTTATCAAGGATAAAAATGTTAATGTTGCGGATCGGTTGTCATTTTGGAAGATGTAGAAACGAGTCGAAAGTGCTCCGTTGACCGCACAATTTTTCGTATAGAATAATTCTATTCTTCTTGTTTTTTTCAGCAATTTATTGACTAACAACGTTGGTCGCTTCAGGAACTGGAAAACGTTGCTCGTTCCTACTTCTATAAGCTGTACTTACAAATTCTACAGTGAAACGAGCCTGTGCTGGCGTGGCAATAAGTGACACAATCATGAAAATTCCTCTCAAGTGTACACATAAGTATATGTAGCGCTTATACAATTTTGTTAAACGTAACCGTGTCTACACTATTTTAATCGACAGGTTTTTGTTCTTTAGCACAAAGGAGAATAACGCGTTTTAAAAGGCGAACATTAATTTGAGTCTTACTTCAAATTGGGACCACATATAGATTCTGAATGAGTACAATCACGACGAATCTTCCATATTAAATATTGACGAATACAACAAAAATTGTACAGTTTTTGTTTTAAGCAGAGGTAATATAATATGGACGTGTTTTATCAGAAACGTTGAAGGTACTGGATTGGCCGTCAATGTGTTGATAAAGCTTACTGTTTTTTAAAAACTTTAACGAGCATCGCCAGCACAAGCAATTTCACATTATAAATTGTTGCTACAGCATTAAATTCATTGTTGCCCGTAGGTAATACACTTTACTCAACATATCACTTATGAGCGAGCACTCTAGATTCGTAGGCTTTAATTAGACTATTTGACTAGACATATTTAGAAGTATGTATCAGCAATCGTAAAGAAGATGAAGTCCCAAATTGATAAAATAGCAGTGTGCGTGTGCGTGTGTGTGTGTGCGCGCGCGCAAAGAGGCTGTTATGGTATTGTCCTTAAGGATTACGTTTTAGAAGTTTCTTCTAGCGAGTAAAGCTCAGTAAAACGATTAACAATGGATAATTTGATTGTGCACGGATTGATTATCAGCTGATCAAACCTCATGATTGCAGCTGTTAAGAAATTTCGTTTTAATAAACCGGTAAATACTCGTGAAAGCGCATGAAATGTCGTTCAGTGCAATATCGTTTTTATTATTTTAACAAGAATTGATTGTATAGCTCAAGCTACTGTCACTGCATCATTGAATAATTGGGTTTATTAATTATTTTAAGCAGTGCATCCTACACAGACTGAAGACAACGATCGGTTGATAATCACTGTGTATATTTATTTTCTAGAGACTGTTCCCTAACACTTAAATTTGTAATGTTTAGTTATTTATGTAGGATTTTCGGAAAAAGGGAACGCTGCAATCTCGAAATTCATGGTTCGACTTTTCCTAATTTTCTATGGCTCTTGAGGGTTTGGAGAGTCCTGACATTGTGATGATCAATACTCTGTCTATCCCGGACGAGCCTGCGTAATGGTTTTAGGGAAACGAGAGAACCAGGATTTCGAGATTTATAGACTTTTAGCGACTTTTTCTAATTTCCTACGTTTCTTAAAGGTCCCGACCCCACCTTTATGGGGAAAAATGGTATATATTATATATAGTCCAGTGATTGTGAGGAAGCCGCATCTAAGTCGCTGGTTTACAATGAAATTTAATTCTGGTTGCACATTCTGCTGAATACGTCTTACGAGACTTAAATACTTCTTGTAGCACTTTGGATCTATTTTGCAGCAAGCAACTTGCACTTTCGATTCTCACATTGTATAAGACGAAAGCGGTGTTAATTAACGGAAAATATCTCCGAATTACGTAATTTATTAATATATTTATAATTTATCTATTTCTCGGATTTGGAAGCTGTAAGAGTAAGAAGCAATACTATTCAACAAACTGTGCAACCAGTACTTAAAGAAAAAGACAGTTTATATAATTATTAAGAAATATTACACATTGTTCCAGCAATTGGGCTACAGAATATTGTACATTAACATTGAAAACATTCACACCATTTAATAGAAGATATTGATCGTACGATAGAAATAGATTTTCTCCTACATGTTTAATTGATTTTATTAAAACATATTTCCTTTTTACTACACAAACGTGGTCCTACTTCTTTTCTTTAAAATTTACAGATTCATCTTTACAGAATAATACAACATTGACATAAAGGTACAGTATAAATAAAAGAACGAAATTTAGTATACCTAATCTGTAAGTTTTCCAAGAATCTTAATAAGGAACGTATGCATTGAATTCGACAATTGGAAAAAGATTTATTTAAAATTTATTAAAATTATAGCGACAATAAATATTTCTCAGTACAAATAACGGATGCTTCAACAAGAACTTTTGGCGCGACATTCAAACTGAGGGTGTGCCGCAATTTCTCAATAGATAAGGAACAGCGATCGCGTCGGTAAAAGAAGTACATCCACTTTATCGACCGTCATCAATAAAGAAATCTGCACAATGAATTATCAATTATCGCCATGAAGTCAACAACAATTATCTTCAATCCCCTCCATCGAACATGATTCATTCGGTTTGTCAACCCACGAACTATTATTAATTCTAAACAACTTACGCAATTTTCTTAGTCATCGCGGCAGGTAAATAATTATATTTAAATGATCATGAATATATTATACGCAATCGCTAATGATAGTTACACTTTTGAAACTATAAGGTAATCAGTGTGACACCGTGCACACTTGTAACTACTTTTCCATCGATCTGTTCTCACCGATTGTTGACCATGAGCTTGACCTTGGGCGTGACCTCGACACGACGAAGCAGCACGCAGAGGATTGTGTCAAACGAGCCCTGACCTAACCTATTCTAGGCTATGTCTCCGTTCTCCGTATACAGACAAAGCCTAGGAGAGGCTAAATCAAGTTACTCCGGTTCCTAGAAACGAGTATGTCATCGACTGACTATCTTCCAGCGAATTCGACTACTATTTATAGTTCTTTTCGCATCGTTTTTCATACCTGCGCGTCGCAACATCATTTTATGAAATGTAGGATCGAATAAAATACTATATTGTATTCCATGGAATATAACCTTTCATTGATTTTGAAATTGTTTCAGAATCATAACCTGGCTTGACGGTCTCTCACGATCCGAAGATTAATCCTTGGAAGACGAACGTCGTCCTACCGGCGACTTCAAGCTCGTCAGGTTCATAAAATCGTAAACAAACAAATCAACTATTTACATACCAAAAGCCGAATAAATATTTTTGTTCTTTCCTCAGTGTACAAGATTTATTAGTACACTGCGGATTTTATGCATTTACGACAAAAATGTTGAAAGAGTTTACGCACATCAATATATTATTTTAAACCTATTCAAATTTTGATGTGGCTTCTAGTTCTTGTAGTTGATGCAGATTATTTTTAATTTGCTTAAAAATCTGCAATCTACTTATTACAGCGACCCAGTACTCCAAGAGGAACGTCTTCGAACAAGCCGACGTCCGCGAAGGGTGAAAACATGGAATCACGGATTGTCCCGTTGGAAACGGTTCCGATGACGTCGTTGGATGCAGAGTCGCAAATCGGTCGAGACAGCGGATGTCGGTTTTTCCGATGGGGCCCGTTTTTACGGCGTTGGGCCCGGGACCGCACAAAGAAAGCGTGTCACGCCTAAAAATACGCGAGGCACGCAGGCAGGTAGAGACGTGAAAAGGTCGTGGGACTGGGAAAGAATATATAAAAAAGAAAAAGAGTAGAAGAGAGAGAGAGAGAGAGAGAGAGAAAAAAAACGGCGAAGTAGTTGCACAAGAGCAGCGATTTGGTATTCAAATCGCCAGCCGTGTTCCCGCCTCACTCGCGGCACAGGTTCTCCTCTCTCGTGCCAGTAATACGAACGGCCTTCTTCGTTTAAGTGTTTTCTCTTCTTGTTCTTCCTCTTCTTCCTCCGCCTCGTGCTCCTCCTCGACCTCCGGTTCCCGGAGTGCTGGTTCGTAACGTTTCTCGATTCTTCCTCCCTTATCGCGGGTTTTGCTCGTCTCGCATATCTATTGCATGGAATTACACCACTTTTCTCCTCCACCGGTGCTAGTATTTATCGCGAGTCCCTCGAAAGAGAAACCGCCTGTTCTGTCCTGTCCCCCGGTCCCGATCTCTCGCTCTCGACACCTTTTTCTCCTTGAAACTCCGCTCGATTCGCACTGATATCGAATTACCCGGCGCACTCGTCGTCCCGCACGATGCGTCTCGCCAAACCCTGCCGCTGCCACGCTCGGTGGTCACGCGCAAAATTCGATCGACTCGCACAGCCTTCGTTACAGTCCTCTTCATTATGGTTCGCGAGGCAAAAGAGGTCCGAGGACGCGATCGAGAGAGAAAGAGAGTCCCCGTTAGCACGATTTTTCAATTACATAAATACAGTTCAATTCTCAGGACACCGACGAAGTATGGAGCCTGTAAAAACACGCCTCGAAGGAATTTGAATCGTGGGATAGAAGAGGATCGAACACGGGAGAGAGTCTTTATAAGTATGATTTACGAGTTACATAAATAGCGTCGCTGATTGGAATAATCTGCATTCTCATCCTCAGGTGAGTACTAGAGAAGACAGCAACGATATTGCGGAGAGGATACAGCTCGTGGAGACACGTCCCGAAGGAATTTGAACGCGAAAGAAACAGTGAATATGAAAGAGGACCAAAGACACAAGAGTGGGAGAGAGAAGTTCTCTATCAGTAGGATTTTTAGTATGACTATTATCGCTAGATTACGGACTTCTATGCAAAATGAAATACTATTAAGCTGTCAGAATCGTATTGATACTCCTAAATTCTTGTAAACTTTATATCGTTTAAAATCACTTCCACCCATTTTTGCCACAAATGCATAAAATACGCAGTCTAGCTATCACTTGTATTTTGGAATTAATACGTGTTACGATCCTCAGGTGGTCACCAGAAGAGCCAACAAAATAGGAGCCACGAGGACACGAAGGGAATTGACGTCGATTAACCGTGAGACGAGAGAGGCCCGAGAGGGCACGAGAGGGAGAAGATTTCTCTATAAGTACGATTTTTAGATAATACAAATATGAACACAAGTAAATCGAAGATGAGTTAATCCGCGTTGAAATCCTCAGGTGTACACCAGCGTAGGCAGCAACAATATTGCAGTCCCGAAGGAATTTGAACGCGCGTAGCGGCGCGGCTCGCGGAGACTTCGATGCCCGCACGTGCAACGTCCGACTGCCACGGTTACATAAACGGAACCAACGAGCCTCGGTATATTTCGTATAATTTCCGAATGTAGCTTCACTTTCTCTGGCGCACCAACCGAGTCGTCGTTTCGTTTCGTTTCGTTTCGTTTCGTCACGATACAGCGAGCGAGTGAGCGTGTCCCGAGCATTCGCCAGTGGGTAGGCCGTGTCTGTTCGTCGTTTACCTGGTGGCTGTGCCCGAACCCCGCGACCGCTAGTATCTTTGCGACGAACAGTAGATCACACTTTCCACTTCCGTTGACGTAGCAGCAACAGCAGCGGCTGTCCGTGTTCTGTCTCGTCTGACTGTCATAGAGCCAGCCCGTCGACGGGTCCAAGGTCCCCGGGTTGGGTCGCCGAGACCGTCGCGGATCGGTGCGATCGGGCCGAGATCGATCCTTGGAGCGATACGCGGGACACACCAGTAGATCATGACAGTAGATCACCCGTTCCAGGTTTTTGTCCTCGGGCGAATATCTGAGGCGCAAGAAGCGCGGATAACGTGGACGGAGATCGGCATACGTGGCACCGGATTGGCTAGCGGCATACCTCGACGACACGCGCGTGTTCTGTGCGCTCACATCGGCAACCTGTGCACCCACTAACCACTAACCGGCGAACCACGGGAGGCCAAGGTGTGCGCGCGCCAGAATAATATATGTATCTACGTGCGTTAACCACGTGAGACCGGCCAGCATCTTTCCACGGCCCCGTCTGGTGGGGACTTCACCTATGGACTGCTCTCTCGTTCCGTCTCTCCCTCTCTCGATTCTTCTCTCTCTTTCTCCTTTACTCTCTCTCTCTCTCCCTCTCTTCCTCTCTTGAGCTTCCTCTCGCTCCGCAAACCTTGGATCCCCGGGAAATCGTTAGAATCTGAACGTCGACGAATCGCTTCGCCGCCGGCCAATGGTCGGCTATCTGTCCGATGCATGCGCAACGATATCCTACGATGATGAACGTTCCGTTTTTAAACGTTCGACGGATTCCAGGTCGAGTCTCCTTCCCTGGATTCTTGTTACCGAGTAATTAGCTGTCGTGGGATCCATTGAATTCAGCGGGTGTGAAAGGGCCTCCTGTGCGTGTCGAAATGAAGCTCGGGAGTTGAGAATATTCTTCCCTACCTTGTCCAATATCTAATTAATGCCTGGGGTTTGAATTCCAGTAGCGAAATGGTCACTGACCGTGAGATTCATTGATTTCTATTATTACATTGTTATTTTTACATCAAAATTGTTTTTAAATAAGTTGACTTCAGCAGCAGTGTCAGTATCAGAAAGTTAGGCACGACGGAGATGCATTATCCCTTGGGAACAATCTGACAAAATTGTATGTCAACATGTGCGATCTTTGCCGCGTCTAATGAAGATCTAAGGCAGTGTTAGGCAGGCACAACGCGGCATGATTTTACACGGATCCCGCGCGTCCGCAAATAGCATAAACACGTGCATCGGCGATGCAGCTGGGTAAGTGGGTACGGCTCGCGTATAGTTCGTACGACCTTCATAAAAACTCGCCGATCAGAGATTGCCGGGAATGTCGAGTGAGAACTCGCCGTCTACGGGGTGGCGAATAAAAAAGTAGGCGCCTGGCTTGGCGAACGCGAGAGTGCGAGCACGAGAGAGAACAAGAAAGAGAAACAGACACCGGACGCTAACTACTGCGCCCGGGTAAATGGCAGCGGAATGACGACGAGTAAAAACGTAAGTCGTCTGCGCGAAGAAACGAGCTTCGTCTGAAACGTATGTATGCGACAGGACCCAACACCGGACCGGGAAAAGAACGGTCCTCCGTTTATAGATCGGCCGAGATCAGGACAAGAGGACTATAATTCGCGGACAGGGGTTACCTTTTATTTCCGCTTACCGGACGTTTTTTTCCCCAGCCGGACAACGTAATCTGTCCAAAGACAACACCGGGAGAGAGAGAGGATTCCTCGTTCTGGGTGCTCTTCCCTCGATCCTCTTGGCAAAAGCAGCGCCTACTCGTGTATTTTGCTGTCCAGTCACTCCCACTGAATGCTAATCGAAGGCGGCACCGCAGAGAAATGCCCGCTTTTGGTCCCCCGAACTGTCTCGAAGATGGGTGAGTTCCAAGTGAGTTAGATCACTCGTATCTTCGTATTTATTTTTAATTTGTTGTTTTTCTTCTCACACAGATTAGAAGAAATGATTAGACGATTTTACCGGCGGTGACTTGTTGGTTCACGATGGAAATTGTTGCCGCCGTTGAAGGATCCATTAAAAAGTCTTTAGCTGCGGACCATAGATTTTTATGTATTAGGAAATAGTCGTTGGCCGGTAATGAATTAAACGAGTTTATTAGCTCGAAAGGAGTGGTTCTCCAATTAACGGCGCGTCGATTTTCGAGAGGAGGATCCAAAATGCAGGCCGACGAGAGACGGCATTTTCTACGAAGGGATAGAGCGAGTGTCGGGCGCAGCACGGAGCCAAGGTCGTAGCTGGCGATGGTATCTCGACGACCGTGGGTGGTCTATAAGGTTTTTTGAGTCTATGGCAACCTTCGAATGGATTCGCAGCGCGAGAATTTTTCGGGGACTCCCAGCCTTGGCGTTCTCGTCTGAGTAGAGAGAAAAAGAAGGCGCGACCGATTGAATGGGATTTTTAGCAACAATGAACGGGACCCCGGACCGGCCGATTGATTGAATAATTACGTTTCTCCTATAGGGACAAGTTGCTCCGAACGCAAGGGCAACGGGTTCTCCGTGTTGTTCTTGCGCGCTCATGGCACTCTCCGCAATCTGGCGCGTCCCGCCTTTATTTCGCAATCGGCTCTCGCTCGCGCCGCGGTCAGTATTCCGAATTCCCATTTGCAACGTCGAAGATTAAGATGGCGGCGGCCTACGATAATTTATTAACTAGTCCGGCGAGTCAAACCTGTTGCTTCCCGGCCGGACGTGTTCGCCGTCCGCGCGTCGAAACCCGAGAGGAAACTGGTGTCCTCCGATACACCGCCACGATCAGATAATTGTCTCTTTATTCATCCTGCTTCGCCGATTTCATCTTTTCCACTTGATTTTTGCACGCGGACCCGACATACCGTTCGCCGAGAGCAAGGCATTACATCGCTCGGTGGTCCGTTTCTATGAAACAGATGGACTTAGCACAAAAATTTTATTGAGGCAAACTGAAGAGGATACAGACTTATATCCGATGCCATTTTGTTAAATAAATAAGTGTCCTCGCATAACGCGTCCGACGAGGCGAAGGTTTTTCCACTGCAAATCGTCGTCCGAGAATCCGTCGATGAAGTCTGCTATTGCGACAGTGGTTCTTAGTAATGGAATCTGCTCAGACTTTCTAGTACGTTTGTCCAACAGGTTTACATTACTGTTTCTCATTTCGTATGAACGCTGGAATAATAATTTCTTTTTATCTTAGGGTCCGCAAAGGGTTAATGAAATTTGTTCAATGGCGGATTTGAAGAGACTGCCCTCAGTCGGTCTGGGTTAATAATCGTGAATTTTACGAAGTGATGAAGGAGCCGACGAGAAAGACGGCGCGGTTACACCGTCGAGCATAAGGTCACGGTATTAAAAGTTGAAAACTGGTTGCAAAACGTGTCCGGGGCCCGAGCGCAAACACCTCTTCTGGCCCGAGCTCGTTCGTTTTCGAGTCACGTCGCCTGGCTGTCATGCTCCCCCTAATGCAGCAAAAGCAAACCGCGAGATATAATTTCCAAGACGTTTACGTGGATTCTCTGGATTCTTTCGTTCTGCTCACGGCTCTTAACGGTTCGATATTATGTCGGTACATTGTGATCCGCAATGGCGACCGGCCAGCGGGTAGGAAATTCTCCAACAGTGACGTAAAAAGGTAGCGCCCCGGGGCATTTCTTTAACGCGGCGCCACCCGTGCACAGGGGCCCCGGCTTTTATACCTGCGCGAATCAAAACAGACGGCCTTATCTTCCCCGCTCGAGTTACTTCGGTTCCCCGGGGAGACTCCGTTTTAATTAGGATCGGGCATACGTTGCCACCAAGCCGTGTTAAAACCGTGCGCCATGCTTAACTGACTCGTGGAAATACACCACACTAGACTCCCGCATAACACGGTAAAACAATTGGTTGACATGTTGATAATCGACTCTGTAACCGGTAGTAATATGCATAATAATTATATTGCAGATTTTATGCATTCGCGACCAGTTGAAGAAATAAGTCGAGGGCTCGAGCGGGAGACGATCTTCGGGCGGACGCTGTTAACGAGTTCGTGAACCCTCAGCCGTGCAATTAGGATTTTTTTCCGTGGACAGATAAGTTTACATAGTAAAAGCATCGGCATTTAATCAACATATGTCTGGGAGGAGGCCACGTACGCCGACGACCCTGACATTTACTACGATGCACTTCACGCGAACGCCACATTGACGCCACGATCGCATAATCAGTTGTATTTCCTCTTACGCGCCATTTTGCCTTCTCAGCGGCGCCGTCGTTTACGGAAAAATTGTACTTGTGCAACCAGAAAGCTGTGCAAATTAGAATACTCCTCTTCTGTTGAGTTGGGTTTATATTATTTTTAAAAATGTGGATAGAAACGTTCTTCTTGTACAATTTAATTATAATTGAAGATTTTATAAAAAACAGGCAAGTCGATTTTTATGATAGCAAAATTGTACTCGTCGAAGTTTGGCACGTTTTTGTACATGCCTGATTGTGTAATGCTCGATCAAGCAATTTTTTAGATTTACCTAATTTTTCTTTAATTATTTACAGATCAGGTAATATGATCGGTGAACGGAACAAGCTTTCTGTTCAGCCCTATAGTTTCCAAGTAGCGTGACTAGCCGCAGCGAGAAGTGACTACGCACTACATTTTGCAGAATCGAGCGATCCTTCGGCCGGTACATACCTGTTTGCAAATCGGTAAGGCCGTGTTGACATTGTCGTGCCCGCTCGCTCGCGGACGCGCGAGCGTTGAAAACGAGCGAGAAAACCTGTTTAACGTACAAATATTGAACCGCTACTAGGTTCCTCTCGCCTCGTAACAGTCGTTGGCAACGAGAATAACGCGGGTCGCCGTGAATATTAATCACGAAATTGACTGGGCCCGGCGTGCACCGTCGCCTTTCAATTCCAGACTCGAACTGTCCTTGCGCGTGCGCTGGTGCAACGCGCAGTTGTCCCAAATCAAGATTTAGCAGTTCAGAATCAATATAAACAACTGCTATAAATGTTGATAACGTTGCCAGTTGTGGTTCAACTTGGAGTGGGACGTAAAGAGAATTATTTGACTGGTACTTCTATTTTTAGTCAGAAACTGAGAACAGTAAAATCAGTGAAGAACTTGAGAAGATCGTTATATAATTTTCAATCAAGTATGTAGATCTATCAAGACAGAATTTTCCACATTACTCGATGAAAATGATTATTTTCTATGAAGGTGTTTCGTACAAGTTCGAAATGAACGAGGTGTCGAAACGCAGCTTTTGAACTGGTAAAAGAGGTTGCGGACCAGCGCGCGACACGGAGGCGGTACGAAATTTTTGAAAAATCGTCTACCTGGCGAAAGAGGGAGCAAAGTGGATTGTAGCACACGGAACCGTGGTGAAATCTCGGCCGCGATCGGTCGTTGAAATTAAATGCAAATAGTCCGCAGCGGTCGACGCTGCTGTAAAATATGTTCCAAAAGGACGCCCGGGGCTGCTGCAATCTTCCTCTGACGATAAGATCGCCATGCTAAAAATAAAACGGTTCGTACGCGAGGCCGTATTGAGAGCCGGCTACGTAGGTACGAGTTGTTGCACGGTACCAAAAATTTACGACGGCCTACGGTACAAGGATTTTATTAAGATTGGCGCCCGGAGGAATGCAAGCTTAACGGGTCGCGCTGGCCCAGCCTTCTTCTTCTTCTTCCTCCTCCTCCTCCTCTTCCTCCTCCTCCACCTTCTCGGCCAGCATCTCGATCCGTCTGCTCCCACCTGAACGCGCACTGCTGGACAAAATGATAAGAGCCATGGAAATTAATTTTATTTTCGTCCCTTAAACATAGCAAATTCCGTGAACTTATGCATGGTTTATACAATTGTCGGAAACGTCAAAATGTTTTCTAGATGCTTAGCGCCTTAGCAATCGGAAGCCCATTACGTCAATGGCAAAATATTGCATAATATGATTGCACAATACTATCGCTCGCCTGACACGCGAGTTTCAGCTTTTCTAAGTGGACAATTACCAGAGTGCTACTTATGGTAGAAACGAAAGAAACGTGATGTTAATTTATTGAACGCTTTATCGAAGGAAGCCTATTAATAAGACTTCCAATAATTGTGCCATCCACAATTGTGATTCCACAAATACACACAGATCCGCAGTCGAATGACAATCTTCGGCGCAGTGCGTGGGGACTAAATGTGAATCGCATAAACGTTGAATCGTATGTGCAAATTGGCATGCGTTCCGGTTTACGGAGACATCAATGCCTGGTAACAGGTATCGCTCGCCGAAGAAAGGAAAGGAAAGGACAATGGAGGACGTACTTCGAGAACGGATCGAAGAACTGCCGCCCTCGCGATACTAATACAGAAGAAAGATTATTTATCTCGTAGAAGAAAAACAGCCAACTGCAGGAACTACAGCCAAGGTAATGGTTTTCATTCGGAACGCGCGAGAAGTCGGTTGAAATAGATAGACTTTCGCGAAAAAGGCGACAGCATTGTCAGCGCAACATTAATCGCTCAGGCTAATCGAGCGTGTCGTTACTTGCAGGATTTCCTGTCGGCACGTGAAACAACAATGCCGGAGCCTTCGGACGTCGTAGATGGACCGTGAAGATGGACGAACTGTGCACCGTCGAAGGCTGCCAGCAAGGTCGCATGTCCCGCCGCATTTCTGATGACAGTGGAACAAACGGATCGATACGCGCTAGATCTAGCGGGAAGGCTCGATCGCGACCATACTCGGCAACCCCGTAAATAGCAGATCGATGACTGGCCGGTGAGCCTTGCGAAACCCCCTGATTTTTATTTATTTATTGTCGATCGGTCGACCTCCTTTTTCTATAAATAATCGGGTGTCGCAAGCTCGTGGTACCATGAGACGAGCTGCAGTCCTTGCGAAACATTAGGACGCTTATTATTAGACTGAGGATTTTTCTGCTCGACTGTGCACAAAACTGCAACTAGAAAGCCAAACAAGAAATTTGTTGCAAGTAAACATTTACAGATTTTTGCGGTTCACGCCTGGGAGTTCTATCGGCGACGAATCTGTATGGCTCGTGAAGGTTGTCAAGGACTTCTAGGACCAAGGGAGGACCGATTTTGAGGAAGTTCGATGGTCCGAGGGGACCGAGTTGTCCGAGGTAGAGACGAGAGGAGGATCGGTGACAGAAAAATCGGCCGGTCTCGGGAACTTCCGCTATTTATGTCGTCGATTTGCCCGGCGAACCTGATCGCTGCTCTCGCGGTCGCTCGAACGTGGGCGTGAACTTTTCAATAAAGCCGGTCTCTCTCTCGCGGATGCTTGGCTGAACGCGTGTATCGGGATCAATGACACGCCCGCAGATTCCCGAGAGGTATCCTCTACGAGGTACGTAGAGGCATCCTGTAGAATTCCAACCACCTTCCTCGACTTCACAGCAGGACCTACTGGTTTCTATTTATACACCAAGCGAGACCTTGCAGCTTACAGCTCGCACGCTTACGGACTCGGTTCCGGACCGGTTCAAAGCGCTGTCGGGACCTCTCCGGCCTCACCAAAGGATCCATAGGAAGATCTTTATATAACAATTTACTCATTTTTGCTCTACACTTTATCCCGTAAGAACTAAAAGCTTATGTTGTGTAGAAATAACGACGCCAATCAGAAATACGAATATAATTAAATGCTCTCTATTCGGCAAGAAAAATATTTTAGTTTCCGAAGAACTAGTGTGAGGGAAGTGTAATAATGTAGTCTGATAATAGCGCTTTTATAATGAACATGTATTTTTATTACTGAATTGTTTGATTTTTTATTTTGGAAAAGATTAATGTTTTTACATATTATTTTGCATTGTATTCAATGTAAATATCCGAAGAGAAAATACTTAAATATTTGTTTAAATTTTTACTTATGACACCGTATTACATATCAACATAAATAATGGCTTCTTTAGACAATGACGAGATATTATTAAAAAATTCATTTATAAAGATGATCTACATACAATAGTTACCATCTGTTGATGAATTAGGAAATGCTGTAGATCATAAATCTGTATCCTAGTTTTTCAGTATGCTGATAGATGGCACTATCAGTTACTTTATTATGGCGGTGTATTTAAATTGATTGCTCGGGATTAGAGAAATTTTTAATATTTCGTTTTTGCTTTATATAGACAGTGTATTTAATAATGTTTTATTTTTGAGTGTGTAGTAATCGCCAGAACATCGAATGTATTTAAAAATTGTATGTATTCTCTACAATTTTACTTTCTCGTGGTGATTTCAAGAGTCCCCACCACATATCCTATTAATTATTCCATAATTGTCTGTTTTCTAAAAGTTCTTACACAAATATAATTGCAAAAAGTTGAATAGCCTAAACGATAAATAAATGTTATTACATAGAAAATGTCACAGCATTTTCACACTGTTACAAACAATTACAATAACAACATGAAAATTAGATTCAGATCCTAGTGGTAGGAAAAAATGAGCATAGATGTTCTAGTAACTTTCCTCTAGTCACAATTTCGATTGTATGAGTTTGTCACTATGCGGTGCTGGACACCACTGGACGCAGCCAGACACAGCCCACATAGACGCGGCGAGATAAAACTGCCTCGTTAGCAGATGACTCTTGTGGGCACAGTGCTATAGTATGTTGAGAAATCGCAGTACTTTTTTGCTCACAACTTACTTTATTTAAAAATAGAATTTTTGCCAAATAATGAATTTATGAAATGTACTTGTGTAGTCGTTTCGTCTCATACACTATTCACTATTTTGAATTATCTCGAACCGTGACTTGTGGGTGCTTGTGGGTGGTTGTGGGCACCAGATACTTTTTGATCTCGTCACACTGCATCGTATGCACATACTATACTTATGCCGCATCTATGAGTATATATGATCTAAGGGCTAAGCATTAAAGTAGGGGGCAGCACTATAATGGGCACGGCCAAAACTCGGGCGCGAGCACTCTCATTTACTCTCTGCTCAGAGATCCCTTGCAAGCACACGTACAAACTTCGGAACACGCTCGATTCAAGAAACTGAAATCAACCATTCAAGAATGACGACGAGACCGAGCAGTGATGGACAGAGTGCACTGGGCAAGGCATACAAAGATAAAAGCAAACCCGCAGATATTCGAAGTAGCAATATCCACGCTGCAAAAGGTGAACAAATTTGTCCACGATCCGATCGTATTTTCCGCGTTCAGTTCCTCGCCGATTGATCATCGTGCCGGCAGGAAATGTCTTACCTTATATAGTAATGTTCGGCACACCGTTGTTGCAACCCATTAATCTCGTTATCTGTCGAAAACCGGCAGATACTCGATATTCCGACTTTTGAATTGATTTCGTTAACTATCGGCCATTTAAAACAACTAGTTCCCACCGCCTTATGAAAATTACAAGACCACCATTTTTATTACAATATATGCCTGTGTAAATAAATTTCTTTCTAATTTTAATAATGTTCAATGATGTTTCAGCTGTCAGCGATGCGATCCGTACTAGTCTCGGCCCCAAGGGGATGGACAAAATGGTAAGCCTCTGCTAGCGATGCATAAACGTGACTGTATCCCAAAAAATTGAAAAGTACGCTGGTAATAATTCGTGTTTATGAATCTAGATCCAAGCTGCGAACGGTGAAGTTACGATTACAAATGATGGCGCTACAATTTTGAAGGAAATGAATGTTATGCACCCTGCAGCAAAAATGGTAATTGCTGTGTACTTAAGTAACGTTATAGTTAGACAGCGGATTATATGCATTTATGACAAAAACGAGTAGGTGTAATTTAAAACAGTAACATTAGAACTTAACTTAATAAAGAAAATAAATCTCTTTCACTCCAATTTGATGCAATTCAGGTAGACAATATTTATTTTGCATAAAGATCCACTGTCTAGTGATATTGTAATACACTCTTAATTATGTATGGTATTATGTTCTGTATTTAGTTGGTCGAGCTATCGAAGGCACAGGATATTGAGGCTGGAGATGGTACCACAAGTGTCGTCGTATTGGCTGGCTCCTTTTTGGAAGCTGCAGAACGACTGCTCCAGAAGGGAATACATCCTACCATAATCAGTGACGCGTTTGAAATAGCTGCGAGTAAAGCCGATAGTGTTTTGCGGAAAATGTCCATACCCGTTAGTTTGATGGACAAAAAATCATTGGTCAGAGCTGCAGCAACTTCTCTGAACTCAAAGGTATGTTTCTATCAGGCAGCAGCAATTGAGAGATAATGCAATCTTAAAACAGGCTAATATTTGATTGCCCCTCTTAGGTAGTGTTCCAGCAGTCGAGTCTTCTGGCACCGCTGGCTGTGGATGCAGTATTAAAGCTTGCTAAGGATTCGAAGAACAATGTTGATCTTAATGTAAGCACATCGATCTTAAACGTCGAATGATAGAAATTAAATATGTATAATTGTGTTCTCATTACTATTTGCAGAACATAAAAGTAATTAAGAAATTGGGTGGTACCGTTGAAGATACGGAGCTGGTAGAAGGACTGCTGTTCACACAGAAGTCTTGCAACGTGAATGGACCGAAACGTATTGAAAAGGCGAAAATAGGTTTAATTCAGTTCTGCATTTCTCCGCCTAAAACAGATGTAAGCGATTCAGCGACCGAAACGTGTATCTCGTTGTCTCTTGTTATAAATTTTCATTTTACTTCAGATGGACCACAATGTCGTTGTCTCCGACTACGCGGCGATGGATCGCGTCTTAAAAGAAGAAAGGGCTTACATATTAAACATCGTGAAACAGATTAAAAAGTCCGGTTGCAATGTGTTGCTGGTACAAAAGTCAATTCTCCGCGACGCTGTCAGCGATCTAGCCATACACTTTTTAGATAAAATCAAAGTTATGGTGGTGAAAGACATCGAGCGCGAGGACATCCCGTTCATTTGCAAAACGCTAGGTTGCAAACCGATCGCCTCTTTGGATCACTTTGTGCCCGAGAATCTTGTCAACGCAGAATTGTGCGAGGAAGTAATGACCGGAAATTCGAAATTTGTTAAGGTCAGTACACAATCGAGGAAGATCGGTTCCTAGATATTTAGATAACAGAACGGTATTTTCCCTTACAGGTCACTAAGATCCAGAATCAAGGACCTACGGTAACCATTCTCGTCCGAGGCAGTAACAAATTGGTGTTGGAGGAAGCAGGACGATCGCTGCATGACGCGCTGTGCGTAATCCGTTGTTTAGTTAAGCACCAAACTCTGATTCCTGGAGGTGGAGCGTCCGAGATCGAGATTGCGTTAAAACTGGCAGAATACGCGCAGAGCTTAAAGGATGTTCATGCTTACTGCGTGAAAGCATTTGCTGATGCATTTGAGGTGAGAACAATCTTTTATAATATGTTTTACATCGTCAAAGAGGAATGATTACTATAATCAAACGCACGTGAATGCTGCAGATAATTCCGTCGACGCTGGCAGAAAATGCAGGATTAAATCCTATCGCAACCGTCACAGAACTCCGGAATCGGCACGCCAAAGGTGAACAAACTGCAGGTATCAATGTAAGAAAGGGCGCCATTACCAATATTATAGACGAGAACGTAATTCAACCGGTGTTAGTTTCTATGAGCGCTATTAAGCTCGCATCGGAAACTGTTCGCAGTATATTGAAGATTGATGATATTGTGAATACAAATCAATAAGAGAATGAACGAGAGTTTTATACATAAACTGCACTTCGCAAATATTTCATCAATCGCGTTCCGCCAGTCACAATTTTCAATTGTCGTTCGGCTTCTAACATTTTTTACGATTCTCTGAAATAATAGCGCTCGATTTGTTTAACGTTTCTTTATTTTTAATACTTCCCATTGTGGTTCGTAAATAAAATTGATCTGCTTTCGTCAAGAGAAAAAAAAGTCTTCGTTTAATGTTGAAACCATACAGGACACGTTTTTATTGCAATGGAATATATATGTGAAAGTACGGTTGTTAAATGAGGGTACACTTTCTTAAAACGCTAATAAAATATTTATTAAAAAATAATTGATTCGTTCTGAATACTGTGACTCGCATTTTAATTTGAGAATTGCCGATTCTTTGCGGAAGGTATAGTGGAAAACGCTGAGACGAAAAAGTGTAATACGTTCGAGTATAAAAATGATTTTATGCTTTATTAATGTCCACCCTTGCGGAGTGCGTAAAATCGAATACTTACATGACGTGTAAAAAAACAACTAATTACGCTACGTGTTAAATTATGCTTAAAATTTTAAATATGTGACTGAGTGGTTACGATCTATAACGAAACTATGCGCCGCATTTTTATACAGTAAAACGTTTTATCATTATTCGAACAAACTGACCTGCCATACGTTCCATAAAATGAGAATTAAGTGTTTGAATGTCGAAGAACGAAAAAAATTAAGAAAAGTATCAGTTATTGCACGTAAACATTATAAAATATATACATAAGTTCTAACATTTAAATGCAAATGCGAAAACCTTTGACTATCGTTTAATAAATAGAATTGGCGGAAGCGCCGCTCATTTAAAAAAAGAAGAAAAACGAATGAAAATTTCTTGACATATTTGAGTTATTGGAACAAATGATAGAGATAATGAAACACGTTTTGCAGTTTTCATTGTACGAGACAGAACCGGCGTGTTCACGTCTGAAAGGAAAAAGTGTGACAACAAGAGTCGTGAAACGTGGTCAAGCAAGCGTCAGACCAAATCTTTGTGCTAGCTCTGGTGAATGAGAGGTTGCAACTGCAAGTAAAAGCGGTATATCTGCTGCTTCGAGGTCAAGTGCATTCGAGAGGTTAGCGACACTGGCATCGCAAAGTTCTGTTGCCATCAACATCTCGGCCAACGCCTCGCTCTTTAGCCACATTTCCCTTAGCTTTGCTTCAAGAATACCCACACACTGAAATTAGATTTACAAATTATGTTGTACCGTACAACATGCTCATCTTCTTACACATTACAGTATCCTTACATGTGACGTTGAATGATATTTCCGCCATAAGTAAGCAAACCCCTCCAACATGTCCGAAACAAGTCGCGACATGCCCACTGGCAACGGTGCCGAATGCGATGGCATGTTGTTTGATATGATTCCAACGTGCCAAGTATCTAAATCAGCTAAAATACAGAGTGATTCGGTGATTGGTTGGTCAATGATCGGAAAACGAAC
The DNA here is from genome assembly GCA_963971365.1 of Lasioglossum villosulum. Taxonomy (NCBI): domain Eukaryota; kingdom Metazoa; phylum Arthropoda; class Insecta; order Hymenoptera; family Halictidae; genus Lasioglossum; species Lasioglossum villosulum. The sequence continues at coordinate 22,439,508 of OZ020503.1, read as the reverse complement.
ACCAGCGAGACATTCTTCCCTTAGGTAGTACCACCATTCTCTGTCTGTCTCAACTTCGCCGTTGTTTCCTTTTTGTCTGAACGTTTTCTTTTTCCTTCTCTTCTTCTTCGGCAGACCTTGTAAAACTAAACCCCACGTGTACCCTGTCTCAGCGTTACTTGTCCCATGGGACAGTTCGCTCTTTATTCTGTTCTGAATAAGCGTGTTCGTAAATCCTGTATCCTGCCTCAAATCAGTCTTTTTTATCTTCTTCGACCTGCAATTGAAACAGCGAGCGTTTAGACCTAGCCTCGATGCACGACTGCGAAGGGTATAGTTGGACAAGGTGTTAAAATTGCGCCCCCAATTAAATTAATCTTTTTTTTAAACGCTACCGCAAGGCTATACCTTTTTATACGTTTGGCAAACATTGTTATTATCGATTTATCTGCAAACTAACCGTGGCATTGGCAATTCCACGACACTGCTGGCTTCCATCAAAGCTTCCAGACTATTTGACCTGGACATTCCTACATTTCCATCGCCTCCATTGCCACCGCAAGTACGCAAGACCTCAGTGGCGTTAGTAGGCGTTTCCAAGACCTGTTTGCTACTGTCAAAACTCTGAGAAGATACGTAACCCTGACCATTACACTTTTTACAAAATCTCGCCGTCATACCGGAAGGTGCGCCGGGCGACGTTTGTATACTCTTAGAGGACTCTGGAAAATTTCTCTGAATAATTTTCCTCAGTACACCTTCGGGCAATTGCGCAGACGTGCTTGGTACTCTGGTGAACATGTACGAGCACTGGCAACTGTGATCGAGCCGTGTCCGTGACAACATTTTCGCAGACTTCTCCTCGTCACCCAGCATGAAGAACACTTGAGAATTTTTCATCTCTTCAGCCATGGTCTGGCCCGATTCGAAATCCGGCCTGCTGGAATATAATTTTAGAGTGTCGATTGACGTGTCGTATCCCTGAAACGTGCTGGATTTGAAATTCGCGAATGATTCCTCTGTATCGTCATCCTCTAATTTCTTCTCGATGTTCCGCAACGAAAATTCGGGACAATGTTGGGCATCAGTCTTGGTCACATCATTATCCTGCGACGCGCTACAACTTACTATAATTTTCACTTTACTGGACGCACGGGTTTTCTTTTTGACAACGCTGTTTTCATTCTCACCGTCGCAGCGAGGAACATCTTTTGGAAGACATTTCGTTTCTCTCTCCAGCTCTACCGGCTTTAACATAAACGAGTCGAGGTTCGAGCCCATGGTGGTGCTACGCTTTAGCGGGCTAACGGAACCTTCTGCTCTTAATCTATCCATGCTGCACCGCGCGTACGAGCGTTGTGTCGTAGCGTTGCTGCTCTCTGCGTCGCAGGGACGTTCCTGCGCAGGAATTTGTTTGCGTGGAGACGCGAGTGCGGCGCGTCTGGAAATGCCTCGGTCCGAGCATGGTGCTTTTGTGTAAAATAAATGAGGACGCTTTAGTCTTGCTTGCTCTAGAAGATTCGCGGCTTCTTGGATGTCGTCTTCGGTCGTGCAGAAATACTCCGGACGTTTCTGTACGATTCCGCTGCGGATGAAATATGTCAAGAATGACAGTACAGAGTTGATCAGCTCGACTTTCTGAGGGTCCCCTGCGACCACGGTATGTGCTGCTTTTATGGGATTGCCCAATGCGCCGTACAAGTCCCCTAGCTGAGCCCATAGAGGATTACAAGGGTACCAGGTACCCATTTTTTCCATCTACAAAAAATATCATCGATGTACCATCCTCCTTAACGAAATTATAATCCCGAATAGTTATCTTACTATGTAGTTACCAATTGTCGGTCATGAATAGGCAGTGCAGTGTATATCCATCCAAGGTGATATGTTAAAACAGCAGTCACGACGGTACTCAAAAAGCTAGAACACATTGCTGTTAGAGCTGGTCGATCGACAGTGAGATACGATTATCTTCAGGTACTCACAAGTTCGTCGACTTCGTGTCGATCTGTTCGAGTAACTGACACATTCGCTGCAAATTGTAATTCAACGTGTCCATCTTGTGCTCTATTCTAACTGAGTTGAGTAATACGTCGTGCCATAATAAGGGCGCGCGCACGTGATGTCTCGCGTTAACATTAGTAAGTAAACGTAGTAACGAAATAGCGAATTTGAAGGAAGATTTGTAAAGTCTCTCCGGAAGCTGCGCTCCTTTGTTCTGTGCGTATAGATTGCCGGATTCGATGCAGAAGTATCGCAGACGGTCCAACATTCCCTCCAAGAGAGCCATGTGCTCTAGAAGGGAAGCTTCGATTCTTCTGCAATGGTAAAGCTTATAATCCACATATTCTATTCGTGGAACATCCTGTACAACTGTTACGAAACGGATCAAACCTTTCATGGCCCTCAGCTAGTCGCACTAGCATCGTTAAGCCCAGTCTTGTTTTGTGACGCTTGCCATGATTGTCTCTATTATCTGACGTATTCTCATTCCACTGCATCCCAAACACATCATCGGAATCAGATCGTGCGAGAGATGTAGAAACTACCCGGAGCCATCTACGACGCAAACTCGAGAGACTACCGATACCTGAGGAACCACTGCTCTCCAATGACTGGGAACCTGGATTATCATCACGTTATATCTGGCACAGTGAACACCTACCGACAATGAATCATGCGTAACTTGGCGTGAACTTACTGCCCATCGGTGGCGGTATGTCTATGTCCCATCCACTGCCTGTGCTAGAGCAAGTGGAATTCTTTCTTGGACCTGCAGTCAATTCTGGCCCGGATATGTTCCCGGAGCTAGGCTGAGACACTGAAAGAATAATCTCGAATCAATCCCAACTAAACTACAGTAGGTGTACATAGTGTTCGTCCAGTTTTTACAATGGAATAATCTTTTCATAATTGTAGTAAACGCCTGATTTTTTATCATTAGAAGCATTGGTTTATGAAATGATATGCAAAAAAGGTTCCAAAAAATTATTATTTACAGGTTACATGCAAAAATAAAAAATTTTTATTTGGATCGTTAATGAAAATTTAAAGTTTATGTTTTGTAGATCTATGGTAGTAAATTTCATCGAAATTTTTTGACGCAGAAAATCTTTTTTGCAGATCATTTAGTAAACCAATGCTTCTAATCGACGATAAAACAATCAGGTCGTTTGGTATAATTATAAAAAAGTTATTCTAATTTAAAAGAACACTTTGTACACCTACTGTATGTTACTCGACATGGCTCGGTTAAATTGTTTGCATCCTCTGGTACTTGATTTTTGTAAAGAGCACGCAGGTGAGTTATACTTTTTAATTTCCACTTACATAGCGTTCGTATGCTAGAATTAGAATCCAAGTTCATGGAACGACCCAACCCTTCGTCGGACACTTTCTCGCTAGAAACAGAATTGAGTAATAACTCAAACGCCATGGCCACAAATCAACCATAACGCGAAATCAATAACTGGCATATCGGGAATGAACAAAAGCCCACCTTGGTTTATACACGTGATGCTCTGTAGCAGGGAATACTTTAGTGCACATAATGCAGGGTGGTGAGTTCATTGAATGGATCTAAAAAATAAAACAAGTTTCGTACTCCTTGATTAAGAGTTTTTATTATTATCGTTATCGAAGTTCACCTTGAAAGAGGATCCCTTGTAGGTCATAGCCACCGTACCGAAAACCATTTCGCTCAATAAACTCACGTCATCCTCGGCCGTCTTTTCGCGCTGAAAAGAGTAAACTGTTAGTGAAACTGATGAAAATCCATCGCCTGATAATTGCGACAACTTACGAAGTTAATTGGATCGGCTGGTGGACTGGCATTATTTTTGAGATCGTACCCAGCCGATTTCGATTTACGCCATTGCTTTTCCAACGATAAGGAATCGAACAAGAGCTTTCTTCCGCGCGATTCGCATTCGCGAAACAATAGGATCCGAACTTCTCCGGTACCGAGACATAGTGTGGAATCCCTATAAATATCACGTACAATAAATAATCAATATTAAAATAATTCCATTTTCATACTGTCTATTTTAATTTCCTATATCTTAAAAATAAATTTATACGTTCGTTTCGGTTCCGCGGAGAACCAAAATAGACGGTAAAATATTTTAGTATAATGTTACGAAAATGTATTAATAAATTTACAGACAAATTTATTTTGTTTTCGGCGATTCCGCGTGCATGACGGAAGCAAAACGGAAACAATGTCTTCGTTTGAACGTGTGATCGTCTAATATTATACAAGCATTACATGTCTGTTCATCCTTATATAACGCATTACTCTATAGCAAGTATCAATTTTAAATGTTACAACAATTCCCGCGATTCTTGCCAAAAGCATCGATCACAAATGTGCTTTCGAACATAGATAAGAACCGTTAGATGCGTTACACCGTTTCCTGCGGAACGGTTCCTATAAATCCAGTGCCCCCTAAATCACCGAATACTCGAAAATTCCGTGGGCGGGACAAGAACCAGCGGATTCTCATGTGCAAGGGGGAATCAAATTTTCGGCGGGTCCTCGTGAAACGGTTTCGTTGGATTCGATAATATTCGTAACAGATGTTTGGAAAGTTTTAACTTGGAGGTCAATTTCACGGCTCGGTGCAGAAGCCAAGTCACGAGTGTTAGTAACGAGCTGCGATTATGTCTCCCGCCAACGGGGATCTAGAAACGAGCGTAACGCGAAATAGGTTAAGATCCCTCGGAAATCAAATTTCCGATCAAGATTAGAATTCAAATGATCGTTCCCGCGGTCGTGAACTTTCGAAGGGCCGCTACGTTATCGTGCAGAAGAGTGGCGAAATAAAAATGTGAACGACTTAAGGGGCACCGATGATCGATATACAATATCAACGATAGATATCGATGCAACCAATAAGACCCGAAAATATAAAAGGTATGATGATATTAGATGGGCAACTTCGAGCAAGGTGAATGCGATTAAACGAGGGCCTGAGCCCGATAAAAGCAACAGTTCTCACCTATCGTCTTCCTGCGACTCGACATTCGACGCCACGAACGTTTGAACATTGTTTTTGCAACTCCTCCGTGAAGGGAACAGCTTATCGAGTAAAGGCATCATAAACCGACGACCACTTACAGTTACCGCATTGCTCGCTAACTTTGTTTCGTTTTCGGTCTATCATGTCACAAGGAACTGCACCATACATGTTCGCGAGTATCAGTCAACTGTAAATAAAGTCACGTGCGGTGGAGTCATATGATTGCCCGAGATTATCATGTTTCGTTCCGGCCAATATCAAACGGAACGTCTCGTGAGCGTTTCTTTCGCCTCTAGTCCCCGTGATCCTTCGTGCTTGTCGCCGGAACCGGTTCGCTGGAATGTCGATGAAAATTTTCGAAAAAATTAGAAGAATCGTGGAAGAGAATAAATTCGTTCGATCCGGAGACCGATTACCGACCCTGCCCAACTGTTTTACCGACCGCGTTAGTTTCCAGTTGCACCGCCAGATCGCGCCACGCGCTGTTTGCGCGGATCGACTTTATCTTGAGAGAAATCTAATTTATCGGCGAGCGTGAGAGCGCGAGATTCGAATCGCAGCAAATAATTTTATCGATTACTTTGTCTCCTTAATTTATTAACAATGTTAGAAGGGAGGAATGGTGGAGACAGAGATTTGATGCAGTATAGTAATCGTTGGAGGTGGAAATAATCCTCGACACTGTTCTCAATTATTTATTACATATCTTGTCTAATTGTTTGGCTTCGTGGTCGTTGGGGTCCCGGCGCACCGGCACATCGAAGTCGACGTTCATTCGCATTTTATTCGCTAGTATGAAACGATGAACGAATTCCGTGTCCTTGATGTCGCCAATCGCGTCGAAAGCTCTTCTAACAAGGTCTTTATTAGACAGCGGTAGGTACACGGGAAATTCGATTTGGAACAAGACGATCAGAGATCCTTTTTTGTTCGGGGTTTCCGGAAGCGGTAGTCCTTCGTCAGGTATGGACTTCCGGTATCCTGGCCTGTTGCACACAAATATTCTTATTGTCATTGTATACGCATAAATTATATTTAGGTTATTATTAGAAATTGTTCGCGATATAATTTGGCATCTTTCTGCAGAACGTTCGAGTGAAACTCGATGTGGAAGGCGCTGTTTCGCGTGAAGGGAGTTAAGTCCCCGATTTTTCTCAAAATGGCGCGCCCATTTACGGAGACCTTCTATTTTCGCAATTTCCGAGGAAAATAGAGCGACCGATAAGATCACCGCTGGAAACAAGAACTGAACGAAAAGCTCCTCGGGTTCCGCGGATGTCTTTGCAGATCGACGTTCCTCGAACACGGGTACACTCGTTTAATGATTTTTGCAAATTCTTTTTATGTCCTTTCACATTCATTTTTCTTTCGAAATTATTTCCAGCAATTTTAAAATCATCAAGCTCAAGAGGACTGTACACCAAAATAGTTCAAGTTATGGTAAGATATAGGAACTACACAATTTTGGTAAAACATATAATAAGCATATACTTTTGTACATTTTTTGGTGTGTCGAGCGGACGAGGAAACTCGCTATTCTTTTTAATCAAGCTCAAGGGGACTGCTCACCAAAATAGTTAAAGGTATGGTAAGATATAGAAGCTACACAATTTTGGTAAAATATATAATAAGCATATAATTTTGTACATTCTTTGGTGTGTCGAGTGGACGAGGAAACTCGCTATTCTTTTTAATCAAGCTCAAGGGGACTGCACACCAAAATAGTTAAAGGTATGGTAAGATATAGAAGCTACACAATTTTGGTAAAACATATAATAAGCATATACTTTTGTACATTCTTTGGTGTGTCGAGCGGACGAAGAAACTCGCTATTCTTTTTAATCAAGCTCAAGGGAACTGCACAACAAAATAGTTAAAGGAATGGTAAGATATAGAAGCTACACAATTTTGGTAAAACATATAATAAGCATATACTTTTGTACATTTTTGGTGTGTCGAGCGGACGAGGAAACCCACTATTCTTTTAAATCATCAAGCTCAAGATTGTACACGAAAATAGTTAAAATCATGATATGGTAAAGGAGATACACAATTTTGGTAAAACATAGTAATCGTATAGTTTTGTACATTTGTAGGTGTGTCGAGCAGGCGAGGAAACGAAGTGTGTATGATAGGAAGACGACGTACGTGATGACAGACGTTATTAGGATTCGAAGGGTTCTGTCGTCGAGGGTGTTGACGGTGACCACTGTTCCGGTCAGTGCCTCTCGCAGAAAGATATCGACCGTCATGTGCAAGTCAGAGCCCTCTCTTCGGAAGGTCTCGTGGGGCCGGTCCTCCGTGATGAAGATTACATCCGCTACGCTGACGTGCTTCAGACTGAGTAAAGACATTACGCGAACCGACGCCGATTAACCCATTTCTGTCCGGAACGGGATGCACGATGCATTTTAAACGCATCCTTCGCGATATTCGAATCGATACCACACGCCGGACACTGGCAACGGGCTCGCCTCGCCGCCAATCTGATTTTATTCCTGGCCGGGTCGCGTCTTGCGGAAACTGTTTCCCTTTAACACACTTATCGGACCGGTCCTCTGCCATCAGATTACTCGCTAGCTATTGTGCTCTAACGTACATATATTCGGTTGCAAATATAATCGTGTAATTTCCGGAATTTTGTTACGACTCGTTACGAACGCAATAGTTCGGTCTACCTACACAATTAGGTGTTGCCTATTTGTAGCCTTCACTATTAATATCTTTTTAAATATTCAAACGTTCCGGACAGCAACGATTAATTAGATGCTTTTCGGAAACGAAATGAAAGAAAGTTTCTATGAAACTGTTGCTTATTTGTTTTATTTTAGGTAAAAAATTACCGGGAATCTTGGTGGGTCCCTGGTCGCCCTCGTTCGGGAAAACGATCCTCGTTCCTCGAGGGATGCCCGGTTTAATAGGTATCGTTAGGATCTTCTCTTTCGTCACTGTCCTGGATTTATCGTCTTCTACCAGGACCAATCTCTGAATCTTCATTTTCTTGATTCCTCCATAAAATACCTGCTCGTGTTTACAAGGGCCTACAGAATATATGCATACGCTAGGATAGGTATCGGACTGGCTACGAATTTTACACATTCATAGAGCACGAAAATTTTACTTTTAGAACAGTCTAGTGGATTGATTTAAACTTTGACCGGAGGAACGAATTTTTATTATAAATTTTTGAATGATTTGGTATAATCATTCGCAGTCTGATGAGAAGCGTTGTCTAGCCCATCGAGAAACATGATCATCGGTCGAATGATGGAATGCTTGAGCGTCTGCCGGGTCGAAGCGCTAACGACGAGGACACGAAAAGGATCACGCACAGTCAAAGGTTGGTGTAGTGGGTATCGCGTTGCAAAAAACAAGTGGGTAGATGGTTTGCGGCGGCGATTATCACGTCGCGTCTACGGCGATTAACACCGTGCGAAAGGAAAACTATAAATAAGTAGAACGTCGATATAATACCTCCAATAGGGATAGGTACAAGGTTTTTATCAGGGGCTCCTCCTTGCGCTTCAAACCACGTCCCTCGGGAAATTCCAGCAGAGTCGAAGACTGCGATAGTACATGGAGTAGATCAGCATGAGGACTGTCGGACCCGAAGAATTCCCTAAAGAGGTGCGGATAGATCAGATCGTAAATATTCAAAGTTTTTAAGTGGCTGTTAAGCTGAGCCAGTCGAGCTTGTGCCTCCACTTGCTGGATTACAGAAAGGGTTACGTTAATCGAACCCGGTTCTCAAAATGCAATAACAAAGGACATCAACGCGCTCGCCGCTGGCCGTTGATTTTGCATCTGTTTAACCCTCGTACGTTCCTCAGGGTGAAATTCACCCATTAAATATTTTCACATACTGTAAAATTATTCATCCTTTCGTGTCTACGTCATGAGATGTATTTTTTAAAATTGTGACGCTATAAATGAAACATAATGTGTTGATTTTACGTGTAAAATAAAAATGAGTGAATTATTATTCTAGTCTCTTTTATGCAGCTACTTTTGAGGAGTGTATGAGGGTTAAAAAGTCGTTTACTTTCTTTGACAATATTTGATTTCAGTAATTTGCACAAACAGGATCGTAAAACTACCAATAACGTTTCAGCGTTTTATAAGACTGGCTCAACCGATGAATTCTTTCCGATGTTTCACTTGAACCAGTTGGATAATTGCCGAGCTCGATCGTGGAAACTTTAGAGAGTTTATGGTAGCCGCGCGTACCTGTAAGTTCTCATCGACTCCCCGTGATAAACGTAGGGTTCAATGAATCCTTCTGCGCTCGGCACGCCATTTTTAAGGCCTTCCTCCCCGAATTGATCGTATATGGCTCTCCTAAGGGGATCCGAAAGCACGTCGTACGCTTCGGCCACTAAGGCGAAAATCATCGCGAAGTTTTCGTCCTTCATTCCTTTAGGATTGTACCGTATCGCCAGTCTGCGAAATCTGAAAGTATATACGTAAAAACGCTTTAACCCTCATACGCTCCTCAGACATAGTCGCATAAAAGATTATGGAATAATATTTCACCCCTTCTTACTTCACATTTCAAATCTATGAATTATGCTTCAATTATAGTGTGACATATCGAAGAAATACATTTTGCTCCAGAGATAGAAAGAAATCAATCGTTTTACAATATGCGAAATAGGTAAATGGGTGAAATTTCACCCCGAGGAACGTATGGGGGTTAACAATAAGCTCAGGCAATTTCGTACAAGTATTTTACAAATATTCACGAACAAGTTACGACATTATTACGATTTCAGATAAAGGTAGCAGGACTGTTTGAATCAATTGCAAACGGATATTCACAATTGACTGCGAATTTTTATGTATTCACAAGAAACGCGAACGCTGAAAGGAACCTATACGAACAAAGATTAACAGAGTCCCTGTGTTATCTTAAATCTTCCAGCGGTTGAAATACATTTTTCTGTGATTCTGGTTTCCTTAAAAGGGACGACTGCGAGGAGATGGGAATTTGCATAAACATCCGCAGTATAGCAACGGAGCGTGTCTGTAGTTTCTACGTCTTCGAGGAATAACAGAGTGTTCTCTGCGCATCGTAGGAACTTCTGAAACGGAATAATGCCTCGCATAAAAATCGTTTAGAGAAGGAAATAGAGACAAATAAAAGGGGTGCTCGTGCGCTTGCAAGCCATTATGAAAATGGTAGAGATGTAGCGTCGCTCATCACTAAAAATATCAGAGCTTGCAGAAAATAAAATCGATTTTGTCAAGAGACACGAGATATCTGTTTACGGGAACACTGGAAAATTGTAGTGTCACACTGTCGGGGCTGTTTTGAAGTTTGTAAAATAGAAAAACATTGCTGTTGGACGCGGCCCATAGCTGTAAAGAAATCCGAGAGGTTGTTACTGGGAACGGATTGAATTTCATGTCAATTTGTAGTAGACATCGTTCCGCTCTGTAAAATTCGTTAACGGACTGAAAAGTACAACGCAGAATTTGTTTTTTAAAACAGAACGAAATTAAACAAGCTCTAAAAATCTAGTCATGACAGTTTACATCGGACATTTCGTGTTGCGGTTGTTGTGTGTACTTTCGAGGGTTTTTCAACGTTCGAAAAAGCAAAAAACATTGCGAGGTGAGTGTGGGAGGTTGTTATTGACGAAGGATTGAATGTCGCGTCGATTTTTAGGCAGCAAGAGGTTGTTCCGCGTGGAGAAAGCGGCGGGCGACAGAAGCGGAAGTGGAGGAACGTCTCGCGATGCGGAGAAGATCGATAGAGGAAGCGACGGAGATGGGTACACAGCAATGCAACCGAGAAGATCTCACTTACGCTTGCTTGATCTCCAAATCGTTAGCATTCTTTTTCAACGACAGTACGCCATAATAATCTATGCTTCGCTTGGTGCACGAACATTCTTCCTCGCACGACATCTCTTTTACTGTCGCAGACAAAACGCCACCAAAAGACACGATATTCACAATGTGGAGCAAGAACCTCGAAGCGTTGCTCCAAAATACACCGATCGCCGAGACTATGTCTGTCTATCCGCGGCTAATGTCAGAGCATAAACGCTGGGATATCACGAGAAAAAAGAATGAATATCGACGGATCGTCGTTTCAAGTGTTTTCAACAAACCAACGCGCCCCTCTCGACAACGAAATAATAGCAACGCTCGTGTGTTAGCTTCCGTGATTATTAGTCGTTTCGCGTTCTGTATTTATTGTTAAAGACGGTGCAATAATTTGCTGATCGGTCGTCCGATCCTGCGAGCAGAGGAATCAGCATGGAGGCCTCAGGATTAATTTTGAATCTCGTTCGGAAAGGTGAGACCAGATCGCAACAATTTCTTTCCGGCGCAGCGTTATTATTGCCATGATTCTCGACCGCGGAAATGCATTGTAAGGCGAGCGTCGCGGAACTTCGAGCAATTGTAAATTACTTTCCTAACAATCTTTCTTGTCGGTCTGGCTCCGGTCAATTATCTCGACTGTAATTTTACTTAAAATCGTCCAGATACATATAGTTTTATACATTTTTCTGCTACAAACATTTATGATACAAACTAGCATGTTAAAATCCTGGTCAGAACTAAAAAAAGACAGTTTTTATTTTGTACAACGATTTGCGAACGCTGTAAATTCGCAATGAACGCGTTACTGTGATCAGCGTTAGTAATAATATGTGGCGTTTCAGGAGCCGCGAGGACGGAAGCGAAGGAGAAGTGTTCCGGGGAGCAGGTAACGAGCACCGAGGACGTGGCATCATCCTCTGATCAACGTGCATCCATCAGGAAGCCGTATCCTTGCAATTTAATCGAAGAGTCGCGGGACGATTGCACGAAAGAGAGGACGACGGCAGGGGAGACGATATTCAAAGTATCTTTGAGAACGGCTGATGAAGATTTCTCGAGCGATAAGGAGAATGGGTCAAGGAAGAAGATCCGTGCGGAGCCGAGGCAGATCCCTGGCAGCCGGGAAAAGAGCGACGAACAGGAGAAAATCTTTGTGCTGCAGCAACTCGGTCGATCGCAGATACGCCCGGAAGGATTCCCGGCTTTCCTTTGCATCGATGGCCGGATTGCCGACTCGAACGGAGTTAAGCGAAAAATTCCGAGGCCGGCGAACGCGTTCATGCTATTCGCGAACGAGTGGCGGAAAAAGCTCGCCGCCGAGAATCCTCGGGAGTCCAACAAGGACATCAGCGTCAGGTGTTCCTCCACTCTGATTTCTCTCTGTAACTGTTTCACTATTTTTCCGCCTTCTGACGATTTACAGCAATCTTCACCTTTCTTACCCTTGCCCTCGGAGAATCGAGTACAATTATCGAGACAAAACTGTTTGTTTGTTGAAATTTTATTAATTCTCTTGTTCTTGATGGATCGTTTTCATTTTATAATTATATTTTCCATTTGTGGCGGGTCATGTTTGTATAAAATAGTTTCGAAGTAGAATCTTGAACAGCGAAAGGAATATATATGTATGATTCTAAAAATTATAGATTTATTTGAGTTATTGACGAAGTTGTTCTGTGCGCAGATTGGGGATCCTCTGGAAGAACATGGCGAAGGACGTGAAGGAAAAGTATTTCGCTCTTGCGCGGGAAGTGGACGCGGAACACAAGAGGAAGTATCCAGGTGCGCCTATAGTTCTCCTCGAACCGATATGACCCCGTTTTCGCGTTTGTAGCGGCTCGCCGAAGTTTATCGATATGCATGAATGTTCATAGCATGCGTTCGGTTGGTACACGATGACTGGTTGTATCCTTAGAACCATAGCACACCAGCAAAACCTCCACGGTGATAAAAATCCTCCGACCGCAAGGTGCTTTTTACAGTTTTGTTCCTTTCACTTCTGAAGCAGACTGCGGATTTTATGCAGTTATAGCGTACGCAGTGCGCAAAATATCCGGTGAACGCTCGGGCACGATTCACTGACGTTTTCCGATCATTCTATCTGTTAACTATATTCTAATAAATTCTCTTTGCTATCAGCTGATAAAATTCGCAGTCTGCAAACCATTTTTCATTATTTACACAGGGCGAGGGCAGCGCCTAACCGATCCCTGTTATTGTCAGTGCTGTAGCCAACGCTTTTCCGCTGTTTTACTTTGGTTGAAAATTTAATAGAGCTCCATAAAACACGGGGAAACATTAAATTTTTCAGTGCTGCGCATCCTGCTTTTACCTATTTTGCTTTATTCTCGCGTAACGTGCTAGGGGCTTATGGGAATCTGAAATTCTTAAACCATTTTTCTACAACGCACAAACTTGTTATTAGTCTCAGTAAATTCGTTTCGGGTACACGGTTGGGTACTCCATATGGGCATCAAACCTGTCAAACTGTTATTTTACCTCTTCCATCGGCCACTTCTCAAAAAGAGGTGCACCCTTAAGTACCAAAAATACTAAAAAACGTTTTTCGCAGATTCCTCTGCGTCAGAAGTTGGACAAGGGGTGGAGCACCGAGTGGGCGTGTAAATTGTAAAAACACGGATGGACATGACCGGTGTATCAGCCGAATATTACGAACAAATATTTTATCGAGCGGGTATGGTGGTGGAGGCTGGCGGGTGGGAGGGGTGCGCGGCGAATTTTTCTCGCACACCCCGTACAGAGGACGCGGTATCTGCGGGGTTGCGAATAAATCGCGGCTCGTGTAATTGGGCCGATTCGACGATCGGTTGATCTTCGCGGGGTGGGCATTAGGATCATCGGCTCTGGGGACGGGTTTTTCGAGCGGGTCGGCGGCGGGTTCGCCGGTCGTCTGGCCCGCGGAGAGGACATTTAGCCGCGTGAATGCTCGGTAACGCTTGGGATACGTGAGGAATAATCGCGCTTGTCGGTGGGTGTAGGTTGTAGGTAGGTGTAGGTTGTAGGTAGGTAGGTAGAGCGCGGTCGTGTATCGGGCAGGTTCCTAGAGTCGCGTCGCAATCAATACCTCCGGTCTCTACTGTTCCCTCCCGCGCGTTCCCCGTCACTCACCCGAGAATATTTCTCCGCTTGCCACCCTGTGCCCTGTACCTCGACCCGCAAAACTCGTATCGCTCTGCCATCCCACCCACAAATCGACGAGCTGTAATCGCATTTTAGCTCCCCCGTGATCGGTCCTCCTCCCACTCCCTCTCTTTCTCTCGCTACATCTTTTTCTATCTTTCTCTCTTTCGCTCCACACTCTATCTATATTTCTCTCTTTCCAACCATCTCTTCGTCCGACCTCTCTTTCTCTTGGCTAATAACGGATTTAGCTGCGAAAAAAAGTCCAGGAATTCATCCCCCATTTGGGGTAAAGGGTTTCAAGCTATCGAGGATGATGGCCACAGGAAAAAGATCGAGAGACCATCCGGCTTTGATAAGAAATATTCGCGGTGAATTGATTCAAGCTTTTGGGACTACCGGGTGTTTTTTTCGTTTTTTGAGGGTACATCTTTGAGGATGATTTTGAGTGGAATTATATTCGAAGGATGTTTTTAACAATTTTTTGGTACAGATTGTACTGAGAATAACGATCATGGTTGAAGTTTCTCGGATTTGTTCCTCTGATTTGAGCCGAAGGGTTGAAGTTATTGGGAGTGATAGAAGTTAAGTGAGAAGGTTGATGGGTTAGGTGAAAACTAGCTTTAATAAGGGACAATGAAAATTGAATTAGTGTCACTCTCTCTGGTGGTTTCAGGCAATACTTGTCGGGCGGACTTAATGCTTTCCAGGGCCGCAAAGTTAGGCAGTAATTGATTATTTTGCGATTAACGAACCGCGGGTGTTTAAACGGATTCACATTTTTATTGGGAAAGTTTCGTGAACGGTGTTTAAAGAAAAACTTGACTTTCTCGGTAAGAATAATTTTAAAGTACCTAATAACTACGAACCGGCAATTTAATATAACGCAAATGATTCAATAGAATATTGATAATAGAGAATATGGATTCGTGAAATGTCCATTATTAAACAGTCTGGTACGTAAATACGCAGAATCGAAACCGGAAATTATTCAACCTAATAAATCTAGTTAATTCGACAAAACATTTTATCATATAAATTTCCACGTTCGCCTGGGAATTTGCGAAATTATTTTTATCACGTGAAATCATTTGGTCAGCGAAATCAATTTCCCGCTTGCGTCGGCTTTTATAAAACAATCTATCAGAGCGAGACACCGCGTAAAAATTCTGTAGTTATCGAAGAATCCGTGCTCTTTTTTTTATATTTCACTTACGAAGTGGTTTTATGAGTTAAGGGGGAAATATATGAAGCGCAGAAGCGATTTGCAGTTTTCTGAGGAATTTCGCTGGGTCAGCATACCAGTTGCGTCTGCTGTAAATGCATAAAATCCGCAGTCTAGTCATAATCGATCCTTTTGATTACGCTTCTGCATTTCGACCCGTCGACATCGTTTCGGCGATGCGAATTGAGTAATAGAGGCCGGATGGAAGGGGGTTGAAGGGGGTTGCAGAAGGGGACGCGCACGTTCGACTGTTCTAACCGTTTTAATTAATTGGGAATAATCCATGAATGCTGTAGATGAACCGATATACCGAGCGCAAATAGTAATTGCATATTAGACGGATCGATCGCTTCGCTCTTAACCTAATCTCGTCCCCCTTCTAATTATCGTGTTTACATTACAATCGATCGTGAAAGCCAGAAAGTGAGGAACGCCCTTTTAGCTTGCCACCATATTACAAAAAAAAACATTCGCGACGTTCTTACACGAAAATAATTCTCTCCAAATCGTTCCTCAACCCTCTTCGAATTTGTTTGCAACTTTCAATATTGAACAATTCCTTTAATTTCATTCGACTTCTTCTATCTTCAATTGAAAACAGATAGAACTATAATAGGATAGCGATTTGAAAATCAGAGAATAATAAGTTCGTTTCACCGTGAACGAGTCAGAACTCTTTATTGAATTCGAAATCCGATAAAAATACAAGCCATTTAATTTTTCAACGATGGCTCTAATAAATGCCTTGTCAACGTTAACAAGCAGGAATTGGTTCGTTAAATTTTACAGTGATTCAGATTCAATAAAAGCGCGAAACTTTTTTCCGGTAATTCTGTATTTTTGAACTGTATTTTGATTACACGTACGTGGATAAATATTTTCAATTTCGATGCAAGGAAACACACACCTGATAGGAAAATATGATATAATTCGTTAATACATCGTTAACGCAATGTTCGTAAAATTACGATTTTACGCGTGAGATTGAAAACAAAACTGTAGCAAAGATTTGAATGGACATGGCTATAAAATTGCCAGAGCATCTGCGAGGGTTAAGAGAGCATCGAACAACCTCAGCGGTCGCGGAGGCGTTACTGCGTGATAATCTCGGCCGAGGGTGTCAGCCCCGACAAAATTTCTGGGCCGTGGCCCGAGGTGCGAGATTCGTATGCGGGGG
This sequence comes from Lasioglossum villosulum, assembly GCA_963971365.1. NCBI lineage: Eukaryota > Metazoa > Arthropoda > Insecta > Hymenoptera > Halictidae > Lasioglossum > Lasioglossum villosulum. Next base: position 22,423,133 of record OZ020503.1, on the reverse strand, counting down.
AGGATATCGCGGACCGGTAAACGGTCTCTCCTCGTCACCGATAGCCACCGCCGGCTGAAAGTTCGAGGGGGTGCAAAGATCCAAGCTAAATTCCCCACTAAACGTCGGTCGCGCAATCGACACGAGTGGGGGCTTGGGGGGTCGGTTGCGCGCCTCGGCCCCGAGCAAGCCCGAGTGGTCAATTAAGATCACCGGGAAGCGTCGATATGGTCTGCGCGAGCGTTCGAGAAACGCGGCACGGCGAGACCGGATTCGCGTGCATCTGCGCGACTGCATCGCACGCGTGACGATGAGAGAGGGGCGGCTGTCCGCTCGGCTCCGCTCCGCTCTGCTCGGCTCAGCTTGCTCTGCTTTGCTCTGGTTTGGTCTGCTCTGGCTGGGCCAGGGTGTGGAAATCGCTCTTGCAACCGCACCACTCATGAATTGCAGCTTGCATGCACTTTGAAATGCGTTCAAGCAGGAGCTTGTCAAAAATGAAAGTGTTCAAATATTTTTAAACTCTAATTTTGTACTATTTTGTGTCTCGTCTATTCAGTTTTTTGGCAATAGAAAGTTAGAAATCGTTAGAGATTGTATATGTAGATATAGAATATAAAATTGTTCCAATGCAATGGTCAAGGGTGAAGAAATAAAGAATCGTGCAATGACCAGGGAACAAAAAATTGAAGGTTCTATGGAGTTGGAAAGATTGAACGTGTATGTGAAAAAGATTGTAATTTTCTGAAGTAATGGAAAGAGGTCGCAGAAGTGGTAGCCAGTGTGATTCGAAAAACGATTTCCACACCCTGGGCGCTCCGGTAGTTAGCCTGGCCTGGTCTGGCGTGGCATGGCACGGTCGCGCCAAGGGAAGCCGTCAAAATGTCGAGGCTGGTGCATCCAGGTGGCACGTCGAGCCGAAGACACGTCGGGGGAGGAGTCTCTCTCCCTCTATTCCTCGGCGTCTGTAACGATCGCCGGTCATCGATCCGCTATCGCATCAATGCGACGCTCGGTTGCTCAAGAAAACGAGCCACGTCGACGCGCTCTCCTCGTCGGGTTGCCGACGCGACGGCTCCGACGGAAAATCGCGTCGAGGGGCTCCGCGCGCTCCTCCGTGGGAATTTCTTATGGTAGGCCGAGGAACTTGAGAAATTACCTCCTTCTCGGTGCCACTTGCGGAGACTGCGGCTGAATGTTTGCTTTCCTCCGCGATTCGGATATCTTAATCCTTCAAGCGTTGTTCCCCGTTTCTCTTTCTTCGATTCTTCTCGCTTATTCGCATTATATTATGAGCAGACTGCAGATTGTCATATCATGGATTAGGACCTTATAATTCTAAAAATGATTCCCATATTGATTATTTTTTATTCGAACAATCGTGACTCTTTCAGCAAATTCTGACAAAAATTATTCTGTTGCAGTAACGACACTGAAAATACTCGAGCACGGAATAGCCTAAACCGGTGGCTAGATCCGCGCGCGCGGATTTCTCTGCAGATCTCGTGGATTCGCACGGTTTTATGGGTGGCACCGATGTGACGGCGCGTAAAGCGGGTGACTTTCAGGGATGCATCGCGACACCAGAGAGTGCAACAGATAGAAACGCGGCTTTGCGACACTTATCGATGCACCCACCGGATCGGCGAGATTGTTTATTAACGGAAATAACGGGTTCAGGAACGCGGTGCACCGCGCGCAAGCCTTCCCGGGTGTCGCGAGGGTTGTGGGCCAGCGACTCTACAAGTGTGTAATCACCTGAATTACAAACTTCCCCTATTATCTTAAACTATATTCGTGTAAGCTCCGTCGGGCACGGGGAATTACAAATATATTCATTTTTTGGGGAACTGTGGTCTCTGGAAAATGCATTTTCCGCAGGAGAACGACTTTCTACGCTGATTTGTTGGGTACTTTTTATGGAAACGTAGTTTCTCTATACTTACTATTTAAACTGCGAATTTTATGCATGTAAACAATTTTTTGTCTCACGCATGCGGTCTAAAATTTGCACTTAGATTGAACCGAGGTAAAGCATGATCAAAATTGTACATAAGAAGAGTCTTTGGATGGCGCCGGTCTCGTGGTATAATGTTCTATTAAACATTGAATATTTTGTAGGTACGGTGAAACGATTTTCGATGAATGAGGCGCATCCAGTTTCATAGTCCATTTACTATCTTTCCATGAAGAGTGATTCGGAACTAATTGAGCGTTGAGACCAGAGCAATGTAAAACTGTTCAACCGAGTTGAATTTAGCATACTAACGCGCTCCGCGTTTAACAACGTCCTATGCATCGACTTACGTTCTCGTTGCGAAGTCGGATCGCTAAAATTACGGTATGACTTTATTTTACATTATTTTTAGTATTCCATTATTACACCCTTTGATGACGTTCTAATATATTGTATTCTATAATTTCCATTATGACTAAAATCGGTATATTCTTTGGTACTTAAAGGAAACTTTTAGTAAATCCTAACAAATATGAAATAATTTACACTGCAAGCCAAAGGGCCAACTCTGACCAGAATTACACCCTGAACCCTCTGCCAATCGACCTTGCAGACCTTCAACATCAGCATAATTTCCATAGCGTCGTGGTCCTTAAAGACAAATCGAGAGGCCATCGTCAGAATCGAAGGAAACAGCTCTGGCTATAAAATCAAACGGGAAATCGATCGTGCATGGTGTCGGGAAGGAAGCCGTGGAGCCGGATCGTCGAAACTGCGCTCGGTTCGAACTCTGTCCGGGGTAATCGATGAGGGCCGTCGGTGGAGGTAAAGCAGAGAGAGAGAGAGAGGGAGGGAAAGAGAGAGGAAAGGGAGGCGAAAGCAGAGAGGCAGGTAGAGGCAGGCAGGCAGGCAGAGGCAGGCAGAGTAGCAGGCAGGCAGTAGAGAGAGCGGCAAGAATAACACGGTACATCGATCAGCTTCCGAAACGAGTCCACCGTTCGATCGTCCCGACACACACACGTCGGCGCGACGTGGTGGTCGTCGACGGTGGCAGCAGGCTAGCTAGCTGGCTAGGCTAGTATCGCTGAGGCGAGGCAGGGCGAGGCGAGACGAGGCAAGGGTTCGTTCAATCTGACGGAAAGATTCGCGGCGTAGGATCAAGGAGGAAACACGGGCGGACGGAATCGATAGGCGACGGAAGGGTTTCTTTATTTCGCGGAGAGGGCCGAGAGACGGCGGCGGCGGAGGTGGAAACGGTCTGGCCTCCTCGTGGTGCGTCCTCCTCCGCCTCCACCTCTCTCAGTCCTCTTCAGGGTGGGGAACTATCCTCCCTCTCGTTGCCACCCTTCCTCCTCCGTAGGGGAAGGGGGGAACCGTTGCGCGTCGACCGGCGACGACGACGTCGGATTCGTCGCTGACGAAACCGTCGGTGTAGCTCGCTGCTCCTCCGCGTAAATTCGTGGACGGTGCACGGTGCTGCCGCGTCGCTCGCGCAACACACGAAAATCAGTGCGACCGGAGTGCACCGCGAGGAAGGAACGCGGGTCGACCCGTGCGCGGCCTGCGGTTCCCGCTTGCGGCACGCGCGCCTCTCTTCTCTCTCTCTCTTTCTTTCTCTCTCGCTCACTCTCCTCTCGTCTCTCTCCTCTCTCGCTGGGCTGTTTTGTGCGATACCGCCGCAGATACCGAGAGACCGCCGCGGAAATAGGTCGACGGACGCGCGCGCACCACCACTCTCTCGCTCCCGCTTTCTCTCTGTCTCTGTCTTTCTACTTCTCTATCTCATTCTCTCTCTCTCTCTTTCTCTCTCGTCGACGACGGTAAACACTGGTCCCAGACCACGCCGAAAACAGACCACCGAACCGAGCACCAGAGAGAACACCTCTACGCGCCCGTCTGCCGAGAGCTGATTCCAGCTGGAGACAATAGGGGACGTGGCCTGGCTCGAGGAGGGAAAATATGAACCGTCTGAAAACAACCCTGCCGACTCGCTGCCGACCTGCCGAGATTTGATCGGTATGGACACTGCAGATTTAACGTGTTGTTCGGATAACGGACGGTCTGTCAACGTCCAAGCTGGTTCAGAGTATAGGGTTGCTCCTCGGTGTCTTTCGAACATTGGTGTTCTCGTAAAAATCGTGTGCTAATCGGTATGGACAAGTTGCCGGAGGTTTTTCAATAATGGAGCTTCTGGACTGTTTGATCGGCGTCGAAGCTGTTTAGATTGTAAGGGTGTAGGGTCGGTGTTCAAGATTGAAACTGTAAACGAGTTCTTGGAGAATCGTGTGTTGATCGGTATGGACAATAAAAGTTCGATGTTTTTGTCACGTTCTTCGAATAACGAAGCTCCTGCTGAACTGTTCGATCAGCATAGAAGCTGTTTAGATTCAGGCTGTAGGTGTACGACGAAGATCGAAACTGTAAACTAATTCTTGTGTGTTGATCGGTATAAACATGAGGGTTGTTCGGTGTTGAAATTGTTTCTGGAGTGTGTTGACTACTATAGACTGAACTGGAGGTTCGTCTTGAAGTACAGAACATAAACAGAAGCTGGTGTCTATGAACATCTATCCGCAGAATGATTTTTGACTAGTGTTTGAGTCTTGAATGATTCTTCTGGTGGAAGGGTTCGAGAAATAGGGGAAGAATCGTTGGTCCAGATCCTTCCGGACCCTTTCTGTCGAAGTGACCGCGTTTTCTGGTATCGAGCCACTGGAGGCGGTAAATAAAAGATTGGGGATATCGCGGAAGTTACTGCAAAATCGAAGGAACTATAAACGCATTATACAAGCGACCAACGAATGAATCAACAAGGGAATTCTGCATCTAACATCTGAAAACTCGAGTCAACCCTCGTGCAACGCTTTGCCAAATCCGCCAAATTTTTCCATTCTCGTGGGTGTCATGGTCATCGAGGAAAAAGTGTCAGCGTGTGGGAGAAGTGCAGATATCAAGTTATCCGAAGAATCCGTTTCGCGTGTCCCGGAGTGATCGTCGCGGGCGATTCGGTAAATAATACGAACTCACTTTGGACGCAGGGGGTTGAACAGTCGAGGTCCAAGGGGCAGTCGTCGAGGTTGATCGAAGTGTTGGAAAAGTGGCGGCGTTTCCTCCCATTGAGCGACCCCCGGCGGCCGAGTTGGAGCGGGGGAATATGAATCGCGGAGAGAGGGAAAATACGAATACTGCGTCGGAAACTGCACCGTGAATTCGGAACGATAAATTTGATCGAGCCGGGGGTGTAAACGGTGCACGGGAACAGAGGTGCTGACCAACCGCTGCCCGATCAATCGCCGGACACTTCCGCCCAACAGACCCGAATACGCATCGATCCCGATCGACGAACCTAGACTCGCGAACAGCTGGGACTGCTGACGCAAGAGGAATCATTGATCGATCATCGAGTTGAAATTACCTGGGAAACGTGACGACCGATTGTTCAAGACTTGCGAGTTCAAATCAAAAGATACGAGGATAAGTCTGCTACCAGGAAGAATCAAACGACTATCATCATAATTATTTTCCGGTGAAAATAATTGACCAGGCTAGTTCAAGTCCTGTTACACTTAGACTCAAACAACACCTAGTACACCTAAAGGAGATCTAACTCATGTAACAGTAAGATTTGAAGAAAAGGACTATTTTTTGTTCGGCACCAGCTTCACGGGGGAATAACTAGTGCAAGTACCAGCTCTCCAGAAAAATAATTGACCGAACCATCCAGTTCTGCTATCAAAGATTCAAGGTATCTATCGAGGCTACGGCTTTCCCGATTCCAAAAAAACGATTGATCGGCTGGCTGCGCGGCACCGAGTCAACAAACTCCGCTAGAAAAAAGATGAATCTACACGGACGAGGTTTGTCATCCGAATTTAGGACACCGGAAGACAAAGGCTAGTTGCCGGACGTCTAGCACATGTGATAGCGAAGAAGCTCCTCGCAGGGAGGGAACAACCGGGCGAGAAAGAGGGGGACAAAGACAGAGAGAGAGAGAGTTCCGCGGGTGCGTAGCCGGCGAGCCGATTAGAGGAGGTAAAACGGGAGCGGGAAGGGTTGGAGGAAGAGAAAAAGCTTCGAGCATCGATCTCTCGTCCCCGGTGCAGCTACCATGACGCGGCTGGTCGGATACGTCGAATCGTGTGCACCGTGGGATCGGCGGGCCGCCTCGTGGCCCTGGAGACGCGATCGGCCGAGCTATAGTTAGTCAGGTGGGCGCAGGTCGAACATAGAGAGAGAGAGAGAGAGATAGACATACACACACGCGTACACGGAGAACAGGGCTGGCTTGTCGAGGACAACTCGGACGATGACGGCGATGAGGACAAGGACAATGTCGTCGGGGACGACGATGACGCCACGCGCGACCAAATTACAAACGCTGGGTCTTCTCGACGGAATGCAGGAGGCCGATCGAACGCCTCCTCGCGACGACACCCCGTGCGTGCTCTTCCCACGTAAATTCGATTCGGTGACGCGTGCACCATGCACCCGTTGAGCCATAATCTTCCGCCGATCGACAGACAAACGGATATCGAGCCGTTCCAGAGACAACGCCGAGGGAACGATCGTCGTTCTTCCCAGGACCGATTTCTTTCGGAAAGAAAGAGTCTCGAGGGAAGAATCTTTCTTTTGGACACATTTTGCTCGAGGCTCACACCCGAGAACTCCCGCGCCCGATATTTACCCGCGGAACCAACCGAGCTGATAAGCACAGCGCAGAAGCGGTTCAGCGCACCGGTTTCCACGATAAGGACCCGCTGCTTTTCTCGCAGAGATGGACTGCTGCAACTACGTCGAGGCGTACGCCGCTGGGGGCCACTTTTATCAGCAGCAACACTACTTTTGCTACGATAACCCGAACCCCGTCTACGCCGGTTACGAACCGGCGCCGATCGCCGCCGCGATCGACAACAACCCGCGATACAACGGACCCGTGCCGCCTGGCTATTCTGCAGGTAGATCGTCGAGATCTTCTTTTTAGATTCCGTACCACCCCCCACTGAATCTTTCCTGGCACTTCGAGTACTTAGAACCCCTAGAATGTTGTGATCGCTTGCGATTATTTCGCGGATTTAAAAAATCCCACTAATTTTATAACTAGACTGCGGATTTTTTAATCGTTCCAATGAGTAAGAAATGATACGAGAGTATTTCTCAATTCTTTATTCTGATTTTCGTCGTGGATGCATAAAATCTGCTGTCTACTTATTTAATTGAATACGTTTAAGGCTATTTCACTGTTTCGTTTAGCAATTTTAACAAAAATACTTTTCACCTATTCATTTTCAGACTTGACGGAAATTGAAAATAGTCCTAAGATAGTCCTGAAAATAGTTCTAAATGTCGAGGGCGGGAAATATATGTTTTTATTGATTGTTCTGTTTTAGAAGAATTATGTTCTTAATTTTGTTTAAATGGGTCTCGATGGTTCCGAGAAGATACAGTAAATATTTCCGAATGTATGCTATTCAATTAACCATAAGTGGTTTAGGGGTTGCATGCTCGAGGGGTGAGTGATCTTTTGCGCCTGCGTGTAGGTCAGCACACGAGCCTAACCGCGACTGCACCTAGCTTCACGAAAGTTTTCCCGATTGGTGTTTCTTCTTCACTTCGGAAATCTTTAAGTTCGTTATAATAGCAACGATTATTGCTACTTCTCCGACACCATTATGGCACTATATACACCGCGAGTGTCGCTTCCCAGTGGAATTTATGGGCGTTAAATAGAAAATGATTTTTAAGTGTCGGTATAATCGGTTTTCATGGGTACAGTTTTGATGCGACGGTAAAGATTATGGTTGGGCTGGCGTAAAATCCTCTTCCGGCGACGATTTTCATATTAATGACTTATCAGACACTTTTGACGACCCAAAACGACTGTGATCGTAAAAATAGGAAATTATGAAGTTCGAATTATCATCGATTTATTGGGCTGCAAATCATCTTCGTAGCTCTTAGACTCTCTTCCATTGTTAATTATTCTAATATTATGGGCAGTTTACTACCAGTCATTGCACGAGAATTTTTGTTGTTACTATTCTCCAATGACTTTGACTTCATTGACTACTAACTCGATGAACTTTTTTCTAGTAAACGTCATTTCATTCTCGTACAGAGTAACAATTAGCAGAATTACATGCAGAGTCGATGTTAAAGTCTCAAGGATCGCGTTACGCGAATCTTATCTACTTACTTACACAGTTCCTCGTCATCGCGATAAAAACGGAACATATTTAAACAATATCGTGCGCAGGTCGTTAACGATTCGGTCTCTGGTGGCATCATCAATCGTATTTTCCCCGTGTTGCGCTCTCTAAAATTCATTCCTCAATTATTTCACATTGTGTCTCCAATTTTATGTTACAGCACTGTTGTATTATTTTCGACATACCAAAATGATTAAAAAAGAAATTAACGTCTGAAAATCTTCTCAGCTGTCGCGCCCATAAAAAATACAAAAGAAACAACAGGAGTGGCACGGTACGAAACAACGGAGAGCAATAAAAGCATAAAGCGATACGAGAGGCGATGCAAAACAATGAAACATAAAAAAGCATTTCGGCCGACACGAAAAGCAAAGATAATTCGCGATACTAATGTGCGAAATGTTTACCTGTGCAGATTACGTGTACAATCCGAAGGAGGCCAGGCTGCGGAAGGCGATGCGTGAGCAGAGTCGCGAGCTATCGAGGCGATCGATCCTGCAGAGCGCGATCGCTCGAGCGGGCGTGATCACGGGACCGGTTGGATCCACCGGTTTCCTGGATCATCAGCACCGGTTCGGCTGCGTGACAGCATCCGGTCTGCCGATCAACCCGCCGGTGGAATCGGATCGAGTTGCCGAGCCTTGGTTTCAATCGGCTCCGCGACCGAAACCGATCCATTCGCCAAGAATGGCCGACTGGTACGGCGAGCCGATCGACAGACTGCAGGTGCATGCCGCCGGCATGCATCAGCGTGCAACCGCTCTCGACAAGTGCAAGGATCCTGCGATCAGGAGCACGCAGGCCAGCGTGGCCCCTGGTGGCCCCGACTGTGGCCCCAGCTTCCCCGCCGCAGGATACTCCGTTGACTTTGCCGATGTCAATCGGGAGAGAGAACTACGGCGGCAGGAGAATATGCAAGAATACGGTGAATTCACCGACGGCCAGAAGTGGCATCCCTATCAAGTAATGATAGAAATGATTCTGAAAATTGCATTAGGTTGTCTCAAAAACATAACTTTTCAGGCAACCCAATGGAACGGTATTAAACCTCGTGTGGCGATCAAGTTGGTTTCATTTGGTTACACATGTTGGTTATTAATAGACAGCGGAATACATAAATCCCAATAAATCCATATTTTGGAAGATAAAAATTGTTTGCTGAATTTATGATTTTAATAAGTCTACAGTTTTAAATCGTACACGTTCATTTTTATCGTAAATGCATAAAATGCAATTAGAATGTCTGCGCGTTGACTGTACGTGTAAGAATGTGACGGTGTATCTTGGATCATTGTGTATACAATGGAAACTTTCCTGTGCCCACTCAAGGGTTAAAACGTGCGTCTATTTTAGTCGGTTTTGCGGTTCTTTTCGCGAAGATATCGATTTATGGCTGGGTTTGGTGCATTCTAGAACGGCGGAGGTTCTCACCAGCATCCCAGGTCGTCGCACCCTTCTCAGATGAGCGGGATTCTTCATCCGAACGTCCAGAGTCCGAGTTCGCACGGACATGGACCATGGGGCCAATTTTGCCACGGTGTATTGCCGCGTGAGTGTTAACAGAGATCTTCTAGAACAATAGATGATAGAAATCTCAATGAAATTATATTTGGATTTCTCTGTTCTCAGATGTACCGACCATGCCTCGAAGCATAGGAGTTCGTGGACCACGACACACTGTTTTGCTGCGGGACCGTCTGACCGGTAGACATTGCGGATTTACCGAGGAATCGGCACGGATGCCATACGCGCCGAATAAAATCGACGTGGAGAGCATGCGAGCGTCGTACTCATCCCCTGAGCACCAGGTCTCCTCTCTTTCTCATTCATAATAGGAGTTAGTCGAATTTGGACCGGTTCAAAAATGCATCTAGCAAAAAGTTGATTGAAATAGAACATTGTACAGAGTTGTGAACTAAGTCCACGTTCGACTACTCTCTCCTGCACGTATAAAACAATGTTAACAGGAATTAACAATATCGTAATGCTTTTGCAAACAAATTGTAGATGCCAAGACTATTAGAATCATCGGTGGACTCCATGGTGGACTCTACAGCCACTTCGAGAACTCGACGGGACGACGAGGGACCCAGGTGGGAGCCAAACACCATCAACAATGGAATTTCTATGGAGAACTTAACACCAACCACGGTAAGATTTCCATTGCCTTTGTTACCTTCGTCTACAAAAGAGGTCTGAGAAAATCGTCGGGAACTCACTCCACTATGTAACCAAGTTTTATTTATTTTGCGTGTATATACATATCTCATTTTATCAAGATTCTTTACTAGATAAAGAATATTCACTGTCGCTGGCTAATGCTATCTAAAGGCGGACATCACAATTCTATATTGAATCATTCGGTATCTTGAAAGGGTATCTCATTGGTTTGTTCTCGCCCCTTGAATATAAACGATGGTCGCTAACAAAAAATACGTGTTCAATATTTTTGCAAGAAATGCGTCCTCCAACAGTTGTTAGACAATTTTTATTTTTCTTCGAGATTCGTAGTTTTTTCATAAAATCTTGAACCTGTAAGTCGTCCTTATCCATTCCATGTGTCCACCTGCTGTAATAGAATGTATCTCGCCACGTTGGACCGATTGTGCATTAGGATAGCAATTTCTAAAATGAATTCGCATCAACAGCAGGAGTCGAGCGCGCCGCGCGAGAAGGAGCCGCGTCGTTGCGTGGACCGTTTCGAACCAAAGAAAAAAGCGGTGAGCAAACAACCGTTGCCCGGTTTCCACCAGGCGTTCGGCTCGACGGAGATCGGCAGATTTTCAAGGTCCGAGTTCTTCGTGAACATGGTGGGCGGCGAGAACAGCGGGAACGTGGAAGTGCCGGACACCGAGAGCCCCGACGTAAGTACTGAACGTATTTCGGACGTGAACAGCGGGGCTGGATCAGCGAGCCACGAAGCCGCAGCCGCGGTCACCGCAACCGCAACCACCACGGTGAGGAGCTTCAACGGCGACGAGAACGAAGAGGCGGACTTCGATGAGTCGAGCAACGAGCTCGTCGCTCCGACGTCCATTGGCATGTACTGCGGACAGCCAACCGCCCCTCGTTGGCACAGTCCTCACGTAGGCGCTATAGGTAGCGAAATTTAAGCGGATCTTTAACCCTTTCGTGGGCTACAGCGTTTCCCGAACGGGCTCTTTCGCCTAACCCTCAGCGAGGGGGTTGGTGAACTTGGCTGAAGAATGATGAGGAGTCGACGAAGCAAATGGTTCTCTTGTTTAGGATATTATACAGTGGGTCTACAAAGTGTTCGTACACTTTTTAAAATGGAATAACTTTTTTACAATTGTACCAAACGACCTAATTTTCTATAATCAATTAGAAACATTGGTTTATGAAATGATACGAAGAAAAAATATTCGTAAAACTACGATTTTCACAATTTTTAACCGCTTGCAGCTCGTGTGTATGTTCATCGATTTCGATTAAATTTTCAGCATGTGTGTAACATACATAGATTTACAAAACATATATTTGAAATTTTCATTAAGGGCCTTAATAAAAAATTCAATAAAATGCTTTTTTATATTTTGCATGCAACCTAGTAAACCAATGCTTCTACCTGATGATAAAAAAATCAGGTCGTTTGTTACAATTATAAAAAAGTTATTCTATTTGAATACGTGCACACTTTGTACACCCACTGTATGTAGAAGCCAATTTGTTCATTTCAAATGTCTTTATTATTTCGAATACTAAATCTGTCTGCACCCCTTGCGTGGGGAAAGCTTGGCTGATAACAGAGTAGTAGTATTTCAAATGTCACCTAAATCTATCTGTCCCTTCGCGTGGCAGTAGAACTATTAGAATTTTTTAACAGTTCACTCGTCAGCCCATTTCCTTCGAGTGCTCTTTGGTGCTCTGTTCGATCAGGCGCGGCCTCGTATCGGGAAACGTTAGTCTATGAAACAGCTTTAAACAACTATAACGTTGCGTCCAAGTGTGTAAAGAGTATGCTACACATCGGTCGGGAGGAGTAGCATACGGTCGACGGTGTGAGAAACCATTGTACACATTCTTTACTGTACATTTACAAGGCAGTCGTTCGGATATACTTTATTGTAAAACAATCAAATGCGTTTGCGCATCGACACCTGATCAATTGATTCAACTATACAATAGTTCGTTTCTCCTGTTAGAGTGTAAGCAAAGTGAACGACAGAGGAACACGGTGAGAGTAGAGAAGCTACATACTCACAGACACCGGATTCGGCCATTAGTTCAGGGTGAAATTGTGCGAGACACTGCGAGGAGCGGGTCCATTTTGAATGTCGCTACCGACAGGACATTCTACGCGAATTTTTGATTCTTCGAGGAGTGTCGGGCTCTTCAACTTATCGCTTTGCCTATCGGGAGTCTATTGATAGGCTTCTTAATAAACGTGTCGTATCTGTGAGCACCTGAATAATTTTCAACAATTCTGTGTTATTGCGTTGTTCATGAGTGGACTGCGGATTTTGTGCAATTTTTCATGAAAATTAGTAGAATTTTCGTTGTAAACTTTAAAATGGGTCATGCAGCGAACCAGACAAACTTTATTTCACGCGAGAATCCGCAGTCTATTTACGATGATTTCTCGATTAGCTACTGAGACTGCTGTGAATCATACAATTTTTTAAAAGAGTATTAACTACCCTCTGCTAAGTGAAGCGCTGACTATAATTACAATTAGGAGTGAGTTCGTGGCATTATCTTTCGTTTAGAAAGTGCAGATGGCCCGCGAAAGGGATTAGCGATTCATTGAGGATGCGGAATAGCGTCCACTTTTATTTAGGAGTAAATTACTATTTCCGACGTCGTCGACGCTTTGTGCAAACTGAAGACAACATCTTGAGTCCGTTCGCCGAGGTTCAGAAACCAAACTGTTTGTAAATCTACTTTATTAATTATCCTGGCGATTATATCGCCATTACGGCTTTATTAATTGTTTTGTTACTGATCGTAAGAACGCTGGACAATTCTTCGACTTGTACAAAAGCGACAGACCTCGGAGATATTGCAAATGGCGTACGAAACGTATCGGCGAATTTTGCTCGCCGAGGTTGTGCCTTCCAGGCGATCGCGGAGACTCAGAATTCGCGGTCGTGCGAAACACAGAAAAATCAAAAACAGCACGATATTCGAGCGTCTCGTACGTCAGAAGCTGACTGAGCAACCCGTAGCCCGCGACGAGCACGATCGAGGATGGCGTCTTGGTTGAAATTCAGTTACAATTCTCTGAAATTGTTGTAAAATTAAAGAAAGGAAGAACTGTAAAATTTTAAAATTTGCAAATGTTCGAGATCCCCGCAGAATTTGATAATTTCGAGAACTTGGAGAACGCCAATAACCTTGAGAATCCCAAGATCCTCGTGGTTTGCACTCCAGTTGGTCTACCCGATGATTATTAACTTTAATGAACAATCTAGTGATATAATTTTAATGAATTTTCAAGCCAGGTTGCTCGAGCCAGCTGAAAAGTATAATCAAAATGTGTCGCTGAAAAGATTCGGTCGACACCTTCCATCAAGTTGTTAGGTATCGTCGACGATACACGATGCTAGTGTACGGACGATAGGTTATGAAAATATATTAAATTATATATATATATAAATATATATATATTTAAAGAAGTATATATATTGTACTTATATTAATGGAGGAACGAAAAATCGCGCGACGAAGTACATAAATTATTTAGTAGAATTATAGGCGACACGTATTGCCGCGCGGAGAAACGTATAAATAAAAGTGAAATAAAGAAACATTCCGCACGCAGGAAGTCGAGGGGCCGAAATAAACACCCTTCCGGTTTTTTTCGGGGAAACAACCCTATTCGAAGGGATTACACGGTACTTTGTATTCAGAACTCGCTCGCCTAAGCAAGGATCGATTTTATCTCTCCTATCGCGATCTTAATATACAATATTATCAACGCGCACCAAGCGACCATGATGATCGACGAATTTTCCGAGTTTGGAGATCGTAGACGATAAGGCTAGCTAACTGAATTTTTTATATAACCCGTTTTATCGCGTATTTATTGTCGGATTTATAGAAAATTCGGGACCTTTTCGACATTACTTATAGATAATGTTTTAAACACTAGGATCAACCCCCTGCCTTTCTATTCTTTCAAACATCGTCATCTCATCGAGACACAAATCTAAAATAATTATTTGTTGAATTAAATTTCACATGTTGCAATTCTTCTTTTAACATTTCCATTTTAATGTTCCACAATACTTGTATAATCGCATGAAAGAATACTTTATAGCATTTATAATATCGATTAATTTCTTGAATGCAATTGTTTCATTATAGATTGATATTAAGGCAAGGGATTTATCAACTCTATATCGTACAACTCAAGAACCCATTCTACGTTCTTCAACACTAGGAATACCAAACAGTCCAGAAAATTAGTCTTCAATTTTTGTATAAATATTACAAGATTATGCAACTCAATTTATTCTTCTTTCCACCGAGTCTTACATTTCATCTATTTGTATATATCACATTTTTTATTTATAATTGGCCAAAAATGCTTCGTGCACGCTTTAAGGCCTAAAAGCAACTTTTATATAATTGAAACTATATGAAATTAGCCTACTGCAAGTATAATCCTTTTGTTCTGAAAAATTCCGCTTTCAACGTGATTCTCAGTGTAAAACATTTGTTCTTACTTATATGTCGGTAAATCGAACGAATAAATTGTGGAGATTCTACGAATGAATTCAGCGGAGAACTTTCCTCGTGGTAATTGCGAAAAATTTCAAACGTTCCTGACCCGTTTGGTAGGTCTAGTGTGAAGGGAGTTGAGGAAGTTGGAGGCTTCCGTTCCATTCTATTCGACGCACGTTCAATTTACGGTACTCGAGAGTTTTTAAAAAGGTACTCGAAACTCCTGAACCTTTCCCGAGTTCTCAACAGATTGAAAAAGACTCGATAAAAAAACCCCCCCGGTTCGCATTGACCGAATCCCGCGCGATCGATTTGATAGAAGACGTTTTTTAAAAATCCCATCTACCGTTCGGAATCGAAATGAACAAACGAATGAATTTTTGGATGTGTATTACACCGTATACTTTTATGATCGAGTTCTGAATCCCCGTGTCGGCGTTCGCGAGCCACGTTGATCGATCGATCGGTACATCATCGACTTGAACAGAATTCATGCCGGCTAACCCTGTACCTATCATGGGACCAAATCAAAAGCGAAGCTTTTATTTCACGTTCACCGTCGCGCAAACGTAACACGTATTGTCGCGTTCTAAGGAAATCCTTCTTCCCTCGTTCTGTTCGCTGAGATCGCTCCGGATCGCAGGCGAGGATCCATGCTGGATCGCAGGGTGCTCCTCGATCCTACTCCTCATCGGAAAAAATTCACGAATAAATAGTTGAGTTTAGATCACTTGAACATATTCTATATTACATTCACTTATAAAAAATTATAAATGAACATGTGTACATTTGCAGGATTTAAAAATTGAAAAATTCAAATGTCTTTTATCTAAAAGAAATAAAACGTTTGACTTCCTCGTATAATTATAAGCTGCAATTTTTCTCGAAATGATCAGCGAACTTGTGAATTTTTACTTGTGCGAATTATTTGATAAAAATCTAGAGAAATGTTTTTTACAGATTGGAAAATTGTTCGCAAAATAATGACACAGAGTACTAAATAAAAATACATATTCGCGTTCACGAATATGAGAGATATGTTTAAATTTGTCCGCGGCGTTCAAAAATTCGATAGGTTTTATGAATATTGATGCGAGGGAAAATTCTTTGATGGTCTGCCCGACGGAGACCGCGTTAATTAAGCGATGAATCACGAGGATCCCGAGGAGCATTATGCTGTTCGCCATGACGTAACGTTCTGTCGAGCAGACAGCTACGAACACTGTTCGATTTAAGAAGAGTGAAACGTTGAAGTTTATAATTATTATTGTCCGTAGGCGACACCTTCGACGGGTGTTCGCACCTTCGTTTATCTTCTATTGGACGAGCGTACGTCCGGGAAACATGAAATGATGTATAATGCTGTGATTTGTTTTAAAACAAAAATGGTGGGGGCGAGAGAGAAATTGAACGATGTAGATTATAGAAAGAACGATTATAATTGTAAACGCGTCGGTCGATGACGAGTTGTGATAGAAACCGCGCAGCACATTTTAACGATACACGCGTAGAAACCGTTTGTAATTGAACGATCGACCATCGGCTGTCTTCGCTTCTGGATCGTGGATAGCGCGAAACCGAGAAAAATGATTTACCAATTTGTACGGGTGTTGTTCGAAACCGCAAATTTATTTGTACCGGACCAACACTTTTCGTAGCACGTGGTCAGAAGAAACTTGTTATTTATCGTCGAACTTCGCGCGTCAAGCGCGTTTTATTATACTTGCAATTTTCTCGGAAGAATTTCAATGTGGCAAAATATTTGAAGAAGAATACGGTCGTTTCGAGACTGACTTCGGTGCGATGAAACGGGAATGTTTAAACAAAGCTTCAAGAGCGACGAAACGGTAGACGACGCTACCGTCGCAAGGTTACTGATTAAATTGAAAGGGAATCGTAACAAGCTCGTTTTTAATTTTACAAAATTTTCGACATTGAAGGATTAATAATTTCGGAGCGTCTTCCATGCCCGACAGGGTAAACTCAGAGAAGTACATTAAAATGTCGAAGAGAAGGTATAAGTTATTGTTCGAGTACTAACAAGCAACTTAATTGACAAAATATAGAGGAGTGTTTATGAAACGCCATTTTGAAGCGTCTTCCAGAGGTCTCAGCACGGCCATCTTGCCCACACAAGACGAAACCAAATAATTCTGTTAATATTTAAAATAATATCTACAGAAACAAGGATAGGGATAAAAAAAATGATTGTAAAGCGATTAAAAAATACGGCGATTACGTTGTCGATGCTCCAGAAGCGAAGGTGACGCCTATCAACGAACATTTCATCGTTAGAAACCCGCCGGAAGTCGCGAATCCTACGACGAGTGCAGTAACGCGTTGATTACTTGAAATTTTAACTAATTTTGTTACTTTACGGTCTGTCTTTGACGGCGGGGACTGTGTAACATAGGAGTACAGGACGTTTCGCGGTTTTAAATGGTGGTTTTAAGGGTCCCTGGTGACCCATGATCCCGTTATTGGCAACGACGTTAATGTGTAGATTGTGATAGGACCGTCGTCGGAGAGACGAGAGAGAAAAACGGAAACGGCGTCGAACGGTCGCGAGAGTGCGGCGAACCTATGCGTATATAAACACGTAAACGACTTTCTGTCTAATTATTAGCGACTTATTAACCGTAATCGGTAAGTGAATCGAGATGAGGGAACCGGAAATGAGGAGAGTAGGAGGGCCGCGCTGTCAACGCGATTTCGGCAGGAGGAGACGACAGATACTTGTGTGCATCCTCTTAGTTCTGCAAGTGCCAACGTCGGTGTTTAAAACAAAAACAGAAAAGAAAAAAAAAGATAACAGTCCTTCTAAAGGCTCGTGTTTTATTGTATCGAATTCGAACGATGACGCGTGTTTGCGCCGACGACTCCGTCGGGCGTCGATGTTCTGCGAGAGCTACCAGCTCGAACTTTGAAATGGTTGAACGTGTTTCGAGTGCATCCAACTTGAAAGATGCTCCAGCTTTGAGACAGTTTAAACCAATGAACCGAAGCGATTCGAACTTTCGAATAGCGTAGACGAACAAACCAAAGCAAATAAAATTGTCTGACTCGAGATCCAAACGTCAACTTCAAAGGAAAAGTTATATCGATCGGAATTTGAAATATAAATTATAATATGATATCGGCGCCAGGTTCGATCAACTTTTAACAAAAACAACAAATGTGCAATTTAAATATTTAAACTCAACGTTTCGATCCTTATGTGGATCATTTTCAAGAGACTAAATTTTTGCGTCTGAAAAAGAAAAAAGAAAAATAATAATTTTAATACATTATATCACTATAAGCAAATTAACACAGCCATGAAAAATTAAACGAAAAATTAGTATCTGGTGATGAACAGAAACAAAAAAAGGAAAATTAATACATACTTGCTGTGATAAAAGGACAAAAACTTTTAAAACACATAATTGTGAGTTACAGAATCACTCCTAAGCCATGGCTGGCAGAGATGTAACTGAAGCACAAAGCGTTCTAGACCGTACCAAACCAGAAATATTCTATGTGGTAAGCCAAAGCTGATTGGTCGATCGATATCGATCAGTGGTGGCGTGCTATAGGCGCAAATTTTCAGACGCAAAAATTTAGTCTCTTGAAAATGATCCACATAAGGATCGAAACGTTGAGTTTAAATATTTAAATTGCACATTTGTTGTTTTTGTTAAAAGTTGATCGAACCTGGCGCCGATATCATATTATAAGTCAACTTCAAAATTCGATTTACTTAATTCCGAATTCGAACACCTCGAACCGTTCCGAATGAAACGGCGAGCTCCGAGTTCTCGCGACTTCGATAGAAAGTAACAGGTCCGACGGAGTCGAAGGATAAATGAAATCATGTGAAACGTAACGAGTCGTGTTTTCGTTCGTGCGGACGTGTGTACATTGATAAATGTATTGCCGGTGTATTATTGAGCTTACCAATGAAAATGCGAAAATCGAGGGTGAACACGATCGTTCCCTGGTCGAGCCACGAGCTCGCTCGACGCAGGGATACTTGTGACGTTGTCCTCGAACGAAAAATGAGTAAATGTCCGATCAAGGATCACGTTGCGTGAGTCCCATCCGAATGAAACGAGCGCGAGCAAACGTAAACGAGAAAAATAAACGGATATCTATGCGACAGTCGAGAACAAACTGTTCTTCTGATGGCTTTCTTTCATTGGTTGTCCTCAGTTGCACCCGAAGACGTACCTGCCCTCTCCTGTTTTGTTCCCCTTTACGACGAGATCCTGCGGTATCCTCGGAGCTTCCAGAATTCACAGGATCAACGGGAACGGGGAAATCGTGTCGCGAATTGTCCCGAACGAGTGCTGCTGGTTCGCCGGGCAGCAGAGATGCGGAGGACCGAGGATGCCTGACAATATTGTGGTAAAAAATCGTGATACTTGAGGACAGCTCTTCTGCAATGTTCACATTTTCACAATCAGTAATTACTGGACTGCGGATTTTACGCATTTTCGACGAAAATGAATTGTCATTTAAAAGAGTAAAAACGTTAGAAGAATATAAAAATACTGTTACATTATTTCCAACCTATTTGTTGGAATTCCGGTGAAACATTTCTATGTTGCAGAAAGATTCGCTGTTTAGTAATTACTGAGCGTACATTTTTTATTCGAAACTGATATCTCGAGTTTCAGTCGGGCCTTATGACGCTTTAAGATTTTGTGTATTCTGATCAACTAGTTTTGGAAAGATGGATTTTATAGATTTATTTGATTCTGTTTGTGTTTGAAAAATTATAGAATTGCACCGCATTTCTGGATTGCTCGCACCGTGCACGAGACAAAGAATGGTTCGGTCGAAGTAACGCATCCGTGGTGCATCCGTCGGGCATGCATGCTATACTCCGTCAACGAGAAAACTACGAAACCTATCAAAACGAGCGAAACAACGAAAGCTACATAGTAATAGGCACCGGAGGTATCACCAACAACAACAGTCCCTCGAAAGACAATCCGAAAGACAAGACCGAAATTACACAAATGAACCTGAAGATCGAAGAGGAAGGTTCACCTAAACGTTCGAACATGCTTCCTGCGAAACAAGACGAAGATGTTTGATGAAATTGTTTTAGACTCATTCGACCTTGTACATTATTCTTTCAAGTGTTACTTAATCGTTAGAATTAAAAAGCAGTTACTTTTGTTCAATTATATCTAATAATGATTTCAACTTAAATTTGCAATGCATTTCCAAAAAAAAGGGTCGAGAGATTAGGATCCGAATGGTTTGACCTTATCAGTTAGTGTAAAAAATTATTGCTGTCGACATAAGGCACAGAAAGATAAAAAGTAAGTTGGCGGTCACTCGTATCAATTCCTAATAATTTGTATTTGCAGTAGCACTTCGAAAAAACGTCAAAAGATTAGAATTGAGTGGTTCGACCTTATCGAACGTCTTGAAAAACGTCGGTTATTGACACAAGGGTTGAAAGCGTTTTCTCTCTAGAAAATAGAGAAAAAGAGAGGCAGAGAGAAGGTCGTCGGTCACTTTAATGGTTCCGTTGCCAATAAAACAAATTAATCGTTTCCGTTGTTCTGCCGGAGGATTCACCGGTAGAATGCAACTTGTAAACAAAGGAAAAAAGGCTCCGGGTCCGGGTTCGGCGGTGATGGTTTATCAAAGCGATTGTAATCGTGGATGTTTATTATGGATGAACCAACAGAAGGCGGCATTCTTCAAACGCGATAAAAACGAAAATGTCGTGAACCTCCCAATCCATCTGTGGTGCTACCTAAAACCGGCAGGTAGTACAGGTAGTGGACGGGATATCCGTATCATAAACGACTTACGGGGCACGATGAGCATTGCGTTGCGTTCTGTAGGGTCCTCGGGGTAAGGGTTTTTCTTTTTATTGCACCCTGCCACTGTTTACGGGATGCTGACGACGCAACTACCGGCGAACCTTGCATCCATGAATCACCATTTCTCTCTATTCTACAACTCGCTCAGATTTTATATACACTTTTATTATTTATATACAATTTTCATTTTATTATAACGACACTCCTCAACTGTTTTAACCCTTTGCACTCGGAGCTATTTTAACTCGAAAATAAAACACTTCTTCCGATCCTAGAGAAGTTATTGTAATGACCCCAAAAATCGAAAATTGATTTTTTAGCAGATCTTCACGTTTCAAGGTCATTGGAGTCATTTTAGACTATTTTCAGCAAAATGTTTGTGCGTATGTATGTCCGTGCGTATGATATCAAATTTTTCGTTGACGTTTTCTGAAAAAGTAACAACGCGATTAGAATGATGAATGATGCAATCGATGTGCCCCGCTGTTGAAGCTGATTAGATTTTGATCCAATTTGGTCCCGTGGTTTTTTTTATTTCTTTTTGAAAGAAGTTGATTCAACAATGAAATTTATAGCGTCACAATTCAATGAAATACATCTCATAACGTAGACATGAAAGGATGAATTATTTAACAATATAAACAATATTTTGAACAATAGTCACCACTCGAGTGTTAAGAAGTTAATCTTTCTACTGCTTTAATTTTCAGCTACTCATTTTTCCCATAATTGCGTAGTCTACTAATAACTGTGGGGGCATGGAAACCATTGAACAAACAAAACTAACGACTTATACAAAGATCGGCAGTATAAACTTGTTAGAATTCCATGTTAGAATTCCACTAAAAATGTCATCATGGCTGCAGAAATATGTAATTAATGAGGCACTAATGTTTTCACGATTTTGTTTCAGATTCGAAGGACATTTAGCCAAGCGAAGGAGACTGTTAACAACGAAGAGTGCAGAACCGTTGAACAAATGATCGAATCCCGATGGCACTCCGTTACGAGGACGTCGTCGCGTCACGGCACCGATATCGCGACTTTTTTTCATTCCCCCCGACGAAATTACTATGACAAATATCGGCCAGGGCTGAATGGTTACTTTGCCAGCCGAAACTCGCGTGCTCAGGCAAACAAGAAACGGTCCTGGTCAAATATCTACTCGACGATACATCGGTCGGCCGGACGTAACTTGCTGTTGATTTTTGTCATTTGACTCGGGGAACGGTCAGTACAGTCTATCCGTCGAGAACGGTTAACCGTTTTCGCCTGCAGCTGCGGTGCTCCACCGTGGCCAGGACCGTTTCACCTTAACCCGTTAACCCCATCACGATCGAAACCGCGGCTGCTTTACTATTCGCGAGGATGAATATGTTTACTCGCGTCGCTATCTTGTCCGCGAGCTCTTGCAAAACGATGCGAATGAAGAAATAATCGCCTGTTGCTTGGCTTTCTTATTTGGTGTTGTTAACCCCGGGCTGTTACGCGAATGTTTATCCTTTAAACAAATTTTTGAAGACTCGGATCTTGTAGACACGAGATCGCAGTGCGTAAGACGCGAGACTAAGTTTTGATGAAACACCAAAAATTTCGTTGAAAAGGAAATATTCATTTTTATAAGTATTACATAAATGAACAGATTATTGGAATATCATTTTAGTTTTGCTTCGTTTGACTCACGAGGAACGAAAACGAAACTTTACCGCAATTTTGGAGACTCAACTTTCGGCGAATCTATTTGTTCACAGCATGAAAATATATGGGAGAAGGAGCGACAAAACTTTTTGGCAAGTGCAGCATCGTTTACGACCGTACATCTAAAGCGAAAGTTATAGTGAAATTTTTATGATTGTCGCTATCTTCAGTTTCACTTTCGATAGAGCAACTTTCACTGGAGACACGTAAAAATTGCCAGAAATAGGAGAAGTATGCTAAATCTGTTGAAATTTAGTGAAGATTCAAAAATATGCTTCTCATGGAATTGCCAAAAGCATCCTTCTTGCATGGATTAAACATAATCTATTGTTCTGTAGCATTTTTCCAAAACAGATGTAAGATTAGGTATGTCAATTGAATTCTTATTCTAAAACAATTTACTAAACTGGTACAAAGATAACACGTTCGCTACCAGCATTTGTGTCTCTGTTCATCGTCTTCGTTGAAATGTTTTATTAAACGAATCCAATGAATTCGATCCATACCAACGCGTTAACTAAAGTCACATATCTGTAACGACGGTAGCGAACGCGTTCGAAAACAATTCACCAAATCCCAAGTATCTCTCGCAACAACATAAAACAAATCATCTAATTACCAATCACTGCTTCCAGCCTCCAGCAAGTCTCGACTCCCAATCTTCTCAGCGCACACCACACTCTTCAATCCTCCAAAAAATCAAGCCCGTGTCACCACTAAATCTCTACTAGAACTCTCCAGAACACGACTGATCCTCGTCGCACTTCAACTAGCCAGTTAATCCGAGGATCACTCACATCGACAGTTGTCGAAAAAGTAGATCAAGCCAGTGTAACAATAATGATCTCGCAGGATCAAAGCGAGCGAACAAATCCTGTGCGATAAAGAGAGAGAGGGAGAGAGAGCCTTCGGTTGGATCGAGAATCTAGAAAGCTGGATCGCGAGACTCCCGCGATCGCGACGACAGAGGCGATCCCGAGGATGATCGCGGAGTCAGGCGTGGGCGGACTGACTGGCCTCGTGGTGTCGTTGGGATTGACCAACCGACGTGTAATCGCGAAACGTAACCGTTTGAGGATTGGCCAGGTGTATGGCTGATTGGCCAGGTGTTGGTCGAATAGGCGGCGACCGGTGTCCTCGATCCTCTCCGGAGAAAAGGATCGAGCCGTCGGTTGGAGATCGCGGACCAATCCTGGCCGATCCTGACGGTAGCCGCCATGCTGCTATGCGTGCCTTCCTAATTCGGACCTTTAATTAGCACCTGGCTGGACCGGCGGCGGGGGCACCCGATGCAGGCATCGATTGGACGGTGCCCGGCGGGTACCTTTGTCGGGAACAGAGGCAGGACAGAGTCAAGACAAACTTTGTCGAACAGAGACGACGATATCCAAGCCAGTCAAGTCCGCGGCTCGTCTTCGCCGACTAGTGTGAAATATCGCGCCCAAGTGTTACGAGCACGGCCACGAGGACCACGGGGCCGAAATAGTCTCCGGAAGGAATACGCCGCGCCCGTTGTCCTTCTTCCACCATCTAACGTTGACTTTCCCACGTTCGTTTCTCCTTTTCTCTCGCGCCCGTGGACAATCGGCGGAAACATCGAACGCATCGATGCCGATCGATCGGACCCACCCTGCACGCCACCCCTGGTCTCGGTTTACCGATTTGTGAACGCGTTCCTGATAGCGGGAACCTCCGCTGAAGAGTTCGACAGGCGGAGAAGCGATTGAAATGTCGGTACATTCGTCTTGATTGGGGGATGACCGATTAGCAGATCAGTGCATTAGTCTGCATCGACATTTGTCGCGTTCAAGTTGGTTGATGTTTTCTGGAGTTCGGATACAGTTTGAGGACCGTCGAGCGTCTGGGAGATTAGGTTGAAGGACTGTGGCGATCGGAATCGGTAGACAATTGAATATTCTTGGGATTAGTGATTGGTGTCTTGGAGATTCGGGACAAAGTAATGGTCGGCTGCGAAGTGATACGGAAATCGAAGGATTCGTGGATATTGGACGAAGGAGACGTCGCAGCACCTTCGGGTCTCTTCGAAGTTTATAAGCCAGCTGCCTGAGTGCACATTTGACCTGTGAACTTCACTGCGGTGAAAGTTTGGGAGTATTCTGTGCGATCGTGTTGGAAATCGAGGGAATGTAATCTGTGAAGTGAAGAGCAGTTGAGAGACTGTTGGATTTTGATGATAGGGTATGCAATTCATCTTTCTAGTGTGGGATGTAATTAAATTTATTGTATAAACTACAAAATTGAACACGACACGGGCGAGGAACACAAAAGACGTAACACTGACTGACAGGAACGCAATCGCTCTCGCGCTAGTTTAATTGAATTGCTCTTATCGCACTTGACTCCTTCCAAAAAGATTCGTTCACGTTCTGGGTACTCTCTTACGTATTCGTCTAAACATACGTACACGTACATCTAAACACAACTTTATCCTAGGTCGTGGACACCCCTTTTTGTCTCACGTCATACATAGATCCACACATCGAACATAAACGCGTTTAGATGGTTTCGAAATACAAACCCACACTGCTGATCAACTAGTTAAATATTCCGAATACGATGGGAAAAGGAGACTGTTAATCGTTTTGAAGACAGGATACTTCCATTGACAGTGACGATCTAAACCACAAAGGAGATCAAGCAGATTCTAAGTTTGAAACCTTTCCAGACTACACCAGCTTCTCCTGCAAGACTGAGGATAAAATTCACATCGGTGAGGCATCTGGTCGTCGTAAGAATTCTCGAGGTAGAAGAATAGCTGAAGATTTGAAGAGTTGGAGCTACGAAGCTTGAAAAATAGAAGTTTGGATCAACGCAGAGTTGGAGAACAAAGAAAATGCAGCAACCAGCGATCAATCCTGGATCGCCAGCGCGATCTTCGTGCTGCGAAAGAGAGCGAGAAAGAGAGATCCACGATGATCGAGACAGGGAACGTGGCAGTGCTAGGAGTCGATCATCACCTGAAGGGGATCACGAGGAACAGAACGACGAGAGGACAGTGGTTTCCGGGCAGAATCTTGGTGGCATGACGATCACCGGAAGCCAGGGTCTGCCTCTTTCTTTGTCTCTCGAGGATCGAGAACTATGGATCAAGTTCCAGTGTCTGACCAATGAGATGATTGTTACTAAGAATGGCAGGTGAGTGAGATGAAATTGTTCGTACAACAATAATTACTAACAAAGTAATTAAATTTACGAATTTGAGCTTTAATAACACTGTCCAACACCAAAAATGTTTCTTTTACACATAGCAAGTAGGGCAAAGTTTTTTTTTATTATTATCCGACTGTGTTTAACATACATTACAGCATATACATATTATTTTGCAGACGTAACTTTTCTCCTGAAAATGGTTCCTCAAAATTGCTTGTTTTAATAATTGAGCGAACCTGAAATCATCACACAAATTAAACATGTTTAAACAATCCTGACGTATTAGTAATGGATATCACTGGATTCGGGAAAGTCTACAGAATCTATTGCTGTAATAACATCACAATATTTGTTTGAAGTTGAAAAATGCGTTTCTTTTTTCAAAGTCGAATCGGCGCAAAATACTCTATAAGATCCACATGTTATTTGGAAACGTGAAAAAAGTTGAAATTTATTGGACAGTGTAATATCTATGCAATCGATTAGATTAAATTGAAGAATAGGAGACACCGTAAAATTACAAATTAGGAAAGAGGAAAAGCGTAAAAAGAGCACATAAAATAACAAATTGCTGTCCCGGCAAAATGCTTGCAAGACCAATCAAGGCGGTCAAATAATAATAAGGAAAAATGTCGAATTTCGAGAGGTAATTTTCCTCGAAGGCGAAGATAATGTCCCGTGACATCGTGACGTCACACCGTCCAGATATCTTTGCTTGGAATAATTAATTCCGAGGAATGACGCGATCATTTCGATGTGGCTTGGTTGTTGTTGGTTGTCTCGTCGTGTTCGAGAACGTCGAAGGATCTTCGGTGTTCGAAAGATCCGTAGCAAAGATGGCTCGCCGTCGCGCGTAAAAATGACTTAATTAGAGCGCCGGTGTGAACAAGGCAGAAGGTAAAAATAATAGTTCATATGTACCACTCGGTAGAAGAAAAACGGTACGCGGAATGGAAAAAGATCATTGCGAAACGTTACGAGAATTTAGATGATTCACGCGAACCTGCGTTCCGTGCACGAGATAAAACCCACTTGGAAGTATTCCTTTCTCACCAGCCACCGTAACTCGACATGCTGTGTAATTCCTTTTATAATTATCATCTTGCTTCACACCTCTTCTGTCTGAAAATTAGGAAAAAGAAGTTTACAAATAGACTACCTAGTCTAGGAAGTCAATTTCCGTAAAATTAATATGAACTCCTAAAAACTGAATCTTAAAGAATTCGAGCAAAAATTGAGTTATAAAATTGAAACGCTTCGCGAACTTTGGAACCGAAGACTGCATTGAAAATCGGTAAAATGGATTTTTTGCGTTTTATGCGCTGTAAATGCATAAAATCCGCATTCGGCTAATGAATAGCAAAACCGGAAACCGCGAAAGACGGATGAACTTGTCCAAGGGGAAATCGGTCGACGCGCGTACCGGTGGATCAAAGAACATCCGGTGCGGCATGGCTACTTTTACGATTCGTAATATTATTAAAAACGATTACGGTTTGTCGAGCGACGAGGCGTTCGCAGGTACCAGCTCGACGGGAGAATGTTTTACGCGGGTATCGTTGGGCATCGTAAACTTTTATTGCAGGCGGCTCGATTCTTCTCTTGCTGATCGAGCTGTTCCTCAGTGTTATTTTCATTAGTGTTTTATAAAATGTTGTTGCTCTCGAGGCCGCGCCACGCCACACCGGGTTTCTTTATCATTTTACAAAACGTGTCCGGTGGTAGCCGGGACCTCAAGGTGAGATCCCGATAAGGATAAGGGCGTGTAGACACCGAAGAACAGCAGCCGGTAACAGTTAAAAGACGAATATCTTTCTTCCGGTCCGCTACATCCCATTGTCTTCTGATTTCAGACGGATGTTTCCAGTGGTAAAGGTGGTGGCACGAGGACTGGAGCCGAAAGCGATGTACACGCTTCTTCTTGAATTCGTCCAGGTGGACCCGCACAGGTAAATCGTCTCACTGTCTGTTGAATTAACCCTTTACCTAATATTGTAGCTCCTAGGTAACGGCGGTCACGACTCACATGTTTATATACTCTGGTTTTAATGGCCTGACAATGTTAATCTTAGTTTACTATTATTATTATTTTAAGCAGAACGATGTTCACAGATGGAAGTTCGTGAATGGAGAATGGGTACCAGGCGGTAAAGCGGAAGTTGCTCCACCGAATCCGATCTATATCCACCCTGAGAGCCCTAATTTCGGGTCTCATTGGATGAAAGAAGCAGTTTCGTTCGCCAAAGTGAAGTTAACTAACAAATCGAATGGGAATGGACAGATAATGTTGAACTCGTTGCACAAGTATGAACCCCGAGTTCATCTTGTCCGTGTGGATGCTGTGGAACAAAGAACGGTATAACATTACCAACTATACAATCTCTCTGTAGACCTTGTAATTCAATTTATTTTCTAAACGATTTATTATATTTGTCTTATCCAGGTGCTCACGTATCGTTATCCGGAGACACAGTTCATAGCAGTGACGGCGTACCAAAACGAGGACGTGACGAACTTGAAGATCAAGTATAATCCTTTTGCGAAGGCGTTCCTTGATGCCAAGGAACGTCCTGCCGATCCACAAACTTATCCACAATGTAAGTGTGCAAAATTATAGAATTTGTTAAAAAATCTAAAATCTATATTTTAATTTGCAGACACGGGAGCATGGTTTTTGCCTCAGCCGACTATGGGATACGAGTATAACACGGCTACAGCGATAGCAGCTGCGCAAAACCAAGCATCGGTGACAGTCAGTAATCATCTGACTAATTCATGTACTGTGTCTACAGCCAGCCACAGAAATACTTGCAGATCCACGCCTTATTCTCTGAGACATAAATACATACAAGACGGTAAAGTCCTCCTCTATAAAAAATAATAAAAATGAATAAATTCCATCGTTCAACTTTTATTTACAGAGCAACGCGCAGACCCGTACAGTCCAGTACAACTTCTGCACTCCACGGCATACGTGACAGCATCAGGATGGTCACCCCGCAGCCCAGAATCTCTGCAAACCTTGAGTCCAGCTTGTCTACCACCTGCTCAAGAGTGGCCTACGTCTCCGTCGCCGTCACCAACATCATCCTCTCACGCAATATTCAGCAGAAGCGTTGTCGGGACATCCTCGCCAACTACAGCCACAGGATGCGCCCTGTACGTACCATCGAACCTGTCATCTGTGCCCCAAGAACATGGTCACTGCACCGACGCCTCAGCCTGGATTCATCCTAGCTCTCTCTCGGAGCAGCAGCAACAGCAACAGCAACCCTACTTGAACTTGAACCTTCATCTCCATCACCAAATGTCATCTTACGCTTCAGTTCCTCACAGCGGTCTCCATCATCCTCTGCATCCCAATGGCACGGACACAGTTCCTCCAGTCGATGACTATGTTCACGAGTACCAAGCGTCACCTGTTCAGTCTACAACACCTGACCGCCACCAGCAACACCATCATCCTCAAATGTTGCACCTGCAACCGATCCAACAGACTGGAACAGTATCTCCCGTTAGTGTAGAGTACGACACTCCACCAAAAGAACATCATATACCAGTCAGTTACGCTGACCAAAACGCGGATACGTTGAACGATGTACAGCCAGACGAGAATCGAAGATACTTGACGACGGTCATTGACAGACACCATCGGCAGGAATCAGATATCGCCGCCAACGACCATCAAACTACCGCTTGGACTCCGTTGACGCCACCACCGGCCCCGCAAACTACAGCGATTTGATTTAAGTATGTGATACAATTAGTTTTAATAATGCTAGATCGTTGCTACTTCATTTCTACAATTATTCTGATAGCTAGGTGATTAGACCAAGAGAAAAGGACTAACGTGGAAAACGCGTCTACGTAGGTGCAATATGAAAATAGTAGAGCTACGCGAGAACCCGAAAATGTTGGATTTCCTGACTAAAATTTTCGACCCGTCCCGATCCGATACATTGTAGGGTTCCCACATACCTCTATAAAATATTGTAGATGTTGAAAGGTTCTTGACAAAGACCTTCGTCACAAATATTGTAGAACTGTTTTAACTCCTGTTATTGTAAAGATTAACAGGAAGTTTTGTCTTATATTCTAGATATAACGAATCGAAATAAGAAGTGTTTGTTAAATTTTTTAAGCCGACAAGCTTTTTTAGACGAGAATGAAAATTTGTACCGCCTTTGCTACGGACCTCTCAATTATACATAAGCCTAAACAGTATGCATTACCGTTTGTATCAGGATCGATCGAGCAGGTTGCAAATTCCATTTGGCAAACTATTGGAACGAAAATAATTTAAGCGTTTTGTAATCGATAAATTGATATAAATTCAATATCGATTTCCAAGAAATCAATCCGTCCGAAGATCGTGTCTTAATACTTTTAAATGGTATGTATTGGATAATATAATTATTACAATAAAGTATACGGAACATGAATACATGGTGTCTTCCTCAGAGTTCACAGAAGCGTGATTAAATCGCAAACAATTGGATTATTTATTCGTAGATAAAGCAAAGGTGTACTTGTTCGTTTAGTTGGTAATAATTTAGTGCGGTTTGTGTTGATATACAAACCTGCAACTGTTACGCATTAAATAGTAACAAAATCTTTAAGAAACAAGAGTATTTTAATAAATTATTTGTACAATTACAAAATAATATAATTCGGAAAAGCTATACAAAAACTGCAATGTTTCATTCGAAAAATGTATAGATTCTATTCCTTTTCAGATACTAGGTCATCTTTTAGAAGATGATGAGTGTCCAAGAAAGAGTGTTAGAAAAAGAAAGGAGTTCAGAGGTGATTCTAAGCACCTTAAGAATTACCCCTTTCTGGGACAGCCAGTATACAAATTTTATTCTATTGTAAATAAATTAATTATATAGTTTCTCAATATTCACTGTATATTAACCAAACCAATGGTTACCCATGCACTCTCTTGTCCATTGAGTTTGACACACCCAACACCAATGGTAACCACAGCCAGCTCTCGTGCAAACCATGTGCATGCACCCTCCTGAAAAATATATTTCATTAATCTTGAACTGTACGTTGATAGTATTACTTTGTTTTACGTTATTGTAAATACCATCTCTTTCAGTCGGTGTCCTGCATTTCGGACATGGTTTTGTCGATATTTTTATAGTCACCATAGTAGCTTCGTCCCATTTTGCCTGGAGAAAATAACGTAGAATAACTTTCGTAGGTTCACGATAAATGGAATCTGTATAAAATCGCTTTAAGTACATCTTTAGCCCTTTCCGGATCCACCGAATATCCACCGCATTTTAGCATTCCATTGAAAGATTCATACGGCTGCAATTCGCACTCTCCTACGTGGAAACCTTGAAGACATCTTCTACAGAAAACATACTGCAAGCGCAAAATCGTCTATTTGTTATCGATGCTCAAAACAGCTAAAATTTATAAAATATTTTTACACAATATGCTTACTCCACAGCCACCGATACATTGGATTCTCCTACATTCTTCATCAGAGGTACCGTCATCAGGGGAGGCTGGTATAATCCCCATCCCACAATCTGGTCTGGGACATAGAAGACCTCCAGCACGTAAAACATACTCCTCTGTACTAAACCTCTGATACTGTTCATACTAAATAATACACAAGCATACGGTAAGTATCCAAAAATTTTTCAGAATTTACAACAACTCGCAGTTCTATTTCATATTCGAAGTACCTGTTGTTGAGAGAGAAGATGAAAATGATGCACTTCAGGAATAAGCGAGTCGGGGCATCCTGCTGGGCAAGGTAGAGTATAATACCCTCTAACATCATCAAACTGGAACTGACGTTCTCTTAGGCGAACTGAACAATAATCTTTAAAACAATCAAGGCAAGTTACATGTCCTGCTTCACACGGAAAAACTAGTACTATATCTCTGCAATAATGTAACTTTGTTTAAAGATACGAGAACCCAGACCATGCTACGCAAAGTACAGTAATTACCTAACATCTGTGCACGCTAAACAAGGAATCTTCCTCAAATTTGGTTTAACAAGGTACAGTGGAACTGCTTCGTCTTGTTCTCCGAGACTGGCATGGTTCGCACATTTGAAATAAAAATGAGCATACAGAACTTGTGTCTCTGTGTCATCAGAAATTGTTGCAGGTGCAGGACACAGATCATTTTCACAATGAACTGTTATTTTCCGTGGCTGGAGTACATCTGGCCAGCATTGTGGATCTCTGTCTACTGTAACTGCTCCGCTATTACAAGTTGCGCATCTCACTCTCAATTTTCCTGTTGTAACAGCTTTACAGGGTGCAGAACAGTACACAAAGAAATGAGCTCGATTCTCTCGATGGTCTGCAAACAATTGTATAATATTAATTGATGAAACTTCATGGTAGTTTACATTGATAGACATACACATCGAACACATGTGTTTACCCTTTAAAAGGCTACGATTAT
This sequence comes from Lasioglossum villosulum, assembly GCA_963971365.1. NCBI lineage: Eukaryota > Metazoa > Arthropoda > Insecta > Hymenoptera > Halictidae > Lasioglossum > Lasioglossum villosulum. The sequence continues at coordinate 22,391,169 of OZ020503.1, read as the reverse complement.
TCTACCTTCCTTCAATGAATTCTCTTGCAGGTCTGAATCATCCAAAGGCAAGTCGGTAAGAATTTCGTTCATTGGTTTGCCGCCGCTATCATTGAAATCAGATGCCTCTGAAGACTCTTCGATGGTGTTTGTGTCTTTGTTTCTGTTGAGCCTTTGGTGAGGTGTTTTGATAGCATGCAGGATACTTTGTTGCCCTAAATCACATTCCTACGATAGCATAGCATTGAAAACAGTAAATATCTAAACAGTGTCCCTTGTAAAGGCTATTGCTCACATAACTGCATCATAGATGAACGACTTTTTCCTTTTTCCTCCTTTTGATAAAAATGAATACATTGGTCCGGTGCTGTTAAGTGAACAACAACCTCAATAGGTTATGATACCTAACTTTAGCTCGTCTTGTAAAAACAGATTTGTCATCGCCACTGTCAAGTGAAATCCAAAAGCTCACCTCTATTATCGTCGAGTTATGCAGCTCTTTTCCCGCGAAAATAATTTTAATGTCTTCAGGTGATGTACCCATTCGAGGTGCTACTATTTCTTTCACGTTTTTTATGTCCCATTTTGGATCCAGATCGACGGCAAGCGTGTTACCAGTGTTCGTTTTCACGTATATACACAGAGAATTAGATATCCTTCGTTTCCCAAACCAAATTAGCTGCAGCATCTTTAGAAACAAATTCCTTACGAAGTCGAAAACAAAACTCATACTGACCACGCGACCAATGCGCGATCGTCAATCTTGATCCTAAGGAGAGAAACGTAGAAAATCGAACGGGAACAGTGTTGTAATCAACAATTGCGTTTCGTACTGAAGTCCACTTACACTGTGTTTCGAATGGTTTCGAACCAGAAATTAAACATCAGCTGCACAGTGCTTGCGACATCTTTGATTCAGCTGTTAACTAGAATTCGAAACTGTTGATAACAGCGCGAAGGGAAGGCGTAAGGGAAGATGTAAAGTTACGCACATAATTGACTACGAATGGACCAAACGACTTCAATTTCTCTGTAAGGCTAGCAGAATATACTTTAGTAAATGACGTCTAATAAATATGTTGGAAAAATATGCATTTAGTTGGAATTGTGAAGAAACAATTGAAGTCGTTTTGGTCCATATTCATAAAAGGTAATTCTGATTTAAAGTATGTGTGATCGATTATGTGCGTAACGTATAATTCGAAAATAATAAGGTCTCATCTAACAAATAAATGTTTATTGAAACAATAATTTCTTGAAAATAGTGTATAAACAAAACAATGTATAGAGACTAAAAACGATTGTACAACAAAAGCATAATTTCGCAATAACTGTTGCGGAAAACGTGAATTTCATTCACCAATTCAAATATCAACTGTGAATATTTAATGTTCAACAAAAATATTTTATGTACGTTTTTATACAATTCGCCAATGGTCGTTTTCTTTAACGTATTTTTTGTTCTTTAAATTTCGCACAGACCTTATGGTAGGTGCGTTTTTTACCGCTATCTTTGGCCTTTTCGAATCGTCTGTGTTCGACTGGCTTTCTCCTTTTCGCTTAAAAAATCTTTTCGCAGAAACCAAAGATTTTTCATTCGAACTTTTGGCGACGTTCTTGGATAGCATTTCCTGTTCTCTCGCTTTTAATCTAGTCGCATACGAACAAAGATTATTGTATCTTTGGAATTCTTTAGACGATACACTCTCCACTGGTTTACTTCTCTGTAATTTTCCTTTTTCTTCAATTTTTATATTTTTAACGTTCTTCCTGGTAATTCGCTCATTTTTCGAGCATGACGGACCAGCCTGATGTAAGTCCGAATCTTCTACCGAACAAATCTCGGATTCATCTTTGGGTCTAGGGATCTCGTACGGGTTTTTTACAATGTGTTTTCTAATCGCATACGAACAAAGATCACTGTAATCTTGGCAGTCTTCAGATGCACTCTCCACTGGTTCACTTCTCTGCAATTTTCCTTTATTTTTAATTTTTGTATTCTTAACATTTTTCTTCGTGATTTGCTCATTTTTCGAGCATGACGGACCAGCCTGATGTAAGTCCGAATCTCCTACTAAACAAATCTCGGATTCAGCATTCTTGGATCCAGAGAACTCGTACGGGTGTACAGTCTGTTTCCTAGTCGCACACGAATACGCGTCACTGTATCTTTGCAAATCTTTAGACGATGCAGTCTCCACTGGTTTACTTCTCTGCAATTTTCCTTTTTCTTTAATTTTTGTATTCTTAACATTCTTCTTGGCGATTTGTTCATTTTTCGAGCTTGACGGACAAGCCCAGCGTAAATATGAACCTCCTGTTGAACGATTCTTGAGTTCATCATCTGTGGGTCCAGGGAACTTGTACGGGTCTTGTACAATGTCTTGTACAATGTCATGCCTTTCCCATTTTTTCAAGATTGTGTCATAATGTCCACGTACTCTGTACTTGTACTTATTTGGGTCATCCTGACCAATCGACATATTCTTCGTGCGCCAGTCTTCTCTTTTAGTAGCCTTGCCTATTAACAAATTGAATCCTTTACTTTCAAAGAAATTTTAATCACATTAACTTATTAACGCATTGTACTCGAAGCTACTGTAACTCCAAAGGAGTTCATTGTTTACCTTTGTAACCATTGCTCGACGACGACGACGACAACGACGACGACGCATTCTTTTGTCGTTCTGCAGGTGGAGCAATATACTCGCGCATTTCCTCAGGATGTTCCTTAACATACGCATCCCAGAGCATATCAGCTGTTGTCGTAGGACATTTTAAGTCGATCAACCACCGCTTGGACTTATCAACACTGATTTTAGCTTTATTTTTTCGGCGATCTCTCACACCTGGGTATGTCCTGACCGCGCTAGTTTTTTCTGAAATTTGATTAAAATTAGTCACAAGTTAGTGCGGAGTCTAATCATCACGTCTTTGTCAGTTCAAAGTTAAAAACAGTTGAATTACTGAACAACAATTCCTCCTCTTCATCGCTGCTCTCAAACAGGGTCAAAAAAAGCGGGAGTTCCTTCACAGGCAAGGATTTCTCAGCATCCTCTAAATCTATCCTGACTGGACTCGAAGCATCTTTGCGGCGCTGGCTAACAGGCGAATCAAAATGATAATCGCGAATGGGTTGAGCGTCGCGAATCAGTTCCGGGGACGCGGTATCTTCGAACAGTGCAAGTCCCTTTGCCGGAGACCTCGCGGACTGCTCTAGGTTTTCTTTCTCGTCATCCGTCAGTTCCGCCGTCGTCAGCCAATCGTTGTCGCTGTTTACGAGCTTTTTAGGATTCGTTTTCTTACGATTTATTTTCGTTTTCTTCTCCGCCGGTTTCTTTCGTTTTTTAGCTACCGTCGGTTTCTTCTCTTTTTTAGCTTTCACCGGTTTCTTCTCTATCTTAGCTTTCGCCGGTTCCATCTTCTTCTCAACTTTTACTGAGTGCACCAGGGGCCGTCTGGCGATCATACTCGACGAGGAATTCGTGTCGATCGAGGAAGCACTGATGAGACATGTCGCGCACGCCTTTTCTACAGGAGTGCTGCTGCGGATCAAGTTGTACGGAGCTTTAATCCGTCTCTGTCGTACCTCTTCCCAAGAAGAAGAAGAAGACATCCTTCGAGCCTGTAAAAGAGGAAAAGTATATATATTATCTCTTTTACAAATTTCAATCTCGCTTCCGGGTTCAAAGAAGAGCTGCCGGCGCTTCTTACGAACTGGATTCTACCCCTCGAACGCCGGTATTGTATCAGAAATTTAGCTGGAGGGCTAGAGCGCTCGTGTTTCCTCACGCGTGAAAGAATATCGGCCCCGTCATCACCGGCGCCGATGAGGCTCGAGTTTCTGCTTCCGTTTCACCTGAAGAGATTACTCACGGAACTACCCTCTTTGCTGCTGCGGTGAGCTGACTTGCCACTGTTTTCTCTGTCGTCGACGCGTCGCTCTAATGAAATTTCAAAGAATCGCTCACTGTCAGAAACAAGAAGTTCTAGGTGTTAATTTCGTTGTGCGCCACCCGTAGCTTAACACTTTTCCCGTGATAAAAAAAAAACGCTTAACAGTCTTTCAAGAACCGAGGATTACCAATTGAGAATTCAGAGGTTCATTGCTGAACATACAAACACAGCAACACAGTATTCTTTCAACAATTTCAGTCAAGATTAGTAGCTTATTGTTGTACTTACAAAATCGCGAAGGCTGCCGTTAACTGCAGGTGGTAATTGAACTTTTTAGATCATTTAATTTTATTGTCACCGTGGCAGTCAACGCGTTAACGTCTCCACTGTCTTTCCTCTTCAGTATTAAATCCACAGCACAAGAGAACGTTCTAGCTGCGACTGTCGGCAGCCAACTAGCAGCACTCATAGAGCGTTTGGAATTCGACCTGCAAATACGCATTTTGAAAAAGTTGTTATGATGGCGAAACGTATTTCGAGGCAAGACGAAGAAGTCCTATTAGGCTGTGTTTACAATACCATGATTTACGCAGAAACAGAATCAGCCGAGCATATTGTGTTCGGTAGAATAGGGTACCTCCTCTTCGAGACACGCTCCTGGTGGGACTTCAGGAATCGTGTCTGACAAATCCGCGATTTTCGGAATAATTCACTCCGACTAGGAGGTTATCAAACAAATTCGCCGAAGGTTAACCCATCGATTCTTCGTATCGATATCATTCGATTCCCACGAAGAATAAATATAGAAATCCAACATAATATCAACGTCGCTTTTTAGACGATCATTTCTACAATAATTGTTACAAATATGTCTGGATTTCGTATCAATTTTCTAATTATTATATTATTTTCTAACATCCTGAATTAATTGATCCTTTTGTTGAGATTATATTAAAAATTTCATACCTCATACATTTTCAGAATCTTTCTCAAAGTCAATTTCTTCCAAACATTGTACCAACGATATAATCAGCCACCTACAAAAATACTGAAATATTTAGCATCTTTGGAACTGTATATTAACAACAACAATAAATTCCACTGTACCTTCTAGCCTTATTAATTGATCCTTTTATTGAGATTATATTAAAAATGTCATACCTCATACATTTTCAGAATCTTCCTCAAAGTCAATTTCTTCCAAACATTGTACCAACGATATAATCAGCCACCTACAAAAATACTGAAATATTTAGCATCTTTAAAACTGTATATTAACAACAACAACAAATTCCACTGTACCTTCTAGCCTTATTAATTGATCCTTTTATTGAGATTATATTAAAAATTTCATACCTCATACATTTTCAGAATCTTTCTCAAAGTTAATGTCTTCCAAAAATTGTATCAACGATATAATCAGTCACCTACAAAAATACTGAAATATTTAGCATCTTTAAAACTGTATATTAACAACAACAATAAATTCCACTGTACCTTCTAGCCTTATTAATTGATCCTTTTATTAAGATTATATTAAAAATGTCACACCTCCTATACATTTTCAGAATCTTTCTCAAAGTTAATGTCTTCCAAAAATTGTACCAACGATATAATCAGCCACCTACAAAAATACTGAAATATTTAGCATCTTCAAAACGGTCTATTAAGAACAACAACAAATTCCACTGTACCTTCAAGCCTTATTAATTCATCCTTTTATTGAGATTATATTACAAATTTCATTCTTCCTATACATTTTCAGAATCTTTCTCAAAGTTAATGTCTTCCAAACATTGTACCAACGATATAATCAGCCACCTGCAAAAATACTGAAATATTTAGCATCTTTAAAACTGTATATTAACAACAACAATAAATTCCACTGTACCCTGTAACTTTAATCTAGAGAAACATCTTAAAAATCATTTTTCAGATGAAGATTTTTGGAGCACCGACGAGAGAACCCTCAAACCGCCACTTTGTTACGCCACTGCTCGGCAAAGGTGGGTATAGTGGTGGGGGTTTCGCTAGGTGCCGTCAGTCCATGCTGGCTCACGGCGCCGGCCGGTTCGTATTCGGGTTGTCCCGTTGATTTTCAATCTGACACTTACACTAATTCGTTTCGAATCTCCTTTCAATTTCTCTCGCGAGAATCACGTCGACTTCGCTCCATTCAATCGGGTACGCGCATTCGTTCCGCCGAGGCAATCTCGTCAGATCAACCAAAAATCTGTAAAAAAATAGAAACGAATTCAGTGAGGTGATAAGAAAGATGCCAGCGGACGCAGAGCTCAGCAATCTACTTAGCAGGCGGCAGAGGATCAACGACGAACTGGAGGAGGGAAAAGAAGTGAAAAAGCAGTACAAATTCGTGAACGTTTACATCGAGTTCCACGAGCTGTCCCGCCGCGAGATCAAGCAGTACGAGCAGACCTTCAACAGGTGAGTTCATTTCTTTTCTCCTTGCTGCCCACGATTTTCGACAACCGCGAAACTGTTGTCCCATAAAATCACCTGGCTCCGACAAAGACCCGTGGACTTGTCTTTTCCCGCCCTAAGGGCCACAGTTCCCATAGAATGCCTTTGTGCGTAGAATACGGACCGAACGTCATTGTTCCACATTGTACACTGCGTACAATAGGCGCGAACTTGTTCGCATTTTAAACTCACCAATAATTTTCATGTTTTACCTACTGCGCAATCGGATGCGCAACTTTAAAAACAACTTTGAAGAAGCTTCTATGTACAGTGGGTGTACAAAGTGTTCGTACACTTTAAAATGGAATAACTTTTTGTAATTAATTAGAAGTATTGGTTTATGACATGATATGCAATCAAGATTTTCCGAAAAATTATTATTTACAAGATTACATGCAAAAAAAGATCTACAAAACGTATTTTTCAAATTTTCAATATAGGCCCACAAAAAAAGTTGTAAAATGCAACTTTTAGTATTTTTTCTACAATCCCGATCAATTGCAACTTTTGACAAAATTTTTTTCACATACTATAGCAAACTAATTGTTCTAGTTTCTAAGAAAAGTTCAAATCGTATAGTACGATATTTAAAAAGTTGTCGCCTTTTCAAGACTTCTTTGACCCCCTGTATATAGACACTGAAAATTTCATCGAAATCTTCTGAAGCAGGAAAAAACTTTTAATGATTTTAAGCAGAAATTGATAAAAAATCGTGTAAAGCTATGATTCCAAAAATTTTTAACTACTTGCAGTTCGCGTGTGTTAAACGATTTCAATTAAATTTTCAGCATGGTGTAACAACCATAGATCTACAAAACATTTATTTAGTATTTATTATATACAATAAAAAAATTAAAAGAAATGCTTTTTTTGCATGCAACCTTGTAAATAGTAATTTTTTGGAAAATCTTTATTGCATACCGTTTCATAAACCAATGCTTTTATTACTTCTAAAGAAATCTGGTCGTTTGGTACAATTATGTTCTATTTTAAAATGTGTACGTACAGTTTGTACATGTATGGTAGATAACATTGTGAACGTTGATCTTTTGACGTATCGATTGGTCGTTGGAAATAATTTACTAGACTCGTAGACCCTGTCAATAATTGTTTGGAGAGTACGAGTATCGTCTGTATCGGTTTTTTTATCTTGTTTGTCGTGAAGGAAGAATAGCGGGATAGAGGACGAGGAAAGTGAGAGTGAATCACGTCTGCGGTTACGGGCCGAGATTTTTCTCCGTGTTTACGTTTACGTTCGGGTTTATTTAACTGCCCGCTGGCAGATCGTGTTCCCATGAATAGGTTGTTTTTGTTTTCCATGGGAATACGCGAAATTAAATCGCGGTGCAACGGAGTATGTTGTATCCTGTTACGATATCACGTTGTTTTCCAGGTAATTACGATATGTTGTTCAGCATTGTGTTATGTTCGTGCGGATTATTTTCAATGCTGGAGAGCCGTTAAATATGGCGGGAAATTATGAAGCATTTTCTTTAGTAACTTTTTTAAAAAAGAGCGCGCTATCGATGTGGGGGATGTTATTAAATAGAAAAACGTGTTTCTTCTTCTGAGGTTTATTCAAATCTGTATTTATTTTACGATATCAATAAATTCGTTGGTAGAGAACCAAAAACAAATATACAGGGTGTCGCAAAACTACCCTAGGAGCCGAAAATGTGAGGTTCCTTAGGTCATTTGAAGCGATATTTTTCTTTACAAAAATGGTGTCCATGGCTTTGTTTAGGAGTTATTAACAAAAAACACGGATCAATCAGAGCGTGGCTACAGCGGATTGATTCCGAGTCAACCAATGGCGACACCACGCCTCGCGGGACCTGTCGCAGAATCGGACTCCGTTCGCTATAGCTGCGCTCTGATTGGTCTGTGTTTTTCGTTAATAACTCCTAAACAAAGCCGCGGGCGCCATTTTTGCAAAGGAAAATGTCGCTTCAAATGACCCAGGGAACCTCCCATTTTTGGCTCCTAGGTTAGTTTTGGGACACCCTGTATGTTGATAAACAAGGAAAGATTAACAAATTAATCAATACGTATCTACATCTGCGACTACTGTTTAAAATATTGTTTACATTATTAGATATGTCGATATCTAACCAGTTGCTAAACATTTAAGTATTGTACGAGGTTTATATCAATTTCATTACTACCAAATTTGAAAAATCATAGAGAATGGAATTATTCTAGGTCAGGAGGATTTTAGAGTTAAAATAGCTCCGAGTGCAAAGGGCAGGGTCGGCCTCTATAAAGGGGCGTGGGTGAAAGAAACCATTTGGGGCCCTAAATTTTTTGTCGCAAGAGTACATTATTTCACTTTTTGATCATGTTGGGGCCCCCTCAATCGCGGAGCCCCGGTACATAGCATCCGCCGCACCCCCCAAATAGTCGGCCCTGGCAAAGGGTTAATAAAATGATATTGGAAATGATGAGGTTAATAACTGGACTGGTGAAATCATTGATTACAGGTTTATCGTACAGAGAATTACGACAGGAAGTGCATTAACTAAAGTGAATAATGCATAAGCAAATATTGCTAGAGCGATGAATCAACTTGGTTCATAGTCGTTACTATACCGAAGATTTCTATGTATTTATAGCGCATAAATGTCTAACGTTTCCTATGAATAATTAAAAGATTAAAAATACGATAATTCAACCGGTTTTATAGAATAACAAAAAACAGGAACGAACAGAATGCATTTGAAATATTTTTAAAGATTTTCATAAAAATTCACAGACTGTTCAGAAAGATTTTCTTGAGCTCCCATTTGGTCGACCTCTATTTTACCCCAAATCCCACGCGATCGATCGTGACAACTGGTCGAACAATAAATGGTACCCACGAATGGTCCCGGAGGCGTGCGAAACCGAAATCTGGTTCGCATAATCTCGGTGGCCCATCGTGTTCCAGCGGACCGTACAAACCTTCCGGCGACGAGAAGAGCATTAGGTTGCTGCATACGAAATGTCCGATTTTTCACGAACATAATTCGAACAAGCACGGTACTGTAAATATTCTACCAACAAATTACAAGTTTCTTAATTGTATCACGGAGCGAATTGAATTTTTCAAGAGATTACAACAAACGAAATTTGTCATTCTCGAAGTCCTCGTCGCGGTTCGGTTTCTGTGCAATATTTTATTGCTTCATGGACAAAAATTCACGGTTTTATTCCCCGATTTATGAAAAAAATTGTATCACGTAGCAACTTCAATTTTTTAAGCGATTACAACAAACGAAATTTGTCATTCTCAAAGTCCTCGTCGCGGTTCCGTTTCTTTGCAATATTTTATTGCTTCATGGACAAAAATTCACGGTGTTATTCCCCGATTTATGAAAAAAATTGTATCACGGAGCAAATTGAATTTTTTAAGAGATCACAACAAACGAAATTTGTCATTCTCAAAGTCCTCGTCGCGGTTCGGTTTCTGTGTAATATTTTATTGCTTCATGGACAAAAATTCACGATTTTATTCCCCGATTTATGAACAAAAATTGTATCACGGAGCAAATTGAATTTTTTAAGAGATCACAACAAACAAAGTTTGAAAACGAAGTCGGTGATCTTTGCGGTCATTCTTTTCTGGAGAAGATGAAGAAGAAGCAGTCTTTCTCGAAGTCCCAATTGCGGTTCGGTTTCTGTGCAACATTTGATTGCTTCATGGACAAAAATTCACGATTTCATACCCCGATTTATGAACTAAACTTGTATCACGGAGCAAATTGAATTTTTTAAGAGATCACAACAAACAAAGCTTGGAAACAAAGTCGGCGTTCTTTGTGGTCATTCTTTTCAGAAGAAGATGAAGAAGAAGCCGTCTCTCTGGAGGTCCTCGTCGCGGTTCCGTTTCCGCGACTCGAGTGAAAATAGCATTCGTACCATCTAGCCTCCGGAGGTTCTCGCAGTTATTTCGCGGCACGTAGGCGCAGCTTTCGAGGATGGCCAAGTGGCTCGCAAACTCGCAACCACCCCGCCTTCTGGCTTGTCAAACCTGCTGTGCCCGGCTCACTCCGAAATACCTGTAAGAAGAACAAGAGGAGAGACGCAGGACAGACTGGGGCCCCGAGGTCGTCTGCCCTGGGCCCCTGCAACCATTATCCTTGCCTCGCATGATCCTGCGCCTGGCGCGTTATCCTTCCTCGTAATCCACGAATTACCCCCTCGTCCCATTTTTACCTCACAACCATATATAGATGATACAATTTTTCATTTAATCTTAATAGTATCGTTGCTTGGACCGAATCTGATTAGAACTGTTTTCGAAAGGGTTCGTTAACAGTTAATAATATCGTTGTAACATAACATGTTAATAGTATCGTTGCTTGGACCGAATCTGATTAGAACTGTTTTCGAAAGGGTTCGTTAACAGTTTTAATTAAACCGGTTAAATTACTCTGATTTGACGATTTCCCCAAAATATTACCAAAAATTAATATAACGAATAAATTGATAAAGAAAGTATTCTAGATCACGTAAAATTGATGCGAGTCCGTGAGCTAACTCAGCCGTTTAATTGATACACGAGTTTCGTGTACTCGTTCAAGTAGCACAGTTTTAAAATAGTCTGAACGTAATCTCAAGATCTCCCGGTAAAGGTTCGAGGACAATTGTCCCAGATACCGCGGCGCACAATTACAGTAGAGTTTTCCTTTCATCCGAAAGTGTGTCCAGCGTAGTCTTCTGAACCGGAGGACGTAAATAGCAGATTGCACACGTCGCCCGGTAATTAATCGTTGTCATACGGCGTCGACTTCCTTTTAAGCTGCGCTCGAATCATTCGAACAACGAGTGTACGTAGTCGCAACACCGAAACAATGAGGAAAACTGGTTTTTCTCGTGCGCGAGTCGGTTTCCTTTTACGTTGCACGAGACACCTGGGGATCGCGTGTCTCTGGATAACGTTGAAGAGGATTGAAAGACGTATTGTGTGTTTAACGCGTCGCATTTTCTACTGGACGCGAACTTTTCGAGCATACAACCCTTGATCTCAAGTCCTTTTGTTTCTTTCGGTTGCTAGAATGCAATTCTAGTTACAGTGGGTAAAAAAAGTATTGGCACACTCTTAAAAAGGCGAGAACTTTTTAAATAACGTATTATACGATTTGAATTTGATTTGAATTTTTTGGGAAGCTAGAGCAATTAGTTTGCCACAGGATGCGAAAAAAAATTTGTCAAAAATTGCAATTCATCGGAATTGTAGAATACAAATACTAAAAGTTGTATTTTACAACTTTTTTATGTGGGCCAATATTGAAAATTCTAAAAATGCGTTTTGTAGATCAGTTGTACGCACTGGTAAAGTTTCATCGAAATCGGTTGACGCGAAAAAAACGACAGGCATTGAAAGATGTAAGAATCTGCAGTTATAGGTCGAAAATCGTGAAAATCTGCAATTTTTAACATATTTAAACGTTTATAGCTCATTGCAACGTCGACCGATTTTGACGAAATTTTCAGAATATGTATAATCGCCACAGGTCTACAAAACGAATTTTAAAAATTTTCAATATTGGCCCACATAAAAAAGTTGTAAAATGTAACTTTTAGTATTTCTGCTACAATTCCGATGAATTGCAATTTTTGATAACATTTTTTTTCGCATCCTGTGGCAAACTAATTGCTCTAGCTTCCCAAAAAAATTCAAATCGTATAATACCATAGTGCCAATACTTTTTTTACCCACTGTATTTCAGCTATGGCTTGAAATTATTTTACCGACTTTTGCATCCGCTTTGAATGTTGTCTCGAATTGTGCGCCGCACACGGGCGCAACAGAACCTACATCATCTTTAGCAAGATACAGAACCCACTTTACTACTTACTACATATGTGACCAGGACCAGAACTAGCTTATTATTTATTATTCCGATGATATATTTACTTGTGATAGATAATTAAAGTTTTTTTATCCTGCTAAAGATGATGTAGGTTCTGTTCCATGCTAAAGATGATGTAGGAGCTGTTCCAGGCTAAACATGATGTGCAAACAAAAGTGGCACGGGCAAAACCCGGGCGTGAGCACTCTCATTTACTCTCTGGATTTGCTAAATTCAGAAAAAGGTCATTCAAATCATTTTCATGTTTGAAGAGGGCGCACTAAATTTCTTTTGCACACGGGCGACTCGTACCCACGCGGCGGCCCTGAATAAGATTCGATCCGTTGCAGAGTTCCGTCTTGTAGTTAGCAGACACCACAACCAATGATCAATGATTCCCGTGAATCGTGGGCCATCGTTGACCCACGCGACACGCGAGTATCTCGACGAAACTATCTATCCGTGTACAACTTTCGTACGATAATGAATATCCCTGTCCGACGTCCATGGAACATCGAAATCCAGGGAAAAGTGGGTAGCTAAGTTTCTCGGACGACAAGGACAGCTCCTCGGAACTTTATCTTTCTGGCTGAGGTATCATCTATCGTGCTCACGATACCTGTGCTCTCTTAGGTCGCGGTGAAACTCTACGGCTACCAGATTTATTCGCTATCTGCTCGTTGATCGCATAAATAATTGAACGAAGCCTGCTCCTCGTTATCAATCGCTTTGAAGCCGGACTCGCGAGGAAGCTAGAGGAAGTTTCACTATCTGTTTCAAGGAAGGACACGATCTTTTACTTGGAACGTCGCTGATTTATGTCCCACGTTGAATTCTAATTCGCGAAAGCTTAGGAATTACCGAATACAAATATTTATCGAATTTATCTATTTTTCCTTGTGAAATTATACAGGGTGTACCGAATTTAAATGGCAATACTTCAGGAACGTGTAGGGGACCGGAAAACTAAGACAAAAAGTCTTTTAGAGATTTGCTTTCATTTCTGTACTTATTTATTTACATTTTATTTACCTTGTCATGTATTTGATGTAGATATTGTTCAAAATTTTGCCCTCCTGCAGTAATGCAAGCATTACATCTAGCACTGACTTGATAAATTCCAGCTAAACATTGTTTTGGTGATGTTTGGTGCAATGCAATAGAAGAAAGCAAGAATGTAAAGGATAACATCACGTATTTACATATCTCACTGTCATAACTCGCACAACAATGTCAAAACAATCACAAATACAAGTGTATACAACAACTCAAAAGAGCAATTGACAACAAGATATTAAATTTTTTTTTAACAATATTTACATTAAATAGATGGTAACGTAAATAAAATGTAATTAAATAAGTACAAAAATGAAAACATGTTTTGTTTCTTTTTTGCGATTTTCTCCAAAACGGAGCAAAAACGACCAAATCTCTAAAAGACATTTTGTCTTAGTTTTTCGGTCCCCTACACGCTCCTGAAGTTTTACCATTTGAATTCGGGACACCCTGTAGACAGTGTACTGCACAGCTACGCAAATTAAGCGAAGGAAACGGTGTGTTCTGTTCGGTAAAAAGTTCGATATTTTTGTTAAAAAATACCACAACACATCGTGCGAGTATGTGAGAATGAAAAATTTGGGAAAGTCCGTGGAGGTAAGACTGTCGCAGCAGGAAGTGGCTAACAGATAACCGCAGCCTACGTTGACGCATCCAGTATCAGGCGGCAAACTATACGACCACTATCAAATGTCAGCGAACCTATATCATCCGACCACGATACAAAAGCCACACGTATTTATAGTCGTCCGAGCGTGATAAGCGTTTAGTCGGTTATCGGAACATTGATTTTCCTAGGGGCTATGGTCTCGCCATTAATCATTTCCACCTGAGCTGAGCCAACAAACTGGCATCATAATTCTTGCGGATCTTTACGCATTTCCAGCATAATTGAGTAGATGAAAATCAAAATTGTTGGAAAATTTTTAAAATTCAAGACGTCAATGCAGTGGGTCAAAAAATTATTCGCTCAGTCTTAAAAAGGCGATAACTTTTATAAATATTGTACATACTATACGATTTGAACTTTTTTGGGAAGCTAGAGCAATTAGTTTGATATAGGATGTGAAAAAAAATGTTTTCAAAAATTTCAATTGATCGGATTTGTGGAACAAATACTGAAAGTTGCATTGTATCAAAATCGGTCGACGTTGCGATAAAATGCTTCAGTTTTTTTACAAGTGCATATAACTGATACAGATCTACAAAACATATTTTCAAAATTTTCGATATAGGCCCACATAAAAAGGTCGTAAAATACAATTTTTAGTATTTGTATTCTACAATTCCGATCAATCGCAATATTTGACAAAATTTGTTTCACATCCTGTAGCAAACTAATTGCTTTAGCTTTCCCAAAAAATTCGAATCGTATAGTAAGTGAGCTAATAATTTTGTGACTCACTGTATACGATTACTTCTCTGTTAAAATGCTATTTCTTGCAATCGATGCAGATCATTTTTGTTTTGCATAAAGATTCGCAGTTTACTCATTATTTTTGGAATTTTGAAAAGAACGCAATTTACTAGGCACCAGGCATTCAGAGAGATTCCCCGCTGCAATTATGCATCGCGCTGCACCGTTCAATAGCGCACGTCACGGGATTAGTCGCAATCAAAGCGGCGTCCTCAAGCTTCTGTGTACACTTGGATAGATCGAGAGCAATCAGGAGGATCCGGGCCGAGGGTAATTCAATCACGCGTTTCTTTTGAAGATTCATTGAGCGAATCACTCTCGGGTGCACCTCGAGTCCCGTGCAACTTGACGAATCGGTCCCAACGTGAATCACGCACGCGGACCTGGGTACACGCGTGCGAATCAAACCGTTGCAACGCGTTGCACCGCGTCGTTGAAGCGCGGTGAATCACGGAGCTGATTGGCGCCAAGCGTACTCCCGATGACTTCCGGTTTCGCGGAGTACACGCCAATAGGAAATTCGGAAAAGCCCCTATTGCGTGTGACCCCCATAAAAAATATCCAGCAGGTGGGCACGTGTAACTGTTTGTCGCCGGCCTGTAACACTTCCCTCGTTCACGCCGTGAATAAATTAACCACACCGGCTTCTAATTATAAGCCCCGTCGAGACGAGTGACTCCTTCTTTAATTGCTCGGCAACATTTCTATCCACCGTCGTTTAAAATAGTATCGATACGTTGCACTTTTGCCGAGGAAAATCATCGTCTTATATGCTCGTTTGTGAGAAATGAAGAGTTTTGCTGTCCACCGTGTGTTAAAAAATTTGGTAATTGTATAGAAACGGTTTGTCTATTCCGATTTTGATGAAATTTTAATATGTTATGCTGCAACACATTCTGAACAACTTTTTCCTTTTCCAATATCGGGGGGTCGTTTTTGGTTTCCGAGATATTTGCTAAAAATGATTGCTAATACTCTATTGAATTTTCCGTATTCTTGTACTGTTTACTTTTTTTTGTAAACACGCTTTGAAGATGAGAGAGAAAGCAGGGTCTCACTCTATAGCATGATACATATATAGGGTAATCTTTCAATTTTCAAAGACTACTCCTGGATTTTCGTATGCGTGGTTACAACTCGTTCTATTCGCACAATCTTTGTTTGTAGCTGTTACCTAGAATTGAAACTAGTAATGGAAAAATCGTGCGATCAGAGTGAGTTGTGATTAGGTCGTGCAGGTGGCGGAGAGAACCAAAAATTCGATACAGTATTAGCAATAGTTTTTTGCGAATAACTTGAAAACTAAAAGCGACCCCCCTATATTGGAAAAGGAAAAAGTTTTTCAAAATGTCGAAATCTATACCATATTAAAATTCCATCAAAATCGAAGTAGGCAGACCTTTTCTATATAATTACTAAAAAATAGTAGTTTGATTTTTGCAGAGTAGTGAAAATGAAGTATTTAATACCTGTACAATGTTTCACTGCTTCGTGGATAAAAATTCACATTTTTATTTCCCGATTTGCAAGAAATGCTTCTACCGAATTTTCAAAAGTTTTTTATCTATTTTTTGGAAATAAAGTATTCAATACTACCTAATTCTTGAGTTCCTTGAATCTTTCCGCTGTTTAGAATTTCACCAGCTCGTATCTGAAATGCTCGGTTGATTTGTGATTAAGCGAATCGACTGGTATCATTTTTCCAGCAACCAGAGACAGTTTAGCCGGCGAGCGAAAGAAACGGTAGCATGTTGTTCACCTCGAGAGGCGTTATGTTCGTTTTCGTTTTTCTGAGCGCGTAAAAGGCGGCCGCTTTTAACTCTTTTTTCGCGGCATTATCTTTTCCTCCTTTCACGGTAGTTCGCCGGGGAAAATCGTGACCGATTCAGGCACGGCGAACGTGTCGCAATAAATTCTTCTCACGTGTAAAATATATTATCCATTCTACGGGCCGTGGCGCACACGGTATCACAGCGCATTAACGCGATCAAGCAATATGGAAGCGTAATAGAAACGATATGCAACAATAGATCGCTTCCGCCTTTGAATCTGTTAAATAGGCAGGATCAGTTAACTCGCTGATCTCGTTATTTCCTTCCTCGTTTGGACCAGCATTTTTCTGGGATCAATTCTTACGAAAACTTTTGTTCGTTCGTAATCAAATATCCCATCTTCTATATAATAAAAATCAAATGCTGTTCGTTGGTCACGACATCACGTGAGAACGGCTGAACCGATTTGGCTAATTTTTTTTGTTAAATGTTCGTTGTAGTCCGAATCAGGATCTTAGAGTACAAAAAATTGGAAAAGTTGCCCAGAAACATGAAAATTCGGGAAAAACTAGAAGTGCTTTTTGAATCATATTTCAATATAACAAAAAAATGAACGTCGCAGCTTTTAATCAATATTTCAATAGGAATTTACATTATCCACGTCTGTTTGCTATAATGATCACTGCGAAATACGTTTTTTTCTCATTTTTACTTTGTTCACGTATATCCTACAGCTTTTCACAAATTCACAAAATGATCACAATCAAATTTATTGAAATTTGGACACGACAACGTCTGTCAGGTCAGCTAGTTTGAAATATAAATACTTTCATCGTACTTTCATGAAACGACGGAACTGAATGTGAATAAATACTTCAGTTCCAACGTTTCATTCGGGATTTTGCTATGAACGTATAATCGCATTCAACGTTCGTACATTTGTACGTCTATGTCCAATAATTTATTAATGTTCGGATTAGATCCGTTTTATGAAAAGTCAGAAATCCATTAGTTCATTCACTAATGAAAAATTCGCATTATTACCGTGATCGAAAAGCGAGTTCATTAGCGTCCGTCAAGTATTTAAATCCGCAGAATGTCGGGCACTCGTGCATACCATAAATGTTTAAAACCCGTGGTCCGTTAATTGAGCACTGCAATTGGGACGAGATCTGAAATGACAATCGAATTTTTCGGCTACAACCAGTTCCATTATAAAGTACACATCCAACTTAATCGTGTGATCAATGTTACGACAACGAGAAAAGGTTCGAAAATAGGAGAACGTAATTTCATCGGTTCCTCGATGGAAATGAAACTAAATTTCACTAAGTTTATCGTCAAGATTCGTTTCCCACAAATCTTTTGCAAGAACGAAGCTCTACTCGGAAAACTTGCCTAGAAGACTACGCAGGAAGCACCCAATTGATCTTCTACGCAAGGATTAATGTTGCGTTCTTTAAAAAGATATCTTCCACTGGGAAAATATCAACGGGCTAAATTTACTTATCTTGTTAAAATAATCCACCGAATGTCTTCCGAGGACAAATTGTAGAGTTTGAGGGAGTTAATAAAAAGAAATAATGAACGCACATAATTCGCCAAGCAAAAAACGAGGCGAAACGAGGAATAAGACAGTGACGAAGTTCCCCGGCGGAGAAGAAACAAGTTCCTTAGTCACCGCGTTGTCCATCGGATCAATATAAAATATCCTCACGTCGTCGACCAGTTATCGAATGAATTTGCCTGCCGCTCGTGTATTCGGAACGCGTGGTCTTCGCGAATAGTTCTGAAGTAACGGTCTGCGTGTCGTTATGCGACAACTACGCCAAACTCGGAGCCGCAAACCGAAACTGTGCGAAGCATTCTTTACAGAGATAAGACACTTTAATTCCGGGAAAACGCGTAATGCTATTTCGCGAGACGCGATCTCGATGATAATTATCAAGTAAAATTTCCCAATCGTTTTACCGTGTCATAGTTCGCATGCACGAGTGGTCGTAGAGTAACTGCACCAGTGAATGAACGGGCACCAGTAAATGAACGCTACCAATTATTATTAATAACAACTTGGAATAATGTTATCGGCGCCAGGTTCGATCAAACTCTACAGCAACATACAACTACGATTAATCAGAATTAAATTAACAGATTTTTTGTTGTTATGATAAACTATAATCTCTTTTCAATGAAAACATAAATTTTATTCATTTAAATTAATCTGTTTAAAATGTTTAAAAAAATGTTTCCCTCTACTATTAAACATTTCTAATAGCAAACGTGGTCTTTGACGATTAGATGCACATCCGAATCAAACGTTTGAGTTTACTTATACACATTAGCTATATTGTTGTAGAGTTTGATCGAACCTGGCGCCGATAACATTATTCCAAGTTTTTAAAAACAATTTCGATCGATAAAAATTCACTATTGTTATCAATAACGTAAACAATACTTTAAACAATGGTACAGCAATTTTTAGAGGTAGGGTAACTGCACCAGTGAATGAACGGGCACCAGTAAATGAACGCTTTTGTATATTTCAACAAATTTTAACCCGGACGGCATACTAGCGATAAAATTGTGATTAAAGAGTTAAATAAATAGGAGAATATTGTTTAGTAATTTTGTTCATTGATTGGACTAGCATTATTCAATTACTAGAATGTAGTGTTCATTGACTGGTATTTTTCATATTTTTGATTTCACGTTTAATAAAGAAGAATAATAATAATTTCATTGTATTTGTGTTCATTTATTTTTGACAAATGAAGTATAGGGAGCTATTTGGCATATATGAGATTCCTTTAATTCACATAGTTTTTTTTTAAATAAAATATTTTCCTGAACAATTTCTTAAATGTTCATTCACTGGTGCAGTTACCCTAGTCTGAGAAAATGACTTTGTCACGAGCAGCAGCCAAAAGTGACGCGAAACAGCGCAATCGGTCGTCGCAGCGGCGATGACGTGCTCTCCCAAATACAAAAGGAGAATCTCTCCATCGCATCGATCTCGGTAAGAATGGGTAGAAGGGCGAGAGGAAGGTATCAGCCAAGTACCGGCATCCACCTTGACCCAGTTCCTTGGAAGCTAGTCTTGGAAAACGACGGTGAACGTATCACGCCGCATAATGCAAGAATTGATTCCGCGATAACGACATCTGACTGCCACCCCTGACACGTCTCCGGATTAGCTGGCACGATTAGAGTCGACTCTTGTTACCACTCACGTCTTAGATCTACCTTGAGAGAACCGTGACTTGGCGGACAACTACTAATTTTTCAGAGCAATCGGTCAATTACGAAACCTCGATCGAATACCAATCCCTTGACAGAACTTCTTTGGCTTCGGTCGTTTCTTCATGAAACTTTTACATACTGCGATATCCGCCACATTTTTCTGATTCAAACCAGCCCAAACATGACACCATTCCGACCACTTTTGCTCGTTTATCCAGGATTTAGTGGAGCCTCGATTATCCGAATCGACCAGACTTTCCGTTAGTCGAACGAGTTCGTACAGTTTTCAACTTACACATCGGTAAGGATTTGATCTAACACTGCAATTCTGTTATCTCCTTCAGTTCGGATAATTGAAATTCGAGTAAATGCGATCAGAAAGTGTTTCGTGTTTGGTATCGTTTCAATCGGAAAAATGTCACGAATACCCCGATAGAAGTTGCTTGGGAAGATAATTGAATATTAAACTTCTTTAAAGTTTACGTATTTTATGATTTTACGTTTGTTTTCCTTTTCCGAGCTCGTGCTGTTATCTGAGATTTAATTAGAATCAAATATCCCATTTGAAATATGAATAAATACTTTTCGCACATGTTCGGATTAGATTAGTTGTATTAAAAGCCAGAATTCCATTAGTTCATTCTCCAATGAAAAATTTGCATTTTTACCGTGATCGAGAAGGTTCTTTACGATTTACGTATTTTATAATGTATGATGATTTCGACGCACAGGTTCGATCAATTTTGAACGTGATCGAACCTGTGCGCCGAAATCATCATTCATCTATTATCAATTATTTTCGATCGCAAAACTATCTAAATATTTATAATTTTACGTTTGTTTTCCTTTTTCGAGCTCGCGCTGTTATCGGAGATTTAATTAGAATCAAATATCCCATTTGAAATATGAATAAATACTTTTCGCACATGTTCGGATTAGATTCGTTGTATTAAAAGCCAGAATTCCATTAGTTCATTCTCCAATGAAAAATTCGCATTATTACCGTGATCGAAACGGTTCTTTACGATTTACGTATTTTATAATGTATGATGATTTCGGCGCACAGGTTCGATCAATTTTGAACGTGATCGAACCTGTGCGTCGAAATCATCATTCATCTATTATCAATTATTTTCGATCGCAAAACTATCTAAATATTTATAATTTTACGTTTGTTTTCCTTTTCCGAGCTCGTGCTGTTATCGGAGATTTTAATTAGAATCAAATATCCCATTTGAAATATGAATAAATACTTTTCGCACATGTTCGGATTAGATTCGTTGTATTAAAAGCCAGAAATCCATTAGTTCATTCTCCAATGAAAAATTTGCATTATTACCGTGATCGAAACGGTTCTTTACGATTTACGTATTTTATAATGTATGATGATTTCGACGCACAGGTTCGATCAATTTTGAACGTGATCGAACCTGTGCGTCGAAATCATCATTCATCTATTATCAATTATTTTCGATCGCAAAACTATCTAAATATTTATAATTTTACGTTTGTTTTCCTTTTTCGAGCTCGTGCTGTTATCTGAGATTTAATTAGAATCAAATATCCCATTTGAAATATGAATAAATACTTTTCGCACATGTTCGGATTAGATTAATTGTATTAAAAGCCAGAATTCTATTAGTTCATTATCCAATGAAAAATTCGCATTATTACCGTGATCGAAACGGTTCTTTACGATTTACGTATTTTATAATGTATGATGATTTCGGCGCACAGGTTCGATCAATTTTGAACGTGATCGAACCTGTGCGCCGAAATCATCATTCATCTATTATCAATTATTTTCGATCGCAAAACTATCTAAATATTTATAATTTTACGTTTGTTTTCCTTTTCCGAGCTCGCGCTGTTATCTGAGATTTAATTAGAATCAAATATCCCATTTGAAATATGAATAAATACTTTTCGCACATGTTCGGATTAGATTAGTTGTATTAAAAGCCAGAATTCCATTAGTTCATTCTCCAATGAAAAATTTGCATTATTACCGTGATCGAAACGGTTCTTTACGATTTACGTATTTTATAATGTATGATGATTTCGGCGCACAGGTTCGATCAATTTTGAACGTGAACGAACCTGTGCGTCGAAATTATCATTCATCTATTATCAATTCTTTTCGATCGCAAAACTATCTAAATATTTATAATTTTACGTTTGTTTTCCTTTTCCGAGCTCGCGCTGTTATCGGAGATTTAATTAGAAAACAACCACGCGATGACTTTTGAACGGTGGATACAGTGTCGAGAAGGCTTTTATCGTCCTTATTTTCCGCTACGAGGCGTGCGATGTCAGCGGCGCAGATATAAAAGAGCGAAAGGTCAAGTCTACGCTAAAGATCAAGCGGGCTCGTTTCATCCATCCTGATGGAAGCCTCTTGATCCTGAATTCGGGTTTTTCTCGGATGAATTTCGGAGATATGAGAATTTCTTCTGACTCGTACATCTTTCTTCATCTTCCCCCCTCCCTGTCTCCCGGTTTCTTACTGTTCAATAATCCGAGCACGTAGAAATGTGAACAGTGTTTCAGTGAAACATACACGTGTATTCTCGAGTGGGAAGCGTAACTCAGAAATTCATTCTTGGAACATTGTGAAACATTTTTGACTGGCTTACGCACGAAATCAAAAATGCTGTATCTACATTCGAGCCGTGTGACGGGAATACATTACACAGAAATACAGAAAGTAGCCATACGATCTATGCGGATCAAATGCGAAGGGTCACAACGTAGTGAAAAATATTCAAAATCAATTTAATCGTAACATTTATTGCCTTTTTCACTGCTCTCTTTTCTCTGAACAATTATTCCCGATTTTCCTCGTTCACTGTTCACCCGAAGCTTTTACTTCGTCTTACTCGACTGCGCGTAATAAAGGCGAGGCAACGAAGTATCATTCTTACGAAGCAATTAATAACTACTTCGTCAGGTTGCATAAATTGCGAAATTATTGTCGAGAACGGACGATAAATAGAGACTTGTTTTTTAAACTGTCCGTGGCTAACAGCATTGAATTCGATCAGTCAAAACGATTACGATAATCGAGAGAAAATGGCTGCGAATACGAAACGGATGCTCTCGCCGACATATTATTCAACCGATCCGTGAAATCGCGAACGAGTCTGTCTCCAAACCGACAGACACGTGGGGGAGATACGAGTAGCACCGTAGAAACGCGTATCTATAGTCCTCTCCCACTCTTATTGATCAGGCGCGGGCTTGACCGTGCTCATAAACGTGTAACCTCGACCTTCGAGTGATGCTTGCACTCTGTGACACTCTGTGTCGACGAAACCGTATCTACAAACGCGGCAAATGGAAATCGTTGCACATGCATTATTTAACCGATCGATTTCAGAACAGGTCATCGCTGTAGCTGCAATCTTCGAACGAATGAGAAGGTGTAATTTCAAATAACAAAAATATTGGAAACACTTAAACATACTATTATTGCTTATACAGTTTGTTGCAAATTAGGTAAGAAATTTTTATTTTGCAATGTAATAATTTGAATGATATAGGCGCTAGGTTCGATCATTCATAGAAAACAGCAAATGTGCAATTATTTAAACACGTTTCTAACGTTTCGATCCCTATGTGGATCTTTTTCAAAGAGACGTTTTTGCGTATGCTGTATGAAAAGTGGACAAAAACATTAAAACAAAAATTAGGGAGTTACACGTGAAAGACACTTCAGTCCATGATGGTAGATATGTAAAGTTACATATGTAAAGTTACATATCTACCATCATGGACTAAAGTGTCTTTCACGTGTAACTCCCTAATTTTTGTTTTAATGTTTTTGTCCACTTTTTATACAGCAAACGCAAAAACGTATCTTTGAAAAATATCCACATAGGGATCGAAACGTGAGAAACATGTTTAAATAATTGCACATTTGCTGTTTTCAATAAATGATCGAACCTAGCGCCGATATTACTCAAATTATTACATTACTAAACTAGCTGACCTGACAGACGTTGTCCTGTCCAAATTTCAATAAATTTGGTTATGATAATTTTTTGAATTTGTGAAAAGCTGTAGGATATATGTATACAAAGTAAAAATGAGAAAAAAACGTATTTCGCAGTGATCATTATAACAAACAGACGTGCAAAATGTAAATTCCTATTGAAATATTGATTAAAAGCTGCGATGTTCGTTTTTTTATTGTATTGAAATATGATTCAAACAGCACTTTTAGTTTTTCCCGAATTTTTATGTTTCTGTGCAACTTTCCAATTTTTTGTACTCTAAAAACCCGATTCGGACTACAACGAACATTAGAAAAAAATATTAGCCAAAATCGGTCGAGCCGTTCTCACGTGATGTCGTGACCAACGAACAGCATTTGATTTTTATTATATAGACTAGCTGACCTGACAGACGTTGTCCTGTTCACATTTCAATAAATTTGGCTGTGACCATTTTGTGAATTTGTGAAAAGCTATAGGGTATATGTGAACACAGTAAAAATAGATAATGGTAAACCTAATATACAAGGTCTGAAAATAATTTTTAATTTTCTCAAACAATGTTCCGTTAGAATTTAGAAATAACGTTTCATTTAGTTAATATAAGCTAATTGTAATAATATTGTACTTGCTATATAAACCACTTGGTTTAAAGCAATAATAAATAAATAAATAAATAAAAATAGATAATGTAAATTCCTATTGAAATATTGATTAAATGGTGCGACGTTCGTTTCTTGGTTGTATTGAAATATGATTCAGAAAGCACTTTTAGTTTTCCCCGAATTTTCATGTTTCCGAGTAACTTTTCCATTTTTTTGTACTGTAAAAACGTGATTCGGACTACAACGAACATTAAAAAATACAATTAGCCAAAATCGGTCGAGCCGTTCTCACGTGATGTCGTGACCAACGAACAGCATTTGATTTTTATTATATAGATTTCGATCGAGAAGAATTTACCGTTTATTTTTAAAGATCCGCAGTCTAGCGTGCAGCTACAGCGCGTTCCAGTTTCTGGGATCGTCGCGACATCTCCGAATTGGAACAAAAGTGAAATGAAACGAGAGCAATGGATTTCGGGTGAAATTCTGCCGGGATAAAAACAGTCTGCGATAGACTTTTGTCGATCCAGGCTACGTTGTTCCGCAAGATTTCCACGTGGCTGGCAATAATCGGTCGTCGCCAGTCAATCGAGAAGAGGAATTCGATTTTATCGGACGATGCGCGCCGTTGGATCGAGAGTTACACCGGTGTAACACCCTGGAAAGCCGTCCGCGGAATCGAGCTATCGGAATCGTTTACACGGAAAGTCGATTTCACGAGCTTCCGGCTTGCGGAACACCGCTGACACATTCTCTCCGGGACTTTCGAAATCGAGCCGCGCGGAGCCGATTTCGTTCTCACGTATACCCGCGCGTCGCGTCCTCCCTCCTCCTTCCGATCTAATTATGTTACACTCCAATTAAAATAACGAGTTACGTGATTAAATAGCGGTGCGGAACACTTTCGTTAGTCCCGGGGATCGATCCGAACGAACTCACCCCGCAGGAATCGCGTTCGACGAGGGCGGGATGGATTTTAACAAGAGCGAATCAGTCGGCCGACTATTTTTATAGCCGATTTGCGTGACCGCGGGGAAATCGGAATCTTTATTCTTCTTTTTGCAGCAGCGCGATATTTTAGATACGAACACGCAGGTTTATCTAAAAAAACCCGTACGATCCATTCGCTATTGAAAAAATTGGAAAAATAGTTGATACGAGCTTGAGTTATCTAACTAACGCGCTGTAAAGTTGTTTTCACATAAGCCGGTCGTGATAACGATTTTATCGGAGTGGAAACAGTTGATTGCAGCACTAAGGTGCGCCATATTGAAAGACACTTAAGTCAAATTCGGAAAAATGTTTGCAACGAGCATTTGTAATAGGGCTGTAACTTTTCCGAAGCTTCAGTCTTCGAAACGTATGAAGTTGTAACTTGTGTTTCATACCATGTTACGATTTTTGATAAATACAAATATTAAAAAATGTAAACTGCCAGTCACCGGTCACTGAACTTTCTGTTTGAACTTTTCGTAATTAAATTAAATTTTAAAAATTGTATTCTTTTCGGGATTATATCACGGACATACTTAAAAAATAATACTTTGCAAACAATATAATAATAACGCAACAATATAAATACGTTCCGTCGCGTCGTAAAACCGGTATAGAATCCGAATTCAGATAGGTAAATTCTCTACGGATGATCGTTTTTTCAATCTTGTAATAATTTGCAACGGAGATTCGAAATTAGAAACTTCGATTCTCATCGACTTCGATTTTTCAGAAATCGAAGTTTCGAACATTCGAAGGAAAGTTACAACTCTAATTTGTCCATTTCGCAGATGTCGGACGATATCGTACGCACGATACGCGTACGTTAATTATTACGTAATGGCGATGATACGTTCACGTGCCCGCGGACCCGGAATCCACGGTGATTAACAGTTTCCTAGTTCCCAGAATTTTCCTTCGCAATTTTTCCAATTACCCCTTTCGCCGCGAAAGACGCCCAGGGTAATTGTATATGATTACCATTTAATTTGCGCAAGCGAGGATTACACGGGAAAGAATTGTTTCTGCGGACGAAAGTGGCGTTTGAAAGTTGAGGATACGCAGAACCGACGTGTTTTTTCTATTCAAACAATCCTTGTTGCTCTTCGAGGAATCTACGGAAAATTTTATTGAGCCACTTCCCCAATTGTTTCCAAAATTATCGTATTGTATACGATTATTATATTGTATACAATTAATATATTGTAAACGATTATTTTATTGTATACAATTATTATATTGTATACGATTATTGTATTGAATACAATTATTATATTGTATATTATTATTGTATTGTATACAATTAATATATTGTAAACGATTATTGTATTGTATACAATTATTATATTGTATATTATTATTGTATTGTATACAATTAATATATTGTAAACGATTATTTTATTGTATACAATTATTATATTGTATACGATTATTGTATTGAATACAATTATTATATTGTATATTATTATTATATTGTATACAATTAATATATTGTAAACGATTATTTTATTGTATACAATTATTATATTGTATACGATTATTGTATTGAATACAATTATATTGTATATTATTATTGTATTGTATACAATTAATATATTGTAAACGATTATTGTATTGTATACAATTATTATATTGTATACGATTATTGTATTGAATACAATTATTATATTGTATATTATTATTGTATTGTATACAATTAATATATTGTAAACGATTATTGTATTGTATACAATTATTATATTGTATACGATTATTGTATTGTATACAATTATTATATTGTATATTATTATTGTATTGTATACAATTAATATATTGTAAACGATTATTTTATTGTATACAATTATTATATTGTATACGATTATTGTATTGAATACAATTATTATATTGTATATTATTATTATATTGTATACAATTAATATATTGTAAACGATTATTTTATTGTATACAATTAATATATTGTATACGATTATTGTATTGTATACAATTAATGTATAAAAGAAAAAGACTTGATGTAATTCTTGCCTTACAAAAATCCTCAAAATATGTTTCATTTATACCGTTACATTTGAATGAAAGATGTTTCTCTGAACGTAGACGGTAAATGATTAATTATTTTACAAGTACGTAAAAATTGTAATTCGGTGAAATGCGAATTAATAAAAGTGTATAAAATAATTCAACAGCGTATATGCTATGTACGACACGTTCAGTGAAAGCGTAACGAGCAAGAAAGGTAACATCGTTGGTTAAACTAAAGTATATAATTATTGTTTGCAGATTTGACGATGGCCACGATGGATTCCTGGACTTATCAGAGCTGAAACGGATGATGGAGGTTCTGGGAGCTCCGCAGACCCATCTCGGTTTGAAGTCGATGATACAGGAAGTGGACGAGGATGGCGATGGACGGATTTCCTTCCGCGAGGTTCGCGATTTCACATACTGATTACCGTTCATTTTCGGGGAAGATTGCTATACCGTCGATCGTCCCGCGGGTATAGTAGATAAACAAGCAGGAAAGAATTTTTATTGTTTGCGTAACCGTTCCATTTTTCCCTCGGAAATCGCCGCCACAATGAGCACTTTCCTACGTTCATTATGGCTACCCCTGGATGAGCAGCTTTTAACGGGCCCGATTCGTCCCGTTCCATTTCACTTTCTACCACGGAAATCGTTTCGTTCTCTGCGTCGGGGACCGTCGTTTCAACCATTTCATCACCGCAAATTAGACACTCGATTCTTGGGAAATTCTCTACCTTTATCCTTCCTTCGCAATCCGAACTCTGGCGCCGCGAACGAAACTGGTTTACCTTGTGAAAATAACAAGACTGCATTTTACGCGAACTTCTTTATTATCGACGTAATTAAAAAAATGTTCCACAAAACGGTTCACTCCCACGGAAATCTGAAAGCAGCTTTTCAACTGACCTGGAAAATCCAGCGGATTGTTGTCCAGACTTATTGATCTTCGCGTGAAGACGTAATTGTAAAACTTTGCAGCTGCACGTGAACATAATTGCAGTATTTTTCGACGATTAATTGTATTTTATATAATGAAAAATTGAATTTTGTTGAACTTTTGGACTTGTAAGTTATCGAGGAAAGAACCCTTCATTGTTCGCACAATTTCATTTCGGAACTTTAAAAGATTCACTTTGTTTAGTTTCGAGGAGCATGCGTCTCTTTTCTCGGACCACGTGCTACCGATATCGAGAAAGGGTTGGAGGACGGCTTTTAACTTTGTGGAATTATGGGTCTGCTGGTGGAAGCATTGAGAGCACGTGCCATACCCCTCGTAAAAATAGCGCACCCCATGGGGTGTTTCAACGTGAATCTCGCACGTCGTTCGACCATGGCCACTGTTTACGCGGTTGTGCCACGTCCGTGGGGGTCTATGGTGTTCTATTTTAACGAAGCACACCGCAAACCAGCGGAAAGTGGCCTCGAAATACATTTTGAGGGGGCATCGAACGTGGACTCTGGAATTCCAGATTTTACAAAACGTTTCAATAGGGGCCCTTAACTTAACTAGAAAAGTTACAAAAGTTACCTTAAAATAATTCGAAAAGTATCAAATTTTTCTGGATTCCCTCCCACATCGGTGTGTATGGAAACGAAGACGCCGACTCCTTTGCAAAATCTGCTACATCTGCTAATGTAGTGGACATACCCCAAGTACCTTTCACTGATTTTACCTGTCAACTCAAGCTAAAAGGTAACTTCAACACTCGCTCTACTATCACTGAGCAAGGCACCCTCAAGGGGATTCATTATTTTCAAAAATTTTTTAACCCTAGGCAATCTCCTTGGTTTACTCAAGATGTTTCCTTAAAAAGATGCTTTATATCCACTGTTAATCGTATCAGGGCCAATCATTACAACTTAGCTGCCTCTCTTCATCGTGTAAATATTATTGATGATCCTAGTTGTAAGTGTAACTCAGCTTCTGAGGATTTGGATCACGTTTTGTGGCAGTGTTGTTTATATGAATACCAAAGAATTAAACTTATAAATAATTTACGTAAAATTAAGTTTTTCTTACCATTAAAAGCGGATCTCTTTTTTGCAGAACCAAATGTCAAAGCCTGCGAATATATTTTTCAGTTTCTTAATGATTGTGATCTGCATCTCTAGTGGTTAGTCATATTGTAAATGTACTCAAACTGTACAACTAGTGTATTTTTGTTAAAGCCGAAATAAACCTAAAATAGGTTTCAGTGGCTCAATAAAAAAAAAAAAAAAACATACAGGATGCAATTCCATCGGAAATAAAAACTGCAACTTTATCAATAATAATTTCCTTCGAGATCTATCGCGTCCATAAAAATGAAAATAATTATCGTAAAGTTTCGAAGATAGTTCGACGAATATCTCGTTTCTACTTAAATGCTAGTCTTAATCTAATTCTAATTGGATTACTTCATAAAACGAGTCATCGTAAACAGTTTCAAATATCATTAAAAAGTGCTCAGGAACGGCTGCGCTTGACTCGGGAATGGTAGAAAGATTGTCATGCCGAGCTAACATATTTGAAGCATAATATTTTCCGCTCGCTTCGTTAGTTTCTCGATCATCTTTACTGGAATAATGATTGCAGTAATAACTCCGTGGAGAGCTGCTCTTTGAAAAATTCACTCGCTTTACATTCTCATAAACCGTGTTTGATTTCCCTCTAATTGCGCTTCGACGCGACCGCGCTTGGAATACGAAAGTGTGAATGGAACTTATCGAACAAGTAAAGCGAATATAATCCAGGTGAAGTATAATCGAGGGTATCCATTGTGCGGCGCAATTAAATCATTCCCCGGTGGCGGCTGGCATATAAATAATTAAAATAAACAGGGGGAATCGCTAACCATGGCGCCTGCTAGGAAACTTTCGCTGGAAACGCGGCGCGGATAAATCGCGAATGCGAGGACACGCTCTTGCATCGAAGGAAAGTCCGCGATGCGAATGCACCGCTGGTGCATTCCTACGTGACTTTTCGTGGTTCGAAAACAAAGCGGTTCGATCTGCATGCAAGCGATCCACGCGGCCACCGGTCCCCGTAGATCGAGAACGTGATTCACGACGCTCAACTATAGTGAGTGACCACTGTTGTGCTCCGCCGTCCTCTTACTTTATTAGTCATCGTCCTGTCGATATATGTAGATCGCTCGAGGCTAATCGATTATCCTCCGTCACTTTTCCTGGAACAGATTTACTGAGATTACTGCTCATTATAGCACCTAATTAGATTAGTTTCGTTTCACTAAACGTACTTTGGCACTAATTAATTTCCACTTTTCATGGGAAACATTTTCGTAAACTCGCTATAGTTGATTGGACCTAGCTGACCAATTTCCAAGTCCAAGAATTTACGTAAAATTAGTCGTCAATTTTATAATTTTATTGTCTACACTACACAGCATAACATTCGAAATCCTATGGCTCTTGTAAATTCTTTCAATATTTCATGAAGGACCTAATTAAATTAGTTCCGTTTCACTAAACGTACTTTGGCACTGATGAACTTCCACTTTTCATGGAAAACATTTTCGTAAACTCGCTATAGTTAATTGGACCTAGCTAACCAATTTCCAAGTCCAAGAATTTACGTAAAATTAGTCGTCAATTTTATAAATTTCTTGTCTACAGTACACAGCATACCATTGGAGATCCTATTGCTTTTCTAAATTCTTTCAATATTTCATGAAGGACCTAATTAGATTAGTTTCGTTTCACTAAACGTACTTTGGCACTGATGAACTTCCACTTGTCATGGAAAACATTTTCGTAAACTCGCTATAGTTAATTGGACCTAGCTAACCAATTTCCAAATCCAAAAATTTACGTAAAATTAGTCGTCAATTTTATCATTTTGTTGTCTACAGTACACACCATAACATTCGAGATCCTATGGATCTTTTAAATTCTTTCAATATTTTATGAAGGACCTAATTAGATTAGTTTCGTTTCATTAGACGTACTTTGGCACTGATGAACTTCCACTTTTCATGGAAAACATTTTCGTAAACTCGCTATAGTTCATTGAACCTAGCTAACCAATTTCCAAGTCCAAGAATTTACGTAAAATTAGTCGTCAATTTTATAAATTTCTTGTCTACAGTACACAGCATAACATTCGAAATCCTATGGCTCTTGTAAATTCTTTCAATATTTTATGTAGGACCTAATTAAATTACAAACAAAAAATATAATGTTCTCGGCGCAACGCTTTATTAGTATTGTAATATCAAAACTGATTAAATACAATGTGAAGCCTCGTGTTTCTGTGCTATAGTAACTTGTGTACCGGCATAGAAACAACACGTATTTCTGTATCTCAATTTCGTTTTTAAAATTTTCATAAAGCAAGTCAGTAATTAAATACAGTATTTTAACATTGTATTTAAACAGTTTTGATATTACAATAGTAATCAAGTTTTGTCCTGTTAAAATTTCAGACGCAGTTTTTGTTCTTTCTTGAGAAAGATTCACATTAGGATCGAAACGTTGAAAGTGTAATCAAACTAGCAGAATTGCTTTAATGTATATGCTTGACCGAACTGTTGCGCCGAGAACATTATTACATTTATTGTTTGTAACAATCTTACGATCGATAACCGAAATTACATTTCTCATTAGATTAGTTTCGTTTCATTAGACGTACTTTGGCACTGATGAACTTCTACTTTTCATGGAAAAAATTTTCCTGAACTTTCTATAGCTGATTGGACCTAGCTAACCAATTTCCAAGTCCAAGAATTTACGTAAAATTAGTCGTCAATTTTATAATTTTATTGTCTACAGTACACAACATAACATTGGAGATCCTATGGCTCTTCTAAATTCTTTCAATACTTTATGAAGGAAATTAGATTAATTTGTTTTTATCTTGGACGCTTTTTACATCACGTGCATAAGTGGACAGTAAAGATTAAATATCGCGAAACCGGAAGTGGAGGAACGGTGGTCGCTGACCGGCTGCCTCTGAGACTCGTCCCGGTAAACTGAGTCATTTTGACGTACACGAGAACATGTATGGTTTCTGGTTTGTTACAGTTTCTGTTGATCTACCGCAAGGCACGTGCCGGTGAATTAGAACAGGATTCTGGGTTGGGCCAGCTGGCCCGGTTGACAGAAGTCGACGTGGACGAGGTGGGTGTCACGGGAGCTAAGAACTTCTTCGAAGCCAAGGTACACATCCTTTTTATACAATATTATTTATTACAATACAAACCTACAACTGAATTCACAAAACCGTGCACCGTTTAACGTCGTTCTGTGGAATTGAAAAGTTGAAAGAGTACTTTAGACGGTGGAGGATAAGGGAAAAATGTATTTCATCGATTCGAGGCTTATCATCGGTTAGAAACGGAAATAAAACAGCCATTAATCTCTATCAAAGCCCGAGTTTCGCCAAGGAAACACGAAAATACAGTGACCCACAAATTTCTTCCGAGATGACCGACGTGGTTTTCAGACCGAATCACTTCTGGAATCGGATAAGAGCATTTCGTTTCCTAAATCATGTATTCCCCGGATTTGCAATTGCTAGTAGGTGATTGGATTTGTTCGAACTCTTGCTTGGGAGATCGCTGCAACGTATGAATGAATAAACGAATAAAATGAGGAGAGGAATTGATGTGGCTGAAGTAGGTAAAAACGATTAAACAGGTAAAGTAGCTACGGATGGGAAAAGTAAATTAGGAAAATGGAGCAATTAACGTAGATTAACCGACCGAATGAAATACAAAGAATGAAACGGATGGAATACGGATATAGAGACGCTCAAGAAATAAACGAAAATAAAATGAAATGGCCGAGGATAGGTGAAACGAATGAATCGATTGAGAGAAACGGACCATCCGAAGTAAAGAAATAAACTGATCGAAGTTCAATGAATTTTGTAGCTAAAAATAAAACAAAAATCTTGACGCTGGCTGCACAAAGGCGACGAGGCGAGCAGGCATCGTTGCACTTGTTGCATCGAAAGCTCGTCGCAGCTTGTCGGTGAAAAACGATAGAAAGAAAAAAGACGGTCCGTTGATGATGCGCGCGGTTCGCGGAGCGTGTTAATGAAATTGTGAACGAGTGAAACTATGAATGACTTGGTTCTAATAGCGTGTAGTGGATGCAGGACTCGCGAAAGCGTGTCCGCGCCAATTAATGTTTCCTGCGCATCGATTCATGGGGGCCTCTCCTGTGTGTTTTTCTTTTCGCAGATCGAGCAGCTGAGCAAGTCGAGCAAATTCGAGGACGAAATTCGCATGGAACAGGAGGAACGGAAACGGGAAGAAGAGGACAAGGCGGCGAGGCGGGCCCAATTCAGACAGAAAGCTGCCCTGTTCGGCAATTGAAAGGGAAAACCGAGTCGAAAGTGGCGACTCCGCTACCATAATGGAATTACAAACGATTGCCTTCGATATAATGTATCGGTTCACCTGTTTTGTACGCGACACTGTTCGAATGTTGCGCAGCGACTCACATACTTGTATATCGCCAATTCGATTGCGGAACTTTATGCAAAATCGAATATTTTTAACTTGTAAAGTCTGCTAACAGGCTTTTTACTGACTGATCTCTATTTAAAAGAATCTCAATATTTTTCTTTCGAATAATAATTTTCAAAGACGTTGTATTACATTGATTCTAAAAATTTGATGAACTATGAATGGAATTGCTGTTGCTATCAAACGATTTATTGAGAAATTCTTAATTGTTGATCTTTATATGTAGTACAAATGCATAAAATTCACAATCCTAGTAACGACTGCAACACGTCAGGTCGTGAAAGCCTGCACAATGATGACTGTACCACGCCGGGTCGTGAAAGCCTCAATAATAACGATTGTAATGACTGTATCACGCCGGGTCGTGCGAGCCTTAAGGTTTTATAGTTTTATGGATACTGTTACAATTGGCTAGTCTTCACGTTTTCCTTTAACGTTTATAATAATGGAGTGAATAACATAAATAAGATAATTAAAATCGTAAAGCTAACTGCTGCAGAAAATATTTAAAGTTTCATATCACTATTCAAAAGAAAGTATTAGAGAGGAACGATAGAAATAACAAAGAAAGTATAAATAGAAAACACTTTTTATTCGCGATTGTTGTTTCCATTGCAACTAAATAAACAAGTGAGTCGTTGCTGCACGTATACTAATCTCCGTTGCGATCGCGCATCGTTAAAGCGTGGACGTTCGATTGAAACGAAATTGCGAAAGTTTATAATTGTTTATAAATCCGTGGGATATTTTATCGGCTTTTCAGCGCATCGCGTTTTTAGCAAAAAATGATTATCGATCCTTAGGAAGTTAGTTAATTAGAGTGCACATGAAATTGAATGACCGATAGCACACCACCACTCGTTCTAATATTGCGCGTTCTAATATTAAAAATTCCTGAGATTACGTTGAATCGTTGAAAGCATTGTTTACGAAAAACGAAGCTGTTTTTTATATTTAGAAAAAGAAATGGGTCAATCCTTGTTGTCCGTTGTCGATGAAACGATAGACGTTCGCTGTTTAGTGTCGTAGGTGTTTGATACTGGACTTTTTTTCGACGGTTGTATTCTAACAGACGACGAATAGATTTCAACGACTGAGTTCGCATGAGTACAATTTAATGTATATGTGTGTATATTATTTTATAATTTGAACGCAGAAGAAGAGAGTGTTGTAACGTTTGGCGCACCTTTTTGGTCGGAATCGTTTTTGTCGGATCGCTCTGACGATTCTATTATTCCGAGGAAAATTATAGTTGAAGCCTTCAGCAACGTACAATAATTTTTTAAACGTGTTAGCTTAGTTGGCGTTTGTATGATTAAGATTTTAAGCAACGTTAGAGGAGTCGTGGCTCTTACCAAACGTTTTCATTAACATACTGCAACATAGTGCGTTGAAAGAAAAAAGGGGAAAAGTATATCTATATACAATTTTTTGTGGAAGAAGAATTGTCGTAGTATGTGTAATAATTAGTCTGTGGATGTTTATGCATTTATAGCGTGTATGAATATCATGTAACACAGCCGAGCAAAAAATTAGGGAAAGCAGTGAACACAGTTCTTATTTTACCCTCGGTGCTTTTTGACTCTGTAATTATTGATATCGATATTTCTTTGACTCTGTGAAGTAGTGCAGGCAGTTAGAAAAAATGCATAAACATTCACATACTACCAATAAACAATCCTGTATGTCAATGTAGTGTCTCGTATTTGCATTAATTTAAAATAGCTGAATGAAGCGGATTCAAGTAAAAGAACAATTTTTAATTATTTTTCTACGGATGGAATTATTAAAGCCACGAGTGTTGTTGTAAACTGTACATATACATGATACAAAGAGCCGTGAATGTGTCTTGGATACACTTGTAAAATTATATACTGTAAATAAATTTGTTTAATTCAGTTTCTCTTAACAGGCTTTCGTTAATACTGGTAAGGCGAGGTCACCGTAGCGTTGTGTCGATATTGTGATAAAATACTGCAAATTAATGTAAAATAAACAATGCTTTAAAGAAACTCGATGGCGGTTTCGTTACTACCCAGCAAGACATTTTCAAATGTGGCGCCATTTATTTCCTCAGCTAGTGTTGCCAATCTAACAATTGCACATTTGTAATCCTGGAGAGATAATTTTTTTTAAATAGTTCATTAGTAATTAGTCGTCTAGCAAACAAATTTATTGAAATAAATTTTATTTTTTTATTTGCAAATAGGAATAATAGCGAGGTTCTACGATATAATTTTGATTCAGTGCCAATATTGGCTATATACGTGTAAATTGGTATTCTATACTTGAAAATAAAATAACTGAAGCAGGATTTACTATTTACAATTCTTCTTTTATTTCGTATATAATTTATGTATATTCTAGGTCTCGACCAACAAATATAAACGACGCGTTTAACGCTTATGAGCAATCGCAAAAAATAACCTTGTCAGATTTCAAAGCAATTTTTTTTTCTCCTTTTATATAGTATACTTACGTAGAAGTCTGTGATTGTTTTGCCTCGATTTCTGCATTTACAAAGGTATTTATAAGTTGCTACGTTGCTATCACGTAGTGCGTGATAATGTAAAGAGCTCTGATTTTGAATATCACTTTATCGTTTGCACATCTTGTCGATGTTTAGTTCTTATCAGGATCTAAGATTATTTTCACAGCGTGTTCATTGCATTTTGATAAACGAACCGGTGGAATAGACATCTCTCCGCAAAATGGCATCGCCTCAGGTAATCAACTCGTTAAGATAAATTGAATAAATATTTTTATACAACAAAATTATGCGTTAATTTAATAATACATGTACTCATTTTTGTAGATCGAGAAAATTGTCAATTTGTACAGGACGTTAGCACGAAATCCATCCTTAAGCAGTGCAAAGATCCTTCAATCCACCGAGAAGGAAATATCAATTTTGGGTGGATGGTCGCAAAGAAACTTAGAAAGGAGAGTGAACCAAAAGTTCTGCCAAAACTACACTTTAGATTCAAAATTGCAACTTCTGTCTGAAAGTTTTCCTATCGATGTTACAACAGAGTATGTCACGTTTGAACAATTTATCATGTTCACAAGAATTGTGTTCCTTACATTCTTTGTTCTAGACTTTTATCTGCGTCGACCGAAGATGAACAGCGTAGAGCAGTACTAAGACAAGCTACAGTTGATAATACCACAAAACAATTCATTGAGATATGGGATAAACAGAAGCTCGTGAAGAATTATGACTTAGCCACTTTAGATGTTCATGGAGATGTGTACACAGACTGTAACTAAATATTGCATATTCAATATCATTCCTCTAACGACTAAAAACTTATATCTTTCACGTTTGTCTACAGCTGAATTTTCTTCGTTTGAATGGTCGCCGGATCAAACAAAGATTCTGTACATCGCAGAGAAAAAACTTCCAAAATCAAAACCATTTTACAAGCAAAAGGCTCTTAATTCGAAAGATAAGGATAAGAAAGATGAAAGTGAAGAATCTGTGGTAAAGCATTTTGATTTCAATCATGTACATATATCAGTGACATTTTTAATGTTCATTATGATCAAATGTTTGGAACAGGGTAACGAATATTTTTACAAACCCCATTGGGGAGAGCAACTGGTAGGTAAACATAGACCAGTGGTTGCTGTTCTCGATACCACAACAGACACGATTTCAGCACTCTCCAATATACCCGATGAACTATCACCTGGGCAAGTGTTGTGGACAAATGATAATCAGGGAATAATTGGAGTAGCTTGGAAACACGAACCAAGGCATTTAGGTCTTCTTGTGTGCAGCAACAGGCTCTCCTGGATATTCTTGTTGAAGGATGGAGAGTTCAGTAAGAAATATTTTGTACTATCCCTCTCTTCTTGGTCAAATAAACGAATCTAATTTTAAATAAATATAAATGTATATTTTTTAGAAAAGCTTTCCTCTGATGGATGTGCTGTTCGCTGTCCTCGACTCAGTCCAGATGGAAAAAGTTTAATTTGGTTGGAAAGAGATGCTGGTGGTCCACATCATAATGTTCACAAGCTAATGCATTTAGAAATTGATTCCAAAAAACACAAGGTAGTTGTATATTAAAGTATTGGTCAAATATAAATTTCTTTTATTTAAACTTATTCTCTTCTAGGCCAATATTCTTGTCGACGTCGTGCCTATTAGTATAGCTATACAAAATTCCGAGAAATTTTACGGTTTATACGGTCGCTTACCACGCAGATGTTGGAGCAACGACTCGCAATACATATTCTTAAGTTCACCTCAAGCAAACAACATTCGCTCCTACATTGTTGATATAAGTAAGATACATATTTAGTCTTGATTAAATTCTAGTCGAACACAACATTGATGAAGAATCATTATTTGCAGAAGCGAAGAGCGTGACCGAGATTCAGAACGACAGAAGCAGCTTACACATTTTGGATGTAAGGAACGACGTTATCGCGTTTCTGCAAACATCTCTTTTAGAACCCACTGCTCTCGTGGTAGGAAAATTTGAGTCAGCGATAATTAACAGTGGTAGCATTCCAAGAAATAAAATTACAACTTCTACAACAATTCCCGATTCTGAGAACGTAATGTACGAATGCTGTGATTATGAATATGATAATGGCGATGAAATTAGTGAGTAGCATAAATACTCCAATTTATGTAATGAGTTTAGTTTTTCATGTTTAACTATCAAAAAAATTCTAGAACACTTCAACTACATCTATTTCGGACCAAAGGGTGGAGACAAAAAATCAGTACCTTTGATCATTTCGCCACACGGTGGACCTCACGCTAATTATGCGAACCAATTTGCAATGGATCATTATTTATTTGTATTATCAGGTAGCTATTAGTTAAGTACTGTTGTAGTGCGCCTTATTAAAAAAGTATGAAAACCGCTTTTTCTGAAATTTTTTCAGAATTTTCGTATAACTTTGTTGAACAGTATAGTTGAATAATTATCATCATATTTAAGGTTTCGCCATGGTGCAGGTCAACTACCGTGGCTCAACAGGAATGGGTTCTAAGAATGTTGAGTACTTGCTAGGAAAAGCTGGTGACGCTGATGTAAAAGACTGTGTAACTGCCACGAATGAGGCTTTGAGAAAATATCCATGGTTAAATCCCGACCAAATAGGACTGACAGGCGGATCTCATGGTGGATTTTTAGTGACTCATTTGAGCGGTCAATACCCAGTAAGTCTATGCAATGTGAAACTCGAAGCTTTCAGTATGTATGTATAATGTAACAATCATATTTTCAGGACCTGTACAAAGTCGTTGTGACAAGAAACCCAGTAATCGACATCGCCGCGATGTACACGATATCAGATATCCCAGACTGGTAAAACATTATTGTATTTTTTACAAATCTTTCATACCTCTGAATTGTCACAATTATATATTGCAGTCGCACTGCTTTGTCTAAGGAAGAGAAAATTAAGTACCATTACAATGAGTAAGCGCAAATGTAAAACAAAGTATCCTAAGAAGCAAAACATAACTAACGCAATAAATCTAAACGATGCTTTAATGGCAAAAATGTCGAGCATAATCTATAACGTATATCGTACTTGGTCCACAATTTTGTTTTTATTGATCATTCTAGGTGTTGCACTGAGACGAACTATCCTTTCGACGAAAGCAAACCGGTGCCAGAGGAGGGCCAAGTCGAAATGCTTGTGAAAATGTTCACGTGTTCCCCGATCATTCATGTTGCTAAAGTGAAAGCGCCAACTTTATTATGTCTAGGCACAAATGATTTGCGTGTGCCATATTCTCAAGGAAAAATGTGGTATCAGCGGCTCAAAGCGAATAACGTTAAAACGAAGTATGCTCTTAAAAAATTGTATAATATCTTTGATCTCCTTAAAATTAATCAATTAATTATTTGTGGAATTACTCTGCAGAATGCTCATCTACGAGGACAATCATTCTCTAGCCACAGGACCAGTGGAAATCGATAATGTTATCAATGCTTGCTTGTGGTTGCAAGAACATATCTCGCCTGATAAGCCAGAAGGTGTAAACTCGCAGGAATAAAGATACGACGAGTATTAATGAGTTTTGAGGATTTTATTACAAATTTAATATTTACACAAATTTGCCATGTATACGTATATAAAGAGATTCCTAACAAATAAATTTTTAAGATATTCACATGTTTGTAGAGGTTGTATAATACTATAAAATTTTTATACTTCGGTACACGTATAAAAACATTATAAATATCTTACATATGTATAAACTGTATTATTCCGTGTTCGCGAAAAATGCATAGAACTATCGTCCTACATCGTAATAAATACGCATTCCGATATAAGGATATAATTGTTGCATAGATTATCCTAATGCAGAGTACCGACGTTAAATGATGCTTTAATTCAGTTACTTACAATGAGTCGCAAGTATTTTAACACGAATTAAAAACAATCTCGTATAAATATTACATTTATTAAATACTGTACTTCTTCCAATATTTAAAAAAAGGTCTTACTATCTATCGAACGAAGTTTCATCTAATATAGTTCGTTGTGATTAATCAAATTTTCTAAAAGTAAGTTTCTCATATATTGAACTCGAGCTGTACAGCCGTTGTCGCATATTTGTATCTCAATTATGGCAAAAGAGTATTTATTTCGGAGCGGTAGAAACAGTAAGTTTTAAAGATAACAAAATATAAACATTTACAATGTTGCAGTAAATAGAAACAGCATAGGAAAAAAAATTGTAGGTATAAAACACTAAAAAAAAAAAAAATAAACGATCGAAGATCTAATAGTTTTGTTCTTGCATGTAACTGTGTATCATTTTCGAATGAATAGAAAGGCACTCATTCATACCATATACATATGAAGACTGCACTGTGCTCAGCAGTATCTAATTAAAACATTAGATAATATGCTGACGATAGTTATTACTAGACTGCGGATTTTTATGCAAAACAAAAATTGTCTGCGTCAATTGCAATAGATTGGAGCTTAATAAACATTTCATTCTTCAATCATTTGAACAGGCTGAAAATAATAAATTAACATTCTTAAATCATTTTACCCTTTCTATTGTTTTAAGCTGGACCTACCCATCTTTGCCATAAATCCATTCTAAATCTGCAGTCTAGTTATTACTTATTATTATTAACTTACGTTTGAGTCGCTATTATGATCTAACCGGGTTACTTTGTTCTGGGAACAATGAATCGTAACTCGGTGGCAGGTCTTTGTCGGCGACAGTCGAGGACACAGCGACTTCCAACATCGGTGCTGTGGGTACCGGTGGATTCACTGTTCCTTCAGTTTCATGTGGCAGTGGGCCTGGTCTTGTTGAGCATACTGTTGGATCGGAGCAGTCCAAAGACCAGCATAACTTCTGGGATCTCTTGCATATCCATAAACCCATAATGAATATAATAAAACATAGAATCATTGTGGTCACTGCACCCACTGTTACTTTTGTACCAGTGCCGGTGCTAATGAACTCATTGGCATTCGTCGGACACTTCTCCTCATCTGAACAAATATCTGGCGCGCAATTGTAAGTTCCATCACAGAAAAAGTCATTCTGCAGACAGGTGTTCAAGAGAATCGGCGTGTATTTGGCTGGGTCTGTGTTGTTACAGCCTGGAAATAATGAATGCAAACAATGATCGTTAGATTTCTAATTGAAATTGCGGTAAGAAAATATCCAGTTAAATTCCATGTACTTTTATATGGAGTGTAAACGATGCTGAGGGCAAGAAATTCATCGCCTTCTAACTTGTTCTTCGAGATGAATATTTCAGTTTCCAGTTCTCCTCCAGACTTGCGCCCACTCGGATCATATTCAGCAAAGGTTCTTGCGGCTGCTACAGGGACAGACGAGTACTCACTGTGCTCGGGTTCAGGAACTGGGTAATACTTTATTCTACTGCGATCCAGCGTACCGCAAAATTTTTCTGTCCTATGGTTGTCCTTCCTCTTAAACTAATACATTGTTTATGTGAATTTTTCACGTAAATATGAACGTCGAATGTTTTAAGATAAAATTACAATAGAAGGAAGTGCTGGATAAAATAAAACAACGTACCTGCACATAGTCCAAGCACTGTGTGCCATTTTTTCTGAACGACATTTTTTGAATGACTCCGAACAGACCGTCCCCCTTAGCCGCCTTCATAACAAACTTGCAGTGAACATTCTGGAGAACCTCCCAACGTTCGAACATCTGCTTTGCCAAGACCATAGCGGCTGCATCGTTGATCTCGATGGTAGACTTTATGCCGAGCATGTGGCAGACCTTCTCCGATTCCAAACCATCTGAAGGAAGAAGAGGTTATAAATGAAGTGTCCGAGACCATAATAGGAAAGATTTCGATACGGAAGACTCACATATATTGTAGTGTCGGCCGTGATAAGAACACGAGCTGTAGTTCACGCAATTGTTCGCGAGTAGCATCAAACACAAAAGATACAAAACGTCCCATCGAGCCATTTTCGCAGGAACTGTCAGAAAGCCATAAAGGACACGGTTAACGTCACCGTTGATCAACGAATAATCAAGCTCGTGATGAATTTCTCGATAATTCGCCGCGAACGCGAACACGAACACGGCGGCCGAGAAGAGTAATCGGAAGACGTGGGATATTTTCGCGGAATAGTTCAGGTTCGATTCACCGTCTTCGAGGATACGTCATCCACGTATCAAAACAAAACGAATGCGGCTCTCGTGCCCGAGAGAAGGAGAGAGAAGGAAGGAGAACGATCCCTGAGATCGACGATCCCTGCTCTGCCTCTATCTGTATTTCAAAACGAAAATACACGTCTAAACGAAAATCATTCTAATACATAACGTCCGAACGAATCCCGCAGGGATGAATGAAAATATCGGGAAAACGATCCGGCTGAATTTCGACGATGTGGAGGTCGGCAAAACGGCGGTAAAAACCATAGAATTATGGAACGAGTTCTGTGTAAGTATCCGGTTCTCGCATTAGCAGCGATTACAAAACGTTGCAGAAAATTGCACTTCTATCGACGCGTAATTTTTCACTGGAACTTGCGGAGGAGCGGAAAAATAATCAAAACTTTGGGAACGTAAAGAGTATATAATATAATGTATACTTATGTAATTTCTTTGCTAGCAACATTAACTCCGAAGGGTTCGAATAATCATTTTTCTACTTCATTTTGTAACTCGAAAATTGTAAGAGATAGAAATATGAGTTATGAAAGTTAATTGTCAATTAAGAGACGCGCGTTTGTAAATTCGTGCAGCATTACGAACTGACTTATCAAGTCCAACGAGATCCGATCACGAATCCTCTGGACCACGTTTTTCATTTGCGATCGTACACTTGGGTGCTGGCGCCGAAAGAAAAATACGTGTGCGAAATACGTTACAAACCGTACATTCCATTCTCGGTAAACGTGGATTACTTCACCATCACGGACTCCTTCGGGAACTGTTCAAAAGTAATTACTCGCGGGTCTTGCATCGGTGCGCATAATGGAATATTGAATTTAATTATGTACGTGTACAGGGTGGACCGAGAAAAATTAGATCCGCGAATATATTTCACGCTGTAGAACTCACGACAAAAGGTGTACAATTACAATCATGATACTGCAAAAATAAAATAACTACAATTTTTTCCATCATATATTTCATCGTTTACGATTGTCTCGCGAATGACCGTTGCGTGACCTTGCATCGTGAGTCATATTATACTGGTCTTTCTTTAGTTTTTGCTGTTAAAGTGTAATCAAAGAATATAACAGTACTGATATATTTCTGTGAACTTTTATTTAAAAATATTTCTACAATATTCCTACAAATAACCTTGAACGACCTTGCATCACATATATTTCTCTTAATGATAATTTTTATTGGTTCACCCCGTGCAATGATTATTCTTCTTTATTTTTCATATTGAACAATTTTTTCAGGTCCCAACGTGACTTGCTCGACGTCGAGAATCGTCCTGATAAGTACCGACAAGAATCCTGAACCAAAATGGCGGATCAAGCTCATAAATAATTCAAGGGCATCGGCTCTTTTCATGTTCGCTATAGACGATAATTACCAGCCATTTAAATCGGATAAGAAGCAAGGCAGTATTCATCCTCTTGGCTGCAAATACGCAACGATTACGTTCACTCCGTCCGAGGACGGAATTTATAGTTATCGTTTGTTCATCTTAATTCTGCATCAGGTAACTTATAAGTTCCGAGTTCCGAAATTGCTCTTAATAACAAAATTGTTTTTTTTCATTTAGGAGCCGATCGTCATCGATTTGTACGGATACCGTAGCGCGGTTTACAATGGAGAAGATCCGAGTTATTTTAATTTTCCTCCGAAAGAAAAAAGTGGTTTTGTAGGATATGTAAACGATAGCATCGACGCAACCGCCGACTTGCCTTCCGTGTCCTTATCGAAAAATTATTTCGATTTTGGCCGCACCGAATTTGAAATCGAAAATGATAGTCAGAGGATCACTCATGCTGTGTGTCTCACTAATCACAGTCCATGTGATCTATTAATCGTCTGGGAGAAAGGTGATTCAATTTAATTTATAGACCAACAAGTTATACGCGCTAATTTCTTTCGAGACTATTATAATTAATAAATTTTAATATTGTTACAGATCGTGACAATGTTTTCAACGTGACACCAAACCATCTGCTTGTGAAGGGGCAGCAATCAGTGTTGTTTGATCTTACTTTCCATCCAAATGCGAGTAACAATTTATTTGGACGAGAGATTGTCGCTTCCATTTTCAGAAGACACTGGGAGGACATTGTGTTCCCATTTGTTATGGCGATTAGAGTAATAGGTGTGATTATTTTAGATTAAATTTGATTAGAGAGACTGTGATTACCCCTGATACGCTCCTAAAAAATAGCTGCAAAAAAACTAGGATAACAATTCACCCATTTTTATTTTATATGTTAGATCAACACATTATGTTTCA
Organism: Lasioglossum villosulum; assembly: GCA_963971365.1. Taxonomy (NCBI): domain Eukaryota; kingdom Metazoa; phylum Arthropoda; class Insecta; order Hymenoptera; family Halictidae; genus Lasioglossum; species Lasioglossum villosulum. The sequence continues at coordinate 22,346,471 of OZ020503.1, read as the reverse complement.
TTTATAGCGTCACATTTTAAAGAAATACATCCCCCGACGTAGACGTAAAAGGATGAATAATTTGACAGTATGTGTAAATATTGAATGGGTGAATTTTAATCCTGAGGAACGTATGAGGGTTAAAAATTGAATCTTGACTATATTAAACCAAGCAATCTAACGAGGCAAGAATGAATAAGCAAGGAATATTTTAATCGCTTAGAATTTAGAGAAAAAAAAACTAATTTGAACTATTTGTAGGTCACTCGTTTCCGGTTTCATCGAACGGATGGATTCCGCAATATGAAATACCTCAAACTGTAATAATGCCGCCATGCGTGCCACCATTTCCGGTTTACACGACGTTCTTGGTCAGAAGGTTCGGTCATTTACCCCTGATGTTTCAATTCGTTCCACCACCGAACTCCCGCTTCACTGTGAAGCCAATGCTCGGCTTGATTCACGAGTACGATTATTATATCATACTATTTGTTAATAATGAGGTCTTCGTTCGCGATAAGATTGACAGAACCGAACAGATTCGAATCAGTGATGTCAGACCGATGTCACGCTGCTATGATTCAGCTCAGGTGCCGGTTACTTATAGTTCCCCTAATTAGTCTAGCTTACACATGAATTAAAACGTTGATGTAGCGTGACACATCATTTTAGCTTGCACGCGTAGTATTATCTTCATTATACGTTGCAGACATTTTCAAATAATTATGGTGAAAATGACTCCGAAAAATGAAAACGAGCAGATTTATTTAGAACGATGGACAATTTACTTCAACGGGAATACTAAGAACGCCAGTTACATAGATTTCAAGGGCTACGGAGAGTACGCGAACATAATGTTCCTGAACGGCGGTGTATTAGATTTCGCACCGGTTTTACCGCGGTGTCAGCAATTCAAAGAATTCGGATTTCGAAACACCACGAGACACAAGATCAAGTAAATCAATGGGAGTTTGTCCTGGAAATTGATTTATTTGACGTCATTGATATATGTACATTGATGTATTGATATCATAGATACACATTTTACCAAATACCAACCGAACTCGCTATGCAGACATCAAGCGGAGTGCTTGAGCCGAATGAGACTTTGATTCAGGAGTACTCGTTCCAACCGAGCGAACCGTACGATTACGATTTCGAGATGCAATGCGTATTAATTGTTATGAAGAATGACAGTATCATTGGGTTGAAGAGCTGCGTGATTCTACGGGTTCGCGGACGATGCAAGGAGGGAACGTTAGTGGTAAGAATTTGATGGTAAAATCCCTTTCAATAATTCGTTTTCCAATTGAAAGTTCGCCCTCTGTTCTAGGCAAATCCCGAGGAATTAAACTTCCAAGAGATGGAATACAATTCCACCAAAACACTGAATTTTAATTTATACAATCATAGCGATGTAAATATTCATTACAAACTAATTTGTGCCCATCGAAATTGGCCACTTGGTAATCTTGAACAAGATATTCAGATTCGTCCAGCCATAGGAACCATTTTCACTACTTATCCGAAAAAAATCTCGATTTCAATTACACCGCATACCCCCGGTTATTACGAATTTGTTGTCCAATATTTAGTCAGAACTAATTCTCGAATAGATACTGTTTTGTCCAATCAAATACCTATCAGAGTTTGTATCGCGTGCTGTATGTGTATATTGCCCACTTTACAGGTAAAACACTTTCCTTAATTACTTTCTATGTTATTGTCGTATTTTAATTTTATATTTATGTTTCAACAGGTTCATAATATATGTACCTATGGAATCAAGCAAACATCTCCAATGAATGTGAGCAAACCATTTTTGTGGAAAACTCTGGAAATAGATAAGTATGATCACAAGAATTACTCGGTTATTATGTGATCTGATTGAATAAGTCTGATTATTCGTTTTATGTCTAGATTAAATACAATTTTTAAGGAAATAGTGCCAGGAGAAAGAGAGAAATGGAATGTAACATTCTTTCCGGTGATCGCAAACCAGGAAACTGTTTTCATAAAACTAACTTTAAAGAATTGCTCAAGATTTTCTGTTCCTTGGAGCTTCAAAATGCATCCGTGTGGCTGCAAACCTGTTCTGAAGAAGATAGGCTACTCGTTTCAGAAGAAAGAGCTTGATTGTTTTCACAAAAAAATTTGCTTTCTGCAACCACTGTCTGGCAAATTAGAAGTACACGTCTTTGGTTATTAATAGACTGCGGATCTTTATGGAAAATAATGTTCAGCAGCGATTGTGGGCAGCAGTAGCTAAACAAATATTCATTTCATCCCCTAATAGATTTTTCTAATTTTACACTGTTTTATATTTCACCTAGCCAATTTCTTCATAAATGCATAAAGATCCGCAGTCTAGTTGTTTTAATACAATTTTAAGCAAGAATGGTTTGTCTACAACGTCGCGTAAAATTTGTTAGGGGTATACAGAAGCTGTTCTCACCATAGAAGTTCATCACACAGTTGTTGGAAAATCAAAGTTAACTTGGGATTTGGACATAGGACACGATCGCCATATTACTTTAAATATGTTACTTGATTCCATATCTGAGTCGGAGCAAGAATATAATTTTCTATATGAAAGTTCCGTAAAATTCGGACATATTTATTTTGGGAACAGAGATGCAGTGTACAAAGTAAAATTTAGTTTCAATCATTTCTTTGGAATCAATATAAGCTAAACGAAATTGTAGGTGCATTGGATATGTAACATTACGAATACGAATTTAGCGTATTGCGTGAACGTCGATGATATATCCAAGATCAATGAGCGATATCATTGCGAACTGTTTTCCTGTTTAACTATGGCTGGCATCGTGGAAGCTCGATCAGCCATGCCTTTACTTTTAAGATTTCAGCCTAGAATGTTTGGGCTTTTCAAGGTATAAATAATTGTAATTCATACTTTAAAATGCTAAGAATTATACTATAGAATGTTCTTCTCCCACAAGGTAGTAGTTCCAATAACATTGGGTCATCATACGATGGAACTGAGATTAGAAGGAGAGTCGTCCTGTGATTTTAGATCAACTATAGTCGGAAAATCAATACCATCTTATTGTACCTGCAAAAGTTTAGGATTTCCTGTGTATTTCAATATAGATTGCATCGATATGTGGTCTCTTCCAATGCACAACACCATTATTAAAATGATTATTATACAAAATAATTTGGATCAGGATGCACTTGGCTTCGAATGGAAATGGTAGCTTTTAAAATTCTTTAGTAAAAATCGAACACTTTCTAATTTTCATATTCTCAAAAAAATCACCGAACTGTTTTAGTAAACATGCATCAGAGATACTTGGAGTCGAGGTATTTCCCCGTAAAGGGATCATAGGTCCAAACACCGTGAAGTGTTTCCAGCTGAAGCTATTCACAAGAGGGTACTCGGGCAGATGCGATCTTGATATATTCTGCGAATTTATGAATGCCAGTGATGAACGGAAATATCGAAGAAGTATTCTGAAGTATAATCTTTTGAGCAAAGAATTGGAAGGACAATTTGTTATCACAGAAAAAGGCACCACTGTCCCAGTAAGCGATTCATGTCGAAACGAACTTGTATGAATATTTCTACCAGGACTATTGTTGTCGTAGAAACCATGGCTAAAAATACTGGACAAACCAGAAGCATTTCACAAAACATTGAGCTTCCGTTGCACCATATATCCTATAGAAGATGAGTGTCTAAGAGTCAGCTTAAAAGAGGAACTGGAGGCTGCACCATCGCATGCGATTTTCCTCGATGACAGAGCGAACTGTAATATTACGGGGAGCGAAAAAGAACTTAACATTGCCACATTCATTTTGGAAGGTTTGTTATGGTAAATATTAGTTTTAATTATAAAAATATATAAAGAATAATGAAAAATCAACCCTCTTAAAAATCATATTTCGTAGGGATATTGTTAATGGTAGAAGATTCCTGAAAACGATGAAAGAAAGTTTAATACCTAAGACGAAATTATATTATTCCCAGTTTGCGATGAGCCTAGCTGAGCGAAAAAGATTAATAAAAAGATCGTTCATTTCACCACCATTCACATTTATTAATTCCATATTAGAAGAAGTATATATAACGATAATAAAATCGATTTGTAAATTTTCTGTGATATTTTAAATAATATTTCTTCTCAGATATTGTTTCTCATATTACACGAAGAATTTTCTTTGGATATGGCTCATTTAATTCCTAAAGAGGATGTAAGACACGCTAATTACATCAAAACTATATTGAAACATCATATACCTCACGAGGAGGAAGGTAATATGGAAACATAATTTTTTTAAAAAATCAGTTCTTTAATAACATTCGTGTTTTAATAGAAACCATTATATAAACGCTATTTTCTAGATATTCCTTTGCCAGTCGGTCAAATGAAAGAACATCATACAAAAAACGCATTCAGAGTGTCCTTTTCAGAGTAAAATTAAATAGTAAATACTTAAGTAGTAAGTTATACTTGATACTAACTAATTTCCTTTGTATATGGATCTGGAATCCGTCTGAACACAGCCAAAAACTTATCTCCCTTATTCCTTGTAACTTTCTGGCCTTCTTCTGTACTTTCATACAATTTTTCCACGATAGGATCTTCATTCTGTGTAGGAAATAAATTAATAAATAATTAATTCATTCAAAACAGTATTTGGGTCCTCACACACCTCTACTTATTCATATTCAGAGAAACTTACGCATTCCTTCTCAGGAACATCAACGAACAGTGGATGTTCACGAAAATGTTGTACTATCCACTCGTGTAGATCGTGAACGTCTGTTACCGTATATACAATTGCCTTTAAATAATACACACAATTAATCATTTTTATTTAAGAAAAATATTAATTCAAACTGTTCAAAAGAAATACTAAAAATAATATTACCCCTTCAGCTAACGCATAGGCATATTCTGCTAGGAGTGTCTTGTTTATAATCCTCCATTTATGTTTAGACCTTTTGAAATGTGGATCTGGATACAAAAAGAACATTTTCTTCAACTGCAATAATATACAACAGCAATTAAATTCAATGAAATTTATTAAGTTTTTCGTTTAAAGTCATATTCTGATTTGTACCTGCCCTTTGTAAAAATAATTTGGTAAATATTTCATTGCGTTAGTTCTCAGACAAGCTATGTTCTGATATTGTCCGGGATTCTGGGATCTTAACGCGGCTATACGATCCATTACATAGTCAGAAACTTTTACTCTGATTTCCATACCAAGAATCAGAGTATCAGGAAACATCGGTGACAATGTAACTGTTACAGAAAATATTGTACCATTAGTAATCATCAGACTGCAGACTTTTATGTGTTTACGGCGTATGCAAATTTTCAGAAAATATTAGAATTCGATATTCAATAGAATCTGGTACGTTTTTTATTAATTTGCATAAACATCCACAGTCTAGTAATCATTATTACAACTGCAATTCTACATACCTAACAAACCTCCGTAGCCACAGCCAACATCAGCAAATTCTACAAGTTTGTGTTCGACGTCTTTCCCATCAGATTCACTTTCATTGTTTGAGAAGTAATGTGGATATAGTGAACTCCAGTTCATTTCATCAGGTTTGACAGGACTAGAAAGAGTTTCATTTAAAAGTGATGTCAGAGGATCTCTGAATGAAATTTTACAGTAACAATAACGTTGGATTATGATGACTGTAAAACAGTTTCGTTTTACTTGTAAAATGAAACACATACTATTCTATGCAGTGATCCGCTATGGGATTCGAGTGGGCCCGTTGTCTGTAATATTTTTTTTGCGGCAACGGTAGTAGCTCTGACATGATTGCAGGGTTCAACGAAAACAAGTCCACATGGAGTGAAGATTCTTAACCTAACCCGATTGAAACCCAACCAAATTGACTGTCCGACATAGTTCTGCGATAAGTACTTCGCCGGTTTTACGTTTTGGTACAGTATTTCTAAATTCTTAAATTCTTGAGAGATTTAATTTAGTGAAAGGGAAAAAAGAAAAATTGAATTTTGTAGTTTCATTATTTAATAAAGTAGATGGAACTTAATTTTAATAAACAGTTGAATACTTTTGTATTTTGAGATATTGATTTTTTACAGATAAGTGCAACAGATTTCGTGTATAAAATTCATTTTAATAGAGACCATTTCAGTTGCTCCTTGGCAGACTGCAGAACCTAGAACAGAAACGAAGCATTCACAAACGTATATGAAAGTTGCTTAGGTATTGTTTAACAACACTGCCTTCCAGGTTCACAAAAACTTACAATCAGAGACTGTGCGAAGAATGTAGAATGATGCATGAACACAAAATAAAGAAATCAAAAATGTTTCTATGTTTCAAATGGACACAAACTTTACTAGAACAATAGGTTTATCAAGATTGTCACGTAATACTAATTGTTACCTGTGCAACTGTTTGTTCTCCCAAAGGAATGTCATCTATTCTCAACGCTACTCTTTGAACAACACTGGAGGCATCGGCATCCAGAATAATCCTAGAACAATTTTGTTTCGTATTATCTCACCGGTGCTAACATTTCATTTATTTACTTGTTCCATATATATTAATTACCCTCCATCACAAATTTCATCCATTGCCAACATAACTATGTCCAAGCTATCCAGAACTGCTCTTTTCTCAACATTTTTTCTTAAAATTTGACTTACTGAATCGTATAAACAATTTAACACACTCATCAGGATAAGCTGAAACAATATTAAGAAATATATTATAAATTAGCATAATTCTCCTATTGCTACTAATTTATTTTTAATCTCTTTTTAATCACTTAATCCTGTAGGATTTCCAGGATAAAAGCATATTCGGGCACCCCTTTGGGCTAACGGTTACCTGTGTGTATGAAATTTCAGCTTTCTAAAGCTACTGTGTTCCTAGATTTTTTTTTCATTACAGAGGAACTTAAATAACACTAATTTAATTTTAGCAATTAATCCTGAGGGATTTCTGGGATAAAAACATATTTTATATATTTTTACCGTTACAGAGGAACTGGCAATTGTATTGAACAAATCGTGTAATTGATACGAGTGATATTTAATTACTATACGCACCTCATTCTCATTAGAACTGCCCATTACGTAGAAGAACAAATCCACGTTACTCCTATAAACACAGGTTAAACCATCCAGCATAATGATCTCTGCGTTTGCCCTGTGAGTCTTGTTGAAAAGATTCTTTTCAAATGCTTTTTGTTCCTTTGACGATGGGAATATTTTCTTATCGTAATATTTGGCCAATATTCTGTTGCCATCATTGTCAAGGATGGCCATGCCCTTGACAGTGTAAAGTGTTGGTTCCTAATGTAAAAAGAGAATTGTAAAGCGAGAGGAAACAATGTTTGTATTTGAGTTTTTCCACGTATGCACCCATGTAATATTTGATTACAAATTTCAAAACAATTTTTACTGATCACAGTGAATTGTAAAAGGTTCTATTGCAAACAGTTGTACTTGGCACTAGTATTAGGAAAATAAACAGTAAATGGGAACAGACAGGAAAAGTAAACATAAAATCAGTAAAAATCATACGCGTTGTAGGTAATCGTGATCCTGGTCATTCTGATGCATCGGAAAGAGGTTATGTTGCACAACTTTTGATGATCCACCACGATTCATGATTACAGTCGTACAGAGTAAGTACGGGTCAATATTTACATCAATTATGAATTATTATAAGACGTACTATAATGCGAAATCTGCGTAAAAGAACGAATACGTGAAGTAAACGAATCTACCAATAGCTAGCAACCCATATTCACGTCATGCTTGACGCGTCAATATTCTGGCAGATAAAAACGAATCTGCTGCCATCTATATTAAAATTTCAAGCTTCGGTTACATTACACCTGTAATCTCGAATTTATAGAGCCTCAGAATTGACGCAATAAAGAGTTTATCATGTGATCAGGTTAATCATGTGTCTTATTTTCTTTCCTTCCCAATAGGCAATAGCTCCTGCGTGCTATTCAACGTCATAGGAAAGTGGGCACCGGGATAACGTACAAATAAGGCGGAAAATGTCACGCGACAATATTGGAAGCGACAACGAAATGGTCCTCTCAATTTTAAAATAGTAATATTTATTTAATAGTATAAAAATGTAGATAATTACTTATATGTTTATGTATGTATATGCGTTAGAATATAAGTTACGTATATGTACAATATCAACATTTTATGTATGAAAATACAATGAATAAATAAAGACAATTTCATAAAGAACCGTATATATTTATTGCACCACCTATTTTTCCCGAACGGCTTGCTCGATACTGAACTGTACTACAGAATTTTCGTGCCACCTCTTTCGATGTCGTGTTTTCCTAATACAAAAGTTGATTTTCGAGATTTTCCAAAAATTTTTCGCACTCTGAAAAGTCATTGAGTTGTACTACTTAATTTTCAAAATTTTCGACCGTCCGGCTTGCCGTTCACTTTTACTACTGAAATGCTAATACCTCCGTCGGCAACATGTTCTCCTAGTACAAAGTTCAATTTACGAGGTTTTCGAAAAATTTTGCCAATTTTCGACCGTCTGACTTGTCAATGAGTTGTACTACTTAATTTTCGAAATTTTTCGGCCGTCCGGCTTGCCGTTGTCTTGTACTACTGAAATTCGAATACCTCCTTCGGCATCATGTTCTCCTAATACAAAGTTCAATTTACGAGGTTTTCGAAAAATTTTGACAATTTTCGACCGTCTGACTTGTCAATGAGTTGTACTACTTAATTTTCGAAATTTTTCGGCCGCCCGGCTTGCCGTTGACTTGTACTACTGAAATTCGAATACCTCCTTCGGCATCATGTTCTCCTAGTACAAAGTTCAATTTACGAGGTTTTCGAAAAATTTTGCCAATTTTCGACCGTCTGACTTGTCAATGAGTTGTACTACTTAATTTTCGAAATTTTTAGGCTGTCCGGCTTGCCGTTGACTTGTACTACTGAAATTCGAATACCTCCTTCTATATCATGAAAATCTCGAAAAATTGAACTTTGTATTAGGAGAGCATGATGTCGAAGGAGGTATCCGGAATTTCAGTAGTACAAGTCAACGACAAGTCAGACAGCCGAAAATATTTTGAAAATCGTAAATTAATGTTCTCTTATTACAAAACCGTAATAAGTTAAACCGTTTTGTCGAATTTTTAAATAATCTTGTATTACTTAAAATTTTCGAATCGCATATTCGTGTAATGGGTAGGTAAGAAAGGACACATTAATTGTTGTAACTAATATTCTTTATTTTCCACCAAACGATTACAATATTAAATGTGTATTGTGACGATATGTTACGAACATGTCTAGCAGGATTGCGGTGAGATGGGTACGAATAAAATATATTGAATTGTTGGGTGATTAGTTAAATAAGCAGTACGTTCTACCTTAATATCATTGAAAATATATGGGCAGAACTTTCAAGAAAAATTGATGAGAATTGAAAACAATACAAAGACGTAATGGAATTAAAACTAAGTATTGCTACAAATTGGAGTCTTTTAAGACAGAAATGTATTAAAAAATTGTTTAAATCAATTCCTAATCATTTAGTAGATGTTATATAGCAGGAAGGTGATTTTACTAAATATTATTTTGGAATTCAATAAAATATTTCTGTTCAATCATATTTTTTAATAATGTTCTATCATCTTTTCTAATTTCTTTCGTATACAAGAGACAAACTTGCAATTCTATATGGATGCTTTAAAGGACATATTTAATATGTATATAGGGTGACTAATATGTACATATATCCTATTGTGTTATATAAAATATACAAATACATCAAATGTTCTATCATTTTGTCCGGCACTATACAATCATGAATTGCTTCATAAATAAATTGTTGACTAAGCGATTGAAAACTATTACAAGCTTTTCTAGCTTGTAGTTTTTTCTTTCTTCTTTATCAGCATCGTACATTTTCGGAAAAATTCTGGTCCATCCCAATGGCCACTGTAAACGACAACGGTATAAAACTCCAATTTCTGGTTTTCGTTGTCACATTGAAAATGTAAAAATTCTAATCAACTTACCGTAACATTAAGTGCCAGTAGAGCAATGGGAAAATGTAGGTCTTGAGAATAAATGTGAAGTAATATTCTCGTCCTTGATTCACTGGAAATGTTTCCAGCGGTTTCAATTTATAATCGAATTCGGCTAAAATACATTTAGAGTAGCCAGTAACTAGAGGGCAAGACGAATATCCATTATAAGCCATAGTCATTGGTTTACCAACTAAATCGTTGCAGATGTTTTTGTATAATACTTTTCCTTGGGCCGCTGAAAATGAAATATACATTATTAAACAAATTCCAAGTCGAATTTATTAAACATTGCAATACCTATCGCAGCCATTGTTTTTGAGTTTGGAGAATTTGTACAGTCTCCTATTCCATATATGTTCGAATATTTCGTGTGTCGTAAAGTTGCGGGATCGACAGAGAGGAATCCCACTTCGTTCGTTAATGCAGTATTTTGTTTTAAAACTTCCGGTGGACCCATCGGTGGACATACATGAAGCAATGAATACTAAAATAAAAATTAGTATGTTGATTTACTGTTTAAAAGTGACTTTTACTTGATCTTCTTCTTTTTAAATACCTTTTCAACAAATATCTCATTCGGTTCATTTAATTTCTGAAACACAGCTTCCTGAGAAGCCGGCGTTATTTCCACAAGATTTGTCTGAACGTTTACTTCAATGTCCCTTCGTTTGCAAACATCCCAAAGCGCATCCGCGTATTTTTTCACGCCAAATATAACTGGTAGTGAAGTGTTGTATACAACTTTGATATTATCGCGTATATTGTGCTATGAGAGATAACGTAATTATAAAAATACAAGCATACAGCTGTCTACATAAAGACCCACAGTTTAGTATTAATAGAACATACTTTGCGAAAGTATTCTTCTGCAATGTACATAATTTTCTGCGGTGCTCCAGGACATTTAACTGGACTATTTGGGAAAGTAAATAGCGCTGTGCCTTCCTTAGTTCTTTTAAGTTTAGTATAAACATTAGATACAGTATCTGGTCCATAAATAGAGCAAACTTGCGACGTATAGTCCTTGAGACCTTCGGCTAAACCTGGTATCTGGTGTAAATATACATTACAATTAATTTCCATTTGTTAATTCAATGATACAAGATAAATTTTCCAACCTCACTTTTTCCCAATGTAGTTGCAGACCCATTGCAACAATCATGATCTCGTATTTCACTGTATCGCCATTGCTCATAGTCACTTGGTTCTGTTCTGGTTCGAAGCTCATTACATTTTCGTGGAGCCACTTCGCATTCTGTGGTAAAACCTGTTTCATTGGTTTCTTAGAATCCTCGAAGGACCTTATACCGCCACCAACTAAAGTGAACATTGGCTGATAGTAGTGTACCTATAAAATATACTTCCAATGAACACGAACAAGTATTCGACGACAGAAACATTGTATATCTTGAAAAAAGAATTTACATCGTTCGGTTCTATAATAATAACTTTGTTAGGGTCTTTATACTTGTTAGCAAACTTCGCAGCCATCGAGCAGCCTCCAGTACCGCCTCCAACTACCAGTATCTTGCACCTGAAGTATTTTCCCAATTTAAACATAGTCGTATGGTTTTGAGTGTCTAATACACTACTGTGCAAAAGAGAGGAGCACCCGGTATAATTATAAGTCATAATGACAAACAATATCTTTATGTAGAGACTGTGTTGTACAATAATTGATTTTTTGTCGCAATAACACATATTCTAAGAACTATTCAATTAAACAGTGGAATCCTTTTTTAAAACTTACTATGTTCTTACGCTTTTCTATTAAGTATGGCTGGGTGCTTCTAGCTTTCGCGCAGCAACGTATATGCAAAATAAAACTTACGAATGGTGAAGATGTCTGTATCCATTCTTCAGCACCAGGTTTCTTGTAAATGGCTCAAAATTGCATGTAAATAGACAGGACATGGGGTGCCGTAAACATTTAATGTGACTCATTGTGGTAGCTGTTAACGTAAAAATATGAATTAGATATATATTTCGTTACATTTTAGTTCTTTAGCAGACAAAATTGCAAAAATTCAACTATTCGATAAATCAAATCAATCAAGGAAGTTTGATGAAAATAAATAACTGATGCAAAAGAACGTCTGTACTACGTTTCCTTTCACTAATAAATACCTGTGTAAAACGCAATCGATGTAATCTGTGTATACTTACAGTGTACAGCAATATGATCTCAGTGCCGGAAAACTTCGGCGGCTGACGAATCGAATAAAATGTAGAATATAAAAAACGTCGCTAAATATATAATAATTCGATCACGTGTAAACGTTACGTGGCCAAGATATGTCAGCCGAAATCTACAAAATACGGGTACATACTGCAAAGTATTAAATGTTCTGCGACCGATAGACACCGATAGCTACAGTATCTTTTAACCTATTTAAAGCAGTGCGCAAACGCGTATTTCAAATTTCGAATGAAATAAAATAATTGACCTCTCACCGTTTTTATTATCGAATTATATAAATCCGCTATCAATTATTCAGAACGATATAACACGCTTAATCATCTTATCGCGGCGATAAAAATTGAAGTAACGTAACATGACACACATACCTATATGTAATTCAACACTTGTATTCGCACATAGGTGCTAAACTGAAATGCCATTTCGGTTTATTTCCTAGAATTATCAGCGAGACCGGATGGAACATAATTCAGCATGCCATATTACGTTGGAAAGAAGGAATAACATTTTTCCATTCGGAAAACCACCGGTACAACGTGTTCGAACTGCTGGCGCGTCTGACCATGACTTACTGATTCTACTTCGCGTATACTCTGTAAAATTTTGGATTTTACTTTTCTTTTTCCTTTTTGGTATATTTAACATTAACCGTACCACGACCGGTGTCACATTTTTTACTTCACAATCATTGAAATTGCAAGGATAATTCAATTAGAAATTATTGAACGAGTTTCTTCATTCAAGCACGCATTGTTATGCGTGGTGACATTCGCCACCGGCGGCATTTTAATCGAGCTTAGGGCATTCGATAGCCTACCCAAAAAGACACCTCTCTACCAAGTTTCTGCCCCATATCTCATCTGTAAGGGTAGTTATTGAGAAAAATCTTAAAAACCTTATTCGGACTATCACGAACATTTTTCTTGTTTATTAATTGGCTAAATCATAGCATTTAATTTTTATTTATATAGATTGATGTATAGCAGTCGCGGTGGTGATGAAAAAGGTTGAGGTAAAGAACAAGCCAGCAGCTAGTTTTAGTCATTCTTTTGCTTCTCTCTTTATTGAGGATAACTTTTTTTTAACGCTGCCTGAAACTAGGCAAGCCCAGCTCAATCCCGAAGATCGTCAGTCGTGAGAAATCGAAGAAAGGCTTTGCCACGTTTTTCCTTTTCCGTTTTCATTAAACTTCTCTCTAAAAATCTCTAAATATACACGCTGGAAGCGAGTCCTCATCGTGATGATACAATGATTGTACTCGTGGCTTGAGGAAGGATGCTAATAAATCAGTGGACAAGACACGGCTCGCAAATCATTTCGTTTCCAAGAACCTCCTTCGCACCATAGAACGACTTTAATTACAGAAATTTCGAACAGGAAGATTTTGGAGCTTGTCTCTAGGACCGTCGTAATTTTCCAGATGTAATTTTCATTTATTAGATCCCCTGAATCCTCAGGGTCTCTCCGAGCACCATATCTTGTTCACCGTCGGCTGTGCCATCCGCCTGCACCATGGGCAAAATTTGTTTTTCAAAAAAGTAAACAGAAGAAATAAAAATGTTCTTCTAGTATTTTTTTCGCATTTTCCCTGCAAAATTTCGATCTTCGCGCCAAGAATATCGAACGAAGACGATTTTCTCGCGACTGAGGACTTCCGGAACGAGCCTGTACCCACGAAACGCGGCCGTTTTGGCCTGCGCGTGAAATACAAATGCACGATTTGCAAACGATAATAATAATAATAATAATTAATAATCATAATAATAATTAATAATAATAATAATAAGTATAGACTCTTCACGAATCGTCGTTTCTGTTTAAGTCCTTAAGAATAAATTTATTTACATCGCGGACACGGTTCGTTAACTTCTGTTCGCATCGTTAGAAAAAAAAGAAAAAAAACATTTACTCTCTCGTCCAATTTCATAGATCTCGCTCAAGCTGCTGCACAATTTTTTTTCTCTTTTGTTGGCTTTTTTCGAAGAAGGAAACGGAAGAGAGACTCTTTCACTCTCTCTCTCTATCTTCAAACAATTTTCTATTTTGTTCTCTCTTTGCTCGTTCTTTTTTTTTGTAAATCGGAAATGAAACTTCTCGAGCGAGTCCGTTTCGATCTTCGAAAAAAGGAAAAACCCGCGACAATAAAACATCGTCGGACTTCATTACAATCTAGGATTCTTGTTTGAACAATGGAAACGGCTTCGTTTGTCCGCTGACTGAGAGAAAAAACAATTAGCAATAAACGTCGTTTGTACCGCACAGCCAAGAGAATGCTAAAGAAGTTTGTCAATTAAAGCTTAGCGTCGCTCTAATTTTTTTCCTTTTCTCTCCGATTTCTCTTCGTTTTGTTCTGTTCTATAGAGTTGAAAAACGCGAATGGTTTCGCAGCCTCCAAGCAAAGTTCCTTCTTCGAATTACTCTCGGCCACGGGACATACGAAAATACATATGGTCGGCGCGATAAAATAGGCTCGTCGGCTCCTTCCCCATCCGTTTTCTAATAAGAATGAAAAATATCCCTCGCAGTGTTCGCTACCGACGAGCAAAACCATATATTTTATCGAGCCGAGTCGCCGCACACCACATTTATTGCTAACGGTACCATTTTTTTCGTTGAACGAACGCGTCAAAGGCATTTTTGACATCGATTACACGATCCACGATCACCGGCAAGGGTTAGCCGAACAACCTTCCACTCATTTCAATGGAACACAAATACAATGTAAAGCTCGCAACAATATTTCACAAGTAATATATACTCAAGTATACTAGCATATAAGTACTATATCATTGTAACCGATCTTCCTGTTTCAGGGATGAAAATGGCGCTCGAAGACGAGTTTGCAAACCAGATTTTGTATTTCTAACTTTCAACAAATTTCTGTAACGACTCTATACAGTGATCTATGCACATTAAAAGATATTTGACACTTCCTAATGAGTTATAAAAATTTGCAACAATTTCGCTTATAATATAAAATAAAAAGTTCTATCTGATCTGAGACTGTAACGCTAAATTAAAAATATTAATTTATCCGAGATCTGAAGCTTGTGGAGGAAAAAATTCGAGATTGTCTGCGTTATTGTGTATAAATTTTAAGATAAATCAACGCTTACGGCAGTATAACTTGCAAAAAGATCTTATTCTTCACAATATATATGTTGTACAAAAGAGTCGTTTAAAAATGTATTTACATCGGCGAATTCATCAGTAAAAATCACGCAAGTCGTACGCATAAACTTCCTTTCTACAATTAATACTTTCCGTGATGAACGACTTGCATCCCCTATTCTCGGGGCTATTTTCAACCCTTAAATAGCAACGGTGTCTGTTAAAAAAATAAATGTCGAACATTTTCTCCAGCTCTACAATAACAGCGGTTCTTAAAAGATGAAATACAAAAGAAAAAGGAACCACAACCATTAGCGTTTTATACTGTTCCCTTTCTGTTCTATTAACCTATAGAATTATATATTGTATAAAAAGCTAATGGTCATAATTAAGCGTTAGCGTTTTATCTGATAACAATACGAAAGGAATAAAGCCGGCTAGGATTCGCTTGATAATACATTCAAATCGGAGAAGATCGTTTGGCCAACATCCCTTGCTTAACAATTCGATCCAACAAATCGCAGAATAAATACAGACAATTGTATTCGCAACTTTCCTCCCTATTTTATCGCTTCGTGCATGTTCCTGTTCATTCTCATTTCTGTCCCGTTAACGAGAAACAATTAGGAGGAGGAGGGGATCTACACGACCCCCGATATGCACGGAAAGAATTAATTAATTAATTACGACGACGACGACACGACGACGAAGAAGAAGAAGAATAACGATGGCTATGGGGGTGGGCTGGCGGTGAGGTTCGCTCGAACATCCTTTGAACGATACATGGGGGTCGATTTTTGTTCTCCACCGTTTCGCGGTTCTTATCGTTACCATTATCGTTACATGTATTGGTATGTACATATGTATGTGCGCGCGCGTGTGTGTTCTCCATGGTGTGTCTTCTTGGTGGGTCGGTCTCTGCGTCGGTGTTATTATAATAATCGTGATTAATGGTTTATCAATACTTTTTTTTTTAAATAGTAATTATTATTAATAATAGAACGGGTTAAAGGGGGCTCCGCTGTTCTCTCGGTATTTTTGTTAATTCGTCGACGCGACAACGGAAATCGCTCTCGGATTACGAAATATAGAATATTTTTTATGGTGTCTCTCCCATCTTTTGTGGAAAAACCGGCAGACAAAACGATTCGCTTCGCTCTCCGGTATACAGTAGCACGGCCGTTTTTTTTTACAGGGGACGGCGTGTCTCCCCGATTTTCCCTTTTTTTTCTCCACTTAAAAAATAATCGACCTACGGTGAACGGAACTGCGAGTATTAAACCGTGGTTCGCTAACTATGCGCATGCTTCGTTAAAGATATCGTGTGCTGTCTCGTCCGATGCCGCGTACTGTAACTTGTACCACGTTTCTCTTCGCTTTTCTGTACTCGCAGGTAACGACACGAGTCCAGCTATTTGGACAACCCGACAGGACTATAAGAGGATCCTCCTTTGTATTCTGAATAATTTCTTATTCCTTCTTAGAGACTGTCTTTCGAAGTTCTGATTCTACGCCGAGGATCTTTTAAAAGCAATTACAATTTCATAGGATACTAACAGGCCACTGAGAACAGATTTTCTTAACGCTAGGTTCACAGGACGCTAAAAGTCACTATTTTACATTACTTTATAAGAATAACTAGAATTTGTTTATCAAAGTTTTAGCACTTTAGTTGTAATATGCGTTCAAGGAAATAACATAGTATTCACAGCGAATAACATAGCACGTAAAGTCTCCACTCGTGGTCCTGCTGGCTTGCGTCGCTGACCATTGAAATGTATACTTGCTGGTAGCGAGGTAGCAAATCCCAAGTATTCATCTACCGAACCTTTTTCGCAGGTTCAGGACTGTCTTTGATAGCTAACAATTGATTACAACAGGAAAAAATATGAAAAACATTGTACTGATCCTAAGATAGTTAAGTTCTACGTTGACTTCCGAAGCTAAAAATTCCTTTGTACCCATTCTGGGTTGTCTTAGTTCGAGTATACACTTTGCTGCCTCGTTATACCTCCAAGTACACACTAGAAAGTAAAGATTCAGTGAAGTAGCTGACCCAGTCGGACCGTAAACACTTTCATTGTGGGCTAGGACTGTCTACAGTGTTAAGAGATTTCAGAATTGGTCTAAAGGAGGAACTGGCTTCGAAACTTCTTGCACTCGGTCCTGCTGGTTGAGCAATCCTCACTGTTATCGTTACCCGTAAGTACATTCTCGCATACTTCCACTTCTTTGCGTTTCTTTATTCCTCAGTGTTCTGTGTACGTGTACGGTGTGTTATAACATGTATTGTAACGCGAGACTGTGTGACCATTGTGTATCGAGTCATTTCATTTGGTTTATTTTGGCATACAAAATAATTTTATTTACAGTCTGACAATAATATTAATTATTTTATCTATAGTCCTTTATACTAAATGGCGATAGTATAATTCGAATTACTTACTATATTATGCAGTTTGTCCGGCTATTTACATAACAAAACGGCACGAATAAATATCATTGGACAATGGACCAAGTGGTTTTTTCCTTCCCTTCTCCCTCTATTCTTGTTCTCTGTCCGTCCGCGTGTCTGTCCTGCGTGCACGCTCGTCAAGAACGATTCGCTGCTTAGAGACACGTCGAGAATTTCGATCACCGGTTCCGACGTAGGACCGGCAGGAAACAGAACCACGGGAGACGCTGCAGGACTAGGCAGCAACGAAACAGGCGTGTCTGCTTCCATCGAGATAAAAAACAGATCCCGAAAAAAGGAGAAGAATTTCTGATTCTCGAAAGAGAGACAGAGAGAGAACGCGGTATCAAAAAGAGATTAAATGCACAACGAATGCGAGAAAACGGAAACGGCCAGCTAAGGATCACGATGAAAACAACGATCCTGTCCGCGTGCCTCGTCGGTCGGATTTGCAAATCGCTTCGAAACGTTTCGAACCGTATCTGGGAACGTCCCTGCTTAACGAATCGATCGACGATCAATTTACTAGCCGTCAGAATGGCGACGCATCGTCGTTTCTTCTCGTTCGATGCAAAGTAACGTGGCAGTTGAACGGGATAACAAATGCAAAAGGGGCTGGGAACGTAGGTGCCCTCGGGATCGGGGCCCGGAAGTTCTTAAATTCGATCATCCAAACAATTAGCTCGTCCCATAGATCGTTCCTTATCCTACTTCGTAAAAAATAAACAGTACCTTGTTTACACCATATTTTTGTAGACATTTCTTCCGAGCACGAAACTAAACTTTTTCAAAAAAGAGTCGAACAGCTAATCAATAGATGGAACGACGAAAACGATGGTCGATGCATCAATGATTAAAAGAAAGTGTACGTTTTACACTCGAAGAATGAATATAAATTTCTGCAGTGGCAGTTTCGACTTATCAAAAAATCAAGCAAGTCATACGTAAAATTGAATGTAAATGGGAAGAACTACTCTACACTTGTAATCAGCGTTAAAAAATGACACGACTTATGGGACGTTCTAATACATATCATCTCGCTAACATCGCGCTTTTTTAATCATTTTTTTTTTGTTTATCATATTCTATCTACTCTAAGCTATTCAGAACACAGCTTGCTGTGTTCCCAACTCGCGCGATGTTACGGATGAAGTATGAAGAACTATCTACGTAGATAAAAGAAATGAAAAGAAACCTCTCTACATTTTGGTTGCCATTCGTGCGACCTTAAGGAGGGTAGCGACTTTTCGGTGCTATCCCTAACTTGCTACAACTAATTTCTCAACTAATAATAAACGTACAACGCTTTGAATCGAGGATACCGTGGAACTCGGAACGATCCCGAGGCGCAAAGGTAGAAATCGAAGTTACGTTACAATGTCTATTGCGGACGCGCGAATAGGAAATGTGAGCTTGGATATCGGTCGCGTGATCCAACGACCAAGGACGAAGTGAAGTTTGCTTTCCTGTTATAACTTATCGCGTACCTAATTTCACCTGAGTATAAGAACATTATCTTCCCCGTTTGTGTGCTCTCCCCTTTGTTCTAGTCGGAAGCAGTTAATCGCTGATCGATTCGCGTTAAGCTTCGGCTAGCATAAAGCGGCGTCTTTCCGTCGCGGTACCATAATGGCGGCCGAAACACGGCACCAAATTGGCCGGGAGGAACGGGCCTCGGGAGCGTCTTATCTTGGGGGCGTCCGTTTTTCTTCTTCTTTCTCGTTGAGCAAGCGTGATCAACGAGGAAAGGACACGAGCTCCTCTTCGAGGCCTCCGATCTTGATGGGCAACGACAAACCACAGCGAAGATGGAGGCTGCCGGTTCATGGACGTCGATGTCGGTCAACCGTGGCCGCTCGCAGAGTTTTCGCTTGGATTTTTTGTTTTCCTGTTTTTTACCGACATCCTCTTCGACCGGGGTCCGAATACTACGTCGCGTGCGACTGCTGGGACTGCGACATCTTGCTCGAGCTCTTGTGGTGGCTAGACGAGTGCTTCTCCTGAAAATACAAACAGAACTGTGGTACTTTGCTCCCTCATCGAAAGATCGAACAAAATTTCCCCACTATCGGCTGGTTCTAGATCGTTATCGATCAGTTTGATTGGTCGAATTTTCAGTTCGAGGTTGAACGATGCTGTTCAGAAAAGTTGCGTAAGACCCTCGCTCGTGAAGGGTGTTGTTCAAGCAACCCTCTAAGATTTTTTGATGAAATTCGATCAAGTGTTTCACACATATCTCGTTTTCAGCGACAATTATTCGTGTTCAGAAAATTGTAAAGGAAATGTATTCGATAAATTTTTGTACGAAATATACATTAATAATACTAGAACCTGGAGTATCGAAACAATAATAAAATGATTAACAGATTTCTTGTTAATGCTTTTCGCAAACTATATAGCGTCAACTTCATTGAAATAATTGTGCAAATCGTGCAAAGCGAAGATTTAAATCTTCGTTTTTAATTTCAATTCTTTTCCCAAGCACGAATGATAATCTCTTAAATAAAAATAAATACGCATCGAATATTTCACGAGTTCTGCGATTGAGCCACTTCATCGAAATCGTAGAAAGTGATTAGCATCCTTCGCTTAATGGAACTAGGAGCATTTAATAGAAGATCAACCGATAGTACGTGAAACAGTAATTCGCTGCACGAGTTCAGGAACACAGGTTCCTCCATTTTGGACTAATTACTGCGGTTTCCGGTAGAATCGGCCAGCTTGATCACAGTGGGAGCCATGATGGCCGTCTCTAGGATGTTCTCTTTCGTCCTTTCCACGAAATACTATTTCTATTCGCCTAATTTTTAACAAACTGCGGATCTCTATACAAATTCCGATTTTCTCACTCAATTTTACGAAAACAAGAAATGTTTGCATAGATTGAAAAGATTCCTCGAACGGTTCCCTTTCATTTTATCAGGCGGGTGCAAAGATCTTGGTCTTTTCTTGACTTTTACTTCGTATAAAATCAATTCTCAAATAAATCAATTTGGGAAATATTTTCCACTCTTCATCAGAGATATCAGTTTCGAAGCAATTAATTGATGGGAAAAGACTGAAACTTTTGCACGCACGCTTAACGCTAGAACTACCGAGCACTGAATGCGACTGATATATTTACTTCTCGATAACTTTTAAAAACGTTTATTCTAATGCGTGTGCGAACAAAGAATTTTGCGAAGAGTTTCCGGTTGAAATTTTGTAAATTGGAAAACGTAGAAATCAGTCGTTTAGTCTGGTAGTTCCAGTGTTGATAAGAGTCCGTGTACGCAATGATTGCACAGAGATCCATGATTGAATCGTGAACGAAGCTCGATGATCGAAGAGTTGTTCGAGAAACAATCGCGATCGCTTAAACGAAAGTCTCGATGGATTTGGATCGATTATGGGGATCGGCGAGTTACGTGAACGAACCAGGAGTCAGGTGAGAGGGGGTCATGAACATCGCGTTTCCAGCTGGCGTGAAAGCCCCGGATGAGATCGAACCCCGTGGAATGCTCTTTGAACGAGTGTTAACCGTGTCATCGGCTGATTCCCATCGGTAAAAGGTGGTCGAATGAGAGACGCAAGTCGAAAGCGTGTCTTAAAAATTGTACGCATGCACGCAAACACAAATGAAAGCCTGCTACCGCGGCGCATGCCCATGCAAACACACGCACCCACGCAACATCCATCACAAACATCAACAACAACAACAACAACAAATCAACAACTTCAACGACAACATCCACAAAAGGTAACAACAACAACAATAGCGCCGATGTAGAACAATAACAAAAATTGCTAATCGCAGGTACCCTCCACCAAGCGAATGTCAAAATCAAACACGTGTGCGACTTAATTTTACCGCCATCCTAATCAGCGGACCGGTTATACTGCTCCTCGGCGTGGTATGATATGTATGTCAATGGACCGACTCTTACGCATGATCATCGTAATTACAATACTAATAGCTGTGATCCATATATAGATATATATATATACAAATTTATATAATATATATATATATGTATATATAAATGTTAGTACACAAAAGATGCGGCGAATATGATGTGCGATAATATTATATAAGTAATTAATACACATACATGTATATCCGTATAAATATATATGTTTTCAATAATTTTATATACATCTACATACCGTGCGGTATCCTAGATGCATACGTTTGCCTATTTATATATTTACGTATACATATATGCATATGGTGTTGTGTTAAGAAAGAGACAAAATAATCACTAAGGTACTTTTCGTTTCCACAGAACGTTTATTTGCGATGCTTATTTTTTTTTTCTTGGTCGAACACGTGACGCGTACGGTCCCTGTAATTAATACACGATCTATAAACAGTCGAAAACTCACTGTCTTGAATCATCTGCGTTCGCCATATGTATATGTATACTGTATTCTGTCGTCATCGAGAGAATTCCACACGCGGGTTCTCGGCATTCCCGTTGACTTTTTCTCTTGCCTCCGGCGAGATTATGCGACCCGTCCACGTCCGGGGAGACAAGTGGGTCACCGGTGGCCCATGATCGAGTCCCTTTCTCTAGCCTCGAAACGGAAAACTGCTCGACCGTGTCGTAGATCACCTGTGACCCAAAGTAGATCGTTCTCGGAAATTGTTCGCGGAGTCCGTTTTTCTTAGAGTCATTTGCTTTCGAAAGGCAAACGAAAAGCCGCCGATAACGCGACGCTGATACCGCTCGAACTTGCCTCGCGCAGTCGCGAAAAACAACGTTCATCGTTCGCTGTTTCTTGATCGTTTTATCAGCATTTTCATGCACCTGTTGCGAATCGATCGACGTCGACGCGACTAACCCTTGGAGGATTTCTTAGGAACATTTCTCTCAGAGATTAGATTATGTGTTAGAGGCTTAGACTGGGAGGAAAATGATATACTTCTTTCGTGTAACGATATGTCTTTCGTTTAGTATACACAGCTTCATGCAAAATTTTCTATATCGACTGCGACCAATAATAAATGCATAAAATCCGTAGTCCAAATTTAAGGAATTAGATATTTAATTCTGACGTCGCCGATGTATCAACATTTTTTCTCGAAGGGTTAACACGACACTGTCGACGAAACTATTTACGAAGCTGTTGAGTTATTATTTGTAAAACATCGGAATTTGTACAATCTGTGTAATCTAGATTCGATGCACTTTTGATCGACTGTTTGATGACATCAATGTCACAGGAAATGACTGAACGAACGATAAGGAGGATGATGTGATTTTTGCAACTGGGCGATAAGATGAAAATACCTTTTGCTTTTTGCAATTGCACGGGGAAAGTTCGAGCAGAATATTTCACGGACTCCCTTTCTTTTACCTTTCGAAACGACCTGATCTTCCTGACCGGAAATCCGAATGGTTTCCACAGAACCGATGCAAAAGTGTTCGATATACGCCGTGGAACGCAGATGTTTGTCGTAGAAAAGAAAAAATAGAAAGAAACAGGCAACGTACGCGACAAGTGGTTGATTATACATTGTGTACAGTATTGAATGCAGTGTTTCGCAATTTGTTACACATCTTTCTTTGCCGCGTTCCTCTTCCGTAGCTTATAAACGTCCGTATTATCGTTTATCACTCGTATCGATCGCTGGTCACATATACGTGGGCTCGTGTTTTAATCGTTAATTAATGTATATTTTAATAATATATCGTAAATGTATCTATACATCTATATATAGATATATATGCGTAAACATATGTGTATTGCACATATATATATAATAACTCTTTCTGTCAAAAACTTCATTTTTTTCATTTTAATCTCACTATCGGAGAGTACAAAACCTATATAATTTACCTTAGCAATTATTTTGTCTTCGTACGACTGCCACAATTGCACATATAATGTTCTTTTTTTTCTATGTTTCTCTTTGAAAACAACTAGGCCGATCCCGTTCGATCTCTGGAGCCTGCATCGATCCTGCACGCTACACATTTTCTCGATCCTTTTTCTCACTATCTCTCTCTCTCACTCGCTCTCTTTCTTTCTTCGTTACAACGCCGTTACTAAATTAAGGCCAGGATAAAGAGGTCCTTAACACCTAAAGGTTATTCGTTGCTTTTTACATCCAGGAAGAACGCGGGGTTGTGTGCTTCGAAATTCCGAAGACAACGTTCCCAGGCGCACAACAGAATTTTACAAAATTTCCGAGACATTAAGGGGAGAACGATAGTGACGCGATTCGCGTGCAAAACATTGGCGATACCGTCGAACGAAAAATCCCGGCGTTCTTCCTGAATCCTCCGAACTGTTGCAGGGGTTGCATCGAACAACCCCGGCCGTGTAACAATTATAATAACCGGAACAGGCCTCGATTTTTCGGGGGTTGGTGGGTGAAATGTTTCTCGAAAAGCCCGCGACGCTGAAAATCGTAGAGGTGCGTTCGACACCTTCCCGCGCAAATGTTCATAGTGAATTCGGATAATGATTTCTGCACTCTGTGCACGCGAGAAAAACGCGTGGAAAGGCCTGGGAAACGAGGCGACCGATCATAGCAATCACACAGTACACATGTAAATGGTCTACGTCGAGAGTAGTAGGTACTAATCGTGACAATAATTATAACAATCAACAACAATGACATCGATGCGCTATTTAACGCTAGCGGGCACGATTAAAAGAATATGTTTCTCTTTCTCACTCTCTCCCTCTCTCATTATATTCTTCCTAGTTTTAGCCCTTTTTCTCCTTCTTTGTCTGTCACAAAAAAATGGCAATCACAAATGACACGCGCCGTGCATTCGTGTTTATTATATAAACGCATTCTTAATAAATTTATATATTTGTATATATATATATTTATATCTTTATAATATATTAATGTCACACTGTCTCTGGTTCACACACACACACTCTCTCTCTCTCTCTTTCAACGCGTTCCTGAGATAATATCCTTTCTATAGCAATGATTTATTCCTATTTTTGTTTCCCCTTTTTTTTAATCTGTCTGTATATATTGTCGAAAACGTGGACATACGTATATGGATGCGTGTGTCTGTGTGTTTAATTGCGTGTCCTTGTGTACGTCTATTATTAATAAGAATAAAAAAGGTCCCATGCGCGCCACGATACTCCAAATAAATATAAAAACGAACTACATACACTCACGAGAGACACGCACGGTAATCGAACTTGAAGCATTATTGTACAGAAGAGTGTAAAAAATAAAATTCTTAAGTGAACTATTAACTAATTGCACGACGATTCTTTTTTTGTTTTCTCTCGACCGATACGATCTCTTGGCCACCGAGCACAGTCGGGCACGAGAAACTCAATTATTGTAGTCGATTGTAGTCTGGATTTGTTTTTTTTTCGATCCTCGGTGATCGTTCGTCGGATAAAGTCTCAAACATGATCATTCTCAAACTCGTATTAGGTTCCTAACAAATATTACACATTCAGAAAATCACTGTATATTCCACGTTTGTGAAAGACATCGATAAAATTGCTAGACAATTGTTCTGCCTATCGCGCACAATCACGAATATTCTCTTTTTATTTACATAATAATCTCATAGTTTCACTGTACTGTTTAATAGACCTTAAAGAATTTTTGCAACCATTATTAAAATATTACACGTGTAATATGTTATTTTCAAGGAATGCTTTCATCTTGAAGAATCAAAAAACAAATTGACACTTTCGCTACTGTCTTTAGTAAAAGATCACCGAAAAATTGTATTCGTCTTAAATTCAGCAGAAAGGCCTTCGAGATATCCTTCTTTCATTTTTAATCGTTTGAAGTATTTCACAATTAAATGCAACGGTATAAAAGTGGAAGAATCGGATCTCCGAACGAGGAATCAAGAGAATCTGTATTTCTCCAGTATTCCTCGGCCTGCGATGTCCGGGTCCATGAAGACCCAGCCTCACAGACTTCTCAGTTTCTTTCGACTAAATTGCTTAATTTTAATGAATCGGTAAATAGAGAAGAGTAATCCTATCTAGAAAAATTGTTGAAGACCTCGATGGACCCGGAACATCAAGATAAACATTCCTACTTTCGCTATGAATAATTACTATGCAAAACAACCCGGTCAATTCACGAAATAACCACAATTGTTCAGTTTCTCGATTCCGGAGGCGAGGCAGGAACGATTTTCAAAAACGTTTACACTCGATCTACTCTTTCCTCCGCTTTTATCGGATACGTGCAGAAGTCGCATCGTTTGAGCGTGTCGACCACGTTCCTCGCGATTCCGGGTCCCTAGATCTCTTGCGAAACGATCGCTACGAAGCCAACCGTCGTGATCCAGCCATCCCACGGTCGCGGAACAACTTTGTGGATCTCTGGAAATCGTCGATCGTTTAAACTCGAAAACACGGATAATCGGTGTACGATAGTTCCTCGAATTTTCACGCGTCGATGATAGTTCTATCGATGGCCCGAACACTGACAGAGTAATGTACTAGCTAGCCAACAAAGTTACGTAGAACTTTACAAACACGTGCATACTTCCAAGCAGCACACACCGAGATAATACACTAACGAGCGCGTACACTCTTACTCTAATTCATGTATACAGATTTTGCGGGACTGTGTGTATCCGTGTGTCTGTGTGTATAAGATATATTTTTTTAAGTAACTTTGTAATAAGTTTTTCATTTTTTCTTCTAGTTTTTTTAGTTTTTTCCCCCTCTCTTTTTCTCTGTTTCAAACGTCCACCCTCCCTGTGACCCTTTGCCAGCAAAGGAACTTGACCACCCTGAAACGAACTTTCCTCGATATATCATTGATATTACAAAGAGGGGGTGGGTGGGAAAGAAGTAGAAAAAATCAGAAACAGAAGAATTGAAAAAAGGGCCTATCTCTCTCGCGATTGAGCAGGTAGTTAGGATCCACCGACACGTTTCGCCGTGACCGGAAGTTGGTTTGCTTCCCCCTCTTTTCATCTGGCAGTACTTCACTCTCTCTCTCTCTCTCTCTCTCTCTCTCTTTCTCTCTATTTTAACAACGTCCCTCTCCAAAATTATATGAACAGTTCGATGCAAAAGTGATGCGAGTCAATTTACCCTATCAATTCCTTTGTACAACAACCAAATTTTGAAATTGGTTTATTCAAAATGTCTATTCGAGGTGGCACAGCACAGTAGAACCTCGGTTAACCGAACTGATCAGGGAAACGTGAGGTGTGTCGGCTAATAGAACAGCCACTTGGGCACTGTGCTAGATCAAAATCTCACTTCTGGGATAAATTGTGCTACAGTTGGACCACCTTATATCGAATAGTACAAATATAAAAGACGTTCGGATACCAGAGAATTCGGACATCGACGGTGTTCAGATAATCGAGGTTCTAAGTGCTTTCATCCTCATTGTCCAGTGGGCAATTTTGTTTCACTTACATCGCTTTTGCATCGAACGTCTCGCGTGTCTCCGTTTTCTCGATCGAAGTAGATCATCGCGAACTTGTTTCATTCCCCTAGAACAACTACCCCTTCGACAACCGGGCACTTTGTACTCATCCCGAATAATCATCAGAAGTCGGACACTGTTCAACTCTTCAACGAATCGCGACACTGTCACGTTGCTCGATCTTCGTGGCCGCAGTTTCGATCCTCTTTCTCTTCCCAGATCCCGAGGACCGTCAGCCACCGCGTTCGTTCTTCGACGAAGACTCTCCCGCACTCATTTTCGATAACTACTCTAAGGAGATGCGCTACAGGTACAAAGGTGGAAAGATCGAAACATGGTGATTCGTAACACTAGGGGATAGAGATCGTACGGCATGCTGCTACTTCTACCATTCACAAAACTGGAAGAGGTGAAGAAGGGGGGATGGAGACCAGGTGAAAAGATCCAGCCACTTCTGTTCCTCGTTTCTATCTCTTGGTTCGAACCGGATTTTTGAAAATTACTGCACGATTTCCGAGAGAGTACCCAAATTTAACGCTAGAGCCACCGGAGCAGAGGTACACAGACTGCGTATGCAAAGTAAAAAATGTCTACATCTGTTGCAAGAAGTAGAAACCACCTAGGAATTTGTTCCTTTTTTTAAATTGGATTAGCTGGTCGAAAATAGCATGACGATATTCATGAATTCTTTCGCGTATTTCTGACCAGAATTTATAATTCATATCCAGAGAATGAAAATAGTCCTCAAACTTATAAATAATTCCTGTTTTTAGGAACAAATTCTAATGCGTTTATCATTTGTCTGATCAATTGTATCAAGTCATTGTAGATAATGGCAACATGCAATGGTTTGTTTTTTTCTTTCAAGGAAACCAAAGAATATCTTGGTTAGGATTTTGCAGTCTTTTGAACTTCCGTCATACACTTTCCAAACCCTCTTTGCATTATATACATTTCGTTGAACAAAGTGGATCATACGAGATTAATGTCAACCTCGCCCATATATATATACACAGATTATTAGGTAATCCATCTAAATGACAAAATAATGTCGTACTACCTAGCCAAATTTGAAGAACTACTTTCAGCTCCTAAGCATGAACGATAATCAAAAGAAATACGTGTTTTCTATCCTATGTGTTAACAAGTTTTGTCAGTCCCTATAAGCATTAACCTTTGCACACTGCTCAAGATAATTCAGATATTCATATTTTAAGAATTGGTCCACAATGAACATTCGATTCTGAAAAAGATCTAGTTTTTAACTGCAATATCCACAAACTGTTGACATCAAATCAATGTCAATATTCCAGTAAGACGAACTACTATTGAAAGCAACAGTCTGCTTTTGGTTGCGATTAACATTGTGTAAGAGTTAATACTTAAGATTTCTTGACACGTGCGTTTGGAAGAGATTAACAATGCAATTAGTTAACATTTCCAATAACAATACAAACTCGCCTTGACGAACAGCCCCAAGGAGTTTGAGAATAACGAAGGACCGTTATCGAACCGAGGTACATTACTGCTCATGGAAGCACGAACACGTGAAAATTAAGAGAAAAATAAGAACAGAAAATTACAGTAACATCATTTCTAATGAATGATGCTAACATTTTTCTTACTATTCTGCACTGACACTTTTACGTTTGTATAAACATATAATTATTACACTATAAGAAGTTAGATGCAGTCGGTTAATGTTGTTGTCAAACGATGTTAATATCAAATAATACTGTCGTCGACTAAAGTCATTTCGTAAGTCATTACTTAAAAAAGAAAAATATTAGTGACTTATTATTTGATAACTGAAGGATGACAATATAAACATATATTTTATGTATACAAAGTCATGAATGACTATTTCAACTTGTTAACGAAGTGTCCAATACTTCCACGAGCAACAATGTAGATTTTCCGCGGAGTTATTCAGCAAGCCTTTAGTACTCTTGTCTATGTTACGAGAGAATCGAGTGAACGAAGAAGTGGCTGAAGTGGTGAGCAAACGCTACGTTGGAAACTACCTCTGAAAGTCCACTACAAGACAGGATTTCCGTACGAACGTTATTCCGGTGGCGGGGGTGGCGGTGGCGAGGAACTAGGGGGTGGTCCGCTCGGCAATGGTGGCGGTGTCTTGGATTCCTGCCGAGCAGACGGGACAGGGATCATGCTCTGGCCCTGTCGCATGTTTTGCGGCAGGGATGGCGGCGGTACGGACGTGTCGATGGCGCCGTCTGGCGTCATGATCACGTTCCCCGCCGGATACATCGGGTACTGTTGCTGGTATTGATAGTACATGACGGACATGTATCCGGCGGGGTGATTGTACATCGAGGGTGGCGGATAGTTAGTGTAGAAATAGGGGTCCGGCTGGGACTGGTTGACGGGGCCACCTCTCGAGTAGCCGCCGCCTGGATCGCCGCGGCCGGACGACGGATGGGGATGATGGGGATTACGAGCATTGTTACTATTGTAGGTGTCTTGCTGATAGTAGCCGTCGCGCTGGCCGGGAGCACCGTAATGGCACGCCGATCCTGCTGGTGGTGGACCACGCCCGATATACTGGCGGCCGCCTCTACCGCCTCCACGTACCTTGTTATTGCTGCCTGAACTATAGTGTCTGCCGTTCTGCCGTTCGCCCAGTCGGTGTTGCCCGTAGCCCGTCGAGGACATCTGCGATTGCTTCTTCGACGGCGGTAGACTGGTCGTCGGGCTTTCCTTCGTGTCGGCCCGCTCACGTTTCCGACTCTCGTTCGCGAACTCCGGCACGACGTTGCCCGAGCTGTTCGTCGTCGACGACGCGCCCGTCGAGCTCCGCGACATTCCGTCCGTACGGATCTTGATCTTCAACGGACCTTGCACCATCGCCGGCGCCGGCGAGCTCGACACGTTCTCCGCACCCTTCAGCCGCTCCTTCGGTATAATGATCTTGATACTAGTGTTCTGCGGCGACTTGTTCTTGTCTATCGGCACCGCGTTCCCGGCGACGTTGCCGCCCGTCGATTCGGTGCTCAGGTTCAGCTTGTCTTTCGGTATCGTGATCTTGATCGGCACCGCCGACAAAGCCTCCTCGCCGCCCTTCTCCTTGTCCTTCTCTCGATGCTTTTCTTTGTCCTTGTCCTTATGTTTGTGCTTGTGCTTCTCCTTAGTTTTCTCTTTGTCTTTGTGCTTGTGCTTCTCCTTCTTCTTTTTCTTCTCGCTCTTATGGTGATCCGATCTCTTCTCCTCTACCGGCGCCGGCACCGTTAACGTCGTGGTCGACGTCGGCACAGAAACGATCGATTCGGTGGTACTCTGCACCGGCCCGGAGATAGCGCTTATGTCGACGGTTGAAGCTGTCAACTCGCTAACCGTCGGCAGGGTCAAACAGTGAGTCTGAACAGGGACCTGATGATCCATTAGTATCATCGGAGGAGACATAGGTCGTGGTTGCTGTGTTTGTTGCTGGTGTTGTTGATGGTGCTGATGGTGTTGTTGATGTGGCGGTAATTGCTGTTGCATATGCGATTGTTGGAATATTTCGTGGGGCATTTGAGGCTGCGTCATCGACTGATTGAACGGTTGCATGCTCTGTAGCAGAGACGGCATCGGTGCCAAAGGCTCCTGGAGCAGCGCGCTTATGCTCTGCGCGGACTTCATCGGTGATAGATATTCCTGCTTAGTCTGTTGCTCGATCTTCTTCACGTCCGCTTTGTACGAGTCCTTCTTCGTGTGGAACTCTTGAGGCTCTTGCTTCACCGTATCCAGCCCGTTCGTCATCCCTTGCGGATTATTCGACGACGTCTGCTGATGCTGCCCTCCACTGAACCGTTGCATCGTCAACTCGACGTCAAATGGCTTGATCAACTCCGGTATCTTGACGTCGTTCACGATCTGGCTGGCTCTGCCGTTCGACGGATTGTCACGGATCGGCTGTATCAGCTCCGGCACCCTGCCGAGCATCTTCGCCGCTTCGAAGCTTGACGCGTCTTCCGCCTTCACCTTGATTAGCTGGCCGCTCTCGCTCGCGCAGCCAGAACGATGCCTCTTGTGCGACGACGCAGAGATTTCGTTGGCCGAACGTTTCATCGTAACCGTCTCCTGTTGCTGCACGGCTGGCGGGCTCGCGAACGGCGACACTAAATTAAAACCTATTGACGCGTCCGACACGCGCTCTTGCTTAGGAACTTTAGCCGCCGAGGGCGGCGTCTTCTGTTTCGACTTAGGCCTCTGCGAGTGCGACTCCCGCGGCGTCGGCACCTTCTCCGGACTGAACAGAGACTTGTGCTTGTTCGGCGGCGTCTGCAACACGCCTTGCTGCAAATCTAACGAGTTCTTGTCAAGCTCATCGTGTCGCGGCCTCTTCTCCGTCTTCGGGTCGTCGAGATTGTTCAGAGACGTCAAACTTGACGCTTGGGAGCTACCGTTTTTGATCGTGTCTTTTAATATTTGCGACACGCCGTGAGCGGTGTGCTGATTCGACACAGTCTTCGAGGATAGAGGCTTTTGAGAGAGCAACAAGCTCGAACTGGAACCGGTCGGTGACTTCTCCTGCGTGAACGAGCCTTGACTGGCCATGAGTTTCCCGTCTATGGAGATCCCGCCGGCTTGCAGTTTCTCGGGTTGATTATATTTAGTGTGGTGGGTCGGTTTCTGCGCGTTCAGAGCGTACGGCGCGTCCAGCGTCGGCTTCGGCAGAGATAACGGCTTTTCGATTATCTTCCTTACCTCCTCGCACCTTTGCTCGAGGGTGTCCGACTTTCTCTGACGGTCCACCCTCGACGGGTCTGGGTACTTGTACGACTTTTGCTCGTTGTCTTTTCGATGATCCACCGGCTTATGCCTCGGATCGTACATCCTCTTGTCGTGACCCTGGTGCTTACTCTCTACACCGCTTAATCTATGCACACTATGGTTATTATTACTAAGTTTCTCCTGCATGGTTCCGTGCGACCCCGGATCCGGCAACGACCCGACGTCCGATCTGTGGGCGGTGGAGTCCGTCAACGAGTTCTCCGCGCTCGACTCCTTCGACACTGCGTGGCTATGCGAATGAAGAGTACTACTGCTACTCGTACCGCTCGACGAATTGTACTCCCGCTGTAACCTCTGTCTATTAGGATCGCGATTTGGTTCCCTAGCTTGACTACCACTCGAGTGTCTCTGCGGTACCGGCTGGCCGACCTTCACCTCCGGTCGATGGTGGTGGTTGTGGTGAAGCGCCTTCTGTCCAGGCGGCAACGGATGCTTATTCAACACGTTTGTACTAGATACAGGCTTGTGATGATGTGAATGATGAATGTTCATGTCCGACCCGTGGGTCATAGTGGCTGTTGTCGGAGCTGCCGCCTTCTCCCGGCCTAAGCGTTCTCGTTCTTTCTTCTCGCGGTACTCCCGGAAGTCGACAGGGGGTCTAGATGGAGCGGAAGCCAGCTGCTTCTTATCTTCTTGCTTCTCCGTGTGATGGGGTCGACTCGTATGGAATGTTGGTCCACCATCGGCTGTCGTCGCCGGAGATTGCACTTTGCGAGGCTCCGCGTCCTGCAAACGAACCTCAGTGGAATCATCTTCCTCAAAAAGAATTCTACAATAGTCTAATCCCTTAAGGTCAGGGTTAATTCTGACGTACTGAGAGATTATTTAGTCGCGATTGATAGTTAAAGTGTTAATTTCCAGACATGAATACTCACAAAAGGTGAATTTGGTAAACTAGGATGATTGATGCTTGGACTTTGAGTGGCGGATATGCTCATGATTTTCCTCTTTAATCTCGAGGGGCATTTATCAAATATATGGAGGAATTCTGCGGTAAGCTCTTGAAGAAGTTCAGATGTGACGCTCTTATCGACGTACCAGAACCAATGCTTTCCTTCATTACTCTGTGGTATCTGTGCGAAAATAATTCCAACGTTTGAATCGATTGTGTTTTCTGTTGCCTGGAAGTTTAGCGATCAATTTTGAATAATAGTTCGAATGATTTACCTCCCAATTTGACCATTTACAGGCGAGATGTATGCAGAAACAGGCAACTACCGTTGGCTTGTACTGTAGACACATCGTCGTCAAATGTAAACTGTAAAGAAAAAAATTATTTCATGAGCTCAATAGGAAACTTCGGCATCTCGTGTACCAGCGACTGTTCCTTGTAATATAACCCAGGGCATAAAAAGAACTGTACTATAAAAAGTGAAGTACAAGTTCCATTAAACATGGGTAATATCGGGATAAAACCAGGACGAATTTCTTACGATTCGTTCAAAACGATTGACATTATTTCCGATAAGAAGTTTCGGTCAGTGAGTGCAATTTTTTTTTTTCAATTCCAAAGAGTACGTTTCCAAAACAGTGAAAAAAGAACACATGCTAATGCGATAATATCGATAATCCATTGTCGCGATGAGCTGTATAAAATTATGTATAGGAAATTTTTGTTTACATACGTGATTGTCAGTATATGCCCTACGACACTCTGTTGTATCGTAACAAATTTTACCGAAGTTTGCCCCAACATAATCCCATGATAGAGTGAACAACAGTACCATATTCCATTATATGTAAAACATAAAAACAAAAAGCTAAAATAATCCGTATTTTTTATTCAATATCTTCATATACTCGAGAGAACGTATTGTTTCAAGTAAAAAGAATTTCAATTATCTTGCTTTTTGCAACAGAAATAGGTTAAGGCTTGATCCAAACTAATTGTTTAATCAAATTCGATCAATTATTATTTAATGATCGTTCATGTTTCACATCGTTAAATAATATTTGAACGTACTGGAACCAGATTGTAAAGCAACCTAACTGTATCCTAACACTGAATTTTGTAGCATAAATAAATTCTAATTTTTCTTTTTTCTTTAATCATTAAATATCTCTATACATTCACACAATCGTGTCACTGCTTCCACATTCATTTCATTCACGCTTTAAAAATTTGTTTTGTGCATCTACAGCTTAAAAATAGTGTATGTAAATATAAAAATAAAAACTGGACAATATACCGTAATTTAAGAGAAAACGATCAGTCCTTAAGAATATTTCATTTACCTTCGATTAAGCAATCCTCATCGTGAACTTAGTTTACGAAATAAACTTCGTTTCGCTTTGGCATACGTTCTCTTTAGAATCAGACATTACCGCGACTGCAACGCAACATTCCTCCCCAAAGTTACTGTTGACAATTTAAACATTCGCATTAGAACTCGGTAAACGCATGAAATCAAAGTAAACTTTCTCGTGTTCTCATGATACGTCGCGCAATGTCTTTGAATATCTCGCCCAATTCATCTATCATTAGTGTATCGTTTGTATTCAGTAAGCAGCAGATCGAATTTTTCTATGCAATTCCATTTCACGTTTACTTTGCTTTCTGATGTGAGAACAGGTCAGAATGTTGCGCCAGTGGCTATTTGCCTGACAGTCTTAGCTTGGAAATATGCTCCAGCTGGCATCTATTTGACCAGAAGACTGCTAAGAGTAAGAGATACTAGGAAATAATGTGTAGCCACCTGTTAGATGCCATGAAGTATGAAGTCTGGGCTAAGTCCTTGCTCGCTGCAAAAAAACGTGTACAACATTAATAGAATTTAATATTGCTAGACACCTATAATATAAAACTTGTCTTGTAATCTTTTATTTGCTAAACTTTTTCATGTAGTTACAATGTCTTCGAACGTTTGAAAAAGGAAACTGCGTAATACCACAAAATAAGTTAACAATATACGTACCTCTAACCAGTTGACAACACCTAACAACATGTGTGTGGGGATGATCAATGGCGACATCAAACCCCAATGTTTGTAGTAGGACATTTTCATTGAAAACCAGGTTCTGAGCTTGATCAAGATATGGCTACAAATGAACATATAGTTGAATATTTGTTGTGCCAACAATTTATCATTAGTTTTTCATATTGATTTCTTGTAATCTTACCTCAGACCCGACTTCAGGTGGGGGCTGATCTCTGTGGAGACACATGTGTGCCATTTTGATAACATGTTCTAACTTGCGCGGCTGTTCTTCTACTTTTGCTGCTAAAAATAGTGCTGCAGCTGCTATTGCATTCCTGTGGAATTGTGACAGCGAGTGGAATACGTAGAACCTGTGCATGTACACTATTGCTGTGTTGATACATAATTGCGATCTGTTGTTAACCAGTTAAGGAAAATATCAAATAAATTGCCTGTTATATTCTAGTTTCTCATATAATAGTGACCGTACACTTTGTTCTTCAAATTTCAAGGAATGCCTGTGCTATTCGACATTCATCTTTAATTTTAAAGATTTACAGTAAATATATTGTCGGTTCCAAGTTAAATAATTAAATCATTGGCCAATGAAACAAAAAGAGAAACACGTAAATAGAGTATTAGAAATTGAAATCTTATGACACAAGAGATACACAAAACATTTAATGCGTATTTCATAACATAAATTAAAATATATACGTAAAACTATTGAAGTAATCATTTCATATGGTAAACTACGCATTCGTAGATTTACCACACTAGTTGTAAAAATAAAGTGAAAAAAAAAAATATTTAAGTAATAAACTGCATTCATATATAAAAAGATTGTTACATTAAATGGTAAGATTAGAAAATAGAGGGAACAATAGATTATACTTAAAAAATTTTATTTAAACTGTAAATTACATTAATATAAAAAACTTGATTGACTAAATCACAATGTTGTGTTTTGTATTCTTGCCTTTTATCTAAAGATCTTCCGAGTTTATTTTTTCAACTGTTTGTATCATATACTATGAATATACTATCAATAGTTTCTGTTTTAGACTATTTATTATCTTGATCAAAGATGCACATAAATTCAATATTCAGAATAACTTACAATAGAAAGAAAAGAGACTAGTACAAATGAGATCGATACTCTACATATTAGTGAAATGTTCAGTATATAAAATTGATACAAGAACACTATTGCATTATAGAACAGAAGAAGAAGAATTGAAATTATAATTCTCTAAATAAACTTCATATGAACCAATAATCTCGAGATACACTTAATAGCTTTTAATTCAAAATGATATGAAGAATCTGTTGAAGTTCTCACAACTGGTATGGCTATTAAGAATTTTATGACAAACATGTATCTGAAACATAAAAATGTTATAGAGAGCATAAATGTTTACTATGTTCCACAATTTGGAAAAATCTACGAAACATTTCGAAGATACCAATTCTGTTAAATAATATAAATTTACAATCTCGAATGCAAAAATTACCCAAGGTGTCTGGCAACTGATAGGAGAAAATTGAACGTCGATCTTACAGAAAGATGAAAATCAAGAATAGAAGAATTACGATATCTGTTTGCTTTTGAGTTATTAACGACAAATATTTCCTTGATAAGTTAATAGCTTAAAAATCAAACTGAAACTATAATTCTTTCTATTTTTGACTTTACACTGTCCCGAAGAATCGCCTCTTAAATGTTTCTCTCATCCGATGCCGAATACCCTGTGTACATTAACTTTCTTCGCTAATAAATAGTAACGAAGAATGAAATTCTGAAAAGTGAATTTGATAGTATAAAAGATAAGTCTACCGTCAGAATAATATTTTGATTAAGATATGATACCAGTAAGAAAGAATCGGAATAGTCTATCGACCGCAAAACGACATCAATGATAAGAATCTCACAGAGCTGATTATCCAATGAACAGTTTTCACATAGATCGATTCGCAACAACATTGTCACTGGCAAGCTAGATCGACTCTTGATGCAACAGAATGATGTGCAAACAAAGATAAACTGAAAATACAAGAAAAATGTACTTGCATAAGGAATATTAGCAGAAACTGTGCCTTTGGTTGGTACTACTGTCAAACTTGGCTTGGCAAACAATGCAGCCTTTCCATGACCCTATTCCCTGTCCTCCTTTCAACTAAGAAAACTCTTCTCGACGTTCCGTGGCTATCGAGATCGTGTTCTATGGAACGGGACGGTGTCGAATAGCACAAAAATCCCGAAATTCCTGATGCACTGAGAACGCAACGCGAGGAAGTCCAATATGGAGAATGATAATCGTGACGCGTGACCTCTTCTTTCGCACGTCACTCATGTTTACAACACGTTACGTATTTCGCGTTTAGACGAAATTCCGGAACGATCGAGGGATCGTTACGTAAGGGGAAATGATCGCGGCGATGCGCGATCGTTCGGGGCAACGTCTCCGACGAGTAAAATCGTTGTACGAACCCGTGAAACGTTTGATAGGGACAGGGGGAAAGGGAGGTTGAGAAACACGCAACCGAACCGAACCATGCACTCGTTAAAAAGGATACACTACGAGCCGCTGTCCCATATCCTGAATGAAATTGGCCGCCTGCTGCCGGTAGCTCAGTTCCTTATCCGCGTCGATGCCGCATTTTCTGCTCGGCGTGTTTATAAGCTGTTCTTTCGTAAAGTACCATTTTTCGTCAGTCGCCATTTATATGTACACACAACTCGGTACTAACGATGCGCACTTCACGGCGGTCGCGATGGCGGCGGCGGCGGTGGCGAGCACAAACGCACGATCGCGACACGTTGGAAACTTCACGTCACTACGCTAACCGGAAACGCCACTCCGAGTTCATAGCCGCGAAACTTTTCACAGTGGAT
Source organism: Lasioglossum villosulum (assembly GCA_963971365.1). Lineage (NCBI taxonomy): Eukaryota > Metazoa > Arthropoda > Insecta > Hymenoptera > Halictidae > Lasioglossum > Lasioglossum villosulum. The sequence continues at coordinate 22,308,667 of OZ020503.1, read as the reverse complement.
CATAGTTGCACGTCGATCAAGAGGAAAACACGTATTCCCCTTGTCTCAATTATCTAGATAGTTGTACTCCAACTTCCCGGAGAAAGGTTCTCTTCAATTTTCTTTTATTCTACGATACGACGACCGAAGCTCGTCGGCTTTTAAAATTGTTAAGTTACTCGTGATACGCGTCGACATGCCCCATTCCTTTAAATCCCGGAAACGTGATCTTTCTCTCTTTCTCTCTCACTCGCACACTCACTCGCTTTCTCTTTCTCTCTCTTTCTCGAATTATTCCGGTACGCGTCAAACTTCACCGCACTGCTTCGGAATCGTGCAGGAAATGAAAAAATCAACTTCAGAAATGCATCAAAGGCTTCAGTACTCTCTTATATTTATATGATAATAGATTGTCGTAGTTTACAGAGGTTCGTACGGAACTTCTTGACACCGTTACGGTATATCGGTCTCGTTTCTTTTTTTCGTTTTTGAGAACGTTTTTTATTTATACTCGAATAGTCGTTTTACAAAACAGGATTTTTCTGTATAATTATAATAAGTTAATAAAATCGTCTCTTTGACGGGGCATCACAGTAAACGGGATTTATTTATACTTTAAAATTCATTTATAGGGGCCGTTGCGTTTTGCTCGTTTGTCTATTTTTTTTTCTTTTACGTGTTGTTTAGCCCTCGCAACTTTCTCGGAAACATTCACGCATTTAAAACACGGTCTTAGAATCAGTTGTGATTTAGAACTCGATCTATCTATATAGAATGTTAGGTACACAAGGTAATCAACGTTGTAAGGCGTCTATTATTGCACGGAAACATTCTCCGCACGCATAATTTATTTTCTCATTTATTATCGCGTGTTAAGCGACTTTCGTTTAAAGTGTTTGATTTTCTTATTTTTGTTTGTTGGCAGGCTATGAGGTTGGTTATAGAAGAAAAAGGTTATATATGTATATGTATATATATATATACTCTGATTCAGAACAAACTATTTTAAATACTTTCTATCGTCTTTGTTTTTCTTTTTTGTTTCGACGAGATCGAATATTTTTTCCCCACCTCTTACGTAACAATATATCTTGAGGATACTTAGCGGTCTTACGCACTCTCGTCAAATTTACCCCATTTTCGTTTCGAGAACCGTAAAGTGTTATCTCGTGGTTCGGTTGCACGAAAAGATGCAATTACGTCGTCACGGTTAGTGCGACGAAAGCGTGTGCTCGTTCCACGGAACGAGAATCGAGAAGAGAACTCTTTTTCGATCGTGAGCACGTTTTCGGTAAATACGCGTGCGTAACGTAAAACCAACTCGGCTAACACTTCTCAACCAACGTCATAACCTACCTGAACTTTTTTCAGTCTACCGACAGGTATGAATCACGTAGTTTATCAATTAGAACTTTTGAGCTTTAAACTCCCGGAAGTGACGCAACCTTCGTTCAGCTAGTAGTATGTGCACGCAGCCAATGTTATCCCTGTAGTAGCGTTCCCGTTATCTCGGTCCTACCGAAGGACCCAGCTCGCTCTCTATCAAGTATTTATTAATTTTTCTCTCGATTCGCATACAATCGTTTGACTTACGGCACGATCGCCACTACTTTACGTTTCACTGTATTATCTTTTTCCCCCTCTGAAGTTTCCAGAACAACGTTGACGGTGACAAGCGTGAATCGGTTGGCACTGTCTTTCCGTTTCGAAGGATTTGATGTAAGTGATCACGGTGAGTTTCTAAAAAGATTTATGTCTCGCGGCTTTCTCAAGTCCCGCTGGTTTCCCTTTTTACCGATTTTTCACAAAAACCAATCACATGTCCGCTTCATTCTTTCGAAATCCGTACATACATCAATGAAACTTCATTCAACATCCCACGTACAAAATGGCGGCCGAGTACCACTTGTTACAAGTATCGTTTTCTTCGTATTTTCATTTCGAAAACCAAATGCAGATATATACACATTCACGCTGAATTATATTTTATAAATTATTTTTTTATGTGCTCGACAAGCGTCAATTTCTGGAATCTCGTCGAACAACCAAATGAATATATTTGTTTTGATTTCCGATGTGAATAGTGGCGGGAAATTTGAAATTATAGATTGTAATAAAAGTGATTTTACACTTTGAGATGGTTTTTCTAATCGATATTATTTTCATTTTACACGTAGGCAAGGTATGTTTCGGAAACCACAAAAAATGCCTGTGACTATAACAGCCACAAAAAAGCCAAAGCAGACGCAAGCTTGTTTATATGCATCTTATGAGTGCACACAGCCTTGCCTAGAGGGATACAATTATTGTGCCAAGCATATTCTTGAGGATACAAACGCACCTTTCAAACAATGTGGTTTTGTGTATAATAGTAATGGCAGAAAATGCCAAAACCCAGCACAAAAGTTAGACAGAAGGGATATTTCGTATGTATAATGGATAAGTTTATAAAGATCAATCTACATAACATTTTTCAGACCTTGTACAACTGTTTGCATCTTATAGATATTGCGCCGAGCATACTAGAAAAGCTCAGATAGCACGTATAAAGTCAACATCCCGGCATGCATTGCCGCAGACACCTGAAATGCTTTTACTCAATTTAAGTCACTATGTTAAGCCAACCGATTCGAGCACAGAAGATACCGAAGATGAAGAAGGGAAAGTGAAAACATTGGATCCTTTCAGTATGAATTAAGTTAAAATCTTTATTACAAACATGTTGAATTATAAACATTAATTATGCACCTTTACTTCAGCCGAAGTGAACGCGTTTAAAGTAAATGCAAGTGGATGCGATATTTTGGACTATGCAAGTTCTTCGGACAGTGACGTTGAGCCAACTGTAGTAAGCGATACTTTAAGAGGGAGCTATTTAGACGATAGTGATAATGAAAGTTTATACAGTGCACAAGAAGACCCCTTAAAGTAAGAATAGGATCATACAGCAGACATTACAGTGTCTAATGCATTTAAAAAATATGAACCTGCTTGTAGAATATTGGCTAGCATGCTTCAGCTTGAGCAAATCTTTCCTAAACTATTAATCCTTTGTAACTTAATTCCCAAAATTTCCAAAATTTCGATACTACTCACTCAACTTTTGTAGTTGCTTAATGCAAAGATAAGAAACTTATTTCTATCAAATAAATAGTATTAATTTTTTAAGGCATGCAGGAATTTTCACTGCAGAGGAGGTGATATATATCGCGAGAGAAAAACTGATACGATTACAGTCACTTTATATAGATCAATACAGAAGACTGCAGTACACATTGAAAGAAAAGAGACGAAAATATTTGCATGGCCTCAAAAAAGAAAAGGAGACATTGTGCGCTGTACATGATCAACCGAAGGAGACTGCTAAAGAAAAGAAAATGTATGAGAAATTAAAAGCATTGAATCGATATCACAGACGAAGCGGAGTCGAGGCTATTCTGTATAGAAAATCATTAGAACGTAGAGCACAGGTAATAAGCGAATTAATGATTTTATTTCAGAAAAATTCTTTTCAATTAAAAAAGTATTTGTTTTAGGCAACCGAGGGACCTACGCAAAAAATACCTAGTATATCAAAATGTATCTTCACGGAAGGAGGAGTGAAATGTGGGGAGAGAACTCTACCTGCTGCAAAACATTGTCGTAAACATATTCTTAAAGTAAGATTTTTTAATCTCTAGTACAATACTATTGAAAACAGAACTGTAACAGATCATTTTCTTTGGCAGGATCAGCACCAAGTTTTGTTCAAAGCTTGTGGTGCTGTCAGGGCAGATATAGAATGCCACGAACCGGTACCTGTGGTTTTTGATACAAATTGTGTGTTCCATATGAATTTACCATCTGAATGTAAACTAGAATCCATGAAGGTAAACGTTTGGATTACTTTATCATAGTTATGTGTAATGAATAACATAAACATAATTATTTGAATCAGTTTAAGGAAATAAAACCGGAAGTGCCAGAGATGTCGATAACAGATAGTCAGTCGATGGAGATCGATGTAGTGGGTGAGATGCAAGAAATTGATCCAGACGATGATATGGCTGGGTTAATGAGAGAAATGAGTGATGCTTCTCACATGAAGCCAGTGCTTAATGAAAGCTTAAATAGTGAAGCTAGCACGGACACTGCGTTTAGTTTATCAGCACAAATGAGTGATAGAGACGACCTTGTTTCTGTATGACATGATATTTTTCTATGATCCCTGACAGTTCTATATTGATATCTGTTCTTAGATAATTTTTGGAAGAACTACTTGGACAACATCGTATTACCGAGTAAGATAAAGATATGTAACCAATTGAAAGTTTCATTACGGTTACATTTATTAATTGTTTAAATGCTGGAAAAATAGTTTGAATAGAGGATGTATGTCATGTAACAACAGAAACCCATTCGTGTATATCATATTTATTGTTGAGTACTTCATTTGTAAATATGTCACTTACTAACATTCTTTTACTAATCAATATGAGAAAAATAAAAAGGATAATCGTTCATAAGCTTTTCTTGAACCCTTCGTGCTTCATGTATTCTTTAGATTTTTCATATTCTCTTGCATGTTCTTTTAAATTCGGTAATACGGAGTTAGGAAGCAATGTGCTTTACGCGAGGAACTCCTGTTTTCGAAGTAATGTGCCTCTGTTACATACAAGGAAAATTACAACTACGTAGGAAGTAATAATATGTAGAACACGTGATAATATGTCAAAACTAACTTCTTTATACTCAGCGTTTGAATTTTTACAAAAAAAAGCGCAAATCATTCGGTTAATTACATCAGTATTAATATAAGATGCAATCGAAGAAAAAATGTGCGCTTACAAGAATACAACGCTTTTTTTCAATTTTTACATTTTCTGTAAAAAAATACATTGCTATCGAGCGTAGCGTTAATATTAACATACATAAAAATAATTATCATAAGTAACTTACAATAAGTACATGAGGTTTTTTTCCGCAATTTGGTTGTTTAAATGGTACATTCTTGTTTTTTGTTTTAAGTAATAGAGAAGGTGCATAATACATATTTGCACGGACATTCTACTTTCTCACGGTAGTTGTCACGATAAATGCAATAGATCGAAATGATTGCATACAACATTGAGAAAATAAATCTCGTTCAGAACATAATTTTTTTTTCGAAATGTGTGGATAAAGTTATCATTAGTTTACATAAGTACAGCTAAAAATATTTAGATTTATAGCTACAATTATTTGGATTTTAAGTTTCAATTGTATATTACGGTGTGACATGCAGATATGTACATAGAATGATAAGTAATTACCTATAAAACAATATTGGTAATTACGTATGACAGTAGGAGAATATCCATATTATCCAATCATTTTGTGAATGGTGTAGTATTTTTGTACCATTTTCATTAATTTAGATCAATATTTAACAAAACTAAATCATGCACAAGAGTAGCAGAAGTTACGTAAAATTAGAGCGTACTATAGCAGTGTATAAACACTTTGTTTCATAAAGTCAATTGGTGATCAAACTTCGTGTATATCGAGAATAATTACATTTGATTATGTTAATTTAATAGAACATCGTAAACCGGAGGAGCACCAAAATTCTCAAGAAACAAACGTATCTGTAAACTCAAAATGCAAGTATGATTAACGAATACATCTAGTGTCCTATAATTTGATATCGTCTTAGTATCAATATCTTTTCTTAGCATTATTATAAGTTTTATATCTCAACTAACGCATATTTACTTGACTTTAAAATTATCTTAAAAGATGTAGAGCACTTTGTTAATTTCAATAATACATTTGATGACAGCATTATTTGCAACATCGATTCAATAAAGTGGTATTTATCTGAAATATTATCTAAATTATAGTACCAAAATAAAGAATGCAATTATTAATATGTGTATAAATATATATTAGAAATAAACCCGAGCACTAATAGTTGTGAAGCATATATAAATCGTGTGAACGCCAAGCAATTGATGATTAAAAGAAAAATGCAGATCTTAATTTTCGTATGTCGTAATTATTGTTTAGAATAATAATTATATAGACCTTTCGGGGACTTTAATTGGTTAAAGTTATTTTATTAATAACCAACGGGACAACTGCATGGCATTTCCACAGATTTATGCGATCTTCGTAAGGAATACATAAAAACTATGCAGTAATAACCAACTATATATTTACCTATCTTCGTAATGTTCTGTCTAACAAATTTCAAAGTATTTAAACCTTAGTCTCGATCCTTTCTTTTTTTATGTTACTTTAAGAGAACATAATATCTCACATAGGTACAATTTCTAATAAGTATACTTCGAATATTGTCGTTGTATTTGAATTATCTAAGTTTCCTCGAATTGCCTATTTCATTCATAGTTGTGCACTGAATACTCTTAACGTTATAAATGTTATAAAACATTTAGCATTTGTTCCGTTTTAGTACCGTATTAAGTGTTTTCTTTTCTTTTTAACAATAATAAGTATGTTGCTGTCAACAGAAAATCTTACTTAGCTAGGCATACAAAGGAAAAATAAATTAGTTTTACAATGAAAAGTATTGTTTCGGTAAGAACTCACAACTAAAGTTTTATTGACTCAGGTAGCGACCTATAATAAATAGGTCTGTAGGCAGTATTGCAAGCTTACCATTGTTTAAAAAGTTGTCAGTCTTTGTAAATTTAATCACCGAACATAGTCTTAAGATCGTGTTCATAGAGTGCTATAATTAACATTATTCCAAGGCCACACGATAGCCCTAACCCTTGTAGAATACACTGCCACTGGGAACTACGTTCCGCAGAATGACTTGAAGTTAATTCTGGAATCTAAATTACAAATACACATCTGTTATATCATTGGTAATAATTATTACGCTTAATTCAATAGAATTGTTCAGGAAGGAGATAAGTGTCAACGTAGCTCTTGGACCGTTCGTATGGATAGAAAAGATTAAACAAATAAAAACTGGATATTACTCACCATGTCTACTAATGCTATATATATAAACATTCCTGCAGCAGCGGCAAACATCCAGCTACTCACAGCCGGAGTGCTACCCAACAACACGCCAAATACCATTCCAAATAAGCAGAGTACAGAAGATAACAGATTGTAAAAGACAGCTTGCTTAGCGCTCATTCCAGCTTTTAATAAAACTGCGAAGTCCCCTATTCAGACAAATAAGTTCGAGTCAGATCTCTCTACACTTTCAAATATTTTTAATCGTTTCGAAAATGATACAGTAATGTAATTGCGATATAAGTTTCATACCTATTTCATGAGGTAATTCATGGCAAAACACAGCTATGGCCGTTGAGAAACCGCCTGCTATGTTCGCAGAGAAAGCAGCACCTATGGCCATACCATCTGTGAAGTTATGCAAACCATCGCCCATAACCACCATCCAAGCGACGCTTGATAAAGATTCTGGTGCCGAATGTACATGACCTAATAAAAACATTGAACCGCTTAATTCAGCTACTTAACATATACACAAGTAACGAAGTCAGATTAAGCAATTAAATTATACCATGGGAATGGGTGTGGCCATGGTGTTTCGTTTCGTGCTCCCGTATAATAACAGTGTAACTTTCAGATTTGTTAAGTGGTATGTCAGCACCATCCGTGTTTTTCTTAGTATTTACAATTGATTCATCTAATCTCCAATCCTCGTTTGATTTCTTTTCACCGTCGTTTGTCATTATCTTAGACACTGAATTGCAATTTGATGTCAACGGTTTCTCCTCTTCGATCACGGGAGGCTTTTCGTGATTATTGTGTTGACGATTATGATGATTATCTGAATAATAAATTTCCGTTTTACGTACATCAAAATAAAAAAGGATTTAGAAAGAGATAATAACGTATCATTGAGTCTGATGAAAGCGAATATGAAAATCTACCTTGAGTATCAGTGTTAATTTCACCATAACAGTAAGGGTACGATGAATATTTGTGTTTGCAAAGTTTCTCGCCAACAACATTGCTGTTTGGTCCGTCTGTTTCGCGCATTACTCTAACACGTGAAGGGAGCTAAAACGAATTATGAGTATTGAACATTTTATTTTTTTTTTACTTTAACCCTCATACGTTCCTCAGGGTCGTATCATTTACCTTGTTACGACGTTGCCGAAGCTTTCGCCATTCTGCAACCAAGGTTAGAGCTTTCTCAGTAAAAAAAAATAATACAAGACCCGCCATTGCAACTAGTCCCTTCCACATATTTATATTGTGTTGTTCCTTGTGATCTACCTCGGCATGATTATCATCATGACCATGGTGATCATGCGTATGATGCGGCATCATCGCCTGGAATGAACAACGTAATTATTACATCATGGTAATTCTTAAAAATCCATCATATTCTTGATCGGAAGTCTTACATGGGGTAACAAATGAATAAGAGCATCGCCGCATAACGTTCCTACAGCAAGAGCAACCAGGAACTGCAATAATTGGTGATAGTAAACTTTACCCATGAAAGGTATAACAGCTACACCAAATAAACCGCAAAGACTAATTATTAGAATACTGATTAAAGAATAGGCCCACACTGAAATAAAAGAAAACTGTTTTTAACAATCCATAATTATTCCCAGTGTGTTAAGAATCTGCGCACATTACAATGTGTTTTACCTTGAACCATATTACGCGAATCATCCTCTCCAAGGTATTTAGTAACTATTACTGGTTTATAATTCTCTGGTACACGAATGCATCCATTTCTTTCTGAACTCGATTCACCTGCTAATTGGTAAACAAGAGCTGGACACACACGTTCAAAAAGCCAACTTGGTAATATTGTATTATTATTAGTGATGGAATTGTAGGGCATATCTCTCGCAACAGTACTTAATAATTCTTTGCTATTTAAGCACTGAAATTTTGGGACAATCACGTGAGAAATATTTGATGTATTAGGAAAACAAGTGTGTTTCATTCTTCTATAATAAAATCTGATTTCAATAATTAAAACTCATCTTACCCGTTCTTTTCTGACTCCATTCTCATATTCTGATAGGCCACTATTTTGTGTGTTCTTTGATTTCTCTACAACAAAAGATTATGTCTTTAGAAGGTTACTATGTATGTGTATAACAACAAATTAGTACCAAATAAACAAGTACAGACTTATCTTTGTAGATGATAAGATTATATAAGAAGGATATTATTTAATTATATCTTATCTAAACGTAAGTAGTGCTAAATTTTATTTATACTATCAGGACTGTAAATAAAGTGTCCTTCTCTGTTAATTTTTTTTCTCACAGTGATTCACTGTGAACAGGTTTTAATAAAGAACCAATGAACAACTTAACAGGTCCACTGGAGAGAAGTTTGGACCCGCAAATTAAGCTAAATTATTATCATTAAAATGGCTCCTATAGAGAATCAATTCAGAAGGTACAATTAATGTGTATCTAGATATATTAGGGGAGATTTATTATGATTGATAGGCTGTTAATTGATAATTAAAAGTAATATATTGATACTAACTATGTATCGTGTATTCAAACATGTAACAAAAAATAAACTCACCTAATGGATTTTCATGACTAGCAACAGCATTAAGATCCTCTAGTTTATATACATCTGTTAGTAACCTCAGTAATCCTAATTTTCTCAATAGCTTCTCAAAACCTTCTATAGTCACACTAGTACCATCCCCGTAAGTTTCAAATATTTTTCTCATGAAGTACTTTTCATCTATAACATCTACGTTCCTTTTTTGTCTAATCATATTGACAGAGTCAAGATTTTTTGCAGACCTCGAAGACTTCAATTCCCCATTATGACTTATTTCAGTCTGTCCTAGTCTCTCCATTATTTCTAAATCGTTTAAAGCTGTAACACTTTCCTCTATCTCTGGAACACGAGCATCTTGAACATTTTTGTCTACTTTCATACCCTGTGGGGTGGTTTTTCTTTTCGCATGAACTTCATCAATGGCAGATGGCACTAACAATGTAGGTATTTTGTTAACATTATTATTGTTTAATACACTATTAGAAAAGTTAATAGCACCGTTTCTAGAAGTGCCTAAATTATTTAAATTCACTTTCTTGTTATCCTTCTCTTGCAATTTTTTAAATTTCATTAGCAACCATGATGGCTGTAGCTGTTCATTGAGTCTTGGTAAATTCTCAGAATTCACATTATCACGAGCTCTCTGCCCCGCAGTCGACAATTCAGTGTGTGCTGAGCAAGGATTATGCGTGGCACATAAAACGCATACTACGCAGACTGTGACAAAGTGGTGCGACATATTGAATTACCTGTGAACTGAAAGGAAAAATTATATCTTAGACGATTGTATATCTTACATAGTAACTAGACTGCAGATTTTATGCATTTACAACAAAATTTAGAACGTGTAAATTAAAACCAAACAGCGATTAACTAAATTTAGAGTGATTAAGAAAAGAATGGCTAGTCTATTTGGCCCCTACCTCTTGCAGCTGATATACAAATTTTTATTTCGCGTAAAGATATTTTAACGCATAACTTACACTTTGCTATTCGCTATTGCACTTAACTAACATTGCATTGCTTATTGTTCATTCTCGTAAAGTACTTGAAAATCAATTAAATAGAGGATGATGAGTAACAGAATATTATGTCAAATAGGAAGTTGCTATCTGAAAACAATCCTAGTGATAGCAAATCCATTTATAGCTATGAATGTTATTGAATAGCTTACTCATCAAATTATCAATCATATTTGTGGTCACACTAAAGAATATGATCTATGTAAAAATAAAATCTTCTGAATATTAATAAAATTAGCTTCTTCTTATTTAACTTAATTATAAATGAATTTTTTAAATATACATTACAACTGTTGTTCTATGAAAACTACAATTCTATGAAAATAATTTCAAAAAGACATAAGAAAGCTATAACTAACTTAATTATCTTTTCCAGCAATGAAACTTTTCACACAAGATAATTCTAAAAATATTACAAACTTCTATTTATAACAAGGTGAATAATAAAAATAGGAGGAATATAGATATCAATTACATAGATACGATTCATACAAAATTATATTATGATTTGACCAATTGATCTAAATTTAAATAGTGATTAATTCTATTTTCAGAAATTTGTAATATAGTAAATATAATACGAACCAAAATTATCCATTTCTCTACGATTAATGTATCCGCGATTTTATCATAGAACTATTTCGAAATTAATATAAATTCATGTTAATTACACAAAATGAGATTCATTAGTCTAATCATCAATTAATATATTAAACGTTTCTATACTAATCTGTAATATTTTAAAATGTTCTTAAACATTCAATGATATTTTATCGTATAGATTAATGAAAATGTATTGAATCGACATTATCAATGGAATGATAAAAACGAACATGTACAAAAGTATGTCCGTATCACGTGAACCTATTCTATAAATTGTAATGTCACAAAGGAAAGAAATTACAAAGCACGATATCCTTATTGAAATCACATGCATATTAAAATCGTAATTTACGTATGTACTACCATATAAGTGCAAAGCAGAAGAATCGCGGGTAAACAACTAGCACGTTCACTGGTTACGGAGATTAACGCAGGCGACACGGACATAATTAATCGTCGTTCGTAAATAGACGTATAATTCGGCAGCCGACGGCGAGATGCATATTTCCAGCGCGGAATTCTGCGTAAACGATTCAAAACGTGTCCACGGATCTTATCGTAGCCGAAATAGTCACGATGTTCGATCTCGCGGACGCTTCGTCAAAAACCGTATTTTTAGCTGTCAAAAAGGGAAGGAGACCCCGTGCTTGTCGCCCTCCTCACCTTACCCCCGTGGATCGCGGTCCGTGACAGAATTTGGAATTTAGGTTAGAAAGGCGGCCTTTTACTTTGGTAGAAAAAACAACAAAAATTCTGTCAAGTTTTGACTCAGGGTCGGCTCGGTTTTTCTTGGCATAGAAAATCCGTGCGAGGACCACTCGAACGTGGAAATGTATATATCTATACATATATATGCATAACGTACTGTCATGTAATTACCTTTATTCGATCAGTGAAACAAAATTCCCGCTAGGCAGTAGCATATGCTAATTGATCGGGACGCGCTCCACCAGCTTGCGGAAAGCTTGCGAAGTCCCACGAAAACGCGAGAGAAGGAACCCTTGGACACCGTCACTGTCCTCTTTCTTCCCTCCTCGACCAACCGCCAAACTAACTTAGCCGCCGCGTGTGAGCAACAAGTATACTATGAACGTTGCTGATCGTTCAACAGAATGACAAACCCTTGAATAACTCACTTCATTCGAGGGTTACGCAATCTCTGAAGTTACGCACTGACGCTTTCCACGGAGTACTTTTATAGACGTGCAGCTACGGCGCTTCTCGACGATCAATCTCCAGTGCGCGTGCGTCTGTAAATAGATGCTGCATTCAAATGCGCATGCGTAAACAATTTTTACAGTGATATTCAAACACTCTTTCAAAGGGAACAACTTTCTCAAAATTCAATCAAACGACTTCAATCTTTTTGAGAAGCTAAAATTTAAGTGTATTAGATGACGTGTCAATTAAATTTTATTAATAATTAAAATTAATTGGTTTTTACGATTCAAATATTGCCGCGCTTCTCGATGTTTCAAACAGTGGCCATCTTTTTTTCGCGCATGCGCGGCAATTTCAGCTTCAGTAACGTAACCTTTTCGATAAAATGGGGTACCTTGAGCACCCCGTAGACTTTTAAAAAATGATTAATATATACATTCGAAATATTGAAATGATAAATCGAATAAAATATTGTTCTAAAATCATGAGAATAATAATACCGGTACACTACCGCCAATATAACTACCACAGGCCGTTAGGGTCCTGGCCGCTCTGCTGCGTCATTGTAGATACATTACTGTTTTGCTTGCGCATGCGCGAGAAAAGATAGCTCAATCGGACACTAATTTCAAATTCCTCCGTTTCTTCCATCTTCTTTTATCTAAAATAGTGTGAAGGACGGAGATATATTTGCAAAAACGACAATACCTTCTATACGGGGTGTCCTAAAAATTTTGCATATCATTTTTCGTTGTTTTTGCCATTGCCTGAGCCGGAATTCGCCCGCTGTAGCGGCACTCTGATTGGTCCGTGTTTTTCGTTAATAATCGCGAAAAATATTTCGTAAAAAAAGTGACTTCAAATGATCTCAGGAATTACCATTTCCAAGGAAGCACAACATTTTTGGAACACCTTGTATATGTATAGATTCTATATATATTTTGGTGGTTTGAATTACATAGTGAGGTTGGCTCGAATTGTGCAATTTATACTTTACCGATGCAGAAATGCGAGTAAGACTTCTAATTTGATTGAAATTTAATTAAAAGAACGCAAAGTATATGGGTCAAGAAAATTCTTCCACTTCATGATTGTATTGTAATATGTATGTCTTCACTTTCCGCTCTACATATAGAGTGACCGAAGTTTAATGTTACAGCACGATCTGGACATCTACGAACACACTCACACATTGTATGAGTTATCAGCGCCATTGCATGCCACGGTTTATTATTTACTTGATCGTGTTGCAATTAAGATGCGAATAACTGATTACCGTGGTAGGACACGACTGTCAAAGAACTTAAAACGGACCATTAGAAACGCTATTAAATAATCGTTCGAAGTGATGTCTTAAAAATGACGTAAGTTCGAAAATGTATATGGACAAGTTCGATAGATTGTCACCTGTCCGTTGTCATTTGTGATAATCGGCATGGGACGTGCCAACTCACCTACTATCAGTTAGACATTATTTGTATTACAACGGTATGTGTTTATCAAGGGATTGTTTATAGCTTACAATGAAATAGATTTTTATAGTAAGTCTGTGAAAGAGGATCGAAATACGATGGCGAACGCAGCTGTCGGGACGAACCCGGAGAATACTTCAAAATTTTTGGAGTCATTGCAAACTGATTTGAAAGCCCTTGCCTCTGAAACGAAGAAGAAGTACCCGCAGATCAAAGAAGTATGCTTTTATTCAGGATTTAACTAATAGCTAAATGTTTATTTTCATATATAACATTTTGTGAGAAAGTTAGGTTAGTTCTTCAGACTGTTAAAAAACATTGTTGAATAAGATTATGTGGGTGGATACACCTTTTCTCGTATAAATCGTAAAATAAATACGACAGTTATTTATAAATGTGTTTTTATTTTAGTCATGCGAAGAGGGAATCACGAAAATAAGAACTGCGTCAAACGCCCCAGGTGCTCCTATTTATTACATTGTCAATCAAATCTTGTACCCTTTGGTTCAAGGCTGCGAAAGCAAAGATGTAAAGATTATTAAGGTATATTCTTTTTTATCTTTTAATCACAGCTTTTTGTCATACAACGCTATCTTAAATTATAATTTTTCATATTGTTTTAGTTTTGTTTAACTATAATGCAAAGGTTAATTACGCAACAAGCTGTTGATCAAAAAGGTGCACGTTACATTACGGACACCCTGTGGATGTTGATGGAGTCTGGTACGGAAGAAGTTAAAGTATTACAGACTGTAACTTTGTTACTTACAAGTAATACCATTGTACATGGCGAAACACTTGCAAGGGTAATAATCTGAATTGGATATGAAATTGAAATCGGTATCTTAAAGAAACAAGTCTGTCATTTGGGTTAATTTTCAGAATCTAGTTCTCTGCTTTCGTTTACATTTTACAAAAGATAGTACAACAATCAACACGGCAGGAGCCACTGTGCGACAACTGGTGTCATTGGTGTTCGAACGTGTTGTTGCAGAAGATGAACAAAGTCCCGATCATGAAGATTCGGATGACATTAATTTAGAAGAACTGAAAATTCCTACTAATCAGGCACCCAAAGGTTTAGGTCCATGCGCTGCCGATGCATATTTAATGTTCCAGGTAGGTACATTTATATTATTTATCATCCGATACTATAATATTAATTTTGTAATATCTTTCCACAGGATTTAGTTCAATTGGTAAACGCAGATCAACCTTACTGGTTAATCGGCATTACTGAGATGACACGTACATTTGGACTGGAATTGTTAGAGTCTGTTTTAACAAACTTTTCCTCAGTTTTTTTCAAGGTATTTTCACTAAAAAATTTTTAATTAAATACGACTGGTAACGGAGCAATGTCTTTTTTCAGCATCCGGAATTTAGCTTCTTATTGAAAGAACGGGTGTGCGCTCTAGTAATTAAATTGTTCTCGCCAAATATCAAATACCGTAATTCTGTCCCGGCATCATTACAACAAGCCACGCCTTTGGACAAGCCTTATTTCCCTATTAGCATGAGACTTCTTAGAGTTGTTTCCATATTAATACAAAAATACCATTCTCTTTTGGTAAGTAAAATGTTATCGAATTTCGTTACATGCCTAAGATGTAACGTTGTACTGGCTGCAAATATTTGTCATAGAATTTCAGTTGAACGCATAATGCAAGATTTGATATTTTCAGGTAACAGAATGCGAAATATTTTTATCTTTGATTGTGAAATTTTTGGATCCAGACAAGCCGAATTGGCAGAGAGCTTTAGCTCTGGAGGTTTTACATAAGATGACAGTGCAAGCTGATCTCCTCACTAATTTCTGTGAATGTTACGATTTGAAACCTCATGCAACTAATATCTTTCAAGATATCGTTAACAGTTTGGGTGCCTATGTACATAGTCTGTTCGTTAATCCGCAAATGATGAATCAGAGTAATATGGGTAATTTAAAAATATATCAATGATTATAGATCGTTACATAAAATGTTATTAATAGCTCCATAATGCAGCGGCAGGTACAACAATACCACAAAATACTACATCTCCGTTGTTCACTGCAATGCCAATTGGCCCTGGTGTTTCACCACAACCTGGTTTTTATTCTCGCGGTATTTGGTTGCCGGTAGTTGCAACATTTCCTAGTGGTCAAGCTAAATCAACGTAGTAAGTGTAGAAATTAGTCTTCCACTTATCAGTTTCTAAAAATAGTATGTTCATAAAAAAATAATTTTCAGTCTGGATATGCTCGATAAAGGCGAACCACCGCAAATACCAATAGGCTATGGAATCAGCATAGCCTATGCATGTTTATTGGATATTATACGATCCATTGCCTTTGCTATTAATGGTTCCGGCGAAGCTATGACAGGAAATCAATCGTATAAACCGGCCGAGTCCGAACGAAAGCTTCATACACAGCTAATTAATTCGAGTTGGTGCGGTTTATTGGCCGCATTGAGTCCTCTGATCGACACCAGGTGCATAAATATTATTTCTCCCGATTTTTGCCATAAAAAATATATGTAAATACTATTTTATTGTAATTATCAGCACCGACGAATCTGCGACCGAAAATGTGCTGAAAGCTATCCAGATTTTTGCATCTCTGTGTGGACAACTAGAACTGCAAACTCCTCGTGACGCGTTCATTACCGCAATATGTAAAGCCTCGTTGCCACCCCATTATGCGTTGACAGTACTGTACAATGCTCCACAAGGCATTCCAAGTGCGAGACAACAGGACTCTGCTCAGTATAATTTAACTATGGAACCAGATTATCGACAACAGGTTGTGGCTGTTGGGACACCACTGCCCACTGCATCGCTGCCTGTTGGTATGTGAAACATGCCTTGATACTTCACCGATAGTGATATTTACAATTATAAAAAAGTTATTCTATTTTAAAAGGTGTATGAATACTTTATATACCCACTGTAAGTAACATGCTGCAACATCTATAAAACTGCTTTTTGATCGAGCAGGTGCACACCAAGGACCTGTGATGTTAACAGCAAAGAATCTACAATGCATGCGCGCATTACTGTCGCTCGCGCATTGCCACGGCAGTATACTCGGTGGTGCATGGCATTTGGTACTTACAACGTTGCAACATCTTGTCTGGATACTCGGTTTAAAACCATCTACAGGGGGATCCTTGAAAGCTGGCAGAACTGCTGCAGATCCAAACGCAGTACTTACGAATGCCGTTATGGCGGATCTACCTGTTCTCAGCGCCATGCTTAGTAGATTATTTGAAAGTAGCCAGCATTTAGATGACGTAGCTCTGCATCACTTGATAGATGCACTTTGCAAACTGAGCCATGAGGCCATGGAATTAGCTTATTCTAATAGGGTAAGTAACAATATGGTTGTAACATACAATATTTTTAAAACAGGTCACCTGAATATTTCGCTTGTATTTTTTCCATCGTATATTTCAAGTTGTACAGCTTTTTAGAATACATTGTGTCTTTTCATGCTAGGAACCATCATTGTTCGCTGTCGCCAAACTGTTGGAAACCGGTCTGGTGAATTTGCCCAGAGTCGAGGTTTTGTGGAGGCCACTGACGAATCACTTACTAGAAGTTTGTCAACATCCACACATTCGTATGAGGGAGTGGGGAGTGGAAGCTATCACGTATCTTGTTAAAATGGCGCTTCAACATAAGTATCCTCAACCTTTGCGCGATAATCAAGTATGTCCATTTATGTCCCGCTTCTTGACCCTAATTCATACAGGGTGTCACACTTTGTAGTGGGACACTCTACATTTTTTATGTTTAGGGTTAAAATTAGCTTCCTATATTTTAAGCATTAAAATTTGATTCATTCTTTGACATAGAAGCTACAGACGTTACTGTTGGGACCGCTATCCGAGTTGTCATCGGTGCGTCACGGTGACGTGAGGCAACGTCAACTAGAATGTGTTCTGCAAGTTTTACACGGAGCTGGAGAAACATTGTATCACGGTTGGCCCTTGGTACTTGGCATCATCGGTGCAGTGTCCGACCACCATGGGTATATTTCGTATTATTTAATAGGTCCAGCCTAATATTGTTAAATAACGCTGTTCCTTCTAACATTTTACAGGGAGGCTTTAGTTAGAATAGCTTTCCAGTGTTTACAACTGGTAGTAACCGATTTTCTACCAGTGATGCCTTGGCGGTGTCTTCCGCTTTGCGTCGACACGGCTGCCAAGTTTGGCTCGCAAACACAAGAATTGAATATTTCTCTCACTGCTGTCGGATTGATGGTAAGAACCGATTCTTCGGAACAAGCATCTAATATCTAATATCTGTGTGTTAATCATGGTGTTACTTGTGCATTTCTTTTCAATCGTACAAGAGACGAGCGAAGCGAAGTTAAAAGTTTCAAGCTATGGAATTCCTATGGAATAATATCAAATCAAGAAATCATGATTTAGAGCCGCACACCTTTGATTGTAGAAGACTTAGAAGCATCTAACGTTTGTTAAAGTCCGAGAAAAAATATCTTGAAAATGAAATTACGATCAAGGCAATTAAATAAAACAAACAGTTCTTATCATATACATACATCGTGTACAGTTGAAGTAGATAAACGAATCGATAGAGCATGTACAATTTACTTGTACCAAGTTCAATTTATTGGCATTTTCGTTTCTTCTTTGCAGTGGAACATAAGCGATTATTTTTATCAAAATCAAGAGAAACTCTGCGTTTCATTGAAAGGGGATTCCTCCTCTGTATTTCCGGATTTTCCTGGTACAACAAACATGCCAGCGTTTGATAAGCTTTGGATGTGCCTATACACGAGGCTAGGTAATAATGAAAAACTCAATAAAGCAACTAAATAGAAGCGGAATGTATAAACGTTACCGTTCTATTTTTAAGGGGATTTATGCGTGGATCCTCGACCTGCAGTGCGTAAATCAGCCAGTCAAACTTTATTTTCAACAATATCCGCACACGGTAGCCTCTTGCACCAGCCGACATGGCAAGCTGTGCTCTGGCAAGTTCTTTTCCCATTATTGGATAAAGTAAGGAGTTTATCCAACTCTGCCAGTAGCGAAAAAGTAGATACTAGTGGAAACATACTCATTCATCACAGTCGGAACACAGCGCAGAAGCAATGGGCTGAAACGCAGGTAACAATTCCACGTATAAGTACAGGATGAGCCACTTAACTGTACCACCTAAATTTATACAAACTTTTGTTCAAAACAATTTTATTCGATGCAACAAATAGGTTGTGACTAAATTCAGATGGTACAGTTAAGTGACTCATTCATTATATTTGCTATCAGTTGTCCGTATTATATCAATGGATCGTTTATTTTCACGTTGTAAGAAAATAGACTTTAGATTTATTTGTTTCAAGTATTCTATCAGTAAATAGAATAAATTTTATAGGTGCTGACATTGAGTGGCGTTGGAAGAGTATTTAATACGAAACGTCAGCTTTTACAAATGTTGGGCGATTTTCCTAGAGCTTGGTCGCTTTTGCTAGAGTTTATAGAAAATTCTGCACTTAGTAAAAATAACGAGGTACAGTACTAACATTGTTTTCTATTGCAAAAGAAAATATCGATGCTTAAACTTGAAGTGTGAATCGGCAGGTATCGTTGGCGGCTTTGAAATCGTTTCAAGAGATTTTGTATCTTCAAAAAGGCAGCGATAGTAATGAGGCGATACAATCAAACGATTCGGAGGCATTGTGGGTTGTTGCATGGCGTGTGTGGCTCAATATCGGAATGGAAAGCACGACACCACCGCAAGAAAGCGAAACGGAACCTTATATACCGTCGCAGGCGTTTTTAACCGCCTTAGTTCACATATTTCCAGCCGTTTTTCAGCACATCAGAAACAAGTAAGTTTTTATAGATCTTAAAAATTATGAGGATTTCTTGAAATCTATAAAATTGTTGGTTTCACAGACTTGTGTAAGCGAAATATAATTTCGATTGTTTTCTGTTTCCAGATTCACTGGACCGGATTTGCAAAAGCTTTGCATAGTATTGAAAAATGCAGTCGCTGTTCCGGTGCATGGTGAGTCAACGCCCTACATTTTACCTACAATGCCGGATGTCGTCCTTACACATTTACAGGACGGTGTGCTTCATTCCATGGAGCTTCTGCAAAAAGTTTGTAATTTCGGTCCCTTTTCTGAACGATTTCTTTCTATTCGAAATTAATTCGATTACTTCTCGATAGGAAGCACTGAACGGACCAGACAATCTGCGAACAATGATCGTCCTAATCTTTCTGCAACTTCTGAGCTTCTCAAAGTTAGCTTGTGAAGCACCCACGTATGGTAAAATACCAACAAAGCACATTTCTCAAGTTCGAGGTGTATCGGTACGTATCTGCGTACCTACCACTTCGAATCGAATCGAATCGATTTTTTGAAGATGAAAAACCAGAATACCTCCTTAAACGAACATTAATTAAAATTTCTCATTTATTTAGACTGACTGGGTCACCATGAATTATGTTCCTTTCGGAGAGAAAGCCCTGTCAATGGTCGTGACACTGTATCAAAAGACAGCGCACGAAATCGCGGTAATAGAAGGGCAAGTTCTGAAGCACATTATAGAAGCATTACACGTGCCTTTGTCGATGAAATATGCTTGTCCGTCGCCAACTACTTGGAAACTAGCCGTTACTAGTTTGCTTGCTGTTTTGCATACCGGTTTGCCACTGGCTAGAAAATGTCCAGAACAATTTCAAAGTATGTGGCCAGAGCTCGCGAGTACCTTAGATGATTTTTTATTCCCCAAAAGGTAACTTGAAAAAAATTTTCGTATTTCCATTGCTCTGTAACAGCTCAAATTTTAATATAATCGACAATATATATTTTTATCGTAGCGTACTGAACGTGGAACGAGGTGTAGAAGAGATTCAGGCAGACGAAGCTGTAGATTGTCAAGTGATGGAACTTCTACGTGACGAGGTTTTACCACATTCTCAATATATACCTCATCAGTTCATTTTACGAGTGGTAATGCTCCTAAATAAAGGTTCTATACATTCAGCAACCACAGCAAATATTGGTACGTAGTTCTGTATACACACGAATAAAATAATCTACTCCGTTTCTAACAACACTGTTTTCATCTTTTAAGTAGAGAACGGCGGTGAAACAAAATTGAGGGAAGAATTCGCGAAGACCTGTTTCGAAACGTTACTACAATTTTCTCTTCTGGATGGATTAAATACTGAAACAGAACACGAATCGTCGAAAAATCCTGAAAATGATGAAGGAGGGGTAGCTGGAAGATTGGCAGTCACTGCGCTTCTTCATAGGTTCCAAGAAGTGTTGCGGAGATATATAGAGAACGAAAGGCGTAGTGGAAAATGTCCATTGCCCAGGTAATGGTTTCGTTTCTTTTTACCGATTCCTGCTTTCTATAGTTAATGATATACAATTGCATGAACGCCTGTGTCAAATGAGACGAATTTTCATTTGTTTTTAAGTACTTATTATATGAACCTTTTCTAGGTACAGATTGTCTGAAATATCGTTTGTTTTGAAAGCGGTAGCGACACTTGTTGTGTCGCTGAAAAAGGCACCGCCGAATAAAGGTAATTCGAATTTCAAATCGACATAAAAATACTATTCTACTAATAAGACTATTGCTTAATTATCCGTTCATTGTTGGTGTTTAATTCTTAACTTCATGCACAGAGCTATATTCTTCAACTATGTTTTGTAATAATTTATTATCTGATAAGAAGTCTAGATACTTCCTCAAAAAATTTAATGGTGCTTTAAAAATTTTTCTAAATTAATTTTTCAGTTGAAAAGTCAGTTTGGGAGCAACTGATTGGATTGTATCCCTGTTTAGTAGAATGTACTATTGCTACCGCATCGGGCCAAGTTTCAAGATCTTTACGTGAAGCTTTGCTGCAGTACCACGATCTGTTGAGGCCACCAATTCAAAATTCCACAACGTCAAATGGTGTTTGACCACTGCATTCTTTACTTCTATCCCGAAATAGTGATGTTTACTACAGCGCCAAGTAGTGAACTTCTCGTAACTACGGTTACATGTATAATAAAATTTATTGCAAAATTTTTACTTCCGCGTACACATACGAGACGAAGTATGAAGTACGAAGGTGAAGTACCGCCAGCAATATTTTTTTTTACACGTGCTAAAACGTATGTCTCTTCACACATTTTTCATCGCTGTTGTTAACAGGTGAAGAAATTTAATACCATTTTTTTTCAAGACCACAAAATGATTTTGATTTTGTAAATTGCAGTAGTTTGTTTTCTATAGACACCAGGTTACTACTAGTAGATTAGCGATAAAGTACAAAAGAAAACGACTTTAGTTATTTATTTGAAACTTCCAGAATGTATCTGTGGTTTCGAACAATCACGCCCGTAAAAAAAGCCTTTCCTTCGCGAGAAAGGAAATTCTCGAGATAACGGAACAATACCACACCACACGTGACATTTAAAGATAATGAAAGATGGATATAATTTTTTGGAATTAACAGTATCATCTATAAACAGCAAAAGCTTACATAATTGCAATGTGGTCTCATACGTGAGTGAAATAGCACACGAGCAAATATAGCGTTAGGAAGTCGAAGCAAGTATACAAAAAATTGTACTAAATAGCTAATTCGTAAGTGCAAATTAATTAATAACTACAATTTATACACATGCCATTCTGCTGTACATAGTCAATGTACAAGTTGGCTTTTTCTAATACACATTGTAAATATCGAACTAATCATGATTAGTATACAGTATAAGACGATTTTATAAATAACATAAAGTTATTATTCGCTATTCTTACAATGATATATAATATCGAAAAATTTTATGATATAATAATGTAAATAGCTACACAAAAATTCAATAAAAGTCTGAAATATTTATTGCTATTTTTGTATAGAAATCGCGTCGCCGTATGTTTTTGGGATTCGTATTTATTTTTCACATATTTTTGTGATTCGCAAACATGTAACAATACTTGTTTTATATTCTAACATTTAAATACAAGAATATTGTCTCTTAACAGATTTTGTAATGCATTTACATTATGTTAGCTGTATCGTCTATTAACCGTGATCAACCGTAATCGTAGCATATATAATAACGTAACCGACGTGTAAAATTTCTTTTTCTTTCCATCAAACATTGTAAATAGCATTAGGTAGTTCAACGAGTGGTACTTGGTTCGATTTCTTTTAATGGGCAAGCGCCGTTATAAGAATTGGGAAGGAAGCTTCTTCAAAAGATAGATGTCGCGTTGGTAACCGGAAAGCTTCTCGGAAGTAAATCAAGTTGCGATAAAAACTTTGTCGCGAAATAATATTCTATATCCTCGACGCGAAGTTTCCCGTCGGGCGAGAAATAAATTCGATGAATTTTCCCGGCGACCGAGCGTCTCGAAACACGTGGACAGATAGTCGAAGTGTTGAATTTGATTTATGATGTATTTTCGAGCGACGCCGCAGCCATGATTGTTTAGTTTCGGGGGGATGAAAAGTGAACGCGAGCGAGGGATTTGAATGAAACGCGTACGTGGATAACGTGCTGACTTGATTCTGTGTTTCACGAGCGTGCCGGTTAGTTCAGAGATATGGTAAGCGATAGCATTAGTCCGAGCATCGGTTAAGTGTCTAACCCCGGCGAATAGTTTTCGCGCGAATTTTCAGGTGTTACGATTGTTGTTGGGTGCCGCCGCTAACGCGGCGCAACATTGCACTTTCAAACTTTCGATCGATTTGCTCCGAATGTTGCGACTACAAAGTCAAATAGCTATCGAACATGGGCGATCATTTCCCGCGATTTCCCTTCGATCACACGACGATCGGTTGATCCCGCGTCCAAGTCGCCTGTCGTTTTTCCGAAAACGTTCGAAAACGTAACCGGGTATTACACCGCATATAAATCGATATATACTTTATAAGTGTATGCTGCATGTGTGCGTACGTACGCGGGTTTGTGTGTGTTTCGCTCGGTGTGACGCTCAGACGTGAGTATATATGCACCTACATATGCAGGCACTACAAGGTACGGATGTTCGATTTCGATTCGATTCTTTAGAAAATCGATTCTTTCGGCGAAAAGATCAATCTTTTGAATGAGAACCGATTCATTATCGGAAAATTGGTCTGAGAAGAATCGATCCTATTTTTCTTTTCTTTTTTTTTGTAAGAACTAAAAACAGTCTGGCCAATAGGATTCTTTCGTGTACCATCGATTCGATTATTTTCAAGAATCGATTCTTTGCGGAAGAATTCTATTGGCCAGTCTGTTCTTACTACTAAAAATTAAGGGAAAAATGTCAATTATTTTGATACCGATTTTCTTGGAAAAATCGATTCTCAGATGCGAAAGAATCGATTCGTTTCGGAGAATCGAACATCCCCACTACAAGAAACCGTGAATCAGGAACGCCCCTTTTTATGATACGATCGAATTTCTTTCCCGCGCAATTTCTGAAATATAATGAAACTATAATTTATTCAGAATTCGAATTATGCTGAGTATTTCTGATCGACGAGCGAGAAGATTTTACCCGATCACACGGTTTATTCTCGGCCGAACGAGGATTTCTTTCGTCATAATTAGACTTTTTAAATTATGTTTTTCATTATTTCTAATGGCATTATAATTTGTTTTAGGAAATTTAGACATTTCTTTGAAATGTGGTTACGAAGTGAGCATGTCAGCAGAAGACTGCGTGGTCGTTTAAACATAAGCAGTATACCGAGATCAAAAATTTCAAATCATCGAATACAATTCAGCAGTCTAAGGAAACTCCCATCAATCGGTAATAATAGTCATCGTATTAATAAACCAAACAAATGCAGCAGATTAACACGTTGGAGGCGTAGATGCACGCATTTCCTGAAAGAAGTAAGCAATTACTATTACTTAAGTTCCAAACTTGGATTATCTTTCGTGTACATGATACATTCATCTTTCGTATGATCATGTTACTGTTATTCGCTTATTATAAATGATCTTTGCAGGTCATTTATTAAAGCAAAACTTGACTGTTTCTTAAAAAAGAAATACTTTCTAACTAATCAGCGATTAATGGTTAAAAAGAGTGACTGACTAACTCACGAGGATGTTATGTAATTAGATTTGTTAGACCTGCAATCGAAGCCATTTGGTTACTATAAGGACGCCAATTCAGTTTTGTTAAAAAGATTGTTATCTTCGTAGGCTTGTAAAGAAAATGTTTTACATTTTACGAAGTCTACACCTATTAGACGAGAGAGAGGACCTCGTAGAAGAAAATGCATAAAGCGGTCAATGGTTACTTCAACTCCGTTACATCGATCAACTACAAAAGATGCGGCTGCTGTAAGTGGGAAACCATCAAAATTCTATGTACGTTGCGTTGCACTTTTTCAAATGATATAAACACATAATTTACAATCTTTCAGCCATCAAAATGCACACCGGTATCAAAAGTTTCTGAGGAATCTAAAGAAAACTGGAATACAACAATTCTCTCTTTGTACTCGTCCATTTTGAACACAGACACATGCTGTTCCTCCATATCCACTATACATGATTTCAAGCCTTCCATTCCAAGTGTATCATCACTGACAAATCTAATGCCTCCAGCATCTATAGGATCATCGCACACAGACCTTTCATATGCATTAGATGATGAAGAAAACAAGAATAATGGTAAATAAATTTACTGCAACACCACAAAACAATTCGATTGTTCACCTTTCAATGCGAATAAATTATTATTTCGTTTTGTTGCAGATGCCAATTCAATGTATTACTCTGCTTCCTGTTTGCAAACAGACACACCCGAAGAATACTATAGTTTAATACACTCTACATCTATGTATGGAACTCGTACTTTCCCGACCGACAAGTATTTTCCAAATGGAAAATACGCACTTAGCAACAACAATGAGAATAGCAGTAATTTATCAAAAAATCAATATTCACTCGACAGTCATTCACCGAAATATGAACCAGGGTTTAACACTACGAAGTACAATGCATCAACCATGTACAGTATAAATCATCATCATTCATCAGACACAAATGGGAACGTTACGGAGAAATATGATTCTGATGATATCGATAGCGATTATCACGATGCCGAATACATGGAGGTCGGAAGCGAGGAAATAGTAGAAAGTTGCGATGTAGAGAATATGGTTACTCATGTTCAGGAAGACTGGGAGCCATTCGATCCTTATGTCTTCATCAAGCATTTACCACCGTTAACCCCGGCAATGAGAGCTAGATGTCCCGCTCTTCCACTTAAAACACGCAGCAGTCCAGAATTTAGTCTAGTATTAGATTTGGTACGTTCACTTCTAAATTGAATAACAAAATATTAAAGTAGTGCGAAAATACATACAAATTTAAACTAGTCTTTTATAAAAAGAATACAGAAGTATATTTTTGTTATATAGGATGAAACGTTGGTTCACTGCAGTCTGCAAGAACTTTCGGATGCAGCGTTTCGTTTTCCAGTTGTCTTTCAAGATGTAACATATACGGTGTTTGTCAGAACGCGACCGTATTTTCGTGAATTTTTAGAACATGTCTCATCATTATACGAAGTCATTCTTTTTACCGCGAGCAAGCGTGTCTACGCGAACAAGTTAATGAATCTGTTAGATCCGACAAGGAAATTGATAAAGTATCGTCTATTCAGAGAACACTGTGTTTGTGTTAATGGAAATTATATCAAAGATCTGTCTATATTGGGTAGAGATTTATCTAAAACTGTTATTATTGATAATAGTCCACAAGCTTTTGGATATCAGGTAAATATAGACCTGATGGTAGAAATTGTTTTAAATTGTTGCTTATTCTTAACGAAAATTACTATTTACAGTTGGAAAATGGTATCCCTATAGAGAGCTGGTTTGCTGACCGTTCGGATACTGAGTTAATGAAGTTGTTACCTTTTTTAGAAAACTTAATAAACTGGGTGAGTATCCTCATATTTGATAATTAATTTGCTTCTATCCAGATGTCGTTAATAATACAGAAAATATTAATTTTGTAGGGAGGGGATGTTAGACCACGTATTAGAGAAAAGTTCCGACTTTTTAGTTTTTTACCACCAGATTAATTTAGGTAGTAAGCATAAAATGAATGTGGAAGTATCAGCCTATCTAGGTATCTATATGTATGTACATTTTACGAATGCGTGCAATGCCACACGCCAAAAAATTTATATAATTTGCAATAATCATCGTATTTATAAGTACGTCCAGTGAAAAAGATTCTTATTAAAAAATAGAATTCCTTTTGTACATTGATTTAATCGAGATAAATTCTTTCGTATAAGATTTTTTTATTAACATTTATTTTGTGTAAAATATGATTGATTTTAAATTGATGTCGTAAGTTTAGTGTCAAGAATGAATTTGGAAAGTAATGTTTTAATACGTCGAAATTGCGTTGTTAAGAACTATCAATCAAGACAACATAGGAAATATTAGAATCTATATCTATTAAACTTTGGGCAGGTACCAATCAATTAAAATGATAGATAATGAATCTTTATAGTTCACAGACCAATCAACATTTTTAATAATATTGCCTGCTAGAGCTTATTTATACATTTTACAATGTACTCACTCATTCTTACATTAAATGTAATGCGTACTATTTTCATTTGTAACAATCGACAAACATTGGTTCATTTGTTCATTGTCAAAAAGTGCTCTAGCAGCAAACGTTCGAAAAGATCCAGGCATCTCTCAATTTATATGTACTTCGTAGGAAATCAGTAATAGAATTGTAAATTATATCATTAAGTACATAATGTGAAATCGAGAGATGCCTGAACCGTATTTTCATCAAAAATAAAATTTTTTTTATTAAAAGAATTAAAAGTATTAGAATCAAGTTCATTAAATGTGCTGAATACTTTTAAAAAGAGCATAATAATATCAACACATGATCATATATTCGCAACTGTCTGTTCATTTAGTTTAGAACTATGAAGCTTATCAAATTCAGTTTCAGACAGACGAATATTATAGTTAAATTGTAAAGTTAATTACATCTGTTACATACAGAAGTATGCGAAGCACTTATTATACATTTATCTAATCACAAAGCTAGCTTAAGAAAGCTAACACTCACAAGATAAGATCATTGCAATAGCTATCAAACAAAAAAAAATAGTAAAATTCATTGATTAGAAAGAAAATATAGTAGTAGTATACAGATAAAAGATGAATATAGAGCAAACTTCCAGTTATAAACACAAGTATCTTCCGTTTCTCACAATATTTTTACTTATATATATATACACATATGTATACAATTTATATGGATATTATATATATATGTGTATATGTATATATTATATACATATATATATAAATATATAATATATATATGTATACATAGTGAAAAAGAAAATCATAGCCATGTAACAGGAAGTCCATAAATGGAAATACTGAGCTCGTACCTTCAGTACAAAAAAATGATTGTATTCATTGTATTTATAGTTGACTAATTCAACTTGACTGTGTTTTCGGCAAACCTGTCTGCACAAATAACGTCAGCTGTCTGTTGAGATAACGTCCTAAAACAAATTCGTACTATAGTTTGTCGCTATTAATTTTTTTTTACTAGATCTTTGTTTACTATATCGTAGTAAAAGTTACAACGTCTTCGATTCAAGCTTAGTCATTATAGCAAATATGATCTCAGCCTGATTACCTTCAACCCTTTTGTTCCTAAAGGTGACTGTAATCACCCTTAAATGATTGTTAACAACTCTGATTGGGTTTAATATTCAAATTTAATTAGTCCAACGCGCGCGCGCGCGCGCTCGCACACACACACACACAGTTGTTTATAATTCGTACGTATATATCATATATAAATCATTTGAATGAAATTCCAGTGATTCGTGCACAATACAGAAATGCGATATATGTGTAAGTTGATTGGAACGAAAGGGTTGAACAGTGTATTCAAACTATAAGTGTTGAAGCTTTAGTTGAGCACTACAAGTATAAATCAATATAGATTGCAGGTTATTCGAATGCATATGTATTTATATTCGTAATTCCAATGATGATTATGAATACACAATATGTATGTATCTGTATGAGCGTGAGTGTGACAACTATATTATTATAACTACACCTAATAAAATTATAGAGTTGCGTGTAATCCATAGACGGAGACCTATATCAAAACAAAACATCCATGCAAAATAATTTAGCAAAGCGAGAAGAACGTGAGAATTTATATCTTGTAGTCCTTGCTATACTTCAAGATCACCATATTACGTTTCACATTACGAATTCACAGATGTGTAAAATCTATCCTGTTACAAAGAAATGGTAGAAGTGCTCGAATTCTTTTTTAAATTGAATGCTATTTTTTATCGATTAACTTTAATAGAACTGATAAGAAAAAAAGAAAGGTATTATATAAATCTGTAGACCGAAACACGGAGTGAGAATCATTTTCAATTTTCTATGTGCGTGTTACGTAAAAATGGATTCAGTGTTCTAGTTTTATCATAGCAGATTATTCTGTACATTTTTCCTTTGAGACAATGACTTCTATGCTTACTTTTTACTTGATGATCAATCATGAATCACGTACACCTTTGTTTAAATAATAAATCTACATTTCTGTGTAAGTTGTAATAGAATCTCTCAATCGCATATTTGTTATCGACGGATATTATCGAGAAATAAAAATAAAAGTAGGGAGATTGTACAAGAAAAATACATGCTTGTTATGTGCGAAAAGAAGCGTTTGTATTATTAATTCTTTTTATTCGTCATTTAACATTGAATATAGTAAGATGTAAGTCTATACTAAAACTGCGAACATTTCCTTTTTATTTTAGTAACATGCCACCACATCAAAAAATACATTTACTAAGTATATTTGAATAAGTTAAGGTACCTTTTTACAATTCATTTAGTGCACAAATGTTTCCATAATTGTCGATATTTTGTTTAAAAATATATAAGCAATTATAATCGGCGTTTGTTGTATAACCGAACGCTGGAGACAAGAAGTATGTAACAGACTTAACAATGTAATTGTAAAAATACAGACACATAGTGATGCAAAGTTGCATAAATATTAAATATTTATTTTCATTCATCAATTTCGCATGATATAAAATCATTTGAACATTGTTGTCAATAACTTATATTTACGTTGGGCAGTGTTTTATGATACAGAAGTGCGTCGTTTTTTAAATACAATTTCTAAAAATACAATTATATACAGAATATGTATCTATGACTGAAAGATCACTCATTGGATGATTAACACCTTCTAGTCGCGTTTAACGTCGAAACAATTATATATATTATATATAATATAAATGCTGATAGCAGGTACGTTGAAATAATCCTTGGAAACAAAATTGACAATAATTATTGAATAAATCGTTCATCATTACTTCCGACAAATCTTTCTGTAAAAGCATCTAGCTCAGAGATACCTTTCGTCGGTTATATACTCTTGCGGTATTCCAAGAACATACATTTGGAAATCTCCAAAGTCGCACTTACTTACTTCTCGCCTCCAACGTTTCGTTACTCTATTTGACCCCTATTGCTTGAGGAGAACAAATGCTGAAAAACGTCACGTGCAGTATTATGTACTTAAGATAATACATTTCATGTTCAACATTATTATATTTTCTCTAAGTAATAGTTACAACAAATTAACTAACAATACTTTATTTTCTATACAATTTACTACTATCCCACCATACTCGAACTTCAGACACATTGAAACATATGTTTATTGCTGCCATTCCAATAATATCTTCCCTCAGGTATTTATGCATTTGTAGTGATGTATGGTATAGTATATTACGTTGTTACTGTAATTTATATAGGTTGTCTCAATAAAATGGAATAAATGACATAACATGAAAATTGCAACATAATAAAGACTGTATAGAAATTTATTTTTCCTTCCAACTTAAATTCGTTAGTTTTGTCATAAATGCGTAAAATCCACAGTTTAATTATCGTGTGTCCTCTGAAATAATATGAATTTTAATCTGTGAAGTTTTTCTAGACACCAAATACATAATGCATAATATGTATTTAGGCGATTCCATTTGACTGGGACACCTTGTATTTTTCTATATCATACATCGTTCCACTTTTAGAAAACTATATTTCTCTGGATTCATTGAATGCTGCACAGTGTCGGCGTTACATTCTCATCTTTGCGAATATCGCGTGCGAAGCATAGGAACTTAATGTCAACGTA
This sequence comes from Lasioglossum villosulum, assembly GCA_963971365.1. NCBI lineage: Eukaryota > Metazoa > Arthropoda > Insecta > Hymenoptera > Halictidae > Lasioglossum > Lasioglossum villosulum. The sequence continues at coordinate 22,277,690 of OZ020503.1, read as the reverse complement.
ATCGGTATACCTGATCTCGATGTATTCGAAGTTCGAGTGTAATTCTTTCTAGTCTTTTGGATGCCGGTAATACCTAGTCTCAATGCGTTTGCAGTGCTCCAAGAGCAGCGTATATTTCTGGACAATATTCGCCAATTTGTTATCAGGTAGATTTGTCGTTATTATAGAAAAAACATGTCCAAAGACTAAGGCGTCTAATTCGTTGGGTGTCCTAGAGATATAATTAAGTAATAAAATTGATCATTCGTGGACTAATCGAACGAATTAAATAATAATAATCGAGAGATATAAATGTATGTATTATATTTCATGCAATGTAACAAACTTCATAACAAAATAGTATAACAAAATAAGCCTTCAGGAAAATAAAAATTCAGAAGAGTCTTCTGACAGTGGTGGCAGCGATTCAAGGGACTCTGAACAATTCCATAGAGTATCTTTGGAAGAGGTACTGATAATTTCAAAATCATCAACAGATCTTTCCGAATCTTGCTTGTCTAATAATTTATGGATTCTTTTTGTATGATTAATAAGCTTGGGAAATTGCTTTATAGTTGTAGCAATATTTTGTACCAGTGTACAATATTGTGGGCAAACGATAATTAGGAGAGAGATATGACCGTATACCAGGGCATCTAGTTCTGTGGGCCTTTTAAATTGAAAAGTATATATATATATAATGTAGTTTAAAATAAATATTAGATGAAATACTAGATGAAAATTAGGTGAGAAATGTTTTAACAGATAATTCATACTTACTTGTCTCCAGAAAAGTATTCATTGCGATCCAATCTCTCTGATAATGCTTTACAACAATTTTCAACCTCACTGCATACTTCTTCTACGCTCTTGTTATACCAACTAAGTACATTAAGTTTCTTTATGACATCCTTCCTTTTTTGCCAGTTCAAAAAGTGATTCAAAGGCCATGGATATACGCTTCCATGTCTTACTTTGGTTATATTGTTTAAAGTGTCTTCGTCGACCCAAGAAATGTACAATTCCGCGTTTAGAAGTACATTATTAACTAGAGACATGTAAGCTCTCATATCTGCCTTGCAAGTTGATGATAGATTGCTGGATAAGCTTTTGCCTTTACTTTCTACAAAGGACACGATTCTATCGAATTCTGAGTGTATGATTGAACCACATTTAATGAATGGTACACGACCAGTAGGAGACATATACTCGGCATTGTGTCTCGACACTATTTCAACTCCGATGCCACACATTTTGAGAAAAGCTTCTACGGCCAAACAGTTCGCATAATCTGGCAATAGTATCTGCTCAACCACAAATGGTTGATACAAAGCTATTGTGTCAGGTAATTCTTCCTTAGCTAAACAAAAAATTTCCATGATTTATTATTTTGTACATTATAGAATAAAATTGATTAATATATAATCAATAATTTGGATTTTCTACAATTAAGTGCAAATAATAAAGCAAGACGAAATTCGTTAATCCATAGGTGTTTTATTTGAAAACATTCAATTGTTGCGAATGGATATACAAAAAGAAAACAACAAATTTAAGTGCTATTACTCAATAGATTACTCAATAGAAAGGTTAAGTTTCGCACAAGTGAGAGATGTAATGCAAAATATTTAACGAAACGGAGTTGAGAATTACCTTCTAATTCCATAGCAATTGACTCTTCTAATAGATCACTAGGCATTTTGTTGTTAATTCAAATCTTATTAACGTTTGAAAATTTCACTTTTTTTCTTTAGTCTCCAACTTCGTCAAATGACAGGACAAAAGTATATATATGTATGTCGGCAATGTCTGGAACTTTTGCTTTAACTTTTTCTTATAATAGACAATAGCACATAAAATTAGGATTTAGGTAATAAATAGTATATACGATCGAAATGAGTGATTATCAATTCTAATTGCAATTCAATTTTTCATTTGACCACGATACGCAACTGCAATTAATAAAGTAGGTATAATCGTTAATTGTGGATCGATTATAGTTGAACTACCATTTCTGTTATGAAAATTTAAACTTTTGATAAATAGATCTATTTGAATTTTAATTTATCCATCTAGATTTCATTTAATGCGTAAACGTATGTGATGCAGTTATGCAAAAGTCGATTTGGTTATTTGATTATTGCTGGCGTTCCCGCGCCGGAAGCGACTGAACACGGCCTGCGCAAGGACTAGTGCGCTGTAAACAGCAGTTTCTTTCTCTTTCAAACACGCCAAGATGTCGAAGAGAGGTAAGTCGGTTTTCGTGATCGAAAAGAATCCAGGGAAATCCACTGTGAATTAAGTGATCAGCTCAAAATATGTTGTGAAAACAATAGAACAATGTCCACAACGTGTAACGGCGAGAATAATTTTTCGTTAATTCCGATGGAATCGGGAGAAAAACGATGATTATGTTCGGAGCAAATGCCGCGTTAGACGTGTCCATCAATATCAACAATTAACATGGAATTATTATTTTTCAAGGACGTGGTGGTTCCGCGGGAGCGAAGTTTAGGATATCACTGGGTCTGCCAGTAGGAGCAGTTATTAATTGTGCTGATAATACTGGTGAGTATTTTGGAAAAAATTATAGAATTCGCGTATAACCTCAAAAACTGGCCATGTTATGGCTGAAAATAACACATGGCTGATTGTCATTTACAGTTACAAAACGTTTTACACGAAGTATCTTTGCTATATACCGAAGAAAATAAATCTTAATTATTAGCGAATCTAACGGAAGTGTTTTTGGCAAGGAAGCTTGCAAGACAAACCCAAACAGTAATGTTTTCGGTAGCCGGTAGTTAATGGTTAATTGTTTTCAGTTTAGTTGGACTTTCTTGTTGAATTCATCTAGCACAAAAAGAATGAATTGTGACTCGAAATTTTATCTAATTTATGTATATCAGTGTGTGACATGGATTTTTGTTACAGGTGCAAAAAATTTATATGTCATCGCAGTTCAAGGAATTAAAGGCAGATTAAATCGCCTTCCAGCTGCAGGATCGGGTGATATGATTGTCGCCACTGTGAAGAAAGGAAAGCCTGAACTCAGAAAAAAGGGTAACTTTTTATTGAAAGATTAATATGTTATTCTTACTTCGTAGCACGATAGTCATAGATTTATGTGTCTCAGTTTTATCTTGCGATACATTGAAATTCGAAAGGGAGGTAATAGTTATTAATTATTCTGATTATTACAGTGATGCCTGCAGTGGTGATAAGGCAGCGGAAACCATTTCGGAGGAAGGACGGGGTGTTTATATACTTTGAGGACAATGCGGGGGTTATAGTAAATAATAAAGGCGAAATGAAAGGATCAGCTATTACAGGACCTGTTGCAAAAGAATGTGCAGATTTATGGCCCAGGATTGCTTCCAACGCAAGCAGTATCGCTTAAAACATACTGTATAAATTTATTGTCCTTAATAAAATATATTTGAGCATTTGCTCAACATTTCGTTTGTATTTCTTTTTCGTTGCAATTTATTTGTCGTTTTTTTATTAAGTTCAGAGTCAAGTAAATATCGAGTTAAATAGTAAAAGAACAGCGATGATATATTTATACACTCAGAGATTTAGGAACTCTCTTAATCATATTTTCCTGTTGAATTGGTACTGATGCTAATAGAAATATAGAACACGATAGAGCTGTTAAAAAGAGAGGGAAATTGTTCATACAATGAATGCAAAAGATCTAATTTACTACTTTCGGTTATTGATAGCCTTTTAAATTACGTCTTCGACTAACAGGAAAACAGAACAGCAGTGGAGGTATTGAGTAAGAAGTATGCGAGAGCTAATGAATGCACTTCATTGACTTGATCATGAGATCCTGTTAAGTTTCAAGTTCTTCGAATCGCTGTGCAGAACAGTATTGAAGCTATTAATAAAAAAACAAAGTTACAAACTGCGTTTGCGAACAGCTCTCGCGAACCTCTTGAATTTAGTATAAGTACCATACAAATAAGAATACATTCTAAAAATCTGCATTGCATCTATACATGAGCAAACTAAACTACGATTATACGAGTTAAAAGAGCTGGTCAATTGATAATTGTGGTTGCAATCATTAATCGTTGAGGTCTGTTCTTTTAAATGGAGATATTTTAAGCCACTCCTACTGCATGTCCATCGTATTTCTGTGACTTATATTTTCTGTACCAGAAGTAGGGCGGACAGCTTGACTATTGATGAACCTCGGATCTTGTTCTTGGAAGAACAGACTGCAATTGCATTAGACATTGCCCAATTCTGGGAAGCACAGTACAGAGTACAGTGAGAGTGATACAGAGTGATACTCGGGTCTCTGATGCTGGCATATAGCGCACGTGCATGAGAAATCAGCTGTTCTCTATCGCAGCGCCAGCTGGTGGATGACGCTTCAGATATCAGGCAAACGAAAGCGAGGTAGATTTTTGTGTTGCGATTTTATCGTTCGACCGCCCTGTATTTGTTAAACCACCAGCCAAACACAATGCGATTCGCGGTCGAACAGAGAATGGTGCTTCGAATTCGCGTGAGTGCTGTTCGTGTTATCGAGTAACGGGGTCCAGGGATCCTCGAAACAATCGCACTCTCTCTCTCTCAGGTGAGGTTAGAATTCTCACGACGAAAAGCTTCCCTTGAATTCTACATAATCGAAGATCGTTACAAGGAAATAACACCCCTTCAAACGAAATTATCGCGTTCCCTCGTAGAGCCACGCTTATAAACGAAAAAGTCCAATAGTTTATTCAGTTTCATCGAGCATGCCACAATTTTCGATCATTGCAAATGCATGCTGTTTTTTCTTCAATTCATTTCCGGCGTAGGTAACGAATTGACTGTCTTTCCTTTGTTTCGAGTCTGCAGTGTAACGTTCATTGTTTTCGTGTCTCGTTTAAAGAGGCGCGTACGGTCAGCCAGTTAATCGAATACAAGTTTTATTACGCATACAATGTTTAATTTTTACGAATGAACGTTTCAAATGATCAATTTCTCGTTGTACAGTTTTAGGAAGAGGAACAACGGGCTTTATCATACATGACGACATCCGACTCGCGAAGGCATCGATCTTTTATTTAATTGGTGAGTACGATCGATAGATCGGAACAGTTGTTTGGTTCGCAGGTAATCATTGACAAGTAACGTGCAGAGTTGCGCGCTACGATTGCACTCCCTTATCTGTCGTTGTCACGATATTCAAATCTATTTTACGTGATCCAATCGCGTATCCTATACGTTAACCTCTAAACCTTCGCTTAAATAAGTATAGGTCACATTGGCTAATGAGATTAGATTTTTCTGCAAGAGAAACTAATCGTAATTTTATTCATGCGTATTTATCAGCAATTTGTACAGCTCGAATTGCTCAATTTGAACGAGGATGCGACATTAAATTATTGAACTGATTAATTCCGTGGTACTCATCTCCCTTCTCCGTCGCGTGCGAGGATGTTATAAATCTTTCAAATACTGGGGATGGGCGGGTACTCGAGTCTCCGGTCGGGACCTGAAAATTCGTGATACAGTAAACGGCCCTTTATTGTCCGACAGCCGTGTTTTGCGAGGACAGTGATCGTACCCGGACACCATTTTTGATTCATGACTGCGTGTACCGCGCCGAGCGAAACTTTAATAGATAACACGCCCCAACAGCCACAAAACGTTTCGATTCTCACTATTATGCGATTTTTATAGAGTTTTTTTGCACTGTCTTATAGGGGTACGGTACTCGTGGATCTTACTAGAATATTACTAGACAAACAAGTGAAAACAGTGCGGGAAACGATTTTTTGTCCGTTTTCAAACTCGAATTTCTCAAAAACTGTGCGTCCAGAAGAATTGAGGACAGAGGTAATTATATAGAAAAGGTCTGTCTACTCAGATTTTGATGAAATTTTAATATAGATTTCGACATTTTAAACCACTTTTTCCTTTTCCAATATAGGGGGTCGCTTTTGGTTTTCGAGATATTTGCAAAAGACTATCTCTAATATTGTTTTGAATTTTTGTATGCGTGGTCGCGTACCTCCACCCTCTCCACGACCTGATCACAACTCATTGTGATCGCACGATTTTTCCATTACTAGTTCAAATTCTAGGTAACAGCTGCAATGCAAAGATTATGCGAATAGAATGAGTTGTGGTTAGGTTGTGAAGGGGGTAGAGAGGACTACGTATACGAAAATCCAGGAGTAGTCTTTCAAAATTGAAAGATCACCCCAGTGTCGGATTAAACCAGCGCGGGGCCCGTAGCAAATGTTATCAGGGTGCCCTAGGTTTCGTATGATAATAAAATTAAACACAACGTTTACTCTAAAGTAAGGTTACGCGATCTTATTCCATCTTGCGAGTCGATACCTCGTTGCAGATGAATGACCTTTTTTTACAAAATTTTAACGTGGCCCCCCAAAAGCGCGGGGCCCGTAGCAAATGTTACCAGGATGCCCTAGGTTTCGTATGATAATAAAATTAAACACAACGTTTACTCTAAAGTAAGGTTACTTACACGATCTTATTCCATCTTGCGACGAGTCGATACCTCGTTGCAGATGAATGAACTTTTTTTTACAAAATTTTAACGTGGGGCCCCAAAAGCGCGGGGCCCGTAGCAAATGTTACCAGGGTGCCCTAGGTTTCGTATGATAATAAAATTAAACACAACGTTTACTCTAAAGTAAGGTTACACCATCTCATTCCATCTTGCGACGAGTCGATACCTCGTTGCAGATGAATGACCTTTTTTTACAAAACTTTAACGTAGGCCCCCAAAAGCGCGGGGCCCGTAGCAAATGTTACCAGGGTGCCCTAGGTTTCGTATGATAATAAAATTAAACACAACGTTTACTCTAAAGTAAGGTTACGCGATCTTATTCCATCTTGCGAGTCGATACCTCGTTGCAGATGAATGACCTTTTTTTACAAAATTTTAACGTGGGCCCCCAAAAGCGCGGGGCCCGTAGCATTTGCTACTCCTGCTACTAGACTTAATCCGGCACTGGACTACCCTATATGTATTATCCTTATATAGAGTGAGACCCTGCTTTCTCTTTCATCTCCACAGCATGTTTACAAAAAAAAAGTAAACAGACGCCGCGCGGATCAGCGTTACGTTGCCACGGAGCGTACAAGAATACGGAAAATTCAATACAGCAATAGTAATTCGCATTTTTGCAAATATCTCGAAAACTAAAAGCAACCCCCTTATATTGGAAAAGGAAACAGTTGTTCAAAATGTCGAAATGTACAACATATTAAAATTTCATAAAAATCAGAATAGGCAGATCTTTTCTATATAATTACCAGGACAGATTCGGAATCAGCGCGAAAAACTCTTTAAGAATCGCATAGTGAGAAACGAAACGTTTTTTGGCTGTTGGACCGTGTAACCTAACATAGAGAAGGTCAGAATGAAATACGGATTGCGTTGGCTGGCAGTGGAGTGCCAGTGATTATGCCCACCGAACAGTGATTATGCCCACGAACCCGGGCGTTTACTGTACTCGAGTACCTGAAGTACTAACAAGACCTTGACGATTATTTGAAAATACTGTAAACGATTGTTGCGTTGAAATTTGAAATCCCTGTAAATCAATTCTGTGAGGTCGACCAAGGACTACGAATTGGGTCGTGTGTAAATTTTGAAAAGCGAAACGCGCGTGTGTGTATGAAGCACACGGCTTATTGAGAACAGTTGACGCATAATTTACCGTAATAGATCGATTAAGTCTCGAGTTCGTGAACATCGACCGGATCGAATTGGTCGGTTTCTCGTGTAAACAGAACCGGAGGCAGTTGTCTCGGTCAGTAACGGGCGAAACTCTCGTTCGTGAAGTTCAAGTAACCGCGAAAGTGAACGCGCCTAAGTGAATTTTCGCGGTAGATGTATCTCGCGCTAGTTGTTTGTCGTCATGAATTCGTGGCTGCCGGACCCCAGAATGTGGTGGACGTTCGATTCGGACTCGAATTGGGTAAATAATGTTCAACAACGATCAGACCTCGCCGCCGTTCGTAACTGTCGTTCGAATTATTCCATACAATTTCGTCGCGGGCACAATAAACATTTTCATAGGTTACTGATCACGAACGCCGGGAATTGAAAGGACGTCGATACAGTATTTATTATTATTTATTATTAGTATTTCGTGACTAAGGTTTATTACGATAGGCGTTTCAACTTCGATTAGCTACAGTGACCTCCCACTAATATTCGGACACTCTTAAAAAGACGATAATTGTTTTAATATTGTACTATACGATTTGAACATTTTTTTAGAAGCTAGAGCAATTAGTCTGCTACAGGATGCGAAAAAAGAATTTTGTCAAAAATTGCATTTGTGCGGAATTATAAAAAAATACTAAAAGTTGTATTTTACAACTTTTTTATGTGGACCTATATTGAAAATTTAAAAATTACGTTTTGTAGATCTGTGTCAGTTATATACACTGGTTTCATTAAAATCGGTTGATGCGGAAAAAAACGACAAGCCTTGAAAGATGCAGGAATCCTTAGATTTACTGCAGTTGAAGGCCGAAAATCGTGAAAATCTGCAATTTTTACTATCTTTAAAGGTCTATATCTCATCGCAACGTCCACCGATTTTGACAAAATTTTAAGAATATGTTTAATCGACACAGGTCTATAAAACGTAGTTTTTAAATTTTCAATATAGGTCCACATAAAAAAGTTGTAAAATGCAACTTTTAGTATTTTTTTTATAATTCAGATGAATTGCAATTTTTCACAACATTTTTTTCGCATCCTGTGGCAAACTAATTGCACTAGCTTGCCAAAAAAAATTCAAGTCGTGTAGTACAATATTAAAAAAGTTATCCTCTTTGTAAGAGTGTCCGAATATTAGTGGGAATCACTGTAATTGTTAGCGGATTTAAGAACGAATTGTTTAGGGGTGGGAAGTAAAAATGCTATAAAAAATACACAAATACGTTTCTCTATGAGAATTACAAAAAAGGTAAACTTACGATTGATGTAAGTTTTACCGTTTCATTTAACTGTGATCAGAAGCGGAAAATGTGGCGCATTAAAAAAATCATTTCATCTGTTGGTTTTTCGGATTTTACGGTATTCCGAACCCTCGATAAATGAACACGTGTCGCGATAACGTTTTGGAGGGTCGGAGAACGTTTTATTCTAATTTCGCGTTCGGTCGATTCAGAAAATCGTGACTTGGCATCGGCGTCCGTAGTACGTACCAAGCTCGATTCATCTGTTGTTATCTGGAAAAGGCGGGCTGCCCTACTTATTTATATTTATGTATTGGAGACCACGACCGAATGGGACGATACGATTTGTCGTGAACGTGGCCGAGTTTCGCGTCGGGAATTCAGCACGACCACGTAATTTTGTTACTTTCATTCAATTCCACCGTTTACCGTTCCGACGTCGACTGGACGTTGCGTCGCGCCGGCTAGATCTAATTACCAATCGAATGAACACGTTCGCAAACTAACTTACAAAATGTTAACGTCCCTGTGAATTATTAAATCTCCATCAACTCGGATCTCGCGTTTCTCCTATAAACGCATCCACTTGACTGATGCTCCAAGGAGCCACTGCCTGCGGTGATCGGGTCCCTTTTGACCCGTCATTGAATATTACTGAAAATTGTTATCTTATTGTTGTCGATATTTCTGTACTAATTTTCAAATAATTTTATATCTGACCTATTTAAAAGATTGAACGCCACTTCATTTTCAATGCGCTTCTCACACAATTATTTAATTTGCAACACGTTATAAAATTTGAAAAATACAATCGTTTTAAAGAAGTTAGCTCGTTACACAATATGAGGAGTTCGAACAGCATTGTCACGCATTGAGTCTCTCTATTTAATAAAGGATAAAAGACATTCGCTATCATTCGCGCAGAGAATTTTTCTTAACTGGTCAACTATTGGTGCTATTACAAATATTATATATTGTATATATGTATATATATGAGTGTGTGTGTGTGTGTATATATAAGTCCACGATTATGGGGGATTAGATTATTGTGTATGAATAAAGCTGGGCCGACCATCGATAAGCCGCAAGTATTTGTATCTAACAAAAAGAAATAGTATTGAAAATCCCGTTATCGATCGTCCGAAAGGTTCGCAGATACACGATACTGTAAAGCCTCGTTCTGAAGTATCTACTCGTCGTTATCTACGGTTCCCCCGATCGATAAAGCGTGAAATCACGCAAAAAGGGGCCGCTTTTCCGCTATTAGCCTAACGATGATACCGTGAAACGATTAATTGATTCAGTTGCCGTCGTTCCGGTCGTGGCTAACATTAGTTAACCGATTGCGTGAGTTTGCGAGGAACACGCGCGTTACGTAAAGTTCTTCTTCTTGCGGAGAAGGCAACAATGGCAACGCGCGAGCAATTGTTCAAGAAAGACTCGATAGAACGCGTGGGTGGTTTTGTAGTCTCTACTTATTTACCCCCTAACAATATTGGAAACCGGAAAGGATATCGGGTAAATAGAAGTACACGGGGAAAAACATCTCCGTTTGTTCGTTTTCCGAGGCAGTGGCCCGACAATATTAGATTCCGCCATTCGTGACGGTGCACCGGCAGATCACGCCTTAGAAATCTGCGAGTGAACGCAACACAAACCAGAAGCTGGAGGAGCTTATCGGAAACATTAAAATTATTATTACACACCGGACCGCGGATCTTTATGCAAAATAGAAATTGTCTGCATTAACGCTTCATCTGCCAGAACTCTGATAATAGAATCTATATAATAAAAATCAAATGCTGTTCGTTGGTCACTACATCACGTGAGAACGGCTGGACCGATTTGGCTAAATTTTTTTTGCTAATGTTCGTTGTAGTCCGAATCAGGTTTTTAGAGTACAAAAAATTGGAAAAGTTGCCCGGAAATATAAAAATTCGAGAAAAACTGAAAGTGCTTTTTGAATCATATTTCAATACAGCAAAAAAACGAACGTCACAGCTTTTAGTCAATATGTCGATAGGAATTTACATTATCCACGTCTATTTTCTATAATGATCACTGCGAAATACGTCTTTTTCTCATTTTTATTTTGTTTATATATATTTATAGCTTTTCTGAAATTTGGACAGGACAATGTCTGTCAGGTCAGCTAGTTTTCAATAATTATGCTGTACCTGAAGGAAGCTTAAAAATCATATATAACCCCAAGAAAAACTATCAGACATTTAAATTGCTATTGCTTCAGAAAATAACCATTTTTTTCATAAGTGCATAAAATCCGCAGTCTACTTCTGTATTGTGGTATTTATTCGGCAAAAATTTGATCTAAATAAAAATTTTAAATAAAGTGGGCTTTTTTCAAATAGATTTTAAACCCACTTTGTACAAAATTTTTATTTAAATAAAATATTTGTCCAACTCTGGTGGGCTTATCCAGGGTGGAGCAATAATGTTGACCACCTTGAATTCTTCACCTGGATTTCTTTAAATGGAATCGCCCACCTTTGGTATCGCGAATCGATTGTGTCTAAAATTCCGCGTAAAAATGTACGAGTAACAAAAGTTTATTTACGAATGGCATAGTTAAGTAAGGTGAGCAATAAAATATTATCGAATAGATAATCGCGTTGTAACATACTCGTGTTACATAATAACGTGAAATGCAAATTTTGGGACAATGCCTGGATGTTGTATTCGTAATTTTGCCAATTTTTAAGATAATTTAAAAAAGCACCTAATGTATAGCAGCAAAAGACAACTATTTATTTCGACCTCCGGTTATATTAGACCGTACAGGGTGTATAAAAAATAATGGTAATCCGTCGTAGGGGTGAATGTACACCTCTGGATTGGTGGACATTTTTGTAAGAGAAACTTGCCGCAAAATTGTTTATAAGAAAGAAACTTATTGTTAAAAGTTCTATTTAAATTAATACCTTCCACTCATCGAGAGGAGATAAAGTTTAAAAGTAGCCACATGTCGCAAACAAATAATTATTGAGATATAAGCTGTTAAAGTTCTTGCAAAGGTACTTACAAATTTTTCAGAATCTTCTGTTACTCCGTCAAATCAACAGGACACTGCCACTTGCGCGAATACGTAACCGTGAAGCACAAAACACCACACTTTCCGAAATCGTGACAACAAACGGGAAGAAGTTATTCCAACCACGGTCAAAGTAGTACTGCGGTTGTCACCTCGGTTTATTCGTGTAGATTTAGGTGGGGAAATTTTGCGTTTGTTAACAGGACGAGGGTACGTCGTAAGAAATGTCAAAGAAATTCCTTTTGTTATTGTATTCGGTCGTAAATGCCGTAATTTATGAGGGCGTATAACGTCTTTTACAGGTATATCGGCTAATTCGCTCGAGGAAGGGTGGGGTAGTGTAACATTTTTTAGATGAAACGATGATCGTTGTACGGGCCTAGTATAATTATTAATTACTAGCTGACCTGACAGACGTTGTTCTGTCCACATTTCAATAAATTTGTTTGTGATCATTTTGTGAATTTGTGAAAAGCTATAGGATATAAGTATGTGAACACAGTAAAAATGGATAATGTTAATTCCTATTGAAAAATTGATTAAAAGCTGCGACGTTCGTTTTTTTGTTGTATTGAAATATGATTCAAAAAGCACTTTTAGTTTTTCCTGAATTTTCATGTTTCCGAACAACTTTTCCAATTTTTTGTACTGTAAAAACATGATTCGGACTACAACGAACATTAAAAAGAAAAATTAGCCAAATCGGTCCAGCCGTTCTCCCGTGATGTCGTGACCAACGAACAGCATTCCATTTTTATTATATAGATAATTTTCTCTTACAAATGTCCACCGATCCAGAAGTGTAAATTCACCTCTAGAACGGATAACTATTACTTTTTATACATTTTGTGCATATCTTCTAGCGATAACGACTAGGAAAACAGCGTAAAAACACTGACGATGCAAACAGGTAAAAATCCACATGTCCCGACAACGTTACGTTGATCTAGACCCGGTGACAGCGGTTGGCAAAGCTACATTCGGGGATAGGGGTCAGCAGTCGAAAATCCTTTTTATTTCCATCGGTTCTGAAGATTCCGCCCCTTCGTGGGGGTAGGGGGACAGCGGCGCGTTCCCATTCGTTGTTTTCTCCACCACCTGGCTAGTGGTAGGATGATCAATCCACGTGGACTGGTCGCCCACATGCGTCAGGTATCGTCACCGTGGCCAATTGTTCCCGGCGGCAGTACGCGAAGGATGTTGGCCCGATCAACAGATCTCTGTGTCAGCGTTCTGTCCCTCGAGACCTACTTACATTCCTCGCGACGCGACGCGGTTTCGTTCGCTCCACTTTGACCTGTAGCCGTCGTCGCCGTCCTCGAAAAAACCAGTACAAAATCCAACGAGACGAGTCAGTGTACACCCTTCATTAACTATCCGAGAAATTAAAAATAAATTAGCTTCATTATTTATTCGGTAACTGTTGCGTACAAATTTACTAATAGAAAAAAAATTTGAAAAAATTGGGAACGTAGTTTCAAGTGTCTGATCAATTTCTAAAAATACGTTGTACCATGTCTGAGAAGTGAAAAATAAATTTGCTTCATTATTTATTCAGTTACTGTTCCAAATAAATTCACTAATAGAAAAAAATTGGAAAAAATTGGGAACGTAGTTCCAAGTGTCCGATCAATTTCTAAAAATACGTTGTACCATATCTGAGAAGTGAAAAATAAATTTGCTTCATTATTTATTCAGTAACTGTTGCGTACAAATTTACAATAGAACAAAAATTTGAAAAAATTGGAAACGTAGTTCCACGTGTCTCATCAATTTGTAAAAATACGTTGTACCATGTCTGAGAAGTGAAAAATGAATTTGCTTCATTATTTATTCGGTAACTGTTGCGTACAAATTTACAATAGAAAAAAAATTTGAAAAAATTGGGAACGTAGTTTCAAGTGTCTCATCAATTCCTAAAAATACGTTGTACCATGTTTGAGAAGTAAAAAATAAATTAGCTTCATTATTTATTCAGTAACTGTTCTGAACAAATTTTCTAATAGAAAAAAATTTGAAAAAATTGGGAACGTAGTTCCAAGTGTCTCATCAATTTCTAAAAATACGTTGTACCATGTTTGAGAAGTGAAAAATAAATTAGCTTCATTATTTATTCAGTAACTGTTTCGAACAAATTTTGTAATAGAAAAAAATTTGAAAAAATTGGGAACGTAGTTCCAAGTGTCTCATCAATTCCTAAAAATACGTTGTACCATGTCTGAGAAGTGAAAAATAAATTAACTTCATTATTTATTCAGTAACTGTTCTGAACAAATTTTCTAACAGAAAAAAATTTGAAAAAATTGGGAACGTAGTTTCAAGTGTCTCTTTCATAAATTTCTAAAAGTACGTTGTATCATGTCCGATAAACGGAAAACAAATTTGTTTCACCATTTATTCTGTACAAATTTTCTAATAGAACAAATATTTGAAAAAATTGGGAAAGTTCCAAGTGTCATTTTTATCTATTGTTAAAAATACGTTGTACTTGTTGATTTTCAAATCGGTCTGCTGGAAGCCCAGTCCGAAGTTTCGTTTTTTTTTGGAATTGGGAAGACTGGCGGGCACTTGAACGTGCCCTACCGTAATCTCTGTCGCACTCGAGCGGCAATTGTGTGCATTTGTTTACATTTATTGACTCGCTCGTCTGAGATTGTACGTATAAAACGAATTTTCCACGTCGTTCTGCAGACGGTCGCCGCGCGTCGTTCCACTTTGCTGACTCTTTTGTCTCGCGGATGAGAGTCTAATAAATCGCGGCCCACCGGAGACCGATTTAGTGCGCGGCCGACTCTCGTCGCGGTTCATTTGAACGTCGCAGGTGCGCGGATCTAATCGACTCGATGATCGGCGAACTGCACCTTCGGGACGATCGTTGTCGGTCCGCTAAGTGGCCGTGTCAGTTCGCTAAGTGACCGGTGATGTGCGGTTTCTGTGTACCTCGTGTGAACGTTTAGACGAGTTACTCGCAACTCGAATAATTTCGAGGATGATTCATCCTTGAAATCTCTGAGGGTGATTTGGGGGATGGGACTAGGTGCAGGAAATAATTGTTGTTGCTACCGAGTGTTGACGTGTTCTTTGTCGACGCGGTTCGCTGCAGGTTTGAGTGTGTAATGCTTGTTTAAAACGTGTGATTACATAGTCTAGAAAATCTAACACTGTCGATGCACGATAAAAGAATCCCGTTTATTCAAGTTTAAATAAACATGATCGAAGTTAATCCTTTGACTTCGGAACAACTTCTTTCAATTTTTTAATTTGTCTCGAAAATATTCTGTATATTCTTGTTTACAAATAACGAACTACTTTCTTGAATTATGAATGAAATTACATTTGAACAATAGCGGTAAGACTATAATGTAATCGAACCGTTTTAGAAAAATTTTCGGTGTAGATTTTACAGCATCGATAGTGTGGTGTGACGAGAAGTGTTTGTCCCTAACACTGAGAAATTCTTTTGGAACAGCAAAGTATAGAAATCTGCGACTGGCTTGAATCTTGGGTCGTAGGTGAACCGAAAGTGATAATAGTACAAGGGGTTAAATTCATTAAACCGATTAAGGGGCAAATCAATTCTTGTTTAGCTCTCGTGTAATGCAGAACATTTTTGTATGAAGGTCTATAATTAGATGCAATTGGTTTCCCAACCGGAATGTTAGTTAAATTAAAGAGCACGATAAAAGAAAAGGAGAGTCGAGAAAATAATATAAAGATCCTCGGCTCGTTAGCGCAAACCTGGTCTCAGGTTTCCCTTTAATATTCAGATTGAATCATGCTCGTTCGCCGAATGACTGTTCCTCGTCACTCGGATCGCGTTCTCGGCTGCAGGCGGCAAGCCTCTTCCCGGCTTTGTCATCGAATTAGCGATAATCGAATTCAAAGTCACGGAACACTAAGTGCGGCTAATTGTCCTTGGGACACGGTCCGCGTTACTCGAACCGGATTATCGGATTCGCTATCGGCCCGTCGTACGCTACGCGCTTCTCTCTCTCTTCTGCGCGCGTCTTTGCTCTTAGGTGAGCTGCGCACAGGTGTGAAAGTTACCTGACTGGTTGACTACGGTGCATTCACGCCGGAAGATCTATTCCCGCGGTCCCTGAAATCGAGCACGTGGCCGATGATGATCGATACACGTGCGATCTTCGTTTTCTCCAGTCTAAATCCGTTTCTCTTGAGAGTCAGTCAAACATCTCGTCTTTAATGCCCTTCCATAATACAGGTAATAAGTGTGCTAATCGGTTTCCAGGTACCCGTAATTGATCACTACACAGTGGATCTTTATGCGAAGAAAAAGATTTTCTACCTGGATTGTAACGACCAGGTACTCCGTAGAAATTAATTACCTTTGTTAATAGTCCAATTGAGTCGAAAATAATGTATTTTGAAATTCTCTTGAATCTCTTTCATCTTTCTACCGCTTGTCATAAATACATAAACTCCGCAGTCTATTGATCACAAACAGGCAAAAATAGATTTATCACACGACCCCTCGTGTGAAAGGAGAGTTAAGAGTCTTTGAAAAATCAAATGTAAATAATTGAGTTATCTGATAAATTGAATATTGATTGCACAGCCTTGAAGTTTACGTAAATATAATTAATTTTACACATATTGTTGCTCGAAGCCATAGTACACAATATTCAATCAATGTCTCTCCTCTGTCAAATTCGTTTGATATTTTATAAAGGAGGAACATTGCATTGAATAGAACATTTTAACAAGGAAGACGAGATTGTTTGAAAATAATTTGACCAATAAGCTTTTTAATTCGAATGAATCACGACTTCAGCTCCAAGACGCACCCTGCCAAATAGTAGATTTTCTCTGTCGCTCAGAAATTATAAGCCAAACCTATAAATAGGTCTCGCGAAGCTTCATTGAAGAATTCTGTTGAATGCGACTCGAATGCGCTTCAAGAATTTCATTTTCGCTATAGTACAATTTTCCTAGTAAACGGTCGATACGAGCTGTAATTTCAGACACGAATACTTAACAAATTTCTATTAATAACTTTATTGGTCCTTACACTTCTCACTCGTGTAATATAATCACTCGTCAAATGTAACTGAATTTACCCAGCGACGATCTATGTAATACGTTCTTCGAAACCGCCTCCATTTGTTTAAATTATGCACGTCTTACTTATGCAATGAAAAAAGTTGTTACGTCATAGTTAGCCAATCTCTCGATCTCGTAATTCTTCACTGACAATTATGCGACGATTTTTATATTGCATAAGACGCTCGCAAGGAAAACAACGCGGAAAATACAGGCTGTCCAAAATGGTTTGCTAAATGTTCCATCTAAGTTTACATTTTTGGTGCCAGTTTTCATCGTTAATTATTTACATCAATTAGAAGACCAGTGCTGATATCAGAAAAGTAGGTTCGAAGAATATAAAAAAATGGTTAATCATTTTTGTTAACTGTGAATTCCACAAATTTAGCTTGGGGATTAATTTAAAAAATCAGGAATGAAAAAAAATTCTTGTAAAATAGAAATTCGCCTCGGTGAAAAAGTCGGGTTTGCCAAAATCGTACTCGTCGAATACCCGCATATTTTCGCTGCGAGTATCCAACAATTTTTTGTCGATTTAAAATTTTTTGTTTTGCATTTTTCTACGTGCGGAGCTCGTGGTTTTCTAATGCGCGGTTGTAGCAAATAATTTTCATTGTTTGGAGGCCGCCGAGGCATCGCGGCCGACGGAAATGTTAACGTTGTAAACGCTATCTTGGTTTATCGGGTACTCGAGCGAGGAGTGTCATAATCGTTCGATAATTGCGGCGTCGGCTGATAACGGCAGGTCGATTATCGACGAAAATTTCATATCCCGTCGTTCGCACTTCCTTTCACCAGGCCGACAAAGATATCACAGTGAAAGTTCAGGTCGTGTGCCCGATCATCTAGCCAATTGATTTCCTACCGAGCGTGTTCTCGTTCGAGCGCAGCACGATGCCATAGTCTCCACGAGTTTGCTAAACGTTCGCCATAAAAAAGAAAGAGAGAACGAATCTCGCCGATTTTTATCACTGAATTGTCTTAAGAAAGTCGAGATACTGGCGAGTCTCGGCAACACAATTTGCGCGGTTAGGTAACAGACAATTATGTGTGGTTGAGGATAGTGTTTTTGACCTAGTTGTAACTTCGTTGGAAAGTTCTGCTAACAACGTAAATCACCAGAATTAAATCGGAGACGCGTTTACATACGTAGACTCTCTTAAAACAATCAGAATGTGCACAAAATTTGAAAGATTTTTATGCAAAATTGTTCTGCATTAGGGCCGTAACGTGCCAATTATTACCAATTATTCAAGTGTCGTATGTCCAAGTGATGTACGACGATCCAGCGATCTATTGATCTCCCACGAAACAATTTAACTTCATAGAACGAGTCCGCAGAAAGCAATTGTACAATTAATTACGCAGGACAACAAAGCAATCAATTCGCGAAGGGATATTTTTTTGCCGATCGAACAATTAATCCCAATTGATCGAGGAGCGAGCGAGTGATCGACGGGACGGAGGTCACGTGTTTAATAATTATTCTGTGCAGCGGTGTGTGTGCGCGCGCGGCAAGGATTTTTTGACCGACACGTTCCGTAATAAAAGCAGAAGAGTCTCTTTATCTCTGGCTATCAGTTTCGCGCGATTATGCGAGCCGCGAAGCATTCCGAATTGTCAGAGTATTGTCATCGAGGAATCTCGGTCGAATCGTCGCAGCTGTCTCGTTCTGCGTCGTGACGAATAAACTCGACGATCATGTCTCATCTACGATCGAAGAATAAATCGTCCAGCGTCGATGAAACGTCGAAAAAGGTGTCGAAGCAGGGCGAGTACCGGAGGATTCAGTTCACATTGCTGAAGGGACACCTGGAGCATCGTCTTCACGAGGTAACCCGATCGTTTAGGCGAGTTTACCTTATGCCAGTTTCCAATTAGAACTGGGACGATGGGGCAACGATAGTGAACTTTGGGATTTTTCTCTACGAAACTACTAAATCTTTCGCTAAGAAACATTTTTGCACATTTTCGTATGCGTTTTAATAACACCCACACATTTTTAGAATGCTGAAAAGTCAAAGTTGAGCTAGCTATCGACGTTTATTCGTATCAGTATGATAAATTGTATGATATCGGCGCTAGGTTCGATCCTTAATAGAATGCACATTTGTTGTTTTTTCTATTAAGGATCGAACCTAGCGCCGATATCATACAATTTATTATACTATTACTTTTCGATCGAGAGGAATTTACCTATTGTTTATTCGTATCTATGATAAAAAAGGTAGTTGTTACGGTTCAGAATTTTTTTAGAAGATTCGTTTGTATCCTGGGTAAATGTAACTACAGTTGGTACTGTACAAAAATATGAAATTGTAAAAGTCATTTTGGAAAGTTAGTGTCTTTTATTCGTCCATCTTTGTGACATCAGAATGATTGTTCGAAAAGACTGACACGTATACGAAACATTTTTTTTCGTCAGAATTCGATAATTTTGTGTAAAATAGCCAGCAAAATTTGAATGAAATTGGTGCAATAGTTTCCGAGTTGCGTTCGCCGCTGCGTCCGTCCGCCGGGATCTATGAGATTAATAAGAAAACAAGCGAGGACTGTAGTGACAAGAGAATTATAATTATTTAAGACTCTTGAAATAGCCGTGCACCATGACAAAACGAGCCACTCTGGCGTTTTTTTCAGACTGGCGGCGTCGCCAAGAATACATTTGGCCACATCGCCTGAATCCTCCCCTTTCCCGTCGCGATTTCCGCCGGATAATTAATTTCAGAATCCGCGGATCTTTTGATCTGACTCGTGATTTATGATCTCGCCACCGCACAATGTAATTCCGGAACTTTGTCATCCCCTTTTAGAAAACTGAACTTACACCACACGTCCAAAGTCCACCAGAAGTCGCACCTTTCCTAAATGAAACGTCGATTCGCATAATGGAGACTCTCGAGGGTCATCGATCATATCTATTCGCTCGTGAAATTTTGCAATACTTTTACTCCTACGCTTTCTCTTTTCATTAAAAGGTCGTCTGACCCTTTCGATTTTATCAAGCTCGCAAATTGTAATATTTGCAATTTTCCAAACGCAATTCGGAGAGAGAACTTACCTACACAATTTTTGCAAAGTTCAGTGTTTCATTTTATAACATAATACGCCAAAGAAAATGTACATTTTCAAATTAAAAATTTCCTTAGTCACAATCGAGAAAGCTTCCTGTAAATAGAAAAACGGCGGCCGGCAGTTTGGTAATTATAAAAAACAAATTGAAAATTGATTTTATCATAACAGGAATTAACACAATTTTCTATTAAAAAATTTCGTTAGCGTTGTTCCGCTTTCTGTAAATACAAAAACGATGATTGACAGTCCCATTATCGAAAGATAAAGTTGTGAAAATTTAATATTTTTTTATTGAAAAGTTTAACCAACCGGACAAATAAACAAGAAGGGTTTTATATTTTGATAAAAATAGCATAAAATCAGTATTCCGATAATTCCTGTTGACACGGCGCGGCGGTTTTGGCAAGACGAATTTCACAAAGTTGTCAGCGATGTAGCAAAACTTCAGTGTTAACACGTTGCCAGTCGATGACGTGCTGTTGCGTCATCTGAAATCCAAAAGTGGTAACGAGTGACGTATTGCTGCGACGCACACGTAAGTCTAAAAGTGGGAGAAGATGACGTGGTATTGTATCTTCGCGGGTCTAGCAATTAATAGCTGGGTCCGTAATTACCGGTCCGTGGAACCTAATGCGTATGTATAACGCGGAGAAGCCTCTAAGAAATTGTACAGCAGAAACATCGGTACAAATCGATTGTATAAAAGAGAAGAAAAACCAGACAAAATTCTCGATTCAGATCATTGATCGAGCACCTTTTGGGTTCAATCTCGATCTTCGGAATCTCCTTCGATCTAGGGTAACTGTACCAGTGAATGAACGGGCACCAGTAAATGAACGCTTTTGTATATTTCAACAAATTTTAACCCGGACGGCATACTAGCGATAAAATTGTGATTAAAGAGTTAAATAAATAGGAGAATATTGTTTAGTAATTTTGTTCATTGATTGGACTAGCATTATTCAATTACTAGAATGTAGTGTTCATTCACTGGTATTTTTCATATTTTTGATTTAACGTTTAATAAAGAAGAATAATAATAATTTCATTGTATTTGTGTTCATTTATTTTTGACAAATGAAGTATAGGGAGCTATTTGGCATATATGAGATTCCTTTAATTCACATAGTTTTTTTTTTAAATAAAATATTTTCCTGAACAATTTCTTAAATGTTCGTTCACTGGTGCAGTTACCCTATAGCATCTTCTCCGATTTTTAGAATCTCCCTCGATCTGTTAAATCTTCCGGATCACCCTCGGTACTTCGCGATCGCTGTCCTTCGTGGATCCGCGGGCCAAGTTTCGACGATTTACGGCGACGCGTCGGATTACACGGTTTCTGATCAAAGGATCGCGGCCAGATATCCGCGGCGCGGCGTTGCGACGCGCGTCTTGTCGCATCGATCGTGTGCAGTTTCTTGTGCAGCCCGCGTGCACTATTTTCGTTTACCTTCGACGGTGCGTGCCAACGCGCGCCTAACCGGCTAACACCGGGGTGCGACGCTGATTTATCCGTCTCCAATCCGGTTAGGGAGCCGGCAAGAATCGTTCGATGTGCCAGAACGATCGTCATAGGAGGTAACATCCTCCATCGCGGGCAACAGCCATCGTCCCGTGCCAGAAGAGAAGAATTTTCATGGTCGATCGTCGCTCGCCGAATTCATTCGCCAGGAAACACGATGCCTGGCA
Source organism: Lasioglossum villosulum (assembly GCA_963971365.1). Taxonomy (NCBI): domain Eukaryota; kingdom Metazoa; phylum Arthropoda; class Insecta; order Hymenoptera; family Halictidae; genus Lasioglossum; species Lasioglossum villosulum. The sequence continues at coordinate 22,255,888 of OZ020503.1, read as the reverse complement.
TCGCGAGCGTGTCGGGGATCCATGGATCACACCTCGTAATCTCACTTTTTTTCGAAAGAGACTCCCCACCATTAGACTCGTCCGATAAGTATAGGCGAACCTTGACATCTGCTCGCATAATCGTAACGCGGGGAGATTAAAATAGAGAGTGGGAGGAGCAAGGATTTTTGGCTTGTTGGGACTGTGGTGGACTGTGTTAGGCTCTCTAGTATATGAGGACCTCCATACTTGGTCACTTATAGTCGGGGATGTGGGAGTTTAAAATATAGTGGAAGAAATTCGAATATTTGTACAGTGTAGGACATTATGTAAATTTTTGAATTACAGGAGGTCCTCGATACTTGATCATTTATAATAGTGCATTGGGGGAATATTACAAGGTACACTAGGAGCGCGAATTTCTTGTTAACTATCTGTAATGTACTGTTTCAAATTTTTTAAGTACAGGAGGACCTCGATATTTGCTTGTTCAGTCACGGAAGAAAAAAATTAAAGTGGACCAAAGAAGAAAAGAGGCTTTCTACTTTATTAGAACTGTAGCGTACTGTATTAGGACTGTATTACGATTCTATTAACAAGCTGATTGTGAATCGTTAACAATAATCATTAATGGCAGAGGACTCGTCATCGCATAGCAGTACGATGCCAAAAATGCTTTTAGGCGATTGTGAGCGTTATTGGGTGCCAGAGTAATTTATTTTACTTCTCGACTAATTTATTCCACGTAAGACTAACGATTAGTTCCTTCTGGCTTCGTCTTATAGTCTTTTTGCCTAGAAACTACCCCTAACTAATAATTTATTTCATCTTTCCGAAACAAAGTTTGCTGAACTAATAACAAATATTCTGGATCCGTCGAGCAATTAATCACTCAGTTGAACCCTTAATGAGCCAGATATCAAAAGCACCCAAATTTTCATCAAACATAAGCTACTATTAATTATGTAGAGATATTCCAGTCCAATAAATCAAGTAACACCATTGAAACTTGGTTCACAGTGATTACAACCACAGTATGAATTAAGTAAACACTTGCAGCCCGTGTCTCTTAGAAGTTTCATGCGTGTCGCAACCCTTGCCTGTTAGAACTCCCGTGTGTCCCGCTTCCAAAGATAAAAATAAAGCAAAATAAATGAAACCACCTGTAACTCTCGACGAATTATCGTGACAATTAGTCATTCGCTATTCTTTTGTGATATCGTATCGAGCCACGTCTTATCGAGCCATTATCTGTCCGATTGATGATCGACAATCGCAATCCGATTTTTCCAATTACGTCGCCACCAGTTGCCGATCGAACGCGGCGAGTGATGTGTTTCGCATCGTGATCAGCCGTGTCACACTCTCATATATCATGTCACGAACGTCTCAAGCCGAGGTACGCGGAAATTTTCTTAACAATAATCGTGATAGCAATCTCCGATCGTGCGTCACTTTTCTCGCCGGTATAGCCATTGTTTTCGAGAATGGACAGGAGGCCTTGAGGTATACCGCCACTCCGAACAATAGTTCGTCCCTATTTCGAGCATGAAAAATTTCGAAATTTTTTACGACATACCTCCAATTTAAAATCGAAACCCCGAAGGCAGCAGAAACAATGATTTGTAAAGAATTCCAGCGTATTCGTAGAAGCATGAATGTTGTAAAAAATTTTTTTGGAAAAGTTCTGAAAATTATTTTCATGAAGAATTTTACGATATTTCTATAAATATTGCAAGAAATTGTTGAAAGTCGAATAAATAATTATTTTCTTCAGCAAGAATTTTATATCCCGGTTTAATTAGTGCATTTTGTTGGGGTATATGTTGTTTTGAAAATTCTGCCAAAAATGCGAGAATACTTTGCGATCAGCCTCATAATTTGACGAATCCAATCATTCGTGTTGGGGAACCTCGGGTCTCTTTTTCTTCCTCGAAACGAGCTGTAGCGATGATCACGCACGGCTCGGGGCGACAAAATCCGCTGATAAAACTTTTATCAGATCATGCTCGTTCGATTCGTGTAATCTCGTGCGAGGATGTTAAGAATCTGTGTTCGATGTGAAATGTTCGTTTTTTGTACCGAGATCATTTTTCAGAATGATAATACAAGAGAAAAATATTAATGTTCCTCGATTGCGTGCAACGAGGATTAACGACAAAAACTAGAGTTGTTATGGTAAATTAGTTGTGTCATCGTGTTTTGTCACAGTTTTTGTTATCAGGAGCTTATCGTGATAATGGGAGGCTAGTTTCGATTGTATATGTATAGGGTTAAATTTGAAAACAATCTTGCCACTGACCGTCAAATATTTAATCTTTTATTTATCGTTCATTGAAATTATTTAATGATTTAGTGTAATTCTTCTAGCCTTCGCACGATTCGTAGTTTGTGCAATTAGCTTCAATGATCCCAAGAGTCTCAGAGCAATTTGCGCGTTGGGAGATCTTCGCGAACTCCCTCCTCTGTATATCTTTCACTCTATTTCGTTTGTTTGTTCCCTCGAACGCTTTCCTTTGATAATAACAACTGTGACGCCGAGGGAAATGCACTCCGTTCATGGACGTTTATTATTGGACTACGGACTTTTCACGGGAAATTCAATTTCTGTGGTCTGCAATCGGCGTGGTCGAATTTTATTTTTCTCGCGGAACTAATTTCTTCCCGAGAAACATAATTTTCGAAGATACAGCCTCTAGAAAATACATCTCGAATGGAAAGAAAAATGGCCCCAATGTATCATTTACAAATAGTTAATAGTTTCAGATAGTATAAAAATGATTTCAACAAATGGTGATTCCAGAAACCGTAGAAACTCGTGCATGGAAACCTGTTGTGATCTATTATGCTCGTTCGTTGATAGCATCGGTTCGTCGGGATCGGTGTAATTCAGATAAACGGAGAAACGTGAGCGTGGTTATCGCTTAAGTTTGTTTTTAATTGGTTCACCGATACACCCGAATCTTCGTAGATAAACGGCAGTCTTCGTGCGTGGACTGTGAAGAGAAGACTTGTGTTTCTGATTCTTGGACTAATTTTAAATACGTCAACATTTATCTGTGAGATTTAAGCAATGTTGATAGTGAAAAGTGACCGAGCATTGTTACTTTCATGGCGACGACTTCATTCTGTCGAATAAACTTGAGGAAACTGAGGTGTATTGTATTTTGAGTGTTTTTGGGGTGATTTGAGATGAAAATTTTCTTCTTTGACGACTGTCTCAATTGTTTCACACATTTAATGTAAAATGTCCAAGCATCTGCCATCTTCAGAAACGCTTCCACAGCGCATCTAAAGCCTCCACCGTTGGCGCGATATTTTGCGTGCATCTCGGGCCCATTGTGGCAGTGTGGGTGACCGTTTATGCGATCCATTCGCGATTAGAGCGACCGTTCGGAGAGACAACCGAGGCAGTAGCGCGTAAAGAGCAATAAATCGCGGATGTTGTGTAATTCGCGCCACGTGCGAAACGTTTTACAAACATGTGTTCAAAGGAGACGCGGAGCATTGTATCCCGGATGCCAAGACGAGAGAGGTAAATCACGAGTCCCAGGCTGTTTAGATGATTGCGAGGCTCGTTGCTGTGAAATTAGAAACATGTTTCGACTCTGCAAACGAGGGGACTTCATTCATCGCGATCTGATCGTCGTTAGCAGACCGTTCGAAACAGCTCGGAACCGAAACAACGAGCGAACAGAACATTTCTCTCTCGCAATCGATTACACGAAACGAAAACGAGCGAGGTTTCCCCGTGTCGTGGATTCTGTTGTAACCGGTGGTGAACAATTCTCCGCGGAAAAATAAGTTAGCAATGCAACGTGACATTTTTTCGCAGGTGGCTTCGCTTTGCTAATAATTGAATTTTAGCGTTGCCTGTTGAACGCGTCTGATCACTGCTTACCTTCTCTACTTGCTGGAAGCGTTAGCACCCTTGCAAGTGAAAGTTTCGAGCTGTTCACTGTTTATACTTTCAAATTGTTCAGTTTTGTTAGGAACGTTCTTCGAACACTTGACATAATTACCTCTTGAATTGTACCACCGGTTGCAAGACCCTTTACGTGCAGAGTGTCCTATTTTCTTCTCTACGATATAATATCTTAGCATATTCTACGAATAAAAGTAAAAACAGTAACAGAATGTTGTTAAAATCAATATAATTCGGGTCGTTATAAATAATTGCTGAATTCTACTGTGTGAGTTGGTAAAAAAATCCCAGCTGGTACTTCTCTCGATACACAGTAGCAGCTAATTCGCGATGTTTTTCTAATCGTTTCGCGCAGTGTGTGTTAACTAATTGAGGTCACCGTAGGCAGTGTTTGCAGCGTTAAAGGAAAAAGTTTACCGGGCAAATATTAGTACCGAGAATTCGTAATGGATATTCACTGGATCGAGAGAGGCAACAAGAACTTTGCAATGAAATATTCATGAAAAGTTTTGAATAGGATCTACAATTGTATTTAGCTAAAATTCCATATTATTCCATGACTGTAAAATTATTAAATACGTTTTAAACATGCTGAATACAACTTCAGTGATACAATTTACAAATTCAGTGGTAGAAATATTAAAGTACAAGGTTGCTTTGAAATTGCTTTCTTACTTTTATTCGTGGTCTTGGCATGGTACGCCGAGGAAAAATGCAAAACTCGAGGAAGGACACTCTGTACATTAACGAAGGATTCGCGTCCTCGGTCTTGACCCGAAGAAGAGGGTAACGTAAACGGGTCAGAGTGTTTTAACGAAACGTTCTGCCAAATCTAGTGCCAACTAATATTACTGGAATATGAGAGTGTGTCCCGATAGCACCCTGGTTTCCATGGAATACGTGAGTGAGAGGAGTAGCTTACGGTCTTCTGATCAAGGAAGCTCCGCTTCTTTGTCGTCGTTGGTCCCGCAGGGATTTGGTCGCAGTTATGGATCATTTTCCTCGTGTCAGCAGGCGATACAGTCATTTTGGAGCCGAAGCAAACAGGTACAAACAGGTTAAATATTAAATACACAGGTTGAAAGCCCGTCGACTTTAAAATATTATTCTGGAAACCACAAGCAGAGGATTCTCTTTAAAACGAGTCGAGGTGCATCGTGGTCCGATCGTTTATAATAAAGTTAAACGAGTTGGGTATAAACAATTCTTCCATTTGAGATTTAGTGATTCCTTAATGCATTCCGAGCGGACTCGGTGGATTTTCTGTTGCCGCTACTTTTACAGCAATGGCGGTATTACCACGTTCCAGGTGATTAAAGTAGAAGTTCTGCTCTTCAAAACGAGCCCGAGTAGATCTCTGTACCATTTCGTTCCGCGAAGTTATGAATTACCGTTCGCTTGGGATTAAGCGATCATGTAATTATGCTCGTCGACAGCAGTTAATTGCCGCGTCGTAGTGCTATGCAATATTTATGTCGCAACCATAAATGTCCACCACAGGTGGAGCAGGACGGGAATGAATGAGCAGGGTTCTATAGTTCAGGTGAAATGTGCCAAGATTTTTCGACGTGCCTCGAAAGACAAACTGCAGTCCCAACAGTGTCGCCGAGACATCTGTTGCGCGGATTACGCTCGATTACCACGGCTGTCCGGCCACTCGATGACGGATTTAACGCGGCTAATTACAAGATGAGTTTACAAGACTGAAAGCTTGTAAAGATCGCCGCCCTAATCAAATCAGTGGCGCGCGCGTGGTTCGGGAAACCTCGGTGATTAAGTCGAACCACTATCGACACCGACGTAATCGCTCATTTTTACGTGTTCGCCTCGAGACGCTCTTAATGACTTCCGGTGACTGAAACATAGTTGGTCGTCGAGAATATTTATGCGTTGGAGGTTGCGCTTTGCAACTGTTCTGCATCGTTACATATTGCTGGAACCACTGTCGCCAGATCAAGACTCGTGTCCCCACTCTGCCTTCCCCTTCTACGACGCTGTTCCCCACTCTTCTGTCACAGCCCGGTCACGTGACGCGTTTCTTCTCTGTTCTGCCCGTGTCCAACGCTGTCACAGAGGGGGTAACTGTTTCCCCCCGTCTGGCGACACTGGAACTCGCACGCTATTTTATCTATTAATCATTTTTTAAAGATACATGGACATCAAATAAAATGTTCAATGAAAGACAGCGTGGTTGCGATACAAATTTACATAAATGAGTAGTAGAGGATTGTATGCTCTGGCAGACACCGGTGTTTACTCACTGAATCTGATATGTTGTTTATCGCTAGTCTAGCGTAATATTGCTTAATACAACAAAGTACAGTTTCCTTTTTATTAATCGTTTCTGATTTGTTGCCTCCATCACGATTCAATTATAGATTTCATTTAAGATTGCATATTTGATGAAAATATGAAATTAATTCGTACAGCTTGTTATTCATATTCTAAAATGGCCAGAGCCGTCTCTATTAAAGATTGTTCCCATTTCGTTCACCCAAGTGTTTCTCCGTGACAGCGGTCCTAAATTGAAATCTCCACTTTACGATCGAAATTTTTCCACTCGAACGAGCATAAGCTCGAGACCCGGCGGTGCTTTCGTCTGAATAATACATCGCGTGTACTAGGAAGAGGTCGGGCCAATATGCAGCCGCTTGTTTTCCTCCGCGCAGTTGTTCCTTTTTATGGGCGTCGGTAAACGATGACACTCGCACACAATTGATTAGCGAGCGGAGAGACTTAATTGGCCCAAGTGCCGCGACCGGCGCAAGGACGACACACACACACACACTGCCTCTCTTAGAATACAGCTCGACAGAGAAAATATTTTTCTAGCCAGGCCACGGGCGTCGTAGGTGGCGGCGATCGAAACGCACGAACTTTTTTGTCGGGCTCGAATTCGCGAATAAAACACACTCGCGTGTTTAAGCTGCACTTATCGGTCAGTGTAAACGCGCGAGCGGAATTAGGTGCGAATTTACGGTTCGACGCCGCGATCCTAACAGCTGCTACAGTTTCTCGGGTTCCTCGGAGGCCTCAACTAGCAATTATTAATGGAATCTTCGGTTAATAAATGATAGAAAGCGAATTTCGTTCCATGTTGCATATTTTTGTAATCCTCAGAACGCTTTCGTACACATTCAAATTGTATAGGCTGGGTCCGTGGACATCCTTTTGTAACCACAAATAAAATTATATCACTAAGTTAATTTTTTCTATTTTTCAAAGCTAGAGAAACTTGTTTACTACTACATTCATGAACAAATTACAGTTCACTTCATCACAGTCTGTCTTAAAATAATTCTACATTTTGTTGATTAAAGAAATATTAGATTATACCTCGGACTTTACACGATAATCCACGACAAGGTGTGTTTAATTATCTTTTCTGCTTTTCGAAGGAAAAAAGCTCAAAGGTGCCATTTTAGGGGGTTGGAGCCTCGTTTTGTGCATCTCTTAACCCTCGTACCTTAAAAATAGCTGCATAAAAGAGACTAGGATAACAATTCATCAATTTTTATTTTACACGTTAAATCAACATATTATGTTTTAAAGAAATACATATCACGACGTAGACATAAAAAGATGAATAATTTTACAGTATGTGAAAATATTGAATGGGTGAATTTTCACCCTGGGGAACGCATGAGGGCAAATGAAATCGTTCTCGATTACGCGATAGATCATTTTCCCGGAAGATCGTTGACCGAATTAGGTGTGCTAAAACCATATTGCGGAATTTGTGACGCCTCTTGCCGTCTTCCTTTAATTGCTTTTCCCGAAATTGCGCTGCCGGAACAAATATTTAACTTCACCGCGTGTGTCGGGTTCCCACCGGAACGTTGCCGATCGTCGCGCTGTTCCCTCGATCGTTGGATCGGCAATCCACGCGCGCGCCGCTCTCGATCGTTATCAGCGAGATCCTGTGCAACTGTGCGCGCCAGTTTGGAAGATCCCCGACGGACCTATATAAGCGTCTCTCGGCCGAGTCGCTAGACAATGTTCTCGGGCGGTCTCGCACGCGTGTTTTCGGTCCCACGGCCGCGATCCACGATCTAGATCGTTGCTGAACCTACTGAGAGGACTTCCGACCCGGAGGAACGGAAGTGCGGATCGATGACTGGAAGAAATCTGGAGAAAATGCTCAGGCTCACCACCTTGTCGAGGGTTCGTCCCCTTCACGGTATTGATCGATAGATCGCGAATCTAAACAGCGTACAGCTAACAATTTCGATCTTTCACTGCTTCACTTGTGGCGCGATAACGTGCACAACGGTTGCAAAGCGTTATAAAATTTTTCTTCCGTTACTTCATGGAGTACAATCTTCAGTGAGTTTTTGATCAAAACTCATTTTCATGACGTAACGATATTTTTTTTTAAGTGGAAGTAATGAATATTTGGGATTGGAACATTTTGAATTTCTTTATCATTCTTTGGGGGATATGCATGATTTTTTTTGGTACGAGCGACGACTCATACCTGAAGTTATAGCGATTTTGGGTCATTTAAATTAGTCTCTTAACGAAAGAGGTTCCAAAAGGTTTTTCGTCTGCATGGTTGTGACTATAGTGTAAACTGTAATAGACAAAAAATAATAAAAAATTGATAGCAGAGAGGATGATTACATTGAGATCGTAGTAAACAAATTTTTACAATCTTGATTCAGGTCTCGAACACTTCAGTGACGAAGAATACCAATAATACAACACCTCTATGTACCATTCTCACCAATAACAATTAAATTCGCATTAGTTGAACTAGCAGTAGCTGTAGCGTCGATGTTTGCTCAACAGCTCCACGTGTATCGCGCTAAAAGTTTATTGATCATAGGTAAAACAAACAGTGGGTCACTAACGACCCACAGAAACTCCCACCGACAATTGTTCCGACATTCCCCGAGGAACAGACACTAGAAGATGATTTTCCTTTAGCAATCCCAAGAGTGATTGTCATCGTTAGAAGAAACCAGAAGCAGTGTTTGATAATCTCTTTGATCCCTGAACGTTAGATCACTGATCAACGTCGATCCACGGCATAATTCATCGCGTTTGCACCTAGTCAAGATCATTCTCTACCCAGATCGCGACCTGGCCGAAGAAAGAATGCCATGCGGAAGGCCAAAGACGATCGGATCAAGATCACGACTCATCATTTCCGAATCAGCATCGAGGAGGAAGATGAAAACGAAGAGGCTAAAAACGACGACGAACAGCAGAGTAGGGAATTGGTCGAAGTGTCTCCGTCCTTGACGGGCAGGAGGATATCGATTAGTATCGAAGCTGAGCCTGGAACGTCGCTAATTACTGATCCAGACGATCTAAATCCTCCTGGAACAGTAGAACAGGTGATCGGAGATGAACGCGCACAGAGTCCTTTGCAAATCTTGGAAATCGCAACGATACTCGGCGATGGAGTACCTGGAGGATCTGTTGTGTCCAGAGAAGATGAGGAGAAAGTTGAAGACCCTGGGGCTCTGGCAGGTAGGAGGATATCGATCACAATCGAAGCTGAGCCTGGGACATCGCTGGTTGCTAGTCCAGGTGATCTCGATCATCCTTTAATAGTAGAACAGTTGAGCAGGAATCGAGAACAGGGACAGAGTCCTTTGAAGATCTTGGAAATTGAAACGATACATGGCGATGGAGGCTCTGGAGGATCCACCGTGTCGGAAGGCGATGAAGTGTTCGAAGGATTTAGGGGACTTCAGAATCCCCGGATTAAGGCACTTGAAGGACCTAATGGATTCGACGATCCTGGGACTAGGGGTGTCGAAGGACCCAAGGAGCACGATGATCCTAGAATTAGGGAATTTGAAAGGTTCAAACCTGCGAATAAGTCGGAGGGACTCGCAGAGGCGACGACACCGAGTCTTAAAGCTGAAGGGATGGGATCTTCGGCTGATATCGCTGTCCCGGTTGTGGATCGAGCTTCAATTGCTGGAACAGAGGACCGTGCAAGGCCGATGACGATTATGGACCGGAATTTGGCCGGATTCCACGCGGGGAGTCTCGATCTCTCTTCCTCAAGGAAATCCTCGCTTGACGCAACCTTGTGCAGAAATGTTAATTCGCAGAGGAGTCGCGAGCCAACATCGGCTCCCGATCATCCCGCTGGGCTCTCTACCTATACCGCGATGCGCGGAGATCGAGAAACACCTGGATCAAATCTAATCGACGCGGATGAGTCGAGAAAGGGGCAGGCTGCCATGAACGTGGAGTCTTTGTCGGGTTCTGAACAGGTAGCTGGCTCCGAAGTTGGCAGAGTGCCAATAAAGGACGAGACGAAATTGAAGTTCTGGATGAAGAGGGAGGAGCAGAAAGTAGCACGGGATCCTTGGGAGCTGAGGTTTCCACAGACGAGAACATTGGAACAAGTGACCAGCATTGGGGATAGGAAGAGTCTGATAAAGCGTCGAGCAAGCTTCAGATCCTCGAATCAACCAGAGAAACGCGTTCCTAAGGTGAAGTACTCTATAGAGTCTTCTGAGTCTTCAGAATCTGAAAATGGTTGTCAAGTTAGCAAGAAAGATGCCGGAAGGCAGTCCATGATCGATCAGCTACTATCGAAGTCCTGGACTCCGATGGAACGACAGGACTCTCGGAGAAGTACTGTTTCAGCTAAATCCTTCAAATACAAGTCTTCAGGATCTTCAGATTCGTCCGACGACGATTACCAAGCTATCAGGAAAGGCGCTAGGAGGCATTCTGTGATCGATAAGCTAATTTTAAAGTCTTGGAATCCGATGAAACGGAAGGACTCTCAGAAAAGCACTGCTTCAGCGAAATCTTCTAAAGACTCTTCGGGGTCTCCAGGAATTTCTGAACACCGGGAAGCCGCTAGAAGTATTTCGCCGGAGGGTCAGCCCCGATGGAAATCCTGGAATCCTATCAAACGAAGAGAGTCTCAGAAAAGTGCATCTTCACCTGAATCCTTTAAAAGGAAGCTCCCTGACTCTCCGGGATCGTCGCAAAGGGTACCCAGCAGCGAATTGGGTACTCAAAATGTCCCGTACACTCTGACGAACATAAACGAAGTCCAGAAACGGATTTACAAACCCAAGTCCTCAGCATCTTCAACTTCTTCGAACCAAGGGGAATCTCCCCTGTTAGCTCCTCGGAAGAGTGTAGCTACTCGAGCTAGTCCTTTATTGATTCGAAGATGTCTTAAAGCTGAGGCAGCGGGCGGATCGAGCCTGGATAGTTCTAGTTTCAAACAGCAGGACTCGAGTGATACAGAGGATGATACGGACGACAATCAAGTGCTATTAAAGAGGAGATTGACCATGCCAATGGTAGGATTCGACGAGAGGAGTGCAATCGGCAGAGCTAACCCTCTGCTCCTCAGAAGATACCTCAAAGCCAAAGCCGCGGTTCGATCAAGTTTAGAAGACACCGCCCTGAAAGCACAAGACTCGGGTGATACAAAGACGGTAGACGAGGATGATCCAGTGTTATTAAAAAGGAGATTGACCATGCCAATGGTGGAACTCGACAGGGTGACTGATCAAGCTAACCCCCTGTTATTCAGGAGACGTTTGAAAGCCGAAGCTGCGACTCGGTCCAGCCTAGATGGCACTAGCTTAAAAAGACAAGACTCGGAGGGTACACAGACAGTAGAAGAAGCTAACCAGACGCTATCAAAGAGGAGATTGAGCGTACCAATGGTAGAATTCGTCGCAACCAGCACCCCTATTCAAGCTAGCCCTGTATTAGCCCGAAGATCTCCCACCTTACAAAATCAAGACTCAGCAGACAAAAAGACGCCAGAAGAAGGTAGCCAAGTGTTACCAATGAGGAGATTAACCATGCCAATGGTAGGGTTAAGCCAGGACTCCTGGGATTCGGCGAAGACTCCCACTCACGACTCTTTATCGGGAACCAGCGTGAATCCGATTAGGCGATCCAGCATAGCAAGTGCTGCGATCTGCTCGAGTCTGGTACCGAGTCTCGTAGGCGCCTGGCCAGGTATCCCAGGCTGTTTGCTACCATCTGGTGAGGAAAACGGCGCGGGACTGGTCCCAAACACGTCCGAGACTTCCGGCAAGAGCGCACCAAGCGGTCTAAGATTGAAATTGCCATTCTTACGGCTCCACATCCCGGAACACCAGTCATCCGCGACTTGGCAGGATCCAGAAGATCCCGGGCAACATCCGCAATCTCATCACCACCACCATCATCATCATCACCATGTTTTCTCACATTTTCACGTGCCCACGATTACGTTCACCGCACAGGCCGATGGCGAGTCCGGGCGCAAGTTCAACTTCGGGATCCGCAGACATTCGCAGACGGTTAGTCGCCGCGTGGATGTCGACCAGAACTGGCTTTTCATTAACCGACTGGCTGACGTTGATGTTGTTGTTTTCGTTGTTGCTCGGTTTGTTTGGTTAGTCTCGCTGTGTTTCTAACGAGTTCTTTTTTATTAACATCGCGGGACCGCAAGAAGAGGGATCGATGGATCGGTGAGCCTTTTCTTCGACCACTGTCGCCGATCCCGGGAGGTGCACACTTCGATACCCTGCAGATGTTCGTGCGAATTTTAGTGTGAAATTTTCGGATAGTTTGTTGAGACGCGAGTGTAATTTTTCTTACGAATTTTATCGAGTCCGGAATTTGTATTTTATCGCAGTCTATTTGTCGAAGAGTGACACAAACGCACATACATCCGCAGTTTATCGATCGACGTGTGCACAATTGCTATAGAAAAGTAGATTTTCAACGAAATTTGCGAATTTCTGGGCCTTCGACCATTCTCGAGAATTTGCGAAGACTTTCGTGCCGCTAATCCGGGGACATTTGCGTGCTCGTTATCGTTAAATCGAGTAATATGTAATTTCTGTGAGAAAACCTATCGACAAGTTTTCCAAACGTTTCATTAAATATTCGCGCGTACGAACGTTGTGTTTTTAATACATATGTCTTTTTCCAGAACAGTTGTGATGCTTTTGAAGGTAACAGAGTTTTGTGACGATTTTGATCCGATGTTTGAATGCCTTTCGTTTTGCTTCTGCGGAATTAGTTGATAGCGTTTTTAGAGAACTGCACCATCGAATTACCGTTGTTGTTCCACACTTTAATATTAAGATCTGCTTGCGTAAAAACTGTTTTAGAAAACCAGGAGACTAGACTACAAACTTATACAATAAATTTTAATAAATATCCCCAGCCCAGTAACGCTGCATAAACTTAGACGATCATGAACAAATCGTACAGTTCCGTCGATGACTAATGCAGAATGCGGAAAGCATCAACGCGATATGGTTATCTCGGGTGTAATAAAGATATTTTTGATATCGTGCAACATCGCACGTGATATCGAACTGCGACCTGAGGATTTGAATTTCATTTTGCGAACAGATTTTTGCGCGTCGGATTTGGCAAAAGAGACCTCGAGCTCTCTCAACCGGGTCGGACACACATTCCACGGACTATTTTCATAAAGATTTACGGCAGGGGTTTCGATGGAAATGAGGCTCAACAAGTCAACGCGAGCACATGATTGCAGCGAATGTGTTTCGCAGGCGTCATTCGGTTTGCACATACCGTCAGATGTGGATACGTATAGGCAATGTCACGGTCAATATTCATTAATTATCCGACGTGGCTTTCAATGAGCAACTACATGCTTTGTTCGATCGTGGGATCTCTATTGATCCAGTTCTCTTCGATCTATTCATTGCGCAGCACGCGTGCAACCGGAAGGCCACCTTCCTTTGATGTATTTTCACCAGAAGCAATTCGTTTCGATCGGAAGCTGAAGAATTCGATGAAGAGTAGCCAACATTTCGGAGAAGGCGATGTTGGAAATGGGTTACGCGAAATAAACTAAACTCAGTATTCGATTAAATTTTAATTTATTGATCAATTAAACGAAGCCAGGGAGGACGTCGTATCGTAATGAAAACCATACACGAAGTGAAGAGACGCCGCCGAATTATAAAACAAATGAGAACAACTACTGTTCACTTGTTATAAAAAGAAATCAGGTCTGTGGGTTCATTACATCATGCCCATCACCTGTTTACAGTGATTCTATTATTTTTAACAAAATTTATTTTTGCCTTTCGGCTAACGCAATGTTACCGATAATCCAACAGGCGACTTTCTGCGTTGTTTAAACATTTTAGAGAATTTGTCCTTATCTCACAGTCAGACTGCAATGGCTAAGCCTAAAAGCGATGTTAATTCACCTCGTTATCGATTATCTTCTTAAATTACCAATCAAAAATCGACTTTTCAATTGCTTCTCTAAATTAAATTTATTATCAGCTCTCAACAGGTTTATTGCTATAATATATTGCGAAAAACAATGCTTGCCAAGCGTGAACAGCTGACTTTAAATGGCAAGCATCATTTGAGCAATTGTTTCGTAAGTGTCCGATTAAGACAGCAATCGTATCGAATGTCCGACGATAATTTCGCGATAACGAACGACAACATTCTCGGAACAGTCGAAAACGCGATTTAAAGGCTAGACTGGCGATTTCGTTGACACGGAGCCCACCAATCCGCGTGCGATCGAGAAAGCCAATAAATTGATCACAGCATGTAGATCGTAATATTCTGTTTCTTTCCGTTCGGCACGCGTCTTCGATAATCGCCAGGCATCTCTTTGAATATTCATGGAGATACATTAAAACATCTTGGTCATTTCTTCCTGGACAGTAAGTAGAAACGCTAACTCTGGAACGCTTATGCGAGTGCCTCGTCAATAACATTATTTTTTTCGCTTATGCATGGAAAATCGGCTCCGTGACTTTGATTTTTATGGTTCATTTTTCACGGACTAAATCGTTGCGTGAACAGAACAATTTTTGCTTTTCACTATTCTTCGATGAAACAGTTATCAATATATTTTTGCAATTTTTCTGATTAAAACGAGTCCGAATTTATCGCGTCGTGCGTGGTCTCGTTTGAATCGGAAAAATGTCTCGAACGTGTCGACAGAAGTTCCAAAAAGTTCGAATTTTTCTCTTTCACAAGTATCTTCGAATTCCTCCGATTTATTATTCCTCGCGTTTAACGTTCGCCAGAGTAAATATTATATGCGGAGAGCTGTTCGCGATCGAACGTTCCGTGACACGAATGTTAAAAGTTCATACCGCTAAACTCTGTCTAGGTTTGGTCGGGGATTTCTCGATTCCCTGCAATCGATATTTACCTTTTATTCGATGCTTCCTTGACTCTGATTAGTACCTTATCGCCGTCCTACATTCTATTGTGCTCCATTAAATCAGAGCGTTCGTTCTTACACAGAGGGGATATTTACGGAGATTAAAACGTTCGTGGACGGCCACGAAATTTTTTCAATACACTGGGTGTCCGGAAAACTCGAATCAAAGAACAATTCTAATATCTGCACAGAAAATAGACAAAAATGTCGAGTCAAGAAGTTTTCGTTTTTGAGAAAATCGAACTTAAATTTTCACCGAGTACACGTGCACCCAGCAATCTGTTCAAAATGGCGGGCCCTCGGTCCGTTCACTTAAGAGCACGTGCGCTTAGAAAGTCTGGACTAAGTCAAACAATTTTAATTTTGCACTAGCATCCTTAATCTAATTGTCATTAATACAGTCCAGAAGAGCGTTCGGTTTTCGCCTTGATCGTTAGTTGCAGGACACCCTGCTCATAAAACGAGAAATCCACGATAAGATTGAAATGTCAGACGAAGAGGTAGAGGCGCCTTGAGGAGCAATCTCAACCTTTCATATAAAACTGTTCACTTCTCCCTGTTGTTAATAAACTCAGCGTTGTTATTCGAATAATTAACATGAAATTGCGCTCTGCCCTTCCTCGATATTACTTCCTAATTTCCTCTTCTGGCTGTTGAAGTTCTAACTGAACATCTCGGTCCGCAAACTTGCGAGGAGTAGCCAATTAGTCATTCGAAGCAGTTTCCAGATGGCTGAAATTTGTTTTCAAAATTGCGACGACAATGGAATCTTGTTCGTAGATCCCGTGTGATAAAACTGTTGGCAAGAACCAAAAGAAATAAAATATCTCGTTGAACAAAACCTCGGTACTTTGAATACTTATTTTTTCAAGATACGAGGTCGGGAGATCCCGTTAACTCGACTCTCAAATTGACGACGAGGAACAATTTCGTTATCGCGCGTTCGCAAACTATGTTCGAAGATAATGCCAAGGACAAGCGAGTTGAGCTACGTTTGTGCAAGCTACGCATTTACCAGCTCGGCGATTAACTTGCTTCCGCAGTTTTTGATCGGGCCGAACGGGAGTAGGATCAGTGAGGAATCTACTCTGGATCTGAATGTTTCTCTTCTTTTTCGCAGACCTTGCACCGGACTGACTCGATGGTATCGCTCTGCTACCGATCTCTCGCCAGCTATATCACAGATGATAACCTCGCTGGGCTACAGAACTTCCTCGAGAACAAACGAGTGCAGGTTGACGACCGAGACGAGGTACCAAAATCGTAAAAAAATTCTGATTATTATCATTACCAGACTTTAGATGGATAATTATGATTGTTTTTCCAATAGAATGGTAGCACAGCCCTCATCCTCGCAGCGTCAAAGGGGAAGATACACTTCGTGCGGGAGCTCGTCAATCATGGTGCAGACGTCAACGCCGAAGATGGGGTCAGTAACACGTTAGATCTCGAATCGACACCGTCGGATTGTCGTTATATAACGGAATTGATTTTTAGGATAATTGGACAGCGTTGCTCTGCGCCGCTAAAGAAGGTCACACCGATGTCTGCCTTGAGCTGCTTGAGCATGGAGCCGATCTGGAACACAGAGACATGGTATATTAGCTCGTTGTCAATTTCTCAATTCCAATTTCTGGTATATTAGCTCATTTGGTATATTAGCTCGTTGTCAATTTCTCAATTCCAATTTCTGGTATATTAGCTCATTTGGTATATTAGCTCGTTGTCAATTTCTCAATTCCAATTTCTGGTATATTAGCTCATTTGGTATATTAGCTCGTTGTCAATTTCTCAATTCCAATTTCTGGTATATTAGCTCATTTGGTATATTAGCTCATTGTCAATTTCTCAATTCCAATTTCTGGTATATCAGCTCATTTGGTATATTAGCTCGTTGTCAATTTCTCAATTCCAATTTCTGGTATATCAGCTCATTTGGTATATTAGCTCGTTGTCAATTTCTCAATTCCAATTTCTGGTATATTAGCTCATTTGGTATATTAGCTCGTTGTCAATTTCTCAATTCCAATTTCTGGTATATTGGCTCATTTGGTATATTAGCTCATTGTCAATTTCTCAATTCCAATTTCTGGTATATCAGCTCATTTGGTATATTAGCTCGTTGTCAATTTCTCAATTCCAATTGCTGGTGTATTAGTTCATTTGGTATATTCGCTCGTTGTCAATTTCTTAATTCCAATTTCTGGTATATTAGCTCGTTGTCAATTTCTCAATTCCAATTTCTGGTATATTAGCTCATTTGGTATATTAGCTCGTTGTCAATTTTTCAATTCCAATTTCTGGTATATTAGCTCATTTGGTATATTAGCTCGTTGTCAATTTCTCAATTCCAATTTCTGGTATATTAGCTCATTTGGTATATTAGCTCGTTGTCAATTTCTCAATTCCAATTTCTATGAAATCAACAATCTGGAACTTGCCAGTTGACCGGTGGTAGTAGGCTTAGTATTAACAGAAGCGTAATAGAAATGTTTCCAATAAAAATCGTTGCGAAGCTAAAATTTCTGGGGACGACCTCGGTTAATTACGAGGAGGCACGCTGGCCTTTAATCCCGTGCAATGTCTTCTGCGCAACCGTTTGCCTTTTCAATTGAAGAGAGTGGTATTTACGAAGCAGTCGGAAGTCGCGTGAGAATACCGGAAATAGACACCAACGGAGATATATTCTATTTACAGGGAGGGTGGACGGCGCTCATGTGGGCGACGTACAAAGGTAGATCGCCGACGGTGACGATGCTGCTAGGGCGAGGAGCTGACGTCAATGCGCACGGAAATTTTCATATATCATCGTTGTTGTGGGCTGCAGGCAGGGGTTACCCTGACATTGTTAAAGATCTCATCGCTCACGGTGCTAAAGTTAATGTTGGCGATAAGGTAATCCACCGTTGACCACGCGCACACAAGCCATACACCGTTTATAAGAGAGATAGAGTACTCCGAGATGCACTCATTGTGTACAGAATAATACACTTCCGAATGAGTTCCTTGAGGCATGAGTCACTACTGGTGACCCATAGTATTTAAATGTAATCCTGAAACATATACTTGTAGACTAACTGTACGCTTGATCAACATGATTCTTACTGTATGGCTCACTGATGACCTATGGTATTTCTATTGTACAATATATGTACTAGTTAATGAACTACGTTAAATGTTTTCTGAGCAGTCCTTTTTATTTTCAGTATGGTACTACCGCGTTGGTCTGGGCGTCACGTAAAGGAAATGTAGAAATTGTAGATACTCTGTTGAAAGCTGGTGCTAACGTTGACACTGCTGGCATGGTAAGACTAGAAACCTACTATGGGTGTACAAAGTGTTCATACACTTTTTAAAATAGAATAACTTCTTTATTTTTAACACTTTGTACAACAGCTACTCTAGAAAATTCATTTACAACATAGCCAATTGCGATCGTTCCATTTTCTTCGCAGTATTCGTGGACGGCTCTTCTCGTGGCTACCCTTGGTAACCACGTAGACGCGGTGCTGCTCCTTTTAGAGCACAAGCCTAACGTGAACGCTTTGGACAAGGATGGTTGCACTGCCCTAGCTATAGCTTGCCGAGAGGGACACCATGAGATATCGAATGCGCTCTTGAACGCCGGTGCTTATGTGAATATCCAGGACAGAGCCGGAGACACGAATTTGATTCACGCTGTGAAGGGCGGTCACAGAGGAGTGGTTGAATCTCTTTTAAAGAAGTACGCGGACGTGGACATCGCTGGAAAGGTGACCGAATTGCTGTCAAAATCTATCATCCCAGACAGAAGACAGGATATCCGATTAATACCTTGACCAATTGGCTTTTAAATACACGACGAAATTGGATACCTAAAAACGGGATATTAGATCCTAAAATGTTGGTCCACGTTTTTGGACGAGAAAATTGTACACGGTGATTCTTCCTTCACTTTCACGCAGCGGATCGATTTTAATATCTACGAACTTGTTAGATCCATTTTGTTGATTTTTCAAACGTAGAGAATGTTTTTTGTAAATTTTGTACCCGCTTTAGAATCACCCTGTATCTCCGGTCAGTCTGCTTGATGAGAGTCTCTTTATTCGTGTAGTTTTCTTTTTTCAATTTTTTTCGTTTTTTTTTTTATTGGTTAATTTGATGCTTGGATTATGCCTAAATAACAGTCGAACAGACGAAATAATCAAGGGTCCAGCTAACCGAGAGAATTTTATTGACATCATTCTAGGATAAGAAAACCGCCACTTACATAGCAGTAGAAAAAGGCAATATACCGATATTAAAATTGTTACTAAACGCTAACCCAGACTTGGAGATCGCGACGAAAGACGGTGACACGCCATTACTGCGGGCAGTTAGATCGCGGAACGCTGAAATCGTGCAATTACTGCTGGACAAGAAAGCCAAGGTCTCAGCTACCGATAAAAAAGGCGACACGGTGCTTCATATAGCCATGCGAGCCAGATCGAAAGCTATTGTCGAGATATTACTGAGAAATCCGAAAAATAGTCAGCTACTGTACCGTCCGAATAGACAAGGGGAGACGCCGTACAACATTGACATTAATCACCCCAAAACGATCCTGGGACAAATATTTGGTGCACGTAAGCTGTCCATTCAACTTCAAACACCATAACATCGTAATTTGACTACGGATTAATGTCCACTTTTCCAGGACGTCTGAATACTAACGAGGACAATGAAAATATGCTTGGCTATGATCTGTACAGCAGCGCGTTGGCTGACATTCTCAGTGAACCATCTCTTTCAACTCCCATAACCGTTGGCCTTTATGCGAAATGGGGTTCTGGGAAGTCATTTTTATTGAATAAGTTGAGAGGTACCATTTGTGAATGTTTTATTAAATAATATTAACGCTCACAGTGTTAAAATGATTGATGGTTTCAGAGGAAATGAAGAATTTCGCTCGCCAATGGATAGATCCTGTGTTCCAGTTTTCTTTCTTACTTTTTGTGGTGGTAACTCACGCGTCTTTATTAGTGGGCATCACTATAGGTCTTGCCCTACAATCATGGATCGCTGGTCTTGCCTGTGGTATAAGTCTAATCGTCATTACGTACGCATTTTTGATACTCATCTGGTATGCTAACAAGAGGTGAGAGACGATTCCAAGATAGATAATGTTGTAACTGTCTGATTCTTTATAACTTTTGATAATGTTCTAATATTAATATTATAGATACGATTGGTACTGGCCGTACAATTTCACGGTAGCTCTCACCACAAAGTTGAACTCGTTGAAACTGTTGCTGCAAGTGATTTTCTGTCATCCTCCTGGTGGTCAAGTACACGACGGCGTTACTGCTCAGCCAATCAAATTTTATTTCACCGATCAAACTCGAGTGGGCACAACAGCTGCTGGCGAGAACGCTGTGGTACAAATGGTTGGCTCTCTGTACGATTCGATTGAGAACGATTTCGGTTCGCTACCCACGAGATTGTACAGAGCGTTCCGACCAAAACCCGATAAATCGACCACCACTTGGAAATGGAGACACCTTTGTTGTCTACCTTACATTGTTATATTCGAGTTCTGCTTTTGCAGTCTACTTGTTGGTATCTCTGTGCTCACGGTCTACCTCATTGACCTCTCTACCGACGAGTGAGTATAACATATATTCTGATAGGACGCGGTGGTGTATCCTCTGAAATGCTCCACGAAAATGATCGAGACGAAATTGTTATTATATTATTTGCAGAGAAACGATAGAAAAGGTCACGGCACACATTATCATGATAACAGTTGCCTTAATACTAGCAGTCAGTGTAATAGCAAACTTGTACACGTGGAATCGAACATTGCAAGCACTAGTTTTCTCCCAAAGACGGCACCTTCAACGTAGCATATCCAAGTTGGAGACCTTGAAAAGCGAAGGCTTTATACAAACCTTGAGAAGCGAAGTTAGTTTAATGACGGAAATGGTACGTGAGCTACTTTATTATAATACGCAATTTCAATCGATACATTGTTTCCATCGAATGACAAGATTTTCCGATAAAAATAGGTGAAATGTCTAGATAGCTTCATGGCTCAGCAGAGTAGATTAGTAATAATCGTGGACGGTTTGGACAGTTGCGAACAGGATAAGGTGTTGTTAGTTTTGGATGCTATACAGGCACTATTCAGTGATAATGGTTACCCGTTTGTTGTTATATTAGCTATCGATCCCCATATTATCGCCAAGGTATCGTATCTTTCAGCTTTTCTTAAACCTCGTACACTACTCGGCAACAGTTGATAATTACTGGAGTGCGAAATTTTATGCAAAATAAAAATTGCATTAAATCCGTATTCCAATAATTACAAACGGAGATTCGAGCTAATAAATAACGCTCCGCAGGCAGTGGAAGTCAATAGTAGAAGATTATTTACGGAGTCGAATATCGGGGGTCACGACTACCTACGCAATATGGTGCATCTTCCATTTTATCTGCAGAATAGTGGTTTAAGGAAGGTGAAAATTGCTCAACAAACTGCCCAGCACAGTAGAAAAACCACATGGACGGAAGCCGAGGAGAGCGTGAACTATACCGCCACTAGTACAATGCATCATTCTATGTCGAATAGAAGGCTCAGCACAGAGTCTGGTATAATGAATAGCAACGAGAAGCTGAAACCGCAAAGCAGAAAAGGCAGTAGGAAATTGCGATTGAGCGAGTCAATCGCGAGCAGTATTGGCAGCAATTTGAACCGATTAGGTGGCGCACAGGATCTTAATAAAATGCTTCTCACCGACGATTACTTTAGCGATGTGAATCCTCGTAGCATGAGAAGATTAATGAACGTCGTTTATGTCACTGGTAATACCCGAGTGATTAGCTTGGCACTGATGGAAACGGAAAACTTGAACCTTAGAAGAATACAGCCTTTATCGTTTGAAATATTATACGTTTTAGAGAATGTTTCTGAGTGGTCAAATTTGTTCGGTTTATCATCAGCGTACAATTATACCGAGTATTTATATGAAACCTATTTGTATATTGACCGGATTGTTTGTTCATGTTAGGGAGATTGTTGAAAGCATTCCAAATCGATTTCAACTGGTATCACCTAGCCAGTTGGATCAACATCACGGAGCAATGGCCGTTCAGAACGTCTTGGTTGATCCTCCATTACGACATGTACGAGGACAACTTGGACGATGCCATGTCGTTAAAGAGTCTTTACGATAAGTATGTTTCTCTTGTAGAAATGAAAATGTGCCATTGTCAACTGTTACTTTTTCTCCCTTAAAAATTACTAGGATACGGCCGCAAATACCAGTACTTAAAGAGGTCCAGCCCCTTCTAGAGATGGACAGGGACGAGCGGAAGTTGGACATTTTCCTAACTTTCCATCGGTCTAGTTTGCTAGTCAGCGACATGAAGATATTCTTGCCATTCACAATCAATCTCGACCCTTACATTAAAAAGAAGA
Organism: Lasioglossum villosulum; assembly: GCA_963971365.1. NCBI lineage: Eukaryota > Metazoa > Arthropoda > Insecta > Hymenoptera > Halictidae > Lasioglossum > Lasioglossum villosulum. Next base: position 22,233,376 of record OZ020503.1, on the reverse strand, counting down.
TCAAGGAGGAGCAACAGAGTATCGAAGAGGATGCAGGACTCGGACCGTACAAACAATACACTCCTTGGACCATGCACGGTGGTGCTCAAGAACCGTGGAACGCGAATAGAACTGGGACAACGAACCGAGCTATGAAACTAGCTAGGACACCGAGTCTACAAGGTCCTGGACCGGTTCCACAGACGCCTCCATCTTGGTGCATGCAGCCGTCGTACGATTGGCAGCCTCCACCACCGTGGATACAGCTGCCACCGATGGAACCTGCAATTAAACCACTTTCTGCTATTACGACTCTACCGGTAGAGTGTACATCCAATGTTCTCTAATCTATTTTGTCTATCAACAGAACTGATAAATCGTTTTTCCTTTTGTAGTCCGAGATTTTGGAAATTAGGCTGTCGTCTCTAGCTGTCAGTGGCGTTTGCGACCTTGTCGACAGAATAGAGAGTTTGAATCCCAATCAAGCACCACAGTACAAAAATGTTATTAAGGAGAATAACATTAATGGCAGGGTTCTGCTGCACTGCGACTTACAAGAATTGAAGAAGGTTAGTTTCATCTATTTTCTAAGAGGACCCCGATGATAAACGTTCTATTTATAGATACTTGAACCTTATTCTCCTTCAGGTACTTAAAATGGCTTTCGGAGATTGGGAACTGTTCCGCATGGTGATCGCTTCACTTAGGGAGGTGGAGTTGTCATCGTTCAGTACACACGAGGAAGGTCCTCGCAGTGTACGATTCACTGTAGGGTCAGAACAAATTCAGCGGAAAGGTAGGAGTAAATTTCTCTTTACCGCTCTGTTCTGTATTACGGTACACGATGGTAAACGATATGTTATCATTCTATTCCGTCATTGTAGATCACAATCTGCAAAGCACAACGATACGCGTACCGACTCTCGTTGAAAAAGAGAAGGGCACTTCGAGAACTGATGGTCCTTCTAGGAGAGACCAGACCAAGCAATCCATCATGGAGAAACAAGTAAGCTTTTTTCAAAATGTAGAACCGAAACAATGTATCACGTAATTCTTGTCTTATAACTAATTAATTAACACGAAGTGTGATTCACGCTACAATTGTGCTCCGTTTTAGTACCAGGTAAGCAGAATTACGTTCAATGTCCTCATAACGAAAAGAATAAAGAATAACATTCGAATATGAATATCGTTTTACTAACGTCAAGTACAGCGAATTCAAAGAAAGACCTCGTTTTTCAGGTGACTTTGGAAGAACAAATGATTTGCGGAGCACTGCAAACATTAAACGAAGAAGCATGCGAGGATGTTCTAGACGTACCATCTCCTGCAGTGGTACCATCAGACTCGCTCCCAGGTGAGCCTCCTTCCGTAGTACTTTCACTGCCTTTGGTTATAGTTCAAGAACCACCGCAGCAAGATCAAAACTGTGACATCGTATACGAGTACAGTACAAACCTTTAACGATTCGAATCGAGGGCAGCTATGATTCAGTAACATATCATCAATAAAGGCTCCATCGTTACATTCGAAGATGGTGTATGCTACTGCTAAGAGAGCAGTCGCAAATTCACCGGGGAAGTCTCTCGTCAATTTACCCGTTGGTAGAACGTTTAACAGTATTACCGATGCGTTAGGTGTACTCGAATAAAAATCTCGTTTTTTTTTTGTACGTACGTACAAACACTTGAGAGAAAGAGAGAAGCCATATAGAAACTATAGATACTCGAAAAAATGTGCCAATGTGTCGTGCGTGACTGGATCCTTGTAATAGACGAAGGATACAAAGTGAATGTGTCACCTGTTAAATAAAAACAAGAACAAAATACATCGTTCGACAATACTGATTTGAATGTATGCGCTTACCGTAGGTGTATAATAAATGCATCATGCGAATAGTTTAGTGTACTACTGTGGCAATGCTTGCGGAACGTGCTCGACGTTTCGACCTCGTCTTAAATCTATTGTTAGTGCATTATTACTCTCGTTGCCGATGTATGATACTGCAAAAGAACGCTGTTGTACACGACGTAGCTTCCGATAACCCGTTACTCTGTAACAACATTTGTAAAAAACAGACTGTGATAATTGTTACTATCGTCGGGTGTAGCCGAGAGGTACGTTTCCTTTTTCCGGGCGTCACGCTGATAGATCTTGTATTCTTAGAAAGATAAGGCTTCCTCGCGAAGGAGTTTTATATACCAAAGCAAAGCAAAGCAAAGAAAAAGAAACAAACAAAGAAGAGAGAGAGAGAGTTGGTTATATTTTCATCTCTGTCGATGTATTCTTTTGTACTGTGTGTACGACTTACTGTAGACTGTCCGACCATTATAATATTATACAATGCGAATGGCAATAAAACTTTGTTGGAAATTCAAGGCGACATTATCTTTCTCACAGTCTAGAATCTATATAAGCTTACCGAGCATGATCTCATTTACCATAATCTTCGCACTGGATCCGAACAGTGTAAACACCGACGCGACCCGGTCGTATTTCATTCTGAAATCTTCGCGCAATCAACGTTATCTCGTTTCTTCCGTTTTAATCATCCGCACGTTAGCGTACTGTGCTCACGTGACCAACCAAATTCGTCCTTGAACAAATAAAAACGCGTAACGCCTCTGTTTTAGGGTCCACCTCGGCTGCGTCCCAGGACACGGATTACGTGATCCTGCAGTCGAACCCACTTCTTCATTGGGTACCAGTCAACGATGAACCGGAAACATCCGATGACAGCTCTCTGGAGTCCACGGTTCAGCTTCAGCGAACAAACTCGCAGCGCAGCATCACTTCCCAGCACAGCACAAGATCGACGTGTTCGTTCGGTCGTAGGGACACGAGAAGAGATGGAGGGAACGCTGCCAGTAGCAGACCATCCTCTTTGTTCGTCTCTCCTCCTCCGTCCCCAAGGCCAGCATTTAGATCCAAGTCGACGGACGAGAATTATGTGGCGAACAACATACCATTGAAACCGACAATCTCTACCCCAATCAAGAAACGACGTTCTACGTCCACGTTGAACGAGGAGATAGTGATTTCTATCCCAGTTCCAAATTCCAGCTTAGAGAAGCTCGGTAAGCTAAAGGACCGTCTCATGGGGACCTTGCCTACTTCACCAGCCCCAGGAGAGAGCGAAGACGAGTCCACACCGTTGGTTTCCGAAATGTCGACACCAACGCACTCACAATCAGACAGCGTATTCAAACACGATTACAGCGAGGAGAACAGCAGCTCGGTATCTTCCAATAAGAGTCTACCTCGCGATGGAGAACGGTCTATAGACATTGATTATTCTGATACAGTAAGCTTAATGGTGCGCGAGTCCCCGCACGTGCGGTTCGTCTCCAGACAAGATGCTGAGGAGTGGGACAACCCTGAGACACCTGTCTGATACCTCCTTTCGTTGCTAAACCGTTAGCGGGTCTCTTTCGTGACACGCAGTAACACTGTACGAAGTTTAAGGGGAGAGATTCGTTTCTAGAATCGCAACAGTGCGGGATGCGTCTTCTCATTTCTCGATTATGCAGAGGTAGGGTTCTTCAGTAGTCAAAAACGCTAGATAAAAGATCAATCTAGGCCGCAATCGTCCTCAAAAATACTTTGCATTATTATGCAGTGTAATTTGTATGTAGCTTCTTCCATAAAGTTGCAACAACTATATGCTGCCGAATAATGGAAATTACACCTTGTAAACGTAAAAATAAGACTTTTAAGGGCGATTGTGGCCTAGATTAATCTTTTATTTAGCGCTTTTGAGAAATAAGAAGGCGCATTCCGCACCCTTGCAATCCTGGAAACGAGAATCTACCCCTTCTCTTGAGACCTCTAACTTCGATTGGACATTTCTGATACAAATCTATCAGAATTTCTGACTCGCAAGAGACACTATCCAAATGTAACACGCCGATTTTAATGAAATTGTCGTACGATGTAGTTTAGTGACGAAAAACTTGGTTGTCCTACGCCTTTCAGTTTCCTAGAGATTCCAAAAATATTTCAACCAACTATTTCGTATTAAACTTTCATTAAAATCGACATATCACTTTTGAATAGTGTCCCCTGTCAGAAGTGACTGACCGAAAACTAGAAGCCTAGGTTGAACAGTGTAATGTACGATGTGTATATGCGTGGCAGTAATTATAAGTAAATCAGAAGTATTCGAGGTTTGTGATAACTTTTCAGATGTAGGATGAAAATACTGGTTTTACTGTGCTTTGTAAATAGTGACTAGGGGATCAGGTCAGCCTCTTTTTTTAGAGAGAACGGTTCAAACGTGTTCACGCGTTAGAAAATACAGGAACTAGAAATAGAGAACGTGAGGAAGAGAGCATGAGCGTGACGTAAGATTTATTTTAGGATCGTGACATTCCTTGATCATTGTTTAACGCATTTAACGATGCGCGTTTGGGGAGAAGCAGAGGTGGAGGAGATTTTGTTCAAGTTATAGATTTCTGATGAGAGACAGTGTGCTTTAGTATAGCAGGTGATGAGTCAGTATATTGAGGTACTGAGTTGTGTTCTTTTTTTTATATATATATATAAGGCCTTACTTTTGTGTACGACTGTAGATATACAGTGACTCTTACTAATATTCGGACACTCTTAAAAAGACGATAATATTTTTAATATTGTACTGTACGATTTGAATTAACAGATCTACAAACCATATTTTTTAAATTTTCAATATAGGCCCACATAAAAAAGTTGTAAAATGCTACTTTTAGTATTTTTTCTACAATTCCGATCAATTGCGATTTTTGACAAAATTTTTTTCGCATCCTGTGGCAAACTAATTGCTCTAGCTTCCCAAAAAAATTCAAATCGTATAGTACAATATTAAAAACTTTACATGGAGAGACAGGTGTCTCTGGGGGTCAGTGTTAACAATTCGAAGTGACCTTAGAATTGTTAGGCCTGTTGGAAAATCCTGCAGTTCTGCGTGCTTCTTATTTGATTATTTGCAGACTCCTGTGAGACGTAATGGTTATTATTTCGCTCTGTCTCTTTGGCAATAACAGCAATCGAAGATATTAAGGGTGATGACATTAACTTTAAGCAGATCCGATGTACTTAAGCAACCACGAGTTTATTTCTCATCTATTATCAACCGATATTAGAAACTGAGTGTCAATCGATAGTATTTTATTGAGAGGAGGTATTCGTCGGTTTTTTTGTTAATCAAAATTTGTAGTACACTAAAACGTTTCATCCATCTCCAAAGAGACTGATGAAGGGCTGAGAATAGTTCTTTTTATTTATTAGTAAGATTTGCACATTGTGAAGTTGGACAATTTGTAAATGCGGTTGACAGTGTATCTTGACACAAATGAATAAATCTTGAAATATTTTAACACACACTGTTTCGTAATTAGTAAAAGTGTTGTTATCGTGAGAAATAAGTGGAATCATATTTTTCACGTGTAAAAGTCAACGAATAATTTCGTTTCAATTCATGTTTGCACTGGTAAGGTAAAATTCCACCAGACGCACTACTTTCATTATTACCACCTGTAAAATAAAATTACACGATAACTTTTTTCATATCTTCAACAATAACGAAGATCGAAGTGATCGAACTTAGGGGTCCATTTTATACTGCAGCAGGTAGTTATCGAGCTGTTACTGTCATTATTCTATAATTTTGTGAGAGATTTTAATAAGTATATCACTACAAAATTAAATGTATGAGTTTATATTAAAATTGTTTGTGTACTTATGTATTGGAGGGTGCTTTAATACGTTGACTGCCATATCAATAACTATAAAATTTTCCACAATTTCGGTAGTCTTCTAAAAAACAAAAACGAACTTGTATACTAAAAACTTTTACCAGTTTTTTAAGATCTTGTAGTATTTCATGTAGACCAATTCAATTTGTTTCACAAGATTTGTCTTCAATGTCTAGCTGTTTCATATTAAAATTATAGTTTGTCACGGCAGTCAGTATGTTAAATATGTCAACGCCTAATTTGTACAATGTATAATAGGAACATCTTTCAAACATCTACAAACGCAACGTTTTAATAATACTTTTTTATTACAAAGCAAAAAGTATACATAATGTATATAACAGTATATGTATATAACACTTTAGGACGGAATACATTAGGGTATTGGTTAATAATAGCACTGTAAACACAGGTAATAGATATATTAGATCTTCAAATAATAGTATCATATGTACTTGGCTTATTGCTATTAAATACAATATATTTAAATACATAAAATTAACATAATATAGCGCCTCGTTCTACTTTCGTAAATGCTCGTAAAATGGAATACAATAAGTACTTCAACAGCCTTTTACGTAATTCGTCGAAAAGGACGAGTCTTATTTTTGTATGATTCATGATCTCGTGATTTTCCATGAAATTAACAAAAACTTTGTTCAGCTGCACTTCCGTTGCGTTTTTGTATATACGACGATTCGCGTAATACAATAAACTCGATCAGATCATTGATTTTCACGCTGTTAACCAGATTTTTTAAAATTCATTGTATTACGCTTCTTCTTTTTTTACAAAATACTGATGCATCAGTTACAAAATACCGTAACCGTATAAACAATAAATTTGTATCATATGATACACTAGATTGCATAATAGGAATACCGATACAAATTATCAGTTTGATTTGCCGCTAATCGTATATATCTGAATACTTCCCAAAAAAGGATTAACAGAAGATAATTAATCATTTTTTATGAAGTAATCATACTAGACCGATAATAATGTACACACTTTCACACTTTAAAACTTTTTTAACAAATGGAATTTTTGTTACAAGTCAAATGTAAATCAAGTGGAATGAATATTGTATACCAACGTCATTCCATATCTGAAATTGGACAGTTTCCCGGCCTCTTGTTTTCTATCCAATTCAAACATTCGAAAATCCTCATCCACAAAACTCTGTGTCATTCTTGACCCTAGCTGTGTCATACACAAACGGTGATCGTAGATAACGAATGGCGTTGGTATGCAACATGAATGTAAAACTGGAGTACAACAGTTTCTCTTTTCTCGTTACAATTAAAGGCACTATGGCAAGTATAAAATACTATCTCACAGGAATTGAAATACATCTATTACTCTACTTGGGTACCCAAACTTCATTCAGGAATTACATGCGAAGCGCAGAATTCATACAATTCGATATAAAACATACAATTAGTTAGAAAACGCGGAAAAATACATTCCATATAAAAAGGTATGTCGAAAGTTTGCGTACCCAGGATTAAATGTCTCTACTTCGTAATAAAAGCACCATACATTATTCCGCAATGTATGCATAATGATCTAATACGTGCTAACAGAGTGCAAGGTCACTTAAATCTGTATAACAATCAATCATCTTACTCTACAATGAATGCAGAACACGATTATAAATAACTTGCATGGCAAAATTCGATAAGAAGAATGTTTTGCAGTCAAAAATAATATAATCATCGAAGAATAGTAACCGTTCTTGCATTTAAGTGTTGCTACTATGGTACTAAGTACTTCGTTTCTTAAACAATATCAATTATGTACAAAGGAAATCTTCGTAGTTTAGACAAGCATCTAGTAATTAATTAGTTCTTAAAAAATTGCTAGTAATTAAAAATATATAAATCTCCGATATACATATATATATATATATGTATAAATATATATCTATCAGATTTTCAAATAAATTTTTGCACAAAATTAAGCGTAAAAAACTAGTCGTTTGCAAAATGTATGAACGTTTGATTGGTCCCCGTTTAGACTTCAAAGTAATCACTCTAACGTCTTTGAATAGGCAGTGTCATACTATTGTCGTACTCGCTTCAGGAAAACAAGCATGTAATCCAGGGAAGACGTGATTCAATAAATACCTTGATGATTCAGTACTTCTCACGCGTTCCATTAGAGAAATAATACTTCAGAGTTGTGTTGTAATTACAGTCTTCCTGGTAATGATAGTATGCTTAATGGGACTCTGATCTGCTACCGTTGTCTGTAATGGGTCGGCCACTAACCAGGGACTGATGTCAGACACCGCGGAATTATCATCCTACAACACAAGAATGATCGTTAGATATCGTTAAAGAAGTTAAAAATGAAATTTCAAACTCGGACAAAGAATTATAAACACGAGTTGATCAACGTGTGAAAAATTATGCGTACATTTACAAGGGTAATTCGCATAAAAGACAGCATTCTTTCAAATCGGACGATTACAAATACAGTACGGAGAAATCGATTACATCTAACTCGCAAGCATTTAGAATAAGCCACACCTTATGCGTGAGAGTTGTGGTGGTCGTTTGGATCTCTTCGGTCTTCACGACTCTTGCTCCATTTTTCTCGACTTCAGGTTCAACTTTTTTCTCGACTGTTGCTTGCACCTCTTTAAACGGGTTCAGGAAACCCAAGAATGGATTCGAGTCTATGAACGGGTTCGTGTTCGCTTTCTTTTCCTCTTCGGGCTTCGCCTCCTCTTCAGCACTTTCAGAAACATTGGTAACAACATCGGTGTTATTGTTGCTGATGAATGGATTGAACGGATTCTGGGATTGATTCGAGACCTTAGGGTTCAGTTGGGTGGTCTTTTGCTCGATCTGACCCCAACTGTCTAAAGAGAAGTGTGTTACAGTAACATTGTCGTCCAGAGATGGATTCATTGCCGTCGACCCGCTCACGGAAAGTGTTAGCTTGTCTCCGCCCTAGATAGTAATGCAAAAAAGCAAACAAGTCACAACTAAAGCCTAAAAGCACAGAACATTGGTACAAGTGTATTTTTTCAACATACGTACAATGTGTGTACAAAGGGTTCGTACACCTTTTAAAATGGAATCACTTTTTTATAATTGTACCAAACAACCTGATTTTTATCATTAATTCAAAGCATTGGTTCACTAAATGAACTGCAAAAAAGATTTTAAAAAGTGTACGAACACTTTGTAAACTCACTGTATATGCGTGTAACGGCACAAAGTATACCTAATAAAAGTATAACACGAACAATAATATTAAACAGGCTTCGAACGAACACAACTGCAATTTTACTCTACGAAAAAGAATATATTGTCTCAAATAACGTTCTAGATAAATGAGCGATTTTCTACGGTGTACGATAATCTGAAAAATCGTTTCTATATTTAATGGAATGATTGGCGATGGTAACAATATTCGCTTACCACGGATACAATCGTCGCTGCTTCAGAGTGCTGACTATTCTTCGAAACAACTGCAGGTACATCTGTGGAAGTGATTGAAACTAGATTCGAATTTTTCCCTTGTTCCAGAGATTTCGCTTTAAGTATGTTGCATTTTAATGACTCCGGCGGTATAGGGGTGCGAGGTGGCAGTGACGAGGTACCGCCCACTTGATTGTTCGGTACCAGTTGCACTGGATTAACTATGGTCTCGATGGTCAGACTTGTTTTCATAGGCTCGGATTCTTTCTCTGTGCTGGCGATTGCCATCTGATTTCTAGCTTCCAAAGGTTGCTGATCTTTGGCGAGTGATTTTAACAATGAATCTACCAATGGGGACGATGCGCCGTGCAAACTGGAGTTCGACGATTTTGTACTGCATTGACTTGGCTGACGTTGCAGGGGCTGCTCCTCGGCTGAATATTAAAATGTATTTCGTTAGCGTACAAGCGGATGAAACGATTTTACATTAAACTGTAGTTCTAGTTTCATGTGACTTCTCATTATTTCAGTAGCCAAAAGCGCTAAATGAAAGATCAATCTAGAAAATCTACAAAACATAAATTTGAAATTTTCATTAAGGGCCCTAATAAAAAAAATTAAAAGAAATGCTTTTTTTATTTTTGCATGCAACCTTGTGAGTTGTAATTTTTGGAAAATCTTTTTTACAGATCATTTAATAAACCAATGCTTCTTGTTTGATTGTTAGATTGAACTTTTATCTCGCGCTTTTGATTACTGAAAAACTCCATCTTTGCAATCCTGGAATGGAGTCTACCCCCTTAGATACTATGACACTCCAGAGCTTACCAGCAGGTGGTGAGACTTGTGGCTGCTCCACCTGCTGACGCTGTCTCTCCCTTAAAACATGGCTCTGCCTGCGGGCGTATCTCTGACTCGGTCGACGCTCAAATTGAACAGTTCTGCGCGCTCGGTTCAACTGAGTCGTTTGGAACTCGGTTTTACCGCTGTAACGAAACCGCGAGCCCATTCTGAAGAAGTTCTGACGGCCGCTCGCCCCTTTAACCGGAGCTCTTAGTCTGAAGAAAGCATGATGTTCCACGGCGCATTTCCATAAATGTTTGCAAGCCTTCTCGTTCACCAATCTGAACACGAATGTGTGTTCTTGCTCCCCTCTGCCTTCGTCGTCTTCCTCCACTACGACCAGGGTTAACTTTTTCTTCTTGAAATCCAAACGACCAATTTTAGGCCAGAAAAACAGGCCTATCTTCTGCGTGCCTTCGAACACCAGGATTCCGGTTGGAGTCAAGCCTAAGGAATATTCACAGGCGTCTTTCCCAAGGACAGTATGCATGTCCACTCCATACATGTCCAACCATTTAGCTTTGCTCAAATAGGCTGACTCAGCCTGAGCTGGACTTAGGCCAGAACACTTTGCATATTCCTCAAGTATTTCCAGTTCCATCTGTTCCGTTTGACCTGGGACAAAGTGGAACTCGGATACTGTTGCTGCAGTGTGCACGGCAGGGTCGTAATCACCAAGTTCAGCTGAAAATGTGGGTCAAGGTATGTTGAAACACATAAGGAAGGTTTGCGTCACAATAGTCCAACTAAAATACTTACATTGCAGAGACAGAGCAGCCAACTGAACCGCCACTTGGTGAGGACAATGAAGTTTTCCTTCCAACACATCTTGCTTCAGCTGCAGAAAGAACTGATACCTCGTTAACTCTTCGCGCAACGTATTAGGCTCAGAGGAATAGAACTTTACTTTCAGGCGTAAAGTATAAGGTGGCCCAACTGTGGAATACATATATACATTGATTAATCACAGAACGAATGGGCAAGTATTAAACGAAATCGATAGAAAAATCATTGTACTTTTCACTTGTTTCTTTATCGGTTTAGTCGGGTCCAACCAGTGTTGAACATGATTGCTGTCTGTATATTGCAGTCCAAAATAGTCCTTCTCTATTAAATCTAAACTATAAAATACCTGTTCGTATAAGTCACTAGCCAATGCTTTTTTCTGTAACGGAAAAAGATGATCTATCAGTCCAGCTGCAGAATATAAACATGCATTTAGAAACTGACTTCTGTTCGGTTCATACGTATCAGTGTTATTCGCTTCTTTTAAATTGGAGTAAAAAATTGGTTTTCTATGAAATGATTCAGGACAGTGCTATTAGAAGGATTGTAGCTAAGAAAGAGATCGTAGGGCAAGGGGATGAATAGAATATCTGACTTACTGGTAACTCGATAGGCAGATCGGTCCCGTCCAGCAACACGACTCTGCACTGCACAACATTTTTGTTGCTGAGCAGTCGTTGGTTTTTTATTTGCGAGGACGCGGTTTGCCCGCTGACACTGCGCGCTCTTCGCCGTGACAGGAATCGCAGCATTTTATTTGACATAAGTTGAAGGCGCTCGTTATCTTCGTTGGACCCGACTCGGTGTTGTGTATCGCTAATCGCTACATTCCTCGGCCCGCGAACATAACTTTTTCGCCGTCCTGATTAACGCCCACCTGCACGCCAGTATGCGGATGCATAAACACGCGCGAATAACGAACGGGAACGGAGACAGTGAACATCAGTGAACATACATTCATTCCACTAATTCATCACTACACGGCGCTACTATAAAATTCTTGGGATTTTACAACTAGCGACACCGCTGCCTCTCATGGGCTTTTATGTCGTACCGTCGGTGCTTTTATTGCAGTAGAAACGAAGTATACGAGATAACAGTATCTCGTATCTCGTCGGTGTTCTCGCTAATACACCTAAATACGCAAACTGTGGATAATATCGGACGCTCCACTGAAATTATCCTCTCGATTTCAAAATTGTAATATTTATTTAAATAGAAATTTATATTTATATTTATTTATGTATGAAATTACAATGAATAAATGAAGACATTTTCATAAAGATCTGTATACATTTATTGCAACACCTATTCTTCCCGAATGTCTGGCTTGACGCTGAGTTGTACTACTTAATTTTCACGCCATACAAAGTTCAATTTTCGAGATTTGCGAAAGTTTCGACCGTCTGACTAGTCGCCAAGTTGTAATACTGAATTTTCAAAAATTTTCGGGCGTCTGACCTATCATTGACTTGTACTACTGAATCTCAATTTTTGAAATTTTCGCCAATTTGCAGTACTACTGAATTTAGAAAATTTTCGTTCGCCTGACTTGTCGTTGAGCTGTACTACTGAATTTCGAAAATTTTCGTCCGTCTGACTTGTCGTTGAGCTGTACTACTGAAATTCGAAAATTTTCGTTCGTCTGACTTATCGTTGACTTATACTACTGAAACCCAAAATTACCGAAAATTGAGTATTTTCTACTATCAGTAGTACAAGTCAACCATAAGTCAGACGGACGAAAATTTTCGAATTTCAGTAGTATAACTCATCGACAAGTCAGACGGTGGAAGAAGTCCGAAAATTTTTCGAAAATCTCAAAAATTGAACTTTGTATTAGGAGAACATGATATCGAAGGAGGTATTCGAAATTTCAGTAGTAGAAGTCAACGGCAAGCCAGACAGCCGAAAATTTTTTGAAAATCGTAAACTAATGTTCTCTTATTACAAAACTTAAGTTTCGTCGAATTTTTAAATAATCTTGCTTTACTTAAAGTTTTCGAAGATGTTAATCTAATTCTACTATCGCATATTCATGTACAGGGTAGGGAAGAAAGAACACATTAATTATTGTAACTAATACTTTTTATTTTTCACCAAAAGATTACAATATTAAATGTGTATCGTAACACTCGTCACTGACGAGATGAAGCGTAGATGTCCAGCAGTGGGTACGTATGTACGAATTGCATTTTTCTACGTACGACTCTGAATTACCGACTCTGTAGGATATGATGCATTGACTGTCGGTAAGTTTGGCTACCAGTTTGAGTGTTTCGACACTACACCAATTGGCGCTGTACGAAGGCCTTCGTTTAGTTCCCAAATCGATCGTCTGGCGGCGCTGTGATAACCACCATTTCTCGCGGTTTATTTAAATTCAATTTCGAGGAAGTATTTAATTTTTAATTTTTGCACGCTTGAGGGCTTAAATTAAATGAGGAAGATTGCGCGTTATGATAGGCACGTTTAAGAGTTTGTAAAAATACGGGGAACCACGAAATACAAGATTTGTGGACACATTGTACTAATTCGTGAGACAACATATTAATAATATATAATAGTATAATAGTTAATTCTAAACATGTTTACAAAAATTAATTAACAATTTATGCAGTAGAATATAAATTTCTAGAAATTTTGATAATTAACAGAGACAAATAACTGTAAGGAAAAGCATACTATAAAATACATATTATGCAGACGAGTAATCTTAATATGAGAATAATGTAAACACGTTGCTTGCAAAATATAACTCAATATTTCGTTGCCTGTGAATATTATATTCTACACAACTATTAATACAATGTATATTTATGTAAATTTCTATCAAATAAATTGCTGGTACAATAAATTGATCATTCGATTGAAAGAGACTTGACACTAGAACGTTTATAATCGTTTATAAAATGATTCAACATTTTTGAAAGAGCATATGTCTAGTATACTGTCTCATAATAGTACATCGAATTGACTGCCATTCAAATTGATTATTTTCAATGAAAAATAATATACTTAACTCGAAAATGATACTATATACTCTTATACTAGTCATCTCGCTTATAAACTGAAGAAAAAGATAATTAACAATTTTCTTCCTATACATTAAATTATACGCGCAACAGTTAAAAGAATCTGCATTCCTGACTCTATCTCGTAATTCCTTATATAATTAATGTCCATTCAAATTGATTACTCGGACTATTGACAAGATTGACTACTAAGAACGATTCTAAAAATAGCGTACGTTCGATAATGAATTTGAAAGAAAAGTGGTCCAGATTGTACGCTCATCGATCCAACGATCCTTCAGAAGTTCACCCACGCGCCAACCGGGTAACCGACATATCAGCGGCCTCACAGGTGTCCAGGGTCGCAATTTTCTGGATGGTTAACCGATTACATAGGCGTTCGCAGTAGTTTCCCTTGGTATATCGGCGAACTCGATTTCGTTCGCGGTGAATTTCACGTATCGGAGCACGGGGTCCCATGTGGTCGCCGCTGATAAGCGGTGAATTGAACTTCGATCAAATTGCGGAACCTCCCGACGAGTATAAAAGCTCGACCCGTTGGGGCTACCAGCATCAGCAGCTCTCTGGAGCTTCAAGGAGCAACAGGGATCCTCCGAGCGTTGAAGACTCTCACGACGGTGAATTTGTCATACGAACAAAACAACTGATCCAGTGAAAACGTACGAGTAAGTACAAGTCTAAAAGAGAAATATATAAAACATAGAATTCAAAAAAATAAACGTAAGAAACCTTTTTAAAATACTGAGATAAAAGAATGCACATGTAAGAAACATTTTTACATGATAGGAATGAAAGAAACACACATGAGAGAAATTTTTAAAACATAGAAATTAAAGGAGCTGATGTAAGAGAAATCTATGAATTGTAAATACATATAAATGTATGATACTTCCTTTTTAAAATTATATATGTATAACGAAGTCCAATTGTACTTTGCTATTTCATTTTTCTATATCTATGTTTTATAAAATATATTTCGTGGACGTGGACCACATTTCTCGGTATTTAATAGTTTGTTTCTTATTAAGGATGCGGCGTACCAGGCACGTTGCACTGCCAGTAAAGGCCTGGCAGTATATCGGGCTTTTGATAGTGTCGCTGGCGTGTCTAACGTTAGGGTTAGTCTCCAGGGATAAAGAAGGCAGAGCAGGAAGTCTTGCGGGACCGGAACTGGAACACCAAGCACCTCATCAGTAAGAGAATAATCATTTTCATGTATTTGAAATGCATTCGATTAGAGAAATAATACTTACCAAATGATGCAGTCCGCTTTACTGTCGAAAATCCAAGAATTGCTTCCAGAAGTTACTCTTATATTTTCTACCCTGTTAAAAGCAACCTGCAAACAAATAAATAATAAGTACGCGAATATATGTTGAATATTAATTTATCGGATACGTTTTCCATTTCCAGAGTGGACGCCTGTCCAAACTCATATTTCCTCACCAAGATGCCTTACTCGATCCTCGACGAAGATCAGACCAGAGCTCCAAAGACATCGGTAGAGGCTGGAACCGGAAGAGCCAGTCCTCAACCAGATAGTCCGAGGATCTCTCGATCGCGGAGCCTGTATCGCAGCTCTGAAGCCCGGCTGCAAGTCAGAAGGGACTCCAGGATCGAGAGAAACCTGGCCGATCGAGAAGCAACCGATCTCTCCAGGCTCCGAAGCCGCAGCCAGGAATCACTGAGACGATCGTCGGATCCGATTCGACTTTCTAGATCCTCGGATCTCGATGCTCGCCTCACTACTCGATTCCTGGACCGTAAATCGCGGAGCGCTGAACGTAGATCGGCTGTCGATCGTCGAGAAAATCGAGATTCTCAGGCATCTAGGACTTCTGAACGGCGGGAACGATCCGCGGATCGATTCGACGTTAGGGATCGTAGATCTCACTCTACGGAACGACGAGAACCGAACCGAGAAATCAGCCGGGAAGATCGTAGGGGGGTGCGAGATCGCAGAGCTACATCTCTAGATCGTCGAGAACAGAATTTCGAACGTGTTAACCAAAACCGGGATCGCGAGGATCGACGCAAGAGCTTGGTAAATCGTGTGGACAGGCGCGCTGAAGATCGTAGATCGTTGGCAAGGGATCTCCATCAAGTTCGTACAGCTTCCGATGATGATCGACGAAACACTCGATCGGTTTTGAACGAAAGGCGAAATTCTGCTGCTGCGAGGAACCTGGACACTCGATCTCGGACTTCTGAAAGGGCTTCTTCTTACTCCCGAAGCAATAGGCAATATTCTCGATCCCTGGATCGTCGGAACTCGGTGAACGATCTTCCTGAACGAAAGTTGACGAAAAGAACGGTAGGCGAGGAAGAAAGACGCGAAAGGAGCACATTAAATTCCCGCGAACGATCCACGGATCTTCAAAATTCTGGATCTCGTCGCGAGAGAGTAGAACGATCCCTTAAGACCACCAAATCAGATCTCAATCGCCACTCTTCCGTACGATCGGAAAGACGGGAAGAAAGCAACGAACGAAGGCAAAGAATGACTAGATCGGATCGTCGAGTGGAGTCTAGATCAAACGAAAGACGCGAGACTCTGGCTAGATCGGTGGAACAATCCAGAGTGGATAACTTGGAACGCAGAGATAGGACAGACCATGTTTCTCGAAACCGTCTCGCTAGGTCGTCTGACAGTGCCAAACGCGATCTAGATCGACGAGTGAGGGACCTATCTACCGATCGACGATCAGAACGCAGAGCTTCGTTGGATTCTAGATCTGCGGAAAGACAATCGAGCAATGACAGAAATCGTCGGGAGATCAGGACTGAGCGATCAAGAATTAATAATTTGGAACGACGAGAAAGAGGAAATCGAGTAAATGTAGATCGTCAGGCTCGAGAATCGCGAGATCGAGTTGCTTCTGAACGCGACCTGGATCGACGAGTGAGGGACCTGTCTGGCGATCGGCGATCAGAACGCAGGGCTTCATTGGATTCTAGGAGATCTGCTGAAAGACAATCGAACAATGATGAAAATCGTCGAGAAATCAGGATTCAACGATCAAGGATTAACGATATGGAACGACGAGAGAGATTGAATCGAGTGAATGTTGATCGCCAAACTCGAGAATCAGGAGAACGTCAGGAAATTAGGAATAATCGTGTTAGAATCAACAACTTGGAACGTCGAGAGGAACCAAGACGATTAACGTTAGCTCGTCGAGTGAGGACTGATCTTTCCAGGACACCTGAAGCTTCTAAACGCGATGTAGAACGACGAGTCAGGGACTTGTCTGCTGATCGAAAATTGGAGCACAGAGCAACTGTTGATTCTAGGTCTGCACAACGTCAGGAACGTGAGGAAATTAGGAATGATCGTGTTAAGATCAACAACTTGGAACGTCGAGAGGAACCAAGACGATCAATATCAGCTCGTCGAGTGAAAACTGATCTTTCTAGGACACCTGAAACTTCCCAGCGCACCTTAGAGCGACGTGTTAGGGATCTCTCAGCTGACAGACGATTGGAACGCAGGGTAACAGAAGAATCCAGGTCTTTGGGTCGTCGAGAACGTCAGGAAATTAGTAATGACCGCTCCAGGATCAATAATTTGGAACGTCGAGAGGAACCAAGACGATTAACATTAGCTCGTCGAGTGAGGACTGATCTTTCTAGGACACCTGAAGCTTCTAAACGCGATGTAGAACGACGAGTCAGGGATTTGTCTGCTGATCGACGATCGGAACACAGAGCAACTGTTGAATCTAGGTCTGCACAACGCCAGGAACGTCAGGAAATTAGGAATGATCGTGTTAGGATCAACAACTTGGAACGTAGAGAGGAAAGACGATCAATGTCAGCTCGTGGAGTAAGGACTGATCTTTCGAGGACACCTGAAGCTTCCCAGCGCACCTTAGAGCGACGTGTTAGGGATCTTTCGGCTGATAGACGATTGGAACGCAGGGCAACTGAAGAATCCAGGTTTACACAACGCCAGGAACGTCAGGAAATTAGGAATGATCGTGTTAGGATCAACAACTTGGAACGTCGAGAGGAACCAAGACGATCAATGTCAGCTCGTCGAGTGAGAACTGATCTGTCTAGGACACCTGAAACTTCCCAGCGCACCTTAGAGCGACGCGTTAGGGATCTCTCGGCTGACAGACGATTGGAACGCAGGGTAACAGAAGAATCCAGGTCTTTGGGTCGTCGAGAACGTCAGGAAATTAGTAATGACCGCTCCAGGATCAATAATTTGGAACGTCGAGAGGAACCAAGACGATTAACATTAGCTCGCCGAGTGAGGAGTGATCTTTCCAGGGCACCTGAAGCTTCTAAACGCGATGTAGAACGACGAGTCAGGGATCTATCGGCTGACAGACGATCGGAGCGCAGAACAACTCTTTCATTCAGGTCTCTGGAACATCGAGAACGTCAGGAGATTAGGAGTGACCGCGCTAGGATTAACAATTTGGAACGCAGAGAGGAATCCAGACGAATGACACCAGCTCGCGAAGCAAGAACCGATCTTTCTAGGACACCCGAAGCCTCCAAACGCGACCTAGAACGACGAGTTAGAGATGCTGATCAACGATCAGAGCGCAGAGTGGTAGTTCGTTCCAGATCCTCTGAAAGGGACATCAAACTCGACGGACGATCGGAACGCCGAGCTCGTCTGGATCATGCAAGGCTTTCTAGATCGAACTCTGCCAATCGCCAAGAAATTAGAACCGACCGTCGCTCGTCGGAGCGATCTACGCTTACTTTGGAAAGATCAAATCAATTGAACTTCGCTCGCGAATCGCGCACCTTGCTTGCCAGGACTCCCGAAGCTTCTAACAGTGGTTTGGAACGACGCGTGAAGGATCTGTCCGCTGAACGAAGACTGGAACGTCGGGTTCTTGATGCTGGAAGACTGACTAGATCCTTGGTGGCTGTAAATCGTCAGGATAAAGTCGATCGCAGCTTGGACTCGGGACGACTCCTACGACAGAAGATGGATGTTAGCAGGTTGCAGCGAAGCAACGATCGTGCGAATGATATTCAACGGAGACAAAGACTGATAGCTACTCGAAGACTCTTGAACAACGTCCGACGATCTCCCCTGGTGGACCTGAGCGACTCCCGCGGATCAAGGAAAGATTCCATGGACTCCCTTCGGCAACATAAATCATCCCGCGATCACAGGATTTCCGATATCGATGAAGCGAGGTTGAAGATCTCCGCGGTCCTGAAAGAACGAGATTCGATGAAAGATAACATGACCCTCGAAATTGTACGCCAGGCAATTGTACTTGGCCTCTGTGCTGTCTACGGACTATCTATCTTCCGTGGAAAGCAGTCTTTTATCAGGTAACAAATACACGGATGTAATTGTAGAATTTTTTTGACAGAATTGTTTAATTGTAATTTAATAATATGCTCTATTTAATCTCTGTTACAGCAACCTCGTGATACAGTCCCCTCGCTTAGTTCCCTGGTAAACGACGAAGTCCATTCTTTCTAAGGAAACAACGATCCGCTATTTCCAACCTGCTTCTAGTCGTTGTTCTAGTCTAATAGTACCAAGTATTGTAATTGCAACTGTCTTCGATCTGTATGTACAGCAATTGTATTTGATGTAGACAAATGTATCGCCTGTAACTAGAAATAATATATTTTGCCTGAATAAATTGTTCAGATCAATCTTACGAGCACTGTACCTACACTTTATTTTGAAAAACCCCTTACCATTCAGTCAGTTCTGTAATAACTAATAATTACAGTTAATAAGGTGCTTAGAAAATAATAATTGATAGAACACTTGACGACAGCTTCGAACGGAATCGCTACGAGAGAAAAAGTTGAATGATTAAGGAAGAGTTGAACAATTAACACGAGGCCACGAGGTAAAGAGAAGAAAAATTAATTTATTAAAGTTTTAATCTCGTGGTTTGTACATCACGGCGGTTCTGCTTAAAAATAACTATAAAAAAAGGTATGTTGAGTTTGACGTAACATCCAGTCTTGATGAAGTAAAATTGTATAGTCTGCGTGCGTTAGTCGTGTTGATAATGATTCGATGAAAACAGGTGCCGACAACACAGAAAACAATCGACTGTTCTATAATCGATGATGAATCTATAATAGAACGAGATAGAACATCGAAAAAATGTCGTTACACTGAAGACACGTCGATTTGTGCGATATGCGTGTGCTTTCGTGAGTGCAAATACAGTATAATTAATGATTATCCTTAAAGTGTACTAAATACATATATAACTGGACGACTCTGGGTGTGTAGAAATGGCTTCGTTGATGGCGAAATAATGAACGAATAAACAACGTGTCCGAAGGTAGGGAACATTCCTCGGGAATGACGCCTACTTTAGGACACCCTGTATAAATAGAAAATAATAAATACGATCGTCGAAACAATCAAAGACAACGCTTACATATACAGCGTAATCTAAAAAAGCCTCATGTAAAAAACTACGATCTACGCGAATCTGGAAGATATCTCCTTTTTGATCCTGCTTCCAACTGCAGCGAATCACAGCCAAAATTGTACTGAAACTTTTAATTATTCGCTCTGATTCCTAAAAAATTAGCTGCATAAATCCAGCAATAGACTAAATGGCGATTTAGGTAAATTGGAAAACAATATTCTACGATTATACGATTTTCGCTGCGAGAGTTTGAGGGTTTATAAATACATTCGTCACGGTTTCTCTCTCGTATCACTTTCAATTGTATTTTTTGTAAAGTACGATTATGGCTGTGACTCACTGTACACTTAATACGGCTAAACGACCCGTGGAATAATCATCACGGTGATTTAAGTACCAGACTAAAGCTACTTGTTCCGATCGGCGGAAGCAGTCCTGTTCAACATGTCTTTTTAATCTCACTAGTCGTTAGATAAATAAAAAGTATGTTTTTTTTTGTTTCAGTAAATATAGATCAAAATATTTCTATGTCCATTTGATAAACGACTATCGTAGTTTTATTATACTTCCGAATGCGGACGTAGTCCATGCGTTTTGGGCGCACACAATGGCAAGAAGGAATGTCGACGAGCAGTTACGATAAAACGGTAACATTCGTCGTTTGTTCGTTTCCCTGTCTTTTTTTTTGTTCATTTTTGTTTTCTCCTTTTTTAATATCTTTGGCAGTGATCCCAGTCGATCGTTACGCGCGAGTTTTCCCAGGATCGATATGATTTCACTGGTTTATACGTTAATAATGTCTAAAGATATTGCAAGAATGACCTTGAACAGTTAAATGGTCGCCATCTTGAAAGGGGCCGATAAAAATCATCGGTCTGTCTTTTCGGCTGCGCACACTATTAACTTTCTGGTCACAAACGAGGCATACGATAGACAGATTTCGTACGATTAACCTTCTGTTATTCCTGACAAAATTTCACTACTGATAATAATAGAATAATCCTATTTTAATTCAAGTTAATAACGAGAATGAAATTTTAAAGCTCTTCCTGTGATACAAAGATACGATTCTCTCTCCTTAGCGTCGCGTTTCTATCCCTACCGGCTCGGCACGTTGTAGTCGCGAGACGATAGCGAGTTACCAGCTGATGAGCGTAAAGACAAAATAGCCTCCACTGTTTGTAAGCATCTCGCTATGTCTCCAAAGTCGAGGCATGTTACAGAAGAATTATACTGGACATTGGAGCTACCCTATACCTCGCCTGTGCTTGTTATAAAGTACCTAACAATATAACGATAACGTCTCCTAGCAAAACCTTAGGTTCCACACTGTAACAGTACAAATTATCACAATGCCCAATAACGAATCGAGAAAAAGTCCTTCCTTTCAGGAGATCCAGCACTTTCCTCTCAACATTACGCAGTACTAGCTTCCACCCCGATCTACCGCAGATCGACGGAGTCAATGGACGTTGGTGATTTCTTGGAGCATCCCAAGGATATTGTCCAGCTCCTGTCTGAAGTAGCAAAGCTGCCGATTCTTGCCCTTCTCGTTCTTACAGTCCTTGCACTGCGTTCGGTTCCGAAGCAGATCGCGAACCAAACCTTGCAACGTCATTTCTCTGCTCTCATGTCGTTGCTGAAGAAGCGTTATCTTGTCCTGTAGCAACTGCAGCTGCTCCGTGCCCTGCAACACGGACATCAAAATTAGAAACCAAAGATCAAGCAAAAGAATAAGATAATATTGCCGTATAACTTTTTCATTTTATCAATATTAAAATAGTTGGTCACATACTGGTGTCGACAAGTATTTGACTTTCTCGTTCAAAGTCTTTACTTTGTTCTCCAAGTGCTCCCGTTCAGCCTTCAGAACAACCACTTGTTCTTTGTAGTCCCTCAGCTTCTCGATTTGTTGCTTCAAATGCGAGATCACAGCCACCTGCGTGTTTATCTGGCTCTGTTGACGAAATACGGAGAACGTGCATGATCAATTTGTTCATCGCGAGAGTGTACTACGTGCAAGCATTTGGAAACGCAATAAAATGCAAAAACAAAAGGCAACAGCAATACTGCACGTAATACTACAGACCTGTAACTTTACCACTTCAGAATCTCCGATTTTCACACTGTAATCTTTGAGCAGTGTGGCCATCTCACGCTCGTGCTCCTCTTGCAAGAGATTCAAGTCGTACAGTCGTTTCTTCTTGAGAGCCATGAAGTCTTTGTTCATCTTGCTCAGTTCTTCCTTCAAGATGTCGTTCTCGTCGGTGAGCCTCTTCACCAGATTATTGTCCCCGTTGTCGGTGTACTGTAAAGGATCGTAAAGTTTTTGCACGGACGCGGACAATCGTTGAGTGTTTGTCTCGTGATTGTGTCCGTTTTGGTATACATTGGAATTCGGATCACTCCCCTCTGTAGATCGCAGATTTAGTAACTTAGAGTCAGAAGATACCATAGCACGGTTCATCTTTTCGAAATCGATGGTCTTAATAGATCTCCTATCGTTCAGCAGCTTCTCCCTCTCCTTCTGCAGCCTCCTATTAGTCTTCTGCAACTCTTGGAATTCTTTGGTTAACTTAGAAACTGTTTTATCCTTGTTCGTCAGTTCCAACTTCAATCCTCTTATAGTAGCCAATAAATGAGCGTCTTCCTTAGGATTCTGAGACTTCAGATTCACTTTGACCAACGGCTTCTGCTCCTTTCTCTCTTCCTTCTCGAATGATCCCGCTCTCTCTTCTCTCCTGATAGTTTCCACGCTTTTATTCTCCACGCATTTCGCTGCCGTCTGCGTGAACATATCATTGTACACTTTGCGATCCCTAATGGTAGTTTCTAACAACTTCCCTTCCAGGTCCATGATCTGCGTCGTGTATTTCTCTTTCATGTCCGAGAACTTCTTCTGAAATTCGACCAACTTCTGCTGCGCCAAGTCATCCTTCACCTTGATCTCATTTTCTAAACATGCTATTCGATCCTCCAACAATTTTACCTTCTCGGATCCAACTTTGTCCTGTTCTGAATTCGCAGTCAATATGAGAGCGGAGACCGAGTCAGGATTCTTTCTCTTAAGTATTCGCTCCATTTCGCGCACCTGCCTGTTCAAGTCCGTGATTTTCTTGCTGTCCAGGATCACTTGGTCCTTCAGCTTCTGCGTCAATTGTTTCTCACGTTCCACGTGACTCCTAGACACGTGCAGCTTCTCCTGCAGAATGCCTTCCTTCACTCTCAGCTCCAGCAACTCCTTCTCCAACGGTAACACGTTCTGCTGGAGCTTGTCGAACTCGTATTTCACTACTCGCAGCTGCTCCGTCTTGGAGCTCAGTTTCACCGACAAATCCTCCACCTGCTTTTTCAATTCAAGCTCCGCGGTCGTCATGGCTTGTAGTTTATCAGTGATGAAGTCGTTCTTCGTTCTCAGTTGCTCTTTGAACATCTCCAGCTCGTCGTTCAACAGACTATTCTGCTCTTTCAAGTCTTCGTTCTTCAATCCGTAATCTGCGTTCTTTTCTCGGAGATCGGAAAGTTCTAAGTTAAGCTTTAGAGTTTCCTCTTCAAGATCCTTCATCCTGTCCACGATCTGTTGCGTCTTGTTCGACTCTAGCGCTGTACTCTTCTGCTTCTGCAACTGCTTCATCTCTTCCTGCAACCCCTTGGCATCTTGCAGCAACTTTTTGTTCTCGGTTTCATAGCCACGAATCAATTTCTCCTGCTTCTCCAACTCCTTCTCCAACAGTATGATCTTCGTGTCTTTTCTATGCTGAGGCTCCGGGCGTCTTTCGCTCAACGAGAGTTCGTCCACCTTCGCTTTTAAAATTATATTCTGCTTCTTCAGAGCGAACAACTCCTCCTCGAAGGATATACGCATGTTGTCCATCTGGCTCTTGTACATTTTCGTTTCGGATTCCAACTGTTGCTTCAGAAGGGCGTTCTTGTGTCTCTCCTCGCGGCACAGCATCTCCCAATTCGGTTTCGCCGTGCTCAGCCTGTTGTCACCGCCAGCCATTGTAAACCTCGGTTGAGTGTCCGGTGATTTCTGGTACCCTTTGTATGTGGAAGACAGAGAAAGCGTTGAACCAGTCTTAACAGGGTCCTTGTTTGATTTCGGAGATACCTTGGGCTTAGGAGGGGCTCTCGTGATTCGTTTCACCGTAGGTTGCAACTTTGGCTTTAATGGCGGCGATCTTCTGGTCGCAGTAGGAGCAGGTCTCTTCGAGAAATCCAAAGGCTTCGGTGTCCTTAAATTTTCTAACGAAGTTCTAAACGGTGGCTTGCAAATCTGATCGTAGCTTTTGGATTTCGAGAACCTGATCTCTTTTCTCGGTGGTGGTTTAATGCTTGACGCACTAGCTGGCTGATTTGATTTCCGCTCCATGTTGCTACGCTGACTAGTCGTTGCTACAGGTTTAAATTCGGACCTTGCTGTTGTTTTTTGAACCGTCTTCGCCTCTTCTACAGCTTCTTCCTTCTGTTCCCTCGCGCTCTCCGCCGACCTCTCAGCCAACAACTTGGGAATCGCATCTGCAAACAACTCCAACCTTGGCGTTAAACCGACGGTGAACAGCTCTTCATTCTTATCGACCGTCGTCACAGGAATTTGTTTCGAAAACTGTTGATCTTTCTTCACAGATATTTTCATCTCATCTTTGTCGCTGTTTTGCTGCGATTTTTGGTCTTCTTCGCTTGCACTGGAATCAGTCTCCACGGTTTCGTGTCCCGTCTTCGGATCTTCCGTCTGAGATAGTTCCTTTTGTAATATGTCCGTAATCTCCTTCTCGGGAAATTCAGGACTCTTGTCGTTCACGCGATTCCGCTCCTCGACAGACACTTTTTCGTTAGCAGTTTGCAAAGTATCCGTAGGATTGTCCTGCTCCTTTTTGTCTGCTTGACCCTGTAAAAGCTTCAAAAAATGCGAGAAATCCTCTTGTCCAAAGCTCGAGCTCCCCGACATGCCTCCTTCGGCTCTCTCCTTCGATTTCTTTAGTACATCCTCAAAAAAGTCTTTGTCTACGTCGATTATCTCCTTCTGCAGATTATCCTTGTCCGATTCTACCTTCCTGGTAATCTTCAGCTCCTCAGATTTCGAATGCCTCTCGATTGGATCGTCCAAGTCAGAGCTACTCGATACTTCCACCTTCTGTTCCTCGAACTTCTTTCTTTGCAGCTCCAACGTCTTTGGAGCTCTTAGACTGTTCATGTTCTCGTATAGGATCTCAAACCCAGGACTGTTCTCCCTTTTCTTCTCGTTCTTTGGACTTTTTTTTATTTTCTCAGTCTCTCTATGCACCTCCTCCTCTATCATTTGGAAGATGTTCGCCTCCAGTTGCCTGACCCTGCTAAGACCGTCCACTTCCTCAGGGATATTCTCAGGTACTAATGTATCAGTTTTCGACCCGCTCTTAGATAAACTAGTGCTATTCTTTCTTACAAGCTTCTCAGCCTCCTCTAGCAACTCTTCCACAGACTTCTCCTCCTCTGTAGGATTCTTGGAAGAGTTTCTAGATTTCGTATGATCCGGAGCAGAATTAGGGCTAAGAGCTCCAGCTATCTTACTCATCTCCTCTAAGATACTACCAATGTCTTCGTCGGTTGCATCTGTGTAAAAAGAAACATTAGATTTACATTTCTTCCATATCCAATCTTTTTAGCTCTCAGCAGTATATATACAGTAGACTTACTCTCAAAATCAGACGGATATTTGTCAAAGGCGGCAGAAGCCAAAATGTCACACAGGGTATCGTCTCTGTCCTTCGTTTCAATTTCGTTTTTATGTACTACCTATGTAAAACAATAATATATCAGATAAGAAAAAATAAATGCATTCGAAATTGTGTGCTGTATATTTTAATTACTTTGCACATTCTCTCTTTCTCCAGGAATTCTTTCATCGAAGAGCTAATATCTGGCGATGGAGAAGGCGTCTGCTTAACTTTGGCTTCCATCTGAATGGTGTTAGAAACCTCGAGCCTAGTGTCTGGCTTTTTCAACCACCATTTCTCTTTTTCATTTTTCTCACTTATCGTTGCTTCTCTAGTCACCTTAGGTTTCTCTTTAACTCTAACCGAATTTTCACCTACACTCAAACTTATGGAAGAGCCCAAGCTGTCATCCTCGGTTGATATCAGCTGTATAAAAATCGTATTAATTATGTATGAAACTGAAAACAGTGTGAAACTAAAACCCAAAATTAATATTATTGTTTTCAGATAGAAAAATTTCTGTATATAATTTGCAAACTGAAAGGAAACCGATCGGTCTTGTAACTGGGAACAGGTTAACGTAACTGCCGTGTAAAAATCGATGTTACTTACGTCCTCGAAGCGAGGCGACCTTTTCGAGCTCGAAGACATTCGGATTTTTGATTGACACTACTTTTGGCCACTATAATTAACGTAATTAATCATCTTTCTGAAGTGGTTTGACACTTGCCGTACTTTTTGTTTGTTTGTCAGATTCAATTCGCTCGATGGTCGCCTCGTAGCGACCTCACCTGTCCAGTACCGTACCATGACATTCAAAACCCTCGTACAAATTAAATAAAATTTTACTGGCGTAGAATTTTAGAAAATGTGAGACCATTATTGCTTTATATAATAACAGAATCTTTAATCAGTGAAAAATACCACTTTTAATTTAGTAGTTCCATTTTATTTATACGTTTTATTCGTCAAATCAATAATTAATATTACAGAACAGATTCTTTAGTTAATAATGTGGGTGCACAAAAATATAACGTGAGTGCGCTTCGTAAGCGTTAACAACGTAGACTGTAAAATTACAGTTTTATAACAGTTCTGATTAGAATGCATAGAACAGCAAGGAAAAACTATTTTGCGCGAACCAACTTCCACATTTCGGATCTTATAAATTTTCATCCGTTACAAAAGGCTAACAACTTTTAATCAATCGCCCTAAAACTTGCACCATACGTATATTGAAATTAAAGCAATTTTTATTTAACGAAACAAACATCTCTTCCATTTCGTAGATCGTAAACAAGCTTGGTATACTCATTAATCTTTAATTGTGTTCAAATAAGTCCGTCGTCTAAATATTGGTGACATGGCGATCAAAGTGTTGAATGTGCATTTGGAGGAAAATGAATTCTATCATCTTTGTAGAGCGGTGTGCATAATGACGGCAGAACTACATAACAAATTACTATACACGTGGAACACCTGCATATCACAATATTGTTTGTACGAATCTATATTTTTTTGCAGTTCATAAAAAATATATTTTTATATATATATAGATATAGAATACGAATACATCTATTAAACTCTGAAGGCGAATTGTGAATCTTTATTTATCGTCACACAAGTCTGTACATAATCCATAAATTTGCAACACTATTCAAAATGCACGCGACCCATCCAATTAACATTTCCAGATGTTCAAATCCAACAATTATAGATCTGTAAAAATAAGTTCATTTTCTCAAAATGACAAAGAATTTTTTAATATATTTAGAGCTTATGGATTATATACAGAGTTTTGCGACAGACTGTACATAAACATCTTAAGCGTAAATCGTGTAACATTCCTCATAACATTTTCCGTCAGCGCGTTGACAGATAGTTAATATTCGTTCATAGAAACGATAATGTATTATATTATTTAATCTTTTTACTGCACGTTATCAAAATACATTCTAAAGGTACATAATCGTCGTAGATTTATCTTCGACATACAGCTACGTGTATGTTTGCGCGAGTACTACAAGTACATAAAGGGTCCCATAATTCGATACACCCTTGCAACTCAAAGCACCTCGGGCGCCGAGTTAGAGTTTTCGGCTCGAACTTACTCATTAGGATAACGCCAACCGCTGATCGTATCTCGATAATATTCGCATAATTTGCTTGAGTAAAAATATATATATATATATATATCTATCTGATCACATTAATCGGAGTTCAATGATAACATAAGTGCAGTTTAAATAACTCTCTGTTAACGAAGCTAGTGTTACATTCGTCGCAGTAGTGCTTGATATTATCGAACGGCTTTATCGACGCGGCGCCGTTCTTCGCGTCGATGAACCGTCTGATCGTTTTAATCAGATTTCTGCCGTTAGGTTTGCCGGAGTCTGTCGAATTGCAATAATTCCTGCGAAGTTTGCTAGGGAGCACGCTCAGTTGATCTAAGATCCTCTTTTTGCCGTTTCTGAGACTCACGTTTTGACTTCTTAGGTACATCGATGCACGCGGTACCGCCGGGACTCGTTTATTTGGCGACTTCAAGGCCCTCGATGCATCCACGCTGAAACCAGCCGGCGCGCGATCCAACAGATTGCAATTGACCCTATCGTTCTGGACTTTAATGGAAACGTTGTCAGGCAGTGCGTTAAGTTTCTCAGCAAGACTATTACTCGTTTCATTCTTTGGCAGCGCTATCGTGGATTCGTTTAGCGTCAAGTCCTTGAGATCCGACAGCTGCTCCTGCTTCACCGAGAAGTTAATCCTATCCTCTATCGCGGTCAACACCTGGTCCGAAGACACCTTCAACTTGCTCGCGATATTGCGTACTTTGTGCTCGCTTACGTTCAACTCAACGCCGTTAAATCTTTGGCTTTTATCCGCGAGCTTCAGGTATTTCCTCTTCGGCTCTATATAATTGATTGGGTTCTTCCTGGGCCTAAGAATCCGACCCTCGAGATCGTCCAGTCTCTCGACCTTGGGCGGTGTTACTTCCTGCTTCAGCTTCAGTGGCTCCATCTTCGATTTAGCGTCTCTCAACGGTACACGGGATAAAGGTTTCTTTCTCGTCGTCGCGTATTTTGATCTCGAATCGTTCCGAGCGTCGATCTCGTTGCTCAGCCTGTTGCAACGCGACACCGTGGTGTTTTGATAGTCCGTTGATACGGCCCGGTTGCTTTGGTCCATTTTATCACAGCAGTACCTGCATCGGTATGGGACATACGGGATATCGCCCGGTTCGAACGCCATCGATTTCACGGAATTCATATAGTTCGCATCACCGACCATTGGCGTCATGTCGAATGCGTCGTAGTCCGGCGGCTCGATCTTGATGTTCTCGATGTGCACCATCGGTGTACCGACCCTCTGCTGCGGGTCCTCCTTTCCCATCCAGGATAACTGACTCTTCAAATTCGTGTCCGTCTTCAAACAGTCGGCGTAGAATTTGTAAAATTCTTCTAACTTGTAGCTGCACCAATGGCACATGTGTTTCGGCAACAGGTCCATCTCGTGCACCTACAGATACATAATCGATACAATACCACTACTGCGGGTCTCCTCGCGATCGTGCGATGCCGAAGACGGAGGTGAAGACGCTCAACGCGTCGTTCAGGGTCGGGCCAAAGTTGTAGAACTTTTTTGTCGCTACCAACAATTTAAATTTACGTCGAGAGAAAAAGTCAGGAATATTTATTCACTCTTTCGCGACTTTTGAAAGGAAGGAAGGGAGAGGAGAAAATAGGCTTCGTGGCGTAAAATTCGCGCACAGAAAATATATGTAAAATTGAAATTCGTTTCTCGACTGTACAAGAAAGTCGACTTCGAAAACGAATTTCTTAACCAAGCAAACGTAGGTTCGATAAGTGTGTGATGGGCGGACTATACGTTGATCGAAACCCCTACACGAATCTTACGTGTCAACGTTCCGATACTTTTCGAACGATTTATTTATCTTTCCGTCTTATCGTCACTTCGGGAAGACCTTGGACAGCGTCCACAATAAAGTTGTATCGAAAGTTTTAGTTCCAATATGGAACAGATGGTTGTGCGTAGTTCCGGTGAAAACATTTTAATTTCAAGGTCAAAGTATCGATGTAGTAATCTGAGTCGTGTATAGTTACACGTGGCATATTTTCCAGCCGTTAGGAAGCGCAATCATAGAAATTCGGTGGAAGAATTATTGATAAAATGTTTAATGTCGTTAGACACGAGAATTTCGGAACGTAGAGTAATCGATGATCGCAGCAGTAGATTAGTGTCAGTTGTAACCGTTATCGATAATGGTTTTTAGAATTCAGAGTACAGGATATTAAAATGCCATTCAAATATTAAAAGACGATTGTGAGACGATTATCAACCCCCATAAACTCCAAGCAGCCTGGCAGGAGACATAATTTCGACATCGACAAAATTCCGTCGCATCTATCTCGGGGTTACCACAGGATGAAATCCTTGGGCAGGGTTTCACCTGCGATCCTAATCGAAGCAACAAATAGCTATTACATTTCCAAAGTTACGCAATAACGGGACTCATTAACGAGGCATATTGGCGCGCAAAGTAATGATAACCTCACTTTTGGCAACGTAAATACCACTTGTCGATGTTGAACGCCGTCGCAACAGTGAAACAGAGTTGCATCGACAAGATCGTGGCGTGGGACGTTCGCGTTCGATCGATTCGATTCGAACAACGAAAAAGTCGTTCGAATAATTGCGAGAGGAGGATGGTTCGAGGAAGGGGCGTACATGATGTTCGAAATATGACACACGTAGGGCACGCTAGCAGGTAGAGAGCCAGAGGGAGAAGAATTGTGCAGAATTAGTGACGTACCATGATCGGTAGAACGGCGTTGATTTTCTTCACGTGGTTCTCATTCTTGTCGAATATATAAATAGAGATACCGGAGTGCTTGCCGCAGAGGCGGCACACGCGACTCGACTCGAGGGTCTCCATAGCGCGTTGTTATAGTGAGAGCGCGAGAGAGAGAGTTAGGCGCGCGACGCGTGCGAAGCTTTCGTGCCCCCTTCGGTTCGCGTGCAACAGCAGCCTGTTCCGCGGGAAAATGCTCGAAAAGCTCGGGCTCTGTTCAGCGCGGTAAGCGATATAGAAAAATTCTCTGCGTCACGTTTCACCTAACCGAGCGTCGAGGCTCGCGCAAACGCGGTCCCGTGAGACCCTGAGGACCGCCCTGAAAAAGACGCGAGACCAGATACCGCGGCCGGTACGCTCGATTCTATCAGCCGACGACAAAATTCACCCGACTTTTCCCCGACGCGAATACCCACGATACCACTGCCGCCGCAAGATCACAGTGATCGGATCAGCTCCGAGCTCGCCTTGTTCCTCCGCGAATCAACGAACACTGACATCTGTCGGCATCCACGCGACCCTCGCACCACGGTCAAATTGCAATAAACAGTTGGCTGACCTAACACTCCTAACCTCGACGAATGCTGACAGAACTCTGTTTTCAAGCGGATTCATCTCGGACACACTTGCTGCACGATGGAGAAAGAAGCCTCGAGCTCGGGTGAAAAGTCGTTTGCTGAGAAACATGCAGAGCGGATGAAACGGCTAAGGGATCTACACGCGAAGAGGGTGAGTTTGTGGAATTTGTTTGTCGATACGATGAACGGGCTACGAACGGGTTTGTTATTATTTTACTTTTGAGATTTTAACACTTTCGCGGTTGAAAAGTGTGTAACGGTTTCTACATTTTGACGCGGAAATATTTCCTCCGTGAGGAGTTGCAATTTTTTGGTGTGACGTAGAAATGCGTCATCCGTAGCCTGTCGGAGTTTTTCGTATGTCCAACAAGTGGTTTAACGTTAGATAAATTACAAACAAAACTGTGAAATTGTTGTTTATTAGCTATTTTTTCTGTAAACAATAAATACGTACCCAGATAGTGAAAATGCTCGATTCTGACCAGGGCACTTATGACTGTGTGGGCAGAGGGAACATTACGAGCCCATACGGTCATAAGTGCCTGGGCCAGATTGTAGTCATTGTGTGCCTTGAGCCTGTTTAAGCGACGTTTGGCCCGTAAGGCTCAAGATTTGCTTGGCTATCTGGGTACATATTCTGAGAAGTTCACAGTTTTGTTTGTAATTTATCAGTGTACGAATACTTTCTACACCCACTGTAAATGGTTTAAATGTTACCTCCGTAGAATGAAGCCAGGCAGCAAAATCACAAGGAGGTCGTCGAAGAGGACAAAAGAAAGAAGCTTCCTTCAAATTGGGAATCGCGTAAAAGACAAGCGGAATGGATTGTGCAGGACGAGGCTGCGAGAAAAGAGGCTCAAGAAAAAGTATGTAGTTATTAATGTAGTTACAAAGTATGTAAATATGTAGTACTAACTAAACAACAGATGTGTTCATATCTCGTATTTTTACAGGGAGAGGACTATGACAGAATAAAGTTACTGCATATAAATGCAACAGAGGCGGAGCGAATTGCAAGGAAGAAGAGGAACAAGACGAATCCTGATCCTGGTTTCTCGGATTATGAACAAGCAGCTATTCGTCAGTATAATAGACTGGTGAAGAATATCAAACCTAATATGGAGACGTATGAGGAGGCCAAGGAAAAGTTGGGACCAGCTTTCTATGGCGACAGAAATACTATACTGCATGGTCTTCACGAGGATAAGAAGGAAGCTGTGGATAAGATGGTGCAGGATTTGGAGAAACAGTTAGTATTCTAGCATTAAGTACTTAGATATAGTATGGATTTAAATAATACTCGTTATTTTGTGATAGAATTGCAAAGAGGGAAAAGTATAGCAGAAGAAGAATGCATAATGACGACGCCGACATTGATTACATCAATGAACGTAACGCTAAGTTCAACCAGAAACTAGAGAGGTTCTACGGAGAGTATACTCGCGAGACTAAGCTGAACTTGGAAAGGGGTACAGCTATATAATGGGAGAACTTTACACTAGTGCACTTACTACAAATACCTTGTATTTTAAATAGTATTTCAAAACTCATACAAATAGGAGTCAGACTACTCTGTTATGTAGTTATTCAATAACGAAAAGTGCAGATGCGTTCTCCCAATCTTTTTTGTGAATTAAGAAAGTCAAATTATGTATATATATATATGCAATACATATATACATGTCGAGATAAAATATATATTAATTTCACGTGAAGAAAGTAAGTCGTTAAAACTTTCGTGCCACCTTCTCGCAATCAGTTGGTTTCCTACAACAATTTTTTTTATTTAATTTAAATAATAATTTTATATACAGTTCTCTCAAATATCTAATGCAGTTCACATCATACCACCCAACTATGCACTGTTCCTGGAAAAGAAATAGAAACTTCCTTTATATTGTATGCAACTGTACGATCTTTCGAAGATTATCGATTCATAGAATGCACTCTAAAAGTATACTCACGGCTCGGTGAAAAGTTGTGATGATGTGTGACTCGTATATGAATATCTTGTGTCTCGCCTGTAAATCGAACATTAGAATTGTGTTACATTTATGATCGATACCACAATTTGATATGATCGTTTACCGTTTGAAACTTACTTACCACCATTTGCAGTAACCAAAAATAAGAAACAACACAGCACACTAGGTTACTATTATTACGCACGAGTAAATAAAACATGCGTTTCCACTCAACTTAAAGATATCGCAAAGTATTAATATTTCAAGTTACTCTAGTATGTAAAGGGCTATAAAAATTAATTTTGGAAAACAACACACGTCCATGCGTTACGATTAAGTACATATTAGATCATGTTTTATTGATACCGCGTGTTTCAGCGGGAGTCAATACATTATTGCTTTCTCTCCAAAAGTTTAGTAGTACTCTATTATCACCTTTCGTTGTGCACTTCATCACAGTATGCAGCAGTCAATCCTCAAGACAGTTCGGAACAAGTTCAAACAAGACACATGCTGTTAAGGCACACTTTTCCTATTCGCAACATTTGCTAGTTTCTGGGACTTGTGCGAGATTTGTCCATCTTCTCGATTGACTTTCTGGAAGTCGTACCTGCGTTTCCATGATCCAGCAGCCTCGGCATGTCGCACTGCTCGCATTTGTTCATCAACGGGTGATTATCGAACGTACACATTCTACAGACCCAAGAGGGACCGTCCCGTTCTTCTCTGTCAACGTTATTTCCGGTTACATCCGGTTGCCAAGCGGGCGGTTGACTAGGCAATGGCGGAGGATTGAAATTGGAAGTCGGTGGTAACGGTTGACCAGTATAAATATCTTGATAGAACTCTTCGTTCGTTTCGCCCAGAGGTACTGAAAATTATTATGGCAATTAGAGCGTCACAGTGGTAAATGTAAATATATTTCTGCAGTCGTAAAGAGACTGCTGATCTTCGTGCATTCGCAGCGTAAAGATCTGCAATCTAGTTATTGGACGGTTCTTCTCGAATATTTAAAAGAAGAAGCAGACACCGAGGTACAAAATTTAATACAGTTACCAATAAACAGATCACTCTGTCTGTTGTATAATAAGAGAATTACCTCTCGAATCTGACCACTGAAACACTTCGTCCGCCAATCTGTCGCATTCCACCTGCAGCTGATAGATTTCGCTCCTCAATTTTCTCTTCAGCTCCTACGGAATGGATTTCGACCGTGAGGCTTGCGATGTTTCTATTATTTGACAGTGATGCGCATACCTGAGGCGGCATTGAGGAATCGAAGGGTCTCGAAAGAGACTGCAGCTCTTTCTTCATCGCTTCGAGTCGTCCTTTCTCGGCCCTCAACTCCCTGGCGAGCCTTTCTTTCCGGGCTAGCTGCTCGGTGACCAATTTCGTTTGATGGTCCGCCACTGCACCAGTAAAAGAGAAACACGATGTACAGGGTTGCAGACCTCCGAGGGTAGTTTTATGAAGTACCGGGCGCGATGGAGGTCCTTCCAAAGGGACCCACCAGTCTCATACATTTTCTAGGACAATTTACTGATACCGAGCAGAGTCATGGGACCATGATCGTTCAGGAATCGCATGGTCATCAGCGAAACGACGCCGCTGGTGAGAAGGAAAAGCAGATCAGGTGGTCCGCGTAGAGTAACCGCGAGCCTGGCTATGTATAGACGGAGCGTGGGGTCAGGAATGCGTAAATATCGTTCTCAGTGTTACGTGCGTGGGCGTAGTACGTGCGACGGACAGACTGGTCGGTTCTCGGCAGGTAAATATACGTGTGTATCATTCCTATATAATACCAGCCACCGAAAAACAAAGCGTGATCAACGCACGCGCGCGTACGCGTTTCGGTATCACAACCAGGAGGATACACAAGCATACACGCGTACGCACACCGGTTTATTAAAATAGACCGAAGGTTATTTTCGACTAGGATGGCCAGAGGGGTTCGGCAAGGGGCTACCTTGATTCAACGGCGATCGATTCTGATCGGAATTGGCCTGTATCCGTTCGCCAACGGGACTGGAGGGCGGCGAGGTCGTCGTCGGTCCTGACGGTGTCGTTGGAAGGCTGATGAGAGGGACGATGTTCGTTGCCGGCGGTACCGAGGGTGTGGTTGGGGCGCTCATTGTTGTCGTGGGCCGTGGCAACTGGCTGGGTGGTCCCGCTGGAAGACCTGAAGAACAGCTTCCGGTTAGATCGGGGACTCTCCAACGTTACAACATACCGTGGATGTACAAAGTGTTCGTACATCTTTTAAAATAGAATAATTTTTTTATAATTGTACCAATCGACTTCATTTTTTATCATCAATTAGAAGCAGTGGTTTACGAAATGATATGCAAAAAAGCTTTTCCAAAAATGACAATTTACAAGGTTACATGGAAAAATGAGAAAGGCATTTTTTTAAACTTTTTCGCTTAAGCCCTTAATGAAAATTTAAAATATACGGTTTGTAGATCTATGTTAGTTGTACTGAAAATTTCATCGAAATCGGTTGACACGATTTTTACCATTTCCTAACTAACTATTATAGGTACGTAACTATTATAGGTCTGCATAATATTTTCTTAAGGGCCAAAATAAAAAAAGTTTTAAAAAATGTATTTTATATTACTGCATGTAACCTTGTAAATTACAATTTTTGGAAAATCGTTCTCGCATACCATTTTGTAAACCGATCCTTCTAATTATAAAAAATCAAGTTTGGTAAAATTATAAAAAAGTTATTCTATTTTAAAAGGCGTACGGACACTTTGTACACCCACTGTATCTTTTTGTAGAGTATATTTTGTAAAACGTGGATCGACGAAAAAAATTAAATTGTTTGTTCGTTTTGAGGATCACGTACCTGGTGGTCTCTGGGGACCGGTTTGTACCGGCGGTATCAAGCTGTTGGGTCTGCTGGGACCCATCGGAGGTCTGATCCTTGCAGCCGCCACGCTGCCAACGGCTCCGGCACCGATGCTGATTTGTAAGCGACTCTGAAAACCGCGAGGATCCAGGGAGGAGCTCGAGTACGTTAGGCTCGAGCCCTGTGATCTGATGTCGATCGGCGGTTGAGGTTCCGAGGACGGTGGCCTGAGCGTCAGGCTAACAGAGGTGTAGCTTCTCGTGTGATCGATCTGCGGGCCTGCGTTCTCCACGCTGAGCGACGGGTCCGCGTAGTGAGGCCGTGGATCGACGATCAGATCGGTTCGTTTACAGGCGCCACCAATCGTGGGCACCGTTCGGAAGTCTACAGATTTATCAGTCATTAAAAACTGATGGAAAGATAGATCTGAATTGACTCGGTGAAGGTGATCGTTGGGTGATTGTTTAGGAGACATTGGAGAACATCTTGGGAATAGGATCGATTTACGCAGGCCCCTACTCGAAGATGACGGTGAATTATCCAATAGTTACGAGTATGATTGCGATCCTACAATGAAATCAAGAATACTATTCTGTTGAGCAAACACTATTCCGTTTGCCCCGTTCTAGGAGAAAGATCGGTGTCGAAATTTCCCGAGCGATACACTAGTGTATCTGCCATGTCTGATCATAGCCCGCTGCCTCCACTTGTTCTCATGTTTACAGAAATTACAGCCAGAAAACGGTGTAATAAGTAGCAAAAATGGCAAATAGCCAGACAGCCATTTGATGCAACATTCCCCGGAAAAGACACGCGGCGTGAAAGAAATGTTCGCGAGGATCACGGTACACCCTGTGCAACGTCTCACGGCAGCTAAGCTAATGGATCAAAAGAAGTCGACGGTTTCGATCGAGGAACGCAGTGGTCACGTCACCCTGTAACCGGACTTAAAAATGACCGGCGCGATCGCTGCACGTGGCAGGAACCTGTTTTATTCCCGTTTCCATACCGACACGATGCACTCGAGCGACGTAATTGCTTGTTGCGCAACCGTTCCGCTGCATGTATCTAATATATCAACTACGCTGCAACCATGTTGCAACTTGGAGCCACCGGTTAACGGAAATGGCTCGGGATCTAGCTCCGTAGTGACGGACTAACGGTTTCCTCCGGTTGTCGACAGTCTATGTTGAATCTTCAAACGAGTACACTGAAATTGCAATTTCTCATTCGCTCGTTGAGACACTGTCCATGCTACTTTGAGTTATTCTCTTCCTGATGACAGTTGATTAACGAATGCGAATTGAGCGGATGAAAGCACACGTATCTTTAGGGAGCAGGTCGCTGAGACGGGCTGATTCCGAAGAAAGCAAAGTTCAGGGTACAGTAAACGCTCGTTATTAGTCCGGAGTCGAGGGCGCGATCCCTGTTCAGTGCCTACTCACTCCACTGTAGATGACTCGGCTCGGGTATATCGGTGTGAACATTACTACATTGACACCGCGAATCGAATGTTCAAACTTCTAAATTTTCATGGGACTTTCAAAAACGTATTTCTGGCATTTTTCTGATTAAACCAAGACCAAACAAGATGTGGTTTTAATTCTAATTTAGTGGTCTAATCGACTGCGAATGTTTCGTTCGCAAGGAAGGACAGTGTACAGGAAAGAAATAGACGCGGACAGAAAGATCGGCAACCCGATCCGTGTTTCATTCTATTATTCTCCATGTTCGGCTCTCGATTGAAGTTTCGAAACGATAGACGCAGTGATAAAACAACCAAGTCAGGGCCACGATATAAGTCCGTGAAAAACACGGCTGTCGGACTAATAATGAGCGTTTAGTATGCTTCGTCGGCGCGGGATCGATAGAAAGGGCAAGGGGAGATTGTTCTTCATGCGTACCACGATTGCCAGCTGGGCTGCAGGCAACGTTCACATTCAGCTCGAATCCGGCTGGCTCGTTTCCGGCGTTCTGCACGTGATTGTTGCAGTTCGTCTCTGGGGGTGCTACGACGCAGTCGTCGAAGAATCCCCTGGTGGTGCATGCTGGTGGCGCCGAGGAAGGTGTCGCCAAGTTACCAGCGATCGGCGGCGACGAGGAGATCGCTGCAGCCCTGGTGCAGCTTAGGGGACAGCGTCTGGAAGCTCCAATGTCCAGCGATGCTGGCCTGTGCGGTCGCGGATTGCTGCTGGCTACATTGTTGATTCGTTGGGGCTGGCTCATCGCGCAGCAACGTTGCTGCGCGACCGGGCTGGCTCGTTGCTGCTGGGGTTGCTGAGAGTGTTGTTGCTGCTGGAGTGGTTGCTGAAGAACGCCGCAGACCGCGGCCGGAGGGAAGGCGCCCGGTGACGGTCGTGACTCTTGCGTGGCACGCAAGCTTCTCGCGCATGTCTCCCGGTCGTGGCTGTTCTGCAACGCACACACGCACCCGGGTCAGCCAGTTTCCGGTCGTCATGGGACCTTCGAGGACCATTTCACACCCTTCTGTCCCCGGATTTTCCTCTGCGGGGAGGCTAAGCTCAACGGGCTACGCTCTGCCCGATACCGACTTCCTCCGCAACGGACTCGCGTGCTTCCTGAAGGGGTGATGCGGGGCGAGTTAAACCCCTTGCGGTCCAGGTAGATCTTGTCGAGGGTGCTAGGATCTTTAGACCGGCCCACGTGGATCTCTGATCACGTGCTAGGATGTTTACGCGGGCAAAGCTGCTTGAACGATTATTACAATTTTGTGAAAAAGCTAGTCAAAAAGATAGTCATAAAAATTGAAAGAATACTTTGATCTAATGTTTCTTCTGACAAAAATGCTGTTGGTTTTGGAAGGCGTTAACATAATCGACTATGCGAACCGAAATATCCTCGAAAACAGTGAAACCAGAGTAAGACAAATGGCTTTTCACCAGCAGCGAACGTGTTAAGCACAGATGATCATTCATCCAAGTGGATTATATCCCGGCTAAATGGTCGAGTGCAAATAAATGCAACAGGTGGACCGCAAGGGGTTAGAAACGTCAGGGTTCCGCAGTCCTCTAGGATGACTCTGAGGCTCGGCAATCATTAATATCGTGCAACCGGAAGTCCCGAAAGCTGTCGGCACTTCCGTCTTGATGGGATTAGATCAATATTTTAGTGTGTTCCGTTAAAGTTCCGTTGATTAGGGTGCATCGTTGGGTTCGTACCACGCCATGGTAGATTTTTTAGTATTTGAAACAGAACAAACAAGTTCGGCACAAAGGATTCACGTACACACAGGTTCCACGCTCGTGCAACGGCAGGATAGAAGATCGTTCTCGCAGGACGTTAATTCGCAAAAATACGGCAGTGTTATGAATTCGCGAGTTGTACACCGGTGTTAGTCGTTGTCGTGCTTTGTATTTTAGCGATGACGGATGAGCGGGAGGAGAAAATCTATGCAGACTGGTTAGGAGCACACTCTGTGCAACCGGGACGCCGTTCCTGGAGTACTCGATCGCGAAAGTTAATGCCAAATGTCCTTGAACAACTAGAAGACGGATGGTGTTGTTCATCAATTTTTCCAAATATCTATCTAGACTCGTTGATGTTCTTGTTGCATCCAATTGCACAATTCTTGATTGAAATTCATCGCTACAAAATGGCTAGGTGGTGTCTTTAAAATATTGAATCTAAATCTCTATTTCATACCAAAATTTTATAATTGTATATAATGCATAGAGAAATAAAAAAGGCATTTTTAAAACTTTTTTATTTGGGCCCGTAATGAAACTTTGAAATTTATTTTTTGTAGATCTATGGTAGTTACACACATACTGAAAGTTTCATCAAAATCTTTTGAAAAAACGAGACGCATCGAAACGTGTTCGATACTGTAGATTTTAAGCAGAAACTGATCAAAAGTATCGAGTTGCGACGAAACAATCTGCCCGCGCGGTAAGCAACGCGAATCTGAAGGACCATGCTGGTTGCTTGACAAAACGGATCGAGTCTCCAGGATCAGCAATGGTGGACAAAGAGCACCTATACCTGGGCGATGCACTGGGAGACGACGTGATCAGGGAGCGCAGGGAACTGCTGCTTCAGCTCATGGAACAGCTGCATGATAGCGATGTTAGAGCAATGGCACTCCCCCATCGTGGGCCCCCATCCTCCTGGCAAGGCCTACCTGCGGGTGCCAGGTTCTCTCGTTACACCAGGTACATGCGACTGACGAATAGTTAGCGTTGTTGTCCGGCTCGGCACGAGGCGCGATCACTGACACTATTGATCGGGCAGCGGCCAGATTCGGTAAACCAGATACGTGCATACACGATTACGCGTGTCTCTAGCGTCTTCCTCGGTTAGGGGGGTTGGTAACGTGGACTTGGGTCTCCCGTCTGTATAGCTCCCCGGTCGAACCAAGAAATGCTAGACGCAAGAATCCGCCGCGGAAATTTCGCGGTTTCCCGGATAAACGATTTGGATGCCCTCCAAAGACGAGGTTCCTCGTGCGGTTTCGCGTGTCGCCGCCCGAGACTGTTTCAAATTATTCAGGCCCGCGGATATGAGCGGGCGGCCGCACCGGGCCGCGATTAATGGAGACAAAGTCGCGAGAAAATGAAAAGGAGAGAACCGTGGAACCCGTCCCGGCAAATTGTCCGGCCTGTCGACGGACATCCATTCGAACATTAGGGAATCGCAGGCCCTAGAATCGTCGCGAACTATCCACGCGAATCGATGGCCACGGCTCGATATGTAAGACAAAATCGGGACTCGTATGTTGCTTGAATCGTGTAGCTGTCAGGTA
This sequence comes from Lasioglossum villosulum, assembly GCA_963971365.1. Lineage (NCBI taxonomy): Eukaryota > Metazoa > Arthropoda > Insecta > Hymenoptera > Halictidae > Lasioglossum > Lasioglossum villosulum. Next base: position 22,192,451 of record OZ020503.1, on the reverse strand, counting down.
GGGATTGCAATCCCGCAGGATCCCGCGTTTTTTGGTCCCGCATTTCTTAAATAGGTAATTTTGCAGGACCATGCGTATAATCAAAATTTCGCGAATGATGACGCGCACGATGAACTATTTCGATGTTTTGTCGAAGATATATATATATATATATATATATATATATATATATATATATATATAAATTATATATTTAATATTATTACACACATATATATTAGAGCTGTGACTTATGAGATACCCGGGTACCCGGGTTACCCGTGAGATACCCGGGTAAACAAAAATTACTCGGGTACCCGGGTACCCGGGTTACCCGTGAGATACCCGGGTAAACAAAAATTACTCGGGTACCCGGGTACTCGGGTAAAAAGCATTACCCGGATACCCGGGTATTCGGGTAAACAAAAATTACCCGAGTACCCGGGTATCTCATGAATAGACTGCGGATCTTCATGCAAAATATTCATATTAAATTAATGGGTGAACCAAATTAATAAAGACAATTCTTGAAAATACTTAGTCGTATATATCATTTTTGTAAAATATAAACTAATTTAATAATCAAGTAAAGCATATGGCTCTGTGGCACAGGTAATAATAGCTCTCGTAACCAGTTATGAGACCTCATGAGATACTCGGGTATCCGAGGACACGGCTGTCTTATAAGATATCCGGGTACCCGGGTACCCGGGTACTTGGCTATCTCATGAGATACTCGGGTAGTTTTGCTCTACCCGGGTATCTCATGGGTACTCGGGTACCCGGGTATCTCATATACCCGGGTAAAAGTTCGAGCTCTAATATATATACGTATATGTATATATTTAAATCATAGTTCCAAAAAGAGATTTATTTTCATTTCATGTAGATTTAGATTTTGTCTGTATTTCGTTCATAAATTTTGACTAATACGAGTAAAGATGATTATCTCATTGAGTAAAATTTGTTTCTTCATTAAATATACATATATTAGATTGAAGAACTAAGTCCCGCGGGATTGAAATAAATCCCACATCAATCCCGCGGGATTGCAATCCTTACTGTCAGGATAATGGAGAACACAAATGAGTATCTTGCTTGTAGATGTCTCGTTCAATTGTTCTGTTGGAGCATTGTCCGACTATGCCGGGGAAATAGTACCCAATTATAATTTACAAGGGAGATTCGAAGTAACATTGTTGAAATAATTCCTTGTGTGCGATTACTCGATTCCTAACGAAACGACGTCAGATCTACAAGGACCTCTTCTAGTAAGTGGTTCATCCGTAATCTCCAACGAAACATTAAGTAGATTGAGACGCTACAGGTCAGACACGGTGGAAAGTAATTTTAGATGAAGATTTCCCGGAGATTTTTCGAGAGGAACGGCAAAGGCTTTCCCACTTTCCACGACTCGTCGGGCTTTACTTGAACGAACGACCGTTTGACCCATTTCTCAAGGGAACGAACTTGTCTGATAGTTATAGGTACACACCGGTCACGTACCAGGTGTTTGACAAAAATCGATTCCCACAAAAATCACTTTCTTAGCGAGGAACTGAAGGTTCTCAACCTGCATGTAATTACCACAATGTTCTTCGTAAAAATTGTACTTGGAACACATACAGTTTTGACATTTCTATATTTCAGTATAAAATTGCAATTCAGCATTGAGTGGCAAAATTCGGTTGACCGTTAAATAGAACAGGTTGAGAGTCCAGCGAGATTTTGCAAAAGCCTGAAAAATCGAAACGGAGGTAAAGGTGTTCCTCGGTGAGGGGGAAAAAATTGCGTAAAGGTTCGAGCGGGGAGGTTGATAACTCCGAAACACCCGGTACGTTACGGAATTGGCAGCGAGTAAAGAAACGGTGGACACCTGTGCTGCGTGGAACGTAGGAGTGCCACATAATTAGCCGGCACTGCGCGTGCCACGCTCCCACGCGCGCACGCATGCGTTCTCCTCTCCTGCAGGTGCACTCGCGTGAATTGAAATGCAGTCGGACTTATTCGAATCTTCGGATCCCGTTGAGACGTGCAAAAAGATCCGTTCCAACGAGCAAAACAATTCTACCGTCGACTCCCTTTGCGGAATAGCTTAGCAAAAAAATTGGCTCGGTGCTTGCAGCTCTTCGATAATTGTTGCACGAGATATGAGAATTGAGAGGAATATGAGAAACCGCGTTACCTTGCACCGGCGAATCTAGAATTCGAGAATCTGGGACACCGGAAGTGGAATCGTCGTGAGTTGTTCGCGCGATCGAAAGAAACTAAAGCGATTGGTAACCGAACGCGTGCAATTCGCACTTGGCTCCTGGCCACGCGATAGAATAAAACGCTGCGCCGGGCGGAATTAATATTTCGCTTCCCTTTCTCCGTTCGCGTCGCACCTGGCAGCATCGGTCGTGTCAGGTGAGTGAGGCATCAATCAGAAAGAAAACTGTTTATTGGCACGCGCGGCTGCATCTACGTGCATCAGTCCTGTATCGAATTGTTGCTTAGGTCGAGGTTTCGGTGCTCTCCAACGAGGAAAGTCTGCGAACCACGCGCGGCCAAATTCCAATACGTTTGTCCGAATTAATTCAGTCGAAAAATTGCAGACGTTACTTCGACTTTGACGTTGTAAGGTGAAGGGTTCCAATTCTTTATCATATATTTTTAAACGAATGTATCATTTGGAAACTGATTAAGGGTGGATTCAATTTTCAAAGCACACGAGGCGCACTTTAAAGTTTTTCTTTACGATTAATAGTTTCCGAGGTGAACGAGAATATATTCTTTGCAACCTAGGGCTACCTTCGAGGGGTACTTTCGCCCTACGCGTTGAATATTTTTCTCTACAATCGTTGACAACCTAGGGTTACCTTTGAGATCCACTTTTGGGAGAAAATTTTAACCCTCATAGCTGCATAAAAGACACCAGGATAACAATTCGCCCATTTTTATGTTACACGTTACATCAACACATTATGTTTCATTTATAGCGTCACATTTTAAAGAAATACATCTCACGACGTAGGCATTAAAGGACGAATAATTTTACAGTATGTAAAAATATCGAATGGGTGAATCTTCACCCTGAGAAACGCATGAGGGTTAATTTTGATGTTCATTTGTTGGTATCTCCGACTACGTGCGCGTTCGAACATTTTCGCGAGCGATCGAAATACTTCGGAAGAGTACATTTTTGCCCGTTCCCGCAAAGTTTGCCAACAGGACGGTTCTTCGACACGCAAATGACGAAAATGCAAAATAAACGCGCGTGGGCAAGCATTCGACGCGGAAACAAGCGACAGCGGATCGAATTTGACCGACCCTGTGGATCTAGCGGATCTATCGCAACTTCGGAGGAAAATAACATAATTCGACACAATATCTATCCATCACGTGTGAAAATTTCGTCGAAACAATTATGAAACCTTACCGAGTTACGATACACCTAAATTACAAATGCAACTATAAAAATCAGTACATATGAAAAAAATATTCGTGTAAATATTTGTGAAACTTCGACCTTAATATTTCTGACATTTTCCTGATCGAAATGATAGGAAACGCGACACACTACTGCAAGATGGAGCAAGACACCTCTGTGATTCACGATACAGTGAAATCTTCATTATCCGAACTCGCCAGTGAAACATTTTAGGATGGTTTTGATTGCACGGCTTGAAATTTCGGGTTAAAGAAAATTGATATGTTGGCTCCTGAAAGATTGCAATTTGTCTTAGGGCTGTAACTTTCCTTCGAAACTTCGAAATTTCAAAGGTTCGCTTTCTGGAAATTCGAAGGCGATGGAGAATCAAAGTTTGTTCATGAAATCTTGTTAACTTTATGTGTTCGATAAATATATTTTTTATAAATATGTGGTTGTGTTTATATTCTGTTAAATTTTTTATAAACAAGTCAAGCGCCAAGCCTGTCTTGCCTTTCCATTTAGTCCGCGATATCCGATTTCAACGAATTTAATAAAACTAATTAAAAGTTTGTTTGCAAAGTATTATTTTTTAAGTACATTCGTGATATGATCCCGAAAATTAATACAATGCAATTTTTTAAATATAATTTAATTACGAAAAGTTCAAACGGAAAGTTCAATGTCAGTCACCGATGACTGACAGTTAATATTTTTATTTATCAAAAATCGTGACACGGTACAAGATTGCGAAATTTCGAAGACTTCGAAGCTCCCTTCGTTCCTTCGAAGACTTCGAAGCTTCGAAGCTTCGAATCTTCGGAAAAGTTACAGCCCTAATTGTCCGAGAACATGGTATGTCGTTATTGTAATCCGCGCGTGCACAAAATGGGGCAGCGTTAGCCGGCAGTTTTCGACCAAAAAGGACATAAGTGGGATCTAATTGCACCAGACACGCAGGACGTTTCTATCAGTGACAGGGGAGGGGGGAAGATTTTAAGAGAGGAACGAGAGAGTGTCGTTCGTCGGGACAGGCGAAAAAGGAAAAGCGGAATTCCAGCGTGCCGGCAAGATATTTGTGTCATGAAATAACCCAGGAGACACAGCGTGGCTGTTTTCGTCTGCTCCTGGCAATGCGGGGAAAAGCGAATTCCACGAGTATTTTCACGCATTTGGAAGAATTCTTGGCAGTTCTTTTTAAACGTCTCGAATGCATCTCGACCGGGACTGGGCTTCAGCAAATTCGCGAGCGGAACAAGTAGAAACAGACCAGCATCCTCGCGCCGTAAAAATTACAAAAAGAACGCGGTCCGGATTGCGGCCTTCGAGGAAAGTCTATGGAATTTCCAACGGGCCTGCAATCGAGCAGGTTAAACGCCGGAAACCTCGTTCAATCTCGTTAGACACCTGTTGATTCGCTATACCGCGAGCATCGATCAGCCGCGAGTGAAACGCGTAATTTCGAGCGTCGTCGAACGGAGCAATAACGGCCGGTAATTACAGTAATTGTTTGGAAAAATGATTGTTCCACCAGTGAATGACCCTTGCCGGTTGAATTATCTGCTCGGGACGAGCATCGCCAATTACGTGGAAATTGCACGCGAGCGGAGAACAAACATGGCCGACAGAAAAAATGCATTCAGCCGGTATTTAGATCACCTTCGATGAGATGAACAAATTTTTTATTCTCAAATTAAAAGGTATTGTCTGAAATGTTGCGTGGAATTTTGGAAACTCGATTTTTCCAACGTTAAAGATGGTATACCCCGTTAAGGATTTTTTAGAAGTGTGTAAAAACGCAACAAAATTTTTGGAAACTTGACAAGATATCATTCTTACTAAATTATTGCAATTACCGAAGTTTGGGTTCAATTCACTGCACCGTTTAAGAATTATAGCAACTTAAAGTATACGTCACTTACAATTTTGTATGATCTGAAGACAATTTGATTAAAAAATAAATATAACATGAAATTCACTAATTAAACGGAAGCTTGTAAAATTAATTAATTTTTTTAATGCACAATATACTCGTGAATGGCTTTCATTGTCAATATATCGATGGATTTCGAATTTCTTGTACTTTTATCTCCCATTGTGCCTCCAGGACATCCTTAACGCCGGCCGAAAATAAGGAACCAAGAATAATAATTGAGAGACGCATCGCTAACGTTAAGCAGAGCTCAATAAGTTACGGCTCAAGGCGAAAATAAACGCCGAAAGCTTGAAAATAATGCTACGCTTTTTTCGTGTAGAGCAACGTCCGCGAAAAAAGCTTATCACCTAAACACATCCATAACCGATCAATAACAGTCACGAATTTTCGTCTCGAAGAATATCAATGGACATTTTAAATATTTTTATTCACACATAGAAGGTAGTAAAGTTGATTTCTTTTTAATCTTGTCTCATCTATCAAAACAACGTTCGCTATTGATAGATTGTTTATCTGTGAAGTATTAATGTAGAAAATATGAGCTCAAACAAATCCGGTTTTTAAAAGTTATAAATATATTTGCAGAGGTTCCTCCACCATGCGGAGGAGGATGCTCTTCGTTTTATGCGAACTAACTTTCAAGCACAGCTTGCCACTGAGGAAGCCAGAAATGCTGAGCAATTATCAAGATTAGCTGCTGTTGAAGCTCCTCCGTTCGTGGAAAGCATACTTCACGCTCCAACTATCGTTCATTGCGGATAAGATACTAAAAACTGCGTTTTACCTAGCAAAAACATCAACAAAATTTTTGTACATCAATTTTCATTATTTTATCTCGCGTCTGTGTAGGAGTTCAAAATTGAAAAATGGCCGGATCAACAGGTCGAAGGACCCCCACGAATAAATTGGTAACTTCTAAGAGTAAATTAGTCCGAGCTCAAACCAACCGTGCAAGAGCCCCATAAACATGGCGGTCGTATAACAAGAAAACGAAAATTTTCTGTCAGGTCTTTCTGTAACAGGATCCGAATTCGTTTCTCGTAGAGTTTGAACGATAGTACCCCCTTAACGCACCGGCGAACTAGGGTTCTTTACGATCGCAATAATTCACGTGGCCCCATAAAACTCGTTATTGACTCTCTAAGCAGCTCGCTTTCACGCGATCACAAATATAGCCGGGACTCAGTCTTGCGAGCCCGAAAAATTTCTTTTCCCCTGTCCTGGCCCGTTTAAGGATGTTCTGGACGTACAATGCGAGATAAAAGTACAAGAAATTCGAAATCCATCAATATATTAACCATGAAAGCCATTCACGAGTATATTTTGCATTAAAAAAATACATCAATTTAAAAAGCTTTCGTTTAATTAGTGAATTTCATGTGATATTTATTTTTCAATCAAATTGTCTTCAGATCATACAAAATTGTAAGTGAAGTAAACTTTAAGTTGCTGTAATTCTTAAACGGTGCAGTGAATCGATCCCAAACATTGGTAATTGCAGTCATTTATTAAGAATTATATCTTGTCAAGTTTTCAAAAATTTTGTTGCGTTTTTATATACCTCCAAAACATCCTTAACGAACGAGCACGGTTTGGTGATTAGCGTATCGATTACATAACCTATAACGGACGCTGTCCATGGAGTAAACAGTATCCGCGGTGTTACGGGTGGTTTTATTGCCAGCGGTTAGGGGATCGCGTTTGCACGGTTAACGGTCGATTTTCGGCCACGAAAGCTGGGCCGCCGGCTTACGTAGTTTTTAAATCGAGTGGCACGTCCGTCAGTGCGGCTAAAATCGTCGACGAAGTTTGGAATTCGTGGCATCGATTGACCCTGGTGCCTATGACACGCCCGAGAAAATAGAATCCTACCGTTTGCGACTTTCCGGGACGACTACCTTTGCTGTTTAGCAACAATGCCATTCCCCTTTGACCTCTCGCAAACAAGAAGTAGAATCAGTCATTAATCCACTGTCTGAAGACGATAAAGGAATCTGACGTCTTATCGATAACAGCTCAGTCGTGTACACCGGAAATCGACGTGCTTACCACAGCGAGAAAACTTATTGCGGATTAGTGATGGGCACCATCGACTAATTACTATTTAGTTGCTACATACTATCGAATATTTAGTCGATAGTTTTTAGTCAACTGAAATTTCGTTTTAGTGGTCACGTCTAGATTGCGGGCTATAGTCTATGCCAACTTAACTGTCTCATCTCTCACTCACTTTTACAGCGAAAAAATTGTATTTTCTTTCTTATTGACATTAATTTGTAATAATTTTAATCTATAAGTCACGATTACAAGTAATAAGTAACTGTAAACTCCAATTTAAAAACGTATAAATTATTATTTATCTTTTAGTAATAATATGCAATACAAAGGCAAACTTTTTAGAAGGATGTCCAATAGTTACGGGTATAATTATGAAATATTTTTGCAAAAAAATCGAGCGATGACCCTTGTTTTTTACAAAAGTGTCTGCGCTAAAACTAGTGTTGTTATTTAATAATTGTACAATATTTATAGCGGAATAATTGATAACTTAATGAGTTGATATAGTTGATAGTAGTAAATCTTATAAAATGTATTCAAAACTCCCACCGCTAAAGCGACTGAATCAGTTACGAAATTTATTCGATAATTTAAAAAATTAGTCGACTGAAAATAGTAGTTGAGTACTATCGTATTTAGTCGATGGTGCCCATCACTATCGCGGATGCATTGTTGTTGGATATCCAGCGCATTCCGCTGCGCGGATGTATTTCGGTGTCGCGTGGACAGGCAAAGATCCCGATCAAAAGTCTCTGACAAGGAGAGCTGCAAGGGCTTCGGGTCACCGATTTAGTTGAGATTTTGTATACATATAGATCTCGATCTCCCATTTACAAATATATACCATTATAGGGGCAAACACTCAATAATTGTTGAGATATAGATAAATAAAGTTCATAATTTTTAATAAGCTATTGTAGAAAACATACGTAACGATTAATTTCTTGGTGTAGTTGCAACGTACTAGACTTACACCCGGTGGATTAGGGTTCGATCCTGGTTCGGGGTAAAACATTTTTTTTACTTATTTATTCATATTATTGATTCGCTGTGTATCATTGACTTACTTCTAAGAGATTATACAATTATTACAGAATAAAAAACAAAAGTCTTAATAAATTATAAATAAATTAACCGAAATGAATAAAATAGTAAAGATCGAGATCTATATGTATACAAAATCTCAACCGAATCGGTGACCCGAAAGCCTTGCACTCTCCTTGCGAGTCTTCCTCCGCTCCCCACCCTCCTGCTGATGGCTTCGATTTTCGAGTTGACGAGTGTCACGAAAAAATAGAACGGTGAGAGAGAATTTTTAAAGATGGAGTCGAGGCACGGTGTAATTGCATTGAATGGGCAAGGACCCGGTTTTGAAATCCGTGCGCTTCTACTCACCGGACGGCAACCATTGGAAACGTCCAACGAACGGGAAACGGTCACGCACACTTCGAACACTTGACCGGGGAACACTTCGGGAACTGTGGGACTTTTTTCGCACGTGGCTGGGACTCGAATTGCAACTGTCACTGTACGGTGACGCGGGTAACGGCAACTTTTCTGTCGTTTTTCGGGGATTTCAAGGAACGAACGAGCGGCGACCGTCCGTCGGGGCCACTGATCAGCTGTGCACTGCGTACTGGGACCACGGTAGTCAATGGAACAACCGTAACGCCGAAACTGACTCGCGACGAATCGCGGGTAATGCATGGTCGATTGGATATATTTTTACGTAATTTGTTGTCGCGAGCTCGACGATTATTTGTTGGGAGGCGTGGGCTTCGAGTGATCAAAATAAAAGGAGCTTCAACGATCACGTAGTCAAGATGGCCGCCCGCACGACAAGTGCTTCCCTATTTATGAATGGAAGACGCGTCGTAATAGTCGCGGTCACAAGGAAGGGGAAACCGCGTGCTATTTTAAAACCCACACGAATGGATAGCGATGTCGTCGGGATATATTCTTTTTCATTATCGGATACCGCTTATGATTTTCGAGAGATCATCCGAGCTGCGTTTTACTAACGATCGAGATAAATGAGAAATTTGAATTGATGATTTTCCAATTATTTTTCTGTAACGTATCATTTGCGAGAGTCTTTCGACTGTACTGAAGTACAATGCATGCGTAGAGTCGAGTAAACGTATTAATATTTGTACCGGTATATTATACAGTTAGAATTGTGAATTGTAATAGTGATTTTATAAATAATACGAATGTACGTTTCGCGTTTGCGAGGAGGCCCTAATAAACGTCAGGCCCAATTATTGTAAACACTGGTATATTCATTTCTACGAGTATAAACCAAAGTAATACAATAATAGCAATAATAATCATTTATAATATAATTATCATAATATAATCGCTAATACGAAAATACCGAGTTTGTTAAATCGTTGGACTGTGTTAATAAGAAGCGCTATTTTCCCGGACGATGATTCTTCCACCTCTTTTAAGGCAACATTTACAAAGAGGTCCGCAACGACCAGGCATACTATTCGTAAAATTCTTTCCATGCGTGGAGCCATCCACGAAAATTCACATTTCGTAATCAAATCGACGAATTTAACTAAGAACTTTGTATTACAACGTAGAACTTCCAAGAAACGTATGCACTATTTCATTTCGAAACCTAAAGCGCTGCTTTTTGAACATTGCGTTCTATGGAAAATACATTGGACTAGAATATCCCTTCCTATCCAGACTATCATTATAATTTTAGACGTTGATAAAAGAAAATCAATTACGTTTAGACGGGAAATAAACGGGGAAAACGGTGGAGGAATATGTTCCTTAATATATTAATATATTCAATGGTCAATCACTATTCGAATGCATACGTCTCTCTTGTATTCTTCATTTGATTGCTAACCATCGAAAGATGGAGGGATGGGGGTCACAGAGAAACTCTTAAAAAATACACGAAGTCTCGATCTAAAGTACAATGTAAAAGATTAAAATGCCATTCTCTAATAATAATGCTACTCAAATCAGATTTACGTACGACTCGTCGTACGTAGTCATCAAGGGAAAAAGAAACGAAAAAAAAAACCAAAGACGAACGAAATGAAGTAAAGGAAAAGGAAAATCATGTGGTTCTCTGGACACGCGTAACTGGTCGTCTTTGAAGGCCTTAATACATTTCACGTGTGTATGTACTTATACGTTCTTGTCTCTTGCGGTAAAAAAGCTACTTGTAATCTGCATTCAATTTGGACCGTAATACAGCGTCGACGGATCGTTTATCAAATGTAGCAAAAGTGTTTGTAGAAACGGGCGTCCGTCGTCGACGCGATCGAAAATTGGAGACAGGGCTCCGAATACTTTTTTACTCTCATAAATTAATTAGATCCTTCCTACACGGAGCCGTTCGTCGGAAAACAATCGTAAAAAAACGTTTACTGCGCCGTCGCGTATGCACCGTCCGTGTCCACACTGATGCCGACGATCATCATGCTTTTTCTGAATCAATGTGACGAGATCGTAGGCCCGACGGCACAGGTCCAGCCTAGTCGTCGTTGACCTCGATTGGGATACTGGTTGTGAACGTTGGGGTCTCCAGTTCCTCGTGCTTCTTCATCTTCATACTCTGCAACAGCGATCATTACGTTTCTACGTGACTTTAAAAACGAGTTGGACGACTAAAATCTACATGGCTAACCTTCATCTGCCTTATTCATACCACGTCACCTTTTACGTATACTACACGGCTTTATAACTACATTCATAAAGTAGGTCTAGTACTCCTTCGAGTCCTCGTTCTTAACCCTAATTCTAAGAGGACTAGTTCAACCTTTCATTACACTCCCAAGAGTTGTCTTACAAGATGTACTTTTTAAAATGTGGCGTGAATACAATTTGTGAATTTAAAGTGTAAAATAAAAGGAGCCAATGGTGGTCGAGAAGCTTTAAATGTCTATGAATATTGAAGGCAGTCAGAGGGCTCAACGGAGCACAATTTTCGCCTGTTTCCAGTTTCTGCGAACTACATATTTGCATAAATATGCAGTTCTTTCGCCGTATGTCCGTTACCTGCTGCAACTTGTAATGGTTAATAATGTCTTGGTCAGCCGGGCAGCTTTGCAAGAAGGCGTCCAGCCTGTACATGTGGTGCATATATCGCCACAGATGCACCAGGGTCTCCGGGATCTCGAAATCGGCGAAGTACTTGCCGGCGACCCTGATGTGTTGCAGCCGCGGCATCAGTTCACAATCGAAACAGCACATCGTGTCCCCGGTGAGGAATCGCGTCCCCTTGCGACCTAAATGCTCGTCGATTTTGCGCAGGTGTGCCATCAGCGACGACGACTTTGGATCTTTGTCCTTGTCCTTTGCGTTCAGTAGTAACAACTTCAATTTCTGCAATAACAAATCGAACGGTTAACTAGTTTCCACAAAAATCGAGCATCGTTGAAATTATTTAATCCTCATACGTTCCTCACGATGAAAATTCACCCATTCAATATATTCGCATACTGTAAAATTCATCCAAAATTTATTTTTATTTTCTTTAAAATTTACGCTATAAATGAGACATGTGTTCATTTAACGTGTAAAATAAAAACGGGTGAATTGTTATCCTAGTCTGTTCTGTGCAGCTATTTTTGAGGAGCATATGAGGGTTAATAGAACAAAAACTGGGTCAATGTGTTAATGGATCAATGAAATGTTTCTACGCACACTGAACAAGTTTTCGACGAGGGTAGCCACTTCTTTATCCTGCACGAAGAGGTTGTGTCCACCGGGAATGTTCTTCATGATGTGTCGTTCGATCTTCTCGTTCTCCAAAATGGCGTCCCCGTTGTCGATTAAAATCGGCGGGGGGGTCGCTTGGAAATTCGTGCGAAAATCTGGCGGTGGTTTCTGCATATCCACGGTGGTCACCTTCAGGGAAATCGTCTTCAACTCTGCGAGAAGGTACAGGTCCATGAAGTATTCTTGACAGAAGAGGCAGGCGCCCTTCCTGCGCCCATCGATCGTCGATGCCTGCAAATGCGTGGATACAACGTTATTCGTAAATGATTTTGATTCGACAGCTTTATCGAATATCGTTAACAACAGGGAAATTGAGTGGACACATTATTCGAAACTAAGGATTCATAGATGCCACGGTTCTTGCACAATCATGCTGGGCACAGACTGTGGTCAACGTTGAAGCGACTCGACTCGACGAGCATGGAACTGTTTTCTCCAGTTGATCGCGCAAATTGAGAGTATCTAGCGTACTCGCTCCGCTCTCATTTTCCCGGTGTCACGGTTTATTTATTCCCTTGGTGACGCACCCCACTTTCTTTCTTTCTCCCTCAAGGCTACGCTCGAAAGTTTCTTCCGACCGGATCCAGTTTGCTACCGAAAATTGTCCTTTTCCGTCGGTCGCGGTGGCTCCGTTTAAAACGAGCCGCTATTCAAGTTTTCATTAATTAATTCTCATGACGAGGACGCTTTTGACGATTTAATTGCGACTCTACGGTCAAAATTAGTCCCCATCCTCGTAAGATTATCAATCCCAAGAGACGCGTGTTTCAAAGCCTGTGGAAATTATGATATTCAACGAGGTACCACGGAGTCCATTAATTTTATTTTAAGAATCAGCATCCCCTAACGCGGAGGCCTACAGCCTGCGTCTGGCTCCATTAATAGGTACTGAAGAGAATAATTTTACGAGATGACTGTAAACGTGACTGCAAATGATACACCTGTAGATAATGGTGTTGTAATGATAGTAATAAACCTTGGATCTTGAAGAGAAGTTGCTAACGCGGTTATCAAGCGATTAGGGAGTTAAACTCTGCGAAATTTCCCTTTCTGGACCAGTTGAGCAAGCTCGCGGCAGTAACTTCCAATTCAAATTAGCTTTTAATAAACGATCATCTGGAAGGGGACCAAAGCTGCCGAGGAAAAGGTATTTCTGCAGCGGCGAGGTGCTTTTTCCTCAAAGTTGGTCCCGGCACTTGGGTCCCGAAGAGGCGATAATCAAGAGCATCGTGCATTAGCGCGAGTAAATCGAATCCCGGCACTGCGCCAGCTTCTCCATCAAGAGCGTCGCCTCTATTTTCACTCGATTTCGACAATCTCACGAGGCGGCTCCCAAAACGAAATCTCTCAACGTATCGGGACTTTCCGTGGTAGGAGGGAGAACGCAGAATGAACGCAGAATCGCCGTTCACACGGACAGGAGTATTTTTTCCCCGGTGACGTAAGCCCGACCTCTGAGTTTTAAGAGCGAGAGCAAGTCATGCATCGCAGAGAGAGAGCCCGACACACCAGTGCCAAGCTCGCCGAGACTTTTTGGCCAAGGCCAGAACAATTTTGCGCTTGGTCAGTTCCGTGTGCTTTTTGGAAAATGTCCCCGGCACGACGGACCGTGCAAGATTGATCGTCCGACAGGGTGTCCCGAGCGACAAATTGCCTAAATTGTCTGGCCCTCGATGCCACGATGTTGTCGATATCTATTCACGTTCTTCTATATTTCAAGTCCCTCACTTATCTCTTATCAGCATTTAAGTCGATTAAATCAGATTCTATTTTATCGTAGTGATACAACTGGAGAAATATTCAACAAATTTCGAATTATTACTGTAATACAAAATTATTATTTACAAGGTTGCATACGGAAATATAAAAAAAGCATTTTTGAAACTTTTTTATTTCAGCCCTTAATGAAAATTTAAAATATCTTTTGTATCTCATCGATATCTTTTGACGCAGGAAAAAGGCACGCATCGAAACATGTAAGATTCTGTGGATTTTAAGCAGAAACTGATCAAAAATTAGCTTGTAACTAACATACATCTATAAAACATGTGTTTTAAATGTTCTTTAACCCTCATCCGTCACTCGTGTTAATTTGACACAGTTTTCCGAAACAAGTTATACTGCTCTGTTGTATGTACATTTTCCCGAAAGTTTGCGAGCCTTTTATGTTTTAATACGGAACAATTTATCGAAAAACCTAAGATGTAAATGTTAACTCATGAATTTGACTAAAAAGCATTGACATTTTTTGATGTTGTATCACTGTGCCAATTTAACACCGAGGGACAAATTCAGTTCGTGAAATGAGTGACGGTGATGGTTAAGGGCCCGTATAAAACAGATTTCACAAAACGCATTTTTTATTTTTGTATGTAATCTTGTAAATTATAATTATTTGGAAAATCTTTATTGCACGTCATTTCGTAAACCAATGCTTCTAACTGATTATGAAAAATCAAGTTGTTTGGTACAATTGTAAAAAAGTTATTCTATTTTAAAAAGTGTGCGAACACTTTGTACACCCACTGTACCTGGTGAATAATAATCTTCTCGAGTATTTGTCGAGAGTCACCTAATCCCGAGGAATCGGAGAGGAGTACTATAATAAAATCGACCTTTTATTACAGTTTCGACGAGGCTCGTCAATGAATTTCCCTCGGATTTCGCGAAGCGACCGCCGCAAGTGGGAATTCGAGTTACGGTACATCTCATTGTCAGCAATCATCAGCAATCCGCTTCAACGATCTAACGGAGCTTGAATCGATCTCGGTGACTTCGATCAACGACGGAAACCGGCAAAGGTATCCGTGTCATCAAATATCAGTGGCGAGGAAAGCGCCGGCGGTGGATCAAATGTCACGATGACGCTGGAACGTCTTTCATCTTCCAGCGGGCGCGAGAGACCAACATCTACCCGCGAATTGCGTCCTTTCTCTCTTGCGAAAGTTCGCCAATTCGATTACAATCGACGTTCACGGTCTTTGTCGTGAACTATTAGGCGGCCATAAGCAATACGCTCCGTTTGAATATTCATCCTGCAACAACGCGTTTATTTTCTTCAGATCGACACATCTTCGACATTCATCGCCATTTTGGTGAAGAGACGGGCGGGAAAATATTTCTAATTTGTACGAGTGATCAGAGTTGTTAAGATTTATTAGTTACTCGACAATTAAATTTGCAACATAACGTAGACCAGTGTAGAACGAATAAATTGATATTCAGGGCCACTAATGTTATGACTACGGTGGACGTGTTAATTATTCGTACACCGGATATCACGGCGGTAGATAAATAAATGTGTTAAATTTTATGCGAGCAAGTAAAATTTTCGATGTTCAATAAATACAATGGCAAGGTTGCACTTCAGACTTCCGGTGTATGTTTTCGCACCACGAATCTAAATAAATGTAAAATTATCCACAGAATGAAGAGCACAAACAACTTTGTTACTATTTAGCAGGAGTGTAATCGGAATATCGAATTAAATAAATGGTTATCCGAGTGCTCGGTTCTGGATCGAGTTAATTACGTCTGGAATTACGTTCACTGATAGCGGAGAATACTGAATGCACCGAATTGCAATCTATTAACTGATAAATTGAATTAACTGAACGCCGAGCCTGTTAACACTGCCGCTGCTAATTAAACTAATCGAGGCAGTAATCGCAGATCTTGATATTACGTGTACAATTTTGCATATTTGATTGATTCATTTCGTCTTAAAGATCTGCTGTTAGTATGAAAAGAAGATTGACGAGCAAGTTAGAGGATTTCCAAAGTCCTAGGGCTGGTATACAGGATTGAGTCAAGAACATGAGTGGACGAAGTTCAAAAACGAAAATAGTCGGGAGAAATGCTAAAAGCGGGGCCCTGACTGTTTTCAAGAGAAAAAAGGGTTCTCTCAGTCCTACACGTGCGGTTTTTTTAATGGGAATTAGGAATACCAAACTGTAAACGTAAATGTATTTTTTGATACGTATAATGCATAAAAGAGACTAGGATAACAATTCACCCATTTTTATTTTAGACTGTAAATCAACACATTGTGTTTTATTTATACCGTCACATTTGAATGAATAAAATTTCACGACGTAGACATAAAAGGATGAATAATTTTACAGTACGTGAAAATATTGAATGCGTGAATTTTCACCCTGAGGAACGTGTAAGGGTTAAAGAATAAAAACGAAAAGAGCTGATATACAGGAAGAAATGAATTAAATGATAAGGTAGCAAACGTGTTACCGGTGAAGATTATTTGATCCGGTTCTCGAACGTGCATTGAATGATACGAATACGGTTTTTCGCGTTGCATGTTGGTCAAAATTGCACACCTGTAGGATATGAGATACCGTCAAGAGTTGACCGAAGCAAATTCCTGATTTCTTCTGAAATAAGCATTTCTCCGCGCGCCAGTGCACCTACACGCAGGATTCGCGTTTCAACCTGACCGAGGTATGGTTTCGGAGGAAATGTAAAACCACTGTACACGAGAAATAAACTTATCTTTACCAGGGTGCAAGACGCTCTTCAAATAACGAAACAATTGTCGTTTCAGATTATACCATGCTACTCCCCATATCACGTATCCGATAAAAAATCAAATATTTTATGGAATAATTGAAGTTTTGAATTTTCGATCGAGAAGAATTCACCTTTTATTTTACGGAATCTATGGTAATTTTCAGGTAAGCGGCTAATGTGAATTTTTCTCTATAATTTGTAAAAACTGTCGATTTCTCAAGCGAGCGTCCCACAAAACTTTATCGTAATTACTTCCGTCCTCGAAGCCTTTCAAAAAGTCGGCAGAGTCCTAGAAAAAGAGTATACCGTAATAATAACGAGCGTCAATAAAATAAGATAGCAAAAGCAGGAAATTTATACATAATTGCAACGTAAAGGTGAGGCGCAGCCATGTGTTTATGAAGTTAACCCGTAATTTGCGAAGGAATCAATTACACGGCTCTTCCGTCAGCGATTATTAAAAAATTTGAGTGAACAAATAAACGAGAGGCGCTGTAGATTAATATCTCGAGCAAGGGAGGAGTGGAAAGAAGAAGCAACGGTGCGTCGAACGAAGCAAGATACGTCGTCTAATACATTATGCGACCGTACACGGTGAATAAGTAAATATGCGATCACGCGAACGATTCATCTATCGGTGGATTATGCTACGGTAATGAATACAGTTTCATAACACCGTGTCCTCTGATCGTAGAGGATACGTCATGCCATCGTTCCTTCTTTTTATGTGCTCGTTCGCGGACGGTACTGTTCATTAGACATCAATATATTCGAGGATAAACGTCTGGGACACTTGCGGAACCGCGTTGTGTTTGTAGGCCATAAGACACTATAAGAGCTTTTGTTCTTGACCTGATGGCCCAACCCCTCAGACAACACAAAGGAATATTAAACAGAAGAAAAGAAAAATTTCTTGCTACCTTCAGTAATTTCGATAAGAGAGTAATTGCTGCTCTTAAATTCTTTTCTTCAATTTTACTTTTTGAACTTGGAACTATTTTTGTATGACTTATAAGGAATTTTTTTCTTCCTTCAGTAATTTCGATAAGGAAGTAATTGCTTTTCTTAAATTCTTTCCATAAATTACACCCAAATTTTAGTTTACACTTTGGTTGAACTTGGAACCATTTCTGTATCACTTATAAGGAATTTTCTTGCTTCCTACAGTAATTTCGATAAGGGAGTAATTACTGCTCTTAAATTTTTTTATTTAGTTACACTTTTTGAACTTGGAACTATTTTTGTATGACTTGTAAAGAAATTTCTTTCTTCCTTCAGTAATTTCGATAAGGAAGTAATTGCTTTTCTTAAATACTTTCCTTAAATTATACCCAAATTTTAGTTTACACTTTGGTTGAACTTGGAACCATTTCTGTATCACTTATAAGGAATTTTCTTGCTTCCTACAATAGTTTCGATAAGAGAGTAATTACTGCTCTTAATTATTTCCTTTAGTTACACTTTTTGAACTTGGAATTATTTCTGTATAATTTATAAAGAAATTTCTTGCTTCCTTCAGTAATTTCGATAAGGCAGTAATCGCTGCTTAAATTCTTTCCTTTAGTTACACTTTTTGAATTTGGAACTGTTTCTGTATAACTTATAAAGAAATTTCTTGCTTCCTACAGTAGTTTCGATAAGAGAGTAATTACTGCTCTTAATTCTTTCCTTTAGTTACATTTTTTGAACTTGGAACTATTTCTGTATAACTTATAAAGAAATTTCTTGCTTCCTTCAGTAATTTCGATAAGGGAGTAATCGCTACTTAAATTCTTTCCTTTAGTTACACTTTTCGAACTTGGAACTATTTCTGTACAACTTATAAGGAATTTTCTTGCTTCCTACAGTAGTTTCGATAAGAGAGTAATTACTGCTCTTAATTCTTTCCTTTAGTTACATTTTTTTAACTTGGAACTATTTCTGTATAACTTATAAAGAAATTTCTTGCTTCCTTCAGTAATTTCGATAAGGGAGTAATCGCTACTTAAATTCTTTCCTTTAGTTACACTTTTTGAACTTGGAAATATTTCTGTATAACTTATAAGTAAATTATACCGTGACCCTACTCGGAGATTCACGACCATCGGGGTAACTGAAACTGATGACGCTTGTGTAATGACCTTAGAGAAGATTAAGCCGCAACATACGATCGATTTTTTGCAACCGCACTCGGTAATGCGATACTTTTTCCATTCGGGTTTTCGAGTGAGAAACACGGTAGGATATATTTCCTTTCGAATAGTGCTTGTACTTTCGTAGGTGAAATACAGAGAATATAATATTAATCTGCACTAAGCGAGACGTAACGATATTTCATTGTTACCAACGACACTGATTGATCTTAATGCTTGCTAACGGGAAATTGAACAGGTTTTCACGCCAAACAAAACAGTCTTGAAGAGACGAAGATTGTTGCCACGAGTGTTTTGATGGCAACGACCGACGGGGAAGAGCGAATGCAAAATAACCCGAATTGGAAGCGTCATGATAATCGCGAGGATATAGGAGGGGGGTAAGAAGTGTGTTTATGCAGTAAAAGGGGGAAAGAAAGCCAGAAGAGCGAGGAAAGCGGAAGGTAAAGGAGTTCATCGTTTAACGGTAGAATCTCGAGGACTTCGGCGAGCTCCCCCGTCGTTTCATCCCGTTTGACACACTTACGGAGACCTCGCATGATCGCCTTCCGAGTGCAAGGTCGGCCAGTTACCATTAAATCTCCTCGTGTAATGAAACTTCACCGGCTATTTTACGCTCCCGCAGGATTTCGCTTCGTACCAACAAGTGGCCTCTCTTTTATCCCTGCTTTTCCCACTTCCTGCATTTAATCCTTTGAGGACGAGGATCTTCCAAAATGTTGGAACATTCGAATATCCATAAAACATTGACACGCGCACACTAATTAAAACAAAATTTATACGAGAATAATAGAGGTATCGATTTCATTAACTACAAACGACGACACGGATAATTTATGACAATTCGGAGAAAGGTGCCGAAGCCATTAAATCAACGCGTTCGTCGTTACATACAGGGTGTATCAAAAATTTCGAACGCCCTCGACTGTTTTGACTGTGTACAGTGGGTGTACGAAGTGTTCGTATACCTAGAACAACATTTTTGTAATTGTACCAAACAACCTGATTTTTGTTATCGTCAATTAGAAGCATTGGTTTACTAAATGATCTGCAGAAAAGATTTTTAAAAGTAACAATTTACAAGGTTGCGTGCAAAAATTAAAAAGGCATTTCTTTTAATTTTTTTTTATTTTACACATGCTGAAATTTTTCATCGAAATCGATTGACATACACACGAGCTGCAAGCGGTTAAAAATGGTCAAAATCGTAGTTTTACACGATTTTTGATCAGTTTCTGCTTAAAATCCACATTGAACATCTTTCAATGTTCATCCTTCTTTTCTGCGTCAAAAGATTTCGATGAAATTTTCAGCACATGTGTAACAAACATACAGTGACTCCCACTAATATTCGGACACACTTACAAAGACGACAACTTTTTTAATATTGTACTATACGATTTGAATTTTTTTGGCAAGCTAGTGCAATTAGTTTGCCACAGGATGCGAAAAAAAATTTTGTGAAAAATCGCAATTCATCTGAATTATAAAAAAAATACTAAAAGTTGTATTTTACAACTTTTTTATGTGGACCTATATTGAAAATTTAAAAACTACGTTTTATAGACCTGTGTCAATTAAACATATTCTTAAAATTTTGTCAAAATCTGTGGACGTTGCGATGAGGTATAGACGTTTAAAGATAGTAAAAATTGCAGATTTTCACGATTTTCGGCCTTCAACTGCAGTAAATCTAAGGATTTTTGCATATTTCAAGGCTTGTCGTTTTTTTCCGCATCAACCGATTTTAATGAAACTTTACCAGTGCATATAAGTGACACAGATCTACAAAACGTAATTTTTAAATTTTCAGTATAGGTCCACATAAAAAAGTTGTAAAATGCAACTTTTAGTATTTTTTTTATAATTCCGATCAATTGCAATTTTTGAAAAAATGTTTTTCCACATCCTGTAGCAAACTAATTGCTCTAGCTTCTAAAAAAATGTTCAAGTCGTATAGTACAATATTAAATGAATTATCGTCTTTTTAAGAGTGTCCGAATATTAGTGGGAGTCACTGTAGATCTACAAAACATGTATTTTAAATCTTCATTAAAGGTCCAAATAAAAAAATTAAAAATTTTCCTTCATTCTTGCACGCAACTGTGTAAATTGTAATTTTTGGAAAATCTGTTTTACAGATCATTTAGTAAACCAACGCTTCTAATTGATGATTAAAAAATCTGATCGCTTGGTACAATTATAAAAAAGTGATTCCACTTTAAAAAGTGTACGAACAGTTTGTACCCCCACTGTATATTGTGCGAAATTATTTTTGCAGAATTATGTTCCCACTTCCCTGCAGCTTATTGGCGTAAGTCTTGTAGGTAAGGTGTTAGGCTAATCAAATTATCATCGCCTGGCCCTGTGAGAATACGACGAATTGAACGACACACCGCGGCGTTCTGTCTGTTATTTATTTATTTATTTAGGCCAGGGAACGATAACAGAGGTTGTTCGATTCCCACCGTGTGCACAGTGCGCGCGAGATTCATCGGCAATCAAACAGCCGACGCGATAAGATTAGCGTTTGACACTGCTCCCGAGAACGGCTTGAGCTAGATTAGGAGCGACACAGGTGAAGCGAGTGGAGTCGAGTCCGATCGCCGGATTGGCGAAAGTTTAATCGACGAACTCGTAATTGGACAATCGAGGGAAGCCTCTTTCCCTTTAAGGAGTCGTTTCCCAGGAACGCACACGGTGAAAGACCGTTCCGAGAACTTGGATCGAGTTCGCCCTCGATCGAATCGATCGCCACCAGCCTATCACTCTGCACACATTTTTTTCTAATCCCTCGTCCAATCAAATTCTCCTGGATTCCACAATCGTTCACCCTCAGTCTTAGATCAGTTCGTTAACATTGTATTTTTGATTGCACAATTGATTAAACGTTTAAACGTAAGTATACTGGAATTTTTTCCGATTCTTTCACAGCCTGGAACAATAAACATTCAGGTCTATAAGACGGATGGTCTTGGTAAAAAAAAAACTGCGTGAATATATTTTTCAGAAAACGTATGATTTTGCTACCTGACTTCCAACATAATTCTATTTAAAATATATTCGTTCCAAGTTATTCTGTACATAAAAGAAAAATGTTTGTCTGCTATAATTGGCACAATTTTGATAAGCGTTGAGCAGATAACAGTGTACTGGAAGTCATTCCAGAGTTCGAAGTACAGTTGAATATTGATTTCTTACCCGAAAACGCAAGGTAATAGTAAAAACTGTTTCCCAGTAAGCTTTTCCTTATCAAAGCACATAATGCTCCTCGTTATCTATATTGGAGAAAAATGCGTTTGATATCAACGGTTTCGTACGTATCTCGTTTGCCGAGTCTTGAACAAATTTTCTTTTATACCTAATCGATTGGTTACCAGGAAATTTTATAATTGCGGATTTTTACAGAAAATAAAAATTCTGTCGATTCTAGGAAACGGGGGATCGATAAAAAAATGTGTTAGAAGCGTATCAAATATGCAGTTCTCTTCGCATAAATCACACTAACCTAACTCATCTATACAAAATTTTGAAAGATCCCTCCTGTATGCACCCGATGCAATATAATACTCTCGGCGGAACACCTCATCCTTCACTGTCCACTTTTTTCCTTTCAACGACTTCGATTGGCTATTCCTAAACAATCTCAGTGAACGATGTTCTCGGCGCACAGGTTCGATCATTGTCGGAAACTTTGGCTTTCTCGAACTTGAAAATTTTTTCACCATTTATGGTAATTAATGAATTAACGAAACATCGTTTCCAATGTCTGAAAACAATTTACGATCGATAAAATAAATTCATTAATAATCTTAGCGAACGTTTAGACATTCACAAGAAGATTGTTTAAATTATATTATTCCTAACAGCTATAAATATATAACCATTCTCCGTAGTGAAACGTATAATGTATCTATAAACTATGATGTGTAACGTATCAAATTGTTACATATTATTACTGGCCCTAACGAGGGAACAAAATTCAGTTGATACAAACCGATTTTGATGAAACTTATGTGAGATATAGTTCTTTGAAAAATATTTGCCCCGTGTTTCTTTTTATCGGCAACCATTCACTTTAAAGGGGTGAAAACAGCCCTCTAAGTTGTGGTTCAGCATCATAGTTTTTAAAATAAAATAAATTCATTAATAATCTTAGTGAATGTTTAGACATTCACAAGAACATTGGTTAAATTATATTATTCCTAACAGCTATAAATATATACCATTCTGTGTAGTGAAATGTATAATGTATCTATAAACTATGATGTGTAACGTATCAAATTGTTACATATTACTACTAGCCCTAACGAGGGAACAAATTCAGTTGATACAAACCGATTTTGATGAAACTTATGTGAGATATAGTTGTTTGAAAAATATTTGCCCCGTGTTTCTTTTTATCGGCAACCATTCACTTTAAAGGGGTGAAAACCTCTAAATTGTGGTTCAGCATCATAGTTTTTAAGAAATCTCGGAAACCAGAGGACCGGTACCATTTAGCGTCATATTTTCTTCGTCGAGCTTCGCTGAGCACGCGTGTACGACTTTAATCTGGCTAAATTAATAGTGCGACCGGCGTGAACGCGTCGCGGTGTCGTCATTGACCGACTGTGCTCGTGTTTTCCCGATGAAATTACGCGGGAAAAAGGGACGCGGCTCGCCAAGGCAAGCTATAAGCTATGAATCAACCGGTGACGAGCTCTCTGCTCTGCCGAGAAAGGAACGCAGCATTAACATCCAAACATATCACGGGAGATAGCGCAGTCAAGGGTTTCCGTCTTCCAAGAAAAGAACATGGATGACGTGGTAAACATACGCAGTCTCCGACATAACTTTACCAACATGGATGGTTTCAGCGTTCGTTATGCGATCACTTTTGCCATTGAGCGACATTGACCAGTACAGAATTCAATATCAATTGTCGAGGCACGAAAACAATCTGTTTCCCATCGATCTTTGCCAGTTGGGAACTGAGAAGGAAGAAAAGATTACTCTCAGCATCATAAATCTTCGCATTTCAATTTTCACTTCGTTCAATACATTACGTCGATTGCATGCAACTTTTGAAGCTACTAAGCTGACACTGAGAATGTTAACCACTTGTAAAATTCCCGAAAGATAACTCCGTACAACATGTGTACTAATGAGGAATACGAGTTGAGAACCGTTGCGACACTGAAGAACCCTACGGGGTAGCTTATACACAATTGCCAAATTATAACATTATTCCTAACAAAATAGTGCTTACACTATCTGCAGCAACGAATAATAAGGGTTGAGAGCCGCAGGGGGCACTGAAGAAGCTACAGCTACAGGGTTACTTATACACAATTGCCAAATTATAACAATATTTAAAAAAAAAATCGTTTTCTTAACCCTACTTAGCTCGGGCGAGTGTGCTAAAGGTTAAAAAAAAGAAAAAATTAAATTTTGCATAACAACCCTCCGTACACCATGTGTACCAATGAGGAATACGAGTTGAGAACCGTTGCGACACTGAAGAACCCTACGGGGTAGCTTATACACAATTGCCAAATTATAACATTATTCCTAACAAAATAGTGCTTACACTATCTGCGGCAACGAATAATAAGGGTTGAGAGCCGCAGGGGGCACTGAAGAAACTACAGCTGCGGAGTAGCCTATACACAATTGCCAAATTATAACAATATTTTTAAAAAATCGTTTTCTTAACCCTACTTAGCTTGGGCGAGTGTGCTAAGAGGTTAAAAAAAGAAAAAATTAAATTTTGCATACAACCCTCCGTACACCATGTGTACCAATGAGGAATAAGAGATGAGAACTGCTGGGACACTGAAGAACCCTACGGGGTAGCTTATACACAATCGTCAAATTATAACATTATTCCTAACAAAATAGTGCTTACAGCATCTGCGGCAACGAATAATAAGGGTTGAGAGCCGCTGGGGACACTGAAGAAGCTATGTATACGGGGTAGCTTATATTCGACTGGCGAGCAGTATAACATTGCTCCAAACGAAACCGCAAAACGTCACCGGGAAATAACCATCGAGATAGATGTTCCCGTTGAATGCAGTGATTCCGAGTGAAACGGAGACACCCGGTACGTGGGAGATCGCCGAATCCGGCGTGGATGTTATCGTAGTGTGTATGCGTACTTCTTTGGTGAAAAACGATTCGGTGGTTACAATTAGTCATCGACGAATACGAATATTAACGGACGCTGCACGCCGACCATGTTCCGAAGTCCACCCGGTCGGGAGAATATATCGGGCGATCGATCGGCGAATCGATCCGATCGACCGAAATGGGAAAAGGAGAATGACGATGGGCCGGAGTTTGTCTCGCGGGTTCCGAGGGAAAGAAGACAGCGGGTCTCTTTGTCACCGCCGGGGTTCTTCCGCGGTTTCGGCGCGGCGCTCGTGATCACCGAAACGAAGGAGAAGCCGAGAGAGGAGGAAGAGAGTACAGGAAGAAACCAGTCCAGTTCCACGCCCATATCGTGCACGGAACGATAGACTTTTTTTCCCCCTATCTCTTTCTCCTTCCTTGTCTCTTCGGTTCTCCGCACGCGTGCCAGACTCACCTTGATGATCAGCTCGATCTCAGGCACGTCACCGTTGCTGGTGCCGTTCTCGTGGCTGTCGTCCGCCATCCTCGGGTCCCGTTGTCTTCTATCGAACTGCCGAAAGACACTCTTCTGCCAGTTCTCCGCAGCAACTCGCGATCGAGCGGAACACGGTTTTTCCTTCCTCCAAAGCTGAACTACGACAGAACGCGATGGAAGCTCGCGGAATACTGACGCAGTCCTCGCCGCGCCACGTTTACGACAATGGCGCCCACCTGTGGACAAACGTACAACCTGCGCGCGCCGACCGCCGTCGGTACGTCAGAGAATATCGTCGAGCCCGGGAACATTCGAATTTGATACGCGTATTCGCGATTTTGATTTGTTACCGGATTAGACGCGGCGGTTTAGTTTTTGGTGAGGGGAGAGGAGGGGAATACGAAACCAAAAGAATTATTTTGCGGATATGAACGGTTACGTCGGTTACCGAGGTATTCGCAAAAAACTATTGCTAATACTGTATTGAATTTTCGGTATTCTTGCACGCTTCGCGGCAACATCCTCTGTTTACTTTGGTTTTGTAAACAAACACTATTCCTGACGGCCGGCCCTCTCCCTCCCGCTCTACGACCTGACCACAACTCATTCTATTCGCACGAATTTTCCATTACTGGTTCAAATTCTAGGTGACAGGTACAATGCAAAGATTATGCGAATAAAATTATTTTTCGCCACACGCGCTCCCACGGATGTGCACGCATACGTTAGATCCCGATGCAGTAACAGTAGCAGTTTTTTGCGAATATCTCGGCAACCGTTCATTTCTGCAAACTAATTCTTTCGGTTTCGTATTACCCTCCTCTCCACTCACCATACGCGCCTAACACCCACCATCGCAGGCGTTGTTACTATACTAAACTTCTGCCGGGATTATTATTTTTGTGGATTTATGACATCCCAGACGCGTCTATTTTAATCGAGGCACCATGAAATATTTAATGAGGCAGACTCGTCGCGAGCCGCATGAGGGAACAAGATCGTCTTAGTTACCCCTTTATTGTATTATCATACGAAACCTACGGCCCCATGGTAACATTTGCTACGCTGAACTTAGGAGATATGCAAAAAGCGGGGTCCTAAGCTGTAATCTTTCGGAGATTTGAAGATATAGAGGAAAGGGCTAAAGGTCCTAGACGTACGGTTTTGTAATGTGTATTGGGAAATCCGACCACCTGTGTGGGTGACCCACACTACCTCCTTTAGGAGAGGATAGGTAAAGGTATTTTTCCGTACATTTTTAAAGAAAAAGAATAAAAGGATCGTACGAGCGAAGACTCTTGACCATCCTGTCTATGGAGTGCAACTTATAGGCTTGCATGTGGGACATGGCGTAAAAGAAAACAGATTTCTTGGTTACATTATTTACGCATTATATTCTTAACGATAATGCTTAAACAATAGAGCAACAATAATAAAACAGCATTTCATATGTACACAATTAATAACCCTCCTTTTACTGTATCAAACGCATCGGCTTGCACGACCTCCAAACAATGCATGATCTCAACACACATAAACGTCTGCAAAATCGGGACTAAAAAGTCTTGAATGACATTCATGCCAATCCGTCCTTTTCATACGTTTCCGTGGAAAGTGGAATAACGATCGAAGGAAAAAGTAGGGAATGATTCTGATGGAAGTATTGCAGATGTTACTCATACAGACACATCTATTAGTAGAATAATGATTATCACTATTTTTAGTTAGTTTCTCGATTCTGTTTTCTTCTACGAGTTCGCATCGCGAGAAATGCACAGACGTAGCGGCTTAAGTTAGATTATATCTGCATAAAAATATATTATTAATTTCTCTTCAACCTTATGGTAATAGGGACGACTATTGTATTGCTCCAAACATTCCCCGATGAAAAAAATAACGGATCACCGCTTCGCTGCGATTGAAATTGACCATGTCGAAAAGTAGTGATTCCAATAACTCTTGGAAATGGACTACACTCATTCAATAGAATATCATCTATTAATAAGACTTCCAAAAAGCATTTTGTTCCTCGACTTTGAAATATAATGATTCAATAAAAGGCACGGAGATTTCTAAAGAGTATTTGAGGTTCTAATTACCCACGATTCAATAACCTCATCGATCGAACCGCAATCAATTTTTGTCGCTTCGTCACAGAGCACTCAAAACAATTAAATTTCTTCCAAGAAAAAACAAACAGTATTAATAGAGAAATCATGCAAGTATCAATACCATTTGTTTTCTCAAATTCCTCTAACGATGCAATATCTCTGCACTGTTCGGTTTTGATGCTTAAATTGCTATCAATATTTAGTAGGCTTGTGATAAATATCATACATCACGATAAATATAAGATTAGAATAATTATAATAGTAATTGACTAATTTTGGCTTCGTATAAATGTAGTTCCTAATTTGCCTATACGTTTCCTGGACTTTTATGCTCTCTAACGAACATATAATGCATTATTGGCCTTTTCCTTGTCTCTCCCTTTTCAAGGGGCGTTTCCAATTCAGTTCCGTAGGGGGTCCAAGCTTTCCAACGAAAAGTCATCCGTGTCGATGGAAAGGCCTCTACTAAAACCATCCTGAAATTTCAATCGTTAATCATTTTCCTGCATCGATAATCAAATAAAAATCGATAGATCAAATAGCGCACCTTCATTTCAAGTAGTTTCTTATCTAAAAGGCCAATAGCGTTTTCCAACTCTTGCTGGCTCGGATTGGAAATCGTCGTGGGAGCTCCAAACTCGCCCATCTCAAACGGATCATTAAAATCATTTTTAGTATTCATTGGTGGCGGTGGATTGAAGGGAATGCTGCCAAACAAGTCCTCCTTCACTCCGTTTTGGCGTCTGGAGTCCTTTGCCTTCGGTGGTGGAGCCACTAAACCAAAACGAAAGAAATGCAAAAATTTTAATCTTGGCAACTCATATCGCAGAAGCAATTTGGTAATTAACTTACACAATGGAGGCGGACTTGTGCCATTAGTCTGAGAGAAGAAATTGTTACTCGGAGATATTTGTCCATTCAGAAGAGAATTATGGTTCGTTTGATGATTGGTTGTGCCATTCGACGCGGTTTCATATGCTCTTGGATTGAAATCTTCCTCGAACTCGTCCATGAGCAGTCCTTCCAGTTTGGTGCCGACCGATGGTGTGGGAGTTGGCTCACTTCTGCTTGCACATACCATAGTTTCCCATAAATATTCAACAAGTATTCCAAAAACCGAATTACATTTATTAAAAAATATCAATCCGAAAATATGGCACAAAATCGAAGTAATTCAGTTAATTAAACAAGTAGTAACAATCATGGGAGTATTCTACGTACGCCATGAAGTTGTCATCGAAGGTCTTCTCAAAACTTCTCGGAGGAACCGGCGGTGGTTGAGACCCGTTCGACGTATTTCCATTGGTATCGTTGCTCGTGTTCAAAGAAGACTTGTTGCTTGTTCCGTTCACCTGCGTTGTTTCGCCCGATGCCCCAGGAACGTGTAGGATATCCGGTAGGTTGTGCTGCGACAAGTATGCCGACACATCCGCCTAGGAAAAGGATAATGAGACTATTATTCGCTATTACACTTCTCCACGGGGAGCGGCTTTAACCCCTGAGCCACACTACTCGTCAATTTTCCTTAATATACTTTTTGGGGACGCGTTGATCTCTCTTTAAACCTTCCTTGAACAACTATACAATTGCACTGAGTAAATCAGCTGATTCTGACCTTTAAGCTATAAGAAACTTAAGCTATGGAACTTGTATTTACTGTTAATAGGAATAATGTTATCGGCGCCACGGTTCGATAAATTTCTACAACAAAATAGCAGATTTGTGAGTATATTCAAACGCGTCGATTCGGAATTTGAATCTTTTCGTCTAGAAGACCATGTTTGATATTAATGTTTTTAATAGTAGAGGATGTATTTACTGTAGTTGTTTTTAAAACTAACCGAGCCCTTAATAGCGGCAATGTCCTGCAACCGTTGACGATACACATTATTCTCATGCTCCAGCCGCTTGATCTTCTGCTGTAGAACCATGCATCGCCTCTGCGTCTCCAAGTCCTTCCCCGAGGTCTCCAAAAACCGCCTGTACGCCAAATCAAACGCCTGCCCAATCGTCAGCGTTATTTCCTCGGCCAGTTTGTCACTGACAAAAACGAAACACGTGTGCCTCTCTGCGTCCTCTTCCTTCGCGATGAAGCTGAAGAACTTCTTCTCGCCTTTGTCGTCGGCGCAGTAGGATATTCTGTGCAGCGGGTACTGGTGCATAATCCGCTGGAAAGAAACAATCGACTGAACATCAAGTCTGGTTGAGTATCTTAATATTCCATTGATTGTAGAGTGCAATAGTACCTTCGGTGACGTTTTCGTCTTCGGCTCCTGAATAGCGACTCCATCGATGCTGATAGTCAACTCAACTTTTGGAGTCTTGGTTCCTTCACTCTTCCTCAGCTGCTGATTGAACTTCAGCTTGCAGATAGCTTCCTTTACCACCTCGATGCCTTTGGGCTGGTCTACTTCTGTGCTGCCCAGGTACTGAAACATTTAATCGAGTAATCAGTAAACAATATAATTACAGTGGGTGTACAAAGTGTTCGTACATTTTTAAAATGGAATAACTTTTTTATAATTGTACCATGATCTGACGTTTTATAATTAATTAGAAGATTATGATTGGTTTATTTAAAATTTATGTTTTGTAGATCTATGGTAGTTATACACATACTGAAAATTTAATCGGAGTCTTTGACGCAGGAAAAACGACACGCATAGAATTGTAATTTTTGGAAA
Organism: Lasioglossum villosulum; assembly: GCA_963971365.1. NCBI lineage: Eukaryota > Metazoa > Arthropoda > Insecta > Hymenoptera > Halictidae > Lasioglossum > Lasioglossum villosulum. The sequence continues at coordinate 22,162,268 of OZ020503.1, read as the reverse complement.
ATCTTTTTTCCAGATCATTTAGTAAACCAGTGCTTCTAAGTGATAATAAAAAATCAGGTCGTTTGGTACAATTATCAAAAAGTTATTCTATTTTAAAACAAGTATAATTTAATCTACTTCCTCACAAAGTGTTTTAGATTCACTGTAATACTATTCGAAATACCTCGGTATGTTTTTATTCAAAGGATTGATCCTTTTGTAGTGTCGGCAACTGAACGACATCATATGTACAAAAAATTATGAATCGAGGGTAAGCATATGCGGATGCATTATGCATTTTTTTCTTTCTTTTTTTGTATTCTCCGGTTGTTGGCGATTACCATAAACCATTGCCCCTTAATAAGCAGCAGCCGAGATGATACGACAACAGGATCAATGTTCAAAGCAGCGTCTAACGTTGATTGATCGCCATGCGTACGTGCAATTATGCACTACTTTGTAACATCGATCGATTCAGCTGATCTATTTTTGCTTTAACGATCTGAGAGTCTGCAAAACGATCTTCTACATACGGTCAATTGGAAGTCGACATTGTAACATTGATCTCAGAGATAAAACTTGCCACTTTAATCTTCTCCTTTCAAAGACCAATCGTTTAACTCCGACACACAAATTGTGCATCTTGTAAGTTACACGTTTGGTATAAGATATGACACAGTCAGATAGACTCGACGGCATTGAACTCCTCCAAAAACAGGAAGCTCGCCAGGAAGCGTTTATGCTAATTAATCGCCAGAAAACCAACACGGAGACGTGGCCGATACGTCTCGGTCGGCCGAATAGTGAAATTCACCTCGGTCGCGAAATTTCAAGGTGCAACGAACTTTTGCGCGTTCCAGCGTCGCCTGGTGCGCAAGTTCGTGTATTTGTATTCCGAAAGAGGCGCACACACGCGTGCCAAACCGACTCCTATAGAGAAATGAAAGGCAGAGAACACTGTGAGGGGATTATGCAACTTTTTTCGAGCGACAGGGGCCAATGTAGTGACGATGAACGTGATCCGGCTAAGGAAATGTTTTTTAAAATGCAATTCTGTATTAGAGTCTTACCTACAACCACTATTTTCGTTAACTTCAAACCAAAACTCAGATAGAAAAGAAAAGCCTAATAACAAACATCTAACAACTGATTACGTGTGACACGTCCAGAACTAATTAAAAAATAAAGCTTGCGATAATCGTTTTCGCGAGTGTGTGACGTCTTCGCAGATAAACATGGCGGACGACCTTCGCCTTTCCTCAGAGGTCAACATCTGGATGAATATGGGCTACGATTGGAAATCGTTTGTTTGTCTTTCGCGCTCGATCAATTTTGCAATCGTGGTCTGGACGAGCTAAATTCGCATGTCGCTTCTGGCTTAGCGTGCACTTTATGGGGAATGCGTTCGTATCTCTCTGAAGAGTCCGGAGGTTATTAATAAGACGGCGTTTATTTATTACAAAACGCCCAGGAATTATGCAACACGGTAAATAGACCGTACAGTTACCACGACGGCAAGATTTGCTGTATATGGATCAATTTGGAGAAATCGCAAATTGCCAGCGTGACGAAAACGTTAGAAAATTATTACAAATTGGGCAAAATGGAAAAATGAGTGTTTTATCAAAAATATTTAATAAAGGATTGGATAGCAGTTTTTGAGGGATTTTCAGAATATGGTGAAACTGCAACTTTGTTATTTTCTTGGCAAGAAATGTTTTGAAACTGAGCTGGAATTAAGACGAAAGAATCCCTCCAGCGTTCAAACAGTTAGAAAGTCTACCTACGTCCGTACGTACATGTTCTTGTCCTTGATTCGAGTGTTTTCAACGCTTCGTCAATCAATAAAATAAAAAGAAATAACGCAAGATCGTTACATTTTCTTTGCACCGGTCTGCGCAACTGCAGAGAAACCTGAGAAATAAGCAACCCACGTAAATAGAAGTGAATTATGATCCACAATCTCTATCCATCATGTCCTAAACAGTGTCAATTACCAGTTTATTTATTACAGGAGCGTATGATATTACCGTTTCAAAGAAATTAAACGTATCACTTGATGCGAGAACTCAAAAATTAGCCCCTAAAATGAACAATAAAAATATGGAAAAGGGCACGTGGCACGAAATAGTTGTTTCTCTGCCAAAGTATATTTTTTGTCTGTTGTTAGGCACGGTGGCGCCGTTGCAAAGCAACAAAGTGCACAAAGAGTCGAAGAGAAATCCGTGAAATCGAGAGTTCGCCAAACAACTCCAGTGAAATCGCATCAACGATTATCGTTTCACACTTTTCATTCGTTTTTCTGTTAGATGGAGCGATTGTGTGTCTATTTTGAAACCTCCTGCACAATCCAACGAATTTCTAACGAGGCGAATGAACAGTACCTTGACCAGGTAGGCGATGTGGCCTTTTTGGAGCGCATCCGGTGGGTGTATCCAGTTCCTAGTCGTTCCTATAACAAAGATTCAGTGGTTTTATGTAACCGAACGATCGATTAAGTAGTCGATTCTATTCAGAGATAGTTGCTCAATCTACTCACCATTTTTACTCGTCTGATTTTTACTATTCGCCGAGTTCTGCGCCCATTTCAACAACGTTGAGTTCCTCATGCTATCGGCCTCTGGTTTTCACCTGCTTGCTGATACCTGTAACAAAAGAAGAACGATCCATAAATATTTGTATGCAACGCTGTTTTATACACTAAATATTTTTCAAATATTTGTTTAAAAATAGATTTTACGACTTTATATAAATTTTTCGAGAATAGGAAAAGGTGTGAAAGTGTCTGTGAACATAATTTTCTCTGCATTTTCTAATTACCGTACGAATGATAAAAGACTAGTACATATCCTCAACTCATTAAATTTATCAAGGTAATCAATTTCTATTTAATTCCTGCCTCGTGCAACAACTCCGGGATATTTTCATTTTGATTCGCAGCGATAGAACCAATTAAAGCGAAGACTCGTGGAGTGATTATTGACGTTTCCATCTCGTGTTTGATGAAATTATCATTTAATTACAATGTTGTCGATTTCCTTCGAGTAGAAATCTTATGAAAAATTGAGCGTGGATCTCGCTCGGTCTACAATTAACCAGCAAAATTTCGCTCGGACAATTTGATAGAAATTGTGTCAGATTTCCATGCTTTCATCGAGATCACTTTCCTGGACCGTGTCTCGCAGCGGGCACGCGATAGAGAAACGTTTCTACTTGCTCATAACTCTCGGGCAGACACTCTAGAAGGCGTTCCCCGAGATGCAAAACGAGCGGCGAACACAAATACCAGCTCTTGTCCCCTTTTCTTTGCTGGAAATGGAAATGATCTCGGCGAGTGAGATGATTTCGCGCGGTCCAAAGCTTTGCGTCATCCTCTACCCTCAAGTTCAGATTGTTATTACACGGGTTTCGCAACAGCGGGTGTACACACGTGTGTTCGAAACGCGTGAAAAATTACACACACAGCCGCGTTTCCCATTCTGCGGTTTTCTGCCACCGCATATCTTCTGGGAATACATATGTGCTGCTTTTCTTTCATCTGCTAGGGGATTAGTTTCAACCAGAACACCCGTTAGATTAACAGTTATGTATCAACCCTTTCGAAATGAATGCAGACATGTAGGGTAACTGCACCAGTGAACGAACGGGCATCAGTAAATGAACGCTTTTGTATATTTCAACAAATTTTAACCCGGACGGCATACTAGCGATAAAATTGTGATTAAAGAGTTAGATAAATAGGAGAATATTGTTTAGTAATTTTGTTCATTGATTGGACTAGCATTATTCAATTACTAGAATGTAGTGTTCATTGACTGGTATTTTTCATATTTTTGATTTAACGTTTAATAAAGAAGAATAATAATAATTTCATTGTATTTGTGTTCATTTATTTTTGACAAATGAAGTATAGGGAGCTATTTGGCATATACGAGATTCCTTTAATTCACATAGTTTTTTTTTAAATAAAATATTTTCCTGAACAATTTCTTAAATGTTCATTCACTGGTGCAGTTACCCTACATATGTATATAATATCAATGTATAATAACAAACGTATAATGTGCATTGTACATGTATACATATAAATATACATATACCGTACATATGAAATACGCATTAAACATTTGCTATTCTATTATATAATATTGCATTTCATTAGGGTAACTGCACCAGTGAATGAACGGGCATCAGTAAATGAACGCTTTTGTATATTTCAACAAATTTTAACCCGGACGGCATACTAGCGATAAAATTGTGATTAAAGAGTTAAATAAATAGGAGAATATTGTTTAGTAATTTTGTTCATTGATTGGACTAGCATTATTCAATTACTAGAATGTAGTGTTCATTCACTGGTATTTTTCATATTTTTGATTTAACGTTTAATAAAGAAGAATAATAATAATTTCATTGTATTTGTGTTCATTTATTTTTGACAAATGAAGTATAGGGAGCTATTTGGCATATATGAGATTCCTTTAATTCACATGGTTTTTTTTAAAATAAAATATTTTCCTGAACAATTTCTTAAATGTTCATTCACTGGTGCAGTTACCCTACATATGTATATAATATCAATGTATAATAACAAACGTATAATGTGCATTGTACATGTATACATATAAATATACATATACCGTACATATGAAATACGCATTAAACATTTGCTATTCTATTCTATTATATAATATTGCATTTCATTAGGGTAACTGCACCAGTGAATGAACGGGCACCAGTAAATGAACGCTTTTGTATATTTCAACAAATTTTAACCCGGACGGCATACTAGCGATAAAATTGTGATTAAAGAGTTAAATAAATAGGAGAATATTGTTTAGTAATTTTGTTCATTGATTGGACTAGCATTATTCAATTACTAGAATGTAGTGTTCATTCACTGGTATTTTTCATATTTTTGATTTAACGTTTAATAAAGAAGAATAATAATAATTTCATTGTATTTGTGTTCATTTATTTTTGACAAATGAAGTATAGGGAGCTATTTGGCATATTGAGATTCCTTTAATTCACATAGTTTTTTTTTAAATAAAATATTTTCCTGAACAATTTCTTAAATGTTCATTCACTGGTGCAGTTACCCTATACGATGTTAGGATTGTGTACATAAATCAATTATGTACATCCGCAAAGATCGGTCTTCATTTTTCCTATTACTTGAGACTTTCGTACCAAAATATAGTTTTCTAAGGAAAATGTTGTTAGCATTTTACGAAGTCTTTGCCCGCAAATGGTCAGAGCTACAGAATTTGAAGAACGTCGAGTTCGCGACCCGAATTGCATCGAGGCAGAAAAATCACCTGTTTTCGCACCCGTCCCGTGTAAAGCGTCGCATAACCGTGCACCGATTGAAATGAAAAAAATCGTGTCGTCCATTCGGAGAGAAAAGGCTGGGCGTTGTGTAATCGCGAAACAACTTTTCACCGTTCGCGGACCATGGGAAGCGCCTCGTTGCGTTTTTTTCTCCGTTCCACGATTATACAATCGCGGAGATAAAATAATCGCGGAACCGTGTCCTGGGAGCGTGGAATTCGTCAATAGAATTGCTTCCCCGACAAATTAGTCTGCGTCTCGCGTAATTGTCGATTCATTTCGCAACGCGCCGCGCTGCCGATCTTTTCCGAGATTTCATACGGGAGCCCGAAAAATTGCTAACACGGTAAACACTTTACAGCAATCGGATACGTGTTCCAAGTACGTCTATCTTTTAACTCGTTCGACGTTTGCGAACGTATTCTGATGTCTTGAATTCTCTGTTTCGTATAAAAATTGACTGATAAATGTGGATGGACGGGTTGAACCATAAGAAAAAATGAGTGGTTCAGAATGCGGTAATTGCGTTGATTTTGATCGCGCGTTTTCCGCTGCCGGTGTTTCGGCAGCATTCCGGGGCAATTTCTTGCACGAAACCGGGGAAGCTCATAACTCCCTGACACTCTTCAAGTTTTAATTAGCAGGCCGCGTGAAACCGGCTTAAAGCGCGGACGATTGTTCGCCGTTCGAGCAGTCAGCCTTGGACACGAAGGCTAAATCCTTTCGCGTTTCATCATCTCGCGCATGACACTATTCACACTTCAAGCGACCGCTGTGTGTTCAATTAGATCAAGTGTCCACCGACGCGAGACGTGCAAAAGTCTCCTCTCGCTGAACTCCGCGGGTACCAATTTTCAACCTCAAAACGGAAGAGTCCAAATTCAACTGTGCAATCGGTGAAGCCAACAAGCTATTCCAATCGATTCAATAACAATTAGTGTTCCTTCTCGAGAATTCTTTCTCAAGAATTTCTGGAAAAATTTTATAATTTATTTCTCATAAAAGAGTGTTCGTAAAGAAATTAATTTATCGGTTTTACTTAGCATCTATTTTTTCCTTGTTTTTAAAGTTATGTACATATTGGACAGGAACAGATATTGAGTTAAAGTTTTTTGCTTTTTGCTGATTATCAACGATATTCCAAATATCATGAGTTTTCCAATTTTTTTTCCAGAGAATTCTTGAGAAAAATGGTCCTTTTGCGTGTGTTTATATCTTAGCGTTTATCAACTCCTGTAATTTACGTGTCTAATGGTTTTTTTTTGTTTGTTTTGTATTTTTCCTAATGTTTTTGTTTTTGATTTTATTTTGTATTATAATGTAATATGCTTTATGTTCTAATGAATCTCATATGAGATTTTCTAAAAAAAAAAAAAAAAAATGGTCCTTTTTCTCATCTCTCGAGAAATAAAAAATGTTGAGAACTCAGGAACACTGACAACAACCTAAAACGTGAAACGTGGGAAACAACACCATACGAATCACGTCCACAGAAGCACGTATACAGCTTCGATAAAATTGCGAAAGAAGAAGTAACCAGCAGAAAGTAGTTCAAGAACAAAAATAAACAGAAAGTAAAACCATCGTTTAAACGATAGGTCTCGTTAGACAGTCCATCCTCGCATGATCTCGTCGACTGGCCGAGCAGCACATGGCCCGTGACGCGTTTTACTTCCTCCAATGTCGAAATAATTAGGCGTATGCACATGCGGATCATGCGAGCGCAGCTCGTCTACCAGAATGGAAGGCATCTGCGAGATTGCAACCACCCTTGCGAGCCATTCCTCCCGAACATCGACTGCGCTGTTCGCTAATAACGTATCAGATTGTTATCCTGAAGATGTCGTGGGCTCTAGCAGCCAGCGAGTGGAATAACCGCTGCGGGAGAGCGTTCCAGAGGCGTGTTGCAATTTTCCGTCGGCGGGCGCATTCCTCGGGGAAAACGGAATCGATTTTCCAGGCTTTTCGAGTTAAAGGCGAGAGAGCCAGCTGCCGGCAATTTCGAAACAACAACGAAGCAGGGCGGTCACAACACCGCCGTCGACGAAAGAAGGAGCGAATTCCTCGAGTGTTAACTGAAAAATGAGCGCAATCACGATCTCGCTTTTGTGCCGGTGCTAGCCAGTATCTCCTGTACATTCTATTTGAGAAGCGTTTAACCGTTGAAAGGTGGAGGTTCGGATTTAATGCACGACTTCCTATTCCTCCCACGTAGCCGCAAAGAGGTCGGAGCAAAACGGCCGGGCCGGGCCGGTTCTCCGCATTGTGCCCGGTTACTTCTGCGAACCCGCCAACAAACCGAATGCTACCCGCCGAGACTTTCTGCGCCTTTCCGTGACTCGACGTGTGCCCTGCCACGCGTACAGTCACCCGCAATAATCGATTCTGCATGGAAACGCGAACACGATCCGACGCCTACGCCCGCCGAGCTCGTTAAACCCAACTGCACAACATTCTTGCAATCAGCATCGCTTCTTCGAGGAAGTGTTAGGCTCAATTTGTTCGGGACAGTCCGGCAAGTATTGATCGGATCTGACCAGCCAGTTTTGAGAAAAATGGGTTCCATCTCCAAGAGGTCTATCTAGTCCAGTGGTCGGCAAAGTGCGGCTCCAGAGCCGCATGTGGCTCTTTGGCTCCTTACGATGCGGGCACATTGTTCGCATTAATAAATATTTATTAAGTACTAGCTGACCTGACAGACTTTGTCTTGTCCAAATTTCAATAAATTTGGTTGTGACCATTTTGTGAATTTGTAAAAAGCTATAGGATATACGTAGACAAAATAAAAATGAGAAAAAACGCATTTTGCAGCGATCATTATAGTAAACAGACGTGGATAATGTAAATTCCTATTGAAATATTGATTAAAAGCTGCGACGTTCGTTTTTTTGTTGTATTAAAATATGATTCAAAAAGCACTTTCAGTTTTTCCCGAATTTTCATGTTTCCGAGCAACTTTTCCAATTTTTTTTTTTACTGTAAAAACATGATTCGGACTACAACGAACATTTAGAGAAAAAAATTAGCCAAATCGGTCCGGCCGTTCTCACGTGATGTCGTGACCAACGAACAGCATTTCATTTTTATTATATAGAAGAAGAAGATGAAATTTAGTTTTACTTAGTGTAATAAAAGTTTACCAAACAAGCAGATTTGGCTCCCTTTTTTTTAAATTGTTGTAATGTTCATATTTGGCTCTTTCGCTAATAAGTTTGCCGACCACTGATCTAGTCCGACCAAAGAACTTGCTTTGGGTAGCTATGGATTCTCTTCAGGAATTTTTTAACCCTTAGCACTCTAATGGTAACTCTGAGGAACCAAAATTGCTGTACCATTATTCAAAATATTGTATACATTATTAAATACATGGATATCTAATCAATTAGATTTGGCTCCCTTTTTTAAAATTGTTGTAATGTTCATATTTGGCTCTTTCGCTAATAAGTTTGCCGACCACTGATCTAGTCCGACCAAAGAACTTGCTTTGGGTACCTATGGATTCTCTTCAGGAATTTTTTAACCCTTAGCACTCTAATGGTGACTCTGAGGCACCAAAATTGCTGTATGTACCATTATTCAAAATATTGTATACATTATTAAATACATGGATATCTAATCAATTAGATTTGGCTCCCTTTTTTAAAATTGTTGTAATGTTCATATTTGGCTCTTTCGTTAATAAGTTTGCCGACCACTGATCTAGTCCGACCAAAGAATTTGTTTTGGGTAGCTATGGATTCTCTTCAGGAATTTCTTAACCCTTAGCACTCTAATGGTGACTCTGAGGCACCAAAATTGCTGTACCATTATTCAAAATATTGTATACATTATTAAATACATGGATATCTAATCAATTAGATTTGGCTCCCTTTTTTTTAAATTGTTGTAATGTTCATAGTTGGCTCTTTCGCTAATAAGTTTGCCGACCACTGATCTAGTCCGACCAAAGAACTTGCTTTGGGTAGCTATGGATTCTCTTCAGGAATTTTTTAACCTTTAGCACTCTAATGGTGACTCTGAGGCACCAAAATTGTTGTACCATTATTCAAAATATTGTATACATTATTAAATACATGGATATCTAATCAATTACTAAACAGTTAGGTATTGGATGAGGTATTATATCAATATCATATCCATACAATTTTTAAAATCATACGTAAAGGAAATATTCCAGGTAGCAAAGAGTTAAAACGAAACTGCTATGTATAGCATACGTACATAACTGTACGTTTTAAACTTTTTGGGTTTGTTTGTCCAACATTGGAGAATGTTGCACATCTTTTTGTGTGCAGAAATAATAATCGCGTCTAGAGTTATAGCGATTTAACCAAGGCGAAAAGCACGAGGACTTGAATTGTAAATGTACTAGATAATTTGTGCTCGTACAATTTCATAGATTTAGGGTATCAATGCATATTGCTGCAGTCGACTGTACCCTAGTGCTTTTCCGTCCAACTAGAATAGCTCTTCCTCGTCTGCGGTTGGAATTGTCGTTCAGATTGCGTGTGTTCTACACGCCAGGTCCTGGGGCTCATGAGAACTGGGTCCTGTCGTTCTTGGTGACACAATGACTTCTCAACGTTGATGAGCTCGCTCGGAGGAAGTCGAGTCAAAGAAACTGGCGAGTTCATTCCGTATGAAATTGTACAATTCGTTGCGACACGCCGCGCAGGCATCGATCAAACGGGGGAATCTCGACGTCGAGAAATTGCTACAAAGCCAGTCCGAGCCTTGAACATCGAATAACAAATTCCCCAAAACATTTCCTTGGTTTTATCCTGTTGTTTTCGATAATATTCAAATACGAATTTCCACTTTGAACTTTTTTCCAAAGGAAGTACCAGTGAACAAAGTTCTCCATAGAACTTTGCGAATGCAAGAAGTTTCAATTTGACTTATTAAAATATGGAAGATAATTCTCATTGCATGTGTGCTCTCAATTCTTTATGTGAATTTAATTTCAATGAAATCGGAATTAATCTCGCAGTGCAATCGGCGCACAAGTGCAGCGACTACGGCTCTGGAACTCAATAACTCAGAAACTCGCGTTTTCACGGAACGTTAGAACCATGCTCTCGCGTGGATCTTATAAATTTTTCATGACGCAGAAACTGTGGGCAGGATTTGTTGCGCAGAACCAACTGCGAAGCTGCACAGAAAACCGAGAACAGAGAGCCGGGCTGCGGTGCGCTCAACACCTGTTGCACCGGCTGCCACCGATCTACAGGGTGTCCTGCAGAGAAGGATCTCCGAGTAGCAAAGAAATGTGCCGCGCGCGACACGTGCTAGCTGCGCACGATGCACGTGCAACGTGCAGAGCGCAGCATGCAACGCAGGGGTGAGCGGCCCTTTCACATACCCGGCGACTCGCTTGATATTTAGGCTAGCGCGTCAAATATCGCCCGACAGGAATCCAGACTTTGGTTGCTGGCGACCTCTGACATTAATCTTAACCAGCTGTGAATTTCAACTTATTGTTCCGGGTGGCTCAAATGTTACAGCGGATCAAACTTCACTTCAAAACAGCGAAATAGTTCGAAATAATGAAATGTTTTAAAATGATCATGGAGTATATAATCGTTTAAACTGTTCAAAACAGTGCCAAAAATACAGCTGCATGTATAAAATTATTCGGTAGATGCAGTTGCATTTTCTTGATAGACATTTGTGTATTTCAAATGTCTGAAAATCATTCCAACGCATTTTGTTGATGCACCAGTGAATAAAATGAACATTTTGCAATCGGAGCTATTTTGAGTATAAAATTAATTAATGGAATAACTCCAGTGACATTATATCTCATGCAGTACTTAAATTGTGTAGTAATTGATTACATAGCAACATGTTTAATAATGCAACAAATATTGTGAATCGTGCTACAGCAATTCTTGATGGATATGTGTGTATTTATAATGTCTGAAAATCATTCTAACGCATTTGCTGATGGACCAGTGAATAAAATAAACCTTTTACAATCGGAGCTATTTTGAGTAGAAAATTAATTAATGGAATAACTCCAGTGACATTATATCTCATGCAACAGTTAAATTTTGTAGTAATTGATTACATAGCAACATGTTTAATAATGCAAAAAATATTGCGAATAGTGGTACAGCAATTCTTGATGGATATGCGTGTATTTAAAAAGTCTGAAAATCATTCCAACGCATTTTGTTGATGCACCAGTGAATAAAATGAACCTTTTACAATCGGAGCTATTTTGAGTAGAAAATTAATTAATGGAATAACTCCATTGACGCTATATATCTCATGCAATAGTTAAATTTTGTAGTAATTGATTACATAGCAACATGTTTAATAATGCAAAAAATATTGTGAATAGTGGTACAGCAATTCTTGATGGATATGTGTGTATTTAAAATGTCTGAAAATCATTCTAACGCATTTTGCTGATGCACCAGTGAATAAAATGAACCTTTTACAATCGGAGCTATTTTGAGTAGAAAATTAATTAATGGAATAACTCCAGTGACATTATAACTCATGCAATAGTTAAATTTTGTAGTAATTGATTTAATATCAACATGTTTAATAATGCAACAAATATTGTGAATAATGGTACAGCGATTTTTAGTGGCGACTCTGAGTTACGTCTCGATTGCTAAGGGATAAATTAAATTATTTGGAAAAAGACTCAACCCTAAGAGCAAAATAAGTAAAAAATAATCATAAACTTGAATTTTTAAGTGTCCAACTTCGCAGGCCACCCGATGCAATATTGTTTAACAGTTGCAGGGTGCCGGAGAACGGCTGGCCGAGGTGTCTCTTACACACAGCCATCTTTTGTCGACTTAGGAAAAGTAGCCCGCAGTTAAACTGGATCCCAGTAACACTATATCTCGCGAGTACCCGCGTAACGACAGCGACTTTCGCGTGATATTATTAGCATGCATTGCTCGATGCGACGGAATGCATCATCCTCGGAGAATGTAGAAAAATCTGGGTCCGTGGAGAGTCCACGAATTTTCAAGGTACACGCGACTGCGAAACTTTTGCTGTCTCCGACACATGTGTGCAACACGTTTCCAAGAACCACAGCAACTGCATAAGACAAATATTTCCCTACGGGATTATCGACTATACAATGCGTGTTTACACTTGCATATTGTTGTTACGAAGAGACTGCTGGATGGTAGGCAGCGGCGAGAGAGACCTTCTCCGTCAATGAAAATATTCGATGGAATGTCTCATCGAAGGGGAATTGCCAAGTCCATTTGCAAATCATTAAAATGTATAATTACCGCGGAGTTGGCGTCATGAATAATGCACGCAGGCTAGTGTCGCCTAACCGAGAGACCATAGTGCCAGGGAGCCCCGTGCCCCGTTTAATGTCAACAACTTTCGCCACCAATTTCGTGCGGGCACCAATTCTGATCCCGAAAACGGCGGAAGCGACTTTCGTTCCTCGATCCGGTCGTACGTGTCCCCTCGTTTCCCTTTCTGGCGACGAAGATCTGCTATCTCACTCTGCCGCGCGAATTTCGCCATTTTTTATTCCGTTTCGCGCGATTTTCATCCGAATTCTCAGGAACTCCGATTTCTCAACCGTTTGGACAATAGAAACAATTTTTTAAAAATTTAACGAGTCGTGAGATTATTAAAAATTATCGAGATAGACAGCAAAACCATTCGGCATTGAAGCTCGACTATCCCTATACGGATTTGTTCACGATCCGACTTCAAGAGAAAAATTGAAAATAAAACTTTAAAAAATGCTGTTTTTATTTTTACATATAACCTTGTAGATTGTAATTTTTGGAAAATCTTTTTTGCATATTTCATAAACCTCTAATGGATTACAAAAAATCAGGTCGTTAGGTACAATTACAAAAAAGTTATTTTATTTTAAAAGGTGTACGAACACTTTGTACACCCACTGCACGAATGTTCGTAAAAATAATTTTGTACGCGAAATGTGAACTGAAAATCTTGCAACGTTAATCAGCCGCAATGATCATTAGCAGCCAAAGGGGCAAAGCGAAGCTGTACGCACAGTGTGCAATGGAGCGCGTCGCAATTATCGGGAAAGCCTATTAATAAGCTCGAAAGATTGGAAAGGGCTAACTGTAAACACGTCTTCAAGCACAGCGTGTAATTGCTCTATTAGACGACCGTTAGAGCAGAGTCTGCCTGAGAGGAGAGAAAAAGCATGTTCGAGGAGAGAGCAGCAGCAGATGAGCTAGTCGCCATCATCGTCACCGGCGCGGCGGGTCCAGGGGAACGTTTCCATGGAATTTTCTAATTGCTTGTCGAGACACTGGCACCGTTTAAATGTCCATCGGACGCGCCAGTCACCGACGCAGTTTTTCCACGAACTAACCCCAACCCGGCGACGACCTAAGTGAGCTCGGTGTGCGTATGTTAATCGCGGGTTGCATAACGACGTTCAAGGTGAGGACTCCCCCTCTGTGTCCCGCGAATCGCGTTTCACCGTTGCGGTCACCACATCTGCAACACGGCCCGCCAATTAGTTGTCGTTGTTAATTTAATCCCTGACCCTTAGAGGCTGGTATTCCACTCTTCGCACCGTTTGTTGCTACGGGAATCCAGCCTCTTTCCAAGCTAATTCGAGGAAACCTGAATCAATTGTTTGATCGGATGATGCACGCACTGTTGGATGCGTTATGTTCCGGAAATTTTTATTTTGTAGACGGAATTGGAGAAGAAGGGGAAGAGGTCTGCACTAGTAAGAAACTCAACATTAAATTCACAAAAAATACAGAAGAACTTTAACAGAGACGAAAATTCGGTAATTATATAGGAAAGGTCTGCCTACTCCGATTTTGATGAAATTTTAATATGTTATAGATTTCGACATTTTGAACAACTTTTTCCTTTTCCAATATAGGGCGGTCGCTTTTAGTTTTCGAGATATTCGCAAAAAATTGTTGCTAATACTGTATTGAATTCTCGGTATTCTTGCACGGCACGTTGTCTGTTAACTTTTGTTTTGTAAACTCGTTGTTGGGATGAGAGAGAAATAGAGTCTCGGTCTATATAGGGTGACACACATTCGTTTATACGAATAGAATGAGTTGTGATTAGGTTGTGAAGGGAGCAGAGAGGACCACGCATACGAAAATCCAGGAGTAGTCTTTCAAAATTGAAAGATTATCCTACATGTACAGGGTGTTTAGGTTATTACTAACCAGCATTTTTTGTGTAAATAGTAAATATTAGAAGAAAATGACAGAGGAAAAAGTAGTACTTTTTTTTATGCGCAACACAATGACATATGCATTTTTGTTTTATTTACATTATTTTGATAGAAATGAAGGTGACCTTCAATTTTTTGAATGGAATGAGGTATCTTTTTAAAGTTTAATCTTAAAAAAGTACTAACTTATGTCCTTTTTCCTCTACTAGATGGACGAGCACATGTATGTCACTTTGACATATTTGCTACAGTAGAGCCAAGTACAGTAAAATAATGATCGAACAAAGTAGCGCCGCGAAAAAATATTAATAACTTACGTACGTCGAAAATTTAATAATTCAGGAGATATTAAAATTTCATTAAAGTAGGCAGACCTTTTCCATATAATTACCAAACCTTCAACAGGAACAGCAATTTTTATTGGGATCTAACAAGTCACCCTCAGTAAAGTCATCTAATAGCAATGTAAAAGAAAATGTCTATGCTTTTTTTGAAAATCCTATTAATACGCTTCCGGTAGGTAAAGTGTTAGAAAGGTAAAGTGTAAGAAATTATTCAAACGAACACCACGAATAATGCGTGTAAACGTGGCGTTGGTTTTTGCAAGTGCCAATCGAAGCGAATGAGAGAGACTAAGCTTATTGACCAGACCGACAGTCCTGAATACGCATCCGGGATCACTGTCACATTTCCTAACGAGCGTGAATCGTTTTCGTGAATGGCCAGCTTAATGCCGCAAGAAGTTCTTTGTGCTGCGGACTGCAATCTGCGAGGGTCGTTTCAGCGGATCGTCGCCCGGAAAACAGAAAGGAAATTGATTAGGCCGCCGAATGGTAATCAGTTAATTTAACTCTATGAACGCTTTGGTAACCGCGCGACCCGTGACACTTATACGCACTTCGTATCGCGTCGTGTCCGCCGCTGATAACTGTCTGGCCTGCATGTACAACGACAATCGTTCCCGACGTTGTTTTCTTTTTCTCAATCTGCTTAACGAGGCCGTCGATAGCATTTCTCATTTTGTAAATCGTTCTCCCGGTTCTCCAAAGCCGTAGATTACCGAGGAACTGGAGCATCGGAACGTGACCATTCCGAACGGGATCGGGAGACTCTCATTGAGAGACCACGTGATTACGGAATTAATTAATACGTTAATCCGCTCGTATCACGTGTTACGATGTACATATGACAAAGGCGAAACTACGTCACGCAATAAAGGCTGCGAAAGCGTTCGATTCATGGTAGCATAATCGTTTTGTGACGAAAATGGGTCAGACTTTGAAATTTAGCTTTCATGTTTTTGGTGCGCATCTTTTAATTTGGATAGTATGCACAACTGCATTAATGCATTTAATAGGGTTCTGTTTGAAATCTCGAGACATTGAATTTTGCACGATTGTTTCTGTGTTTAAAATTTTTAATGGATTTTTAATAGAATTGTGATTCTCGGTACAGTCATCGAATTGCGTTAACCCTATTGGGAACTTTTTAAGCTAATCTCTTCCGGGCCACGTGACAGACACAGTTCACTCTATCGTCGATTTTTTAACACGCTTATCGAGAGTCGTAGGCTTCCGCAGTCTCCATCCTATCGAGATACGCTATTAATTCGAAGACATAACAAATTTCACGTGTCGCGTCTCGTCGCATGCTATTGCGCGGCAATTATGTTGAAACTTTCAGCGACTCTACCGCGTGTTCGCTGAATCTTTACTTCGTTTCGACTGGTATTTCTACCGAGTAAAATTGTAGAGCTTTTGTCAAATAAAATTCACTGTAATGGAATGGTGTGGAACAAAAGTAAAATGGTGTACGATAACACGAAACGATGAAACGACGGAAAGGTATGCCGAGGGTTCGCGGTCGTTCCGGGGGATCGAAAGTAATTTCGTCGGCCGCGTGAAATCGAATGCGAAGTCATTGGCGCGTGCAGTGGCGAAAAAAAGAAGAGCAGAGAAGAAAAGAAAGATCTCGCTGACGCGTTTCGCGAGTCATTACCCGGCGAATCCGCGTAGCGCCGTTAATCAACGATTTAACTATACATTCAACAGGGTGAACCGTAATTGCCGCTACTTTTCCAGCGGATGCGGACAATTAGAAAATGGTCGGCTAGCACTTTCTCTCGGACCTGCACAGCGGGAATGATTTCCCACCGGTAGTCCGTTCGGACGCGGCCCGAAAAAAATGGAACGAGAACAGAAAAACTGCTGTTCGATCGCGATCGCGTCCCACATTTCACGGATTTGTCGAAAACGATGACGATGCATTCTGAAAATTTTTTCCACCGTACCTTTCTCCATCGTTTGCGAGAACGCTTAGGAAAAAGCGTCTTTCACTGAATAGGAACGCCGAGCAACAATTGCTAGAACGAATTGCAAATACAAAAATTACAAGCAATTTAGTCGTGTTTCTTTGGTACTTCCAATTGATTCGCATACTTCCATTGAAAAATATTTTACCATGACAATATCTGAAACGAATAAAATTTTCTAGAACTCGCAAAGCGATAGTGCAACGATTATTCTGATAACTAGACTGTGAACCTCTCTGAAAATACGTATTTTCATAATTAACTTGTACGAACATTAGAATAGGAGAAAATTTTCTTTCGTCGGTTAAGAGACTCGGCGTTGAAAGTGGAGTAAGAACGTCGTTAATTTTCGTCAACATATTCGCCTCTCTATATTTAGAAAAGTGTGCACGCGCCGCAAATGCATAAAGATCTGCGGTTTCCTAACGAGACTACGGGACAAAGTACGAGTGCGCTTAAAAGTGCATCTGGAGCGAGAAGAGCGTCGAGGGACGTTGCACCGGATCGGAACCTGTTGCGATCCACTGTCATTCTTAATTCGAACGATCGTGGGATCTATTGGCATCACCGCGGAAAGACTCTACACCGACTTAATAAGAGATCCGATCGAGACAGGTTGAGAAATATTTATTCGCTTTACAGAGAGGCCGAGCCGTATATAGATCGCGATAGATTTTATGGCTCGTTTCCCAGCGTTTAAATTATTTATAATTACACCGTGGGTCTGTCTGCAGCTTCCCATTTTTGCGGATTATTCGACGACTACCAGAGAAAGATTTCGAGATCATCGACGATAAAGTAACACTGTTCTATACTGTGTCTGTGTATTTTGAAAAATTCCACGAAAAATTCGAGAAAATGTTCGTATTAGCCCTCGTTAGGGTGTCCCTTAACAAATCTAATTTTATTCCTTTTCATGTTCTCAGTGTGTAAAATATTAGCCTCATTGGATTATTCTAAACCCCGCCTCGAAAAGCTTAAAGTTACGATATTCTCTGTAAAATTAAAAAATTTTTAGTACTTTTGTCGTTTCGAATGAAAAACTGCTTGCAATATAAGCATCACAATAACAGAATATAGTCACACAATTTATTTACATAATACAATTTTTAAACGGAAAAAAGGTTGATTGAAAATAAATTTTTGGTCAATGTTTTCCTAGACATAACTCGTTTTTACTTCGCTTGAATATTGTTGTGTCAAGCTCACAGCCCCCTCAGTGGCATCAGTTGTAACAGAAAATTTCCGGAAAAAATCTCGGGCTTCCCGAAAGTTCTTATTCTAGCCCTCGTGCAATATTCTGTGTACGACTCGAGACCGGGGCAAGCGAATCCGAGATTCTGGACCACAGAAGGCGGCGTTAATTTATAGACACGACAAATCCCGACGATTACTGTCAGACATCGGTGCCCAACAGTCGCCGGACACCGATTCATATCTAAATGGGCCGGCGAGTTTCGAATTTTCCACGTCTATTATCGTCCCGGGCGCGGATTCCAGCGGCGGGCCCGATCAATTGCGGGCAATTTCTACGCGAAGTAAGAAAGTAAATAGCACAACGCGCCGCCGCTAGAAAGTAGAACGTTCGAGAGAAGAGCCGTCGGGATTTCACTTACAAAAAGCATAACGTAATCTCGCCCGTAAACCTTTCGAGACACGACGCCGCTACCACCGAGTTAGTTAATGAAAAGTGAAAACGTGCTCCGTGTCGTTCCTTCGCCTCCCAGCTAAACGTCCAGCATCGTCTGCCAGACGTCCTCGGACAGACGCATTGTCTCTCGTCCTCGAAGATTCCCCCGACCCGTTCGTTCTTACAGAAACACCGCCAAAGTTAAAAATCTTCATTCGAGTCCGCGATTCATGACTTTTAAATCTAAAAATTTGAAAACGCAACTAAAACTTCCATTCTATATCATTTTTTTCATTTTATGCATATTAAACTGATGCAATTTACTCGTGCAGTGCCCAAATGTAGTGATTTATTTGATATAAAATAATTTACTACAGTGACAATTATTTTAGATAATTGACAGAGCAATATTTAATGGCGCCTTAGAGTCGCCACTCGAGTGCTAAGGGTTAACTTTGTTGGCTCGCAGATCAGCTTTTAACCCTTTGCACTCGGTTGTCCCCTCTGAGGCACCACTAAAAATTGCTGTAACGTTATTCAAAAAATATACAGTGACTCCAATTAATATTCGGACACTCTTACAAAGACGATAACTTTTTTAATATTGTACTATACAATCTGAATTTTTTTGGCAAGCTAGTGCAATTAGTTTGCCACAGGATGCAAAAGAAAATTTTGTGAAAAATCGCAATTCATCTGAATTATAAAAAAAATACTAAAAGTTACATTTTACAACTTTTTTACGTGGACCTATATTGAAAATTTTTAAAATACGTTTTGTAGATCTGTGTCAATTATATGCCCTGTGAAAGTTTCATCGCAATCGGCTGATGTGGAAAATAACGACAACGATTGAAAGATGCAAGAAACATTATATTTACTGCAGTTGAAGCACGAAAATTGTGAAAATCTGCAATTTTTACCATATTTAAACGTTCGTAGCTCATTGCAACGTCGACCGATTTTGACGAAATTTTCAGAATACGTTTAATTGACACAGGTCTATAAAACGTATTTTTTAAATTTTCAACGTGGGTCCACATAAAAAAGTTGTACAATGCAACTTTTGGTATTTTCTTTATAATTCCGATCAATTGCAATTTTTGACAAAATTCTTTTTTCGCATCCTGCGGCAAACTAATTGCTCTAGCTTCTAAAAAAATGTTCAAATCGTATAGTACAATATTAAAACAGTCATCGTATTTTTAAGAGTGTCCGAATATTAGTGGGAGTCACTGTATATTGTTTGCATTATTCAATATATCGATATATAATCTATTACTAAACATTTAGGTATTATACCAATTTCGTATCGATAAAATTTCAAAAATCATAGAAAATGGAAGTATTCTAGATCAGAAGAAACGTTTAATTTTCTAGATAAAATAACTACGAGTGCAAAGGGTTAATATTTTATCTTTGTTCAAACGGTTCAAGTCGAAACAATTACACTTTGTATAACGAGGAATTAAGCAAAAGTGGTATGAATAAAGAGTGTGCTCATAAACGTTATTAATTATACATATAGTTGCAAGACTGGTCCGCCGTTCGTTGATCAGAAAAATGAACAATAATTTACTCGAGAAACAAACAAACAAAAAGCCAAAGAAATAACTAACCAGATTTTCGCAGCTCGATATGTATGTTTAAGAAACAGCGGTATCTCATGCAATATTAAACGATTAAACAAAGGTGAGTCGTTTCGATTAGAGTTTGCAAAGGTCTCGAGTTTCGCCTGGCGTGTTTGAACACATTTTAATCGCTCAGAAATGACTCCATCGTGTGTGCGACGAGTCAGAGGGATAATAAGTCGAGTTTCAACATTCCAGGCAAACCGTTTATAAAACTATGCCATTGTAACGGCCTCGGTGACTCACGACAATAAACAGATCGGCGACGACAACGGTCGATCTCTCTCTGCCAGACCGCGATCAAACAGTTACTTGGATCCATTAATTACGGAAGAACAGGTAGGGACGATGACTTTCGAATCCGCACAATGGCACCGTTCCTCCAGCAATTAAACATTCCAACAAAGGCGAGTCTGTGCTGAGAAGACACACCGCGCGAACCGTTGCGACTCACAACACCGTTTCTGAACAACGAGACGGGTTAAGCCTGGTGCACACTTGCACCAACAGTTCATTCATTTTTTGAAGCCACTCCGTGTATGTTAGTAACGATTTCTCAAAGTAATTTTGGAAGGTGTAATATCATCTTCAACAAGCTCGCGATGAAGATTTTAACCAAGTCTATTTTAGATGAAATAAAATTTGATTCGTTTGTTATCAACACTTAAACATTAAAGTGAATGAAGCCAGACAAGAAATATAAATTTTCTTTTCTCTTCGAGGGGTTAAGAAAGCGACGACTAGACTCGATCAAAAAAATATATACAATTGTAATAATGTTAACGAAATGGGCTGAAAACTAATAGCTGGGTCAAGTAAACCAGTGATTGGAGTAAGATGGACAGCTGTTATGACAACTCGGAGTACACACAGCCTTCGCTCGTTTCCAAACACAACTTGACACACTGTTCCCAAATTTATTTAAATGCTATACCCTCTTGCAATCCCTGTAATTGTACAAATACAGTGCACAGAGAGATATAGAAACAAAATTCCATAAAACTCCTTCAACTTTCTGAAGACGCCACCGGACTGGACTGAATTTCAATTAAACAAAATCCACTAAATAAATCAAATCCTCAATAACAATACAAGCCTACGGAAAAAGTATAAAATCTTAAAATCAAGAATATCTGATTGAAAATTAATAGCAGGTCAAATAAACCAGTGATTGGAGTAAGATGGACAACTGTTATGACAACTCGGAGTACACAAAGCCTTCGCTCGTTTCCAAATACAACTTGACACACTATTCCCAAATTTATTCAAATTCTATACCCTCCCTGTAATTGTTCTATACAATCCCTGTAATTGTACACATACAGTGCACAGAGCAATATATAAACGAAATCCAATAAAACTACAACTTTTTGAAGACGCCACCGGGGTGGACTGAATTTCCATCGAACAAGATCGACTAAATAGATAAAATCCTGAACAACAATACAAGCCAATGCAAAGATATAAAATCTTAAAATCTTAACTTGAATATCGACTCACCCAAGGTCCAGCTTCCGGGGCTAATATCCAAAAAGTGGGCGTGAAACGTGGTGAAACTAGCGACACATGCCCGAGTCTCGCGATCGGTATGATCGATGAGGGAAAAGGAGGAGAACAGGAAAAAGACTAGCCCGATCAGAGGATGAAAAGTTGAAGGAACCTGAGCCACGCGACGGCTCGTGATGGACTGATCGACGCGCGCGTTTATTAACCGAATGAAACCGAAGCAAGCCCGGGACAAGACCGGCCTGGAAGTGGCGAATGGTGGTATCGGTACAGCCCGAGCGCAAACGATCTCGGCCGACTCGACCGGCGGAACCAGTCGTGGGAGTCGGGAATCGGTGCTGTAGATTATTCGGTGGGACGAGAAGGAGGTCTGGTATACGTGGTGGTACCAGCCACGGTCGAGACCGTGGTCCTCCTCATCCACTTTCGTTCACGTTCGTGTCCATGCGAACAATTGATCGCCATTAGAGATGTCCCAACTGGAAGTTCCCCTTGAGAACCATCTTCATCCGTTTATTGTCTCGGTCTACCAGTTTACCTGGTTGTGCGCTATTTCGCTAATCGAGTATGAAGTTAGTGACACGTTGAATGCCATGTGAGTTGTATTAGATACTGCATTGGTCCAGAGGTCGAGTTAAACCTCATACTGCAATAAATGGCGCACTGGTACGATCATTTGGAAACGATAAGCAAATTTGCAAAATATCACATAAAATTTTATTCAACGTTTTGGTCTACATTTATATTTTACTAAGCAAGTGAGTTTATACATTTGTTTCAATTTTAATATCTTCTGCTTCTTCGGGTTGGCGGTTGCGTAATCGTGTATTAATTATTTTATAAATTTCTTACAGACGCAATACAGAAAATTTACATTCTTGAAGATGGTCTAAATTTAGACCGAAACGTTGAATATTTTATGCGATATCTTGCAAATTTGATTATTGTTTACAAATGATCGTACCAGTGCGCCAATAACATTTATTGTAGTTTTGAACAATTGTCGATCGAGATGCAGAGAACTGTTAAACCTCGTACGTTCGTCAGGGTGAAGATTCACCCATTCAATATTTTCACATACTGTAAAATTATTCATCCTTTCATGTCTACTTCGTGAGATGTATTTACAATGTGATTCTATAAATGAAACACGATGTATAAAGTAAAAATGGGTGAAAAAACGTCATGAGTTGCACTCTCCACATAACGAAAATATGTGGCCCCAATGGTCAGTTTTCTTTTCCGATTTGAACTAATATGTCGCGCGAAGTAAGAATCATCGTAATCAACACTTTCTTCAACAAATTGCGTGTTTTTGTCTGGTGAAAATTAATTTTTCGGTCATCTCGGTCATGCCATCGACGTGTGAAGCGTTTGTTTACAGTATCTTGACCAAAGGGTTATCGTCAAATCATTTATTACCGTTATCGTGTCGAGTCTGCTGAAAGATTTCATTTTTATTTGTATCACTTCACACTATCTTATTCTTTTTAATTCGATTTTAGATATTATAATGAATAAACAATAACGAAACGAACATCAACAGTCCAGCCGTAGCCGGATCAAGACGTATTCGCGATTCAAGGCTGAATCTCCGCGACGACTCGCATCAAGGCCTCATTCTTTCGAGAAAGACTAATCACTCTAACGGAAGATCTGTTTTTTTACAAGTACCGATGACTGCTGAAACGATCCTGGACGAGTGTAAAGGTCCGGTGTGCGATTCGAGGACTGCTGGCGCAGTCGGACAAGCGAGAGATCGGAGACAGAATGGAGGGAATAGCGACAGAATGGAGGGAATGGCGACAGAAGCGCGATCGGTGATCGTAGATGATTCGATAGAATGAGAAGGGATAGGAGGATGGCGGTACCAGCCACGGTCGAGACCAAAGCTGTCCGTCCTCTTCTGTCGCGGATCATCGAGAGCGAAGGATAGCGTATTCTCGCGGCCATTCGTGTCTCAATCGACCGGCGATAACACCATTTTTTACCGACAATTTCGATTATGAGCCGACGTTTTCCAAATCCTGTTTCGACATTGCATGCCATACGTTCGCCGAGAACCGATACCCGCAAAATCTTTCTTCCCGGAGCAGCGACCGAATAGACTCTTTTTTCTTCAACTTCTTCGAGACAGGAACTCGGTCAACCGCAACAAGTGCAAACACGTAAGAGCCAGGGGAAAGATTTCTCATTGTGCGACTTGGTGGTTCGCACGAAATCTACTCGATCCTGTTACGTTCGGCGACGTTGCTACTTTCATGCCCGCGGATTTTGTAATTCGGCGTTTATTTTCTCACGCGTTAGACGCAGACTGCGTTCGCCTGGCGGCCTCGCAAAGGAGAGACAGAAAAGAGAAGAGATCGAGCATCCTGTCGCGATGTCTCGTCCTGAATTTCCCCCCAGAGTTTCGCAAAGCCTCGGAAGTCGACAATTCTCGTGTCTATTCAATGAAAACGCTCGGAGTGATAGTCCGTCAGCTGGCATCCTTCGATTCGGAACGATCGACATCCTTGAGGTCCTTCAACTTTCGCTGAATCATACAAATTTACGTAATGGTTCTTCAGAGCCTGGTGGTTTTGGAAAACCTGAAATCCAACGTCCAGTTATAGATCTGCATCTGCAGACCCTAACTTGGTAGACTCGAAATTCTAGTTACAAACACACTAAGGTTCCCAGATTCTAATCTATACATCCAACTCGAAATTCTAGTTACAAAGACACTAAGGTTCCCAGATTCTAATCTATACATCCAACTCGAAATTCTAGTTACAAAAACACTAAGGTTCCCAGATTCTAATCTATACATCCAACTCGAAATTCTAGTTACAAAAACACTAATGTTCCCAGATTCTAATCTATACATCCAACTCGAAATTCTAGTTACAAAAACACTAAGGTTCCCAGATTCTAATCTATACATCCAACTCGAAATTCTAGTTACAAAAACACTAATGTTCCCAGATTCTAATCTATACATCCAACTCGAAATTCTAGTTACAAAAACACTAAGGTTCCCAGATTCTAATCTATACATCCAACTCGAAATTCTAGTTACAAAAACACTAATGTTCCCAGATTCTAATCTATACATCCAACTCGAAATTCTAGTTACAAACACACTAAGGTTCCCAGATTCTAATCTATACATCCAACTCGAAATTCTAGTTACAAAGACACTAAGGTTCCCAGATTCTAATCTATACATCCAACTGGAAATTCTAAATAAGGAAAATTTAGATCTCAATTTCCCATCTACGAGATGACCTCGCGACCTTCAAAATTCTAGCTCACTCGATAAACTTCTGCGTCAACTTCCACATTTTAATCGACTCGATGATAACGTAATCAACTATTGAACATGTTTAATCTGCATGGTACAGGCTGGAAATGTAATTGTCACGTCAATTAGTGGAATTTCCAGAGAATCAACGTAATAGTGACGCAACGAGGTAAACCAACACCGAAACCCTGGATAGGATATCGCGGAAAAATTAATGGAATCTGTTCGAATGCGAGATTGTTGTGTGTTCCTCTGTTGCACGTGTGTCGGTCAAACGTCGCCGACTAGAATGTGAACGTGAAAGAAGCGGACAGGTTTTAGGTATGATTCAGCACGAGACAGGGAACCGGTTTTTTTCGCATATGCCTCCTCTCGTTCATTATACGATCGAGCAACAAAGACAGACGCGGTTGCACAATTTTTGTTTTGATCGTCTTCGACGAACGTCAATTTCACGGTGGATCCTCGTTGCCACTCGTTGGCAAACAACTGCTACCTGAAGTTCAGCTGGTTCCTGTCGACTCTTCCACGCAATACTTGCCTCAAAATAGAACGAATCTATCTTTGGCTTGTGCAGGACGAGTATACTCGTCGATCTATCGTTTTCTATGTACGTAGTTTGTGAATTAACTAGGAAATCTCCAGTAGAAATCTACAGGGTCGATGAACTAGAAACAGCTCTGTTTCAAAGGAAACTGGAGTCATCTCTGAGAATTCTTTTACGGAACTAGTACATACAGTGGGTAACGAAAGTATTCGAACGCCCTTTCAAACAGAATAACTTTTTTATAATTGTACCAAACGACCTGATTTTTTATAATCAATTAGAAGCATTGGTTTATCAAATGATACGCAAAAAAGATTTTCCAAAAAATTATAATTTACAAAGTTCCATTCAAAAATAAAAAAGGCATTTTTTTAACTTTCTTATTAGGGCCCTTAATGAAAATTTAAAATATATGTTTTGTAAATCTATGTTAGTTATACGCATGCTGAAAATTTGATCGAAATCGGTTGACGCAGGAAAAAATGACACGCATCGGAAGATGTACTATTTTGTGGATTTTAAGCAGAAACTGATAAAAAATCGTGTAAAACTACTATTTTCAACATTTTTAATCGGTTGTAGCTCGTATGTGTGATAATCGATTTTGACGAAATTTTCAGCATGTGTATAACTAACATAGATCTACAAAATATATATTTTTAATTTTCTTTAGGGGCCCTAATAAAAAAGTTTAAAAAATGCCTTTTTTATTTTTGCATGTAACCTTGTAAATTATAATTTTTTGGAAAATCTTTTTTGCGTATCATTTGATAAACCAATGCTTCTAATTGATTATGAAAAATCAGGTCGTTTGGTACAATTATGAAAAAGTTATTCTGTTTTAAAGGGCGTTCGAATACTTTCGTTACCCACTGTATATCGAATTCAAATTTTGTGGAACGATGCATGAATCCTTGAGGAATGTACACCATTTTTTCTAGAAGGAAATATTAATTTTGTTCGAAATTACAGCGACGCGGAAGAACAATAACTATAGCCAAAAATTGGACAGAAAATAAAAAGACGGTTTCACCTCTTCTAGAATATCTTTAGAGCAAAATTGAACAGCGTACAGGAAATTAAGAAATTCACTTGAAAGGAACTGAGACATTCGCTCGAGTACAATGCGGCAAAATATTTACAATCTTCTGTAAATATTTGACGTGGGTACACAAAATGGAGCAGCACAGCTATGCAAACTTTTCAAGTGTTGCCGTTGGAAGTGTATATTGTTCGATCGAAAGCGGGACGAATCGTTTCGTGTGCTAGTCTGCTGGATGCTCGATAAATTCTTGCCGCTTTCCTATGTACAGTGTACGCGTACAGCGGCATGAATCATTCTAGCAGAACCCTCGAGTGTGTACACACTGGGAGCGATTTTCCCGTCTCGTCAATCTTTTTGGAACTTTCTCGAGTTCCGGTTTCACTTGTGCCTACTGCCCGGACAATGCTCAATTGCTAGCGAACTCGTCTTGGACAGTGGATACGCGCGAAAGCAGGGAAAGTATATCTCGATTCACTATGCTTGACATACATATTAGTGGGCGACGCATAGGCGTGTATGCATGGCTGAGATCATGGCTGGAGAGATCATCCAGCGACAGGTTCAACACAGAATCTCTCCGAAATTAGATTCGTGAAACATTCGTATTTCGAACGAGAGAAATTGACATTTCTTCGTTTTGCAAACGAAATTGTTTCTGAGTTAGTTCTGTCTAATTTCGTGTAATGAAATAGCACTTTCTTCCTCTTTCAAGCTAGCAACTGAACTACCGCGGTTATTTTCAGCCGCTATTTAATTCAATCATTTTCTCTTATCCTCTAGAGCTACGTTTTTCATTTCACAGGATAAAAAGAAACTCGGTTTTGTGTCTGGCTCGAGGTGAGAGTTGCATTTCTTTTATTTTTCGAGCTGAGAGCCGCGTGAGAAAGAGGAAGAATTCCTCTGGAGAAAGAGATCTATGATCTTACATGTAGATCTAGAAACCCGTATCAGGTGCTGCAGACTGTTCCATAATTAATAGATGCCTGACCGGGAAGCAATCAACACTTTCATTATCATCGTGTATGCATGATACCAAACTTGAAAATTAATTATTACTACAATTCATGAACCTTTTTTGTTCGAGGAAAGCATCCTCAACAAATTGGATGCAAACTTTCTGGTTTCCAGTGGAATTTTTTACTTGCTGATGGTTTCCGTATCGATTCCAATAAATTCTATCCGATTCATTGAGTGTACAGCAAATTGAATCGGTCGTTGGTCTCGGTGGAATAAGTTTGAATAACGATTACGAGGCAGGGAGATGGCCGTCCACGGAAACTCCGGTCTCCGGTCTCTCAATAATCTTCGTTTACGTATCGCTGACGCGGAAATTATACGTGGTGAATCTATCAATTCTGTTCCACGGACTCTTCCCTCTTCCGCGATAGCGATCGCTGGTGAATCGCGGGTCTGGAACGCTTGCCAGCATAGCAATTACGCGAATAATTGAACGACCGCGGGTCTCGGCTTCGACCTGTTCCCATGTTCCAATAAATAATTGAGAAAACGTTGTGTACGCAGACGACAGCATTCTAAACAATTCGGCAAACCGACAGAACAATATTCTCGATAGTGTTTTCAGACTGTTTGCGACTGTGATCGTTCGTTCACAAATTCCTGTTGGTTCCAGCCGATTTTCTTAATTAATTCCACCTGCTTTACAGAAAAGACTGTGCGTCGCAAGGAACAGAGTTCTGGTCACTTTTTCAGCATACAGTATATACGTTGCGTTGGGTTAGCACGTTTGTTGCTTCAGTTACATTATCGCCAGCATGGGTTAAGGTTTAAATAGTGTAACTCACAATTATGTGTCTGAAAAAGTATTCGTCCCACTTCTCACAGCAAGTATGTATTAAAAATTTTTCTTTTCTTTTTCTGGTTTACCAATTTTGGTAAATTGCATGGCTGTGTTATATGGAAACAGTATATTTAATTTCGAAAATTTATATTACCAATTTTCTTTTTCAGACGCAAAAATTTTGTCTCTTGATAATGATCCACATTGGGATCGAAACGTTGAGAAACTGAAATATTTAAATTGCATATTTGTTGTTCCTCTTGAAATGATCGAACCTGGCGCCGATATCGTTAACATATTTTGTATTTCAATTTTCGATCGATAAGAATTATTTCCTTTAGTATATACGCTGTTCGGAACGGTACGGGACCGATTCGCAAAAGGGGGAGCCATTGTTGTGGTAATCGGCACCCTTGCGTGTAATAGAGCCGTGGACGGTAACGGATCTATGCGTATGAGTCGCGAGGAAGCCGCGGCGCGTGTGTGTGCGTGTAATTAACGCGCGCGTTAATGGCCAGGCCGGGGAATAGGATTTCCGTGTTTGTAAAAGGGCGACGCACCGATTCTGGATGCCGGTGCACTTCTCCGCGTTTTATTCGTCGGAATGGCCGTCTTTTTAACCGTCTCTCACCCGGGCACTGCCATCGGCGGAGCCTTCTATCCGCGAATCACCGTGGCAAAAACGCCGGCACGACGCATTAATTGCAACCGCTCTTCCCGTACACCGTGCACGTAATCAGCTGGTCCCTCCGACCATGCTCTTGACCGCCAGCAGCCTCTCTGCCCGCATTTTTGGTGCGCCAACATTGTGTCGACCATCGACGGGTCGATGCCACCTCGCGTACCGGGTGCATCGTTTTATCGGCACTCCCGTTTCTTCGATTACACCCTCATGTGTCCGTAAGGTTCTACTCGTACTCCGTGACAATCCTTAATCGCTGTATTCTTCGCTTGCTTCTGTGTGCCCAAAACAATGGCGGTACAGTAATTTCTCAATCGTAGTCCTCGGTCACCTCTGCAATCGTAGTCCAGTGCCTACCCATTCCACCGCCTGTCAACGCTGCGCCGGGCAGCAGGACGGCGATGTTTGATGTCGGCTCGGGTATATCGGTGTGAACACCACTACATTGACTCGAGTGAATCGAATTTTCAAACTACTTAATTTTCATTATTTTTTTATGAGATTTTACTGGCTTATTCCTGGCATTTTTCTGATTAAAATCATACCAAACACGATATAATTTGGCCAATATTTAGTGGTTTAATCGACGATGAAAGTTTTACTTACAAGAAGGACAGCGTGTTTGATCTATGCCGGCGACGGCGACTCTTCGCGTCTCTTTCTTTCCAATACGCTCTTCTTCGTTACGTTCGAAACTTTCATCGTCGATTAAACCACTAATTATTGGCCAAATTATATCGTGTTTGGTATGATTTTAATCAGAGAAATGCCACGAATATGTTTTGTGAAAATTCCATAATGATATCATCGAAAATAAAGAAGCTAAGGTCTTGGTGTTTTATTGTGATGACGCACGGGCCTTTAAACTGTGCCGGCGACGGGGACACGCTTCGGCCACGCGATCCTATTTCATTCTGTCCTTCTCTACGTTCAGCTTGTCGTTTGAAGTCTCAGCGCGGTAGGGTAGACGCAGTCATAAATCAAAAAATAGCCACCCTACTTGATCGTAGTCCGTTCATAACACGGGTGTTGGGACTACGATTGAGAAATTACTGTATTAGTAGAATGTAGTGACATGTTATTTACATAAATGAATGATGTTTGGTCCCCTCAGGGTTTCAAATCCATTTATCTCCCTTTCTTTCCACTTTCTCAAACGCCAAAAATTCAGCCGACTTCAGCCTAATTTTACGATCGAAATTATTAAGAGGAGATATTTTCTGTCTAATCCTCCTCTTTCCATTAGCAGCTATTACTTCAACAAATTTGCACAATTACCTATAAATGTTTATAAATATAAGGACATAATATTGTATTCATACGTAATATGTTATAATCTTTGCGGTCGTCAATGACCTTGTTGTTGATGCGACCTGTATAAATAAATAAAAAAAAAAGATTTCCACAATGGAACATTGCAGTAACCGATAAAGAAAAAATTCGCAGGCGAAGGAAACGTGTTTAGAAATCGTTTTCAGCTTCGCGAACTTAACCGCGAGTCACGCGCAGATAACCGAACCATTAACTCGATGCAAAGGATCCTCGGTGCGTGGATCTCTGCGATCCATAGAGTCCCGAGGCGTGTTTACCATTCCAATCGACGAAGAGCCTGCAGACCTCGTGAGCTGCTAAAGGAAGATCCTTTCTTTCAGAGTGTGGATAAGCGGCACCCGATATCTCGTCGCCGTCTGGTTCATTTTCATACGCACAAGCGTTTAATTACATTGTGTACTGCGAGCTATGGCTGACGAGTGAATAATTAATTATGCGAGCTCGGATACCGGCTGGCTGATGATACGTGTCTTGTGTAACGATACCGCGGAAACGATTCTCGGATGCAGCACGTGGCCGGCTCTCGTCCACGTTGACAACGATCGTCATCCCGTCATGATCATCACCATCCACGAGGAAGATCCAATGATTTCTATGCATGGATATTTCATACGAACCGCGGCGTCCCGTGATTTAATCGATTTATTACGCGGTGACGAGACGCACTCGCGGAAGTCGGCATTCCTGTATGAATTATTATTTGAATCGCAGATTCACAATAAATTGTTGACGAAGGAGTGTCGCTATCGACATTGCAGAATTTGTTCCGAGATTCGCGGTGTTTTTATTCGGAACGACTGAAATGGTCGACCGACCAAGTACTTTCTACTGGGATCTAGGAGAATTATAAAATTTTAACTCTGCTAGGTGATTTATCAACCTTCGAGGGGCATATACAAATTTTCTCATGCAGGAAAAGTCATCAATTCTAAAAGATTTTTAACCTACAGTGGGTGCACAAAGTGTTCGTACACCTTTCAGAATAGAATAACTTTTTTATAATTGTACCAAACGACCTGATTCTTTTATCATCAGTTAGAAGCATTGGTTTATGAAATGATCTGCAAACAAATTTTTCAAAAATTACAATTTAAAAAGCGTTTCTTTGAACTTTTTATTATGGCCCTCAATAAAAATTAAAAATATATGTTTGTTACAAAAAAAGTTGTTCCATTTTAAAAAGCGTACGAACATTTTGTACACCCACTGTAATATATAAATATATGATAAATATATGTGATTGAAATAAACCAGAATCTGAATGAAGATTTTAAATACTGGTGAAAATCATAGTTTATTATTTGAATGGAGAGTTCAATTTTTCTAGAGCCGTTGATGCAAGGTCTTTTAATTAAAGATTCAAGCGCATCGAGTAAGATTTCAATTTGCTTGCGATTGTCCCGTGTGTGTTTGTACTTGATTAGAGGCAAGATACCAGAGGCTGAGACCTCAATGTTTTCGGTACAACGGCAGATAAGGCGTGGTTCCGCGAAATATGATTAACAGAATTACGAAAAGTATGGTAATTGCCACCGTGTACAGCTAGCTAAAGACTACCAGCAGCGTGTCTGCATCCTCGGAACCTTTACGTAAGTAATACTATGTTAACAGGCTTTGAGATTACCTCCGCTGATTAACCATTATCTGGATTGATCATTTTGGTGTATAAGGTCTCGAAATTTGCTGAACGTCGCAATGTGTGGTAAATCATTTTTTTTTAAATCTCTTGATGTAAACAAAAAAGAAATAAATAGTAATTGATGGAGCAAGGTAAAAATTATGATACATACACCATTTTTATTATCGAGGATTTACAAAGAAATAACTAGGGTAACTGCACCAGTGAATGAACATTTAAGAAATTGTTCAGGAAAATATTTTATTTAAAAAAAAACTATGTGAATTAAAGGAATCTCATATATGCCAAATAGCTCCCTATACTTCATTTGTCAAAAATAAATGAACACAAATACAATGAAATTATTATTATTCTTCTTTATTAAACGTTAAATCAAAAATATGAAAAATACCAGTGAATGAACACTACATTCTAGTAATTGAATAATGCTAGTCCAATCAATGAACAAAATTACTAAACAATATTCTCCTATTTATTTAACTCTTTAATCACAATTTTATCGCTAGTATGCCGTCCGGGTTAAAATTTGTTGAAATATACAAAAGCGTTCATTTACTGGTGCCCGTTCATTCACTGGTGCAGTTACCCTATTAA
This sequence comes from Lasioglossum villosulum, assembly GCA_963971365.1. Taxonomy (NCBI): domain Eukaryota; kingdom Metazoa; phylum Arthropoda; class Insecta; order Hymenoptera; family Halictidae; genus Lasioglossum; species Lasioglossum villosulum. Next base: position 22,129,776 of record OZ020503.1, on the reverse strand, counting down.
CAAAGAAAAGTACCATTTTCTTCAGTGAACTATACGAGGAAATAATTTAAGGAGTTTTATACGCCACGAAGAATATCCACAACCTAATTAAAGCTTCTAGGAATTTCTATAGAACGCGTGGCATGGTTACAGAATATGGTCCCCCAGAAAAGGCCCGTAGTTCCCAAAGTAAAAACGTTTTCCGCAGGTAGCAGGTCCCCTACTTCCCAGAAACGCTGCGTCACGAATATTCCCACGTATCCATCAGGTGAGTTTTTCAAATCAGAAACGATAAGTTCATACGAATCTCGAACAAAAGTATTAACAAAGTTTACTTTACGAACGCTGTTACACGTTTCGACGAGTCACGTAATGGACAGACCAATGGGTGGAAACACGTTACATCAACCACTTTGTGAGTTTCGTGTTCACTGAGAAATTAAACGCTAGAATGATTTTGCACGGAGCGCCTCTGACGTAACGATCGCCATTCACGATGGAAAGAAGAAAAGAAAATTGTTCAGGGGCCATTTAGCACTTGGCTGCAAACGCGCCGCTCGGAATAGCCGAAGGATGCTGCGAATTCATTTCTTCATTTTACTGTCCCTAAATATTCTCTTGTTCTTCCGAATAATTAGTTAAAATAATAAATGGTAACATAGACTTGTCAGAGTCTCAAGAACATGAGTGGCTTAAACTCGGAATATAAAACAGTTGCTGCGAGTTTATGCAAAAAGCGGGTCCCTGCAATGTTTTTCCGAGCCATAGAATGCGAAGAAAGGGCGCTATTTACATCTTGTGTCCTGGAAGGAGGAGTTGTCTATCTCCTTCGTTCTGAACAAAAAAAAAAAAAAAAGACTTGTCAGAGTCCAATAACGGTACTTGTGAGATTGTCAGAAGCGCGGGTGAGAAATTTGATAGACGGGAGGTGCAAAAAGGCGGAAATCAGGACAAACGTGAAAAGAAAGTCACGATGAAGCCGAAAGCGACGATAGTGGAACTCGAACGCTGAGCAGAGCGCTTAGTGGGCGTTCGCGCGATATGAAAAGTTATCTGCGGCCGTCGACGTGCTTGAATTTTATTAAACGACAAGCACGGTAAATGATCTCTCTCGGTACAAGCAATAGTACCAGTTCGTCGAATCAGTTACGACGGAAAGGGTAGCCGAGAGGCGGGTACCGGCTCTCTCAGCCCACGTACCGTGCCGTTTGTCGTGACATCGGATACATTTTCGCCGCACGAATACAAAATAAGTTAACTGTGACACAAGCCACGGGTACCCACAATACTCCAACAGCTACCAAGAGCCTTTATGACGTACCCGCGGTATTCAACATTTCCCGTTGCGTCCTTGAAGCGATTCGATACGCGACAACGGAAGCTCGATTTCGTCCGTTGAGACCGTTCCCCAATGTTTACACGGGCTTGTACAACGTAATCGAGATCTTAGATCGTCGATCGAGGTCCGTGGAACGAGGAACGTTTCGGTAAATCATACCCGTTTTAATTCTTCAACCCCTAGCTGGAGGGACTTGGCTGCATTCGTAAAAAGAATATGATAAAATTAGAAAATTCATTGATAAATTTGAATATAATAAACATCATTTATGCACAATTTCAATATTCGCCTAGAAATTTTTTGGGCACGATCAATTTAAATATTCTCCGAAAACCGAGTATAATAAAAATGATTTAAGCACGCACAATGTAAATATTCGGAAAAAGGTAGGTATGATAAAATTAGAAAATTCATTGATAAATTTAAATATAATAAACATTATTCATGCACAATTTCAATATTCGCCTAGAAATTTTTTGGGCACGATCAATTTAAATATTCTCCAAAAACCGAGTATAATAAAAATGATCACGCACAATGTAAATATTCGAAAAAAGGTAGGTACGATAAAACAATCTCGCCATGTATAATTCAGTGGACACAATCAGGAAGACTTTCGATTGAATTTCGCTTGAAACCTGACAGTCCACGATGAACGATTAACATTACAAATCAGATGTTTCTAATCGTAACAAGTTTCATCATTCGACTAAATAAATTACGTAACAACATTTTCGCCGGCGAAGGCCGGGTCTGTTTTGACCCGGAATATCAAAATTGTCATTTAATTACACAGTTCGGCGAATTAATTGAATGAACAGCATGCGGAACAATGGAAAGATTGTCTGCAAGTCGTACCTTCGAGCAAAGTGTTTTTAAAAGGTCGATAAATAAATTAGCGAATGGTCGTGAACGTTGTATAACGATAAAAAAAACCGTCTTAGGGCCGACGGGTCCCACTCAAATTTATGCTAACGATTGTGTATTTAACGCGTAGCAATTATTTATCTGTGGATTCGGACGAAATTGTACTATAATACAGCGTTTCGATTTACGATTTCGATGAAAATAAATATGAAATACGAATGTAATTCATGATTGGATTTTCAAAGGACATTTCGAAGTCAAGTGGAAGCACGCATGGCATACGGTTCGCGAAGCGCGAATCGTTTGAAACCTGTACTGTGCATGCGGTGGAAAAAAAACGGGTAGCGCGACCAACAAAACAGTGTTCATCTGGAATCGCCGTGTGTACATACACATACATGCGAAACCTGTGATCGCCTTTCAGAGTCGAAGGAGCGTTGCCAGCGTGTGTCCAGGGATCACGGACAGACCTTTGCGTTTACCTCTTTTCCGACTATGTAGGTATCTTCTGTCTCCGTTGCCTTTCGCTATTCCGCGGCGGCGCGCGTAAAAATACCGAAATAGAAAGTCTCCCCGGTTAAAAACTTTTCCCCTTGATATCCTCTCTCGTCCTGTTTCGCCTCCTTTCTTTCCTTTTCTTCCTTGTCCTGGGCCCGTAGTCCCCGCGGGACGAACACCGGCTGCGGCGGGCCTGAGATTCGATCCCGCGGGGGATTCGCAAAACAATTAGAAATGTAAGTTCCACTCACCGAGAATGATTTACTGCGCGACGTCGCCGACTGACGTTTCTACCAGCGTCGTCCGCTTTCCCTGAACGTAATCCACCTGTTCCGACAGCACAGAAACCACCGATGCGAATGAGAAAAAGTCTGCTTCGGAGTCCAGGCGGGCCTGGAAACCAGACAGACCCCTCTAGCGGCCATCGAACGCAGAACCGCCATCTTCGATCATGCCGTGTGGCCGTCATAGACATATAGAGATAGACTAAGCCGTTTTACGGGCGAGTTGAAACCCACAATGGTGGCGCGAGGTTACAAACAGTGAAAGAGAGAGTATTAGCCGGGGTGTATAGCGTTCTCTTTCTAATTCATGTCAATTGGAAAGAGAACGCTATACACCCCGGCTAATAGTGTCTCTCTCGCTCTTTGCAATCCGCGCCGCCATTGTGGGCTTCAGCGCTTCGTTCAGGCCGCGCAGTCTATCTCTATATGTCTATAAAGGTGAATTATAGATATACTATAAATGATCGAACCTGGCGCCGAAATCATAAAATTTATTGTATCTAAAGGTGTATGGCGGCCATGTCACGGACATGGGAATGAGCCGAACATTCTATCACAGTATCTATACCTCGTCTTTGTGATTCTATATGCGTTTTCGTGACCCGATTTTCCTCGAGACCCATTATCATTCGCCTGTCACGCCCGACGTTACCGATCATTCATAAATTTCACGCTGATCTGCATAAATCTGGTGGGCGAGCAAAAGAGCATGAGTCAAGATCGTTAATTACGCAGAAAACCAGCTTCGGACTGCAATATGCGATCGGCTGATAGACTTTAGACGTGGACGTTGATAACATATGTTTCGACTCGAGATACATCATATTCGACTTCTTCTCTTTTTGAAAACGATGAGTTATTTGCTCAATGTTTGTCTTTTACTATTTTGCTAATATATATATATTAGAGAGACGTCCTTATGTGTATATGGATTTTATAACTGATGTTCCACTTTCGTTTGAACTGTGTCATCAATACACATTCTATGCAATTGATGAACATGCACATTGCTTTATGCACGATTGCATATTTGCAAGGTAGCCTAGGTCACGAAAACGTTATAAAATGGTCTGTCTATTCTCCTACGTTGTCCATGGTCGTGTTCCACCATCTTGTGGCGGCAGATTTCATTCCAGCTACTGAAAAAAACCATTAGATTTATTTAGAAGCGAATAAATGCCACCTTGAACTAGTTATAAATTTTAATGAACCATGAAATACCTTATTTCCAATTTTCAGCTTTCTCCGAACAATTCATACAATGACCCAGTTTAGGTTACAAATGATAGACGATGGGGTACTTGATGACAAAATATAAAATAACAATAATTTCTATCGTATCCTAACAAAGATTATCGAAATTTTAAAGTACGATAATTATCTATTATATAAAATGCCTGCAGAATATATGATTTTCAAAAATTATCCCCATAGACAAACATTGAGTTACCGAAGTTTGTAACTGCCGAAAAAGTAACTCTATTGATTCCGAACTAATTGAGTCTGAAAATTTGGAAAAGTCTTTGAAGTTTCGTAAAAAGGGGAAAGAATAAGGCGAACTAGTTTAGAAGTGCCCTTGACCGTTTTCGACGTGGACGGCACTGTCAGTCGCTCTAACATTCAACATGGCCACCTGATAATGTAGCAGACGATACAGGTGGGATGAAAAATTGTAAATAAAATTCGGTTCTAGCTTGAATTATGAGTGGACGTGTGCAGAAAGACAGTGCCGATGATTCTGATCGCGTTGACGATGCGGTGGATCCTAGAGTGCAGGTAAATCGTTGCGATCTTCGGGGAATAACTTATGGGCTCCAGAAGCCAGCCACTTATGATATTGACATTTACACGTTGACGCGGAGAGTACATTTGTTTATACCTTGCAAGTCGTACGACTACTCTGATTATCGTTGATTATCTCCTTCGTGCCTTCCACGACAACCGCATACTTCTGATATTTTCGCGGTTGTACATTCTGTTTGCCACGTTGCAAACTGATCTATATTTTTGTTCATTCCTCCTTTCCCGGATCGCAGGGTTACCAGATATACCCTTCTTCGAATGCGTGTATTCTTTTCGATGTCCGCTTTTGATCTCTTTCCGAGCTATTATAAAGTGATAACAAATATTATTATTATGTTCATTATGATCCAGTTCTACACAGCTTCTTAAAAATACTTTGTTTTGAAATTTCATGTAAATATACGATTTTATATATTATTTATACTTTTCTGACAACCAGGTACATGCATACATCTAATTGTAAAATTTACTAACTCTTTAGAATTAGAATCAATTATATTCCCATACTTATGACGAATAAAATATTCGAAATTTGTCTACTAAAAAATATTAATTTTTTATATTTTCATGTCTGGTGACTCTGCAATATGTATATTAATATATGTACTGATTGTGTTTTCAGATTGAACTTGAAAGACTAAATACTGCTACCGATGATATTAACAAGCTCGAAGTTGATTTGGATGTACGTATGATTCTATCATTTTTATGGGTTTCTTGATGGTGACCAATTAAAATAATAGCCACCCTCCTTGATGAACCTAAATTAATAGCAAGTTTTGAGATCAGTTGTGATTACATTTCATTGAGGTGATTGCTATGGGTAAATGGATAATGGCTTGAAGGATCATCTTGTAGTCATTTGGATCGTTATCCAAAGAAATGTTCCATGAGTCCAGATGTCATGCTTATTGAATTTGTTGTCAGAAATTGAAATTTATGTAAACAATACTTAAAGCTTTATACGCTTGATAAATTAAATATCAATTTGCTTTTCTTCTTTTAGGATGCAAGAGCAACTTTCAGAGAACTACTCTGTGAATCTACATTCAAAATTGATAGTTTAGCTAAGAAACTTGGTAACTGTATCGAGAAATCTAGACCGTACTATGATTCCAGGTTCAAAGCCAAAGAAGTAAGACATTTTGTACAAGTAAAATTATTTTGATCTTTCCTAATTACTCATTTAACATTTCAATGCATTATTAAGGCTTTACAAGAAACGCAGAAAGCTGCTATTAGATTTGAAAGAGCAAACAGCCAACATGCTGCGGCCAAAGAAATGGTTTACTTAGCTGAAGAAGGTTTAAGAACAGAGGGAAGATGTTTCGATCATGCTTGGCAGGTAATTAAACCAATAATAATTAGTACATACGAATATGTAACTTCCATCACACTTAAACAAATACTAATTTCAAAAATTTTCTAGGAAATGTTAAATCATGCAACTTCTAGGGTCAATGAGTCTGAACATGAAAGAGCTTTGTCAGAAGCAGAGCATAGGCACACCACTGCTTTATATCACAAAACTGAACACGAAGTGCAAAGATTGGAACGCGAATTGAAGCGTTCAATCACGAAATCTAGGTATGTATTTGTAACATATTATTTATGACTATTTTTGGCTAGTGATATTGAATGATTTTCCTAGTTTACATAATAATGCATGGAATGTACTGCATTCAATTAATACATATTTTGATTCCAAAGATTGATATTTTGTGGATAATATATTTATCTTTTTTTACCCCAATGATTTTTGACATACCGGTTTTACTTTTCTTTCCCCTGCCCTATATAAATATTCAATAATTTCTTTTTGAATGTTTACTATGTTATGTTAATTTTGTATAGATATTAGAATATTTATGTCTTTTGGTTATATTCATGTTGGCAGTATGGGTGCACGTCGCAGCTTGCTTCTGATAAACAGTATCGCCTACAGGCACAACTTGCTCATGTTGTAAGTAGGATAGATATTCTTTTTTTCATTTTTTTTTCCTCTCCACGACATTTGATTTATTGTGTGTGCTACGGAGTTCCCTTTTATCGATTGTATTCTTTTCGATCACCTCCCTCGAGCACGAGTTTTAAAATATTCGATAAACAAATATTTCAATATATAATTTCTGCTTTATTCAAACATGCTTTTTTACAGTATGATTTCTCGTAATTTAAACATTGAAAAAAAACGACGAGCTTCTTAATAGAAGGATTAATTAATGCACTTTTCTTATACAGACCATATTATGAGATGAAAGCACACTTTAATCAAATGCTAGAGGAACAGAAACTGAGAGTGAGTGTGCTCGAAAGATCTGTGGGCGAGGCAAAAATGACCTATGCGGAGGCCCTGAGAAATTTAGAGAAAATTAGCGATGAAATTCATAGGGTATAACTATCCTCTTCTAAAAATTGTACTACACCTAGAGAATTATTTATAATGATGATTCCCTCACAGACTAGAAGGTACGACGGGACAGACGACTTCAGTAAACGCTCAAGGGACTCAGTCGACAAGGCTGGTAATCAATCAAAGTCAGCAAACTCATCAGACTCCAGTGTGACCGGATCACCCGACAGCACCGACTATACTAGCGACGAGTATTTGCATCTTCCTGATAAAATGAGTCCTAATATTCAATGTCCTGTGCCTACAAGAGTAAGTACCACACTTGTTGACTTCTTCTTTCTAACTATCTTTCTAACTATCTTTATAATTATCATCTAGATGGACAGAGAACCTTCGTCTGAATATCTGGGCCTAAGTAACCTGAATCTCTCATCCACGGAGCCTCGGAAGTACATAAAGCGAGACCGTCCAAAGAGCATCGCAGCAACAGACTCGAAACATATCATAACATTGAATCAAACCAGTTCGTCGACATCACGGTTGTCGGACTTGTCAAACATTATTTCACCCATTGAGAAGCGAGTTACCATTCAGACACCAGCGGAGACAAACAACACCAACGTGACTGCACAAAATGGCGAAGAGTGGACAGAGATCAGCCTGAATAATTCTCCAGATGAGATTTATTATAATAACGAAGTGTACTCGGACGACGACGATCAAATCCCTTACAAGCCGCTACCGATGGACCTCAGTCCAGAGAGTAGTAATCCGACGACTTGTGACGGAAGAAACCAACCATTCGGTGATCCATCTAGTCGGAAGAAGTTAGTCACTCAAAAATCGCTACCTGCTATGCCGAAAGGGAACGAGGTCACCCTGACTGCTGAAAAGAAGGCGGAGGTCACGAGGAGTCCGTCTACAAAGAGCAAGAGCAAGCTGGACAGCAGTTTAGCCAATTGGATAACTAGAAGTTCTGCTGGTGGTGAGGCTAGTGGAGGTAGCTCAGGTGAATAATTTTAGGTAGTAGATTACTACAGTACTCAAGTGGGTGTATAACATTGCATTAAATATTGCAGCAAATTCCAGCAGGAGACAATCGCTGGATATGTTATGGAGCGCTGGGCCTGGAGAGAGGGTGAAAGAGTTGCTAAATCATGGAATGATGATGTTGAATATATCTAGTCTCACCGAGAGACGTTCCAGTGAACCGAGAACCATCGATAAGGATAAGGACAAGTCCGAGAAGTGTGAGAAAATAGAAGGGAAGGGGAAGAAGGTTCCTAGTCCGCTGGAAAAGACGCTAACCTACCTGAACGCTGATGAAGAAACGTCCGATAGCGAAAGCTTAGCAAGGTATGTGTTTTGTAAAGATGTGCGAGATCTGACGGTCGAGTTACCTATTTTGAATTTGGACTTTACTAATTGGCTGTCGCATGAAAAATAGTGTGGAAATGTTAACGGAGGATCAGATATCGTCGCTCATGATGGAACCTGACATGAATCAAGTATGCCAAGAAATATTAGGGACACCCTTAGTCGAAGTATGTCCATTGCTGCAACAACTGCAACAACAACAATAGCACTCCTACTGACGACACCGATTCGATTTGAATTGAAACTATGCAACAATAGAAAGTGTTCAAAAACCATGATAACGGAACGAATTAGTTAAGGTATAGCTTCATTTATAATTGAATTTTTCACATAATTAGTTCCTGCACCATCATTATTCATAACAGAAACAAAGGAACTTGGTTTTCCATTGAGTTTCATAGGAACGTGATTAATCTATGGCATTTTTAATGGGGAAGTTCATACAGGTCGTATTTATGTTCTGCTCTCGTTAGAAATGATTTGTATATATTTAACGTTGGTAGGAGTTTTTAATATTATATACAAACAATTGATTTTAATCATTGACGTGCTGTATACATAATACTGTGAATATCTTGAAGCCTAATGAGAGTTTCTATGTGTACGTTCATAGAAACGATCTGACCGTTACTTGGGACAGTTTCGGTATCATTCCAATGAAATTCATTTCTCGAATAGTATCTAACAGTTCAGTGGAAGACTTATTCGATTAGAGAAGCAATACGTAGTAAATTTTAGATAGTTGTATTGTTCATTAAAAAAGAGAAGCAATTCTTTTGTTCGTTGTACATTCGAGATTCCAATTGGTATGTAGAGATAATAAGAAATGGAATTTTTTCCATCGAATTCTAGGGAATATTTCACCTTTTAAAAAAAACTTTCTGTCTGTCTGTGTTTGAAGAAGTACAATTATATAAGCAATTGGGTTTTTATATTAAAGAGCAACACCAGCCGGAAAATTGTAATTACGGGAAATCATAATCTGAACAGGGGTGGTACGCTCTTCTTCGAAGTGCTAAGTAGAATTTGTTTAGGTAAGGCAACGTGATTCTAAATAGACGATTTGCGGCTTCGATGAGCATACTGTTTCACATACCAAGCTTTAATAATTACTGATTGTAATAGTGTTCATCTGCCAAGCTCAGCAAAAACATTTTGAATGAATCTTTCCTCAATTCTGATGAGATATATATATATAAATAATTTATTGGACTAAGTACCTTGTAGTTGTCAAGATATATAAATATTTAAAAAATAATTAAAATATTCAAATAATTATCGTACATGAAGCTAGACAGTCCAACCAAAGTTAGTTGTAAAATGAATAATTAAAAAAGAGATGTAATTCCTTTCAATATCTTTAAGTTAAGAATACATTTTACACATATTCTGCGCAATGTGATTACATATAGTCATTTGTTTTACAACACTAATAGGGTTGGATTGTCTATTTGCAGTAACAAGTGTAGTTTACAACGAGAGATGTATGCAATATGCTATTTATAGAGAATATATATACATATACATATGTATATATACATATGCAGATATTATTTATTTTTATTACATAATTTCCTGCAAGCAATATTTATTAATTTTTTTAAACGAGGTATTATGTACACAAAAAAAGGAATCTATACCAAAGACAAATGAAGTGCAATTTACAAAAAGAAAACATTAACATTAACCCTTTGTTTAATTGAGTAGACTTAGAAAATTATACCAAAAATGAACGGTGGAGAGAATATGGGTTTAAATTATAACTTATAAGTTCTCGATACAGTTTTTTACTACAAGCATTATAAAATAGTGTCATATATGTATGCATATATATATATAGAAACATACATATGTGAATTGTACAAAAATCGCAAAATATTTATACCTTTTAATCAAAAATATTTTTTTAGAACAATCATTTTTCTTTTGAAGTATCCAAGAAAGATTAATTTCAATATTTATTTGTTACAAACCAAACGATCGAGCAAACACTTGCGTGCGAAATTCTTCGACTTCAAAACAAATAATACTATGCAATCATTGTCGACAAACAAAATCTCATAATATTGTCAACATCGACGTTCTATCGGAAGCGGCCATACACCTAAATATTTTATTAGAATTTTCTCGGCTAACAAAGCAACGATGAGGACGTTGCATATAACACGAGCGCATAATTATTAACAATTGTAAATATATAATATTGTATATGTGATTGTAACTATGTATATATCGTCATCCTCATTAAAATACGATTGCAAAAACTATCAAAAGTGCAGACTATTCCGTGGAACTATCATTTGAAATTTAACGGCTTTCTTTGAATTGTAACTTGTCCTCTTTAATTGTTACCAAGTGGTATTAGCAAACGACAGCGACATTCCTTGTGAAAATTATTAAAAAATGCAATATAGTATTACAAAATAGAGGTTCCAATGTCAATAAAACTGTCCTTTAAAATGTAAAATTCAACATGAATTTCCTCTAAAAATGTTAGAGAACTCGAAAACAATTGACAGAAATAGAAAATTTGAATTTGAATCGGTGTATTATATACGGCAGAAAAATGATCTGTATGGACATCAGGAACGCGATCATTGTATAAGCAATAGTTCGGTGAACGTGCACGATATGAAATAAATTTATTAATCGCAAGGAAGCAAATTAGTGCAAAAATTCGAAAGGAATTCGCCGGATGCGGCCAACGTGAATTGCGGAAGTTCGCGCGACGTCCGCTGGAACTATACGGCGTCGCGATCGCGTCAGAGGAAAAGAGACGGATGATCGAGAAACGAAAATGGCGACGCGTGCACGGTGCCGATAATTTTCCGTTAGGTTCGTCGGTACGTTATTATTTTTCGTGGACAAGGAGAAGCTCAAACGGGAACAGTGTCGGGGGTTGGTCGCGTGGACAGTTGATCTCGGGATTAGGATCGTTTCTTATCGGGTGATCGCGTGAAGTTTCGTCGGTTGTGAATACCTACGGCCAACGGGGAAAAAGAAGGTGTACACACACTTTTTGCGTATGGTTTTTAAACCGCGGGGACAGCCTGGTTTCGCCGCGAACCATGCATCCAGTGTGAGGCCCCGTCGTTGGCATGACGAGGGCGGCCACGTTTTATCCGTTTCGTCCGTTTCATCGTACCGTGCATCGTGAATACCGAGCGGACGAGCTGCTATGTGCCCCGTAAAGTGCATCGGGTGAAATCTAGTTTTTCCCGTTTTGAAAGACTCGCGGAACTGTGCGCGAACGGAGACGACATCCACCATGGCGGTGAATCCGCGTGATATGGACGGTTTTATGCCGCTCCTGTCAACGTCGGATATCAAGAAGAAGCTGCACGTTGGCAGCTTGCTTTACAACTACCTGGCCGATTCGAACAAGAGCATCGAGTGCCAGGACATTGGACAGTTCATAGATAATATCATACCGTGGCTGAGCAACGGCAATCCCAAGGTATGCTGACATTCCGAATTCTTTACAGACGACTCCCCCTACCCCCATCCCCGAAATTAATCGAAATGATCGAACCGCATCATCGACTCGCCGAACTTGTTCAGCTGATTCGTACGATGAAAGTCATCGTTCGCTCTCTTTCCCTCTGTAGCGGCGCCTTTGTACATCACGAGAACGTACGAGGATCGTTCTTGTCAAACGGTTGATTTCCCTGCCTTTTTAGGACCTGCATTGACTCCGTCTGTACCGAATAAAGGTGATCTGGTATGTAAACAAGACCGTTAAAACTCGACCTCCAGACTTTTCTATTCGACGATGTTAATACGTGCGGAATATACAGGATACTTTTGTAGAATTGTTTAATAACATTGTTGGATCGGTTAACGATAAGAACGATTAAGGAATCGTAGAAATGGAGGGGTGTGCCGGGTGACAAACTGGGTAGATTGTGTGCGTAGCAGTGGTGCTCAATCGGGAATTTTTGCGAGTAGTCGATCATGCTAACGACAAATGTATTTAATTTTAGAGCCGTTATTAGTGCGTGCACGCAAATGTGGCCGATTACCAGTAGATGACAGTTGTAAGTGTAGGACTGACTTGGCCCCGGACACAGTATTTGTGTACATTTTATTTTTGTCGACCTATATATCGCCGTGCACTCGAAACTTTCTACGCTCGATACTCTCGAACGAACGATACGATTGCGAGACGGCGACCAATTTGTAAATCAAATTCGGCTCTTCGCGTGTAGGATTCGCGGGAGATTAGCAGCGGAAAATATGAATTTTTTGCCACGCGGGAAACAGGTGCGAGGATCTTGCGAAACAATTGTCCCCGCGACCTTTTTCCATTGCTCAATCCACAGGGAGATCCGTCGATCCGATTTGCTCGTATTATCGTTCGCTGGGTAGGTTCACCCTTGGAAAGGTTAGGCCTTTAGAGAATGGGCGGGAGATTCAAATTGGTTCAACCTCGTGACTAGGTTTCACATTTTATTTTACAAGAAGGGTTGAAGATATTCAGATGACAGTTGGGCTATGCTGTAGCTGCACTTTTGATGTCTTGTTACGAACAGTTTGACCATTGCTCCTTTGTTCGTTGTCGGTAGAATATTTTATTCAACGCTTTTCTTCTGTCTCGAGGACAAATGTCATCGATGCAACTAATAAACGGTAAATGTATGATTATAATGAAAACATCACATTATTTGACATCGACAAATAAATACTTTTACGGTGATACCTTATAAGGGCAAAGATTGCATCTGTTCGTGCAATTCTGGAAAATGCTATTAGCATGCTCTTAAGGGAGATATTTATAATAATTGATACAGTATTCGATTAACAATTATTTTTCAATGTGTACTTTCGTAGTACTAGAAGGGTTGAAGATATTCAGATGACAGTTGGGCCATGCTGTAGCTGCACTTTTGATGTCTTGTTAGGAACAGTTTGACCATTGCTCCTTTGTTCGTTGTCGGTAGAATATTTTATTCGACGCTTTTCTTCTGTCTCGAGGACAAATGTTATCGATGCAACTAATAAACGGTAAATGTATGATTATAATGATTGGGAAAACATCACATTATTTAACATAGACAAATAAATACTTTTACGGTGATACCTTATAAGGGCAAAGATTGCATCTCTTCGTGCAATTCTGGAAAATGCTATTAGCACGCTCTTAAGGGAGATATTTATAATAATTGATACAGTATTCGATAAACAATTAACAATTATTTTTCAATGTATACTTTCGTAGTATTTTAAAGATTGAATCTTCAAGGTCATCGCCATCGACCGCCGCTCGAAAAGAAATATTTTCAGCTGCAGTTCTGAATTGCATTACCCCAACGCATTCGAGCAGACCTCCAACCCACCAGGTCTGAATGTTTCAGTGACAAAGTGCAGTTTTTTATCTTGATGCACCTCTGCCAGGGGCAAGTGGTTCTCAACCGGATCACATTCTCCTCACTTTAACCCTCGAACTCTATAGTTTAATACTATTTTCGTCGGTTTTATCAGGATCTATAAAAGTTGCGCCTCGCTCGCGGAAACTGGTCCCGCGAACTATTCCGTTGCACCCTAAACGATTAGGTTTCCCTCGTTTGAGGTTCGCCCCCCCTCCCTCTGAAATCAATATCACGACCTTAGTTTTAATAACGTTGCTCGCGTGACGGAGCCTCGCAATTGCAACAATCGCCAGCACGCCATGTAAACGATTATTTACAACAGAATTCGCCGACCGGTTCTCCTCTCCTCTTCTACCACGAAACCGAGCCCGGTTCCACCGGAGCCAACCATTAAGGGAAGAACTTTCACGCCATGTACGTATCCGTGTCCTTTGGCGCAGTATGTCACGCGGAGTATGTCGCGGAAAGACGTTCGTGTTTAGCCGGGAGCCCATTAAGATCGAGCTAAATGCTCGCTGGTAACAGCCGGAGAAATACCCGACCCGGTGATACCTGAAAGTGAAACCTTCAGAAACACCGTTTGCCGGCGAAATATTGGCCTAATCATTTAGAACCACGAGACACGTTGCCCAACCATGCTCCTTCTTCTTCGAATCCGCCTGTGTGATAATAACATATCAGAACTTACAAGGAAACATATTCGGTTCATACAAACCGATCTCGATGAAACGTATGGGAGATATACAGTGACTCCCACTAATATTCGGACACTCTTAAAAAGACGATAACTGTTTTAATATTGTACTATACGATTTGAACATTTTTTTAGAAGCTAGAGCAATTAGTTTGCTACAGGATGCGAAAAAAGAATTTTGTCAAAAATAGCAATTGATCGGAATTATAAGAAAATACCGAAACTTGCATTTTACAACTTTTTTATGTGGACCTACGTTGGAAATTTAAAAAATACGTTTTATAGACCTGTGTCAATAAAACATATTCTGAAAATTTCGTCAAAATCGGTCGACGTTGCAATGAGCTAGGAACGTTTAAATATGTTAAAAATTGCAGATTTTCACGATTTTCGACCTTCAACTGCAATAAATCTAATGATTCTTGCATCTTTCAATCGTTATCGTTGTTTTCCACATCAGCCGATTGCGATGAAACTTTCACAGGGCATATAATTGACATAGATCTACAAAACGTATTTTTAAAATTTTCGATATAGGTCCACATAAAAAAGTTGTAAAATGCAACTTTTAGTATTTTTTTTATAATTCAGAGAAATTGCGATTTTTCACAAAAATTTTTTTCGCATCCTGTGGCAAACTAATTGCACTAGCTTGCCAAAAAAATTCAAATCGTATAGTACAATATTAAAAAAGTTATCATCTTTGTAAGAGTGTCCGAATATTAGTGGGAGTCACTGTAGTTCTTCGAAAAATATTTGATACGTGTTTTTTTGATCGGCCACCATCCACTTTGAAGGGGTGAAAACAGCATCCTCGTAGTCGGGGCTGAGAACTGTTTCTGAGATATCTCGGAAATCAGAGGTTGAAAAAAATTGAATTTTTCTTTAAATTGTGCGTTTTTTAATGGGAAATGTAATCGTGCAAGAAAATTTTCACAAAAGTTTTTTGTTTAAACAATATATTAAAAGTTTGATGTTCTTTTGCAGTTTTTCTTATTTATTGTTGGTTCATTTTTATGCAAATTCGGAAGTGTGATCTTTGATCCAAAATAGGGGGTACGTGTTTATTATCGATAAACGTGCAAAAACATGAAAAATTATAATACACGTATCCCCTATTTTGGATCCGCACCCTGTATATTCGCAGCAAAAAGGTTCCACAACCGTTTATGAATAATTAAAATCTATAGCGTATTTAATAGCAATTAAAGTAGAATAGTAAATGAGAAAGAATAATAAACGGATTATAATTGAATTATAATTGGTAGTCGAGGCCTCGTACTTAATTATACGTGGACCCAGCTAAAACATAATTGCCCCGTGGCAGGTGTGCCGTTAATTAGAAATTTAGAGTCGGCTGTTCAGGGGGATTGATTTGCGACGTTTATTTTCGGTGAACGCGTGGTTTGTTTTTCGTTATTAATTAGAACGTGCCAAGCCAGCATTAATAAGGAGACCTGCAACGTGTCCAGAGATAAGTCCCGGCCAGGAACCATTGCCAAAATGTATATCACGGGTAATGATAACGGGACTTTTCCCATTATCTTCCATTCAGGGTTTGATCCGCCCACTCCGACGCCAATTGGCCCGGAAATTCAATTCCATTCGCGTCTCCAGTACAATTGCTTCCGCGACTGTTCCAAAGCGTGCGGACATTCAGGAGAAAGTCGCCAAAGAAAATTTCGTGACAAGAACCGATAACTTCGCAATCAAACTAACAATTCAATGTAACGATGATCGATCGTGTAGACCATGCTGTCTGCAATGCCAATAACAATTCTATAACAGTATTACGGTGGTTTCGGCATTTTATTTCGCATAAATTTCGGAGTCTAGTACCGCGGCAACTCCGTAACGCCGCCGAAGAAAACAGGGTCGACCTCAAGGCGTCGGTTACGAGTTGCTACCAATTCGGTTAATGGGAATGGGCCCGGCTGACGTCAGAGCACGTGAACGCCGCAAAATCGACGCTAACCAAATTTCGTCAGGCAATATGCTTGCGTCATGGTGTCCGAGCACAGCGTACGAAATATAACAGAAAAGTCTCTCGCCCTTCGTCATGATTAGCTCGGTGGCCAGGCTAAACTTTGCCGGTGTAATTGAATTTCTTCCATAATACATGAACCGTGTGCCCCCTTGTGCACACTGCAACGGACACTTTTCACCGGGCAGTGCACAGGAACGCTCACTAAACAGGCATATTTATAACGTACGGTTGCCCGTTCACTCCTATATTTAGCGTTCGCTTTTTATTGTTGTACCGTTTCTGAGAAGTGACTAGTAAACCGAGGATCAGATCAAGTTCGATGCACGCCGGGAACTATGGGAAAACGTGCCGAACTGCGGGATATTTCGTTTCACTTTCGCCCTGAGTCTATTCTACCCTGAATGTCGATCTCGATCGCTTCGGGAGAAATTAGGTTCTCTACGGATTAGTGCAACTTCATACAGGGTGAACCACGAGTCGTGATCGGTAGAGATTACTCCGTTATCAGCAGCCCGATCGAAAATGTGTTAATCAAATACAGCACGGTTTCACGTGTTTGTAGCAAATACTGATCACGATTCGTCGTCCACCCTGTATATTAACTCATACCTTTGTGCTCCAAATGTAAATTATTCAGGAAAGTGTACAGCAATTTTGTCGACAAGAATAGTAACCGTGGATTATAGAGGTCTACTCCCACCACTAGCTCCAATTTGTTTCGATAACAGAGAAAGTGGAAATAATTGAAAATGCACTGTGACGTGGTGCACGTGGAATTAGGGGCAGTTTATGTCATCGTTTTACCGATTTCGAATTTGTTGATGAGCTACATACCTCCGAAGTTGGGCAATTATAAAATCAAAATTCTAAGATTAAGTTATCCGTCGAAAATGTTCAGCTCTGGATCATTCGAGGAACTTTTCTCGGTAATTAGTCCGAATATCCAACGTAAAAAGAGTCGTTAGCATTGTTTCCAGTTCTCGTTAGACTGCTTTTGAAGAACCGCGACTGGGTAATACCAGAGAAGACAAAGTTAAGATATCGTTTAACGGATCCTTGGGTCCCAACATCGGTAGCCGCGTCAGCAACCGAGGAAACCAGCATACTCACGCATCATTATCTGGTGACACTTGTTGCTGGCAGCCTCGTTATTAGCTCGCAAATGTCCGCAGCACGCGAAGAGACCGCGTTTTATTCGCTGAAAGGTAAACGGAGTCAAAGCACGCGACTCGCCTTCTTCGAGTACCTCGCGACGAAGTCAAAGCAGTCGTCCGGGATTTGATCTGCATATTTATGGCGTATGGAAACGTGATAGCATTCGATCGAATATATTTTACTCGCCAGTGAATGATCGTCTTCTCTCGAACTTCCTCAGGCTGCTAATTAGTAACGATTTATGTTATCTCGCAGAGAAGAAAGCTGCACTTTCTTTCGCAATTGAAAACTTTGGAAAGTTTGTGATTAGTTCGTCACCCTGCAGCTTGTTAATAAATATCATACTTTCCAGGTTTTAACTATTGATTGGACGGTTCGATTGATCTGTGTGCATGCGCCGCACACCAACCTCGCCGAGACGACTTAATTCGTCACGCTAGTGATACGTAATAAATGCCATAATTTGCGGTTTATGATGATTGATGATCTGCGGAGAGACTTTCTTCGGTGAACAGGCAGTTTCACTGGAAAATAAATCGTCGAGAGAAATGCAGGAAACTGGATGCTTTTGGTTAGTACATTTGAAGTTAGTCGAAGGGTACAACTACACGACTTGAAATCAGCGTTTTCATGATTCGGTGCAATCTTTGACGTAAGAGCCGAGTTTCATCTCAGAGGGTAGCAGGATTCTCCACTGACGAGTCAGCCGTGTCTGGCCGGTTAACAGGTTCAGACAAAAGAGGACGTCAAAAGGATCATAGCTTCGAACAGCCGTCTCCTTGGTAGAGGGTGCATCAAGAAGGTTTGCAGATTGCAGGCTGTTCTTAATTTTCGGCAAACTCGCCATTGTCGCGGTGTTGGCAGAGAGCCTGCTGGCCGGTACGTGATCAGCCTCCCAATTTCGGCCCTATCGATCAGGCTTGAAGAAAGTTACTTCTGCTGCGGTTCGTTCCATCCCTCTCCGACATCCTCCATCTTCGACCGGCTGGCATCGGCATTGAACTTTTGCGAGTCCTGTCTGGTTCGAGTCCCTTGCCGCTAAATTCAATTTTGAGCTCCAGGGAGCTCGGTTTGGTGCTGGATTCAGGGAGCAGTCCGATTCAATCAGGCTTGCAGCCTACCTCTTAGGTCCATCGTTGGGGTTGAATTTAGATCTGGTAGAGTTTGATGGGAACTCGATAATATCTTATTTCGTTTGTAGACTGTCTTGGCTCCGTAATGGCGGCTGTCTAGGGAAATTAATTCGCTACTCCCCAAATTTTCGTAAACTTTGTCACCACAATTTATCAAATGCTTTCTGAAATTAGAGAGAGAGATTTTAAAGAATCATCAATTTAAGATTGAAGATTAAATTTACTGATACATGCAGGCGTGCAACCTATCTCCCAGCAGGACGTCGCGTTATATTATCCGCAGCGTGCTTCATAAGCCTAATTGATTCTGCAACCAGTCTCAAGTCACGTAAAAATGCAATGACGTAATAAGGAAGAATGTATACGGTCGCGACCGGAGCGCGGCGAATTCTTCGCATGCAATTTCGACTTTCATCGAACCCGACCGTAAATATCGATCATAATTGGTTACAACAAAAGCAAGATAAACCGCAATGCGTCGATTACGCAATAAGTATTAAATAGCTGCCGGCATAATAAATATCGATTGCAGCTCTGTACCGTGGCACGCCGACTGGAATATGTTCAGATTAATAAATCTCGGCTTCACCGAGGAGAGAAACCAAGATAAATGATTTTCTATCCGTTTCCAGTGCAGACATCCGTTTAAATCCTTAACTTGCTAATGAACTTATAAAAACCGGACTCTTGAAAAGAAAAACCTGCCGTGCGTACGTCATCGACCGATTTCATCCGTGTCTGACCACTACAGTGAAAATCTACTTATTCTTAGAAAAAAGGAACTCTAACTATACTAATTAAAATGCTTGGAGTGGACAGAAGTTATTTGGGTCGTTTACTGTCTGCGAGGTAATGGGATAGTTGAACGCGTGTTCTAATTAACTATTTTGTTTGAAGTTTAACAATTTACGAATGCAGTATATAAATAACAAATTTATTACGCCATTGATCATTTTTGAAAATTGATAAAACCTACGGCAGCCGTGGATCCTTGCATATTCTGGATCGCTAAAACAACAACGAGTTCAAATCTGACGAATTCCTCGGTTGCCATGAATAAGCATAATCGATGAAGCATCGGCGTCAGGGGAGAGGGATGAAGCATTTAGGATTCCGCGGAGTATTATGTGGATATTTATCGATTCTACGACGACCTTTCGCCGGTGTTATCGAGCGATGCAGCCGCAAGGTGCACCGGAGGAGACGTTATGCAAGTGACAATGTGTGCGTTCGCGGTGCATGTGCAAAAGCATCGAGATCACCGTCATGCGAGGGTGATGTCATGGTTTAAATTCGAAAAAGGAAACGTTCGCTGCGAATGAAAAAGGAAGAAAACGAGCGAGATAGAAAGAGAAAGAGCGGGACAGATATATATCACGGCAGTTTACGTTGTGTCCTGTGTCCTTGACATCGATACCAGCGCAACGATACCTTGGAGAAAAAATGGTGCAGCTGAGATCTGCCATAACAAGCCTCATTGTGATCCAATTGCGCCGTGGCGGTCGAATGAAAGGGATACAGGGCACACGGAAATTACTATCGGAAATATTCCTACTACAAAAGATAAAGACGCGCGAAGAGACAGGAAACGCTAGAAGGAAAATGGCGCGAGATAAACCGAAGCCAAAAATACCGCAGAAAACAATCGTCCGGAAGATAAAGAAGACGACGAGGCAACGGCAGAGTAAACAAGGCCCGCAGCAAAAAGTGAAGCGCGTCTAATCTAAATTAGAACAAACGACGAGAATCACTGCTTAAATGAGTCGAAAGAGCAATCAAACAGATTACCGTTGGCGGAGCATTGTTGGACCCGAGTTGCCTCGAGGTTTACGACGATAATCGCGATGTGAGACACGTCGAAGACGTCGCGACCATAAAGGAGCAAACGGCGAAATGGAATGAACGCTCTATTCGTCATCCGCCGCGATGGCGCCTGGTGAAATGCATTTCGCTGCGGAAGGTGCAACCTCCCACGTGGTTTCGACGGTTTTAACCCTTCGGCCCTGATGCGGCGTGAGTCGTTCGCGAGTCGGAACGATCGACTACATTTACAACAAGACAAAGAGAAGAGTTCTGAAAGAAGGAAAGAAGAGAACGAATAGAATTTGTAGAAAATGCAAGCCTGTTTGCAGGAATATACAAGAATATATAAAAATATACAATAATGTACAAGAATATACAAGAATCTATAAAAATATACAATAATGTACAAGAATATACAAGAATATATAAAAATATACAATAATGTACAAGAATATATAAAAATATACAATAATGTACAAGAATATACAAGAATATATAAAAATATGCAATAATGTACAAGAATATACAAGAATATATAAAAATATACAATAATGTACAAGAATATACAAGAAAGTGCAAAAATATTAAAAAATATACAAGAATATATAAGAATATACAATAATGTACAAGAAAATGCAAGAATATTCAAAAATATACAATAATGTACAAGAATATACAAGAATATATAAAAATATACAATAATGTACAAGAATATACAAGAATATATAAAAATATACAATAATGTACAAGAATATACAAGAGTATATAAAAATATACAATAATGTACAAGAATATACAAGAATATATAAGAATATACAATAATGTACAAGAAAATGCAAGAATATTCAAAAATATACAAAAATGTGCAAGAACATACGAGAATATACAAGAATGTACTAAAAAAGCTACTGGAGCATACGAGTCCCGGTTTTAAATATTAATACACGAGCTTCAGACTCGATATACGTTCACCCCCAGATAGATATCAGGTCAGTCCATAAGTTCGGTCGTATTTGAGTCATACGTATGATTCACCGTGACCCTCCATGATTCACCACGTTTTCGATTAATTCTCAAGTCGATACCCAAAATATATACGCGTAGCTATTAAAAAATGTGGTTTCAGCAAAATTTAATCAGGTCCGACGATTTCTGAAAGAATAAGTCAGAAGATCCAAATCGAGAGAACTCGGGTCGAAAGGGTGAACGGACCCTGCTCCCAGTTTTGGCGACTATAAGGCCAGACGACCCGCCCACGCGTAGTCGTGGCTTCGAACGATCTTCGAACCGTGTGCACGTACGATCTATTGTTGTCCCCTGTTCGTGATCTACTTGACGCCGGGGAAGAGGTCGCGTTGCTAGAGTCTTCTTTCAGACGAACTTTATGCGCTAGCTGATTCGCCAGATAGGGTTCAAGGTGCGTTGCTATAGTTGGCTCTCTCATCGACCACGACGACCACGCTAGCCATCGATCACCCGTTGATCCTTGACACACAGTTTTTGTTCCTACGAGATCAGCTCTGCCTGGCTCTCCGTCAGCCAGCCCATGATTGGATTAGCTGATGATCTTCGCTAATTGAACAGTTAATTCGTCGCGCTACCGGTCAGCCGTCTTGAAACTCGCGGAAGATCAGTTGTTGGGACAATTGAACCTTTCAGTTCGCGTCTCTGATGCTGCAATTGCGAGATATTCTATTTTGATATCATCAGAAATTTTTCTACAATTTTTGATAGGTGGAAAATCGATTTTTGTGCGTTCCGTTTACTTGGATTTTTTGGGAGACGATTTTCTTAGGGTCTTGGGATATTTGGACCTTTTGTTGAATAATCCTGATGCAATATAATTTTGAAAATTAATTTTTGTGAGTTTCGCTTATCCTTTGACCCTTCCGGTGAACGTCTAATAATTTGTGAATTATAATTAAGGGACACGAAGTTCGGCGAGAGTTTCTTTCATTTCATGTACCACTGACACGCTCCGTTCCTCAAGATTCACTTTTAAACGCTTAGCTCTCTCCGCTTCCTTTGCTGGTTGGGTTACACCCGTGGTTAACAAGTCGAACGTTCAGCGTTGAACACACGAGCGGATTCGAGGGTGAACGAACTGTTTCCTTCGAGAGGACAAGCCAGATCAATATAGAAAGTGCAAGTGTAGCTGTTGGGTGGTGCATTTATCGCCGGTTCTACCCCTAGCTCTCAGAGGAAACTCGGCGATCCTTCTTTCCTTAAAGCTCGAGCTATAACGAGAGTTAAATCAAGCCTGACGCCACCCTCAGCTCAACCACACGTTTACTACAATATTCACGAACAACACCTCTGCAAGCTATAAATATTTTCTACATACTATACTTCTAAATTGCCTCCTCTGAAGTTCGACGGCACAGCAATTTTATTGTTACTAAAATGTTTAAAGCGGGAACTCCGCTGTTAGGCTATTGTAAAGTATAATCAGAATTCTGTGAACTTCAAATTTGTAATTTAAATTTGTTCAAAGCATTTCCAAAAAATTCATTTTAATTGATTCGATTCAATTCTATCATTGTCATGAGAAATTTCCAGGGGCAAAGAACTGAACCTACCAACGCTGATAAAAATTTGTGGTTCTGATAATGGTTCGGCAAACATTTCATAGAGATAGAGAGGTTAATGGGTCCACCTCGTTCGACGTAACTCGATACCACAAGCCGAACCGAGGCGTTAACGTTGAAAAATCGTTCTCGAAGTGCACGCAGTTGATCCAATGTCAACGTGTCTGCGAAACCGTCCATTACTCTGCGGCGACGGTTTAAATACATTTAACGAACCGCTATACATAGGCATATAAACCTATTTTAGTTGCCGCGGGGTAAACGTTCTCTCAGGGCTGTCGTCTGGCTGTGACATCATTGCTCAGCGCCGAAGCTTTTCGTTTTTTTCGCGCTGTCTGCCTGGCTTCCACATAATTAGCACACGGCCTGATCATTAACGGCATCGTGAGACTCGCGAGCTCGATCGTTCGCGATCTCTGTTACGCTGAAAACGGAAAAACAGCAATCGCGGATTTAGAGGAACACTGTTCAATTAATTTGCAATGCTTTCTGGATCTAGATCCACGTCCCTCTGATCCTTTGCAGAGATCTGGTTGTAGGAACCCGTTCCATAACAAAATGTAAAAATAATCAAATAATGTTATTTTACTTTGAATTTAAAAAATGAAGGAATTTATAACTATTCTGTCACAATGTTTCCTAGAAATTTAAGGGTTGAAATTGTCGAAATCAAATAAAACACGTCATTGTCGGAGGGTAGATTTCACGTGTCGGTAACATCCCACCCCTAACTCCCACGCATTAAGCGTTTTTAGCGGTTTCGCAGTCACTGGACTGGAACGTGTGTGTAATTCGCTCAAACCTCCGCAATTATGTGCTGATGACGGCGCGGCACAGAAAAAATAACCACCGCGAAGTAATCATTACGAGTGCGCAGAGAGGGCTCGCAGACGAAGCATAATTATGAGCGAGAGGGAGGGGAGAGCGCAAGAGGGGTCTACGATTTTTTCAGGTTTAAGGGAAGCTCACCAGCGGAGTTTATCTTGCGTGGATCAATATGCCGCTGGACCCTGCGGTGCAACATAAACACCCCCTGCGATGAGGAGCTTCCGCCCCCTGATACATTTAAATTCATACTGCTAATCAATTTCTGATTGATGTCGCCGTCTCGATTTCAATTTGCAGTGGCCAAATATAATTTCATACACCACCGAATTTTATTCGTACCTTGCCAAATATAATTCCAGCAGTTTCTTGGTATTTTTAGGATACGATGAAGAGCTTGCTTTAACTTTTTCATGAATTTCATTTCATTGAGGAGCTTGTAAACTTCCCTCCTTATTTTCCGAGCACTTCTCTTATCCTTGTTTAATTTCCACTTAATCCGATGATCTTTCTTTTCCTCATTACTTCTTCGTTGCTTCTACTCGTCTCCAGAAATTAATCAATTCAAGCGAAAACAATTTACTTAAAGAACAAGTAGGGTTAATATATTTTCTCACCGAACAATCTGCAAGTGATTGAACACTGCAGTCTCAGGTGACTCACCCTGCCAATCTCTTCTAAAATTAAACGACGAAGTTCCACGTGCACACAGACGACAATAGCCTTTAATGAAAAATTAAATCCTCGCGTATGCACGACGCTCGACTCCCACGAAAAATCGTGACGGGCATGAAACACCGGCAGCGAGTGTGTTAATTGATCCCTCGTCAGAGAAACCGCATAAGAGCCTTCTATGCCGAACAAATTACCCAGCAAACCTCGATCGTCTTGTAGCTCAATGAAAGACTCAGAATCAACGTCCCTGTAAAAAGAGGGGCGAAGAGTTCCTCTGCAGACAAAGCTGCGTCCACACTGAAGCAACAACTTTCAGTTGATGTATGTACATCCAGCTCTTTTTTACACGTTCTAGAAAGATGAAGAAGATAATGTAAAGTTGCTCGATGTTGCTTCAATGTGGACACAGCTTAACGGTCGCCGCAACACGGTCGATTTATAAAACAGAAGAAGAAGGAAAGAAAGAGAAGAAAAAACGTTTTGTTCTTGTTGCAGGTTGTTCAGAATGGTTTGGAGGCGCTCACGTTCTTGGCGGACCGAATGGGCCACGACTTCAAACCCTACGTCTCCAGCATAATCCAGCCGACGATAGATAGACTAGGTAGGTATTTCCTTATGTCGATCGTAAATACAATAGTTACTAACAAACTTTTGATGATTTCAGCGCACTGGTTCGAGCAATTGTTAATTAAACGCTATTTGCAAAATATCGCAAAATTCTCTTCCAACGTTTCGATCTTACTTTGGATCATTCTCAAGAAAATTAGAAAAATTGCATCTGTAAATTAACAGTTATCCTTATGTCGATCGTAAATACAATAGTTACTAACAAACTTTTGATGATTTCAGCGCACTGGTTCGAGCAATTGTTAATTAAACGCTATTTGCAAAATATCGCAAAATCCTTTTCCAACGTTTCGATCTTACTTTGGATCATTCTCAAGAAAATTAGAAAAATTGCGTCTGTAAATTAACAGTCATCTCATGTTTGTGCTGCGAAAATTTTAAACAAGAATAACCATTTTTACCTACTTGCTCAGTGTAAAATAATACATAATTTTTAATTATTATTTTAACGTAACCACGTGTTGATGCTAGGCCAGCAAACATGGTACTGAGGCAGCGTGCATTTGGAACAAATATAATACAATATCTGCAATGAACAAATATAATATATCTGCTGATATACCACAAAAATAAATATATGGTATTTCTAAATTAACATTCAAGTTTATTTGAACCACTTTATATACCACTAAAAGTATATGTAACGTAATGCAATATTACGAAGCCACGTAAGGAATTATTTAGAAAAATTCATCATATAACATTACTGATTCAGTAATGTTGCGTAATATTCGTGTATCTTAGCAGTTTCATACCTAAGATTTACGCTACTGTGTTTAATCGTATGAATTGTTTCTAATAGTATCCTCTGGTGTAGATTTTTTTCATGGTCGATAACTTTTGCATTTTCAAAATCAAAAGGGTTTAAAATTTTCACAGTACAGACATAAGATGACTGTTTTTTATTATATATATTAATTTTTCTAATTTTCTTGGGAAAGATCTAAAGTAAGATCGAAACGTTAGAAAAGGATCTTGTGATATTTTGCAAATAAAATCATTAAAAGTTTGTTAGTGACTGGGTAGGTGTTTCGAAACTTTCCTTTTCCCTGTTGCCATTTTGTCAGTTCGTCTCCGGTTTGTTCGTAAATTATTCTTAATAAAGGAAACTGCCCCGCTACCTTCGGCATCCTTCTGCTTCAGTTCGCTGCGCGCCGAAGGTAGTTATGAAACTGTCGATGACTATACACTCCGTGTCTCTGTAACTTTATCGCCGGCGATACCTAGTCCCGGATTAAACTATGATAAAAAGAAACCACCTGGACTGTAGGATCGCAGACAATATCTAGCTGTCGAGTCGGTTTTCTGATACTGATTCTAGAGTAAAGATTTACTGTTCGATTTGAGGTCTCCGGGTCTTTACACTCGCGTAATCGACCTAAATACATAAATGGTCCTGAAAATTTAATGGTAGAACTTCTATTTACGTATTTAATAGTAGAACTACTGAATGCTATTGCGCAGGTTACTAGCTTGTAGTGCTTTCTCGGACCGAGACAGTTGCTTTTGTTTAATACATTCCCAGTTTCTGATTGTTCATTATTGTTCTATGAATAGAACTCTGTACTATCGTAAAATATTGGTTGAATGGGTTAATTGAACTTGAAGTAGAAAAATTCGCATGTTCAGCAGCATTCGAATAGCCTCGCAGTATCTGGAGCAAACGCAGCAGTAAAAAATGAGAATGACGTCATTCAGGACACAAAGGGTTAGAATGTCGAGGATAGATCTTTATATTCTGTGTATATTTGGCATCATTTTGACGAAGTTGGTCCAACTGCATACAACTACACGCTTTACGACCGCGTGCAGTAAAAAGAAACGGTGTGTTGGCATCAGAATTATGTCAACAGTAATATGCGTTTATTAAGTATAAAATATTAATATATTATCTCTCGTGCAAATTATTTCTTACCGTTTGTGTCGTCGAAATCGATACTGTAGAATCCTCTTCAATTGTTTTGTCCTTGGCCCTATTTCAAAAGGGTAAGTTGCTTTCGCGAAATTTTATGCACTCGTAGCACACAAAAATTCAGGATTAATTTCGGGAAAATTATTGGGATCGTTCGTGAACGAAATGGAATTGTCCTGAGTCCTTTAGAATTCCACCTGCTAAACTGGGAATTCGCAAGAAATTCCGCAGTCCATATATTGCTCGTTAAATCACTCAGTTTTGGAGCATTTTCCAAGCTAAGTGCCAGAAAAAATGTCATCCGGTTCTGAATGAGAGCAATTAAACCGCGGAACTTTATGCGGGCTCCTATATTCCATAGATCGTTTTAGAAAAGTCGGAGCGAAGCGAAAAATTATTTTGTCGGTTAAAAAGCTCCTTAGAATAGAAATACTGCAATAATATAATAAAATGTCTAAAGTTCCGCGAGTGCCATGAATTTACCAAAGATCCTCAGTCCAGCAGTAATTCCGAACAGCTGACAAACAAGCTGAAGAAATAAAATTGGCGAGGGGCGATAAAGTCAGAAGCAGACACCCTGCATGCGAAAACCGTATTTCAGCCGTTTCGGAGCGTCTTATCGGTTGAACTTCATCGCTCACTCGCCGAGAGCGCCGGGTAAAATAAGCACGGAAGTTGAGCCGCATTCAACACGGCGCGATATTACGACCGAGATATAAATATACGGCGAAAACCGGTCTTTTGAGTTTTGTCCTCGGCCGCGTGATCTACGCGCGATCGCACGCGCGCGCAACTTGCTGTAACCGCTTTAATTAGGTGACACGGTATTCTTTGTTCCCGCAGGAGACAGCAAGGATGCGACCCGGGAGAAGGCTCACCTTGTGCTGCTTAAAATCATGGAGAAGGGCTGCATGTCGCCCCAACAACTCCTGGACAGACTGCGACCGGCTTTTGTTCATAAAAACGCCAAGCTCAGGGAAGAAGCCCTGATCCTTTTGACGACAACGTTAAACGAGTAAGCATCGCTTGGATTCTGGTCGCATGAATAGCGTCCCTTCTGAGCTGATCATATTTTACAATGGGACCTGAATGAGACCTTGCCTTATAGTATTGCGTCAAAAGAGAATTTTAGATTTGATAGAATAAATAAATACAAGATTCCTGATAAGATTGTACATAAATAATACAATGAAAGTTACTGGTGCAAGGCTTTCACTTCTGTAGAAGCATCAATATTTGAGATTGTCTGACCACTGAATGTTTTTACTGGGATCAAACATATCTTATCTCTAAAATAGCTTTTGGAAAAGTGTAAAACTACACCGTTATCGATATTTGTAAATGCCTGTCCAAGTGGAAGTAATCAGTAATAGACAAACACATGGTCCCAGTAAGTATACAAACTAACTCCTTGTGTCTTAAGTGTAGTATCAATTGCCATGCAGTTTGTATTTGAAAGTTATACAAGGCAAACACTCAACAAACACAAATCCTCAGTGCATAAATTAGAAGAGAATCGTGCAAAAGTGTATTGCAGTTAATGAGAAATCTACTCGTACACAGCATTAAGTCTGCATAATGGTTAAGATTATCTTCCAAGATTTGAATGGCCAAAGTATTCCAGATTTCTCAATCAGGTCCGGGCAAAAAGTATCAGCGTATTACCGTTGTAATTCGATTGGAACAGAGGAGACGCTTCGTGCGTGCCAGACTAATATCGCAAATTCCATTACAGGAAGAAAAAACATTTGATTCCTTAATTGCCACGATAAATCCTTTTTCAGGCATGGCGCGGACGAAATGATCCTGTCGGGCGTGATTCCAAGTATCGTGAAACTGCTCTCGGACCCATCCGAAAAAGTCCGGGAGACGGCGATGAACACGCTGGCAGACATCTACAGACACGTTGGCGAACGGTTGCGCGTGGACCTGCAGAGAAAACACAATGTACCGCAAGCTAAGTAAGTAGGAGATCGATCCATGGAAAGCCACGCTGAATGAATTTCTACAAAACGGTGGTACATACTACAGTTCACGACTTTGAACGTGTATTGACGATACACGTGTACACGTGTAACGGTTATACACTTGATTGAGTTCGTGTAATGTTTAATACACGTGTACCCCTATAGTAAACGATACACGAACCATCCGAACTACACGTGTACACGTGTCTTTCAGGTACACGTGAAATCGAGAACTCTAGTACATACCACTAATGATTCTCAGAAACAGTTGCACAAAATATCCTATTGTATCTTTTATTCACCTATTTACAAAAATTCACCTATTTACCTTTTTTATATATTGTAAAACGATTGTTTTGTTTTTGTCTGTGTTGCAAAATGTATTTCTTTGAAATGTCACGCTGTAATTGAAGCATAATTCGTAGATTTGAAATGAGAACTAAGAAGGGGTGAAATATTATTCTAGGATCTATTATGTTACTAAGTCTGAGGAGCGAATTAGGGTTAAACGAGTATATCAAATTCTGCATAGTTCCAAAGAAAGGAAACGCGAGAAATGTATGTGAGAGTTAAAACAATCAGAGCTAAGGGATCATCAAAAGAGGCTTGATTTTTTGTTTTAAACTTTTACAAAAATTGTCTGAAGTATATAAAAAACTGTCATTATAGTCGGTCACAGTATTAGATCACGCCTTAACTTCGATGATATTCAATACGTCAGTAAGCGATGAAGTCATTCCAGTGGGTGTTCCCTTATTATTTTGAGCATTGTTCCATGAGATAGTCTAGAAGCCTCACTTGCACAACTGCTGGTCTCTTGTCCGGTTGTTCAGGTTTAATTATTGAGCTATATACGTACTGCCTACCTAATTGCTAGGTTGAGGTATCATATACTTTAACTGTTGCCTCGTTAGATGACAGTTCTCCTGCGCAAAGCAACGTTTATAAAGAGTGTAATGATAGAGTGAATTAGAAACGTGGAAATTAGCAAAAACTACATAAACGATTAATTAAACGGCGGAAAAAATCAATGTACAATTTATGTGACACAGAAGGCTACAATTCTTTCATTATCTGTGCTATGATTAAGGTACGATTGGTTGAATTAAAGTGTAAATGAAAATGAACGAATAGTGTAGACGGATCTTTACATTCCCTGTATGATGTTCCAGGATGCTGTTGCTGATAGAGAAGTTCGACCAGCTGAAAGCAACCGGTAACCTGCTGCCCCTGGCGATGTCCTCGGACGGTGAGTAGAACGAAGTTGCTTTAGCGGCTGTTACACCATGAAATGAAGTCAGGAAAGTCAGAAAAAGCTTGCGGCACACGCGTGTCACCTCGCTCGCGGTAATGTTATTCAGTCTGTATCGTGCTGCCATCCATGAACACAATCGCGTGGCCGGTAAATGCCATCGCATTCAAGAAGAGACCCACCTTGTCTCTCTACCTTTCTCTCTCTCTCTCTCTCACCTGACGACCACGTTCTGCGGGCGCGCACGATGAATATTTAGCGAGGACCGCTTGTTCGCCAACGTGATAAGAATATTTACTTAACCGGCCACGGTAAAACACGGCCAATTTGAATTTAATTACGCGGTCCGGCCACGTTCGACTCCTGACTTCTGGTTCAATTGTCCTCGTGGTCGATGATCATTCTTGCCGCCGGCTTTTTCCTTCTTTCTTTTCATTCTCTCTTTTCGCGAATAACGGCTCGCCACCGTTTCGCGAGATTGATCTCCCGTACAAATTTGGGCGCAATTAGGGGACCACTGTTTCTGCACGAAATTCGCCAATTGAGCCGCTGGTTGGGAAAGAAACGGCAAAAACGGGCAATCAGCCCGGGGAACGTCTTGAAATTCAGGTTGCTCGGCGAGGTGTCTACGGGCGATGGTCCCAGCAAACTTGTAATGGTCACACATTCGTGGAATTATTCATAGAGATCCAAAATTATGGGGATCGATCGATTCTTATCCGATCCCATTAACGTTTCTTGCACTTCTTTGTACAGTATAATTAAGTGATTCGCGTACTAGCCCGCTGAAAT
Source organism: Lasioglossum villosulum (assembly GCA_963971365.1). Taxonomy (NCBI): domain Eukaryota; kingdom Metazoa; phylum Arthropoda; class Insecta; order Hymenoptera; family Halictidae; genus Lasioglossum; species Lasioglossum villosulum. Next base: position 22,098,497 of record OZ020503.1, on the reverse strand, counting down.
TCGTGTCTAAACCATTTGAGAGCACAGGTGAGATTGTAGAGTCCTACTTATATTTGTACCAGTCACATGTTTGTACAATTGTTCATAAAGAAAACTTCGATTTTGGAGGCTAGATCAATTTTCATCAAATAAGGATTTCTTCCTTTTTTCCACCGTACACTCAAGCGATTCTCAAGTTCATGCCTGAGTCGTCTCGGACTACAAATGAGATTATAAAGGACACTGAACACACTCATGATCGTTGTATGAGTCAACGATTTCTGTTCAGTTTATTTTTTCTTTCTGCGGACGAGATTAGAACAAAGGTGCTTGCTGTTAGAGAGATAGCCTCTTAAAATAATATAATAGGAGACTATAGAAAGGTTGACAATGCAGGAATGTAAAGAGGAGGCATTGTTTTTCCTTATAAATAGACTATTACCTCCGTGTATGTAATGCACAACTTGGGAGTGTTGTTGAACTTGTACAGAGTAGTAGACACTATTCTGCACTGTTTTATTGGCCGGCGCCCTGCCTCTTGGCCACGCCCATAGCAGTGACACACGCCTATTTTTACGGTGGAGTGGGGACGGCGATGTGCTCGTAACGAGGGAATACTGAAGAATATAAAATACATCATTAACCTGGCAAAATTAACATACATCAAATGAAATAAATTAGTATTATCTTCATCACATAGAATCACACTTAATTTTTATGAAACAGCATTTTATTGCGTAAGAGATTGCAGGTCTTAAAAATTGCAAAGAATAAAAAATGATCACAACATTCAACAAAAACGAACCTTGCCACGATCGTCGCCCACAGATTCTGAAAAATCATGGTTCCAGAGGCACAGCGGAGCAAGTTTCGCGAATCCTGCCTCGCATTACCCAATCGGACTCTTTCGTGTCTTTTGATCGAAACGTTGCATAAGTGGAGTCCCGCACCGTCGGGATTTTTTTTTTCGCGACCAGACAAAGATTGATTATACAATGGAATGCGTGTGCGCGCATCGTGAGTCATCGGGAATCTCGATTTGCCCGACCTTTTTCATTCCCCGTGTTTCTTTCCATCGACAAGTGGTGTTTCTTCTTTCGTTCGATTTTATTTGTCCCCTCTTCGTCGATTCCTCTTTTTTTCTTCCACTCAAACAGAACTAATATGCGAAGTATTCGATTGCCGGCGACACGTAATATTCGCAATCGAAATTTGAACAGGCCTATGGCAGTCTTACAATGTTACAAGGCCGCTCGTTTGGAGCTGGACGAGACGTTGGTCCGGTATGAATTACAGACACCGTTTGAAACAATACACCCGGCCGATATTGCACCGCGCGCCGTGCAGCTATCGGCCTATGTAATGTTATGTAATATCGCAAAGTCGATAAGAAGGATTAGCGATCGCATTGTGTTGCCACGATGAAGGAAGCCGCGGGATAATCTTTTAACTTCGGCCCATCGAGCATCCGAGTAATGTTGCTCCAAATCCATCGGAATTTTCGACAAAATTTCAGACAAATTGTACTATAGAATTAAATACAGTGCTATTCGAAAGTTGCAAATTTGATCGCAGGGAGCATTTCGTCGCGAATTTAATTTAGTACTTGCAGGAGACGAAACTTGATTTTATCGTCTGTCCAAAAAATGTATTTTCCTGTACCAGTAATTTCATTCCAATGAATTTCTGAGTCACCGCGAAGTCTTTCAATAGATCGTTTAATCAAAACGATATCCGCGTAGCTCTTTAATGTCCCAGCTTCGAATTAAGATACGATCTTACGTAAATAATTTGCATCTTAATGTCACATTGAAGAAGGTAGGTCACGGAACAATAGGCACGCTGCGACGTGCGAATATTTGTCTGGCGTTGTCCTCGTTCCATATTTTCCAACAGTAACAGAAAAACAGCTAACACGTATGTATATAAATTCGGTTTCGAATCTAACGAAACGCGCGAAACTTTCGAGTTCTCGTTCGGGTGTGATGTTCCTTTGATGTTCTCGCGGGTGAAAGTGTTTCGCCACGATATCTAGTGTCCTGGAATGCGAAAAATCCGGTAGCACGTACACGCGCGCCCGCGCGCTGGAAAAAAGAGCGAGTGGGATATAAAGATAGGAAACGATGAACCTTTTCGGTTCCGCGTATCAAATTCGTAAGTGGCGGTCGCGTTTAAGAACGTGGCACGTTCCTTCGTTCAGCGATCGTGCACGCACGCCGATCACGATTAGGTCATACATGGGCTTGGCAGGAGGAATTACGGCTCTTCGCTTGATTTCAGGTATATTAATAGAACGCCAAATTACCGTGAACAACTAACGAGCATCTTCCGCGTCTGCCTTCGACTCTTTTCCTGTTGAAAGTTCCTTCGAACGTTTGTCTACAGACGGATCATCCTTCGCGAGATTATACTCAATTTATTTCGCTCGAAAAATTAATTTTCTATTCATCTTCTCAACTTTCTTTTAATCAGTTATCCAAGAAAGCGTTAAAGCGCTAAATTAATTTATTAACGAAGCAATTACAGCCTCGTAATCACTGAAGCGTACGCTTCAACGCAATACCCAATTAGCGACCTTCGACGATCATTTTCATTCACGATTCCAACGATGAAAGCGCTTATGTCGCCGGAGTCGGAGCGTTTAGGACCGAATTCTTTCCCCGCGGATCCGTGTCGTGAATTCTTTGTCGGTTTCGTGGAATCTCCGCACAACAAGCCAACGGTGTATCCTCGTATACGACACGGAAAGGTTGAACGTACACTCAAGCAAAGGAAAAATTTGCATAAGCCTCGTTCTCGCTCTCTCTTTCCCTGTGACCCGCCACGGGACTCGTGTTTGTCAGAGGTTCGCGTTGAATCGCGATTACACTATCCGATTTCTCTGGCGCTTAACGGTACCGTGCATTATTCAGCCGTGGATTTTCTACAAACCAGTCCATAACTCCCTTAAGGGCTCGTTCGGACGGTCTATCCATCGTGGATCCATGGGAAACCACGAGTTCCGGGCAAACTTGCATCTAAGAAGAAGTTTCTTAGGCAAATTGTACCACCAACCCGAGATCTCGTTTAAATTCATCACAGTTAAAGTACCGCACAGATTATTCCACAGGATCAGTGTCAAATCACGGAGCATAGGAACAGTTTCAGGACTCCATAGCCCTCCTCCTCCCCTGTAGCTAGAACTTTCTACAACGGACATGTTCATCGACAGTTTAGAATAAATCAGTGCACAGCTTGGCTCGTAGGAATTTAGGTCTCGTTTGTTCTATCAATCTTCTCTCTAGAAGATCAATACCGGATTCGACGCGTCTTCTAAGACTTCCGCAGCTCCAGAGGATCTTACGATCCTCGTTCTGGCTTCTCGTAGATGACTATCCCCTGCCAAAAGAAAAAACTATCCCCTAACTGTCTCTGCCAATACATCAGCTCAGTCGAGCGGTACTCGATCATGCTCGCGGCCAGAAGCCTCGATTGCTTCGATCCGCTTTACCAGGGCCGCATTTAGGTTTCCATAGGCTGCGGACGCTATCGTATCCCCTTCTTCTATCTAAAAAGATAATGTTTCTCATTCCGAACTGAATGTGTTCCTACATTTACTTTAATTCTTGGATATTGATTGCAAAAGATACATCAGTGATCCAACATTGACGGGACAGGATCGATGAAGATCTCGCAGGATCGGGATTGAAGGCAAGACAAGGCGGCCCTGGTTGTCTTGCGTTTTTCGCCGGCAAACACGATCGGAATCTGAATAGGTGTATTTCTGCATCGCACACCGGTTTTCTAGCGACACGCCGGGATTATTCAGCGGCGCCCCGTTCACCGATCGATCGAAATTAGCACCCACACCGCCGCTAGATCGCTGCTCGATCGCGTTGTTGCTCGACGGCGACCTTACCCTGAGGACAGCGGTGTCCCGGGACGCGTGTGTACACGTGCGCCGCACGAAGTGAAAGGTGTGCTGCAGGGTGGCGACGCAAGATTTATACTGATGCGGTGCAACGGCACCAAACACCGTTTCTCTCTCTGCTACCCGCGATCGGAGATATTAGACAGGGAATAACGCTATGCCGCCGCCAAGATGCCCTTTTTATCCGTACGACAGGGGCCGCGACTCTCGCTGACATTCCGCTCTCGCTGCGCGTTTGTGACAAAAGGTCTGAGACACCGTCGTCGCCTCTTAAAGTTTACCGAGCGCACACGGTTAGCGAGTCGCGACTCGCAGCGGCGCAAGGTTTCGGTAAGAGAACTGGAAGGATTATGTTTTGATTAGCTCGTGAAAATTCTTCAACAACCCGTTGATCCTCCAGTTGGAACAAGTCCAGTCGTTGCCCGTTAAAAACGCGAGGTTTAGCCACGGGCTAACAAACTCGTAGGTTCAGCCAACTCGACGGTGTATTCTATCTTTGTTCAGCTGATCGCGGCCGGATTCTGCCGTCAGCCTCCTTCCCACGACGCGTTGATTATTCACTCGCGCATTCTTGATGGTGGAGAGACTTCCTAGGCTGAATCTGCATAAAGTCGGAGGATACGGTCCCGTATGCTTTGAGGAACGTACGTCGTCGACTTCCTCGACGCGAGATTGCACGATAGGAAGAGCTGTCTGGCTCCTAGTGCGAGCCTCTCGACGATCTTCTTGAAGCACAGACGATCCTCGTAGAATCGTTTTGAAATAGTTTAAGGGTTGCATGCATCAGAGTCGCGCTGAAGATAATTATGAAATTGGAAGGAGAATCGGCAGGAAAAGAAACAGCAGGAACGAGCGTTTTCATTTTCATTTCGCGCGTGTCGGCCCGGTGAGAACCGGGCTTTAGAAACCGGGTACGAGCGGCGAATAAATTACGGATAGAAAACGCTCGGCGGTGGCGATTCTTTCAGAAAATCGTACGCAGCGTCGTCCGTCATTCGTCGGTGAAAGTACGGGCCGTTATTTATTGTTCCCGAGGATCGAGACCGCTTCCGATTTCCCATCGACGGGGTTCTGAACAAGTTCGAGAGGAGCTCGCCGTCTCGTTTCAGCGTCCCAACGGAATTCCCGATGGTTTTTCTCGCGCGGCGACGATGAAAGGGAGCCGAACGGTAGCTGGTGGGGGGCACGGAGACAGATAGGGAAAAAAGGGGAAAACGGGAATGCCGATTCCACGGATCGGTCATTAAATGTTGCTCAAAGAGGAATCGCCCACGCGATTCGAACGAGACTGTGAAGGCGATAATGGTACCCTCTGCGCCTTGCGCAAGAACAACGCGAGTACGGGACGCTTAGGCGAGCGTGTTATCGCGCGGCAGCGAGCTTTTATCAGTCGAGTTGTTAATCGAGGGTCAAGCCAACAATTATGCGCTAGTTAGAGTGATTTGGTCACCTTGTTCTCAGCAGGCGGAAGAAACTCTAGAAACACTTATGGCCGGTGATCTGCATAGTTATCGAGACCTTTTTTTTTTGTTTTTTTTTTGTTTAAGGGCGGTGGGGGAATGCTGCTTATGCACACCCCCCGCAGATGGTATTTGGGGGGTAGTGTCGGGCTCGGTTCTCCTATGGTTGTTAATTGGAGATTATCATGGCCTTGCCAAAACACCATTACCGACTAAACCCCCACCGCCCAGGTCTCACCAGACCTTCTTTCTCAACCTTTTTGCACGGAATAAGACACCCGGTGGCCCGCTATCCGCATTCATCGGGTGTATTTCTCCATGCCCAAATCCACTCCTGTTCTTTGCTTTCCAATAGTTATCGAGACCTATGCTCCAGATACCGATGTGGGTCATAGATTTTTCTCCGAGATCCCGAAAAAACCGGAAACTCGGTCGATTGGATCGCCATGCGTTTCCCCCCTGCGGGTCACGGATTTATGATCGCGTGCGTACCGGGAATATTGGTAATTACCGGGGCAATTAACATACGCCGTGGACCGAGTGGGTCGGGCGATACGTCTTTTCGAATCGGGGAATTTCAACGCCTTAAGCGGTGTCCCCGACAGCTCGAGAAACGATTCGAACGTCGTATAGCATCCTTAGTCCACGTTATTATTAGTCCGTGCGTTTCCTGTTTCGTCCCGCTTCATTTGCATAAATGTACATGCACGTGTTTCGCGTACCTACACTTACGTGGCAAACCGTTGTAATCTGCCGGCAAAGTAGGATCCTGTTTTCTACGTTTCCATATTTTATTGCCGATTCTTATTTGCACTTCCAAGCGTTATTCTGGATCGAGTGCTTTCGAATCATTCTCAGTGCAAAGCTCTAGCCATAAACGTCCGAATAGTTTCCGAACAGTTTCTGGACGGTGAACAAACATCTGTCGACCGCTCGATTTATCACGTTGTTCCCCGTCAAATAAAGAGACGTTAATTGCCTGCTTGATGTCCCATTTCGACCGTGTAATTATGCTACGAACGCGCAGTGTGCTCTCTCGGACATGTTTATTTCTTCATCGTCGCCGAAGGACCGGCTCACTCCGTCGCCGGGGCGTGCACGTTTATTACAGTTTAAACATTGTAATCATACCGCGATCCGACGACATTCTTTCCCATGGCATGATCTTTAATTACCCACCGGAGCGTGCATCACCGGGACGATGTTAATCACCGGCCATCGAACGATTTCGTTTTTCCGCTCGTTTTGCTTTTCGGCGCAACTACCAGCTGCCTCGGCGGGTGGTCCCAGTGAGATTTAGACGAGAACTATCATTAGTCGCACGATTCAAAGAGATACGAGATTTTTCCAGGGTCCCGTGTCCCACGGCCTGATTCTTGATTCCAGCCGACATTAATCTTCCCAGCGTTCCTTTCTCCGCCCGTTTTCGCGTTCCATCTTCTGGAACGAAACCCGCCGCAAGAAAAATGTCCTCGTTCGTGATTATGCTCGCTGCTACCAATTGCCTTTTTCGTACCGAGGCTGGCAAATAAACGCTCGTTGCTTCGGCATTGTGCCCACCGATTTGCGAAATGTTGATTCTTTGATGTGCAATTTTTGCGTGGTTGCTTCTACTTCTTTTTAGAGGAACGCGTCGTGTTTTCAATCTAGGTCCTGCAACGAATAGACTGCGGATTGTGTGCGCTTATGACAAAATTATCGGTAGGAATCGGGAAATTCTCTTTGAATGTTTATTGCCGGGATCGTGCGATAAGACTCTCATAGACAGTTTCAATGTAATTCTAGACCATTGTCGTAAAGTTCTACCTTCGGGAAAATATTTTTCCTCGGCGAATGCATGAATGTGTACACAATGCGATATGCTGCTGTGCCGGGCGAAGTGTTGCAGTATACGGTGCGTAAAGTCGTTATCGTGTTACCAAATACGATATCGAGGAATTAAAGACGAAATTTTATAGGCGGCAGCCGCATTCGAATATCAGGTTTTAGGGGGAAGAATTCCGTCGGCCGAGCGAATAGTTAAATCACCTGCGAAACAAAAGCACCCGAGAGGCTCTCGAGACGATCGAGCCCCGGCAACACGATCGGTTGATCGTCTTTCCTCCTCGCAATTTCACTTTCTGCTTATGGGCTTCCTCTGTCTGCGAAACGCACTGCAGCTCGATCGAATTCCATCAAGTTTGAGACATATCGAGATGATAGTGCTAACAACGAATAATTCATTTATTTTTAATTAAAATTATATTTAAAGGAACAAGACATATTGACTGAAAAGTACGCCGGCAAATAAACAGTTCTGATGAATAAACTGACCAGTTCGGTCAGCAAATACGAGATTCGCGTTATCGGTCCATTAATCGGAGGACGAATGACATAATTAAAAGCGCGCGTCGGCGAGGAAAAGACAAAAGTGCGCATCAAAGAACGGTTGGTTGTTGCAAAACCGGCCGACAAATTATCGGTCTACGTGAAACAAGTGGCTGATTAATGCGGGGCAAACAGCCATGCAGTCCAAGTTCAATAAGCACTCATGAATATCAATCGATTTCATACCTGGAGCACGTCTCGCGAAACCGGATGATTTATTTCGTGTTATTGAGAAGCGTTCGGTACCCGGTCGGCTGCTTGAAAGCTGCGCCGAGTCTGTGGCAAGGTTCAGAACCTTATTCGTAAATAATACGATTTTAGCAACCAGTTTCTTTTTAAGTTCTGATCGTGCTCGGGAAGAAAAACAGGTGACACGGTTCTTTTTTTCTTGGGACACTCATTCCTGCACCGACGCGAGCATTCGGAAGCGGTTCGATCGAGATCTAAAACATAAATAAGTCGAAAATAAATTTCTGCTTCAACGACCGACGTGTAAAAAATTTCAACTAAACTCAACAGCAAGTATCTAAACTAATTTTTTATTCGTAAGAGATACCAGACGTATCCAAGATGTTGGTACAACAAGGGGTTAAGGATGTTCTGGAGGTACAATGGGAGACAAAAGTACAAGCCATTCACGAGTATATTTTGCATTAAAAAAAATAGATTAATTTAAAAAGATTTCGTTTAATTCGTGAATTTCATGATATATTTATTTTTTAATCAAATTGTCTCTTCATTTTATAAAAAGTTGTAAGTGACTTTTGCGAATAATTGTACCCTCTGCTTTGAACTTCAAGAAAATAAATTTGTGATATTCAATATATATAATTACGTAATGAACTTCAGAAAACAATATTCATGGTTATTATTGTAAAAAGAACATGTGAAATTTGCGTAAAATTATTGCTAGTGAGATAACAACAGGATAAATTTGACGTCTTGTAACAGTTTATAATTTTTTTGCTATGGAACTGTTTAGTGAATGCTAATAAATTTTGAACATAATTCTTACTATATATAAAAAAACTGGAGTTCCCAGTTGCGTTTTTTCAAGGACTAAATAGGGTTTGAAGTAGAATTTTATGAATTCTCCATAGGAAGACGTAAACTTAGAAGACAGTAAGAAGAAGAACACATTAAGTTGCTATAATTCTTAAACGGTGCAGTGAATCGAACCCAAACTTTGTTAATTGCATTAATTTATTAACACTTATATCTCGTCAAGTTTTCAAAAATTTTGTTGCGTTTTTATATACCCCCAAAACATTCTTAATAGCGATCAGTTAGTGACTTGAACGCCAGACTCGCGGCGCGAATGATTCCTGCCGTAAACAGTCCACGGTCCATCGGCAAGAATGATGATGCAAAGAGAACGGGGAACCCAGCCGATAAAGAAAAAACCGCGTAATCCGGATCCTCTAATCGTCGCTCGGTAAGGGAGACATATTGGACGCCACGGGCCCCTCGATTTGGCCCCCCAATCAGGGCCACAAACGATAGGGGAAGGTCCCCTCCCTACGGTCGCGCGAGTGAGCACCGCTTACCGGGAGAGATCCCGTAGAGTAAACGAGAGTCGCCATTTAGCGGCGTAAGAGAGAGACGGCGTGGTGATTTCGCGATGCTAGACGCCACACAAAGCAGTGATTTCGCGCGCTCGCGTGTCTCTTGGATATCGTAAAAAGAGACGTTCGGCTGACGGTGATCTTGATCGTGTTTCTTTTTTTTTTCTGTGTCACCGGGTCCCGCGGAGAGTGACTCGATCCAAAGGCAAGCGTATACATACGCGTAGACGACGACGCCTGTTCACGGACAATGGGCAAGGACGATCGTTTCAGTTTTCTACCGCGTTGTTTGTTTACCTGATCGGAGGCTGCCTCGGGACGAGACGACCTCTCCCCATCCAGTTCGACGATTAGATTCGCCACGGAATCGTCGTCGGCCTTGTCTGTTTCGTCGATTTCAACGTTTCAACGATCTTCGCGAGCCTCGACGCTGCCACGCGGGATTATCGCGGCAGACGTATTTTCGCAACACGTAACACTCGATCGCGATAACGAGTCGTTTCTAGTTCCTCCATATGTAAAAAGAAACGGGCCAGTGCGCGTCGCTGGAGCTTACGGATGCCTTCGGCGATTCGGAACAGGCTGCCAGTTCATCGGAACAAACGCTGCAAGACAATCGACAGAGTTTAGTTACAGTCATCGTGACCGACGCAATTTCGAGATTCGTTTCACTGTCGGACGCGACTACGTGAACGTGCCGATTCGTTTCGTGACAATGGCAAAGCATGCACTCGACGAATGAACACTCGTCCCGTCGCGATTTCGTTCGGGAAGTTCGCGGGTGCGAGTAGAAGTGTGTGCCGGAACAAATAATCGGTTCCTTCTGAAATATTAATGCACTTTCTCAGCCGACGCGTCGAACGAATTTCACCGTTGAAGTTTATCGAGTTTTTCCTTTTGTCGAGATCCCGGTTAGATATCATTTTCTAGTAAGAAGCACGCGCGAGAGCGGTCTTTATCGTGTGAAAGGTAAACTGTGGACAGGTAAACGAGAGATGTTAGTTCCGTCGCGGAGGCTCGTGTGTAAACACGTGTGCGTCTGCCTATGTGTGCGGTAATGAATTACGCGTAAACGCCACACGCCGCATTCGTGACGCAATGAACCTTGGAAACGCAATTCATTTTTCCCGCGAATATGCCGGCGATCGTGCCGTTGTTGCTAGTGGAAAAATTCTTACGTAAAGTGGAAAGATATAATCGATGTGTCGTCCGTGGAAGGTTAATCCTGAATATATTTGACGGAACGCGCGGTCTTCGCCGGCCGGAATAATCACCTTTTGTGCTTATGGAGATTGTTTTATTTTCGTCGAGGTGAAAAGAACCTCTTCGACGCGTTCCGTGTAACTCTTGCGGTAGAAAATTTGTCGCGTTCGAATCACGCCGGAGTCGGCCGAGCATGCTGCCGCTCTGCGTTATCTGTAACGTGAGAAAATAACTCTCCCGTGTCTCATTGCCGCAGTTATTACGAATGATATCGCGGATGCAAATCTAGCTTCTCACCTAAGCGCGTTGAACTCGTGCTCAATACCAAGTTCAATCGGTAACCTGTATTCGCAATATTCCATGTTGTTGAACATAGTGATGGTCACCATCGACTAATTACTATTTAGTTGCTATGTACTGTCGAATATTTAGTCGATAGTTTTTAGTCAACTGAAATTTCGTTGTAACGGTCACATCTAGATTGCCAGCTATAGTCTATGCCAACGTATATGTCTCATCTCTCACTCACTCTTACAGCGAAAAAATTATACTTACAAATTTCTTATTGACATCTTGACATTAATTAATTTATAATAATTGTAATCTATAAGTCACGATTACAAGTAATAAGTAACTGTAAACCGGAATTTAAGAACGTATAAATTATTTATCCGTTAGTAATAATATGCAATACAAAGCCAAACTTTTTAGAAGGATGTTACGGATTGGAATGGGTAGAACAAGTCACTTCACTTAGAAATAAACTTTATTTCCCCAACTAGGGTTCGTTAAATATGTAACGGAAACTATGTACACGATAGATGTATTATGTCTAATAGTTATGGGTATAATTATAATTTTGCAAAAAAAAATCGAGCGATGACCCTTTTTTTACAAAAGTTTCTACGCTAAAACTAATATTGTTTTTTAATAATTGTACAATATTTATAGTGGAATAATTGTTATTTATACTACACACACGTGCTTATCGAGCGAATTATTCGTTTATTCGATATCGCTAATGAGTTGATATTTTTGATAGTAGTAAATCTTATAAAATGTATTCAAAACTTCCGCCGTTAAAGCGACGGAATCAGTTACTAAATTTAGTAGATAATTTCAAAAATTAGTCATCACTAGTACGCATGGTGATGGGCACCATCAACAGAAATTTATCGACCAAATCGATAGTAATCAACAACTATTTTCAGTCGACTAATTTTCGAAAATTTGAAAGTACAATTTTTTCGCTGCAAGAGTGAATGAGAAATGAGACTATACGTTGGCATAGATTATAGCGCGCAATGTAAACGCGACCACTAACACGATGTATCAGTCGACTAAAAACTATCGACTACATATTAGATAGTATGTAGCAACTAAATAGTAATTAGTCGACGATACCCGTCACTATGTACGCAACAAAATTAGAGCCTTCGACTTTAGATGTTAATCCTCATACGCTCCTCAGAAATAGTTTCATAAAATATTCTATAATACTTTCTCACTCATTTTTGCATGACACTTTAAACTAATATTTTAGAGAAATACATCTCACAATACAGATAAAGGGGACACAATCATTTTATTGTATGTAAAAATAGTAAATGGTTGAATTTTCACTCCGAGCAACGTATGAAGATTAAGTGTACACTGAATTTGGTGAATCCCGTGTTGCTGATACAGGCTGTCCCAAAAATGTTGTACCTCGTTGGAAAGGGTGAGTCCAGAGGTCATTCGACGTAACTTTGTCCGTTGCGAAAATGTTCTCCAAGGTTTTGTTTTCGCAACGGAAAAAGTTACTTCAAATGATCTCAGGAATCATCCGTTTCAAGGAAGTACAACAGCGTTGGGACACCCTGTACACGTGTTTTGTTTTCGTCTGTTGATGTCAGAATCAACACTTGTAATGTACACACACGAATATTCATTGATTTGAAATACACGTAAGATAGAGACTTGTAACTAAAATCGAATCAAAGACAATTTAATGCGTCACAAATTCACCATAACTTGGATTACTACATCTGAACAGCGTAATTGCTACTCTTGCTTTTCCGATCTTGTGTAATGACGGATAATCAGAACGGTAAATGAAAATCGTTTGAAATCGGATTGTTACTCGACGCCTCCCGTGATTTCTCAAACCGGTTTCCCTATTATTTTTTGTTACATTGTAAATCGTATGGTTTCTCCTTTGTTGATGACTGTCGATAGATAACAAAGAAACACGATCCATCTAATTCCGTTCATTAAATTCAGAGATTATAAAAAATCGTACGGATTCTTTTCTTAATTAAGGGAGTCTAAAAATCACTTTCACTGATGGGTGTGTTGATAACTCGAGTCGCTGCGCACAGGGTGTCAAAAATAAGCGGTAAAAAAACTTCTAGCGAACGATTTTCGACTTCATTTTGATCAAGCGAACATTTTCTTTTTTGTGCCTCTTACGAAATCGTTTCGTTTATCGACTTGTGCCATCTTAATTAGCGGGATGTTAATTTTGAAGGAAGCCAGATGATTGGATAGTAGTGTACGCCACAATGAGGATTTCTCACACTGTAATGACGTTTCCTGAAATCTCGTCGAGTGCCGTGTTGTGTTCTACAAAACATAAGAGATCGTTCAATGGTTCTTTTGTTCATTGACTGTGTACAGTAATCCCTCTCCTGTAAAATGAATGACGCCGGTATAATTGTGTCGAGCGGCCATCGCTGCCTGCACAGAGGACTGAAAAAGTATCCTAGTATCGATCATAAGATATGGGATCCAAGTAGTAGATGGATTCTTCAGTGGGATAACATTGTAAAGCACCCAGGTGCTAGAGCGAGAGGATGCCATTGTGACATTCACAAGCCACCATGGCTATATCCAGACTTAGGTACATAGTTCTAAGAATAGATGCATCATTGACTATAATAGATTATGCTCTACGAATTAATCAGCTTCATTTAAGCTCGCTAGTCATTCTGCCAAACTAATGCTCATCTGAATCTTTCTGATTTCAGTTGGAAAGAGCATGGACGAGACGGACAGAGCGGTAAGTGTTTCATCAGTCCTTAAAACTTTGAAACTATAATTTATCCTTAAAACTGTCATATGAAAGTTCAACCATTGTAACGAATTTAAGTAGAATCGATTAAACTGTTGCAGATTAAGTCAGCTCCTGTGAAGAGGTCAACGGTTCCTCCAAAGAGAGGACAATTTGGACCTGCGAAAGCTCCTCCGTCTGCTATAGGTACATATAGGTTTACTAGATAATTATTGATGAATGACATTATTCGATCACATTTTTGTTTGTTGCGTTATATGTCGATCGTTTTGGGTGCTACAAGCTACTTATATAAAACATCACTTTTTCACTTGCTTCTTATGAGTGTTGCAAATCTTACGATTCACTTTACGGAAGCACATATTTCCCTTGCAACTATCGCACAGATGTGAAGCGTTGCTAACTTACAAACACTTACGCTTTAACTTTTAACGTGGCTCAGCGTTTGTAATAATGTTAACGATGCCTCATTGTACACTAAACAACTGTCAATTTCACTGTTGACATTTTGGTGACAAGAACGCTAATTATTCGCTTGCATGACAGCTCATCCTGGTAATACTCCACAAACGGTTCCAAGGGCAACAACCGTGAAAAGAACCGTATCAGTAAAATCAGCAGCAGGTATCTAAAACTCCATTGGCTTTACTAGTCCCATTTTATATCATGGTGGTTTCTTCAATAAGTTCCATATATTCCTTTCAAGACTTGTATTTATATTTTTCCCCCTTTTTTTTATAGACAACCATCATGGTATAAACAACAGCAAGAAAAATTATAAAAATTCGATTGAATTAATGCGGATCATCCGCCGCGTATATTTGAATTCAAAACCCTCGCATACCATCGCGCTTTATCTCGGATCATTTGCTGATTCAAATTAAACATAATCCGAACGCAAGCGAGACGCTTAATAAAACGCTTACACGTCATTGATCTTTCTGCACCGCTTTTCATGTCTCGTTGTTCACTTCATAATACCCCGTGAAGCACAATACGCTTACGACAATAAGGTATTGTATAATGCATAGTCGGTAATTTTTTATTATTACAAAGATGCCGTAGTAACGGAAAAATGAATTATCACATTACATAAAATCATAAATTGTTTGCGATATGCCCTAATCAGTTGCTTAATAGCAATGTTAATACATTGCGGAATAATATAGATCACGTCAAGTAGTACTTATACAATTCATATTTAAATGCTCTATTTCTCTTAAATCAATTTCTCCATACATTCGTACAGGAATATAAAATTGTGAATAATACATACATATATATATAGGTCAGGCTGGTGCCGTTGACGAGGAAACATTCGTCACAGCATTCGAAGATGTGCCATCGGTGAATTTGTTCTCAACAAAAGACCTTGAAGAACAGATGAAAACGATAAGAGAAAATATTGGCGATGATAAGAAGGACTGGAAGCAAAGAACAGAGAGTGTACGTTCCGAATAATATGTTTAAAAATCTTTCCAAATATCGAAATGTTTTTCTATTAATCAGTGTGAATGTAGGTATGGACCTCGTCCATTTAATAAAATTAATTTGTCCACCAGTTGAAAAAAGTGCGATCGATCGTGATCGCGGGCGGTATGAACTACGAGAACTTCCTGGAGTGTATGAAGAGCATGCAAAGAGCGTTCGAGGTCGCCTGCACGGATCTAAGGTCGCAAGTCGTGAGGGAAGCCTGTATCACCTTAGCATATCTTAGTGTACAATTGAAAAATAAGTTTGCCAGTTCTGGAGAGGCAGTCTTGCTCACCTTAATGAACCTCATACAAAATAGTGCCAAGGTAAGATTCCTGATAAATTGCTGCCCGGTAACATGCGGTGACGTATGGGAACCGTAACAAAACGTGGCAACTTGCGTCAACGAATATGCACATACAGGTCGTGGCATCAGCTGGTGCAGTCGCCGTCAGGTTTATACTACAGAACACGCACTGCAGCCGTTTCGTGCCAATTATCACTTCGTGTTTAAGTAACAAAAGTAAAGACATACGACGGGCCTCTTGCGAGTATCTGAATTTAGTTCTGCAAACATGGCCTACCCAAATATTGCAGAAGCATGTACAAATTTTACAAGATACCATCAAGAAGGGCATTGCGGACTCGGATTCGGAAGCGAGAGCTTTCGCCAGGAAGTGCGTTCATTTATTTATTAATATTCATAGTATTATTATTTATTTCCAGTTATATTATCTCCTATCTAATTTGTTAACCTATACTTAATCTTGAAAAATTTTCAGGTCATACTGGGCGTTCAAAGATCATTTCCCGGAACAAGCAGAAGCGCTGCTCAACAGTCTAGACGCTGCGTACAAACGGTCTCTGATGTCTCTTAGCAATAGCGGTAGTATTAACAGTTTGAATGTGGTCACGAGATCGGCGAGTGTCAGCCCTAGGACATCCCGACCTGCGATGAGCGCAACAGGTAAACTACATTCTTTTATTAAATTCTAAGACAATGTGTTTAATGGATTAGGTCATCCCATAAATGCTTGCCACTTTTTCTGCAAACTCGGTACTAAAAACCGAGATCATGGGATGGCCTAGAGTTGTATTGTGTATTAGATGTAAATGGAGTGTGTCTGTCAGCGAGAGAGCAACGCAGTGTAAAATACTTCTCACTCTTTTTTTCATGCTGCTTTTGTGACTCCTCTTTGCATTAAACATACGAAGGTAGTACGGAAAATTTGCATCAGACCGCGGGTCAACCACACGGCCCGCTCAGACGTACCCCGTCCTTGCCACGGTCTTATCGTCAGTCCGGTATCCCAATTCTACAGAGACCCACTGATTGTCATTGTAATTGTTACACATATTGTTTGTTGCTTCGAAAATATCACCGCGACCTTTAGAGTACATTGCACCCATGCATCCGATAATACGCGACATCTGTCAAATGCGTTGTTTATGTATATCCGTCTGATTTCTTTTCTCAGATCGTGGAACCCCGGGCGTACGATCAACAAGCGCTATAGATCTGCAAGCCGCACAAAGAGCGAAAGCTAGAATGATGTACGCCAACATTAGCAGACAGAAAGCCTCCCTCCGTGAGTTCCCTCTTTGCTAATTTTAATTTTATACAGTGGGTCCAAATGAAGAAGTTTTAAAAAATGTATTTTTTATTAGTGCATGTAACCTCGTAAATTACAATTTTCTGGAAAATCTTTTTGGCATATCATTTTGTAAACCGATGCTTCTAATTAATTATAAAAAATCAGGTTGTTTGGTAAAATTATGAAAAAGTTATTCTATTTTAAAAGGTGTACGAACACTTTGTACACCCACTGTATGTATCTTGACACGCTGTGTTTAGAGGTGTGCGAGAACGCGAAAATGTCGGGGCTGGATGAGTCGAAGATTCTTCAATGTTCTCAAATATTTTCGAGAACCCGACTCGTCTGGACTCGATGCCTTCCTGATCTGCCCCGACCACCGGTATCCGACATTTTGGGGTTCTCGCACACCTCTGGCTGTGTTGTTGTAATACGTTTCAACCACGACTCATGTTATTGCTCCATTCTTCCAGCGCGTCCCAGTAAATCACCAGACACCACAGCAGTGGCTAGTCCAGAAAGAACCGCAAGAACAAGAACGAGAATGTCCGGAGTGTCGCAATCTCAGCGTAAGTATAAAGAAAGGGGACGACGGGCTCCCCTTGAAGAAACATGATACAAGAAAGGTCTCAATTTGTGTATTACACGGTAACAGCCAGCAGTCGGTCGGGATCACCGTCGTCTAGGTTGAGTTACGCCACGTATAATCGCGAAGGAGAATCCTTGATCGCGAGGCCCAGGCGATTATCTGGACATGGCATCAGAAGCACTGGTAACAGCCGCGAACCCAGCCCGCAAAGGTTCGGAATGGACAGGAGTTTCGCTAGTAAAATACGGTACGCTGTGTTTACACGATTAACATTTTTTTCATGTTAGCACGCTGAAACATTCTTCCACTAAATGGAAGTACTAATGATGTTTCGCTAACATGGAGTTCAATCTAACCCTGCAATGGCTCACTGGAGTCTCCTATTCCAATTTTCTTTTATTGGTTTACTGAAATTGCCCAAAAATAGAATGCTTTCTTACCGCATAGTTTCTGTTGGGTTATCGAATGTTGTCGCCTTGATCTACATACCTGAAAGTATTCTAGAAAATTTGTACAGAATTTTTAAAGTCATCAGCGTGTCTCTGCATGATTTGTTAGATCTCTAGTTAGCAGATGGTGTGGTTGATTTTAATTATGGCCGTAGGGGAAGGAATTTGTACATGTCGCCGACGGACAGGCCTCAATCCAGACCAGTGATGGCACAAAAAATGCTGCAACAGTCGCGCGAAGCGGAATCAGCGTTGGCGGATGCGCTCACCTTCGACAATATCGACAGTTACACCAGAACGCCCAGGGGCAAAGGTGATCACAGTGACGACAGCGAAACTAGCAGTATATGCTCTGAAAGGAGCATGGACAGCTTTAGACGACCGAATGACGTAAGTGAGAAGAGAATTGTAGAGTCCCTGGCATAGCGATAAAAACAGTTCTCACCTTACGATCAAAGTGGAAGAGTAAAGTAATTAAGTAGCGATGACGTAGTGTGTCTAGTAACGCTCTTGTTCATCGTACATTTGCAAACCTAAGCTTGTTTTATTTGTTAAACATTCTGCGAATGAATGATTGAGCGCGTTACTTGGCAATGACCCGCTGTTTGGAATTAAAT
This sequence comes from Lasioglossum villosulum, assembly GCA_963971365.1. Classification (NCBI taxonomy): domain Eukaryota; kingdom Metazoa; phylum Arthropoda; class Insecta; order Hymenoptera; family Halictidae; genus Lasioglossum; species Lasioglossum villosulum. Next base: position 22,080,238 of record OZ020503.1, on the reverse strand, counting down.
TCCGACAAAATACGATATATATGTATCATAACAACTTAACTCAGACATACTTTAGACAATTATTGTACATTGTGCTTTCTTAATATATGTGACAATAATTATGAAAGTGGTCTAAGTCAAAATTAAAAATCAAATGATTTTATCAGTTATTTCACATAATTTTTACGATAATGTTAAAGTGACCCGTTAATATAGACCACTTTCATAATTATGCGCACATACAGTGGGTGTACAATGTGCTCGTACACCATTTAAAATAGAATAACTTTTTTATAATTATACCAAATACCTGATTATTTTATCATCAATTAGAAGGATTGGTTTACTAAATGATCTGCAAAAAAGACTTTTTTTGCACATAATTTCGTAAACCAATGCTTCTAATTAATTATAAAAAATCAGGTCGTTTGGTACAATTAAAAAAGAATTATTCCATTGTAAAAAGTATACGAACACTTTGTACATCCACTGTATAGTATTATATATGTTCACTTAGTTCATTAACGCTTCTCTAATGTTTGTGTGCGATAAAAGTACACAGCACTATGCGGTTGCAATATAATTTACAGTCAGAGGCTGTCAGCTTTGAACGTGAACGTGTCTTCGGACACAGTGTTTTATTTTTATATTTTTTATATGAAATCGCATTGTATAAATATTGTTTCATAATACACCTTTGCGTCCTTGCGACCATTGGTCCACACACAATCCCCTAATTCTTGCCCTCGCGAGGGTAGACTTAGGTCGGAAGCTTAATGAACCAGTGCTTCCACCGTCCTAGGACAATGTAGATAACGCATGTATGGTGTTTTCTTTTGGTTTTGTTGCGGCGTATTTGTTTGGTTTGGACTAACGCGATGCGCCGTTCTGTTCTCCATATCTGTCCATCGTCCATCTACCCATTAGTCGTTCTCATGGAGTGGCTCCCAGCAAAGACTGTACCGTGATATGTGGGATCAGTCTATCCCAAAGGTTTGTTCTATTTACTATTCATATTCATTTACTCCATGCAAATATACTATACACTTGTGGCGTACAAAAACATATTTGTCGTATCAAGTCGAATCAGAAGTAATTTCCGTTCCGTAACTAACATTCGCCGAGCTAATAATTGCTATTTTATATAACCATTCTCGTTATTGCTATCAGCTCATATTCATTCGATTTGTTCCAACGCCTGCAGCGGAAGTTGTTTATGACTCGACCATTAATAAAAATCCATCTACTTTGCGAATAAGATTTTCTTGTGTGACTGTTGTTATTGCAATGTATCCGTTGTGATTATTAAACGGACACATTATTTTGCAGGATATTAAGGAAATCATTGAAAATTGTGCGCATAAACATTGGGCAGACAGGAAAGAGGGTTTGGTAGGCCTGCAACATTTCCTTTCGAATGGGAATACGCTTACCGAGACCCAACTACGTAAAGTGACGGACATCTTCACTAAGATGTTTATGGATTCGCACACGAAAGTGTTCAGCCTATTCTTGGACACGTTGAACGAGCTGGTGGCCACCCACAGCGAGGACCTTGGCGATTGGCTGTATGTCCTGTGTGCTAGGCTTCTGAATAAATTAGGCACCGATCTCCTCGGATCAATCCAGGCAAAGATTCATAAAACTCTCGATGTCGTCAGGTGAGACCTTGTGATTTATGGTTCAAGCAATTCTTTACGTGCGATTTAGGATAATTATTTAACATCTGTTTGCAGAGAATGTTTCCCTGGGGAGCAATTGCTACCCGCGGTGATGAGGTATCTCACGGATCCCACTCAGACACCGAACACTCGCGTGAAAATAGCCACCCTTACCTTCATCACGCAAATAGCGGAAACAGCAGAGCCATCCGCGTTAAATAATTCCGCGGGGTCGGCACTCGCGAGGTTACTCGATTGGTCCAATGACGTTAAGAGCCAGGACGTCAGGAGGCATGCACAGAACGCTGTAATATCTTTGTACAATTTGAACCCCCCGAAAGTGACCATGATACTGGCCGAATTACCCAAGTCTTATCAGGTAAAGAATACAAATATTATAGGATGTAAATATTACAAGAATATATATCATTAATCCTCATACGTTGCTCAGGGTGAAAATTCACCCATTTACTTTTTCTATATATTGTAAAACGATTGATTTCTTTTTGTCTGTGTTGCAAAATGTATTTCTTTGAAATGTCGCGCTGTAATTGAAGCATAATTCGTAGATTTGAAATCTGAAGTAAGAAGGGGAGAAATATTATTTTAGGATCTATTATGCAACTATGTCTGAGGAGCGTATGAGGATTACTAGAAATATGAATTTACAGGAAGCAGCATTACCCCTAGTACAGAACCACCTCAGAAAATCCTCAGGCTCCAGTAATCCAGCATCGCCCGGTACACCTCCTCCCAGGGCTCAAAGCTCTCCGGCACGTTCGAAGCTCAAACCCGAGGTGGAGAACGCTGATGAGAACCTGGAAGAGGTTTATAAGTGAGTAGTTGTCATACTTGCGAACGGAACATCCAATAATTCCTCATTGTTTGTCATTTTAATTTGAAAGTACTTCTCACAGATCGTTAAGACGCACCACGGCAGAGATTCAGAATTATGGTTTTGAACGTTTAGAAAGAGCGACCACAAGTAAAGACAGCGGAATTAGTAATATGGCTGATGTGGAAGAGAAAATAGAAGGTCTTACGTTGTGTAACTCGGTAAGAAAACGGACGATGTACGTGTTATTTCTAAAAGCCGATTTTTTTATATTGTTTTTTGGGATGCTAGGGTCGCTCATCTTCTGTTTCTTCACCCACCCAAAGAGGACGATCCGTTACGAGTATCATCACTGTCAATGGGTCCAGCGACACGATCGCGGGAGATCTCATTCTACCTCAAGAAAATAATGGCTACAAGAGCCACAGTATGTTCACCACTTTTATTAAAATATCCCATAATTGCTGAAAATTGACCCTTGCTTTAATCTGTTATAATCTGTTTTTAGCGGGGCCTTTACCAGATTCGGCAAAGAGGCCAGAAGTTTTAGATAATATGATAAAAACGCTCCAATCAAAGATGACACAAACTGACGAAAAAGTATTAGCTTTACAAGAGTTCCAATTATACGTTCGGGAAGGCGACGCTGCGTTCATCAAACAGCATTTTAAGTAGGGACCTCTTCATTCATCTACAATCCGTCATAGTAATATTCCGACACTTCTAAAATTTTTATTTCGTCTTTGTCCGCCAGGAAACTGCTTAAGACGCTGCTAGACAGTCTGACTAACGACAGCAAGAAGATGCAAGTAGAAGTACTTCAAACGCTAATCGACATGCTTAAGTGTCCCGAGCTCGTAGACAGTTTTTCCGTGTACCCCGAACTGCTTGTTTTAAAAGTAATTAACGCGTACAAATTGGACGATCAGAAACTAGATTCTTCCAGTAGCAGCAGCAGCAGCAACACGAGATCTTCCGTAAGTATTCTTGCAAGAAATACTTTCCGGAAAAACGGTCATTCCGATTTGGAATGACTCTTAGTAACGTAGCATTCGAAACTATTAACAATGCTGGGTGGAAACAGGTTTTCTGGGTGGCAGAAAAATGTGCTGCGACGATAGCGATGGTTCTAAAGCCAGAACAGGTCATACATTTAGTCTCAACTATAATCACCACTGAACCGTACCCCTTGAACATGGGGGCGATTAAAATGCTGCACAAAGTAGTGGAACACTGGGGTCGAGAAGCGATAGAGCCTCATCTATCCAAAGTTATGCCTGGTCTCATCAAGGCAAGTAAAAATCCTATTGGCAGTATTTCTAGGTTAATGCTTTTAATTAGTTTCCGTAACTCTTTCGACCTCTCTAGGAGAAAATCTCTAAGAAGAGGCATCGTCGCGCGTTAACAATTATTTTAACTTTTTTAGGCTTACGACGATAACGAAAGTGCAGTACGTAAGAGCGCCGTGTTCTGTATGGTGGCGATACACTTGGCAGTCGGCGAGGAGGTGTTGAAGCCCCACTTGAGCTGTCTGTACACCAGCAAGTTGAAGCTTCTAAACATCTACATTCAGCGCGCGCAACAGGCGAACAGTCAACCGGCTAGTCCGCGTAGTAATAGCAAGAATTAACTAACGTCAAACTCCGCGACACTCAGGATCGCGATACTTAGGAGATTCGCTCGTCTGAGTGCGAGGCATGAGAATATGCTGTTTAGCTTCCTCAGTAAGTCCAATCCGTGAAGATCCCGGAAACGACAAAGTCGAAAGCTTCTCACTTCGAACATTTTATAGACTGACCTGTCACGGCAAAAGGTGTTTTGCGGTGTGCGACATGGCTGAGTTCAGCTCCTGACAGTGATGTTGCACGATGAGAAAACCAATCGTTGTACATGTTTCGCTATCCCATTGTTTTGTTTGCCAAAAAAGATGAAAAAAACGAACGAGGAAAGAATTTATACATATTGCAAGGTAACCAAGAGTTCCCGATGTTCTTTTGTTCGTTTGTTCTTGTTTCTGACAGCTCCGCAGTATCGGTATACGTGTTTTATTCCCCGTAGAAGTTATTTTTTTAACGATATTCATTCACACAGTCAATCGTCGATGCAGGGACATAACCGTCGTTCTAGGATGTAAGATTTTTCACGGACTTTGATATTAAGTTGCAGCGTTGTTTCCGGCGAGAGAGAAAGGAAAAGAGAAAACTAGAGAGCTTTCCCGCGTCGCGCGAAGCTCGCGGCAAAGAACAGTATGTGCCTCTCGTTCACTCGTTTGTGATTTTATATATTTCTGGAATTCTTCTTGTTTGCAACTCGTTAAGATCTATAATGTATATATATTATATTTAGATATTTCTGTGTATTGTTGTGCGTCTCTCTTAGTGGTTGGTTGCAAAAGCTTCGAAAGAAATGTGATTACCGTTCAACGAACGCGTTTCTTCTTCATCTTGTCTCTTTTTTTTTATTTTGACAGTGCGACATCACTGCCGAGAGAATCGTGATACGATCTACGCGTAGAATGTACACGAGAACGCAGATTCTATGTGTTCGGGGTCAGACAACAAAATATTGTATAAAATACGTGATACGTTTGCTCGCAGATTCAGAAACGTTGCTGATACTGACTGATGCGTGCTGTGCACGTTGCGATAAAGCAAACAGAAGAAATAAACCGCGTTTAATATCATTTTCTCCCGGAATCAGACGGCAGCATGCTCGATATGTATATTCAACGTGTTCGATATTGGATAAATTGTAAGAAGAACGTGTTTTCGCAATTCAGTATTAACGAAGACCCATGCGAACGCTGCACTGTGGTGCAAATCCACAAAACTGCGAACTAAATTAATTCCGCTGTTTGTTATAACAAAGACATTCCAGCGGTTGTTTCATTCTTAAAATCTGATTTTTATTTAAATGAGAAACCATTAAGCGACCAAGACTTTTACTGTTTAGACTAGAATCTGATTTCATTAATTCTTGACTAAGGAAGTTGTTGACTAAGGAAGTAGAGTTGACAGTTTGACGGTTTTGGACCGCTGTGTTCGTTCAACGACGCGAGCTTGAAATCGCGGAGAACAGAAACTCTGGTTCGGAAGTGCATGTGCTAGTCAGATTTCCAAGGACGCACAATGACCCGATAGACGCGAACGGAACAGTGGGATCTTTTCCACCGGATCTAACGGGGCAAAATGTCACGCAAGAGCTCGAAGAACGTGTCTGTGAGTGAGAGAGAGAGAAACAGAAGAAGCGCGTGTGTCGATAGAGTGAGTGTGAGGGAGAGAAAACAGGAATGGGCGGAAATTAGAGTAGAAACGAATAGGAGAACGATACGCTGAAGATTAACGTGAATGTCGATGAGCGGAGGAGGGAACTGTGTGCGCGCCACGTTGCCAATAATATAATGGGAAAACGCTGAATCAAAGCTAACGTAACAAGGTTTAGCAAAAGAAAACGTTCTGTGCCATTGTCGTTTCTGTTCTACTATACATATATATAAGGATGAAATGATATATAAATATAATAGTGATCACCCTTCGTCTTTTCTTACTGCTAGGATCCGGGATAGTCGAAAGATCATTTTAACGAGATCGTATTCTCTGAAAGTCGAATCATCGAAGTATTAAAAAAAAAACAGACGGAGAAGGAGGATTCTGATAGAAGATCGCGTGACGAAATTCAACACCGTGGTCTTTCCCCTCGAGGAAAACAAAATAGAAGCGAGAGTCTTACGGGTAAACAATTTAATTGATGCTTGATTGAACGAACGAAAGAATAAGATTGATTGAACGCAGACGTCTCACCTGACTCGATCGTGTCGATTTTAATAGACGGCCAAACAGTGCCAAAAGAAGCTGTCGGACGAATTGCGGACAGAGGAAAAACAAAATGAGAACAGAGAAAGAGCATGTGTCTCGAGTGTTGTGTCAGCGCTACTTCTTTTACTTGGTGCCTTTGGCGTGGTCAGGACGAGATTTGTTCCGGGGATCGTCTTTCATCGTCTTGTAAAAAGATAACGCTGTCGTCGTCGGAGCGATTGTAGCCTGCATAAATAGCGTAGAGTGTCTCCTCCCGTTTATTCGTCGGTCTCACGTTAAACGAAAAACGGAACAGTGATAATTTTATCTAGAATGTTTCCCTAGCTAATCGGGTTCTCCATCGTCTTCGCGTTCGATTGTCGTTTCATTCAATGTAGAGGAACCATTAACCGCTTGTACAGCGTGATTCTATTGTCGGTGTCATGGAATCTGCAAACTTATTCTGTATCACAAAAGCAAAGATTCGAGATATTACCACGATGAACGCTTTAGGTGGTTCGGTGACCCCTTGAATGGTAGTTTCATCTGAACTCTAATTTTTCTGTAAACCCAGTGTTAAACAATAATTACGTTGACTGATATCAACACTAAAAAATCCCACAATATCAAAACTGTTCAGTCAATGAAACCAAAATTAGAAAATATAAAATTGATTACACCTAGCGATTAATTTTTTAACTTTTCTGTTCTCCTAGTAGGTTCAACAACGCGTAAGAGAAAATTGATTTACAAGGATTTGAGTGGATCTATCCATGATCGCCATTTTAATAGTTTTTTGAGGGTGAATGAATTTTTATACAGAAGTATAAATGGTCAGTATTGAACAATTGTTTTATGAGGAGAATTTGTTTTTATCGAGGAGGTTGATTCTTTCGTTGATTTTGAGGTACACTGCTTGTTTATAGGTTTTATGAGACTGGCTTTGAATCCCACTGTGCGTGTATCATCGACGTCATCAAAGAATATGTATCATCTATTTTCATAGGACGATAGAAATCGCAAGACGAGATTGTACGGACGCGAATGATCATTTTCATCGATTGCTCCTCACTTGAGATACTTTGGTTGGTGTTAACTAGCTGCAATGATTTTAAGTTGCTGTAAAAGCTGAGAGACTCGAATACCTCTGGTGTTTCTTCACGAATTTAGTATACTGGACTTCTCTGTGATTCACATTGATCTTTCTATGAACGCTATTCAAAGACTAAAAGGCTGTTGATAAAATTGTTTAGACGTTGTGCAATACAAAATTTATATTTATTCTGGATGACAAAATTTTGTGTTTAAATGTTATTCGGAAGATGACTCGAGTACAAGGATTTATGTTCGTTAGATTTACCTTTTACATCCATTTGATTTTGTCTTTGTATTTTTGGGCCCATTAGAGGTATTCGTACTGTCAGCTTTTACCGAACAGTACTGTATTCGTGACTACCAATTTTGTCAAGGTCCGTAGAACCGTCAATGTTTATGTTCGCGATTATTCTTCTCGCAAACCGTTCGTCGTCGACTTTTCTTTGAAAAAGAACAAAAAAAACAAGCATAATACAATTTAGAGTTTGACCTGGTGTGTGCGGATCATGTATATATATACATATTATTAAATATAGAACCTAATGTAACTATTAATACGGATTAGGTAGCTCACCGTCACTGCCTGCAGCGTTTTGGTCGTGCTGAGAGTCTTCGGCACCGCTGGACTCTGCGTAGTGTCGCGATCGTTTATAAAGAAACGAGAAAAAAGAATAGGAAGAAGAGAAAGAAAACAAGAGAGGGAGAGAAAGAGAGAGAGAGAGAGAGAGAGAGAGAGAGAGAGAAAGTGGAATCGCTTGTTTTGTTAAGTTTTTGAGCATTATTATTGACAACAGGTTTTACATTGTATTTACTAATGCGTGTACGATATTCGTAGGTATATGAAGAATTATTATAACATTGTATTAACGAGGTCCTTGCCAATTTTGCATTACGACGACCGGATGATCAGGCCACGTGGACGTTCGATCTGCGCGTGAATCGTTCGTTACATCGACTATAGCTATATCCCCGCAATACTTGTTTTTTAATTGATAAAAGATTTTTAAAAAAGGCAACTTCGCATAATCTTTAATTGTATCAGGTCATTTCGTAAGTCTGCTGCGCTGAGTGAAGTGCTAGGTCTACCAATAAATAATCTACTATTTATTTTCAAAACATCTTCGTTCCCTTTTCTCCCTTATAAATAGACTGCGGATCTTCAGTCCATTCTCGAACTCGCAAAATGCAAAGAAACCTGCATATAACTCATTAATTGTATTACCAATCGGTCTTCGTTATTCTTCTAGTCGATGTGAGAGATGTGCCTTTTCCTCAAATTTATCTAAAACGGTAAAGTTGGGAATTTGCTTAAAGGTCCGCAGGCTGCTTATAAACTGCGATTTCGGACGTATTTCGACAAAACCAGCATTGGACTCGTTCTTCTTTCAATGCGACAGAGAATAGTGGATTACTTATTGCTGCACTTAACGTGTCTCATTCAAAGGCGATCCCTTCCTGCATTTCTCAATTAATTGATCCCACACTGCGACCGTTTGTGCACCTTGAGAAACTGATCTCAAGAAATGAAATAGATGCTTGTAGTTTCGCTCGATGGCTCTTAAAAGTAAGGGAGAAAATCTTGTGAAATATAATCACAATTTCTACGGATATATGAAAGCATAAACGAATGCAATCCTCGTCCTATCCAATAGTTTCGGCAATTTAATTAATCAATTTCGTCATTCGTTTCAACGACCGTTGTTCACCGTGACTAGACTGCGGTTCTTTACGCGAGTTTCATCAAAATTAGCACTAGAAATCGAATTGTTTTACCGAGTGGAGGCTAGCTGATTACATTGCATAAATGCACAAAGATCCGCAGTCACACTTTCTCAAATCGGCAGAAGACTGACTGCAGCTCGTAGATGATCGCACTCGCAATTCCCCATCGCATTCGGAAAGTACTAGGGCTCTCGAGGGCTTAAGAAATGATCTGATCACCGAAAAGGGGTCATCGTAAGCGTTTCCGTGTCTGTGTCCATACGTGTCTCGAATGATTCCGAGATGATCGAGTGAAAAGAAGAGGGGTTCGTGTGGGCACGATCGTGAGAAATCGTTGCGATGTAAAAAGAAAAGAGGAATACGCTTGTGTGGAGCCGCGTGCGTCGACAAACGATTAGCACACGAGATAATAGAAAAAAAGAGAGAGGGAGAAAAGTAACAAGTATAGGAGCGTTCGTTTTTTCTCGAGTTTTCGTGGGAGAGAAAAGAAGAAGACCGTCTGGATATTCTATTGATTCTTGCACGAGTAAACTTTTTGCGCCGATCCTTCTTCGCTTCGTAATGGTATTCGTTCGTCCAAGCGAATTATAATACGCGTATAGGGTTAAAACAAATTTTTGCACCGCAGACATGGCTATTAATTCTGTTGGCAAAATCGACCGGCTCGTTCTTCGTTTTGTTTTCGGTTGACCCCGCCCCGTATACGTTTGACACGCACAGATATTATTATTAAAAATACATAGGTGTGTATACCTCTCGGTGTTCCCCGGCTCTATCCCGATCGTGATCGTTTTCTATCGATTTTCCAAGTAGGAAAGGGGAATCCACGAGACGCAATATTGTACCGTTGTTTGAATCGCCGACGTATTTAATACGCTAATCTTACTAGTGTTTAGAGGATATATTTTATATGCGAACGATGAATAGTCGATTGCTTCGTATTGTCTGTCAATAAACGAGATTTCAAAACACTAGTCTGTTCCGAGTATCGTGTGTCTTAACATCTTTATTTTATCTGTTCGTTTATTCTTCCTCCTTGATGTTATTTGTTTTTTTTTTTTTTAGTGTAAAACGATGTTTCTCCACTAGTCGATCTTAGGTAGCGTACTTCTTCTTTCCGGAGATAAAGCAAGATCAGAATTGACAGAATTAATACGCGATACTGCTGCAAAACGTCGCAATTAAGATATCGTTTGTACAACAGGTCTGGTTCCGTTGCAAGATTTTCGTCTGGAATATACAGGGTGGTCTGTACTTCATCGCTCGAATGGGACAGAGCTGATTCCGAATTTTAAAATTAGTCGAAATGCAAGCAAGTAGAACACGGTTCTGTTTCGGCAAGGCATGACGCGTGTATTGATCGAGCTGTTAATTTTGGCCCACCCTGTAGACTTTATTACTCAATGTCGACTTTATATGCTATACACGTATGCGTACATTTATGGAGCTCATGTAATTACGTCTCGTATTTCAGTTCTGTCCGCCAGTTGACGGATTCGCGTCTGAATAAAGCCAATTGTCGTATACTTTCAAACCGTTCCGATGTGTATTTCTTTTCTTAGACCGCCAATAAATATCGCATGCATGGTTTTTATCGCAAGATTTTTTCTTCGTCAAACACGATTTGCAAGTACGATGTAATTTTAAATTCGAACTTCGAACGCGCGTCCTGTTAGCTGCGCGCGCATCTTCCCGCCAACCAATCAGCGCCTGGCTTTCGTAACGGCTCGCAGATGTTTGAGAATTGTTGTGGGAGGCGTTCGTTGGAACTGTTTGTTGCAAAGACTCGTGGAGATTTGCATAAATATCTATAAATAATGCAATTATTATCACCAAATCTATCACGACCCATTTTAGATCTTTTATTTGACAATTATTGAGATTGTTAAGGTGCTTTCATGGAAATTTGATTAATTACATTTTTTGACTCCAGTGTGTATGGTATTGTAGTAAAATTCGCACGAAATATAATAAATTTAATTTTTTTATTGTTGTAATACCATACACGTTAATTATTTCTGATGGACGGTAGGTTTAGTGTTAATATATTACTTAATAAATAAATTCTTAGGCTATATGAATTGCAGTGGGTGTACAAATTGTTCGTACACCTTTCAAAATAGAATAACTTTTTTATAATTATATATACTTTTTTATCATCAATTAGAAGCATTGGTTTACTTATTGATCTGCAAAAAAGATTTTCCAAAAATCACAATTCACAATGTTACATGCAAAAATAAAAAAAGGTTTCTTTTAATTTTTTTATTAGGGCCCTTAATGAAAATTTAAAGCATATGTTTGTTACACGTATGCTGAAAATCCACAGAATTGTACATCTTTCGATGCGTGTCGTTTTTTCTGCGTCAAAAGATTTCGATGAAATTTTTAGTATGTGTATAACTAACATAAATAACATAAATTTTCATTATGGGCCCAAATAAAAAAGGTTTAAAAAATGCCTTTCTTATTTTTGCACGTAATCTTGTAAATAATCATTTTTTTTTAAATCTTTTTTGTAATATATAATATAATGTATAATACACATATATAATGTAATATAAATAATAAATAGACCAATGCTTCTAATTAATTATAAAAAATCAGATCGGTTGATACGATTATAAACAAGTTATTTAATTTTAAAAGGTATACCAACACTTTGTACACCCATCGTATAGAAATGTTTTGGGTGGGTAACAGAGTTGTCCTGTTTGAGGTTTCCAAAAATACAATTTTATTAGAAACATTTTACGAAATTTTATAATGGTATACACATATAGACGTACGGTACATGTGTACATACGGAATAGAAGCATACCGTATAGCGCGATACAAAGTATTGTACATGAATTACAAACGCTACTCTGCTCGCACAGCACGCACACTTATATTACAAATAATCACCGAACAGTTTGAAAAACGAAAGGCACTTGTCGAACTAAAAAAATCTCGACGGTTAAACTGCCCAACGGTCTTTCGAAAGTAAGCTAACGGCTGTCTGTCCTAATGAAAGAATAATCGTGAGTTTACCCGTTTCCAGGTATCGACACGATCATCGAGAGTTTGGTTGGATTGATTTTCATGGATTTGTAATTCCTTAAACGATTCTCGGACAAGCGGACCATGATTTAAACCAACCGGAAGAGTCCTGCTCGTCACGTTGCTATCTGCCATCGACAAAGAGAGTTCGACGTTCGATCGGCCATCATTTTCATCGAGTATCTCCGTTTAACCTGGTCCACTGATTACGAGATTATCACATCGAATAAAAGTACACTCGATTAGTCAGCGGTAGAACATCCGCGCGGATTTCCAGTGGCTCTGTGAACGACGCCTAAGATAGACCTAACATTTTTGACATTTGCGTCGCACGTCCTGTAACTTACAGGTTCTAACATGTTTATTGTCTCGTTGCGTTGTCTACGATTACAAACGGTGAATCTACGAATTAGATTTAGCTGGCGCGACTGTAGAAAGATGCCCAAAACGTTTGTAATTTTTCTTTTTGTACGATACGCAAGCACGTTCCATGTAAGATCTATCTTATGCCTCAATGTGTAATTACTAGACTGCGGATTTATGGGGTTATAACATTTGTACACACGTGAACACAATTATTTTGATTAACATCGTCCTCGACAATGGATGGAACACATTGTTTAACACTATTTTTTGATGAACTAATCCACAACGAGATAGATTTTCATATTGTCCCGCAATCTAATGATTATATTCAACGGGTTCTCTGTACAGAACTTGTAAAAAGCACATTGTGCGGCCGGCTAGTCTATTATTTACCATAAGTAGATCATTTTGGTATATATTAAAAAAGTATTGAAAAACGGCTGGATTTACAAAGTTAGATATTACACTTGAATAAACGATGTAGAAAAGGTCGTAGTTTTTAAGTACCTGCTCGCGTGGACAGGTGGCATAGAACGAAATTAGCCCGTAAGTCGAATGAATCAAGGTGGATGTTCTCTGAAAATAGCACCTGTGTACGTAACAGGATGTCCGAGAATACTGCACGCGAATCAATGGGTAAACATCATACCCACAAAACCACAAAGTTCCAATAGACGTGTATGTTCAAATAGTATCGTGTATTTTCAGACATCTTGCGCAGAAATGAAATCATTCAGAGGCGAAAGAAGACGCCGAACCTGGGCATTTGGAATACGAGATGAAGACTAATACCTTAAATAATGAATTATATTAAAGACTCTGTCGCTTATACGTTAAAAGTAACTTGGTAAAGTATTGTTGCTATAGTAATGTACACGTAGATCGCTTCTGGCTGAATCAAACCATTCGATGAACCGTTTGAAACCGGGTCCGTAGAAATGATACCCAGGTCGGCGCGATACCCTATCACACGATTTTCTTTGCAAATATTGTTAGATCACAGCGAAGTTGTATAAATCGATTTCCAAGGAAGGAATGCTCAGCTCGCCCGGTAAGCGGCGAACGACGAATCACCATAGAATGTGGCGCGCCGGGGTGCCCCGTAGCGCCGCGTAGCCAACGTCGTGCACGAAGAATTTTCATCTATCTCTTCTACGGCCATCCGTGGACATTTACACGGAAGACTGTATCAGATCAACATGTAATACTGTTTTGTGTGTGTCGCGTGTAGAGTCGTTTTCGGTTTCTCCGTTTTTTTTTCTCTTTATTTGGTAGAACAAAATCCGTCACTCTGCGGCGTCGATCGTCTCCAGCCGGTTTCGCGATATCACGGAGAGCGACACGAATAGGAGCAGTAAACCTGCTAATACACCAACGCGATTGCATCATGCTCACACGATACTCGCCACGCGTGTATTTATCGTTTTGATCCTCAAACATTCTTACGTAACCCACGGAGACGACCAACGCCCAGCCCTAAAGTCCGTCCTTCGTTGTGGCTGTCTTTTACAACACTAAAGCGCAAGCGAAAAGCTTAAGTACGTAACTAAGCAGCTTTTTTTCTGTGAAACACGTTCCCCGAACACTACTCCACGACTCTGTACACTACCATCGACGATATTTAATGATACCAAAAGTTGGTTGGTGCGCACGTTGCTCATTAAACTGATATCGTTTTCCAGAGACTAGCTAAAGATCCCTGTGTCATGTGTCGAACGAACGTTGTTACTTACGGCTACTAATCATGGTTACAGGAATTGCTAATCGCGGTCCCAGCCCGTGCGATTCAACACCTTTCATTTACACGTTCTGCGGGGGTTTCGGTTTCGCGGGGTTCAGCGGCTCCGTGACCGCCGATTTCCCGTATTTCTTCTCGCGTCTTCGATTTTGCTTCGCCTTCTTCAATTTGGCCTCCGCTCCGATCGCCACGAAGTGGTTCTGGAAGTACTCCTCGATCTCGGAGAGCTTCTTGCCGTGAGTCTCCGGTAGAAGGATCCAGACGAACACCGCCGCTCCGATCGAGACGCCCGCGAAGAACCATTGCACCGCATAGGATCCTTTGGAACAATAATTTCTCATGAGTTCGATACCCTAACTGATTCGGTCTCTTGCAGGTCTACGTTAACAATAAGAGATTTCAAGGGTTATTATACGTACCACCCAGGAAGGCCTGCAAGCTTCTGTAACTCTGGAGAGCGGCGAACAACAGCAAGTTGGCTATCGAGTAGCTGATAGAGTGAGCGATTCCTCGAATCTCCGTGGGGAATAATTCTGCGGTCATGGTCCACGGTATGGTCAGCATGCCCACCATGGAGGTGCACACATAAAGCAGCAGACAAAGTACAGGTACCTGCAGAAAGAACCTCATGTTGCGGTGATATTCCTCTAACATCAACGATTCCGCTTGTAATGACTCATGTTAAATATATACCCAATAGCCAGACCGATCGCCTTCTTTAATCAGCAGAGTGAAATAACCGGAAACGCCCATGCACACAGTCATCCCCAAAGATGAGATGATACACAGCGCTCGCCTCTTGTATCGTCTGAGAAGCCAAGTGTTCACCATGGAGCACAAGAACCGAGTTACACCGACTAGAATCGAAGCAAGATACGGATCCACGCCTGAGCCGACTTCCTGAAATTCGAGTAATCGTCGTGAGACAGGCATCCGGTTGAGAGGATCCCAGCGTGACGTTGTCAATCACGCTGACTTACCTGGAAAAACGTAACGGCATAGAAGAGGGTGATGTAGATACCGGAAAACTGTTGGAAGGAAAACAGCAGGAAGAGAATGATCATCGGCTTCCAGCCAGTGGGTTTCAAGAATCCTCGCAACTTGTGCAACGTGCTGCCATGCTTGCTGTTCCTCTGCTCGCTCATCTTGATCTCGTTCTCCTTCATTATGGTCGTGTATTGTGCCTGCGCCGCGTCCTTCTGACCCTGTTTGATCTCGTACCTGTACAACCTATGGGAAAGTAACAACAGGATTCACAGTCTGATGAGGGTTAAGGTAGCAAAATCCTTACCGATCCAGGGACTTCCTCGCTTCATCATATTTCCCTTTCGAGACGAGCCACACCGGCGACTCGGGAACAAACAACTGGACCAGAATGATGGGTATGATAGCGTAGATGATGCTGATCCAAGCTACCACTCGCCAGTGAATGTAGGCGCCCTTCAAGTACGAGAGGACCATGCCGAAGGAGGCCAGAGTCGGGCCGAACGATATCATCGATCCCCTAAGCTCCGGTCGCGCGACCTCGGTGATGTAAACAATGGCTGGTGAAGTCGCCAGCGCGGTAGCCAAACCGGACAACAGGCGACCGCACAGAAGCATAGGAAAGTTGGTCGAAAGGGCGATGAGGATCCAACCCGCGATACAGGGGATAGAACCTATTTGAAGGGTTCTCAGTCTTCCAAAGATCTCCATGAGGAAACCACCCATCAAGGAACCGATGGGCGCGCACACCACCACCACGCTGGCTGCAACATTCACCGGAGAACCACTGTTAGATCATACAGTTGGTGTACAAACTGTTCGAACATCTTTTAAAATAGCTTTTTTATAATTGTATCAAACGACCTGATTTTTTAATCATCGATTAGAAGCATTGTTCAACTAAATGATCTGCAAAACAGATTTTCCATAAATTACAATTTACAAGGTTGCATCCAAAAATAAAAAATGCATTTCTTTTAATTTTTTTATTAAACAAATGTACAATTATAAAAACGTTGTTCCATTTTAAAAAGTGTACGGACACTTTGTACACCTACTGTAGAACTCGTTCCGAGACAAATAGACTTCGTGCTAGATCTGCCGGTTGAAATTGTCCGGTTTCTTGCGCGACGATCATTGACAGCACCTATTCAGCGTGAACGCGCTTTTGACATGAATAATAGGACATTGTATTCTAATGAATTTGTATCTGAAGTTGTAACGCTGACGATTCGCAATTTTTGGTAGGGGGCAGGTCGATCGTCGAGTATGTGAGTTATGCAGTGCTTTGTAAACAAAGAAGTTCATTCTGGCCATTGTTCCATAATTGGTTCCGTTCTAACTTTCTCTGTTGCTTGATAAAAATAAGCGCACTTGACACACTCTGGACTCCTATCGCGACGCTATCGTTCATTTAGAGATGACGTATTGCCCGGAGTCATGAATACACGAGAAGGAAACAATCTTATCTCGGACTAGTCTGTGCATTAACATACTCGATAGATCTGGTGTTATCTAACTGTTACATTGTGTCTGCCTCCTCCCACCGTGGAATCGCGGTGAAATGATTGAGCTGTCGGGAAACGGGATGATGATCGTTTCATTGTGCTAGAGGCTGAGTCCTCGCCTAGACTTTGAATCGATTCACGGCTACTAGCGGATCTAGACTCGTCACTGGGAGCAACTTACCTATCCAGGAAGTTTGCTCTTGAGTGGCGTGCAGTTCCGCGTCTTCGGCCTCCAGGTGTGGAATCAGAATGGCGGAGTAGGCCATGCACAGACCGACGGATATGTGGAAAGACGCGGCGATGATGCAGGCTGCGATCTAAGCAGAGATTCGATTAGAAACTGGCCCTGAAGTCGATCACCGGACTGTTTGTACGAATCGACAAGGTCTACATACCTCCGGTATCGCGTTTCTGAGCCGGGTCGTCTCGACGAAGCCCTTGTTGAGACTCCTGCTCGACACGATCGCATCCTTGAAGCACTCTCGCTCATTCTCCTCGATGTTTTTCGACGCCTCGCGCTCGACACTGTAACAGAAAATTGTTATCTTCACGTTGGACTGTCAGGAATCGTCGCTGGGAACAGCTGAGCTCTCGTTCGACTTTTCTTCGGGTTCTTTTCGCGTGCAGTTGTATGAATGGGAAAGTGAAGAAATCTTTGACCTAGTCTTTGTTATACGGTTAAAACCGAGAAATTAAAAAATGAGGGACCTAGATAGCGGCGATTTGATCATGATTTCACTTTCCAGACCCATGGACATTCCACTAGTTTTGTGCACCTTTAGTTACCGAGACGAGCAACTTACTGAGTTCTAATTAATTCGGTCGATGTACACGGGAAACGTAGATAAGAATATGTAGTAACAGCGTCCAAATATTCCCGCGAACCATTTCGGACCGACTAAGTTGCGGCATTTATTAACGTTGTATACGTTTGTGTGTTCTGCACTCTGAGTATCACCTCGGACCATAAAGTCGTCAAACATGTTGAAGATTTCCCCTGACAACTCGCGTAACTGATAAAAAATAATGGAAGAAGTTAACTAACGAGACAATTAACTTTTTTTTAAATGAACGACCTTAACTAAGTAGCGTTGTGCAATTGTTGTGTTGTGCAATTGTTCAAACAACTCTTATCAAAAATGTGCATATCGCTGTAAATTCTGTAAAGCAATTTTAATATTGTCTGAGCAAAAATTGGTGCGACCTCAGTGAAAAAAAACAACAGAAATTCTATTAACGAATGAGCCGATTGGGAAGACCGTCTCGACGCGATGATTTATCATTTTTCTTGCGAAGCATGCATATGTATGAATTTTTCTACGACAGCGCCGCTCAAGGTCGCCGTGGGAGTCTCGCGGGACATTGTTGTGCGCGAGAACAATGATATCACGTTCCCCGTCGTCGATTAAATTATCGAGATGAGCCGATTCGCGCTTCTTGACGACAGACATATAACGCCATGACAGTCGGCTTTCGTAACGGTGACCTCCCACACGAACGAGCCAGTTGGTCGATCACGTGTGATGTTTACGTTAATTGCGAGTAGATTTATGGCAGCTGGGCGATTTATTGCGATAAGTTGATCCAACTGTAAATCGATCGATGACCGCGAAAATCGTATGCGCGGAACAACTATCGAACGACGTAGACAGACCTAATGAGCCGTGGTAATAACAAGCTCAGATAAAGAAGGTTTAACGAGTTCCACGATTGCTCAACATTCAACTATATATTCCATCGTCGATGAGAAAACCTCTTCCGTCTGACGAATCTCCCGGAACATTCAGATAAACTATGCTAATGCGAATCTGGTCCCGCTGAATCTGCTTTTTACGCTATCACAACATCCTTCTCGTATATTTTTCCCAGTTGTATCGTAGCTCCAAAAGGGGAACTCGGCACCATCAGATACGAGATTCATTCAGGACCCAAACATGTTACAGCAAATCAATACTCTCCGGAGTAAATTGCTGTTGTTATGTAATCCAGGCGAACTACGATGGAGGATCTTCTATCTCCTAGTTTCTTATATAATGAGAACTTCCTTTGATCGTATAAACTTTCTCAAGATTAAACAGTAAATTATTATGTACTGAACAATTTAGCTAATTTCACATTGTAAGCTCAATGTTGTATCTCCTTTCCGTAGAAACACTATTGGAACCTGGAAGAGTGTTTACAGAGGACAGTGGACACAGTTGATGTACTAGAAATGAATTTTCGTGTTGTCAGCAGAGACGAGCTGTTTTCTCAATAATTATGTTTACACTGCGAATCGAACTAACAAAGGCAAGTTACTCGTGTTACAGAACATATAATTCGTAGCAGGAAAAGATGCAGCTTGTAATTTGAGATAACAAAAGACATTAAAATTCATGCAGTCGATGCAGTACGTGGATCCTCACAGACACAAGAGCAGAATTCTCAGTGACTAATGACAGACACGCGTGTCGCAGCTAATCTGTGAATGAACGTAACAAAGCGACTCGGAGATCGAATCCATGCTCG
The DNA here is from genome assembly GCA_963971365.1 of Lasioglossum villosulum. Classification (NCBI taxonomy): domain Eukaryota; kingdom Metazoa; phylum Arthropoda; class Insecta; order Hymenoptera; family Halictidae; genus Lasioglossum; species Lasioglossum villosulum. The sequence goes on along the minus strand of OZ020503.1, from coordinate 22,061,006 downwards.
AGTGATAATTTTTATCACACATCCGACGGCGCGTTTCGAAGAAAGGGTAACGACACCCGTATGCTTCTGCTTGGCGAGATCAATTACAAACTGGAAAGTGTTTCTCGCCTAAGCCGACCAGCCTTAACTCGTCGGAATTAGCCGCCCGGACAATTAACAAGCGTCGATCCGACGATTTCTGTTGACCGTCCAAGCAACGAATGAAACAGCGTTGCATAATTCCGAATACGACACGGTCGCTCTTGCTAATTCAAGTTAACTCGTTTACTACCGTTCGATCAATTTTTTAGAGTGCACGAGACCATTACGTAATTTTCTTAAGAGAAGAAATAGATTGTTACGGACCGTCGAGCCTTGTTAAGTAATTAGCGACGTTGACGGAAAAACGTTGTCCTTTTTGTTTTCTGCCCGATAAACGCCGATATCAATTGACGATGTGCTAACAATGACACAATATTTTAATTCAGTACTTGAGGCACGCGATTCAATTTGTGTGCGACTCTTAGCTTATATTTTTACACTTGCTGGAACAAATTTGCCTTCCTTATTCATTTATCGCTTGGTAGATAATATTCTTCAATAGATACGCATATCTTCGTAGTTTTTATCAAATGCCTTTTTTGTCTCGCAATAATAATATCAAAGATAAAATGAAATATAAAAACATCGGCAAGATGTTGTTTGGTAAACATTCGCAGTTTAATAATATCTGTCGACTTTTTACTTGTTGAATCTGATCGTTTCGATTAACATTGCAGACAGAGGACCACGCATTGGCACGAAACGGATAAACGAAGTTTGACGGCGAGACGGTTGTTGACACCCAGTATATTCACTTCTCTGCACGATCCTTTTCTATCGATCTGCCTTGACGAAGACCGTTTCGAAAGCATCTTTGTCCACGATCCCGTCACTCGTCACTGTGTAGACGCGTTGCCGTGATCACTTGCCGGCCAATCCTATTGCAGAAGTGCTTTCGATCTCGCCGACGTGAGAATTGCTAAATTGATTATCCACTTTTCGACAAACCAGAAGTAGAAAGCGGGGAACACCTTGTTGCAATGATCTGCTGGTAACCTAGTTGCAGTCGCCTCAAACAGCAAGGAGTCGTTAGTGTTAATATTCTGCGCTATAAACTGCACATTGCTGCTCAAACGAAACCTCCGATGTGAATTTTTTCAGAAAAAAATTCATACAATAATTATATCTACCAAATAGATGATTTCGGCCAATACAACCATGTTCCCGGTGTCTTTCGCAGTGTGCGCAATTAATAATACTTATACAGGGTGTTCGACTACAGGTGGGAGAAAATTTAAGGGGTGATTCTTAACGATGATATAAGACGAAAATGAAGAATAAAAAAATTGCGATTTCGGCTTCGTTATTTAGCTATTAACAATTAAAAATCAACAACGCGTCTAACAAAAGTGTACTTTGTGTACGTCAAAGAGTTCAATGTTGTCCAACGATTTGTTAAACATTGGGGCCCTCGCTGGGACTCCAAATGAGAACCAAGTTGTGCATGCATCTGTCACTCGATACGTGACTGTCGCGTTGTTACTAGCTGAAGAACGAAGCCGAAATTGCAATTTTTATATTCTTCATTTTCGTATTATACCATCGTTAAGAACCAACCCTTAAATTTTCTCCCACCTGTAGTCGAACACCCTGTATTTGCTCTCGCAATGTCGAGTCAGAGTTAGTTAAATTTCTGGAGTAACGGTCGCGTTTGGTTACGTAATCCAGATTTTACGGTCGTGTAAATGTTTTTCTACCTGTATTTACATTAACGGCAGATTTAGAGCAGCGAGTCTGCGTGCGTGCAAGCTTAAGAGGAATATTTGTTGATTTAATTACATAGAGATAAAAACGATCTTTTCGCAAACTCATTGGGAATTTTACTCTGTCTGCGACTTCGGTAATTCGTATCGAATTATGTCTACGTAACGCAAGTCGCTGTTGTGCTAAACACACGCGTCAAAACACAACTGTTTCCATCCATTTCGAAAAAATTCCATCGCGATAATAAGCTAATAAGCGAAAACGTTTGCAGCGAGCATGAGCCAGTATTTCTATGCAGTATGCCGACACATTAAGTGTCGATGCGAAACGATCAAACGTATTCGGCAAACGAGCTCTCCTCGAACGACCAACAGCGTCACCGATTGTTGGTCTAATAATAATTTGTCAAGACCAGGCTAAATTTCCTCGTGCTCATGTTTTAAGCCCAAGTGATCAGAACAACGGCCTTGAACAGTTTTTCCTTCTATAATATTTCCTCCGTCGCGTTTATAGTTATGATCGAATTGCGGATTTTATGCATATGTTCACAGTAAAAGCGAAATGAATATAGTTGAACTGCCATCTGCTCGATGCCTGTTGAATTTGGTGCAGAATTTTGGCTATACGATAAAACCGACACGTTACTGCACTATTTTTAACTATCATTACTGATTTCAACACTTGGCCAACCTCTGAACCGAAATGCCAGGAAACAAATGGACTGTTTAAATGTTTTGCTAATTCCATTTATTTTTGTATTGTTACATTATTCTGTAGTAAGCAAAATCAAGAAGAAAAAAATCAGGTGTGCGGAGAAAAACGAGTTGCTGGATAACGAGCAGGATACCTAAATTATTTTCGAGTTTTTATACCCTAAATGTTTCACTTTTATTTATTCAGATATTTCTCATATTCTAACTGTACTCTAGATATTTTACCACTTTCACTGATTCGAAATTGCATGTCCTTCGACGCTTCAGCACTTCAAATTCAATTAGAATGTTTATACTTCCAATATTTTATTTGTATTCATTCCATTTTTATTCGATGTTTTAACACTCTCGTATTTTTCCAGGCAAACTCCCATTGGATGCACCCAGGAATGCACAATCTCACACCGAGCCCAAAAATGGTGCAACGTTTACCGTCACAAAAATGATTATCCAGTAAAGTGCGGTCTCCATGTGAACGAATGAGAATAGAATCAGGTGAGTGTCAAGGTCGAGCCGCAGGATAGCGATAAGGGTACGTACTTTGCGTAAATGCAGGGTGAGTCGTGCATGTGCACGAAGGAGATGCAAGCAGTATCTAATCTCGACTAACTGAGGAAGTGGCGTATCGTGAACCTCGGACTCGTCTTTATCGTAACACGATTGAGTTGTCGTCACCGCGACAATTCCCACGCGAACTTCACTGAATGATCGTCACGCGGATCATTCTACACGTGTATATGTACACCAATTTTTAACGCGTCGACGCTGTCTCAATCATATTTCAGTATTATCTAAGAATAGCATCGTTAGAGAGACACACGCTTCTTGTACTGGCAGCATTGCCTTTTGCGTGACGTTTTTCTACGAGATCTCGAGACGGTAAATACGATTTTCACACCTCGTCCGTGGAAAACAGTCGAGTCGATCGATCTTCGACATACACGATCTTTATCTTTATTTCTCAAGAATCGTTTTATCATGAGAGTTTTTTGGCGTGGCCGGTATCGATTGCTTCGTCATTGATGTCGCCTAACAAGTCGGTCAAATTTTAGCGCGTATTCTAACGTAACAGGAGTATAATATTAAATCTATATAATAAAAATGAAAAGCTGTTCGTTGGTCACGACATCACGTGAGAACGGCTGTACCGATTTGGCCAAATTTTTTTTTTAAATGTTCGTTGTAGTCCGAATCAGGTTTTTAGAGTACAAAAAATTGGAAAAGTTGCCTGGAAACATAAAAATTCGGGAAAAACTAAATGTGCTTTTTGAATCATATTTCAATACAACAAAAAAACGAACGTCGCAGCTTTTAATCAATATTTCAATAGGAATTAACATTATCCATTTTTACTGTGTTCACATACTTATATCCTATAGCTTTTCACAAATTCACAAAATGATCACAAACAAATTTATTGAAATGTGAACAGAACAACGTCTGTCAGGTCAGCTAGTTTTCTATATAAATTCAATATTACCCTTCTATAATATGAAATTATTATACGAATTCGATAGTCCCTCTAAATTTTATAACCGTATTCGAGAAAATATCGCAGAAAAAGCTGGCGATTGCAAGAATGTCATTTTTAGACGCGTTCGAATTTTCATATAGCTTCGGAACACGTGTTGCTCCATCGTCAGTATCACAGTCGTACAAGAAAATATTTTGAACATTTTCCACAATCTTAAAACCAAAAAAGCCTTTTCTAAACATTTTCTATTTTCAATTTTTTTTGTTAGCGGATCACAAGCCATAATCAATTGGATTGCTTTATCTAAGATAAACGATGACTTAATTCGTAGCATCTGTCAATGTACATTTTTTGGATACTATACAGTAGAAAGAACTGGTCCGTTAAAGCCAAATTTATTTTTTAACGTAATCATCTTTCAAAGAACAGTGAATACATTAAGAGCAAGGCTGATGTCTATAACATTTACTGCATTTTGGTACTCTGGCATACTGACACAATAAAATTCCTACCAGAATACTGAGCACTAACGGAAGCGAATAATCGTCTAACCAACAACACGTGCCTACTCGAAATCGCCAGAATAGCAAGTGGAAGGTGACCTCGATCTTGTATGAAGGCAATAGGAAGCAGAATAATCTGTCAGCTGTGGAACTTCGGTATGTGTGATTTTGTCTGCGATTATTTTTATCAGGCGTCGCTTTTATGGTGACTCATCCATTCACTGAGATTTTTAACCGTTCGGGAAGTGGAACACCTACTGGTGTACATGTATTTGCTATATTGCGGAGGAAAAAGTGCCATTCTAGGACGGTTATGGTCCCTCATAGTGTTTCATGAAAATAGGGAATGTAGAAGTAGAAGAGAATTCGTACCCTATTCGAAAGCATGTAGTTTTAGCAATATTATCAAAAAGTTTTAATAAGAATCCTCTGATTTTTGCAATTTTTATCTGAATGTACAATAATGAGCATTTTAAGTGCGTCGTAGAACAATGAAGATAAAGTTCGAAAATTTTTTTGAAAATTCCAGTTCCCGCAGCCTGAATCTTGAAGTGAAATTTTCACAAACAACTCGAAGAATCTCCAGCGTTCGAAGCTTGCCGTCACGTGTTGCTTTGGGCAAGAAACGCTAGCTGATGTCACGCGTTGGTATCGACAGCAGGAAAAGGCAAACCGAATCTGTCGTAAAAAAAATGACGTCACTGTTTATATCGCTGTGAACATGAAAACAGAGATAGTGGAACTATCACAGGGCGAAATGATTTGCATGAAAAAGACTGGAGAAGCGATCAAGCTGATTCGGAAAATTAATTTCTATCGAAGAAGAAGATGGAGTGGCTTCGGTTTCTTTCATTAGCAAAGCAATTTGCATTGGTTGAGAGGCTATCTGTGGCTGACTTTTAATCGTTAACCCTGTGGAACCTCGCGTTCGCTAGCACGGATCATCATTATTACGTCGTTCGGGCAACACGTGTCCAAGCAATGAACGGGAGCCGCGTGTGAAGACGCGTGACCGAGTGAAACTTTAATTTCCAGAATGGACTGCTGGTGGCCAATGTCTCGGTTCCTCGTAAACACGGGATCGTGAAACGGGCACGGCTAAAATTAAATTGAGTACGCTCGTTCGTTGGCCGAGCCGCGACAATTCCTTATTTCGTTAAATCATCGTTCTCGGTTCCCTACAAAATTGGTTTTTCTCCAATATTACTCATATTTAACACTGAAATTATCAGACAGATCACATGGACTTGTTCCCGATTTAATTGGTATAAATTGGTATCCAATGTCGCTAATTTTATGAGAATTGTTTCTAAGGAAACGAATAGTGCCAGTCACCGGTGCCGGTACGGCTATCGATGTGTTAATAGACAATGTACGCTCAAACTCCTTAGCAAGTTTGCCAAACGGTCTCACTACCGGAGTGTGTATCAACGCGATGAAATATGACGATCCTCCAATGTCTGTCGACGAATGATGACTATGCGTGAAGCTGAACAGCGCAGTAGTGCGTTACCATCTTTATTGGACCACATACTATAATAAACATTGTATGGAACGTCAGTACTTCTGGTGTTAATATTGTAAAGAGACAGGTAAATCGAAACAGAACATTCCGATCGTGACATTCCCGGTTCCATCAGCAGCAAGGAGTGTCACACGCGAAGGACACTTTCGAAAACTCGAAAATTCGTTCGAGGACAGCGAAGGAATCACAATAATGGAAGTGTCATCATCATCAGAATCCTCGATCGGCCCCGAGGCTGTTATGAAACGTGAGTCGATCGATCAGCCGGTCCCCGAATGCCGGTAGTTTTGAGAACCGCTTCTCACTTAACAATGCCGCGACCGGTTGGCTAGAATTACGGCTCGATAATGAACACGTAATTAAAACGATTAGTCGTCTAACTGACGCAGCGCTCCGGCCGAGCGTTTCGCTTGCTTGACGAATGACTGGCGCTATCGATTAGCTTCCAGTTTTCCCTTTTATTGAAACATTCTCGTTAGCGTTTCGTTAATCAAATTACGTTGATGAGGCTTACAATTAGTGTCGTAACCAAACTATAAGTACTCGACATAAAACTCAAAGTTTGTCGAATGGATAATTTCGTCGTTTGAACATCTGTGGATTGTGGCAAGGGGCTACGAAAATTGGAAAAAATTCTTTTATCTGATTTTCTTGACTAGTATCCTTTTAATCTAATTTCTTTAATTGAATTCATTTATAAAATCCTTTAAATTAGAATTGCTGTACCTCATTCTTCCATCCGATTCTTTTATCCAATTCGTTTAACCGAAACCTTTTAACGACATCCAGAGTGTTCGCTATGAAATTTTTTGTCCAGGGCCAGTTGGCGTACCCCATGGAACCATACTTAACTTCGATTAAGCCTATGGCGGTTCAACGAAAACGCTGTTAAAGATCGTTAGACGAATTGAATGCACCCGAAGCTACGTTCCCAGCGTAGGCAAAGGCAAAGGAGTGCATTTTTCTAGTTGAATACGGTTATTGCCTGTGTCTCTAGCGTGACAAACGCCGCATCGGGACAATGGTGCACCCTGGCACAGAAAAGGTCACAATATGCATTCGGAGCTGATGGAGGTAGGGGGATCGAGGTTACGATGAGATCTTTCGACGGCCTCGATCATTCGATGGCCTACAGGCAACGTGGAGGACAATGAAAAGGGAAAAGTTCTTTGAGAACCGCCTTCAGAAAACCTGTGGCAGGCCTTCAACGTTGTATACCTGAGACCAGCAGCTATAGTGATTCGAACATCTTTTCCTAGATTAAACTACCGGCCCAGAAACCAGATTCCTGCAGCTGTGACGCAGCTGATGTTGTTAGGCTGAGGATGTTTGTGCACACGAAAATTTCGTAGATCAATTTAAAGGATCTGGAGCTATTTTTCAGTTTCGATACAGATTTAATTGCAGGTGCATTTTCTGAGGATATTAGAAGTATTTTCTACACTTTGTATTCGCGAAGTGAAATAGAAGCTTTGAAAAAATCCTAGAATTCATGAATAGGTTCTAAAACTTATGGGGCTTATATACGACAAACTTCTAGGGCCATATAAAAACATGTAGAAATTAACAAAAATATTCTGTTTTTTGATTTGAATGATTTTTTCAGGCTAGTCGGTGACTACTGACCTCAATGAATAGGGATCCATGTTTCCTTCCTATTTGTCGTGGCGCTTGAACGTGGGTGTTTGAACCGCTGCTTCCTTTTATTCCGCCGGATGTGTTAGCCAATTCCGACCTCACCTCGAAACGGTCACCTCGTCAGCTCAGAACGAAGCTGTAGCACTTGGTCACCATTTTACGCTCTGCACAGAAAAATAAGCCAACGTATGTAATCACGCCGATTGCTTACTGCTGCCATTTTCTGTTTCCGTTCAATGTCAAACCGCACAATTTAACGAAATACAAATTGCTCTGCCGGGGCACGCGAGCTGGCAACACTAACGACCCAGAATTCTTCGACAAATTGTCCAGAATCTCGGGAAGTATGAGTTTTTATGCGTAAGTATGTAGACAATCTGTGTACGTTGGATGCACGTCTAATAAATTTGATAAGACTGGATAAATGTCAGCATGCGATTCAAAACTTATATAATCTAGCGGATTTGAACGGAGATATCCCTGCTTTGAATAATTCACCATGCGGGTAGATACCGTGGTCACGAACATGTGTTTCGAAGGAGACTGTGGAATACCATAGTTAATGATACTGTAATTTCGTAGCCGAGACCGCCTCCGTGGCAGGACACTAACTTTCTACAAGGCGCTTTGCTGAAACGTGAGCGCCGCTATCCGCTGATCGATCATTGCCGGGGAATATTGTTTATGTGCCCGAACACACTTTAGCTCTATTGAGATCGCTTCATTCAGTATCCACAAATCATTGTTCAATTCCTAGCGATGTAATACGGAGCTCTGTTAGATTGGACCCTGTTGCGAGTGTTTGTTGTACACTGCACACGGCACAAAAGTCAGTCAGTTTTAAACTATAAGAGGTTTCTGTAACGTCCATTTCAGAGTGTCGACATATAGTAAATTCACGCTCGACCCAGTAAAATCTCGTTTCGAGATTAATGATAAACGACGACGGATTTATTCGTTTTATTGAAATGCTAATCCCCTGATAAGTTTCAACTGCAAAGCTCGTCCGTGACCGGAAGCCTCTAAACACGGTCTTACGGTCAATTTAAATCGATTCTGCTTCGTTTAAGAAAAAAAATTAACGCGCTGATGAGTTCAAATGAAACTCTGGAAACCAACGACAGGCACAAAGAACTCGCCCCAGCCATTGTCTCCACTTTGGTAACATTCGAGCTATTCAAGCCCTGATACACTTAATAGGATCGTAAAAGCTGAAAAATAAATTTAATCACGCTCTCACTACTTCGTTTTTACAATTCAATTTATTTTTCTTCGTAATTAAAACGAACATCGTTTGTCTTGATCAGAAAGATTTCGTTCAGTTTCCGGACAGCGCGTCCATTCGCCGGTTTCCGTATTTTTTCAGGTGAAGTTTCTCAAATTATCTCTTTTACGATCTCTAATTTTACTCCGAAGACACTAATCGACCGACGAACTGTAGTTTACACGGGGAATGAAGAGCAGATCCAATTTTCTTACTCCTCTGACCGACATTTTCGGTACTTCTGTCTCGGACCGTTAACATATCTCTGACGGCAGTAATTAGTTGCACAAGGTACAAACTTAGTGTTTCTTCCTCCGTAACTGCTGTTATTTTGAAAGACGAAGAGCACGGGAAAACGTCGCAACTTTCGAACACGCAAACAGTCTATTTAAAACCGTGGAATACGATTGGTTCGTTGCAAGATAATTGTTGGATCGTAAACAAATTAATTACAAGTCGCTAAAGGAAAAATACGGCAAACGTTTAAAAAATTCTACGCAAGATGAATGATCAATTCTCGAAACTTACTATCGAACTCCAAAGTTCATACGCTTCTAGTAAATTCATTTTCGACTCATTTTCATTTTTCTTATTTACAATTTGTTCGTACTCGCGAGTTGTTCGTTTCCGTCGCTAGCGATAGCGGTCGTCACAAAGGAAAAAGTCGATCTAGATCTTTGGAAAACGCATGTTTTCTGCATTTCCATGCGACAACCGACCGTTTCCTGAATTCTGAGGTATTTCCACGGAAAGAACCAGACCGTTAACGAGCTCGCAATTCCTGAAATCGTTTGGCAATAAATCACGATCGATACAGGGGACTTTGCGCTCGGTTGCATAAGCGATTCACATGCTGCAGAGCCTCGTCACGTGAGCTACAATTAAGGACAAACACCGACGATTATTCCTTTATATTGGCTGGCGATCGAGAACCATCTTCAACGGGAAGATCGATCCGCGATCGCGGCACAATTTGATTAAAATTCGCGATAGACGCACGAGATGCATCGTTCTGCATTTATTTTGAGGCTGCTGGTTCACGGAGAACAGTTTGCCTTTTTATTAAAATTCTAACATACATTTTCACGAAGGCAGATTTACGAGGAGAACAGTAATATCAAGTTTTTCCACTTTGTTAGTGGAAATTTCCACTAAGGATATTATTAACACTTCCCCTAAGGAATGGAAAACAATTTTAAACGCGTATTCGAAAGTTGAAAGCCTTGAAACAATAGTTGTCCTTCCGTCAATAATATCGAATTAGAATAATAATCTACAACAGAACGGTCTCCTGAATTTTGCATTTCGTAGTGTTATTCTGCAAATTTTACGAGGTATGAATGTCTAACGCTTTTGTAATTTAGCAATGGTCGTAGGTCAGTAGGTAGATAAACGCAACCGGCGTAGTAATTATTACGAAATAATTGTTAAAGAATATGACCAAGAGCCATGGTTTATACTTATCAACCGTATCGTATCGATCGTATTAACACAATCGCGATTGTAAACGGTTATAAAATTGATCCCTCACTTCCAATTTCTGGAAAAATATAATCGTTTCAACCACTATCTGCTTACCCAAGTTTTTCCGATTTATTCGATCAGCAATCGACGGTGACATAACAGTCAATATTCTTTATTTTTTGGGTTGCGAGACATTGCGGAGACCGCTAATGACGACAGTCATTGCGCTCGTCGGTTTGTTAAAAGATCATTCGAGTGAATCGATATTTTTATAGTTAATGTAATCCGACGACACAGTAATTGTCGGTCGATCGTAGTGTCACTATTAAACTCGTTATCTCCTCTGTGTAGTATCGATTAGCCGGTACAAGATTAATCCAGCACTCGAGACTATTGTGCGAGGTATTATCGTCGTCTGGAATTGAGACGTGACGAATTAGAATGATTTGAAAATTCTCCGTACATGGACACTAGCCGATAAACATGAGCGTAAACACAGAAACACGCCTCTGGAAAGATACGATTGCGTTCTACATATTTTGCAGGGTGAAGCTGACACAATTCTTTTCGTAGACAAACAAGCATAGGGTAACTGCACCAGTGAATGAACGGGCACCAGTAAATGAACGCTTTTGTATATTTCAACAAATTTTAACCCGGACGGCATACTAGCGATAAAATTGTGATTAAAGAGTTAAATAAATAGGAGAATATTGTTTAGTAATTTTGTTCATTGATTGGACTAGCATTATTCAATTACCAGAATGTAGTGTTCATTGACTGGTATTTTTCATATTTTTGATTTAACGTTTAATAAAGAAGAATAATAATAATTTCATTGTACTTGTGTTCATTTATTTTTGACAAATGAAGTATAGGGAGCTATTTGGCATATATGAGATTCCTTTAATTCACATAGTTTTTTTTTAAATAAAATATTTTCCTGAACAATTTCTTAAATGTTCATTCACTGGTGCAGTTACCCTACCAACAAATTTTAATTCTCATCTATGAGGTCAACATTTTTCTCGTTCTCAATTCGCGAAGCTGTCGAACTGTGATTTCAGCAGCTGGAAATATCGACCTGCCCGAAAAATTGAAAATTGGTTCGCTTCGACCAGCGTTTTTAGTGAACATTTGCCCGCGCACATTGAAATTCAGACAACGTCTCTTTCTGGCCTATTCTGCAACCGCGGCAAGGGGGCCAAAGGTCCAGGAAAAACGGCATTGTAGAGTACTGACAGACAACAGCCGGAGGTGCGATCCAAGTATTATTACACATCGTTTATGCGATTAAATCGTCTGGTGACGCACCGTGTCGCTTTTGCCGGCTCGTAGTCCAACGATTTCACGCAGAAGGAATAATGTTTGCAAACGTGGAAGATCCCAAATGCCAATACAATTGAACCCGATTCGATGCATATCCATTAAAGATCGAGCGAAGACACGAGTATAATTAATGCGAACACTGCTCGTGTAAGTCTTCAACGAGACAGACGTCGCCTCTTATCTCGACCAGTCTATAAGCTTAAATGTCCAGCATGTCTGACTCTTTATCGCGGAATTTATCACTGCGTTTGCGAAGACTGCTTGTGTTAGGGATTATCCGAACACCTGGAAGAATTTCAAACCTTTATTTCCACCCTCGTGTATTATTTTAAACCATCCATTGAATATAGAAATCCATTTTCACCTCCATTTTTTAAAGGCCTTCTACTTTTACTATAAATCTATCCTAACCCAGAGCCATTTTAGATCCACAAGCTCCTAGAACCACAAAAAATCTCTCGAATGAAGGATCTTCAAAAGCTCGTAACGTTTGTAACTTAAAATTGAAACTAAAATTCAGATATTTATTCGATAACATTCCATTTTGTTCTATTACTTTTTGCCTTTCCCGAGGTAACTTCTCGTGTTATCGAATAAACGTACGAAGAAATACCTTGATTTGATCTTCCATTCTTAATTCGAAAGAGCTACGAACTTTCTTTCGAAGCCAATAGAACGCGTCCTCAGTGGTGGTCACCTATTTTAGGATCAATCTGTATACCCTAACCGGGTTCTCGCAGTGATAATAAATCGTGGAACGATCTCCAAGTACCGCGTTATCCGATCCATCAAAAACAGCGTAATTCTCTATCGCCGAGTGTCTATTTTTGAAACGGTAGTCGTTCGTATTCTTGCGCGTTACTAATTGCAAGAGCCCGCGTTCTCCGGTGCATGCAGGACGCAAAGTGTTCTCGAAAGCGGCTCGCTCGATACATTTAAATCGGCGCCGGACTTTCAACCGATCGACGGATCGACTTTTCCTTTCCGTTTCGCAAGGATCGAGAACGCAATTTCAAAACGGAGCCCGCAAACTCTGGAAAAGCTGCGAGCAGAACCATTAGAGGCCATTGTCCTCGCGGTTTTTCTATTATTTATCCATCGATTGTTAATTACTTTCGCGACACTATCGTACCTCGATCGTCTGTTCGTTACAAGAAAATTGTACAGGGATTATACAACGTCGCACAGTGGTCCAGGAGCCCGCTTTTTATGGCCAAAACTATTGCAGCGTTATTTCAAGATTTAATGTGATCTTATTATAGGTCGTTGGATTCGTCTTGATACCAGTTAGAATATTACGATGTAAAAAATATATGCTAATATTTAAAACATTGAGGTCACCTTCATTTTTTATAAAAAAAAATTTTTTCTTTTAATTTTTTCTATTGAAGTTTGTAGAAAAGTGAATACTGATCAACTTTTGTTCGAAACATTTTTTGTCAAAATGAAAGATAGAATATATATGGACCGTTTATTGTGAAAGTTTAAAATCTGTGACGCGTTCAGAACGGTAGCATTAGAGTGCGTACTTCGCGCGCGAACGTCTACTTGTTAAAATACACGTAGAATCAAAACTTGCAGGAAGTAGCAGCTAAAATTTACATGTGTATATGTTGAAGGTCTAAACTTTCAGAAAAATCAAGTCTGAATGCTAACACTTTTCAACAATTTTTTTAAACCCTACCTAAAGTTGACATTGCACTTAACTTTATATCCTTCGTATATTGATTGAAATATGTTTATATTACCATTAAATACCTGAAATATACTTGCTCGCACATACGAAAATATAGTACAAATTTTCATTTCAGCATTGTGTAAGGAATAATTAAAGTATTTAGTTGTTCCTTCAATTTCATAATTCTGAACTTCAAACGCTATATCTGCTCGGAAAGCTATCCGAAAGACCTAATATTTAGAATTTCGAGGTTTCAAAGTGTTCTTAGTATGAGGGAAAAAAATTTTTTTGAAATTCGAAAGTCGAAAAATTGAATTTTGGCCACAAAAAGTGGGCTCCTGGACCAATGTGCGTCGACGCAACAGACAGCACTGTTACTCCAATTCTTTAGACAAATACCTGTTCCACAATAATACTATCAATCATTTAACTTATGCAGCTTTCCATAAGCGCAACTAACATTTGCTTTTTCCATTCCGCAGAAATTAAAAACCGAAAACGTGGCGAACGGAATCTCCCTTGGAGCCGAGCACGGAATACCAAACAACAACACGGAATCCTTCATCGATGAATCCCACAGTTCCCCAACGACATCGGCTGCCATCGAGCTCCATTTCAAAATAGTCGGAAGCGGAATACAAGTCCTTCGAACGTTATCGCGGTGGAAGCTCGGCGAATCACTACCGGCGTCTCTTAAAATTGGAAATTTGTAGCGCGCGTAACGTCTATCAATAATACTGCGACTCCTCGGTTTGATCAACGGTCAAGAACCCTAAATAAAGAGGTTCGGAGTCCGTCGAGGGACTCGATGAAAAATCTGTCTCTCGACCGAAGGATCGATGAAAGTCAACGACTGTGTGTCACCTATTATCGGCACGACGCGACGCGACGTTTCGAACGGCTTCGATCCGGTTTGCTTCCGCGTACACGGGGCCGGCTGTGTAAATAAGGTAGCAAATGGCAGGGACTCACCTTCAGAAATTGTGTCTGTGGTTCTTCGGACCTGAAGATGACAAGGTCTCTGAATAGACTCCGAATTCGAAACAACGAGCACAAGGCGGACAATGGCTGCTCCTTCAGGCCCTGCTCGCTGATTTCGGGCCTTCTTGAGCTCTCTGGCTTCCTCCGATGCTAAGAAAGGTACAACAGCCTTGCTAGATCGGTTGGCAGCGCGTCACGACGTTCTACCCGCGATGGTCGGTTCACAACTGGAGCCTGAAAACGAAAACAGGCAGGCAAGCCGCTTCGGTCGATCCGACGTCTGCTGCCTCGCGCCATGCCATGCCGCCGTGGCGGTACTCACAAAGAGATCGATTTAACCCTCCGTACGATGGCCGAACCGTTTTTACCCCTCCTGACTGAAATTTTCAATTTCTGTTTCTGCATCCTCTGGCCTGAAGGTTGCCGAAGTCTCTAGCTAATTTTGAAAAGCAATTTTTCGAATTTTCTTTTAGAGTATCCAGTGGAGATATTGATTTTGAAGCCTGTGGGCGTGTTGAGCAGTCTTTGGAGACCCTGCGACTAGTTTTATTATGTGGAAATTGGAAATTGTCATTTTTGTACGGGGTTGTAGTGGTTCAAGTGCGAACAAAGTTACTGTAGGATTTTAAATTGTTACGATCTTGGGATTTAGTTTGTTTGGTTGTAATTTTGTTCATAGTTACGGTAGTCCAATCTGTGAACCGTATGGGAGATGTAGGGCGTACGGAACGGTCGAATTAATTTGGTGAATTCCGATGTAATTTTAATGAAGCCAGAAACAAGACACTCGGAAGATGCCTGTCAAGTATCGAGAGAATTGGATGATCAATTTTTAAAGTTGTAGTCCGAGAAAGATGTCTTATCGTTTCGCAAGCATCGGGGATTCGCACTTGATCCAAAATGTCACTTGATCCCTGGTTTCTAGATATCAGTTCTACGCGGTTCATGGAAGAGTTCCAAGAATATTTAACACATAGGTGACTACTATGAATCTCCATATGTCAAGACTTCGACAGTTAATCCATATTCATCCGGCCGCTGCGACAACAGGAAACGAGAGCATCGCTCGATCATTAGCTCGTTATAAAGTTTTAAACGAGGAGAAAGAAATCAAAGAAACTCTAACTGAGAAAAACTTTGTTAAAACTTAGAGCAATTAAATATGTATATCAAATTCTATAAAAACGATGTTAGACCTTCTTGAAGTCCATCATCGGTAGCCATTGAAATTTTACACCAACAAAGTAATACATATCATGCGATGATAGATAATAATCCATCAAAATTCCGGACATTCGGTTCGATTATCTTATCGCGAAACTTCGAAACAAATGTCACAATGAACTCAAAAATTGTTGAATACTTTCTCCATAATCTTGTAGACTATCTTTTGTTCAATATTAAAATTCTTTTTACATTAAAATAACTCTTAAAGTGTACACTTGTACACCAAATTTTAGCATATTCATTAAATAAGCAGAGTTTTTTGCAGATGAATGTATTACGTAGAGTGGTCCACGTAAATGTTCTTGTGTCATCAAAAATAACGGAGATATTTAGGTCCCCTGTATGCTTGGAAAAACTGATTCCTCAAAAACACAAAATTCATCCATGTATACAATTCTCCTTTCTATAATAATTTAAAAAATATTCTTCAGAACGGATCACTGACTTTCCATTTTTTCCAGGATGAATACTACAAAAGCGGAGCAGTTTTAACAAATTGAAGACATGTCATCGCGCAATAATGGCGTGGACCAAAACAAATTTCATTTCATCGATGTTCTACCAGGACTTTAAACAATTTTATGAAGAGAGGAATCGGTCCCGGTAGAAAGAAAGAAACCTTTCTATCAAGGAGATGAATCTATCTCAGTAGAGCACGGGACAAACCCCGTTGTCACAGCCATGGAAATAGACAGCAGGCGTCGAACCGGCCAGTTAATCCTACAAGTACTCGTCCGTAAATAAATCCCGACCTAAGAAGCTTTAAGTTAACGTTGCCCAGCTTTCGTTGGTCGAGGTAGGTGACATGGCAGCGTGTGATTCACAGATGTCGGACGTAAGAGCACGTAGAGGTTCACGTGCACACCGGCCGGCGTTACGAAAACGGCAACGAGGAGGAAGGCGTGAGAATCACGTGGACGATCGGCGACCGATTCCACGGAGCACCATGTAACGCACGATACACTCTGCACAGGACTTTACATTATAGGAGGCTCGTGTCCCGCGAACACGATGCAACGCGGTGCAACATGAGCCGGACGATCCGCGTTGCATCGCAGCTGAGATCACTCGGGAAACGAACGGGGAAAGGCTTAGCGGTCTTTAACCCATTTCTTCAGGGTCGCCTTGTTAGCGGAGCAAGTAGGTGTTCGATCCGTGCGACCGATGGGGAACAGGAACTGCGGAGACGTGCGTAGATCTGCGTGACTAGAAATAATTTGTTTTTTGCAAAGCGAAAAATCAAGGCCTATTAACACTAAATCACCGGTCAAAATGACTGGTCCCAGACTTTTTACTTTGGGATTATTGATGTGATTAAAATAATTTCATAAGATATGATTGTACAGATATCTTTAGTGGAGCACATATTACAATAGGAGCTGCACAAAGTCTAGATAAAATCAATCTTGTCATTTTTATAAGGGTACATGTACCAGTTACTTTTAAGACTCGGTAGGTTTAGTGTTCGCTCCTTCATACTAACCGCTATACCAATAAGCAAAATTATCGAAATTGTTCGATGTTTGCATATTTTTATGCGTCGATATATTCCAGAATGTATATTTTGGTATATTGTTGTATATTCTTGCATCTTCTTGAATATTTTGGTATATTGTTGTACATTCTGAATTTGAATGAACATTTATTATGTTCTGGTGTATTCTGGTATATTCTACGTAAATTACACTATGTCCATACTGCAGCAGAGTGTTTGTTTATTCATAAAAAAAAACAAGAAAACGACAAAAAGTGGTTCGATGTTGCATCAGTGTGGACATATCTTTAGACTGCCAATAAGAAAATAAAAAATTGTTCGTCGGCGTTGATAAAGGTAGTAAAACTAGAGAAGTTATATATGGGTAATAATTCAGAAAATACCGTAGCGGTTTAAGATGATCTATCGGTATCATCCCTGCGATTTTTCGCCGCAATAAAACCAGCGATAATAATAATAATAATAATAATTCGGTCCACTTTCAGTTGTGTCTCGGTTACGCCAAGTTTACGGTATCTTTTTATGATTGTAATTGTCGAGTAACGTATTGAATTATTGCACGCGTGTATCTGATAACGCAGCGTCGTAAGAGGATGATAATAGATAGATTAGCGCAAGTGAAGTGGCGAATTTTTTAATGACCGATCACTCCGCACTGTCGCCGACTCACCATACTAAACATAGATAGCGACATACTGAACTCCTGCACAGAAAATTGTCTTCTGAAACATTTTCTCTGTTATTCGATGCAGAACTTTATTCTCCGTGGACTCGATATAATTTTTCTATCTTGTTGATTGGCGAGAGCACGCGCGAAGGTAATGTCTTGGCCAATAAATCTATCTTCTATCTATCTAAATCTATCTACCATCAAAATATTCTTCGATCGCTTCTGTATGATCAATCGTTAAAGGGTCCCTCGGAAATTAATAGCTTCCATTAATCCGTTCCCCCTATCGAAATCATACGATAAACGCTTTCATTATCGGAGGATTTCGTACATTTGCGTCAGTGAAATGGATCAAAATATACGAGTTAACATATGCAATCACAACATGTCACCACATTAAGAAATTTGCAGACTCCGGGTCTCATCCAATCATTATTCTTAACAGGTTGACAGCTTGAAAACAATTTTGTCATAAAAGTAATTGATCACCAATTTACCTTTATGCTACATACGCCTCCCCGGAATTTTTTTAAATAATATAGACATGTTTTAAATAATAACAACTTTATTACAAGAAATCTGAATACAACAAATTAATTTTTTAATAAATAATTTTGGCGCCTTCCAGGTTGAAAACCGCTGATGTAAGGTGTAAACTTCACTAGCAACAAAAAACAAAAAAAAATGAAATTTGTTATTCTCTGTTATGACTATAATAACAATTCATCCATTTTCATTTTACACGTTAAATCAACACATTATGTTTCATTTATAGTGTCACATTTTAAAGAAATACATCTCACGACGTAGACATAAAAGGATGAATAATTTTACACTATGTGAAAATATTGAATGGATGAATTTTCACCCTGAGGAACGTATAAGGGTTAAAACTAAGCGATTTCAGTTAAAGTCAAGATTAGTTCGACTATATGTAATTAATTGTTGATTCGCTAGCTAATATTATTTTCCTCTTCCTTGTAAAAAGCAGAATCAAAAGGTTTCTTAAGTGTTCGTAATATAGAATCATTTCCTGGGTTCAATTACTCACTTGACCCGACTTGTTGACGCTAGTCTTGCTATTAAATGGATCGCTTCGCGAAAGCTCCACGCGAATTTCTTCCTTTTATCTCGCTTAAATGCGTACGCGAACCGTGGAACAATCGAGAAACGGTTTCCATTCGATGGGAATATTCTTAGTCCTGAAAAATAGAAAGAATAATGAAAAATAGAAATAAGAACCTGTCCTGAAAAATAGGAAGAACTTGTCTTCAAAAATAAAAAGAACAATTATAGAAACAAGAACCTGTCCTGAAAAATAGGAAGAACTTGTCTTCAAAAATAAAAAGAACAATTGCATTGAAATCTCTGTGTTCGGTACTGTACTTGGGACTATTTCTTAGCCCATCGAATATTAAACACTTTTGATATTGAAATATAAAAAATTGAAAATCGCGTTCCTGTTCATAATTCAAATTTTCGCGCCCAGGACGAACTTACTCAGTCGGTAACTGGCTGTAGAGATAGAATATTCGTCCGTAATATCGGTCACATGTTTAGTTCTGCACGATAAAGTGGAAGGTTAAACATGGCGACGTGGAGCAGACTTTTGTTTTCGACTGGACAAAAGTTCTTCAAACCCAATGGATCATTGTTGAAAATAGTGCCAAAAGACGGTAACTTTGAATCGTAGAAACAAAATCGCTACGATATCGTGTGTTAGTTTCACAGACAAAACATCATCGCCGAACGTGATGCTGTTTTTGTTATGCAACTTCCTCTATACGATCTATTCAAAGTAGTCGTTCGTTTACTATTGTTGCCCCATTAATTGCCATATTTATCCAGTCTCCTATTGGGACGACGCTTTCGCCTGAATTTTTCATAGCACCCGACGAATAATAACAAGAAATTCAGGGGAGAGTGTCGTCGAAATGAATTGCTGAACCATAATGGGTTATAATAACCAGTAACGTTCACAGTAGTCTCGTAAAAATACGATGATCTTTGCCACTTCGTTCGTTTGTTTATGTCGAATGATTCCATTCATATAACAATTGAGCATCTATTACGTTAACACGAAAACTACAGTCACCGGGCAAATGACCGGTTTAGATTTTTAATTTTACAATTATTGAAATTCTAAAGGTGTTTTCGTGGGAATTGATTTAATACATTATTTCATTCCAGTATGAGACAGCTTAAGTTCATTTATTTTTTCGCAGTTATCGTAAGATGTATGAGCCATCATCGAACGATGCTTGTGGAACCATCGAATTACCAATGGCATAAACTAAAGGACTGGTTTCACTTTTACTTCATCATTGGACTAGTACCGATCGCTGTTCTTGTTGGCACCGTTAATACTTTTATAGGACCAGCTACTTTGGAACCAATTCCAGAAGGCTATATTCCAAAGCAATACGAATATTACAGGGTAAGGAAAGGTGACGTTTTAATTATACAGCATAAGAGTTGAAATGACTACAGCATGACCTGTTTACGTTACAGTCGCCTATCACCAGATTCTTTTCGAAATACTTAACTCCGAACCAGCAACAGGAGTACGAGAAACTGCTTGATGTAATGGTAACAGGTTGGGAAGTTGGACAATTGAGACAATTGGAATACAAAGTTAGGAAACTGGTCCGAGAAAACCAGGACTATAGATACTTCAACTTCAGACAAGACTACTTGGGTATAGATATTCTACGACAGAGAAAACGAATGGAATACGACGAAAGTCACCAGTGAAATTGCACTGCTTATATATCAAGAGTTTTCTTGTCATGCATACTATTCATTTGATGAAATGAAATGTGGTATAGATCATGTGGTATAATGTTAGTTTAATAAAAGGAATTGTAAAAGGATTATCATTTAATCCTGTGTTCTATTGTTGTTCAATAAGTGTTGATATTAACGCTTTAACTACCGAAAGCCTATTAATAGGATTTTCAATAATTGCGCTGTACGGAAAGAAAGCATAGAAATTCTAATTTACATTACAATCTTAAATGAAAGTCTTAGATGACGTTCTTGATGTTAGTTCGCAATGAAAATTGCTGTCACCGTTGGAGGCTCCATTAAAAAAATGTTTAGCCGTGAACCATAGATTTTTCGAAATTATGCAATAATCAACGGTCGGTAATGTGTTAACATGACAGTAAAATAGAATGCAAAAGCAACAAGAGTAGAGGAGGTATCGCTTGTGCAATCGTTTTTTCGCGGCGCTTCGAATTCCCTGGTGAGTAGCAGCCACAGACATAGACTGTTCTCGCTCATCTATCAAATTTATCATAGCATTATGTTATTAATGTAATTAATGCGAATGTTCATGGCTTAAAAGTTATTCTGTATCTCGAGTTCTATTGCCTACTTTTACTAATAAGTTAGATGGTTAAGGGAGTGCTGGTTAACATCATTAGCAAAAGGAGTTGTAATAAACCCAGCTAGACGACCTCCGACAATTTTCAAGGGATTACTGTAATTGTCATCATGGCGATCGACATGGATCGATATTCGATGGGGTGGGGACGGTCGCGCATCGATATACACGTGCTGCCCGAGCTCAGCGAGAGCACTCCAGAGCACTGCGTCATTCAGTTATTCTTGGTTACTCGGCTGCGTCGCGGCGGTGTCGACGGGGGCGGTCAGGTTCCGGGATCAGGAGGACCAGGGTCTTCCCAGAGGTGGACCAGGAGTGACCAGAGGCGTATCAGAGGTGGACCAGGACAGGGGTCATCTAGTCCAAGGCAGGGTCGGCCTTCTCTATAAAGGGGCCTGAGTGCAAGAAACCATTTAGGGTCCTAAATTGTTTTGTTGCCAGAGTACATTATTTTAGTTATTCATCATGTTGGGGTCCCCCCATTTGCGGGGTCTCGGTGCATAGCATCCGTTACACCCTCCAGATGGCCGGCCCTGGTCCAAGGTGAGGCCTTCCTTCAACTGTAGTTCAACGAATATTGGTAAGTAATATTCTATTATTCTTCAATATTTCCTTTGTCTACTCGTGGCCCACTTTCAACAATCTTGTCCTTCGACTGTTCCTTCAACGAACACCATCAATTATTATTTCTATTGTTCTATTATGAAAATGTATATTTCTGATTTACTTTTTCTATTTCAGAGAGCCTCCTGCCTGATTCGCCTTTGGTCCCCCGTTGATCGGAAACTTTTTCTTCGATGTTACACTCCTCTCTGATGCAAAATATCACGACGATTACGCTGATTCAAATAAAAATTAGCTGCCGCAACCTGGAGAGCAGCTACCTACATTCGTATTCGCATGGACATTCGTACCTACGTCTCCGCAATCTTGCCAGATACCTACGTCTCATCTCGTCACGATAGACATTTAATATAATAATTGTAATAATAATAATATTGTAATCTTTTGTTGAAAAATAAAGAATATTTGCTACAATAATTAATGCGTTCTTTCTTTCCTACCATCTACATGTATATGCGATAGTAGAATTACATTAACATCTTCCAAAGTTTCAAGTGAAGTAAGATTATTTAAAAATTCGACAAAACTTAAGTTTTGTAATAGGAAGATATTAGTTTACGATTTTCAAAACTTTTCGGCCGTCTAGCTCTACGTTGATTTGTGCTACTGAATTGTCGAAATTTTTCGAGCGTCTGACTTGCCGTCGACTTATACTACTGAAATTCGGATACCTCCTTCGACATCATGTTCTCCTAATACAAAGTTCAATTTTAGAGGTTTTTGACAAATTTTCGGAATTTTCGACCGTCTGACTTGTCGTTGAGTTGTACTACTGAATTTTTCGAGCGTCTGACTTGCCGTTGACTTGTACTACTGAAAATCCGTATACCTCCTTCGATATCATGTTCTCCTAATACAGAGTCGAAAATTGGAGAAAATTTGCGAAAACCTCGAAAATTGAACTCTGTATTAGGAGAACATGATGTCGAAGGAGGTATCCGGATTTTCAGTAGTATTAGTCAACCACAAGTCAGACGCTCGAAAAATGCAGTAGTACAACTCGACGATAAGTCAGACGGTCGAAAATTGGCGAAAAATTTCGAAAACATCGAAAATTGAACTTTGTATTGGGAGAACATGATGTCGAAGGAGGTATCCGGATTTTCAGTAGTATAAGTCAACCACAAGTCAGACGCTCGAAAAATTCAGTAGTACAACTCGACGACAAGTCAGACGGTCGAAAATTGGCGAAAAATTTCGAAAACATCGAAAATTGAACTTTGTATTGGGAGAACATGATGTCGAAGGAGGTATCCGGATTTTCAGTAGTATAAGTCAACCACAAGTCAGACGCTCGAAAAATTCAGTAGTACAACTCGACGACAAGTCAGACGGTCGAAAATTGGCGAAAAATTTCAAAAACCTCGAAAATTGAACTTTGTATTAGGAGAACATGATGTCGAAGGAGGTATCCGGATTTTCAGTAGTATAAGTCAACCACAAGTCAGACGCCCTAAAAATTTTTGAAATTTCAGTAGTACAACTCAACGTCAAGTCAGACGATCGAAAATTTCCGAAAATTTGTCAAAAACCTCGAAAATTGAACTTTGTATTAGGAGAACATGATGTCAAAGGAGGTATTCGAATTTCAGTAGTACAAGTCGACGGGAAGTCAGACGCTCGAAAAATTTCGGAAATTAAGTAGTAGAACTCAACAAGTCAGACATACGGGAAAAATAGGTGTTGGAATAAATATATACGGTTCTTTATGACACATTGTCTTTATTTATTCATTGTATTGTCATACATAAACTGTTGATATTGTACATGTACATAACTTGGTTATAATATGTATAACAGTTCACTTAGAAGGACCTGAAACAAATGATTACATTTAATGATATGTATATTCATAATGAAACTAAAAATTGATAATTAAATTACATGTACTTCGAATGACATTACCTTTGCAAGTGATCTGCCTCAATCTGTCTTCATTCGTATATGTATTTGTAAATATCATTTGTCCTTTGTTTCCTATTATATAATACATTAAACTTATTAAATTTTTGATTTCTTCCAGTGAATAACATTTGCAGTATTACAAATGAAAGAATAATACTCGTAATACAGCCCATGGGTGGTTCGAAATAAAAATCGTCCGCGTCGAAGTTCCATTACATTGACTGAACTAGCAGAAATCAGGAAACATAAAATTGCTATCAACGCGTTCAAACATTAAAATACAATAATTGGGTAATGCGGAAAATAAAGTGTTACGTTTACAAATCAAGAATCTCTTATTCATGAAACGTGTTGACAATGTGTTTCGTGTTGGGGGCTCTCCCGATTAACAAACCTAAATTAATGATTACTCGAACAAATTTCATCTCGACTGTTTATACACCGGGTCGTTTCGTTCAATTTTTCTATGTATACCCTTTTTGATAAAGAACTCAACACTCGTGATTCTCTGATAGATATATTCCTTTCCTGTTTCAACTTATTACATATCTTAAACTACATAGAGAAACATTTTGTACTTATAATAATGTTACACAGTGAACACACTAAAAAATTACTAAAAATCATATAATATCGGTCCGAGTATTCGGGAATTGAAAATATTCTTACCTTTCCTGTTAACGTTGCGATTTTGAAGTCATAGAGCAGATTCGGTATTTATACATGTATACATATTACATGTATACTTACGTAATATCCATGTAATATACATATAATATACAAACATATACATTTACACGTGTGTCAGTGTATTTGTATGCGTGCGTGTACATTATCTTATATCGCGGTTCGATAGTTCTTTATACGTACAATGTATTCTTCGAGAAAAGAATTTCCATCGAATTGAATTTTATTTCTTAATTAAATTCACCCTGCTGAGATTTCACAGTGACGCGTATAGTGTTTCACGCAATATTCGTGTCTCCTATCGGTGCTTCTTATTAGGAGAATCCGACTTAAAAACGAAACAAGAAACAGCGGTCGAAGGAAACTATACTTTCAAGCGCGTCTCGAAACAGCAATATGCTTCCATTGTTTTTCCGGTGCTGTTTGTTTCTCTTTTTGGAAAAATTGCGAAGCCGCAAATCGTAGCTTTAGAGATACCGTATCGAATCAATAAATAGCAATTCGCAACTACATTGTTACATGTGAATGGCGTATATGTAAGTAGTGTCTAACGATGCGTTCGTAGCGATCCGCTAATCGTCGAGTGTCGTGTACGCTTCTTCAAAAGAACCTAAAAATCATCGACACGTGCTACAACGTGGTGCCACAGCTTAATTAACAAAGCGTTTCTCTAGAAACTCTCTCTCTCTCGCTCTCTCTCTCACGCCCCTAATCGACCGGTTCCAGTGCAATCTTCTTCTCTTGTTCGAACAAAGTCGCGAGGGCTAACTGCGCAAAGAAAATGCAACAAATTTTCAACGCGTTATTCTTAATCAAATTTACAGCAATGACAATTTTATGCCAAAAATTCACTAACATAACGACTAGATATAGATGTTTATGCAATTCGCAATTTTTGTAGACGAATTTTGACAGTTTACCGATAGCTTATCAATAGGCTTTCCAATAATTGTGCTAGAACAAATGGAAGCTTAAAAATCTTCTTTCACACGATAATCCCGAAGGAGATTATTGGATTTTGTTATTGCGGCTCAGTTGTTGCGTTTTGATTAAATTTGCTGTTGAAGGATTCTTTTGAAAAATCCTCAGCCAGGAACCATGGACTTTCAACAATTATGGAATAATCACCGGTAGGTAGGGTAACTGCACCAGTGAATGAACGGGCACCAGTAAATGAACGCTTTTGTATATTTCAACAAATTTTAACCCGAACGGCATACTAGCGATAAAATTGTGATTAAAGAGTTAAATAAATAGGAGAATATTGTTTAGTAATTTTGTTCATTGATTGGACTAGCATTATTCAATTACTAGAATGTAGTGTTCATTGATTGGTATTTTCCATATTTTTGATTTAACGTTTAATAAAGAAGAATAATAATAATTTCATTGTATTTGTGTTCATTTGTTTTTGACAAATGAAGTATAGAGAGTTATTTGGCATATACGAGATTCCTTTAATTCACATAGTTTTTTTTTAAATAAAATATTTTCCTGAACAATTTCTTAAATGTTCATTCACTGGTGCAGTTACCCTAGTGTGTTGAGGAACTCGAATCAAATAAAATCTTATTTTCCGTGGTAGGAGAGTTTTTAGATCTGATGTAAATTAAAATCGTATTAAATTCTGTGGTATTCGATACCCTAGCATTTTTTGAAAATTTTCAAAAGCCGTAATTGCATAACGAGATCCGCAGTCTGATAATGACTGTTCCTTAATTCCGTTTTTTTCGAACATTTTAAATAATTTAATTTATTTTAAGTGAACAAAATGTAACTTGTACTAGACACGCTAAGGATTGCATAATACATTTTTCGGTAACAATAATTTCAACTATTTAATATCGTAATTTGTTTGGAATACATTGTGAATACTAGTAATATAAATACCGAACAATGGAATTGAAAAAGAAAAATACTTTTCTGTCAGCCCTCGTGCACTTGGTCGAATCGAGTCTCAGAATTTTCATTATTTTTTGAGAAAGTGTAGCCAATCAGCACTGGACGTTAAATCGAATCCTTCTGTTCCAAGATTACAGAAACGATCTGTAAGAAAATTAAGGAACACAAGCCATCCTCTATCGCAAGCTTTTTTCTTTTTTCCCTGTCTCTCTCTCTGTTTTTCTTGGAATAATTCCACCAGTTCCACTATCTTGATACAATCTGTTACATAATACGAGCACGGTGAATAATAAACGGGTCACTTTATTTTTCGAAATATGTACTCCATCAAACATCTTCAACAGTTCAATGTCGAACAGAAAATACTTTTTATTTGACAATTCGAGGGTATAAACTGAAAGTGGTCACTTCTATGTTCAACTCCATCGCTCCGAATGGAAATAATAACTGATAAGTCATGCACGTTGCATACTTGAAATACTATTCCATATATCGTTTCTCGTAAAACAATATTTCAAATGTGTTTCGTATCGATTTCACCCAGCTCAGGCTGTAACGAATCGAAGCGCGCTAGAAACAGCGGTTGCAAGAGTTACGAACAAAAATTGCAATACACGTCACGATTAAAGAATTCATCGAAGAATCAACATTTTCTTCTTCCCTTTTTTTTTTTTAAATCAGATCGTTCATTTTCCGAGGTGAAACGTAATCGATCTACAGGGGCGTAAACGAACGCTTTTGATTATCCCGTGTGAAATATGGTTCCCGAGGTTAAAATCTCTCTTGCGATCTCGTAACGACTAAACCCTAGAATCGTTAGAATTAATCTCCGTTCCGCGCGTTTCTCCGTCCTCGACGCAATTGGCCCACGGCAAAGCACAAGACGGTTGTTCCAATCTCTCTTCTGTTTGTTTTTTTTTCATTTTCTACAATTTAAAAAATCCCCGGCGTCCCAGCCCCGACGGTTTGTATTCTATACTTCAAAATCGCCGTTCTCGCGTCCCCACGTGGTCGTGGACACCAAAAACGGAAGAAACAAAGTTATACGGATATATGTATATCATCTTCGATTCGTTAGATCCTTTGTTTATTCTTTTTTTGTTCTTTTCGCTTTTTATTCACCTTTTTTTTGTCCGTTACTTCGGCTAGATTTCGTAAGATGATAACGGTGGGATTGGGATCCGCGTCAGGCTGGTTTCATTGCAAATCGTTGCGCAAGTTGATCTTGTTTAATTAATCTCGATCGATCACTGTGATCGCACTATCGAATTTCTCAACATTTCTCGAAGCAATTTCGCGGAGATCTGCTCGTTGATTGTATTGGAAGAATGTTCGGTTGATTCAATTTTCATGAACGTGGGAAGAGCCGAGAGACAACGATGCACGGAATTTTTTAATTGAAGAATACGAAGTTTCACGGGAACGGTACGTCGGAATTGCTCGATGATTAACATCTTGTTGTTGAACCTGATCTTATGTTTGTTTTGTATCATTCTTCTCTAATGTAATAAGCTTGTGAATAGGAATTCTATTTTATAGAAATTTGTACAAACTCTGATATATCTATTTCCGATCGTTCCAAATTGAAAAATGCAGTTTTAGAATTTCACAGAAATATGGTCTTCTAATTCCCACAAGTTTCCGTGTTCTGTGAGAATTGCACTGTCTAGTTGCAATTAATATATTCGCGTCGAAAAGAAGTCACGAATATATTAAATGTTTTCTAACTTGTTAATCACCGTTCGCATTGACCACTGCTTTCCTGGAAAATTTCATTTTATTCCGAATAAGGAGATCCATTTTGAGATAGGATTATAAACATTGTATCTAAATTCCAATCGTCCAGCAGCCAGAATAAAACACTATATGAAAAAAATATGTAAAACAAAACATTCGTTCGAAATCTTTCCCTTGATAAATCCAATAGTAAATACGACTTTGTAATCGACTTTGCCTGTTTCCTCGTTAGCTAAAATACTTGTCTCGATAAATAAAAAGAAACATCATCGGGATCAATATTGATAAGACAATCATCAGGACCAATGTTGATAAGACAATCATCAGGATCAATATTAACAAGACAATCATCAGGATCAATATTGATAAGACAATCATCAGGATCAATATTAACAAGACAATCATCAGGATCAATATTGATAAGACAATCATCAGGATCAATATTGATAAGACAATTATCAGGGTCAATATTGATAAGACAATCATCAGGACCAATGTTGATAAGACAATCATCAGGATCAATATTGATAAGACGATCATCAGGATCAATGTTGATAAGACAATCATCAGGATCAATATCGATAAGACTTCCGGTTTTGTCGAAGCCGTTGTTGCAATTCCACCACTGCGATCATGTAATCCAACCAATGGTAATATCAGGAAAGAAGAAATTCCGTAAATTCGGGATCTCGTCGTTCCCCCGTTCGTTTTTCGCAATAGCGTTTTGAAACAGCCTCGAGGCGGTGCCCGATCCCGGAACGGTACCTTCCCGCGTACCAACAACATATAAAAACATGAAGGTGATTGCCTGGTTCTGAATTACGAAGAATGAACGTGATACGCATATATCGTCGCGAATTAATTAAGTTTACGGGTGTCGTTTACGCGACCAGTCCGGCGACTCGTTTCCTCTTTACTGTTCCGTCGACGTCACTCTCGCTCTCGCTCTCTCTCTCTCTCTCTATTTCTCTCTTGCTCACTCTCGCTCATTCTCGCTCACTCTTTCTCTCACTCCGTCTCTCTCTCTCTCTCTAACAGTGACACAACGTTTACAATTCTTAGGGGTTTCTTGTGGGGGTGGTGGCGGCGTAGGTACAATACTCGGGTGGGTTAAAATCGCGACGATTTCCGGTTCCTGTCGAACTTGTCACATCCCCGGATAAGTGTACACGCGCAGCTAATTAACGTTTATACAATCGGGGTCGTGTTTCGCGCGTGCTGTTTCATTAGACTGCGGATCCCGATGCGTCGGCTAATGGGAAATCGTCGATCGAAACGGAGACACAGAGTGCAATGGGTAGATACAATTTCTTCTCACGACTTTGGGAGAACCGCAGGCGAAAATAACTGTGCGAACAAACATCTGTTACATAGCGAAACTACGTTGCAAACGTATAGTCTGCGAAGTGGTTATCGAAATGGGTGTACGACATTGATACGCATTATCGAGAAAATCTGTTTTTCCATATCCTGAAGCTCTTAGGGTATCATCTATCCTGAAACTTGTGACGTAAATATTCTTTTCGCAAGCAACTGCTCCGTTTTTCAAGAGTCTTGTTGGTGTTAGCACCCCAAGTGATTCTGTTAGTAACTCAACGTCGAAAACATGGTTTGATGGTGATCTTGATATAGCACAGTTGGGATCGAAAGTAATATTGCTTTCGTGGACAATTTAAGTATGAAGAGTTAACATTAGTGAAACCATCTTGGAAATATTTAAATGAAGATAATTGAAGAGGTACGCTTGTGAAGAAAAGTAAAGGTTTAAAGTAGAAATATACAGGGTGTCCCAAAATAAGTGTATCTCCCGGGAATGGGAGGTTCCTTGGGTCATTTGAACCCACATTTTCCTTTACAAAAATGGCGTCCGCGGCTTTGTTTAGGAGTTATTAACGAAAAACACGGACCAATCAGAGCACGGCTACGACGGATTGATTCTGGTTCGGCCAATAGCGACACCACGTTAAGCGGGACCTGTCGCCGAATCGGACTCCGTTCGCTATAGCCGGGCTCTGATTGGTCCGTGTTCTTCGATAATAACTCCTGAACAAAGCCGCGGACGCCATTTTTGCAAAGGAAAATGTCGCTTCAAATGACCCAAGGAACCTCCCATTTCCGGGAGTTAGGAGGGGGGCAACCCGAATAGACAAGAACAGGTGTAGGCCCAATTAAGGGGGGAGAAATGCGGACAGCGGAGCCCCCTGCAAATACAATTGGGACAAAGAAGAGGAAAAGGGGCGTAAATAACATCAAACGTCCCGGGGCGTGGGAGTTGTAAATCTTCCACGTCCCATAAAAAAAGGAGGGGGACAACCCGGGCATTTGCCAGGGGTGGAAAAATTTAGGGGCGGCCCATTTGGCTGTAAGCGAATCAGTACTTATGAAGTAAATATGCGCGACTACTGTTAACGGATATTTTGGCTAAAAAAAGGTGATTTTGTTCAACTTGTCCCCTCCCCCAGGATTAAATCCTGGGAGCGGCACTGTTCTTAAGGGGCGGCAAATGTCTCTTTGTCAGGGGCGTCGTAGAGCGGGCCCTGACAGCAAAAGAGAATGGAAAATGAATTGTATGTAATCCAATGTTCCAGGGAAATACAGGGTGTTCGACTACAGGTGGGAGAAAATTTAAGGGTTGGTTCTTAACGATGATATAAGACGAAAATGAAGAATAAAAAAATTGCAATTTCGGCTTCGTTATTTAGCTATTAACAACCCGACAGTCACGTATCGAGTGACAGATGCGTGCATAACTTGGTTCTCATTTGGGGCCCCAGCGAGGTGAAAATGTTTAACAAATCGTTGGACAACATCGAACTCTTTGACGTACACAAAGTACACTTTTGTTAGACGCGTTGTTGATTTTTAATTGTTAATAGCTAAGCAACGAAGCCGAAATCGCAATTTTTTTATTCTTCATTTTCGTCTTATATCATCGTTCAGAATCACCCCTTAAATTTTCTCCCAGCTGTAGTCGAACACCCTGTATAATTGGGACAAAGAAGAGGAAAAGGGGCGTAAATAACATCGAACGTCCCGGGGCGTGGGAGTTGTAAATCTCCCACGTCCCATAAAAAAAAGGAGGGGGCAACCCGGGCATTTGCCAGGGGTGGCAAAATTTAGATTTAGGAGAGGCAAAATTTAGAGGCGCCATTTTGGCTGTAAGCGAATCAGTACTTATGAAGTAAATATGCGCGGCTACTGTTAACGGATATTTTGGCTAAAAAAAGGTCATTTTGTTCAACTTGTCCCCTCCCCCAGGATTAAATCCTGGAAGCGGCACTGATCTTAAGGGGCGGCAATTTGTCTCTTTGTCCGGGGCGTCGTAGAACGGGCCCTGACAGGAAAAGAGAATAGAAAATGAATTGTATGTAATCCAATGTTGCAGGGAAATATATGCGAAGATGAAATATTAATTACTTTCGATTCTCCAACCCCCAACCTCCATTTGTCCTGAACGTGTTGCCGCGATCGTGTCCCAAAGTAGTTATTTTCGACGGTGGTCTCTCGAGTTCGCAGTCTACAGATTCTACGTCTACGGGGAACATGATTGAACGAAACCTCCACTCTCGACGCACCGTTCTCCTCTACAAGTTTCGCCTACAAAAAGATCGTGTGGGACTCGCACAAACATCCGCAGTCTAGGCAACATCCTCTGCGGTGACGGCACGCAACGCACGTAAAAACTTCTCGCGAGCCCGGCGAAAAATCGATCTCGGCGCGGCTACACCTCCGTTATTTCACGATAAGAATACATATATATAATTAATCAGCATTAAAGTGGTTTTATGTCAGTCGTTATTGAGCAGGACGTTATACTGATCCGACATTGCGCTATACGAACGAATCTGACGAATGAGCAAAATCAAAGGCGTGCGTACGCGGCGTTCAAAAACCGATGCTGGTTGAGAACTCCCTTCTCATCGTCCTCCCCCGAAAAACACGGCGCTCGCAAAACGAACGGCGGCGTTTCGTCCGCGAACACGCTTCATCATTATAATTATGTACCCTTCTCCCTTCCTCTCCCTCTCTCTCTTTTTTTTTGTAATTCTTTTGAATCGTTCCTCTAAACCTTATCGAACTAGAATCGGTGGCGAACAACCGAGGACAAACAGTACAGATAAACGTGAAATTCGTTCGCCGAGAGAACAGAAACGGGAAAACAAGAGAACGAACAAATATCTGCGTGCCAGAACCAAACGGAACAATGGGTCTCTGGAGACCCGCGAAAATGATAACACAACGTCACATATCACATACATGCACACACTCGCACGCACACACGCACAACCGCGAAGATGGAAGATTCGTTTCTCTCGATGGACTCGACTCGTCGCGGCGGGTCTCTCGGTTTTACAATGACAACAAACAATGAAACATAGCACGCATGCGGAAACGAAAATTCATTCCCTCTTTTTTAAATTCCTCCCCTCGTTCTTTTCCTCCCTCTCTCTCTCTATCTCGCTCTCTCTTTCTCCCTTTTTTCTCCTCTGACTCTCCCCTCTTCGTTAAATTGCGACACACTCTTTTTTTCCGAGGTTTTCTCGTCGTTTTGCATTTTTTTACGGTTTTGTTTTGGATTTTCAAGGGTATCGACAACACACTCGCAATACGCTTGCTCTCTCGCGCGGGAGATATAAAGCTTCCCGCGCCTAACGAGTCGGTGAATCATCATTCAGTCCGTCCTTCGTTTTCTCCTTTTTTGCGATTTTTTTGCCTTTTTACTCTTCGTCGTACCTCCCGACCATACTACTATACGCGTGAACGATATCCTCAGTCTCGACTGGTCAATGAGCAATGCGAAAGGGGTCTCGGCTGACCCGGGACCCCGAGAAGCGTCCGATTGGACGCTTTTGTTTCTGTTTGTGATCTGGTTTCGTTTAATCTCTACTTGGTTTCGTTCGTCACGCTTGGTTCCGTTCGATTTTTGTTGTGCCTCAATGTTAGAAAATTTGTCGTAATCGAAAACAGTGTGGCTCTCAGACACCCTAAACTCTCGCTGTCCCTGTAAGACTGAGGATCTTTCTCTTCTCTCCTATTCTCCCTCCCTCCACTCTCCCTGCCTCCCTCCTTTATACACAGGAATCATTGTTTCATTAACAATTTACTTGTCAATTATATTAAGTTATATTATTTATAAATTTATTCGCATGTAGTTCGTCAACAGGCCGTGGCTATACAGGGCCCACTACATTGGTTTTCATCCAGTGGCGCGCAGTCTCCCGAATATATATATTTATATGTATATGTTACAGGTGGTGTGTAGCGTTACGTGTTTTTTTCTGTGTGTCTGTGTGATTCGTCGTACAAGTGTAGTCTGTGTAGACGTGTGTGATTTTATAGTGTGGACGCTTATGATAACGTGCTCCCCCTCTTTCGCAGACACGAGTTTGCCCCGCCCTCTTACCCTCTCTCCTCGGAATATTTGTTCGCTTTTACCCTATAGGCTCGCCGACTACTTGCGACTGTACCGAGCGTTTTTGCTTCGTTGCGCATACCTTGGTCTTTGAATACTCATCGATCTTCAGACACGGATTTGCGGTCAGTCTACCGTTCCTCGTGCACTCTGTACTCGCGAGTTTGTCGTGTGAGAATGGTCGGTTGGCTTGGCAAAGCAATCTGATTGGTGTATTCTGGCCTTGACTGTTGGCCACTGCCCACTATCCCCGCCCACTAACACGCCTACACCCGTAATTGGCCCAGATGGTCATTGAATTGAACCGCATGACGATTATCAAGGGCTGCAAAAGTGCTAAAGGTTGCCTCAAAACACTGACTGATCTTCAACAGCCTCTATTTGCGTTTAATGTCCACTAACTCCGCCCCTTGACACGCCTACACCCGTAATTGGCTATGATGGTCGTTAAATTGAATTGCACGATGATTATCAAGGGCTGCAAAAGTGCCAAAGGTTGCCTCAAAACACTGACTGTTCTTCAACAGTCTCTATTTGCGTTTGATGTCCACTAACCCCGCCCCTTGACACGCCTACACCCGTAATTGGCCATGATGGTCGTTAAATTGAATTGCACGATGATTATCAAGGGCTGCAAAAGTGCCAAAGGTTGCCTCAAAACAATGACTGATCTTGAACAGCCTCTATTTGCGTTTGATGTCCACTAACCCCGCCCCTTGACACGCCTACACCCGTAATTGGCCTAGATGGTCAACTGCTAAAGCGAATCGTACGATGAAGAAAGAGTACAGGACTATGCGAGTATCAAAGATGAATCTGTTGCTCCGTAACGCTAGCCTGATTGGTGTTTAGCAGCCCCACCCCTGTCCAGACGCCATTAGCTCCGCCTCTTATCAGATAAAACTTTGCTGACCAACTTAACATCCCCACACAGGTGTGAACAGTCTAAACGAATCATACCCATCGCATCCATGAAGCATTACACAACATCATTCAGATATTACACGTTCTGCCCTCCTTCCCTTGACTATCATGGACCATACAAAGTTTCTAGATGGAAGAAGCACGGTTCGTTTGAGAACGGATGACTTAAAAGCTAGACTCGAGCTTCGCGAGTCGATTCCAGGCGCGATGTTTCCCTCTCCGTTAGCATACAGCTCAAAACAGTTGACGATCCTCTTTCGGGGATTCAAATATTTGTCGCCGGAGGTTCAAACGGCTTCCGGAAACGTTGATGGTGAACCACTTTGCGGAGGTTCTGCCTGCGATGATTGAGGTGAACCGAGACCCGAGTATACTAATCTTTCCAACACAATCCGATTAAACGAAGAAACGACCGATCATTAGAGTTCAGCTATCAGTGCTGTCTTCATACGAGTAACAATTATAACGCCCCGCGCGGAACGTGACATTCAATTATAAAATACGAGAAGTTATAAAAGACACGTAACACGAGAAAGTTAGCGAGCGAATAGACTTGAAATCAAAGAGAAGCTAATCACTAGATTCTAGACACTGCCCCTTATTCGTCGAAACCCCAGAGAACCCACAGACAATAAAAATCATAGCCTACAAGTAACCAAAAAAAAAAAAAAAAATGCTCTCAACCGCGACACGGCATCAGACGCAGGTGTCAGAGAGCCTTGGTCTCGGTTCACCAGATAGCCAGAAGTTTCGCTATCGTGGCTGAAACCGTTCCGAGCCCCCGGCGTATCACGACGATGCAGTCTACTTCTGCCTGTTGTCGTAATCCTTTCCTTGGAACAAATAGTTGGACCAATATCCGAGGTTGAAGAGGATGAACGTGAGAGGGAAGGCGCGTCGCGCGATGAAGTCGATCCTCGCACTGCCCTTGTCGCGGGAGGTGAACCAGCTGCGGGGTAGCAGACCCCAGCAGCATCGCTCGCTTTTCGGGAATGATGGTCGACCTCCTGCCGAAGTAGGGGGCGATGGTGTTGCCCTGCGAGACGTGGTGGGCGACGGTGTGGGCGACGGGAATGGGGATGGCGACGGGGACGTCGAAGGTGAGGATCTTCCCGAGCTCTTCAGGGATGTTCTTCCGTTCCTCAAGGAGCTTCTCGGCTGCAAGCACCTGCCGTCACTGCCGACGCTGTGCAGCGACGGGAATGATGCCGACCTTGGCTCACCTGGATGACTATGGAACCGTAGATGACGGTGGCCCGACAATGGCTGAGCCAGGTGTTGCTGTTGCTGTTGCTCCTCCTCTTCTTCCTCCTCTTCTTCCTCGTCCTCCTCCTCGTCTCCATCCGGCTGTCGTTGCACGTTGTGATGGTGATGGTGATGGTGGTGGTGGTGGTGGCGGTGGTCAGGCTTGTAATGGTAGTGTTGGTGAACCGGTTGCCGGTGACGTGAACGATGGTGTGATCTAGCGTTGGTGTTTGCGGTGGTTGTTGTGGTCGTGGTTGTGTGGTACTGGTGGTGAGAATGACTGCGTGCCACGTTCCTCATTCCGAGCGCTTCCTCGTCGACGTTTACTCGTCCTCCCCCTCCTTCCGGAACAGGTAACTCGACCAGTACGTGAGGTTGAAGAAAGCGAATACGATGGGGAAGAAAATTCTCGAGATTACGTCGATGCGCTTGGACTTCGTCGGGAACTTGGATAGCCACGACCTCCAGCAGTTTTTTTTCCGTGGTTGCATATGTAATTCGCACGGTTGCATCCGGTCCACCGACATGGTGTCGTCCGGCTGGCGGACCAGAGGTTTCTGAAAGCAGCCCGGCGATAGAGCAACATTAGTCGGCGAATTAGGAGAACGTTTGCTACACCGGTAGTTCGCGAGCTTCGAAGGATTTACAGTATTTTATCGGTACATGTCCCAAATGTCTACCACGTAAATGTCCCGGAGATGTCCCCACTACTGCGGGGTGTACCCCCTTGAGGGCAGTGATGACCAGAGCGGCCATACGAGCAGTGATGCCAGATTCGTGGGTCTTGGGATTTTCCCCTACGCTCGCTCAGTCAGCTCGACCCCCCACTCTGATGCACCGTCGTCGCTACGTTGCTTCTACTGCGCCTGCGCTGCACACGAACGTACCTCTGAACGCGACTCACTCGGGCAGAGCGGAGGTACGATCAGTGATGAGCCGTGGGGCGCTTTTTTTCGCGCATGCGCGAGAATTCTGACGTCAGACATCCTCAGTCAAGTACGAAAATCGGGTACTTTAGTCGCCCCGCTAATTTCGCAAAAGTTATTATTTGATTAAATATTAACAATAACTTATCTGAAATTCTCGCAGCCCACTGTTCTTTCGTGCCTCGTATCGTAACGGTCGTAATGGACTCCGTTGGACGTTCCCGCCAATAATAGTCTCCCACTACTTTCCCCTCAATAGTCCCCCACAAACTTCGGACGCAGACACGTTCCTGACGAAACTCGCGCATGCGCGAAAAAAAGCGCCCCACGGCTCATCACTGGGTACGATCGTGTGTAGCGCGTGCGCAGTAGATCTAGTAGAAGTAAGAGTGGGGGGCTCAGCCAAAGGGGTTCCTCCCAGTGATGCCAGATTCGTGGGTCTTGGGATTTTTCCCCTCCGCTCGCTCCTGCGGTGCATCGGAGTGGGGGGTCGAGCCGGCTGAGCGAGCGGAGGGGAAAAATCCCAAGACCCACGAATTTGGCATCACTGGTTCCTCCTTCTGGCATCACTGAGTAGGGCAACGGTAGGTCATAGTGGGGGACTCGTACCACGGCTTACAATTAGTACCACAGTACCACCATTCTGACATCATTGCCCTGGCGTATAAATGACCCTGTGCAGACCCGAGTTGAGGACTTACATCGATAAAATACTGTAGTACAGGGCTGGCGGAAAGGGAACGTGTTCTGCGCCAGCCGATTGAGTTTGTCCTCATTATTTTATTTATTTTTCAACATTACACTGTCTAACACCAAAAATGTTTCCAAATAACAGGGTGGATCTTATTGAATTTTTTGCGCTGATTCTGAACCTGCTCTTAGGTTTCCTTCTTCGCGCACAGTTTTTGAGAAACATGACTTTGAAACGAAAAAGTATTTTTCAAACTTTACACACACATTGTGATGTTATTATAAAAATTATTGAATTGCTGTTTAGAGAAACAGATTCTGTAGACATTCCCGAATCCAGTGATATCCATTATTAATATGTTAAGATTGTTTAAACATCTTACGTACAAAACATGTTGTGTAGTTCGATTTTCCATTGGACCCATATTTTTTTATATAAATTGATGATTGTTTAAACATGTTTAATTAATCATAATGTATTAGTATTGCACATCACTGGATTCGGGAAAATCTAGAGATTATTTTCCTGTAAAGAACAGTACAATGTTTGTTCAAAGTCAAAAATGTCTTTTTTTCAAACTCAAATTTCTGTAAAACTGCGTCTAGGAGAAAAATTAAGGACAGATTCGGAATCAGCGTAGAAAACTCTAGAAGATCCACCCAACATTATTTGGAAACATAAAAAAAGTTGTAATTTTGTTGGGCAGTGTTATTAGCCATTTCAAAAAGGCATTTCTCACCGAATTCTGATTGAATTCGTCGCAATTGGCTTGTCTGACTCGAATATGTTCCCTTGGGAATCCAGACATGAGCAACGGGAGCCCTGGGAGCACTCAGCTTTGCCTCTGTGGGCAATGATTCAAAGAAGTGATAAAAGTGACTCCGAGAGGGCGTGGTTTCGTTGCTCTCGAGCTCCGCGGAGCGGAGCGTGCCCCACAGGGCAACCGTGGTCCATTTCTGGACTAGCATGTCTACCAGACTGCGGATAAGCTGTCTCGAACACTGATTTCTGAATTTTTGTACTAATAAGCATGCATGATTAACTCGTATAATTAAGTGACGATTATTCTTTCATCGACTCGAAGGATCGAAACTTTTTTTGCATTCTAGAAAAATTTATGCAAAAATCCGCAGTCCAGACATTACGACCCGTTCCCACATACCGAATACAATTAATCTACCAAAATTTTAGCCAAGACAAAAACGTGCGAAGTTTTTTTTTAAATAGATGGCGGTGTATTCTGCTGGTCAAAAAATGTCAGCCCGAATTCTAGAAAATAGACATCAATCGATTGATTCGAAGGCGAACAAGTGTTCCGAAATTCTGGCCAACAGTGTACACGTGTCGTTTTCAAAAAATCTTGAAAATTTTCATAACCGAATCAATTGAAATAAATTTACCAGGCTGGAAACGGCGATTCAACAATCTACATATAATAGAAATAAGCGAAACTAAATCGAAACAAAAAACCCTCCATGCTTTTATCGATTATACTACACGGCATAATCGTGGACAGAAAATTATTGAAAATAGAACAGAATGATTTCGTCACTGTATATACATTCAACAATTATATTGTGTTTAATGTTTGAAATTTAATTATTTTTTGACTTCACGATGGCAACACAAGTGCCATTTATTAACGCATTACACTGCAACAATATCATTCTGTCGGACAGTGACTCACAGATTAATTTGTTCGGAAGACAAAAAATTCATTAACCACCAAATAATTATTCGTTCTTTTAACAAATAGATTTCAATATTTTCCGGTCATACTTCTCTTCTGTTTCCGCAATATGTTCGAACTTTCTGGAATGGCTTACTACCAATAAAATGATGAATCAATTGATTCAAGAAAATAGTTTATACACTTAACAAAAAAGGCATTTTGCAGCAACAGAAACGTGTATCTCCGTGAGTCACTGTACTCAAAGCTAAAATTCATCCTCAAAAAGGACACTACTGTCAAACGAGATACTGGTCGCTTTCGTACCTTGCGATGGCGACAAAATAACAATCGACAAAAAATCTGACCGTTCGTTTGTTTGAACAGACTCGCAAAGCGTTCCTCGATATTCTCGAAACAAGTGAAGGAGAAGTATTAACAGAGGAGAAGATCCAGAAAGAGATTCCTTTTCAGGGGAATCGGTCAACAACAAGACATCACAGAAAGAACATATCGAACGCGTGAATCGGACTTAAGGTGCACGAAACTTCGCGACAGAAAAGTCCGATGTGTTCGTCGAACGCATGCATTATACGTATTAATAATACAGTGAGTCGCAAAAAATGATTCGCTCACTCTTAAAAAGACGATAACTTTTTAAATATCGTACTATAAGATTTGAATTTTTTAGAGTAATTAGTTTGCTGCAGGATGTGAGAAAAAATTTTTGTAAACAATTGCAATTTATCGGAATTGTAGAAAAAATACAAGAAGTTGCATTTTACAACTTTTTATATGTGTCTATATTGAAAATTTAAAAAATACATTTTATCGACCCGCGTCAATTAAACATATTCTGAAAATTTCGTCGAAATCGGTAGACGTTGCAATGAGCAAGTTTAATATGTTAAATGCTACACAGTTTAAATATGTTAAAAATTGCAGATTTTCACGATTTTCGGTCTATAACTGCAGATTCTTGCATCTTTCAATGCTTGTCGTATTTTTCGCATCAACCGATTTCGATGAAACTTTATCAGTGCGTATAACTGAAACAGATCTACAAAACTATGTTTTAAAGGGCCTAGCCGATTAAGATGGTCAAAACTGTCCTTAGAGCTTTTTCAGTGGCTCTTGAATCATTCGAAAGCTGACCAAGAAAAACACCTGTGAGTAAAATTTCAGCCCTCTAACTTGCCCGTGAGGGTAGTTACAGGGGAAAATCTATTTTAAACTCTATTTTACCCTGTAAAATCTTTTTTCAAATCTATTTTCCCCTGTAAAATCTTTTTTCAAATCTATTTTACCCTGTAAAATCTATTTTAAAATCTATTTTCCCTTGTAAAATCTTTTTTAAAATCTATTTTCCCCTGTAAAATCTATTCTAAAATCTATTTTACCCTGTAAAATCTTTTTTCAAATCTATTTTCCCCTGCAAAATCTATTTTAAAATCTATTTTCCCCTGTAAAATCTATTTTAAAATCTATTTTCCCCTGTAAAATCTATTTTAAAATCTTTT
Organism: Lasioglossum villosulum; assembly: GCA_963971365.1. Classification (NCBI taxonomy): domain Eukaryota; kingdom Metazoa; phylum Arthropoda; class Insecta; order Hymenoptera; family Halictidae; genus Lasioglossum; species Lasioglossum villosulum. The sequence goes on along the minus strand of OZ020503.1, from coordinate 22,020,629 downwards.
TTCAAATCTATTTTACCCTGTAAAATGTATTCTAAAATCTATTTTACCCTCTAACTACCCTCACGAGCAAGCTAGAGGGCTGAAATTTACTCAGAGGGGTTTTGTTGATCAGCTGTCGAATGGTTCAAGAGCTATTGAAGAAGCTCTAAGGGCAGTTTTGATCATCTTAATCGACTAGGCCATTTTCAATACAGGCCCACATAAAAAAATTGTAAAATGCAGCTTTCAGTATTTCTTCCACAATTCCGACCAATTGCAATTTTTCACAAAACGTTTTTCACATCCTGCAGCAAGCTAATTGCTCTAGTTTCTAAAAAAGTTCAAATCGTATAGTACGATATCTAAAAAATGATCACCGCTTTAAGAGTGAGCGAATAATTTTTCGACTCCTTGTAGAACTCGACAGTCTCGTTGCCATAACTCGTGGACAGTGGATTTGATCTCTGAACGAAAGGGGAACGTGTAGACAGACACCGGGAGAGCATTCTAAGAGCAATCCTTGGACGGAGAGTAAATGTTGTTTATATATTTCCTTTTGTCACAGTTAACAGTCAAAAACCATGCAAAACGTGATACACTGGTAGTGCCTAACGTAGCTACACGCACATCCAGCTTTGATCAACGATAATTGAAAAAGTTAGGTCTATGAAAACGCTCGAAACTCTATCGAGTCCCTGAATTGAAAAAGGCGTCTACTATAATAAATATAATCGTTCTATTCAGTCATATTTCTTCCAAAGAAAACCGACGTCGGCCCATCTCTCCGAGGCCTTGGATCTCGCGTGTTCCCATCACTGAACATTATTCTTTTTTTTTTGCGACCGACATTTTGCTTTTGTCTTCAAGTTAGCGTCTACGATAATCGCCTACTCGATGCGGTTACGCATTCACCGTGACAACGTTCAAGAAGTACAATATCGAAGTAGACGACATAGACTTCCATTAGCCATGTAATGTATGCTATATAACGTATAGTAGGCTCGTGTATACGAAATGTCCGATTTGGAACGGTAACGTTGAGCAAACAACTTTCTCCTAAACGATACTTATTGATCGCACCAAGTACTACTATTATAATCGACGTACTCTGTCAACGAATTGTAAGTTTCGTTCGATCATTTACAACAGTCCTTTTTCCACCCATATAAAAAGAACAATCACGTTGATTGACATGGAAATATAATTAAAAGAAAAGTTAGGATCTTGAGGATCAGTTGTGCGTCTCAAAATGGTAAACTAACCCCCACGTGCTATGGTTTATTTTCTAGAAGAAGAAAATTTATATCTACTGGATCCCCACGTAATTTTTAATGGCTAGATTGACAACGAAAAGTAGAATTTTATTGCGATTTGCGTTAATAAATGCAGGGCCACCGCGTGGGTACGAGTCGCCCATGTGCAAAAGAAATTTAGTGCGCCCTCTTTAAACATGAATATTATTTGAATGCCCTTTTTTTGAATTTATCAAATCTGTTTACTGTTGACGTTGTGACGCCCCTTTGATGAAGCGCCCGTGTGCGGCGCACAACCTGCACAACCGCACGCGGCGGCCCTGAATAAATGTTCAGGCTATAATAGTATATCTTGATCAGAAGGTTTCACAAGCTTTGCACTTGGAAACGAGACGTTTCGTATGCAAGAACCTAGTATATTGTGGAATATATACACAATGAGTCTCTAGATATCGAATCGACTCGATCGTAACGCTGAAAGTCATATTACTGAATATAATAAATTAAAAGATAATAAGATACTGGACTTTTAAAGTGGAAATTATTTACCTGTAGAGAAGGTTGAAGTGGTCCATCGTATCCGTTCTAGCGGTTTACAATAATAAAAAGTAAAATAATAGAAGGAATGTATACGTTAATCATAGCTATAATCGCAGAGATTTTGCAATGATAATGTCACAACAGGCAACTAATCGAGGACGACGATACTCGCGGTTGTCGTTGATTAGCGGTGGCGGTGGCGGCTATGATAACTGTCTCTCTCGTTTTGCAATGGGAAAGAAATGAAAATATACACGTTCTACTACGACTACGCACGGCGAACTGTTAAATGAAAACAGTAAAATGATGTTCTCGAGAAGCTTGACGAACTGAAATCCGAGGAAATGACTCGAGCTTCTATTCTGTATTTTCTTTTTTCTATCTGTTCGTTCTGTTCGAAATCTTTTTGGCTCTCTCGCGCGATCTGTACCGTCCGGCAACGTGTGTGTGTACAGTATAGGATAGGAAAAGAAAACGATATCGACACTGTTTTTTTATCACTGACCAAAGATGAATGCTGCCAGAAGATAATGGAACGTTAAGAGCGGCTGCGCACTGTCGACCAGTCGCCGGCGGTCGTGGATCATTGAATCAATTAGGCTCGGGAGGACACACTCAGTACAGTGAAATATGGTGGGTCAAAATTCAAGCGTTCACACGACAAACAACTCTCTGGCGTGATGACTTACCTTAAAGCAACAAATACACTACCCCGCAAAATTAAAAAGAATCATAACCGAGAGATCTTCGATCACTGTTGATCTTTCGACTCCTGTAACTTCCTGTAAAAAAATTTTTTAATCTTCTACCCGTGCTCGTTTCAAGACAGAGAATTCTCTACGTTCGCGACGCCCAATTCGACGTTTTCAAAGTCTCCACGTTTCTCAAAAGTTTCTTCTTTCCTCTCGACATTTTTTTAAATTCATGTTTCACACGATTTTATTGCATGTTAAACGAAAAATGTACCTCTTAAATTTTTGATGATCATTGTAAAAGCGAAACTGCCCCTTATGGGATCATGCTTAATCATTACGATACTAAACTATTTGTTTCATACATTGCATGAATTGAGCACAGATAGAATGCTGGGAAATTTTTTTACACCAAGTCGCAGAAGACAGTTCAATTTTGAGGAGCAGTGTAGATATTCTTCGGGAAGGATGGCAGGTCTCAAATTCATATCCGTGCCAATTATTAATAACTAGGCCGCGGATTTTATGCACAATCGAATCGAAAGATTCGAAAGAGATGAAACGAGAACGATTAAAGAAAGACAGAAGATCCTCTGTTAAATTCGTATCTTCTAAATCTCAATTATTTTGCATAAAGATCCGCGGTCTACCAGTGACTATACTACACATAAAAGTTCGTCGAACCATTTAATCGAAATTTTTACAAAATTCAAGAATCGATCTTCGAATTTCCTACTGTCGTTCAAAGAATTGTACAAACAGTTCTAATAAGGGATGCATCGAATATTTTCGTATTTGTTCTATGTCGATGAATAATTGAATGACTCCAATGATTTTCTTTTTTGACGCCCCCTTTTTCTACTGAACACGTTTGAATCGCGGAATTCCGGTCGACAGCTTTCGCATTTCGCTGGCGATTTATCGACAGTGCGCGACGGCTCTGATAAAGCGGTAATGGATCGTGGTGGTTTATACTGACCATAGCGAAATTCGACGAATTATCTGGCTCGACTTGATCGGTTAGATCGATCGACGTTGATTGTTCGGTTTCAGACGGTGGATAATTTTTCCTCATATTTTCACTGTGCATGTCGCTGCGCGATGCGTAATTTACTAGGGCGAACTCGAGGAGAGCGCCGAATACAAAGGTCAGGCATACGCCTGTCCATATATCAATAGCCTTTGTATAAGAGACTGGTGGCAGTGAGGCATTTATTCCTGACGTCTGCGTGGCCATCGTCAACAGAGTTGTCACACCTGTTTCGCAAACAATCGCTGTTTTAGTGCACCGAGAAATATCGATTTTTATACAACAACATTAATATTCACATTTTTTTCGTCAATTTTTCTGACGAGAAAAGCCAATTCTAAACATTAGAACTCGCTCAATGTTTAACCCCTTGTCCTACGATTTATTTTACGTGATTACAACTTTTTTGTAGTTTGTAATTTCCTAAAGTGAGGAGCAAGCTTATATCTGTTGCATGACTATGTGTTCTCCAACAACTGTACATTAACAAAATGGAATTTCATCTCGGTTTCAAGGAGATTAATAATTAGATTACGGATGTTTATGCATTTATGAAGAAATTGATTGGGTGATGTATAAAACAGTAAAAGATTTTAAAAATTCAAGAATGAAATCAATTTTTATAAAGATATTTTGTATAAAGATGCACTGTCTAGTCACAGCATACATATTTATTGGATTCTGTTCAGAATCCTCATCATATTGTAGGGCAAGGGGTTGTAACGATTAACACTAACGGCACCGAGCACAAAATGCGAAAGAATATGTGTTTTTATAAAAATTTTAAAAGATCGAATTTTGCAACTTCAATAATTATAAATTAAAAAATGTGAAATCATTAGTATTAAATTTTCACTTCACAAAGATGATCATGTTTTTCATTGACTCATTGAAATGAGCGAAGAGTTGGTTTTCTGAACAGAACCGTATCAGATTGTCAACTAAATTCGCGACCTTTTGTTTCGTAATTCTTTTATTGTATCACGATAACTTCATTCAGTGACCACTCCTGTTGAACTGTATATTATTGGAAAGCTCTGAATTTTGCGATTCATTTGATACGAAATACTCGTGATTGAAAAATGTATGTATAAACGACAGAAAATGTGAAGCCAATTAGAAGCCAACCGAATACGATTTGACGATAAAAAAGTACTGGTGGAATTACCAACCAGAAGATAAAGTTCCGAAAGTAAAATCGACGGGAAGCAAAACGAAATGTTCGCTTGGAATTCTGTTGAATTTGTTTAAAGATTACCTAGCGAGACTCGAGCTGGTACAGCACTCTGATCGAGCCAGAATGATACCCAGGATACAATGACAAGCATGCAGCACGGTATGTAGATCTGGATAAGATAGTAGCTGAATTCTCTCTTGAAGAACAGGTCTACTTTCAGACAGCTGTACTCTCCTATTGACAGACCATAATTAATTAAAAAAATCAGTAATATATCTCTATGCAATAATAATAAGCAAAAAGAAGAAGAATCGACTGACCGGTATTCGTTTTGCTATTACAATAATCAGTAAGAAACTTCTCCAATGTGAATCGAGGCAGGTGTAAATTTTTCACAACTTGGACAGGATCTCCTTCTTTCCAGAGGAAAACTAAATCTGCGGTTGTCCAGCCGTCTGAAAAAATCAAATTATAATATAGCAACGTACAGAAATTCATTTACCAAGAGATTCATTAATGAACAAAGTTTACTTACAACTCGCCATACGCAATGAACAAACTTGTCGATCCAGAGGGTACAGTTTCAAATTCATTGGGCACGATAACGTTAGGGATATCCTGCAATACAGAAACATCGTGTGTACTCGGATACAGGTGAATTAATCAACATAATTAATTTGTTACCGGAGAAAGAACCATTGTTAATTCGTTAATATTGTTTATCCGCATTTACCGTATACTGTATAGTACGGAACCCTCGGGGAAAATGCGAATGTACACATTCGGCATGATAATGTTGTGAAAATGTCCATCTTTCTCGTTCGAAAAGAACAGATCCGGCATCCAAACACGACCCGCGTCCGTTAGTGTTAAATATTTTAATCTACCTGTAACGATGCAAACATTAATCGACATGAACCATATTCGAAATCGGCGTGGATCGGTCGAACAGAAACTTGATTATTAATCTCTTTTTATTAATCTTCTCTCTGTGTATCGTAATTGGACGCAGTGCATTTTTCGAGTAAAATGAGAGAAAAGATTTGTCTGCATAAGTATTTGCGAAATTTGATTAATTTTTCAAAGATGAGTTAAAAATAAATGTGTGATGGTTTCGGCGCACAGGTTCGATCAATAATACAACGATAGCGATTTTACAGTTACATTTTGTTACTGACGCGAAAAAAACTCACTCTTGAGAATGATCCTCATCGGGATCGAAACGTCGAGATTTTAATTTGCAAAATTGCTATTTTTGTATTATTGATCGAACCTGTGCGCCGAAACCATCACGCATTTATTACTAACATTTCGATCGAAAAACATATTGAATAAATTTCATTTAATTATAAAAATATTATATTAATTTACACTATAATTTTAATTTACCCTCAAATTTTAAATAAGTTAAAAACATCACGCATTTATTACTAACATTTCGATCGAAAAAAAAATTGAATAAATTTCGTTTAATTATAAAAATATTATATTAATTTACACTATAATTTTAATTTACCATCAAATTTTAAATAAGTTAAAGAATTTGAAACACATCACAGCGTATCGCTTTTACAAAATTTTCCGAAATTTTCCATTCGTCAATGTTTTATCTCCGTTTTTATCAGCTTGGGGTCGGTACACAGAGAGAATGTTGACATTTAATCGATCCTTCTTATTCGGTTATCTCTCACTGTCGAAAGAAGCAGTTTCGACTTTCTGTTCGACCGAATGCCAGAGATCCGAAGAATTCCGTTCGATTGAATTCCGTTCTGTGGATCGGATTGCGAACGGGTTCTAATTACCATCGGCATCGTCAAACTTTAATCGTTCGTCCAACCATTGTTCCCGGAATGTTAACTGTACAGAATACTCCTGCAGACGAACAGAGAAGAGAGAGATTTAATCATGTGGTCTCGTTCGAGCGTCGCTAACTATAAGTAGCAAATCATTTAGGCTCGGAAAATGAAAGTTCGGGATCGCTAGACGAAGAAACGAATGCGGAGGTGGGGGGTTCGTTTAGAAATCGGTAAAGAAAAGATAATCGTGGGTTGCCAAGTCGTCGTCGTTAGAAATTCAAATCTCGAGATTCACGTCTCGCGCGAATCGCAAATTGCATGTCCAATCTCAATAAAAAATGTCCCGTTCACATCGTTCTCGAAATTAGCGGATTTTCAAAACGGGAAATAGAAGCGATCAATAGACAACGGATTTTATGCATTTATAACAAAAATGAGTAGATGTAATTTAAAACTGTAAACAAATTAGAAGAATGTAAATATACTGTTGTACTAGTTTCATACTATTAAACATAATAAGAGAACAAATAAATTACTACTTCGTTCCCGGTTGGTGCAATACAGGTAGAAAATTATTAATTTGCATAAAGATCCGCTGTCCAGTGATCAAACATGACAAGGCACTGTACTTTTCCAAAAATTATCAATTTTATATATTGAGATAGTTTTGCGATCGAAAAGAATTGATAATAGATAGATGGTTTCTAGATAGTGGATGATTTTTTAATGGACTGGATCCCATTCCATTATCTACCAGCATGGAAGCAACGCATTTTTCATAAAGATAAATTTCTTTCCTATACAACATACGCAAAAATCTCTTGAAATTGATCCTCATCAGGATCGAAACGTCGGGATTTCAACTTGCAAATTTGTTATAAAACATGGAATTTTTAGTTTATTTTTGATCGAACCTGTGCGCCGAAACCATCTATCTATTATTATCAATTTTATACCTTCCTCTAGAAACCAATTACAGTGACATCGGAAAAGCATTTGAAAAAAAAATACAAATTAGTTTTCGAGACAAAGATGTGAATAGAGATTGCTACAAGATACTTTCAGACGATGATTTAATTTCTAACGTCGGACTGAAAATCTCTAGGGTCGAATCTAATCGTGAGATCAGCCTACGAGTCGGAATCGATAACGACTGAGAGGATCATTGATGCTCGGGGTGATCGAAAACAAAGATTAACGGGAAGCTAAACGGTTCGTTCTCGATTCTCAAAATAATTCTCTAATTGGAGGAAGCGCTGTCGCAAGGATACGGATCGTAGAGACGATCTAGAGTCTGAGTGAGATCGAGATTTCCGTGCAGAATGGATCGGGTGGGGCCGCTAATCGTAAAACCAACGCAAAACGGGTAAAAAAACAGTTCTAAAAACAGGGGAACGGTACTTGTACAACCTCTCGATGATCTAGGTGATCTCGCAATGGTCCTACCTATTCGAATCTTCGTTTCGACTGTAATAATACATCTTGAGCTTTCAACGCTCCCGAAGGTCGCGAACGATAAAATGTAAAATTGAACTTTTATGAACGACGGAATCGATCTATGAAAAAAAATCCTTCGAACAAAGTTTACGATAAAATGTTCTACAAAAGAAATATAAATTTTCTAACTTTCTGACTAATTTTCAAGTACAAAATGCGCCTTCTTCTCGAGCAAAGCTGAATTTATCGCGACCGAGCGACAGGTTCAAGAAATGGCGACCGCGTCGGCCATTTCGATCGCGGTCAGCGTCGGCTTCTTTCTCGGGGACAGGCGAAGGTCCGTGGAGATTGTCTGCGAAAGGAGATTAGCCTCTTTTCGAGTGAAGAGCACTCGGCACGCGCGGAAGGTCGCGGTTAATTCTAATTTTCTCTCGGGAGCGTTAAAGAGTCCCAAGGACGCGGGGCGGCCATGTTCACTGGAAAGAAGGACGCGGATGGTGTGTTTTGTTTCGGCCATTCTCAGGCTCTGTGTGCTCGTACCGGATGGCTCAAAGTGGATCACACTCGTGTAACACATCGCGGGTATATAAGGCAATGTAAAGAGAACTCATGCAAGAAGCAACATCGAAGCTCTAGCTACCAAATGGTCCGTACTAAAACAGAATTCTAGTTTCCAAGGCTAATGGTTAAATATATAATATAGACAGTATGTACATGTGTAGATATATATAGATATATAGATATACGATATATGTTGATATATACATAGCAGGTATAGACAACTAACATGCATCTTGGCTCACAGTTCCAAATCTTTCCCAGCCGGGCCGGACTTGTCCCACATCGATGGCGTCCTGTGTGTGTGTCTATCTCTGGGAGGGGGGATAAAGGCAAGAGCATCCATATTTTGCTTGTATATTTTCTCGTATAATTGTTGTTGTTGTGGTGATGGTGGTGGTAGTGGTTATTGTTAGGTAAGTCGTGCGAACTGTGATCGCACGTCCTGAAACGTTCCCAGGCTAGAACCAGGTCTGACCTAGACTAACCTGGACCTAGCTAACATCCTCTTGTTGTTCCCTGTTTGTCTTTGTGTTTTGTTTGGGAATTGATCGCACAGAATCCTCTGGAAAGTGGGCAACACGTTGCACAGGATCGTCGCCTAACCTATACGCTAGAACATTGTCTCTTTCGTTGGAGGGCGGTTCGTTTGAGTCCTGTTTCGTTCATGAAACTTGCTAATGGAGATCAAGGATGCCGCAAGAATCTAACACAGTTGCATAGTAGAAACGCTGCGCAGCGTTTCGATGCTTCGTTGTACAGGGTGTTCCGTGAGATGCTTGACGAGCAACGAACGTTCAAGTTGTTAGGGTTCTGGTTGGTCGTTGGAAATTAGAGTCAAGGAGTACGGTAACGTCTCGATGCATGTGCAAGAGGCGTGCACGATATTCGTGCACGATTAAAAACAACAAAGTTGCAAGCGACATTTCGGTCCAGAATTGACCGAGACGTTACCGTGGCAGAGTTCTCAAAAAATTCTGTAATTCTTTTTAAAGAGACGCCGAACGTTGGATCAGCGAAAACTCTCGCAGATTTCGCGACGCGCCCTCTTTTCGTCGCTTTCGTCTCGAGAGTATTTCCCCTTCCCGTTCTCGTCTAAAAACAAACGGCACTTCACTAGGGTAACACCTAGTTCGCAGACGATCCTTAATTATTCAAAATCTTCGATCCGTTTAGCGCCGCGGAAGTGATATCTCTCCCCGCCGCTTCATTCAGTCCGTTTCCCTTTCACTTTCATGAATACATTACACGCAAGTAGTACGAGTCAGCTAATAATCGGCCTCTACCGTGCGAACTGTGTTTCCAGCGGATATTGTATACGTACGTGTATACCACTGCTCTAATTAAATCGATCGACAATTTTCACCGCGATCTGTGCTCGACACGCGCGACTCGTCTCGCTTCGGTTCTCTCTTAAAAAACAACCTTTTCGAAACAATTATTTTCTTCTTTCAATGCATCGTTTCACCTGGCAGCAATATTTTCTAGACGGTGTATTTTCTCTTCTCTGCGGTTTATATGTGTAAAGAAAATATATTTCATTAAGTTTGAATCTAGCGGAAAATCAGAGTGATAACCGGCTTACCCGGTAGAGGGAAAAAGTAGGAGAAAAATAGAGAAGGAAACTCCATGAGAAGTATAGGATATTAAAGAGGGAATTGACATCTTAAATAAAAACTTTAATGTCGTTTCTTTGTTCACAGGTAAGGGTGTTGTAAATTGTAAATAGTGTAAATAAAAGAGGTGTGCAAAATAGTAAAATAAAACTTTGTTCACAGAGCAACGCTATAGAGTTCAGTTGATGTGTCAACCCTAACCTTAAAAGAAAAACCCAATATAACATTATATATGTATAACAAACGTTTTACGTTCCGGAACTACATTTTCGGTGCATCATAAACGTACAAATTATTAATGTTTCGCGATTTCCAACCTCCACAACATACCTACTTTTTAACGTCAGCGTTCTTTCAACTATATTTTAGTAATTATTTATATTCTACGATTTTTACGAAGGTTAACACAACGTTCCCATCGTGTTAAACGAATCGTCGTCTCTCCCTGTTGTTCGAGGACTTGCGCCGAAACCCCTGCAAGCGATACTCCCAGGGCTTACGATTAATTAGAGACGGGTTAATCGAGAAAGGAGAATAGGCTCGCTGTTAACGGCTTGGGAACTACTTAACGAATGATTCCAGCAGAACGCTACCCAGCAGGGCTTGCCATAAACGCAATTTCGCAATCATAGTTGTGGGAGACGTGTTTTGCAGCCGGTCGGATAAACGAGAGCCGGTTCATGTCAGTGTGTCTATGAGAAACGAGCTGCGAACAAAAGGCGAAGGAAATGAAAGGAGAAGAAACGAACGAAATCAATCGTGAATCGTACATTGATAGAAAATGAAATAAAAGTAACAGTCCCACTGCAGTCGACGGTACATACCATGTGGTCCTTTTAAACGGCGGGGTAAACCAAATGTTCCTGCATGGAAAAAGTGAACATTTGTCTATACATAATTACGGTCAAGCTTCTAGCTAAGCATATTTGCATGACTTTCCGTCGTACGTGTTTTTATCTTTTGCTTCGTATAATATCACACCGAATATACAGTGTTTCGTCTGGAACAGGACACAAAAAATGTATTAACGTAATCTAAATCAGATGGAAGAATCGTTTTTTATAAATTGTAACTTTTTAATCGTTTTTTTCAAAGTCACTCGTGTTTGCTTACATACACACATTTTTTGTCGTTGTATGTTATAGCAAACATTATTGTGCATTCATCCATGTTTAAAAGCACGGCCTTGAAACGACCGTGAACTCTAAAATTTGCTAATTAATGCAGAACTTGCTTTCTAATGAAGAATCCGGAATACGCTTGTCACTCTAATACCGGTTTCACGTCCAAGTTGCCTTACACTAACATGCAAGTTTTGATTAACTTTAGCGATGACATTATTCACATTTATTTCACTGTTGACACTACCAGTCTCACAAAATGTTTTAACAACACTTGAGTACGCAGAACGTGATGGACAAGAACGTTCTGGAAATCTATCTTTGTAAATTCGTGTTGCTTCTCTTAGACACTCTCTTCACCGTAAATTATGCACACGATGAATGAATGCACAATAATGTTTGCTATAACGTGCAACGACAAAAAATGTGTGTATGTATGTAAAAAAGCACGAGTAACCTTGAGAAAACGATTAAAAAATTATAATTTATAAAAAGCGATTCTTCCATTTCGTCTTTCGAAACCATTTAGACTATTAGTTTATAATTTGTTCGATCATTATTACTTTTTGTACTTGCTCTACTTGTAGCAAATACGTAAGAATTATCACACGTATGATAATTCTTACATATTTGCTACAAGTAGAGCAAGTACAAAAAGTAATAATGATCGAACCTAGCGCCGCGAATAAATTCGAATCATTTAGACTGCGTTAGAAACATTGTTTGTATTTTCAGAGATAAAGGAGATATTCGGGTGTCCTGTTTTAGACGAAACACCCTGTACTTGCAAAAGAGGCTAACAAGTGTTTTAAAAATTATAATTGTGCGCCGAGCTTCGTCGGAATGTCCCATCCTGCGTTTCGCACTCGCAAAACCAGGCTCCGCCGAGTAGTACAAGTCGGCGCGCGATCAGACTACAGTTCGACACGTCTTTCTCCTCGGCGAAGACATTCTCCAGCTTCGTAATCGCGCGGAACGCATTGTACGAGCTGGTACTAGCTCATCAGGTAATCATTTCGCCCCGTACAATGGCTTTTGTACGCAACATCGAAGAGAAATCTCTCTACCAGCGAACGATACCAATGGCGGACGATCCATATTTTATTGGGTTGAGTAACGAGTCCGTTCGGATCCCTCAGTTCACGTATAATACAGGCCCGATATCCGCGGAATCATTTATACGCAATTCGAATTTTTCTGTCCCACTTTGCCCGCTTTTCAATTACCGTCGCGCAGACAGCTCTCGGTCGGGAAAAATTCCGATCCGACGCTTCCTACTTCGTCCCTCCCTGGAAAAGCCATTTCGAAAGCGAAGCGGAAATCATCCCGCGGCGAATATTCTTCGGACAATCGTGGCATCGACGATTCTGCGAAACCGTGATACGATTTTGCAGTTTTCAAATCGTTCGAACAAACATTTCTGTCTCTACTCTTACGAATGAGAAAACTCAAGATATAAAAAGGAAACCGTCCGTTTTCCCTTCGGCTGATCAAGACGAGGATTGAGACAACTTTTGCCGTTCAACGGGAACTCTTGCAGGACCATAAATCATCGAGATCGAAACTGCTCGTGTCACTCAACCCAATGAAAGGACCATTCGAAACCTTAGGGAACAGGTTGGTCCTAAAAGCGTCGATTCCCGTACATTTATAGAAAACTCTCGTCACGATGAATCGAACGATGCCAACTCCAATTCGCCGGCCAGTGAAAATCGCTTTGAGTAATTTCTATTAACCTTACCAATTCGCTTATTTATTTTCAGCGATCCAGAGTCCGTAATATGAAATAGTAAACTGAACGTCGGGTTTATCGATGTTTCTAAAGAATTTCATTTAAAGTTTCATTTACGGACAAAGTGAATAATATATTTGGCTAAATGCGTGTTCATTGTGACGAAAGATTCCTAAGTGGCATCCTCTCAGAATGTTCACAATCGCCACGATCGATCGGACGAACGTGTGGTCGTCCTAAGTGAATTGATGACTCGATGAAACTCGTTTTTCGTGGTAGCGAGCGTGCTCCAGGTATGATTCAATGATTGATGGATCACAGCGAAACAGAGACAGACAGGTAGATAGATAGATAGAGCGAGAGAGAGAGAGAGAAAGAGAGAGAGAAAAAGAGGGGCAGAAAAAACAGACGATGAGGGTGTGGAGACAGAAATGAATGGATTCGGGAACAGGACTGGTTTAGCCGGGACGAACATACATATGTAGCATGCAGTCATAGAAAATAAACACAAGTATGCATGATCCGTGACTATAAAACATTATTCGCATAAACCGAGATTCAATGGAAACGTGTTCTCAAATACTGTACGGGACTTCGATCGTCGTATTTCGTTCCTGCGTCTGACCATCGCTGGCTATTTCTACTTCGGTCCACTTTTATATTAAAATGAAAATAAGAGCGCATAAAACTCGCAGTCGGAGCAATTCTACCGTGATTGATATTTGTATAACCAGAGTTATTAATAAACCAATCTTATGAAATTTTATTTGTCTTTGATGTCGAGGAAATTGAATTTCAGAGAGAACGAGTTCACTTTACAATTTTATTCCTCTTATCCGTCTGACTATTACTAGTTCATTCTACTTCTGTTGAGAGTGTTATTTCTCATTATTTTGAAGAGCGGATACTTTAACGAAGGGAATAATTAAACAATTATCTTGATTGGGTAAAAGTGGGTGATATTGTACTGGTACAAGTAGAAAGAGCGAGCAATGGTCAGACATGATTAGAACTTTGAAGGACTCGAATCGTGTTTTCTTCAAACACTAATAAATTGTGTTCTTCGCAACAATTCTACAATATTTGTGGTTTACAACGAATAGACTGCGGATCGTCATTCAAAATAAAAAACGTTTGCATTGATTGCAAGACACAAGAGTGAGATAAACATTTTGTTCTTCTTTTAATTATCCGATTAAGCTGAAACCAATACACCGATGTCTTTAAGCCTTTTTAATTCCCCAATTTAAATTGTGCTTACCCATTTTTGTCATAAATGCACAAGATCCGCAGTCTAATAATGAATCACGTATTCCACCGTCACACTACTAGCTTCACGCCAGTAGAAACCCTCGGCGACTAGTCAGAAACAGGATTAAAGGACCCGCGTGGAGAACGAAACTCTGAATCGGTCTTTTTTCCGCGAACGAAGCCCCACGCAGAATGTTATTCTACGGTTTTTCATCTGCTTTTCCTCGTAGGATTGCCTGGCTTTTCATCGTTGCCATATTTCGAACACTCTGTATAGCAGGTCGTTAACGGCAGCCGGTGCACGCGGCTGCCCGGAAACGAGAAGGGGGGAAAGGAACGAAAAATAGCTCGGCGCGAGAAATCACTGTTCCATCATGCTCCGCGTGACACGGCGTTGGAGAGGGGCGAGGGCGAAAGATTGAATCGCGTGCTGAAAAGGCGCACACCTTCGTCGTCGTCGTCGACGTCGTCCACCGTCGTTCGTCGACGAGAACTCGATTTTATCGTCGCCGCCATTACACTGAACCACGTGTTTCCCGACGGCCCGCGTTCTCGACAAGTGTTGGATCCTTCACGGGACAACAGAGAGACGCTTCAGATCTTATCGAGCTTTCTCGACGGAGTCGAAAGTCGTTCGATCACTCGGATACACGATTAACGCTCGCCCGTTGGATTAATCGACGGCCAAGTGACGGAATAGACGGACCGAGTACTGTAGCGTACTCCGGCTTACCATCTCCTTAAAAATTGTTTAACTGTACGTTAGATATATGATAAATATGTTTCTTATGTCGATCGTATTTGTTGATCATAACTGAAGTTGAACGTTGTCGGCGCAACGGTTCGATCCTGTAATACTGATTTAAAAAGCAATTCTGCAAATAGTCAAATAATCATCGACGTGTCGATCCTAGTTTGGATCTTTTTCAAGATTTATTTTAATCGCGTCTGTAAACAAATTTTATACGCAGGGTCTCCAGGCTATTACTAGCCAGCATTTTTTTTGTAAACAAGAAATATTAGAAAAATATGATAGAGAAGAAAGTAGTACTGCTTTTTATGCGCAATACAAGGACATCTGCATTTTTGTTTTGTTTACATTATTTTGATAGAAATGAAGGTGACCCTCAATTTTTTTAATGGAATGCTATACATTTTTTTTTATGTCGTACGAAAACGTGTGTGAAGACGAATTCATCCATCTACTACACAATGACCTTCAATGTGATGCAAGGTCAGAGATGGAAGAAACAGTTTTAATTATAACTTTAACGTAATCACATGTTGATGCTATGGCAGGATACATGGTAATGAGGCAACGTGGAGTATTCAAAACATAACTTGACATTATAACCTTTCTTTACCTGCTCATATTGCACAAAAAATATGGTATTTCTAAATTAACATTCAAGTTTATTTTTTAATCACTTTACGTACAGCTGAATGTATGTGAAAGTTAATGCAAAATTACCAAACTACATAAGAAGTTATTTAGAAATGGTTAATTTACAGACGCAACTTTTCTAATTTTCTTGAGAATGATCTAAAGTGAGATCGAAACGTTGAGAAAAGATATTGTGATTATTTGCAAGTAGTGTTTAAATTCCAATTGATCGAACCAGTGCGCTGAAATCGTTAAAAATTTGTTATCAAGTAATATCGCCTCTTGTCTGACGAGGACTTGATCGCTAAAGGATTCAAACCTTATACGGAGTGGCCATTGCCATCAAAATATTTCTAGCATGTTGAGTATCGGTTGCTCTTCGTCCTCCTCAGCTGGCAATCGATTCTAATCAGAATAGAAGGGTGCCTCCTCGGTGACACTGATTAATAGTATCAGTTTCGTCACTCCTTCAAAGCACAAGCGATACGATTAGGTGTGCATACAGAATGATCCGAAGAATCAAGACCGAACCTTAAATCCTGTCAGCTGAGTCAGCGATTTAGTTCAGGTGATAAGCGAAGCGTGGTTGTTCTTGATCGACCATCGATCGTTAGTGCAGATATAAATTATTGGTGACTATTAGTAATCAGCTGTGCGTTTGTGACGATTTTATTGTGAGATATATATATATTATATTATATTATAGTTTAAATAATCGACTCCGTTAATGAGATGTCTCTCGCTCAGGTTTGTACGAGTTGCCAAGCGCACCTACTCTCGTCGATCCTCTTCCTTAGATCATCCTGTACATCATCGCCAGAGCCGGCAGAAGAGAGATCACTCGCGGTTTTCAATTTATTTATCCGATTCAACGGGATGAATACTGTTCTCGATGAAGAAGGCCGTGAATAGACTGAATTGGTTCAAAAGAGTGATCGATTCTTCTGTCCGGGCTCTAGTAATAACTAGCCTGCGGATTTTACGCGTTTGTAGACACTTTGCTCGGATACCTTCGTGTACAATCTCTCGCGAAAATCGACATATGGGAATCTACGTTGCAAATGTCAGCTATGTCAATCAACGTTCGCACAACGTGCCAAATATATTTCTTCCGAAGCGAAATTTAGGAAAAAAGCTTTCACGTTTCACGATTTAAATTGTCAGTCCGCATAAATATTTAAATGTCCATAAAATGCCCGAAATCTTTATGGACGATGATCGACTCGTTATTTCAATTTTAAAATTAGAAATGAAATATTTTGCTCGTTTCGTTAAACCGTGACTGGACTCCGAAAATCGAATGCTAAATTTAAAAAGATTAATGTTTTGCGTAATTCATATAGACTGATTCGGTTGAATGAAAATTGATCAGTGAGAACGAACGATTTAACGTCTGCAAAATGTGCGAACTGAGAGTTCTGCTGCCGAGACTGTACACAAATTCAGAGGAACAAATCGAGGCGACAAATTCTTGTTTAAATTCAAAGTCCATCGGATTTCTTCGTGGAACTATGAATATGCATAAACATCCGCGGCCCAGTGATAACACACGAACGAAGGGGAACGGGAACACGGTGTAGAAGGAAGACAAGGGATTTGAAACTCACGACTTTCGACTCCGACATCCTGCGTACGAAGGATCGTATTTACTTTGAGCGAACTTCGCGACTTTTTATTTGCTATCGACGGTGCGGCGGAGGAAGACGGGAAATGTCTCGGAGATTATTTTCTGAGATAATACAGCCCAGCATGAAACATTCAGACCGATTCGGAACAATGTTGGAACGAGAAGCACCGCTTTCGATTCTAGCGATGTTCCTCGGTCGTGGAAAAATAAACGTTCAGCTGTAGCAATTTATTAGAACAATATATCAAAAATTCTGTAGGAATATGGATTGAGAAATGGTTCCGTGTGATACGCGTCAAAGATTCTGCGATCAACACTCATTTCATTGCGGCTTTGAGCATGAACGTGTGCAAATATGTGTGAATGCATGTGTATATGCGTGAGGCCGAATGTCCACTGTCATGAAACGGTTTTCAATGTTTTATAATCGGATGTTCTCTGACCTTTAATACGAATTGACATATGTTAATAATTAATAAATCGTATTAATCCTTCATTTTTGTGAGCTTCTGAAAGTTTCTAGTTGCGACATAAACAATATAATAAATGACTATTCTACATACAAAGTGCGGCGTTCTAAACAGGTCACCTGGATAACTCACTTTCGAAGATACAAGAAAATGGATCAGGCCAAAGTTGATCTTGAATGACCCGCACAATAGGTCATTGTATTCGTCTTTGTCTGATGCATTTTCTTCTGTCTTCGATAGCAAGCGAGCTGTTCGGATGACCCTTTTTCCAATGCCCCACCGTGTATAAGAAATTGGAGATATTAGCAGACAAAAGATTGCGAAGCAAAATAAATTGTGACAATTATGTTTCGTAAAAGTTCTATGAACTTGAAGAAGAGACTCGGGAGAATGTGTGTTCTTTGAATGGTTTCGAGTGTCATCCGTTCTCCGGGAATGGGAGCTTCGCGTTCTATGTGGAAAAAATAAGAACCTCCTCGAAGTTTTTCAAATAACAAACGGTACAAAAGCGTGAATAGGGCCTCATATCCTCTCGAATAATTATTTGAACGAAGTTTCCCGTAAAATCAATAGTTACGGAGTTGGTGAAGTGGTTCCAGTTGCGTGACCAACCTTGTATGAATTAGAGTATCAACTCGTTGCACATGAAATGTTCTTTTCAATCAAACTACAAAGGCTCCGTGCCTCTCCGCGCGGATTTTTCGCTCTTTTTTTTTAATCAAACTCTGAAATCGCGCTGCCTTTCAAAAGTTTCTTGCCGGGCGCCGATTACGATATTATACATTTTCAAGTAATATGCATTTCTCTCCTCTCTACGAAAGCACCACGTTAAATTCGATTAATACCGCAATACCTTGTGCGACAATTATTCATTTCGACGGGCTCCCGAGAGATTATTGTTTGTACATTTTTCG
This sequence comes from Lasioglossum villosulum, assembly GCA_963971365.1. Taxonomy (NCBI): domain Eukaryota; kingdom Metazoa; phylum Arthropoda; class Insecta; order Hymenoptera; family Halictidae; genus Lasioglossum; species Lasioglossum villosulum. Next base: position 22,002,052 of record OZ020503.1, on the reverse strand, counting down.
GATAGTTTCTTTCGTTTCAACGATTTTTGTTCAGGAGAATTTCATTGTTGAACTTTAGACCTTACGTTCAATACACGTTTCGACACGTTCAAGATGGCGACGGAGTTCTGCGAATTAATCTCCACCCATTCAACACTAAACCTACCATCGTCGTTCAAAATGAACGGTTCCAGATTTTTTATTTCACAATTATTGAAATAATAAAAATTATTTCATGAGAAACGAGAATACAGATAGCCCTAGTGGAACACGTATTGCAGTAGTGGCTGTACAAAGTCTAAATGAAATGAACCTTGTCTATAAGGGAACATCTGCCAGTTAATTTTAAGGTAGATTTAGTGTTAATCTTATTAGTAGACTGCGGATTTTATGCATTTATGACAAAAATGGGCACGTGCAATTATAAAGCAGTGGACCTGTTATAAATGTTTAAAGACATCAAATTACTTGTTGCAGCTTAATCAGATAATTGAAAGAAGAATACAATTTTTCTTTGGGTCCTGCTTCCTGCAATAAATGCGAACATTTTTTATTTTGCATAAAGATCCACAGTCTACTTATTAGAAAACAGGTGTATTAACTCGAAAATAGTCTTCTTGAAGCAAGTTCTAGTAAAAAAACTTCAAAACGAAGTAGAGGAACAACCCATTGGTCGTCCTGGGTGTGGGTGTTTGTGGGTTCGCCCGGTTTTAGCCACATTCTTTAAAACAAACACAAAAAAGGTGTAGTGTCAATCTATCCCTGTAGATAGGCAGCTGTGCTTTGTATAAACGTCTCGTTGATCAGTTCGGATAATAGTACCGCGTTTGATATCGCACGCAAGTATAATGAAAATTAAGAGTCTCGTCGATAAATAAATGTTGTTTCATCGAGAACTAGTGCACATATCGAGTCACTAACGTACACTTACCCCTGAAAACAGAACCCGTCACGATAATCCACAATTTCTCTTGATTCGTCGTCAGAAGGAAGGAAAAATCAGCGAGGGATGATCAAGAACGTGTCGAAACGCGCGATAGTGTTCCCGGTGACCTAATAGAGCGGCCGAAAATCGTTATTGCCGAAAACAAAAGAGAACCAGACGTCAGAAAAGAATGGCGGCATGACAATGAGCGTCCCTAGAGGTTGGTCCACACAAAATGTTCGATCGTGCCCCGATATCGATTGTCTTCCTGGGCAAATATTATCTCGCCGTAGACAAGGGGCTCTGTTTAACAGTGGGATCAACGTGTGCTTTTGTGTGTTTTCTGGATGTCCGTGTGTGTGCGAGTGCGGGCGTGTTTGTGTCCCGTTGATGTGTGTCAATGGATGACAGAGGGACAGTGAAACGCGGGACCGACACGATCGCTCGCACGCATGATCAAAAGAAAGCGTCATCGTCGTCGTCGACGGAAACAAGAAAAGCGTCCACACACCGGGTCGAGTCTGCGAACGCGCGCCGTTTGATTATCTCGCGCCTCTCTTTTACCGTCTATTTTCGGCTTCGTTCCTCTTTACCCTTCGTTTCCTTTTATTTTCTATTCCTTTTTCTTTCTTTCTTTCTTTTATTTTCCACCTCCTGCTCCTCCTACTCTCCGTGTATCTATTATTTCGTTCTTTCTTTTTGTTCCTCCCCTCCGTTTCTTTCCTGTCGCCCGTTTCCCCCCGTCGTTTCTCGGTTTCTCATTTTCACCGCGCTTTTCTCGAGGCAAAAAACGGATCGCGTTCCAACAAGGCACAGAGAGACGTGGTTGCAGACGCACAGTCAATCGAACGTTCGAACAATCAAAGTAACATAACAAAGAGACAGATAGGGAGAGAGAAAGAGAGAGAGAGAGATCTACGGGGTGACACCGAAAATCTTGAACCTCGAAATCGCAAGAATTCTGACCGCAAATACCGAAAGTCCTTCATCATTTTTCTGTCTGTTCGTGTTTGCTGCTGTTTCATTTCGTTGTAAAAGTTTCTGACTTTCATTTTAAATGAAATGTAACAATGCATCTCTGGAATTTATTCATTCTTTGTATATTATGAAATATCAAAGACGAGGGGGGAAGATAACTTTAAATTTTAAATAGAAAAATAACAATCGATCACTATCTAGACGTGTGCTTTTTGTTACTTTCCTTCAGAAGCAAGTAGAGAAATAATCAAATTGATGAAACTTTTCCGAATCTCGAGAAAACGAGAAGTTATTTAGAAAAACGTTGAAGAACTTTTCGATTCGTGTTTGCGTCGAGAATAATCAAGCGTCGCGAGGTCCCATATTTTTGGAGGACCCTGTAGAGGTACAGTGAGTCACAAAATTATTCGCTCACTCTTAAAAAGACTATAACTTTTTACATATTATGCTACACGATTTGAACTTTTCTGAAAAGCAATTAGTTTGCTACAGGATGTGAAAAAAAATTTTGTCAAAAATTGCAATTGATCGGAATTGTAGAAGAAATACTAAAAGTTGCATTTTACAACTTTTTTATGTGGGCCTATGTTGAAAAGGGCCTAGCCGATTAAGATGGTCAAAACTGGCCTTAGAGATTTTTCAATGGCTCTTGAAGCATTCGAAAGCTGACCAAGAAAAACCCCTTTGAGTAAAATTTCAGCCCTCTAACTTGCCTGTGAGGGTAGTTACAGGGTAAAATCTATTTTAAAATCTATTTTACCCTGTAAAATCTTTTTTAAAATCTATTTTACCCTGTAAAATCTTTTTTAAAATCTATTTTACCCTGTAAAATCTTTTTTAAAATCTATTTTACCCTGTAAAATCTATTTTAAAATCTATTTTCCCCTGTAAAATCTATTTTAAAATCTAGTTTCCCCTGTAAAATCTTTTTTCAAATCTATTTTACCTTGTAAAATCTATTTTAAAATCTATTTTACCCAGTAATATCTTTTTTAAAATCTATTTTCCCTTGTAAAATCTATTTTAAAATCTATTTTCCCCTGTAAAATCTATTTTACAATCTATTTTACCCTGTAAAATCTATACTAAAATCTATTTTACCCTGTAACTACCCTCACGAGGGCTGAAATTTTACTCAGAAAGGTTTTTCTTGGTCATCTTTCGAATGCTTCAAGAGCCATTGAAAAATCTCTAAGGGCAGTGTTGACCATCTTAATCGGCTAGGCCCTTTTCAACATAGGCCCACATAAAAAAGTTGTAAAATGCAGTTTTTAGTATTTTTCTACAATTCCGAACAATTGCAATTTTTGATAAAATTTCTTTTCACATCCTGTAGCAAACTAGTTGCACTAGCTTCCGAAAGAAGTTAAAATCGTATAGTACGATATTAAAAAAGTTACCGTCGTTTTAAGAGTGAGCGAATAATTTTATGACTCGCTGTAGATGTAGAGAGAAAGAATGAGAGAGAGAGGAGATTGAGAGACATATGCCGGTTATGTAGAATAGTAACATGACAGTCAACGACATCGAGAAAATCAACGAGGTGCGACTGATAGGCACACATCCACTGTTCAGCGCGGCTCAAAAACGGAGAACGTGTATATTTATATACGTACGGTGTCGCGTCGGTGTGTGTATTCTACACTCTGTATTTTATTCGATCCCGTTTCATTATTTTACTTTCTTCCGCATACGTCGCATACGTATATACATATACACAGAGATACGTAATACAAGTAATACAAGTACAGACAAGTGCAAGCCTTACGGCATCATATACACGTGACGTTAATAGATATACACAACGTGTGGATATACAGATTGTATTATATAGGCCTTGGCTCATGATTACTTTATATTGCACTCACCATATTAATATCATTTATTTTGCTGATAGAGCGGAGAAAGATGTTGACGCTCACATATGTCGGCTCATCTGATCACGTCGACCGGAACAGAACAAAACAAATCGATTAATTAAATCAGTCCACCGTGTGCCGAGATTTTTGCGTGTGGTAGGTAATTTCATTTTTTTTTTGTAACATTCACTTTTTTCTCACAGCATTTTTTCTTTGTTCAGTTAATCTCGCTTTTTCGGCTTTCGCGCGCGACGAAAGCGATGCTCGCCGATTTCCGAGGCGAATCGGATGGACTTCTGTATTTCAGAAAACTCGCCGCAAAATGTTTTCGTGATAAAATAAAATTGCACGTCTTTGCATCGACGCGTTTCGTTCGATGGAGAAAGAGAACAAGCTGGCAAATAGTTTCTCGACTTTACAGTCACAACATTTAGACGACGAAAGGAAAATATGACAGAACTATAGCAAGTCTAGATCACGTCGATGAAATTGTAAAACTGTTTTGCAGAGAGTAGTTTGGAGCTGCGTGTTCGCGTCGTGAATGATGGCGGCCCGTCGCGTTTCAGAATGCACGCCAGAAATCATGCTCTAATGAGATTATGCTCCTCGCGTTCGGCCTCCACGTTCGCTAGATTTATGTTTTCCCCGCGTCGTGTTTCTACTTTAGGGGAGCTGTGAGAAATGTTGTTCCTAGACCAGCCGTGTAAATGGAAACGGATGATTTCGTGTGTAGACTGCCAACTCAGCTATCGCAAAAATTACATTCGATCGTAGTGATCTATTTAAGAAACACCAGCAGGTTTCAACATTTCAAATGAACTTACTTTGCGGGACATAATTCAATGAATCGGCAGTCGGTGTGTTATGAAACTGGGCGTTTGATGTAATTAGAAATAAAGAAACACCAGAGCTCAGAAGAAAGATTGAGTTTAGATAGATGATTATGCTGAAGCAAGAAGCCAAGCAAGATTATCAGAGAGAGCTTTCCAACGTCAGTGCTCGAATTAAACATCCCACGTAACGCGTATTCAAAATTCACAGAGGTGTGCTGTGTACGATATAACTGAAAGTTTTTTATGAAAACGTTCCTTTTAAATAATTTTGAGAACGAAGCATCGAAACACAAATTTTAACCACCCATCCACTATTTGCAAACACCAATTACAAGTCTTTCTATGAAACCGTGGATCTTCCTATTTGGCAAGATAAAATACAATTTTGCAGGTTCAATGAATAATGAAAAGAAAAATGTTTGTGAGCCATAGTTGTCAGACAACTACCCACAAAAAAGATTTTTCTGAATGTTTTTGAAGCAAATTAACCACTTCACCTTTTTCTTCTATCAAGTAAAATTGATGCAGAAAATGATTCAAAGATGCAATGAACTAGTACAATTTTGCGGCGAATTTTCTCCAGGAACGTCCACCGATTTAAGAGGGTAAATTCATCCCGGAAATCAACGACTATCGCTTTTGCCACACCCTGTGCTTTCATCGTTTGAAGAAACATTGGTATCTGCGTATTCGTTTGAAACCGGGGATCGATGCAATGAGAAGTGACAAGAGGGTTGAGAAATAGACAGAGCGGGATGGTGATCGAGGAGAGATCGATTGATCGAAGGGAGTACGTGAGAAAAGTGTCTCGGTATGTTCCTGCTCGCTTTGCTGTTTCACCTCGAGCTTGCTGCCTCCAGAATATGATTAAAAGTTTCGAAACATCGATTTTTGGTCACCGTGGCGCGCCATCTTCGAAGCATGGCGGATGACGTTGAGAAATGAGAGTTTCCGTCATGCTGTCACTAATGCTGAGCCTTTTTCACGCGAGTTTAAAAACGAAACCATTTTTCACTGATATTAGAAAAATTAATGCGGAGACATTCGATTCGACTGCCGATGTTTACGTAGTTGCTGGATAACGATTGAATCAGAATTGTTTCGGAATATTTCAAGCGATGTGGAATTCTATGTTCGAGCGGTCGAGTGTGCTACAAATGCATAAACATCCGCAGTCTAGTGATGTCTGACGGTGAAATGATTCGGAAGTCTGGTGAACATCCAAGATGGGAGTTCCATGAGAGATTGAATCGAATTCCGATCCAAATGGCCCGCAATCGACTATTGTGCGGCGAAACGAGGCGATTCACTGTCGAGTTCGGCAGCGGTTCGCTTCTGACCACTGACTAAAGTGGCATAAGACCTTTTCCACATTTTCCTAAACTCCCTGGGTCAGTCATTGTGCACCGGAACGCAATAACTGAACAACTTTCGATACAAAAACGCAGCATTCAACTCTGCTTGTGTAATTTGGGATAATTTATCATTTTCAATTTTGCTCTTTCGATTATTTCAGGAAAAGTCGTAACACGATCATTTTGTGCGTAGTACAGTCGCTAATGCAGGGTGTCCCGAATTTAAATGGCAAAACTTCAGGAGCGTGCAGGCGACCGAAAAACTAAGACGAAAAGTCTTTAGAGATTTGCTCGTTTTGGAGAAAATCGCGAAAAAAGAAACAAAACGAGTTTTCATTTTTGTACTTATTTATTTACGGCAGTGTCTATTTAATGTAGATATTGTTCAAAATGTTTAGCTCTGACAAAGAGACTGAATCGTAGATGCAGTGCACCAAATATCACCAGAACAATGTTTAGCTGCAATTTTTCAAGGCAGTGCTAGATGTAATGCTTGCATTGCTGCAGGAGGGCAACATTAGTAACAATATCTGCATTAAATAGACGATACCGTAAATAAATAAGTAAAAAAACGAAAATTCGTTTCGTTTCTTTTTTGCGATTTTCTGCAAAACGAAGCAAACACGAACAAGTCTCTAAAAGACTTTTTATCTTATCTTATCGGTCCCCTAAACGCTCCTGAAGTTTTGCCGTTTCAATTCGGGGCACCCTGTATATTCGAAGCTTGCAGCATTTGCCACTTCGAACAGGAAGCTAAAGAAATAAATTCAGACCGTTTTATCAGCTCACGAAATAAAACAGCCAGCACGGAATTAACCTTTTCGTGCAGTCTCACCCGGGAATTAGTCTACAGAAATTCGTGGGATAATGGCTGCGAGATAAGCCGTCAGGAAAATCGTAAAAAGTGGTATGCCACAGCAAACTCGAACACTGGGTCTCCGCTTCGTGACTTTGTTTAATGATTCTAATGAGATGATCGATATACGTTCATATTCACTGGCCACTGGGTAGTTTTCCACCCCTGTGACTCGTTTCACTCTTCGTTGCAACATCGAGCTGCAAATTGCTGCTACCTTCTAAGAAATCGCAGTTCATTCTTTATGCAACGAGTCGTTGCGATTTATCGCTTTTAATGAACACGCGATTTTAATTGCGGACTAACGCGAATCTACTGTCTTCTGATCGACAATCTGAAAATGTCTTGAGAATATCTCAAATAATGTCATCGATAACTATTGTTTGCTTACTAGGTATAAAAGAATTTTCAAACGTTCCCTCGTTACTTGAACGAACATACCGGATTTCCCTACTGTTTCATGCAATGAAACCAACGCGATTCAAATTAATCTTGAAAATGATCCAAACTGGGATCGAAGCTTCGATTATTTGATAATGAGCAAAATTGGTTGTTAACAATCAGTATTAAACCATGGAACCGTAGCGCCGATAACATTCAACATTTATTCCTAATGAAACCAACAAAAGACAAACTTTTAAAACCAATAAGCAACAAAGATTTTTATACAGAAAAGTTTATCTTCACGAAACACCCTGTATAATATCGACCCGAAAATCGTTCTACCATTTGGAAACAAGTCTCGTTTCCGAACAAGACAGATTTCATTTTCAAAGTAGCAAACATGATATACGGATTGAAAGACAGAAAGGGAAGAATATGCGATGACGATGATCCCGCGTGTTCGAGACGGTGATAGCGGTTGTCAGGCCTCAAAGACCGTTTGAGTAACAAGTATGATCGGTTCAAAGACGACGTATCGTCTCTTCGATACGGAGAATCTTGTGGAAGATAGAATAAACGATGAACAGAGGAGACAGTCGATTGATTGGAGCACGAAGAAGAAAGAGAAGGCAAACAGAGATCGTGATATTGGTATTCGGATGGAGATCGAGAGGTGAAAGCCTTACCATTCTTCTCGCGACGAGGTCTGCGGTGTACAAACTCCTTATCGATCGGGTTTATCGCGAACGATTTTACATTTCGCATTGCGTTCCCGCAGCTTTTCCCCTATTTATGGTTGTTGTCTCGAACAGTTCGGGATTGTACACACATCTGTACAACATGCCGTGCATGCCCCGCTGATCTTTAATCCCTTATTGCACCGTGTCTCTGAAAGTTTGCTTTTCGATCGTCGGCGAAGGGCCTCTCGTTATCAGCGAAATCGATTTGGTACTCAGAGTCGCCAGATTAGGGGAATCGGCTCGAATCGAGGGGACAAAGTTACCCTCTCTCTCTCTCTGACAGTACCGAATTCGTCACGTGACATTGTGACGCATGCACGATGGAGACAAAACGCGTCACGTGATCCACGGTGGAAGCGTGGGGGAATAGCGTCGTAGAAGGGGAACAAGTCTGGTGACTCTGTTAGTACTGGGAGATAAATTTCCTCTTTAATTCGCAATCTCTTTTCATTAGATTCGACAGGATAATTAATATTAATCTCAAAGAGGTAGGTCGAAAAATATGCTAAGGAAAATCGATGCAAAAAATGAGGTTCGATAACGAGCATATTTAGCAGACTTTATGTAACAATCGACTCGATGTAAAACAGCAAGGGATTGAGAAAACAATTACAGCGAATGCGGTCGTGTATACAGTAATTAACACGATTTTGCGGAGGGTCTCGCAAGTCGAAAACGCGACTTCGTTGTCTGGAGAGTACAATATTAAGTTGTCTAAGAAGTATTGCTGTAAAAGTGACAACGAGGCGTGCGACCAAGGCAAAATTACGAGGTTGATCGGAGCGAGAAGGAGAAGGGGAGAATGAAAACACTATTTATAGTAAGAGAGGCTCTACACAATCAGACTCTGAACGCATGCAGAGTAAAAAAAGAAAACAATCAGAAGGAAAATCACTCACCGGTTCCAACGCGGTCCCGGGCAATTCCAGAGAGAGAACGTATGCACGCACTCTGGCTATGGTAATCGAGGGAGAGAGTGAGAGAGATAGCGAGAGAGAGAAAGAGAGGGAGAGAGTTTGTTTTGTTCGAGCAAGAAACAACGAGACAATTAAAATGCTACGCAAGAAGATGTGAACACGTGTTTGTCGGTCAAAAGGTGGTAGCCTGCGAAGCGGACATGTGTATGGACGCATCTTTTTTCGAAACTCAGGCTCGCTGGAAAAAGTCGGAAATTAAAAAACGATATATCTGGCGACGGGAGAACCGAGGACCTGTACAATTTTCACTTCCTTTTATTGTTGGCCTGCTCCTACAGTTCTTCTTTGACCAACTATACCTCTGATTAAACGAAAGTAACAAGCTAACAGACTAATAATTTTTTTCTTTCATTGTTTCATATTCTACCTCGTTTTCGTCGAAAACGCGTAAAAATCGCAGTCTACCCATGAGTATATGTTAATTTTTAATTAATTATTCAAACCGGATATTTTCATCGTTTTGTAGCTACAATTAGTGGAAATATAAACGAACGAAGTATGCTTCGCGTGACCAGAGACGCAATTGTTCCAGTATTTAATTTGTGATACACACGACCTAGTTTCTTAAAAAATAACATCTAAATCCACAAATACTTACGTTATCGGTACTTACACGTTAAATAATCACTATCATAAATTCGAGTGGAGCCTCAACAGTTCACTCAAGGGTTGAACCAACAAGGAAACGAAAAGTTGGAGAAAGTCGATATCAAACTGATCTCGTCATCCAGTTAAAAGGCTGACGAGTTAAGAAGACAGAAATATAATCCTCCCCTAAATTAATTAAAACGCCGTCGACCTTGATCGAAAGATTATCCGAAGCTCGTCGACCTCAATCTAAAGATTAAGACAAAAATATAATCCACCCCTAAATTGGTTAAAGCACCGTCGACCCTAATCTAAAGATTACGTCGCTCGTTTTCCTTGAGCCTAAAGGGAATTATTCTGCCCGCAGGAACAACAGTGGGATCGCTGTTTTGACAAATGTTTGCGCGAACCACAGCCAGGATAAAAATCCGATCGGAATAAGAGAGAGAAAAAAACGCGTATCGCAGCCCAGAATCGGAAACATAGTAACGTGGGTGCATTAGTGCGTTTGCATAATGGAGAAACTCGCATTCGGATCGAACGCAGTCGGAGCACATGGAAACGGAAGAAATTCACCGCGCGGCATGATCGATTATGCAATAAGGGATTAAAGAACGCGTCGGCGGTCGATTCTGTAAAAACACAATCTGTCTGTATGTGTACGTGCGCATCGATTCGTATACTTGTGTGTGCGCCATAAATAACAAAGGAGAGAAAATGTACAAGATTCGGAGAACATTGTGGTCATTTGTGTGGTTGCGTCAGCCATAAGGCGATAAAATCCTGATCGCCGTAATAGTTCACATGTAGACGTAGTAAAAATATATATACGTATATATAGATAGATAGATATATATATGGTAAAAAACGTCAAATTCCATTAAATCATCTACGACACAATAGCGTGAGGCCACAGTATATGGTGTAGTTTTACGATTACGAGCAGCACGATGCCACGGGATTCGCTTTTCATGGTTTTGAACGTTTCGCGCGGTCTGTGTTCGCACACTGCATCCATTCGGCGCGCATAGATAACAGGATTTTGTTTGATCACGCTCGCAAAAGATCGACTTTAGCTCGATTTTCACGAACCGCGATTTTACGTTGTTCTTGCAAATTTATAATTTCAGCGCGACCTCCGAAGACTTGGAACTTTAGTCAAGTTGGTCTCTGGTGCTTCAAAGTTTCAGTCGCACGAGGAAGCTTAAGGATCTCATTACAGGCAGTCCGTGATTGTTCAAACCTGTAATTAGCCCGAGAGTATTAGAACTTGAATAGATCCGAGACTCCGTTTCAATCCGAAGCCCTGAAGTTTCATTTCAATCAATAGCCAAAAGCTTAGAATTGATTTGGAAATTTTCGAGTTTGCGCAAACTTTGTTTTGGCGAATTTAAATTTCCATTTCAGTGGCTCCAGGAAACTTCGAAGCCTCAGGTTTGATGTTGCTTGCGCAAATGCGAAACTCTGTTTCAATCCAAAGCCCTGAAATTACATTTCAATCAATATCCAAAAGCTTAGAATTGATTTGGTAATTATCGAGTTTGCGCAAACTTTGTCTTGGCGAATTAAAAATTCCTTTTCAGTGGTTACAGGAAGCTTCGACTCTCGATTGGATTTCCGGAATCCCGGAAACGGCTTCTCGCCGGCGGAATTTGAGAATCAGCCGATTAGATTTTCCGAGTCTTAAAATTTGGTTTGATCTTGTTTGCAGAATCGCCGAATTCGGTTTCTCCCGACGCAACGTCTCGGAGTTTGATTAAATTCTCGAGTTCCCGAAGTCTCTTAGCCTCGTTGCATCCGTTTCTCGGGATTCGGGTGTTTCAGACTGGCAGACGTCATTGAAATTTTATTTTCCGACTTAATTTTCTCTGTCTCTCCCTCCTCCATCGAATGTCTTTCTCCATTTTTCCTTTTCGAGCGTCGTGCTGTTCGCAACGTCCAAAGTATCTTCGTATAGGCATACAAAAACAAATGAGCATGTAACATACTTCGGTAGTGGAATCAAAAAACTTATGATAGTGGGCCTTAAATACGCAACGAGAGCCTGTTTTACAAAAGGGAAAGAACAACACAAAGAGGTAAAGAGAAAATTCGTGTGTGTCTGTGTCAGTTTATTGTATTATTCTGTTTTATATGTGCGTGTTTCTGTATGTGCGCATATTTGCGTGACACTCTGCATATCGTGAGACAAAGAACAGCATTATAGGACACTATAAGTAGCGAATTAACAGTGAACAATGTGTGTGTATATATAATACATCGATTAATGTGTATGTATTATCATACAACCACATAGCACGACGCATAATCGTCGAACAATTCTATCTACGAATTCTTTCATTCTATGCTCGATCTCGTTGATCTAGAACTAAACGGTCGATCGAAATCGATAGGACGACAATCACAATGTTGACGGAGATTAGGGGGGAGTCGCCTAACGCCGGACACTTTCCGGAAAAAATGTTACTTTGAGTAAAAGTAACAATCTAACAATTAATCAATCGTTAACGATCTAACTAAAAGGCCTCGGAAGTTGCAAGAAAATGTGCAGTTCGTAATATCTTTAGAAAACGATGATTCGAAGAATATTTGATTCGCTTGTGTGTTATTTTAAACAAAGACTGTGCGTGTGAAAAAATTCGAATATCGTTATTCTATATTTTGTATTTAAATGTCCACTTCTTTCTTTGGAATAGTAAATCGAGGTTTACAGAAAATTTCTGATAGACAATATTTGAGGCTGCTTGATGTAAAAATACCGAAAGCATGTACAAACGTATTGGAAAGAAAAATGTTTCGTGTCCGGTGGTAGGAGACCACCGCCCACTAGCTCTAAACGAAAGGTCTATCTCGTCTCGTTTCGGATTGTGTCGCAAAACAATTTTCACCTGTCTATCATCTCTGCGGTGCGATTTATTCACGGTCACTCGTTTCCTCTATTTTTGCAGATCTATGAAGTCACTCTGTATTTATAATACATACAGATTGTACACAACGACAGGACGAACACTGAACTGTTTCTGTGTGTTTCTGGGTCTGATGTGTCTGGTGGTGCGGGTGTGTGTGGTCTCGGGGCCTGAGTACGTGTATCTGTGATTTCGGGGCATTAGATTTTTAACTTACCATAGTAACGTCATTTATTGTTGAAATACTTCGAACAAATATGTTGACGCGGACAATCGCGGGCCCATCTAACATAGCAAACAGAATAAATAAAATGAATTAATCGTTGAGCAAACATGAAACGTATCGAGTGGTTGTGTGTAATGAAAAGATAGAAACGCTTCTCGTAGCTTTTGGTCCTTCGCTTTTTCGTTCGCTTTCGCTTAAAACGACGATTCGGGGAGAAGACAATTGGTTCTGTTCCCCCCGTCTTATTATTATCTCTTTCGTTCTCTTTTCGTTTTGCGCACCGCGTCGCCGACGAATGCCTCCGGGTGTTCGACTTTTGTGTCTTTGGCAACGTCACCGACGCTGCCGTTTCGCCGATTTCTACCTAGCTCTTTGGTAATTCTTCGCTGGAAAAACTGAAGCGTGAGAACAACGGTGAAGAGAAATCCATGATCAAACCAATCGTAAATCAGATAAGAATCAGTGTCTTCCGTGTGATCAAATAAATTCTTTGGTGTGGTATAACGAGGATGATATCAATTTACATTCTCCATTGGTCTAATTGACGTGCCAGTCTTAAGATTAGTGTTACGGTAAATTCCGTCCCGTGTTTAATCAATATTTAGTTTACATAGCCTGGAATAATTCTTCAATCTCCAAGCGACTGTCTAACAAAACTTTTTCCCGACTTTCATAGATATTTTCCTCGAATTGACGATACGCTCGAATACTCTTATCAACAAATACTATTTTTCTATCGGTCCATTCGGTTAACCAATTCGGCAGTAAATAAATCGCGTTCCCAGCAGCTCGTGCTCCAAACTCCCCGATCATAAACACTTGTGTATGCAGATCGATGATGAATATAAAAGATGCGATGCATTTTATGCATTTTAACCAGCGAAATGCGCTGATACCACGTATTTCGTGCAACTGCAAATATAGTTGGCACGGTATACGTTTACCTCGTATTTTATGCAACTGCAAATATTGTAACTAGTGCGGGAATGTTCGTCGGAGCACGCGACAAAAAATGTAGACGAGGAACCGAGAGACGATGTAGTGTAAAAATATTGGTTTGCCAAATTAAAGGTGTACCTGGCCCGGTTCTTTTCGTAATTGACTCGTTTTTACACGCGGCCCGGTGCGGCCGGTTCGAGGAGAACGGAATTGCATTTTAATGATGCATCGATGCACCCGCGAAAATCGTACTCCGCGTTCGACTTTTCCTCCAGCCGTAATTAAAACGTGGATTTATTATTCTGAACGTTAATCGCGGTTCACAGAGCTTTTTCACTATCGCCGAATCGTTTTTCGCCCGTTTTCCGCGTCGACTAAAATATCTTAACAAAACTGCCTGGCCAACGTCGAATTTCATTAAATTAATTTTAGAACGTAGACATCGTTAATTGCATTCCAAGGGATTCTATTTTTCAGTGAGTTTAATTGCTTGCGATATTTATTGCGCAATCATAATGCGATCACCTTATAAAAAGCCAAAAGACATCGCGGTTAACGTAATGTAAAGTGTTCGGAAAGTCGACTGTAATTTGCATAATCGAAAAGTTTCGAACGTATTCAGAACGTTCGCCAGTTTGCAGGAGAAAAAGGGAAACCAAGAAGCAACGTAATTATCGTAATCAATTTTAGGTGGAGCGAGTACACGCCGCGCGACGAGCTTGCGGCGTAATTGCTTCACTTCCGGTGGGAAGAACTTTCGTATACATCGAACGAGCAGACCGTGTAACGTGACTCGTCGTCGTTAACGTTTTTTAACCTGTGCAGTTTTCTATTCAAGTAATACAAAACGATGTTCCCCGGTTTAACAGTAATTAACGAGAATGTTCCTGCTTTCCTTTTTTTCCCGTTCCTTACTCGTGTCGCTTGATCATGGGACTTAATTTTGCGTACAATTTCACCAGAATATGGTTCACTCTGGGAAAAATTGTTGAAGAAATAATCAAGAACTAAATCCTTCTTTTCTCCAGTCTTGATCATTTGTAGCATAATCGTTTGAATTTGTCTGACTAGTCCCGGACGTTTCTACTTGCAAGTGATTTTGATCATTGTCTATTATTAATTCGCGTAGGTGTACGATGAAATTGATTCCAAGTAGAAACGGTCAGTGATGGTCAGACGCGACGCTTAAGAATAATTCTGTGTATTTCGTCGTTGTCGCTAAAAATCCCCGAAGTCGCGGAAAATTTCGTTTGATAAAGTTCAAAGAAAAATCAGAGGCTTTGTAACATTGAAAATTCGGAAAACTCTGTGTTTCCAGGCTCGAAAGTAGGCAAATCGAGAACGACATAGAACACAGAGATTTCGCGTGTTTTGCAACCCGATTGTTCCGAGAGAGCTACTCGTTCAGTCGCGTTCGCGTGTGAATTCTGATCTCTGATCGAAAGATTCGTAAGCTAATCGCAGGCTGAACGAGCCAGGCGTATCGTCCTGAGCCATACAGAGTGTCTGCGTACCATTCCGCCCTACATGAACCAGGACAAGACGTCGGACACGTTGCTCCCGTCAACGGCGTCGCTCGTCAACTGATCCTCATTGTACAAGCGCCGATATGCTACTCTCTGTATCGTCGTGTCTACTTTTTTCACCGAGAACAGAATAAAGAAACTGTTTTTGCGCGAACGCGTGAACGCGCGAGCACTGCGACCCGACGCTGACGCGTTCAACGACAAATCAGATTCAATTCACGCGAATGAATATTCAAGTGCTATCTCGTATGCATGATTCTCCTCACCTCTTTTCTTTGAGAAGTATTTCAAGGAACTACTCGACGACGTTATACGCGACAGACTAAAATATGAAAAGACGACGCCGCGCGAGATGCATCGAAATGAGAATCGTTGGTTTACTTTGAGAGATACAGTGTTCCCTCTCTGTTTGGCTTCGGGACCGGAGACGAGCTTATAGCGAGAATTGGCCGCGATTTTTGTTTCGTTGGCTAGTGGCTTGCTTCTGTCTTTATTGGCGATTCTTAGGGATTCTTTATTCTATTTTTCTAACCCAAAACGATCTTTCTCTTTAGAATGAGCCCTCACACAGCTCGTAACATGCTTGTATAAGGACAAGCAATGGTTTCCCGCAAACACTGTTTTTACTTGTTTTCTAGTAATATTCAAGGCTCTGTTACCCCGTTAGGGATGTTGGACCAAAGCGAGCCACGCCCACTGACAACGGAGGTCATTGGCTAATTTTAGTTTTGTGGCTTTTTTGTGCTCGCAGAATGAAGTGGTCACGATGTTGTGACAATTCCATTCACTTGCTTCTGTCTTTATTAACGAGCAAACAAACCACGCCCACTAATGGCAAAATTACATAATAGAGATTAATAAACAGACTGCATTAATTGGGGGTGTCGTTAGTAGTCACGATTTGGTTAACCATTGATTGATTCGTACCTTGCTTCTGTCTGGTTCTGTTGTGTTATATTGATTGATTGAAGCAAGCCACGCCCACTGGTAGTTACCAGAATGGCACAGTGACACGGTCATTGGTCAGATTTAGAACTACGTTGAATTTATAGAAAATAGGAGTAATCCTAAAGAAAGTTAGTGACTTTTTTTAATTCTATCTTGCAATGTAATTTTTCGTTCCAATTGCCAAGACTGAAGCAAGCCACGCCCACTGGTAGTTACTAGAATGGCTTAGGGACAGTCTTATGGCACAGTGACAAGGTCATTGGTCAGATTTAGAACTATGTTGAATTTATAGAAGATGGGAGTAAAGGAGGAAGGTTAGTGACTTTTTTTACTTCTATCTTGCTATGTAATTTTTCGTTCCAATTGCCAAGACTGAAGCAAGCCACGCCCACTGAAGGCCGTACTAATCACAGGATGGGTTAGATCCGAGGTTAATTTGTGATTGTAAAGAACGTTGATTAGGATCTTGTAATGGTTCTATAAGTTAGTGACTTGCTTCCACCTTGTTTTGTAATATTCCGTTCCTATTAGCTAGATTGAAGCAAGCCACGCCTACTGATCGCTAACAAAGTAACATAGTGGGGTTTAGGAGAAGATCACATTGGGTAAATCATTAATTAGGTCCGAATAAGATCCTAGACCAAGTCTGGATGACTTTGACTAGGTTCAGCTAGACCGTTTACCCAGGGTTAATTATACCGGTTCTGGATTACATCCAAATTATCTTCCGCTTGGATTAGATCTTGCAAGACCTGGATTAATCTCGCTTGATTCCAGATTAAGCCTTATCAGACCTACATCATATCGACAGTAGTTATAGACGTGAGTTCTTCCCATTTTGATCTACCTAAATAAAGGTTAATCCCTCGTGTAACATCAACATTAATTAGATCTAGCAGAGTCTCTCCTATCTTCAATTTAACCACTCGCCAAACCCAAATCAGACGAAAAGTCTTTCTTACCACAGAAAGACGATTCATCGAATCCTCTAAAATCAACGAACACTGAGCACACAGAGGGAGCACTGTATCATCCTCGAATCCCCGAACACCCAAAAATCATCCCACAACAACAATTCCCCACAGCAAATCATATAAAACACTCCGCTATCAACAGTAATCCTTCTTCACACATCTATCCTCGCTAAAACAGCCATAGATCAACCGTGAGACTTAGCACACTACCTCCGAAGAACCTGCTGTGCTCGGTTTCTCTACGTTCGCGGACAGATCTCTCACAATTGCAGAGGAGCATGCGGAGAACCTCGAAGCGCCGCGCCGTCTCCATTCTCGCTTCCAACCATGAAGAAGGAACAACTCTCACGCAACCCTGATCGTGACCCGCAACGATTCAACCCATCGCATCGCACGTCTCGCCGTTTAAAGCGACCAGGTCGATAGACGACGATCCGCTTCGACGATCCTCGGCATGCTCGCTTCAAGGTGCAGAGGGTAACGAGCGTTTCATTGGGACCGTATCAACGGGCTCATTAACTAATCGTCAAGCACTATGGGGGTTAGGTCTGGGTTAGTTGCCAGACGGTGTCGGAGAAGGATCTCGCACGGATACCCTAAGTAAGAACGGCAGCCAATATAATCCTCTCTCCTCCTCCTCCTCCTCCTTCCTCATCGTTGTCCTTCATTGTTCGCCTCTTCCCTCCCTCCGCTTTTCACTTTCTTTATCAATCTCTCTTTTTCATTCTTTTTCCTTTGTTTTCCTCGGCACTGTGCAATGTCCTACGTGGGCGTATATAGAAACGTGTATTGTATTGTACATACGTGGAACATAGAAGCTAGAATGCCGCATGCCTGTGTCTATGCTAGAATGCTAGTTTTGTTTGTGTGGCGTTTCGCAGTCTAAGATGGAGGTGTATCATGGTAGACACAGATGAAACTGAGCTGGGTGGGGTTCTTGTGGTATAGTAAGTAGAGGGGTTAGACGGTGTGATAGAATCGACGGGGGTTCAGTACGGGGTTTTTTCGAAACTATATGGGCGGTCTATGGCGTCGCGAAACACAATGTTCCGAGATCAAAGAAGCCGGCGTTTCGATGGAGCAATACTCCCGAGGAATTGTGCGCCGGATGCTTTCTAGTCCGCAATGGGATCAACGCATGCAGATTGCGATCGATTCCGTCCGCGATTGATCACAGCCACACACGATTCGCGCCGACTGAAATCTCGTATGCATATCGAATCTCTCGCTCTTTTCAGCCTCGCCGTTCCGTGTTCCTCTATTTCTCACCTTCCACGACCCCTTGCCTTCCGAACGCTAACTCCGAGCGAAGATTTCCATACGAGTTCGCGTCATCGAATATTCTATATGGAACCGTTTGGAGAAATTGTCTTGATGAAACACGTCGTTGTATGGTAAAATTGGTTAAAAACGAGAAACATCTTTAATCAATTGTCTATGTTTATTAACAAATTTCTGAACGAGAGACGAGCTCCTTTGATTTGTATATTCTGCTGTTTTTGGTATTCTTGTGAGTACTGTTTCATTAGGTTATTTAATATAAACTGTCGAATCTCGTTTGTGCGTTTCATTTGCTTTTGAGAAGAACTTGCAAAAAACTATACGTGTAGTAATATTTAACGTCTGATTATTTGAATTAATAGAGTTCCTTTTTCTCGAAACTCGTGTCGTTAACAGAATAATTCGAACGATTCCGCGAAAGAAATTTCGAGACAAGGGGTGAATATCGAGGGGTAAAAATAGATGAAAGAACATGCAGGCTCGACGTTTCCCGGGTCACGAGACTTCGTTTTCCAGAAAATTCATTTCGAAAATTTGTCAAACACGCTTGTTATTGGACATGCCTGGGCGGCAGCGCGTCTGGCCATTACTCGCTCTTTCTACTTGCCGCGGACGGTTCACGGTGCCGCGATATTAAACTGGCTGTTCCCACAACAGATGAAATTTTATATGAGTGCATTCTACCTATCGCCGCGATAAAAAAGAAAACAGCTCGTTCACAAACACGCGTCCGTAAATGCTTTATTACAGAGATTCAACGTGTTTTATCGTTCCTAAATTTTATACTAGATGAAACCTTTTAAAGTCTCTCTATCTCTTTCTCGTTTTATTATGATTTTATTCTGTTTTCTTAGTTCGTGTCCTCGCAATTCTTTATACGACGTTGTAAAATCAGTAATAAACCTTGCTGGAGGTCAGATAAACACTATCAAACTGTGCTTGGAAAGTGTACTTCAAAATTTTTTAGGAAAACTGGTGAAAAATAACTCACCGATTTTAGCAAAAAGTGAACTTAGTTTCATCAAAGTAAAAGAACTTGAATTTTCATAGTGAGCATTGCATTAATGTTTCAGAAGATAAATTGTGCAATCGAACATTTATAACTCTGCATCTCATAAATAAAACGCTTATGTGTCCATCATCGATTTTAGTAAAAAATGAACTTAATTTTCATAGTGAGGAATGCATTCATGTTTCAGAAGATAAATTGTGCAATCGAACATTTAGAACGCTGTATCTCATAAATAAAACACTTATGTGTCCATCTCTATAATGTTAGTTTACTGGTATACAATGAAAAGTTTGATTAAGGTATACGTTCTACATAATTGGATAAAATTTTCTCGAAAACAAAGTGTCCGCCACGGAAAATAAGCTCGCTTATTTTCGCCGAAGATTAAGTATAGTTTCTAGAGACCTCGTTCTATGCATAGTGGTTTCCGGTGGCGCGTTCGTGCGGAAATCGCGATTCGATCTGGTGCGACAGTAAGGTTAGGGTTGTGGGTGGTCAAGCTACGGTAATGTAACAATAATAACGGGGAAGGAACACGATGCTAGCCTGGCTGCCATCGTTGCGGTGCACACAGTGATCGGAATCGCGAATCTAGCGGGTCAAAACTATTTTAGCGTTAGTTTAAGACTTGAAGTCATAGTAGGTCATTGGAATCGTCCTGACGTAAACTCCAACAATACGTAATAAAGATATTTTCGAAACAAGATGTTCTGTAACTTTTTTCTATTAGTTAACCGAACCACGGTATACGTCTTGACGTCGAAATTTAATACTGACGAAAGAAAGGAAGCAATTTGTTGCTTGTGTCAGAAAATTTTTATCCTCGTACAGTCTCGATAAGATGTTAGATTAATATCAATTTCATTATCACTTCCAAACGAGCAAGAACGTGTTGGTGAAAGTTCCGATGCTACGAACTGCAAGAAAGTTAGAGCTTATTATTAATACGACTTAAATGTTTCTTGCTCAACTGGAAGGACATCTAACGACAAATGATGTGTTAAAACTTACCTTCTCGATTATCATCCATATTCACTCGAAAAAAAAATTTTTACACAACAACTCAACTCCGAGAATGATTAGAACAGCACACAGATCAAAAGTATACTGACTTACCTCAGAGCGTCGAGAAACCTCTCGATTCGTTGTTTCTTTCTGTGCTCTTTTTATTTCTGATGTCCATTTACACCTTCGTTTACCTCTGATATCCGACGCGTCGAAATCAAATTTACTCTAAACATGTTTCGACATTTGACCCGCTAGATTCGCGATTCCGACCACTGTGGCGGTAGTCGGTTCTCGTCGTCGACATCCGTTTTGTCGCACATAATATAGTCTCTGACCGAACGCTCTAAACCTATGGTTGCGGCTACGTTCAAGTCTTGCAAGCAACAGAAAAATAAGGAAAAAGTACCCGGCCAAGAGAGAAATGGCGTTGCGCCGCAGTTAAAGATTCTTGGACTGGTTTAATTGGTTATACTTACCATCTTGATGTCACTAATTGTCGCAATGCTTCGCACAAACAGGTTTACCCGGACAATGGCCGGCCCATCTAAGGGCAAAAACAACAGAGCCCCTTTTTAGTCAGTCAGTCTTTTTCCGTGTCTTACAATACTCTACTTGGACATGAATTTCAGTATTTGTTCGCTTAACTCTCTGAAGCGTGTTTCTCTAACTCCGCGATCCTGTGCTTTCCCTAATTGATTTGGATATGAATTTTACAATTTTTCATTTTCGTTATTATCAGCTTTCGAAGTTTCTTTTTCTAAAAACTCGTGTGCGTACCCTATATAATTTTTCAAAACATTTTTTCCGTAACTCCGTGATCGTATGCTCTCCCTATCGATTTCTTTTTAAACAGCGGCCGTGTCGTACAACACCTCGGATACGAATTAAACAAATTGTTTGTCTGCGTTCGAAGCTTTTTCCTCCAACTGGTGTGCTTTCCCTATTCGATTTCTGTTCTGGTAACAGCGGCCGTGTGTCTTGCGGTACGCTACTTGAATATGAATTTCGCTTGTTTTTTGGTGTTATTCTCTGTCCTCGAACCTTTCTGTCGTGTGCTGTTCCATTTGGTTTCTGTTTCGTAACAGCGGCCGATTTTTATAGGTTTTTCTGTTCCGTTTTGCGGATGGGGAATCGAGTGAAAATAAGACAAAAGAGCGAATTGAATCGGTGATCGAGAGCCGTTTGAAAAATTGTTTTGCGTCCCCAAGGGGATCGTCGAACGCAGCCAATCCGACGAAGGAGGATTCGAATCGAAGTTGGACATTGAGTTTTGTTTGAGGGCTGCTGTACTTTTGCCGGCTGTCGTCTGGGACACACGGTGACACACGCGTCGATCCGGTACGATCGTCACGAACTAGTTTCTTTGTCAAAGGGAACGGTTGTGCGCACGTCAAGTGGGATGTTCGTGGTGTACACTGTCGGACAGTGATTCTTGCTAGAGGATCTTGTGTACAGAGGCTCTCGCAATTCCAACCTGAATCGAACACGTCGGGTCATCCGACGAACAAGAATTTCCACACACTTTTCAAAAATTAAACAGAGAAATGTGATCACTAAACAGTGGACATAATATTAATTTTGTACATAACATCAATTTTGTGCATAACATACATTTTGTACATTATATAAATGTTGTACATAATATAAATTTTGTATGTACATTATATAAATGTTGTACACAATATAAATTTTGTACATACATTATATAAATTTTGTATGTACATTATATAAATGTTGTACACAATATAAATTTTGTACATACATTATATAAATGTTGTACATAATATAAATTTTGTGCATACATTATATAAATGTTGTACATAATATAAATGTTGTACATAATATAAATTTTGTGCATACATTATATAAATGTTGTACATAATATAAATGTTGTACATAATATAAATTTTGTACATACATTATATAAATTTTGTACATACATTATATAAATGTTGTACACAATATAAATTTTGTACATACATTATATAAATATTGTACACAATATAAATTTTGTACATACATTATATAAATGTTGTACATAATATAAATTTTGTACATTCATACATTCTTCTTTTAATTCACTCCTTACATTCTGCAAACTTTTATTATGATAGGTCCAGGTCCTATACGTTCATTGTTGACTTTATGCAAAGTACAGAACTGTATGTAGAAAGCTAGTGTGATTAACTTTCAAAAGTATGTAAGGAAATTTGCGTTGTTTGTTGGAAGACCCAGTACGCGCGAATCGGGAAGGCGAAGAAAAATATCTCGGAGAAAATGAGATTTAATGAGTAAATTAACGTCGCGTACGATTGAGTTAATTCGGCTCGCGTGTCTGACCAGTGCTGATTGTTTCTACTTATACTTGCGTTCAGTTAAATGGTGCGACAGACATTTTAGGAACGTTTCGATCGCATGTTACAATTCAGATAAGCCTTTATGGCAGGTATAAAATTCAGAATGTTTATAAATTTGTGTACTAATAGATTAAGAAACAGTAGTATTTTAAGTATCGTATTGAACGAAAAGTAATATTTTGTAGTATGTTCGTTGTAAGTAGAAACAGCGAGCGACGATCAGACAGTACACGAAATAATTGAAAATCGACAAAAAAATGTTTAAAAATACCTTTCATGAAAGATGTAACTCGCCTTTACGATTAAACAAATAGTTTATTGTGATTGCAATTGCGAAGAGCCTTGTATGTAAGAATCTGAGAATTGTACAACACGTGACGAGGAATCGAGCATAATTCTTGCACAACGTACCTGCAATAAAAATATTACCTCCTAACTTACGAAAAGTAGAACTAGCAAAAGTTGACCTCGGGAAAATATAAAACGTGATTCCAAGTATAAATGTTTGCTGACATTCCGAAAATGGCATTAATCAAACGCTTCGTAATTGAAAATTGATCTCCGTCGAAATCAATCTGTCCGCTGCCAATTTTTTCAATATCAAGCAATTAGCAAAAGCTGACACGTTTCCGAAAATAAGTGTCGAGTGATGAGAATTGGTGGACTATTAATTGCAACTGTTTAAATATAGTGGAGAAGCGAATCCGCTGGGCTAAACTGGATTCCACGTCACGCGATGTACGTCACTGAAAGAAAATGGGCTAAAAGCAAATTCGGAAGCTAGAGGCAAAGTGCTGTGACCACGGATACTTTAAACCGGGTTTCGTACGTGACGCATACACCGGGAGACCTATCGATTAGGTGTTGTAATCGTCAAAGAAACACGTATTTGCAAGATATGTGACTAATATACTGAGAGACGGAAACGGTGCAGTTGGTCTTTACACGTTTGCAGCTGTACGAACATTAAGGCGACTGTGCTTGGATGTGCACGAGGTGAATAATTCCTTTTACTTCCGGTGTCTTATCCTATTTACTTGGTCTCGTATGTTCGTTAACAAGCTGCTTAGAAAGGATTACTGTCTTACCTGCGCTTCGAAAATCATCCCTATGAATTTTTTCAACCGCATCAAATATTAATTCGTGCTCTTGCCAAACCGACAAATCGATTCTCCCTCTTATCATAATCATCGAGAGAACGAGTATCAATTCTTTGGGAAAAAGTGACCTCGTTGTGTAGAACGTGTTGTAATCAATTCAATTACACAAATTTCGCATCAGAGATTGGTCAAAATCCTGTATTTTTATGTTCCTGGTAAATGGAAAATTGTTCCAACATTGAAATTGAAATTTTTTAATCAGTCGGGATAAACATCGTAGGAAAAGCTCCTTTCAAACGTGGTATCCTTTTTGCAAGCTAGTTAATAAGCTCCAACTAAAATATTCCTCTCAAATTCAACCCTCTATATTAAAATCATTTATTGAAAACACTGCGGATAAAAATTGTAGAAAAACATGTTTGAAACATAACGTTGCTGTTTCAAAGTAGTTCATCAAGTTCTAATAAAGTGAAGCGTTCGTTTATCTTTCAATCTGTGTACCGAAACTATGTCCTAAAAAAAGAGTACTGCATTTGAAAACGTGAAAATTGTTTTTATCGGAAATGTTTCATCGAGATGAAAGCGTTTTGTTTAAGTTTCGATCTGCGTGTGAGAATGTTTGTTCGAAAACAGCGTATAAAGAAATATCGAAATGTAATTGTAATAAATTGGAAAATGTACTTGCGTAATAATCCTTCTGTACAAATATGCATTAATTATGCGCCGAGATTCTTTGTTCGAAACTGCAGTTAAATCTCGTCGAAATGAAATGCAGTTGTTTGAAAGCGATCGATAAATTCCTGATAAATTGTAATAATTACTGGGACGTCGATGTGCATACCGAGAATATTTTGTCAGAGTAATTAACGAGCTCCGAGCGGATTGTTGTATTTCTTTCAGCCGGTACCGAGATTATGTGCTGGATGACTGCGGCTGAGTATTGCAGAAAGAGAAGTTAATGTCGGGCGACTTTCTCATTTGTTTGCTTTCAAATTAGCCTAGGCTGGGGACACGTCACTTGTTCCACGATAATTAGGGGCAACACGGCAACACGGAGTGTCCGAATGTATATATATATATATATATATATATATATATATATATATATATATATATATACATATATATACATACAGGGTGTCCTAAAAATACCCTAGGAGCCGAAAATGGGAGGTTCCTTGGGTCATTTGAAGCGACATTTTTCTTTACAAAAATGGCGTTCGCGGCTTTGTTTAGGAGTTATTAACGAAAAACACGGACCAATCAGAGCGCGATCTAAACATGCGATGGTACGTTCGGCCAATTGACAGTTGGCGCGTCGTTTCGACTGTGCTAACTCGCGTCTAGGTCGCGCTTTGATTGGTCCGTGTTTTTCGTTAATAACACCTAAACAAAGTCACGAACATCATTTTTGTAAAGAAAAATGTTGTTTCAACTGACCCAAGGAAACTCCCATTTTCGGCTCCTAGGGTAGTTTTGGGACACCCTGTATACAGAATATATGTACGTGTTAAAAATCGTCGCGCAACGTCGCCCGCAGCATGATCTCCAGGCGGTATAGTACACGTGGTCGACTGTAATTATCGGCAATGCGCACTCCGTGTGTCTGACCCTATCGAAACAATAGGGGACACTCGCGGTCCAATTTTCCGAGGCGTTCAATGCCGTCGCATAATTTTCTTGCCGCGGACACGTCAACGCTGCCGGGTTAAATGCGATGGAAAACTGTGCCGAGAGCACAACGTAGTAACCAACAGAAAACCGGTCGACATAACGTGCCTATCCCCGCGAAACAACTCGCACAACGCGCCGAAAAGGATTTTCGCGAATTGGACACAGGCGTCGAATACATATTTCATTGAGTCGGCACCCATTGTTCCACCGACACGTCGATGCGCGGTGGAATTACACAAATTCGCAATTTTTCGAAGCCATTTAAGCACCGACACGTTGATTACAATGGTGAAATATTTTTCAACAAACTACATTGTGTACACCGTTAAAGAATCGACACGCCGCGGGGATTGGGAAACATTTTCTGCAACCATTTAAACATTGCTCTACCGACACCCGCGGGCGAATCATACAAATTGCACTTCTCGATAGACCATTTAAACCATTAACGGGCTGACTACAATGGTGACATCTTGTCCGCGAATTACACGCTTGCGGGAATTAAATAAACAAAACCACTCCCGGTGGAATTAAATATATTTCAATTCTCTGTGGCTATGCAAACACTGTGCGCGATGTCGACTGCAACAATAATATTTTGTTAACGACTTATAACCCCGCAGGGAATTAAACAAATATAAACACAGCCATATTTAAACTCTGCTCGGTACAATAACGCAATAATAAAACGTTTTTACCAAATTGTGTACCGTAGTAACAATTGATCTCAATTTGCTTTCATTGTAATCCCGTGGGATTGATATCCGAACGTGTCAAAAGATTGGCAACAAACGACAGGAAATCGGCGGAACGGTTTGTAAATATATTTCACGATTGTTCGGCTTCGCTGCGGCGAATATGATCAATCGACCCTTTCCTCGGCCTGTAATTATTCGCGTCGTTTATTTATAATGAGAATAATAACGGTAATAATGTTAACATTGCGGCAGGCGTCGACTGAATAAACTGGCGGAACAATGAACTGAACAATCGCGGTAAAGTACAGGCGTAGTCTGGCTACGGCACTCGCATCAAGTAGTATAAGTGCCGTTTATGTCAGACGCACGCCTGGGAATTCAATGATTCGTGCCAGTCGAGCCATAAGGCTGCCTGCCATAAGTGGCAAGATTCATTCGAGCAGTCTGGACTCCTAAAAAGTCTACCGACGCCTGTGTCACTGAAAAATGAAAATTAACACGCTGAATGCCCGGAGAAAAATTACTAATATATTAATACGTTGATAATGAAATGACGTGTACAACCAATACAATTAAAATTATGTAATTTTCAGAACCACAGTTGAATTTTCACGAATTTATTGCGAGTGGACAATAAATTAAACTGTGTAAAAATTGTTTCGATTTATCCCACTGTAATATCTACGGTACGGTAATATTTAAGTGATCGCAACTCGAGTTTAAAAGGTCAATTTATCAATATTGAAATTAACTAGATTGCAATATCAAATGTAAACTTTTTTATCAAGTAACTCACAGCCGTTATTAATAACGTGGGCAAAATTCGCGCAGCATTAAGAGTGCTAGTTGTCGGAATTTTTAATAAAATCAAGCAGCGGCCAATCGAAAATCGCGCAAGTTAACAATTACATCAACGACCTAATTCACCTAGTACACAGACACAGGAACGTTTTCAGAACCATCGTCCTGAAATGGTTTGAATATATATACAAGATTCCTCTCAACTCGAAACAAAAAGCAAAAAAGCGACACACCTGAGAAACAATTCGAAATTCGTCGATTCAGAAATTGTTGACAATATCCAATTTCTGACCGAACGATTCTACTGAACACTCCACAAAAGCAAAAATGAAAACGTTTGTTCGCTACCCCCTCGAGCTACATTCTTCTCGACAATGTAGCATCCTCCCCCTTCTTCCCTGTCCATTTCGGGCAACGTTTTCCAAAAACAAAAAAAAATGATGAAAATATAATCTACGATCCACTGCTACGATCTCTTTGTTTTACAGAGTTGGGCGTCATTTTCATCCGGAGCATAGTGGAGAGAAAGAAGTCCGAGTACTTCGTTTTTGACGGTCGAACAATTAATTCGATTTCTCTTGGTTAATTGGGGGTGAAAGGTCCACTTGCACTCGAGTTCAGGAGTTTTGGTCTGTTTTCGAATATATGTGTTTCTTTGACACTTTGAGAGCCTAATTTCGTCAAAAGGATCTACAAAATGAAGAAAACAGTTTTGAGTTAAATAAGCATCGTTAAATCGTAAAAAGGTCATGAAAGCCTGCAATACTTAAAAATGGATGTAAGCATTAATACTGTATGCTGAAAGTTAGTGCCAACTCGTGGATTGACCCGATAGCAGCTGCCAACTATCACCAATGCTTGCATTAAGGAGATTAACCTTTTATAGTTCACTGGCGCACGTGCTATGCCAATAAGATGGACGAGTAATAATGAGACTGCGGATCTTCATGCAGATATACAATTTTACGAACGAACCTATAAAAATTGATGCCTCAAAAAATTGTATAGATACTATTATCAGACCATTACGCGAATGAAAATGTTGGTGTACAAATTTATAGAAAAAGGTCTCGGAAAAACGTCTTTATCCCAATGAAATACTTGACGATATTCTGGAGACTTAAGTGTGGACAGACTTAATTGTTAGAATATGTGTTGAGTTGCCTTTTAATATAATTTCCTCCTTTTCACTAGCGTC
This sequence comes from Lasioglossum villosulum, assembly GCA_963971365.1. Lineage (NCBI taxonomy): Eukaryota > Metazoa > Arthropoda > Insecta > Hymenoptera > Halictidae > Lasioglossum > Lasioglossum villosulum. Next base: position 21,973,930 of record OZ020503.1, on the reverse strand, counting down.
TTTTCAAAAGATAAATGCGTAAAATCTATGATAAGCTGTTTATATACGTATCTTATTAAATTTGTTTAAACACTTTTAATGAGTTTCACAGGTGATCAACGCTGTTATACGATCTACAGAAAGATACATATCTTATGGAATCTTCCCAGCACTTTTAACGAGTTCTAGTTCATCAGCACTATTATAAATGCATAAAATCCGCAGTCTAGAATATACATACTTTTAATCAGTTCCAGGGGATCACAACCTGACGATTAAAATCTACATTCCCGAATAATCCACCATCGAAAGTCGCAGACCAAATCTCACGATCTCGAGGACCTTATTCTTTCATTGGTCACTTCCTAAATGGTCATGAACAACTAGCCCATCTCTGGTACTCTATACCACGATCTAGAACAGTATACTATTGGTCGAAAATCGTTGTCCAAGACTCGCATAATCGAGCGAATTTCTAGCAATGTAGTCTAGCTCGATCACAGAAGGAGCGTTGTCTGTCGGACCAATTAACAATTGGAAGAATTCCGTTTTAAGGTGCGATCTCCTTTGCGCGTCTGGACGCAGCGTTTTGCGATCCATACTGCATTCGTCGTAGCTCTCTGCTGTGCCTCTGGATGCACAAGTTTGCGTTCCTATTCTGACGAAATATGACGAACGAAGTATAAAAGGCGGTGCGATAACAAAACGCTGCGTCCAGACGCGCAAAGGAGATCGCAGCTTTATCGGGAACTCGGCCAATCAGTCTCCGGGAGACGTGACAGGTAGATAACAGTGTCGGCCGCGTAACAGTGTCGATATCATCGGTGTACAATTGACAGTGTGCGTGTGCGTGGGTGTACGCAATAGATCCTAGATCCGAGGCGAAACAAATCGCGGCCGTCACCGTTGCCAACGTATCGCGCTGTTGTTCGTCATCGCTATCGGAAACGTGCCACGGAGGATTCGTCGAACGTTCCATCAACCGGAACGTTTATGCCCGACGACGAATTCGCCTAACCGCACGTGATTCCTCGCAGTCTCCGAGGGGAGACTATGCGGAACTATTCACTTGTACTTTGGCCTAGCCTTTTTCCGTTTCGTGTGCCTCGGAATCGACGATTGACAGTCTACTTGGCAGCCAAGAGGCCTCCGGGGGAAATAAAAGGCCTCGACATAAAGAAGCGAACGAAATCCGGGATCGGTTAACCCCTTTGCAAGCTGACTTTCGAGTGGTATGATACTACCATCTTTCAGATTTGTTCCGTGCTAGCGAACAGATTGATTTTTCTGTAAAATTTTTGTTCTCTGCGACTTGTGATCTCTAACCAGAAAATAGAATGTTTAAGTGCCCGGTTTCAGTGTAAGAAATGCAAGTCAATTTTAGCGAAAATGACGAGGAAGATTGTTCTCTGTTTAAATATTATTCGGGATCGACGTGGATCATCTACACGATACTAAACACACGCAATAGTTTATCTCGATAATTGACGACGAAAAGTAATTTACCTCGGACAACCGGTTAAACGTTTTCCCATCTTCCCACCTCGATTGTCCACACATCGTCCGCATATGATCGCTTCCAAGTATCGCAAAATGCAAACAATGGCTCTGATCGAGTTGACACGGTTCGCATTTATGGCGAAATATCAAACCACGTGAATCATCAGGCGTTGACCTATTCGTTCGACTAGCGTATCGTATTCTCTGACAGTTGACCTTCGACTACCTTCGATGACCTTTAACCAAACGAGGACCTTTAACAAACAGCGCGCTGTTCAAAACACTCGATTAGAAATTTAAATTGATATATTCCAGGTAGGCAAGAGCACGTATCGCTCTAGTTAGAAACGAGAAGTTGACCTTCTTCTTCGGACCCGTCTACAAAGGGAACTATCTTAATCTGAAGATAAATCTTCGAAGCTCCTTCGAATGCGGTGCATTTTTTCAAACCAATGAAATAGGGTTCTCATATCGCTGCAATGTATATTGAACTCCGTTTGATCAAACTCGAAAGGACAGTGTCATAGAGGGTTAACCGATCGGAATCAAGATCCTCGAAGCTCGGACTCTTCGCATCCTGAAGATAGAAATTGAACACGGTGTTCGTCGACAGCGTTGTTCAACACTGTCTATTCTCTCTGAAAATAAGTCGATTAGTGGTCGATGCAGGGAAGAATTCGAATCTCATCGACGGAGGAAGGAGTGTAGAATCTGGGAAGCCAGCTTTTTCGAAGCTTGACCTCTCGAGGCGCTGTCGAGCGTCAAACTTTGCTGGTCAAGGGCCAAAACTCTCGATTCTCGTTTCTAGATCGTAGAATGGAGGTCCTGGCTTTAGTGTAAATCACATTATTGGTCGTGTACGGCAATTCAAAATCCCCATTCCGACAAATTGAAGTCTCTGCGCTTAATTACTGGCCTTAGTTTCGCATCTGACCAACGCGATGCGGTCTCTTCGATTTTTAGCTCGTGGGTTCTCGTACGAATCTCCATATAAATTCTGTAGTATCTATTTTTAGGAAATGAAAACAACGCGCCGAGTCTTTCAGGTCTACATCGCGCGGCTTCTTCGTAATAAATTCCGAAAACTGACCTGTTCGTAAAAACACTAGAAAACTTCCATTTTCTGGTGGCGCTTCTCGCCAGATGAAAATGTTCGCAGTTTAATTAAGAGCTCGAGCACTTGATTCCCGGCGTCCCCCGCCATTATACAAATGAAAACACGACTGTATTAACCCACTTCTATTTACATGTAAAATAGAGACCTTTAAACACTGAAAATTGCACGGGGACCGTGAAATATGTGCGCTTAAAGCGCGTGAAACTGAGACCAATAAATAGACGGAGAACCCGCGAACCAAAAATTCCGCAGATCCCTCGGCGTAATTTCGGATTTGTAGCGCACCGGAGATATTTTATCGCAGATCAGAGTCGGTTCCCGTCGCGGAAAAATCTGCGAAAATCGCGGTGTTTCTCTCGTCGACAGCACGACTGACAAATGGACTATCTTTCTCCGTGGTATCGAGCATGGTGTCGGACATATCGGTGTCTCCTAATCGTGCCCAACCGTGTTATCGTTTTTCTCTTTTCTTTTACTGGTCGGTTTCGGTTCTTTCTTTTTTTTTCTTTTCTTTCTGTTGGTCGAGGGAGACTGGAAGGAACTGGTGGATGTAAAACAGAAAAACGAAAATATCGATGTATTCACCTGTTGCGTTTTCGCCGCTGGGCCGGATACGGGCATCGTACAGTCCTGGTCCTAGAATGTTGTCTAACACCGCCTTCTCCTTCTCCCGAAAGTTCTTCTCCTTCGACATACATCTGCAACAAGGTGCGAGGGATTCGTGCGAAAGGTGTACACGACTCCGGGACCCGTTATCGATCGATACACTCGGTGTCTTGCAACTTGCGACCGCGAGAAAGAACATGGCGGTTCTTCGAGAGATAACCGATCGAAAACGTCGAATGTATTTTTTCGTAACTAACTTCGTTTTCGAGTTACGTTACAAGTGCAAAATCGACTTTCAACAAAATTTTATTGAACATCTTGTCACGTCGACAACCACAACCACCATTGTATACGTTTGTTGCAAGACACCTTTTATGAAATTTATTTCACCCAAAGCGACCGATTTTACACATAGATTATATTTACGATACCGTTTCCCGATCAAATTGAAACTTGATTATTCGATATATTATTGGAACAATTCGAAGGAATAAAAGTGACTTTATAATTGATTAAAGAAAATGTATTCCGAGAATTTCATTTACCTTTTAATAATTATGATATTGTAATGATCGTATGCATGCATTTAGAACGTTAATACTTTATTTGTCAATGAACAACGCTGTCTCAATTCGCGGAAAAACGTACAATATCCGGCTGCAGATAATTATTGGTCTGTGAAGAATAAAATGAAGAAGAACGTACCTTGTTGCATTTAGCAGAGCCGTTATTAACACGAATAACTTCAATGCTCCAGGCCACATTGCGGTAGCCTGTAATGCATAAATAAAAACCTTCTTAATTACAAGCTCGGTCCGGGTCGAATTTTTATTCGCTACGTTTATGTCGCAAAAACCGTGCCCTAGTTTATGCCGCACGAAAGTAAAAAATATTTCTACCTCATTATTGTTACGGACGTATTAACCTCCCTGTGGCCGAAACGGGATACGAGAACGAATGTTTCGAGGATCACAGTCGACGATCGCTTCCGGTTAGTTAAACTTCATTTTTAATTGCGGAAAGTCTGACAGTTCCGAACACGGTTAATAATATCTACTTAAAATTAAATACACGAGCGCACATCGCGGCTCGAAAGCCGGAGTATGCTTAAATTTTCATTAATACATTTCAGTAATAGTATACAACATTTTATTGTTGAAATTTTTACGATTTTGTTACCAACGTATTCCTGATATATTTATTTATGATTATTCGTGCAATCCGCGATACAGCGGAGAGCCTCGATTACCTGAACCTCGATATCCGTTCACGCTGTTGGATTTTCAATTCTCTCATATTTCATGGAGCATAAGCGAGTCGAACATTCTCCATCTATCACCGCGGAAATAAATTTTCAAGTCTGATGAAACAATTCGAACATGTTAATGAAGTTATTCCCTCCGGAAGTCGAACGTTCTCCAAACTTTTAGCGCGTGGATATTCCCGGGGAGATTAATGGTATAAGCGGTTCTACATTTTGCAGGTACCGTCGGAGCACGAATCGAACGGTGGCAAAAAGAGCTATGCAAAACGAGGGCCAAGGCAATTTCGCAATACAACGTTCGACGAGATCCGTCGAACAACGTTTGCCCGCGAAGTTTCATCGGAGCGTTAATTAAAGTGCGATGGTGATCGAACGGAACGGTCACGTGCGTTGCCGTTTTTTCGCGGTGCAACTGAATTCGCGTCCGCTTTATAAATATCTGCAATCCGGCGACGCTGCGATCACGCGAGCAACCTTCGCACAGATCGAACGCGGGGCGCGTCGTCGCGTGTTTGAAGCGACGCCAAAAGCGCAGATGCGATCCGAGGATAACGAACGTCCGCCGGAGGAATTTCAATTGTCCAGTCATAAACAACCAGAAAATGCGACAACGGAATACCTACCGTTTTTCAGCGGCGGCCAACGAAATTAGACGGGAGCGACCGCTCGCGACAGAACAATGCCCGTTGTAAACGCTCGCCAACCGTAACAGACCGTTTCCGCGTTTTTTCCCCAGACCGTCGTTAATGAATTTTTCATTAATCCTTGATCTTTATTAGTGGCCCGTCCACGAAACTGTAATTTTCCCGGGACCGCCGAAAAATTACGCCTTCGCGCGAAAACCTAACAGGAAACATGCTTCGAAGATTACTGTTGTTTTTGATTCATTGAGGAATTTTAGGGACTGAAATGCCTCTTAGTATCGCGTACGAACGCTACTCTTTACTCTCGTACCGCTAGAATGGAATTTAGATAAGAAAAGTACAAAATCTCTGACTAAAATGATACCACACACGATACCATTTTAATCATAATTACTCGTCTATTCCAATTCGTTTGACCAAATTGCATAAAAATTCCGAGGTTTGCGAAAACTAAAATAACCTCCATAAAAGAGTGACAAGTTATAAAAACAATTTTGTGATAACCTTTTGTTGTTAACTATTCTTCTGTGAAACTTTTATCAACGCAGTTGCGATTTTTCTCTGACTAAAATGATACCACACACGATACCATTTTAATCATAATTACTCGTCTATTCCAATTCGTTTGACCAAATTGCATAAAAATTCCGTGGTTTGCGAAAACTAAAATAACATCCATAAAAGAGTGACAAGTTATAAAAACAATTTTGTGATAACCTTTTGTTGTTAACTATTCTTCTGTGAAACTTTTATCAACGCAGTTGCGATTTTTCTCTGACTAAAATGATACCACACACGATACCATTTTAATCATAATTACTCGTCTATTCCAATTCGTTTGACCAAATTGCATAAAAATTCCGAGGTTTGCGAAAACTAAAATAACCTCCATAAAAGAGCGATAAGTTATAAAAACAATAAAAGTAAATGCGAGTCGCATAAATTTGATAAGTTTTTTTCTATCTTTAGTCTGTATTATTTTGTTCCATTCTCTCGAAACATCGTCAGCCGTTCTAATTTATTTCTTCAATACACAGGCGACGCGTTCGCTTTTAATTTGTATGCAAATAATTTCTGCACTGATTAAACTCATTTTCATCGAGCACTTTTTGCCGGCGGTGCCAGCTTAGCTGCTTTCCCTTCGTAATTATAAGAAATATGCTCGTGAAAGGTATCGGCGATTGTCGAAGCGTGCATTAACGTTAATTAGTGCGCCTCCGACGCATTGCGCCGTGTTACGTACGGTTCGACCGTGTCTTTTTTTCATCAAGCATTAACAAATATCGGGGAAATGACTGCGACGGTGGTCGTGTGTATTTTATGATAAATTTCGTCGGCGATTAAACATCCGCGGGGTAACAGTCTCGTTAATGAAATGAAAATTGCACGACACTTCGTCGCGTGGACTTTGGCCAAAAATTCATTAAATGTTCCTCTATAAATAATGAATTTCGGGCTCGGGGAACGAAGGAATGTGTCGCTCGCCCGCGGACACAATGCGTCAATCAACGTGTTAAAGTGAAATTGACAAACTCTATTTGCTTTTCAATGCGCACCTCGCATAATTCTTTTTCTCTAGAACATACATATATTATCAATTGTAAAATCACCGGTTAAAGCGAACTCCTCCCATGTCAATCACGGTTTAATAGTTAATTACAAATTCGATTACGATCGCGATAAATAATTAATCTCGCCAGTCAAGGCCTTTCTATTCGACTTCGAGCAAACCAAACTACTGTTAATTACCCCGCGGAAAAATATGTGTAACTATGAAGTCGCATCGTATCAATACTTTTTAATCTAATTATATTAAACGTCGCTATTGTCCGAATTAAATTATTGTCCGAACTGTGAACGTTAACTTGTATCTAGAAAATGGCGTTTGTTGTTCTCGAGTAACACAAATCTTTTCGTAACGAACGTTCGGCCCGTAGAGAGTTAACATAAAATTCGACTTTATCAACGGACGGATCGACCGTTCAAGTGGAGAACAATCGGTTATCGCTAACCACGTACAACGTAAATTTCTATCAGAACGCGTATCCGTCGCGTATCTATCTCGTTTCCGCGCAATTAACACAAAATATCAGAAAAACCGCGGGGACGGCGAACAATTTCTAGAATAATTTCCGCTCGCGCGCGATGTTATCGTGCGATTAATAATTCCACGCTCGCGTATTATCCCCGGGGGAACAAATAACCATCGTACAGTGAAGAAGAAGCGGTGACCCGCGCGGTATTTAAAGCTCGAACTAATTTCTGTCCGTGCGGCGACAAAGGGGGCGAGAGTTCGTTCAATTTGCATAATACCTGTAAACATTTTCTCGGCCGAAGTTCCCCCGGTCGCGGAGAGAATATTCTCTGGTCGCCTTATTATTTTTTTATTTCGTTCACGTTTTTCATCCCCACAAGAGAGAGAGAGAGAAACAAAAGCCGTTCGATGTACCGGTCTCCAGATGCGACTGGCGATGCGTTGACCTGTTCTACTTGCCGCATCTCGCCGTTCATTCTATTGTATTATCGAACAATTCACTAATTTCCGTGTACATGATATTTTTATAGAAGAAGCACATTCACGTGTGTACTCCTCGATTAAAGAACGATGTCCCATAACATTATTACCCCTTGGCACTCCAGTGGTGACTCTTAGAGAGAGAGAGTCTAAACTAAAACTAAAAAATAACTAAAAAATGCTATACCATCGTTCAAAATATTATTTACATTACTACATATTTTGATATCCGATCAATTACGAATCATCCGAGTATTGTACGAAGTATCATATCAATTTCATATTCGTACAAACAAAAGGATTAAAATTATTATTCTAAGTCGAAAGAAATGTTTAATTGCCGAGTTCAAATACCTCCAAGTGCAAAGGGTTGAAAGTGATTAACGCTTATTATGGTTATGGGTAACTAAAATTACAGGAAGAAATAAACGTCTAAATTTTACGTTTAAAATAGTACTACATCGACGAGATATTCGATTCGGATAAGTCTGGCGATTTGTATAAAAATTTTTCATCGTCGTTAGAATGCGTTGACCTGTTCTACTTGCGGCGCCCGCGGCCAGCACAATGGCCGCGTAAAAATTCACGGGTTATCGGGGCCGAAACTGCCTCGAAAGTCGAATATCGCTTGTTATCTACACCGGTCCGGGAATTATCAATCGTGAAACGAAACTGGAGCGTTGCTAATGAGAGATTCGTTTGGCTCCCATGAATCGGCCGACGGCTACGGCTGCGACGGCTACGTCCGTCGGTACGGCACTGCTCGATAAACACAGGCAGATTCCCTTTGATAATTATTCAAATGGGACCGTTTGACTTAATAATTAATAACGTGACGCGCTGCATCTCGAACAGGGTAAACACACAAGCGCGCACACACGCAGGAACATCGAGGGGAAGCGAACGGCCGATTGCGCCAGACCGGAAGCCACCGGAAAATATGTATCGGGTTTGCCGCTCACGAAACTGCCCTACCCAATCTTCGACGTTTACTTTGCCAATTTTGCTGGAAAACGATTAACATCCGCTCGTACACTCCCCGATCAGATTATCAGAGGGGGCGGAATCCGATTCGCGAAAAGAATTTCAATTTTTTCTGGTTTCCGCGCGATAGCTGCTCCAGGTACATTTGTGTAATAATTTTTAATCAATTGGAAATTTTGTTTCTTCAACTAATAAATTTGATCGTGTACTCGGACGCAGCATGAAACATGTGATCTAGTAATGTATAGCATTCGCATTATCATTAATATTGTTCTTCTGATATATCGTTATTTTATCGCCTCGTAAATTTCAATTTGGCAGAAATCCAAACAAATATTCCTCTAAAACAGCGCTTTTCAAAGGAAACGGTCTTGGCAGATGGTTAAACGTTTGTCGCCGAAGCACTCCAACTCGAAATCATAAATTAGTTTGCTACGCGATTTTCGCATAACACACGAAGAATTTGCTACGTTGCAACTGCGATGATAGTAAAAATTCCATCGCTGGCATCAAGAACAGCGACATACAATTGACTAAATATATATTATACTGCTCTGGCAACCTGTACATTCGCATTAAAAGTACCGAACACTGAAAATATCCGCTTTGTAAGCTCCTATAAATATTTTAAGAACATATTTCTCAAGATCATACACGATTTCGCCTTCGACGCTGTGCGGCTTGAATTCTTTGCAACGGAAGTAAAAAAGTTGACGTAACTTGGAAACAGCAAATATCTTTTTACCAGCCTTTCAGAAGGGCTTGTACCCTATCGCAAAAGGGTTGACCCCGATAGTGCACAGGTCAAAAGTATCAATTTTTTCTTCGAAGAGCTACTTACTAGTAAATCAGGAATTCACCGAGGAATTCCAAGAGAATTTACAAAAGATTCGAACAGCGTTGGAGGTACTGAAGGGTTGATAGACTCAAAACGGGGATCAAAGGGTCAAGCGACAGGACGCGTACGTTGTATCGGTTTTACCATGGACTGTACACGAGACGCTAACAGCGTCGACAGGACCGAAAAGGCGAATGATTGGCTGCGTCCGGACAGTGCCGCGAATTAGGTCAGTGTTGGTGTGTACGTGGGAGAGCCCTGTTTGTGTTCCGATTCCTCGAGAGTGCTCGAGCAAAGGGCGAACAAATTTCTTCGGCAAACAAATCCTCGATGTACAAACGTGTTTTTAAGTAATTGCTTTCGCCGTCGTCCCTCCCGCGCCTACAACCCCTCTCGTCCACCCCCTTCAACCCCCGTTTCACCCGGCCGACGCCATCAACCCCCCGAACCCGGCCGAACAGCGTCTACCATTAATTTTAATCAAGCGAAATACCGTTGAATCCGTACCCGTCGCTACATGTGCACGGGGACCGTTTCTAATTTCGCTAGGAAACAGCCCCCTCTCCCCATCCGAACTAAATTATCGTTTTATCCCGTCCGGTAAACAACATTCGAAACCGTTACCAAGTGGGGGTGGGAGGGGGCTAAAATGGCTGCGGATACTCTGGAAAGTGTCGTCAATTCGTATCCCGTAAATATCCCACGAGAGCTATCAGCAAAAAAAACGTCCCCTATACGTACCGAAGAAATGTGCTTCCCGTATTCTGAATCGATCGGGCAATAAATGTTTTTTTACTGTTTATTCGTCACCGTCAAACGTCTACCTGCATGCACGGTACCATTAATAACATTCCTTGTCCTATATTTGCATCCCCCACTGTACACGAACACGAGAAAAGAAACGAATTTATTCGACGCATAACCTCAGCAATAACGCAATCCGTTCCACATTACGAGACATGGAAAATAAAATAGTTCCCAGGCTCCAACCGCGAGGAAAACGTTCAACCGACACAGCGCACGCCAGCGATAAGATAAACGGGGAGACCGTCCCGAAAAGGTCACGGTGTCATCTCGGCCGTTACGCTTCGTATTTTGACATTAGTATTTATGAGACCTTACCGTGGCTACTCCGAGAGTACGGTCGGCTGATAACGCGCACAGTTCATCGGGTATCCCGGGGAACGAGAAACCATAAGCAGCGATCCGCTCGCTCTTCTCACAACTGGGTAACCAAGTTTCATGCGGAAGTCGAGGGATCCATATCTCTCGTTACACACAGTGTCCCCACCACGGTCTCAATCTCGTTTCGTTGTTCTATCTTCTCTCTAAACCGCGATGCGGCCCCGAGTGTGTGCGTGTATATCTCCGCCTGGCGAGCTATGCACCGAGCTCGTTACTGGCTCAGTGGAACGGCTCCGTTCCCCGAATTTTAAACCGGACTACTTCGTTCCCCTATCGATTCCGGCTCCGTTCCCGTTTTTTCCCACTGTCGGACCAGCGATAGGTACGCGATTATTCCCTATTTCGAGGCGTTCGAGCGGCAGCATGATCGATCGGTAAAACTCGATTCGCGGCGTGCAACGATACGTAGGACCCCTCTGTGCCCCGAGATGCGACGACGTACGTTGCCGTGGGTGGTGGCCAGATTCGAATCCGCGGAGGCGCGTTAAATCGTGTTTCGGTTTCGAAGTAGATCGGACGAGAGCAATCGTGATACGAAAAATGGGACACGTTACCTGGAGAAGCTGATAATCCTAGGCAGTGAGGGTTCCGTGATGCAATGATACTGGCATGGTGCTCTCCGGTACGACACTGGAGCTGAACTCGACTCGTCAAGTGTCCTGCCTCGGAAGGTTCGTCTCCTGGACTGCCACCGTTCAGAAACCTACATACACTCACACCTACTACCTGGTTGCTGGCACGCTATTGATCCTTGCCCAGACATCCGCCGACCCACGCAGACGCTCAGCGTTGCCGCGTCGCTTTAGCAACATGACGTCATTCCGCGCCCCGGACCACCCCCCACACCCGCCCCGCGAACCTTCCGCGCTTCGTCCTTTTCTTCCTTCGCTTCGCTTCGTTTCGTTAGGTTACCTAGCGCCCTGACACTCCTATCGTGTGTCCCACCTACCCGCCCGATTTACCTTTTGCTTACAAATATCGCGATTTTCACCGTGACCGTATCAATCCCTGCAAGCACACGCACACGTACACGCCAGCACGGATTTATCTGTACCTGTGCGCACAAGCGACCAAGCAACACCGTGTAGTGATCGGGGAAAATGTAACCCAACTATAACTAATTTTTTGGAATGTAACTAACTGGCTACCGCCAAACTAACTACTCGAAACCAATATTTAGTTGGGAAAGTAGAGCTGCATCGGTATTTGCCCGCGCTTGGCGATGTTAGGTAAAAAATATTATCAGTGCGAGCAACGTTCGTTGCGAGTGAAACACTATTCTCAAAAGCGAAATTATTATAAACGGATATCAACGTTTAACGGGGCAATATAAGCATTTCATTTAATGAGCCACGGTTCAGAGAATAGTATGACTTATATTGCTTTATATGTTGTTGATGTAATTATTATATACACTATACATAAATTATTATTGTAACATAATGTAATTATGTTCGGGGTTTACTTTGCGGTAAATGACAATTCTTAAGTCGTGCGTTCTAATTGTTCCCGAATAACTAAAGTTATTGTCAGAGAGGATTCTGTTTATTGTTGTTGCTTTAATTACATCCGAGCAATTTATGTATCTAGGTAGCAGCTACTTAGTTACTCAAAGCGTGTAACTAGTAGCTAACGGTCCACGAAAATAACTAAACTCCCCATCACAAACGCCGTGTACACGGAATTATACAGCCTCGTTGTTCAGCCGCGTGAACTTCTCCCGCGATCCTATTCGGTGAACCGATCGTACGATACCCCTGCTCGTATGATACCTTGTTTCTGGTTAATTGCGACCGGATTCGATTGTTAATGATTTCACCGGGAGAACAGTTTTCCCGGATGCTCGATCAATAACCAGGTTGATCGAGTTTTCCGAATGCCCCAATTTGCGCACGATGACGCCAGGATCGATTAGGAACTCGCTCGATCTCGAGAAGCATTCGATTCTCGATCAATGGGAGAATTGACTGTTTCCGTATCGATGGACGCTCGCTTTGAATTTAAATGGTCGATTAAAATGAATATCGAAGATCGGAATTGGATCATGTTGATTACCGGATATAAATGTTAATCGTTGATTGAAAATTATAAATATTAATCGTACGTTAATAGTGCGCCCTCGGTAAACTGTACGATAATTATTTTCCTCGCGCATGTCGTTTTGATAAATATTTAAGTTGTCAATATCGATGTCGAATGAATATCCGACAGTCATTTGCGAATGACAGGTTCCACTACCATCCGCCGATTTCTTTATCCGCAGATGGTCTTAGAACAAATTCCTCGCGAGTACGGGAGTCCTACTCTATTGATTTCACGATAATCGGTAATTAATTAGTATATTCTACTGCAACCCTTCTTAGAGGTTCGTAACTGGGGATGGCTCGGTATGCATAAATAATTGAAGCATTTCTACAATATTTTGGTATCAGGTTGATTTAGTGTACAATAGAATATACAATTACTATAATACACTAATTTCCAGTCTATTTGTTCGGTTTACAATCGCACAAACTGGCTATAACATTAATTTATGTATAGTGTATATTTCTTAATCTAATTAATTATAAATTTAATACTTATACGAGCTAAACAATTATTAAGAAATGCATTAGAGACGAATATTAGAGCGCATTCCTGACATATTTCTATTCCTCATGTTCATCATATTATTACGGTTCGATGGCAAGAGAGCGTCTTGTCTCGCGAACATAAATGTTTTGGGTCTTAACAAACTATCCTCTAAACGTATCTGAAAAAAGAAAAAACAAAACATTGCATGATAAAAGATTTAGTTACGAGTATCAATATTTTTGTCAGCCTAACTTACGCCAGGTGTAACTTGATCTCGCCTCCTGAGTTCATTTATTAACTGTAACAATTCTTCGGTTCCCTCTGCACTTGAACTTTTAATATTAGCTTCTAATTCGTCGATCTGGTACACAAGAAGGTCATACATTGGATGAAATTACATTAAAAAGCTTAATGAATTCTATTAATAAAAATTTCATTTTACATACCACATGGGAATAAAATGTGTGTTTGAATGAGGTTGAGTTATCAATTTCCAATAAATGTTTGAATAGGGGAATTATTTGTACATATTTCTGCAGATTCATATATGCTAGTACTTTAAGACATCTAATAGTGATGTACTGCTGTTTCTGGATTGTAGCTATCAATTCTAACGCTACATCGGGTGCATTTTGTTTTATTGCTAATGCTGATAAAATTGCAGTACTCCTAGCAGGTGGTCTGAATACCATATTGGACACTTTCCTCCAAGCACTCAGTGCGAATTCAAACGATTCTGGTGTGTTCTAAAAAAAAAATAGTAAAAACCATGTAGCATATTAATAAACACTAATACTATTGTAAAGACAACGAATTTATTACCTCTTTATAAGATGCACTACACAGCACAAGAAGGCAGTTCTTGGTAACGTCTCGCCATGCCTCATTATTTATTGTAAAATTGAACAATTCCCTAATTTCCGCATACATACTATTTTTGTACAAGAGGCACATTAATATGTTTACAGATGTCCTCTGATTAAAGAGTGATGTCTCGATAACATCATTAAAAGTGGCTAATGCAGTTGCTGGTTCGTTTAAATAATAGTACATTCTCATCACCACTGTACCAAAGACATATGAACCAAATTTCAAATCTTTGTTCGATGCTTGATACTTTTCAATCATTTTTCTTATTAATGTCAGATCATCTTCATTCTTCTGTATTAAATGCAACATTGCTTTCAAGTCTTCTGTAAAGACTACGCCGTCTGTCGAGTCACAAACTTCTTTCATTTTCGAGCGAAAAGTGCTCTCTATCGATACAAACTGATTCCGGTAAACCTGCCTTGTATTCTCGTATGCGGTTATACCTAAAGCTTTTTCTGTATACATATACCGGACACCGACTAAAAAACGAAAAATACATATTACATTTAAAAGACAAGTACGAACGATCACTGCGTCTTTAACATTCTGTTTATTTCTCTTTAAAATGCTGTATTACATAAGCTTTGCCATAGATTTCTAAAACTTCGACGGTTTTAATGTAAAATACAAACATTTAGGTTAGTAAGATTACGTACCATTAAGTATATTATTTTTTGAGAATACATTGTTCACGAGACCCAGATTTAGTCTGCAGAATCCTCTAATTGACAATGCCATGATTTCAGTGATAAATTAACGTTTAACTTTTAATAAATTACCCTTTTACTACTGGAAGAATGTGGTCACGGTACTAGATCCACTCCAATGTATGTAAAAGAAAGATGGATATGGTATTCGACCGGTAGTCTCTACTGGCGCCATTTAAACTCGTGGTTTCCGATTTATACAACGACTATACATTGCTATACATTACATAGAAAAGGATTTTAATAATTTATACACGTAAAATAGCAATAGAAATAATAAAAAAACTCGTTTTTAATTTTTACGTTTCTTTTTCACGTAAATAATACGGCACTAATGAAATGTTTGATTTAAAAAAGTATAATATTTGATTCATATCGAAATTTTTAATTTGTTGGTACACAAAAGTATAACACAAAACATAATACTGTGTCATCTATCAATTTATTTAATTAAAAATAGAAAAAAATTCGTTTACTTGTTAAGTTTAATGAAAAACAAATTTAATTAATTCTATTAAGGTTTCCTTCAACAAAACAATGTATCGTTTTATCGAAATTTATGAAATATACACTTACATGTTAAGCTCTGAAACAAAAATACATGTTTCTTAAAATTTTATTTCTACAGAATACATATTTATACATTGACATTTCATAGTAACTACACCTTTTCACTTTTGGAGTTATACACTTCGTAGTTCACACAGTAAGACTGCTATGAATTTACTTATAATTGTGCTTATTAAACCGATCAGCTGATTCCCAACTTTTTCTATTATATGTGTCACGTTATAAAATTCATAGATATTAAATACAAATAAATGAATTCTTGATCAACATATGACAAGAACAGTTATTTATCATATACATTTAATGTGCGTAACACTAACTATTTTACACTATTTTCCTCTTTATGCAGTTGTTTGTCTTTTGTTCTTTCTTTCCTTTTTATATGGTATTTATTCGAAAGAACAACATTACGTAAAGTAGAATTTAGAAATCTTTTATTAATAGATTCCTTTGGTTTCATCCACCCACTTGGACCCATTATCTCTGCTCTCCTGGCTCCAAGCTTAGCTTCTTCCAATATAGCCTCAACGGCAAGTCTGTTTTTATAAATTACAGTGTTATTTGAATGTCACTTAAGAATTTAGAATTTGATAATGAATTGATAAATACTAAAACTATTCTATATTATAATATTTCAACTTGCCTGTTTAAGGTTTCGTCATCCATTCTATCAAAGTACATATATTGTGATAGTGGTTTCACTTAAAACCAAATATCGCTTTCTTCTTTCGTTATCGTAACTATTAAGTATTTACAAGACATTCTATTGAAATGTATGTAATTGTTTTTAGAAACAAATAAGTTATATATAAAATTATCTGTTGAAAAATAAATATATATATAAATAATTTTGTTTGTACATGATACAGAAAAAATGAATCTTGTGCAGTATACTTACCTACGTCAAGATATTTATTGTACGTGGATTTTCTGTCTGCTCTGTTGTTCACTGACGTACACAACAGTTAAGTCACAAATTTGAGGTTATATTCATATCTTGCAGTGAACCAAATTATCATCATAAGCAACTGCACCTGCGTTGTTATTCGCGTCCTTTGATTTGAAAACTTTTTAGTCAAATCAGTTATCTAATAATTATAATTATATTATCTGTACAAGTATTTCATGAAGTAGTTCGCAAAAAAACGTTAATTGCACCACTTGCAATAAAATTTAGAATTCGAATAGTTTGCGCGCTACGATATTTCAATAATAATGGAGGATCAGGAATTAATTGAATTGAGAAATTTGAAAGCAAAATTGCTTGCCAGGACAAATGTTTTATGTGAAAAATTGAAAAACAACGAAGGAAATCATCAAAAATTTCCTTCTTTTGAGAATTTGTATCTAATTGATTTTAATCTAATATGTCTCTTATTGTCAATGAAAAATAGAAAGTAATATATGTATTCATTCTATCGTAGAGCATCAAATATCACAAAAGATGTCATAATTACAGAGAACACATTGTTAAAACATGAGAAACATAAAGTTTGTAAAGTTACCAGTCAGATCACAGGAATAAAATTTGAAAATATAGATAGAAAATGGATGAATTATAATATTTTTAAATATACTGCTGAATTGGTAACATCAGTCCTTAACATTATTTTAGAACTGACAGTAAAAAGAGAGGTATAGAACCTAGAACATCTTTCGTATATGTGAGACATAAGAGAAACTTATCCTGTAAATCTGTTTTAGGGAGAAAAAGAATTTGAAATACAAGATATAACATGCCATTTTATAAATCTTGATGATTGTTATATGCTGGAAATTAAGCCATGGGTACAAGACATTTGTAGGAAGAAAAATTTTTCACTTTTAACATCTGGTATTTCATAGTTTTTACAACATATGATTACAGTAACAGATTAAATAGCTTATTTGATGTTTTTTCTTTTTAGCGATTTCACAATACAGTGAAGCATGTAAAGACAGAAATACTATGTTAGAACAACTGAAGGAGAGAAAGTATGGTACTTTGAAACAATGTGTGGAAAAAAATGGAGGTATAACACTGTTCTTACATTCCTCTGAAACAGATGGATCTGTTTACTTAGAATTCCAGTGGTCACTAAAATTTCTAGAGAGGTCTGGGCAAAGTGAACACGTTTTCAATATACAGTCCACTCCAGAAGGTACTAGATCTAAATTGTGCATTTTGTTTTGTATACTTATATTTTCCAAATTATTTTTAGGTGTAGACTTCGTAAAGGAACACCACAATTTATTACAAAATTTCTGTAAAAAGTTTATCACTGCTAAGGAGCTAATAAAATTATGGAGTGACATATGCAATGCAATTGACTTGTATGAAAATAAGAATGAAAATGATTCAGATGAAAGAAGTATGAAATAAAAATTGTTTGTTATACTAATAGCAACACGAAGAGATTTTTTAATATGTGAATTCAATGGTGAATTTGTAACCATCATAAAGTATTAATCAAGATTACAATAGTAACAATTTCGTTTTGAGTATGTAATTTAATTGAAATAAAAAAATTCCTATATTAACATTTTTGTTGATTTAATCTAAATTTCTGTATTCAAGGTCATACAAAGGTGACCTTAACTCTTTATTGAGAAATGATTTGAGAGTGTTAACAATTCAAATGAATAATGGATCGACGGTTGACCAATTTCTATTAAAAACTACATTTTATTCAGATTAGTGAAAATCTTGTGATGGAAGAGACGTAGATTCTATGTGCCTCATTTCAGAATATATAGTTATAGGTTATACGACCGGTTACGTTTCAAAGTGTAAACTTTCAAAAACAGTTTTGTTATTGCATTATTTGGTTTAAAAACTCGTGAAAAGTAATATTTTCGCATTAAAAATCCTTTTTTTAAAGATTTTTCGTATATATCCTTATATTGCCAAATAAGGAAAAGGAAACTACAACTCCCCAGTGGCGCAATCGGTTAGCGCACGGTACTTATAAGACAGTATAACTGTGAGCAATGCCGGGGTTGTGAGTTCGAGCCTCACCTGGGGAATATCTTTTTTCCATTCTAATCTTCCACATATTTCTGTCATTAGGTATTCGAAATATATTACGAAATGTATAAAAATGAATTTCACAATGAATTAAAATGTATACGATTCAAAAGTTCACTACCCTTTAAATGTATACTATAATTAAAGTATAATTCACATCTTCTTATAATTACGAACAGTACAGTATCATGTTTTATATTGTACAGAACAAAGCCAATGTATTTTTTATAATAACTTTATTGATATATGTATAATATTTACACAAAGTACAAATGAAACATGACAAGATTAACTTGCTGACTTTGCAGCCTCTGCAGTTTCTGATTCTGCTTGTTCGGCAGCTATTTTAGCATCTCTTCGATTTCTCCATGCTTCCATATATGTTTTTGGATGAATTGGAAATAAACCGGCTAGTCCAAAAATTTGAGCAACAGGTTTTGAAACTTCAACTCCATGCCCCAGCCAATACTGTATACGTTCCAAATTCAGGGCTATTAATCTCTCATCAAATTTGTTCGTCAGAGGATCATAACTGCCAAGCTGCTCTATCGGTGGCTTACGCTGATCAAGTTTTGACTAGAAGAATTCATTGCATTGTTTGAATGAAAACTATGGGTGAATTCTTATATTTGTTAACATATATATATAGAGGATTTGTTAGCTTTTATATAAACATTGTAGTTGTATGTAGACTTATTAAACATCTACCGACTTACATTCATTACGACAATATGATAGAATGGTCTGTTTGCACATCCATAACGAACAAACCGTATCACTTTAGAGAAAGGCTGCATTATACCAGTCCCCGAAGCATGATGCAATGGTAATCGCGGCATTTTTGCAATTAATTCAATATCTTACAACAACCAAATTATAATCTGTTCAAGATTTATATATGAATATGCTGATATTACTACTTGTCTGTAGTATTCTCTATCGTTAAATGACAGAGCGGCAGTGTATACTACATATTCAAACTAAATCGTATAAACTGTTTATTGTATATTGTTATAAACCGGCTCGTTTAAACCTTGTACCTCTTGCACAACAAAAATATTTTTTAAGCTAACCTGCATATAGTACCATATTCACAAATTAGAACATAGAGCGGAAACTCTCATCGACGATTTCTGAAGGGGCCATTGGTGACATCTATCGATACCGATAGGTAAACATCTAATTTCTTCAACAATATAATCCATTTGCAAATACTACATGTATATACAAGGAATTGAAGTGGGCTCCCCTTTACAATATCGATAATTTCCTCAAAAATCTCAATGTCAATGCGCTTAAAATAATTAATAATTTCTGTAAGGAGTGCGATATTAAGTTACAAGTATTTACACAAGGATAGTATTGTATTTAGTCAACACACACAAGATGAATATTTTTGTACCTCAACATGTGTCTATGACCCAACAATGGCCTAAGATGTTAATAATAAAGAACATATTATACACGGGAGTTTACTCCCTCTAATCTTAGTGACCTATGAAGGTATAAATCTATTTCAATTCCGAACCGTTGTTTCGTGTGCTGGATCGTTTCATTTGCAACTATGCGAAATGAAAATGATCCGCAAAAATACATTGGACATAGACATACAATACATAGGTTTAATCTTGTGCCTGCGTCGGTGGAAATACAGAACAATTTTCTGGGATTCATATGTGGCACCTCAATGTCAAGATGCTTCTTCCGCTCACCGTTGCGTTACTTCTGGCGATTCTAGAAGGAAGCAAATTTTACAACCGCGGCCGCTCTTCTCTGTTTGTTTTTCTTAATGAGCGGCATTTTCAAATTTATTGTTTTTATTGATTTTATGTTACTGTTTATTAATGTTCTTTCGTTAATTTCAATGTTATTATGTTTTTCCTGATTTTCTGTTCATTCTGTTTCTGGTATTCATTAAATAAACATCGTTTTACCAATTTCCTATAAATAAAGTTTATTATATTCAAAATACAACTTCTTGAACACGTTATTCTAAACATATACGAGCAATTCAAATGAACCGCCACGCGCGAGCGGTTGATTTCAGCGCGTAGAGAGGCGCCTGCGCAGAGCGCTATTCTCCGCACTTCGGACATCAACTAGCGCAACCAAGCGGTGTGGTCCGTTGTCAGTTTGACGCGCAGTGGCGTGCTGTGTGTTTCGATCGTGTGCGATGTGTCCAGTTCCTTGGCCGGGATAAACGTTTGCTCTGATCCAGTCAAATTCATAGTAACGTACGAGTTGTAGCACGAGGAGCAACGGTTTCGCGTGGAACGGTGTCCTCGTACAACGCCGGTGTCGACGAGCGTGGCGTTCTCGTTTGGGAAACAAGTGAGAAAAGCGTAACAAGAAAGCGATTCCACGTTGGGTGGCTGCTGTCAAGTTTTCGTGGGATGCACGATATCGCGCGTTTTTTCTCGCTGGTCGTCTAGTTTCCGGGTTGCACGCCTGGCAAGGTAGCTAACCTCGTTTCGGGCTGGAAAATCGAGCAGTTTTCCCGTGTCCCTCGAGCGGAAACCATGGGCGATGCACCGAAAGTGGAGTTCCTTCTTGGCAGCGAGGTGTCAGTGGGGCAGTTTTTCAAAAGCAGCTTCGCGCGGGCCTTCGTCACCCACAGCCGCGACTCCAAGTCGCTCGATTACCAGCCCCTCGACAACGCGAACACCGACGAGCCGAAATTGAACGGGAACAACGACAACAACAATTATTTCTCACTCGTCAATTTCGGAAACGGAACCGCCACGCCGAACAGCCGCGTTTCCGGCAAGGGTAACGCCAACGTGTGGAAGCAGATCGAGGTAAATAAAGTAAAACAAGTTTCACTTCGATAAATGTTGAATGTTCTCGGCGCTATTGTTCGATTTAATGCGAACAGTTAATAAGCAATTTTGCTGATTATCGAATAATCGACGTTTCGATCATTTTCAAGATCAATTTTTTTTTTTTTTATTTATACAGGTCGCATCAACAACAAGGTCATTAGCGACCACAAAGATTATAACAAATTGCGCATGAATACAATATTATGTCCTTATTTTAATAAACATTAATAGGTGTATTGAAGAAGTTATCGGCAAGATTACAGAGTATCATAGATTTTTGTTGATTTAAGAAATTTTAATACTTGGGCTATGTTCTTACTAATGTTGAAGCATTCACTTAAATTATTAGGAATAGCTAATCGTCTTCTCTGGAAGGATAAAAGGGGGCATTGCAAGATGAAGTGTTCAACAGAAAGTAGATTTGAATCTGTAAAAATAAAGTTACACAATTTTCAAAAAACTATTAAATGTCCGAATGTAAGGGAAAAAATTGTTTACAAAATTCACTCCTCAGTTGTGATCAAATTAGGTAAATAAAATTGAACTTCTTTCGGGGTGACTCGGGATGTTGTGTACACAGTGCTGTACATATCGCGCGCCATAAAACGTCATTGGAATTATTTAAATCGCGTAAAGAAAATCTCGTTGATTCTTGTTTAATTACTTTATATTGTGTATAGTTTCGCTTGTAGCCTCCATTGAAGCGGTTATGTACTGTGTGTATTAATTATTTATATGTAATAACGGTGATCGCACGCCTGCGGCATTCCGTTAGATCTCTCAGCATCTGCGACTGTATCGACATCGTCGTTACACTGGTAAACTAGAATTTCGGTTCCGGTTTCGAACGGGACCCTTTTTTTCGATACGCGAGTGCGTCAGCGATTCGTGAAAATAAATGGCAACGAGAGAAAAAGAGAATAACTGTTTCGCGTGAAAGAAACGTTTTCAGTTGGAGATCTTGTAGTTAACGATATTTCGTTTATTTTTACTAGGTGATCAAGTCACCCGCGGACATCAACGAACTGGAGAAGCTGCAGAAGGTGAGCTCGCACACCATATTTAACTAGTACATTTCGGATTGCAATGTGCACTATGCAAACGCATAGGGTAACTGCACCAGTGAATGAACGGGCACCAGTAAATGAACGCTTTTGTATATTTCAACAAATTTTAACCCGGACGGCATACTAGCGATAAAATTGTGATTAAAGAGTTAAATAAATAGGAGAATATTGTTTAGTAATTTTGTTCATTGATTGGACTAGCATTATTCAATTACTAGAATGTAGTGTTCATTTCATTCACTGGTATTTTTCATATTTTTGATTTAACGTTTAATAAAGAAGAATAATAATAATTTCATTGTATTTGTGTTCATTTATTTTTGACAAATGAAGTATAGGGAGCTATTTGGCATATATGAGATTCCTTTAATTCACATTGGTTTTTTTTTAAATAAAATATTTTCCTGAACAATTTCTTAAATGTTCATTCACTGGTGCAGTTACCCTACCTGTCGTACAATTTAGTTCGAGGATTTCTCGATATTGTCCCTCGATATTGTCCGTCCCCCCGTAAAATGGGCGATCGTTAAAGCAGGGATTTAAATGAGGGCCTGGGCTGAATTGTACGCGCGTGCGCCGTAAATCTTGGCCGGATTAGAGGCGCTATTTGAGCGGCCACGTTTTTCTGACTGGTCGACCGACCCTTTTGTTTCGCACGATGGTTCCGTTTCGATCGGTTCTGCGAAACAATTCGAAATCGGCTGCATTGTTCGCGCGGCCGGGCTGAAATCTACACTCGGGAGGAAAACAACCGGTGTTAATCGCGGCGTGCAACACTGAAAATAACCCGTCCGCACCGGGCCGAATATTTTCGCGCGCGCGGACACTCGGGTCAGCAGTTATTTTGACACTTGTCCCTCTGTTCGCGCGCGTTGTCTTCTGTTTCCAAGAAACCTCGAATGTCCAGATTATTATCGTCTTTATGGCGATTGCGCAACGCCGGAAATTCGTCGCGACCCCGTTATTAAGCCGAGGCTTTCGGTCGATTTAGTATCGCGTTCGGAGGTTTCTTGCTGCAAATAGTTTCGCTACATCTTGTGTATCTGGCTTTAAATCACGGTGCACGTTTGTTTATATGCAGGGTGTCCCAAAACTACCCTAGGAGCCGAAAATGGGAGGTTCCTTGGGTCATTTGAAGCAACATTTTCCTTTACAGAAATGGTGTCCGTGACTTTGTTTAGGAGTTATTAACGAAAAACACGGACCAATCAGAGCGCGGCTACAGCGGATTGATTCTGAGTCGACCAATGGCGATACCACGCCTCGCGGGACCTGTCGCACCTGTGTTTTTCGCTGATAACTCCTAAACAAAGTCACGGACAACAAAGGAAAATGTCGTTTCAAATGACCCAAGGAACCTCCCATTTTCGGCTCTTGGGGTAGTTTTGGGACACCCTGTGTATATATATATATTCAAATGATGCTTATTTGTTAGGAAGTTGTGCAGTTTCGGGCATAAGTATATGGCACGTTACCGGTATAAAATCATTCCATCCCAAACTGAACAGTTGTAATAAAAGTAACTTTCGGTGCTAGGTACGTACAATCCACCCTCGTATTTAGACAATGCGCGGAATTGCGGGTTGGATACCTGGGAAACCGTAATTGAAGTCTCACAGTTCATTCACTTGTTCTCTCCGTTTACCTGGGTTGTCAGCGATTAAAACCAAACCAGCCTGTGACGGTCGTAAACCTTGTGCATACCTGCAGTCGTTAGCGATCGCCATTACTGGCAAGATGTATTTAAAGAAATAATAGTGTGTATATGGAAATCCTTGTAACGGGAATTATCAGGCTGTCGTACCTGCACTGCAAGTTATACCTTCTCCAAAGACAATTACAAAGACCTTACCTATGTACCTCGATTTGCCCTGCCGCTGTCTCTCGGTGTGGATAATACTGTAACCATGCAAGCAACTGGTGCACGGCTTGCCAAAATAATTATTCGTTACATAATGTTTAAACGTCTTCTCCAGTGTTTCGCGTGTTTCGATGGAAAACGCTGAAAGTCCACGTCGTTGTAATAATAGTCCGAATTCGCACGACTTGCACAGTCTAGTAACAAAACGCATTCAAGCCGGTGGAATTCTGGGAACCTTTTAAGTCAGCTACGTGCAACGGTCGAGCCCGGTGATTTCAACGCGTGGCGCATCGCGTTCGCTCGGTGTTGCGCTTCTTTCTCGGTGCGCGGCTGTTTCTTCGGGTCTTCGCGGATCTGGCTAAGCGGCGTTTCCGTAAAATTCGAATCCGTGCGCTTCGCCACAGGTGCCACGAAACGCCCACGACATCGTGCACACGTTTTAAGCAGCCGTCGATCCGGGTGGGTTTTATTGAGCGGAAGTTCGCTCGAGCCCCTTCCGTAATTATCAGTCGAGATACCACGCTCGCCGCCAGCTTTGTGCGTTTTGTCAGCGCGTGATGCACTCGTGCATACGCATACACCTGCACAGAATCGGACGACAACACGGGAGTTGCATGCGAGCTGACCCCGGGCCCCCGGTGTCCGCGTATGCATGTGTGCATGCATCGTTGTTTCCTTTTCCGTGACGTGTCACACACCATCCTGCTCTTTTTCGATCCGCCGTCGACCGACAGGATGTCGGCGCGTGTGTGCGCACCAACCAAAATTACTTGCTCGCTTCCTCCTACCGTGAAACCCCCCTTTTGAAAGCGTCTCGCACAATGACGATCCGCCGGAGTCACCGTGCTCGAAAGTTCCCGAAAGAAAGAATATCGTTCCATTGACTCGCGGTGATTTCTCTCGGCCATTTTCCCGCATCCATTCCGCTTCGTTCGCCAAAGATTCTGCTCGGAAGATGACCCACTGCGGAGCCTGTGTCCGCTTCCGGTCGCCATTGTTCGAACCGTCCTTTTCAACAATCGTTCTTGCATCGAATTTTGCACGTGATACACTTCTCCATGATTCCGAAGGATTCTGGATGAACACGATTCATTGGTAAATAATGGGCGATTTTTATCAACCTAGGATATTTCATAAGAGTCATACGTTTTGCAAATAACCGTGTCCAAATATATTGTATACAGCCCACGTATTTCTCCCACAATACGTTTGTGGATCTTAATCGGCTATGCAAACTTAATTAGGCACACGAAATTACCATTTCACGCGAAAAGAGTTGGAACAAAACATTGTTTGCTTTCTTAACTACCTTACTTGAGCAAGGCGATTCTCATCAATTTCTTCGCGGGCTTTCCAACGAGGGAGTTGTTCGCTATTCAAACCAGTTCTACACTTTTCATCTTTCTTAGCCAATCTAATAATAATGCAACAAGAACACTCTCGTTCTCGTTATTACACCGCGGGTTTTTGCGCATTCGCGACAAAAGACCTTCGAGTTTTGAAAGTTCGCACCGTAAAGATCGGTTTATTTGAATAATTGAATCGTGAGATGATCTCGAAGGAACATTTTCAGACACCGACAAAGACTGACCGTGAAAAAAGGAGCCGCGATTTAAATTTCAAATTTTGTATCGCGTGGACTTTATCTCGAGCCTGTTAGGCGCGTGCTCGGTCCCGTGCAAAATGGCCGCCGCTTCGAACTTCTCTGCCAGCTGGTTGGTTATGCGATCGCGTTTTTCGATGTTTTTCGACGGCGATTTCGCGTGAAATCGAGCGCCAATTAAAACTCAGCCGTCTGGTTAACTCGGAGATACGCGAACGCATTCCTCTCCGACGATTTGTCGTACGCACTTCACACTTTCTGCCTTCGTGCTCTCGAAGTCGAGCTGGCATTCGAAATGTGCGGAGAAAATATGGATGAATCGAGAGTAAACGTTCTCGTTACGAAATTTCGAAAGCGGAATAAAATTTAATTTCCGTGTTCGGCGTCATTTCACAAAGCTTCTGTCATTCGTTCGCCACTGCAGACTTTCGGAACCTCGGTATGAAAAGTAAAATTGCATCACTCTTCACCATTGTCCTTTGTATTGACCGCTTGTTACTTCACAATTTGCAGAGTGTACTGTTGAAAACCGGTCTGGAAACTTCGGGATCGAAACATCAATTGTATCTAGTGTTCCTTCTCGAGAATTCTTTTTCGAGAAATTTTATAATTGGTTATTTCTCGGGAAATTTAAATCTAAGAAAATTCTTACGACTCTCATCTTATTTTATAACATATTTTCGGAAATGAATTTTCAGTTAGCTCAAATTGCATATTAACAATCAATCGCGTACGCGTAAGCATATCTACAAGCAGCATACCGATGCCTACGTGTGCATGTTTGCAATCTGATAATTTATAATAATAATTGTTGGTAATGCGTGTCGATGTGAGGCAATGCACTTGGTACTTTGATGTTCGCTGCACGACACAATAAAATACAAATGTTTGGAAAATGTTCTTGGAAAATATAACAATAATTCTTATGAAGATGGTGAAAAACTTTCTGATTCTCAGAATGAGGAACTGTCACTGGAAAAACAGTTACAATTAGCGTCAGAAGAACGTAAATTCAGGGCTCTAACAAAGGAATTTCAGATTGTTCAGTCCGCTGGAAAAAGGACACCCAATATGCAGCAACTTTTCGATGTTCTATATACGATATAGCCAACGTCCACACAAAATGAAAGAAATTTTTCTACAGCTACAGATTTTACATTAGACACATTATTGTAATAATTATAATAATTAAAAGTTTGGTTTTAAATAAATAAATCTATCGGTTATATTTAGCGTCTATTCTTTTCTGGTTTTTAAAGTTATGTACATATTGGACAGAAGTAAACATTGAGTTGAAGTTTTTTGCGCTTTCGATAAATATTATCGACGATATTCCAAACACATTAAGCTTTCCAATATTGTTCTATTTCATTCAAATTCTAGAGAATTCCCGAGAAATGAAAAATGTTGAAAAATGAACACTAACTGTATCGTTTATAGACATTATGTTGTTCCGAATTATTTCATGATGAAGCACCTACTGACAGATTCGTAATATTTTTCTGATTAGAATGAGACCAAACACGACACCTTGATTACCCGAATTATTCAGGATGGTTTAATCCTAACGCTTCGCGAGTACTCGCTTATGGGAATATAATAAGGTTAAGTCTTCAGGGTGTATCTTGATCTCCGGCTTCCTGGTTGGAGCGTATCGCCCGTGAAAACGGAGCGGGCGTGTTATTTCGAGTGGTTTCACCTAGATGCTTGCGAGCTTGAGGTCGAGCTGCTAGGAAGACGCACGCGGATTACGGGAATTTTCTCAGCCGGGAACGAGTGGATCTATGGATCGTAGATCGTGGCAAGCGAAAGCGTGGCTCGGCTCACGATGAGAAAGGAGCCAGGAGGACGCGCGGGACGCGATTCACTATAATCGCGCGTACACGCACGTAACCACGCGCGCGCGTTTTGCAATGGAGCACCGGGTACATCGTGTTCTGTCCCGCACCATATAATTTGTCGCGACTCGTCCTCCAGGATGATCATTATTCCAGAGCCGTGGACAACTAGGTAACCTTTTTCACTACCGCCTCTAGCCACGCTACTCGTTAATGAACAAACCGTCAATCAAACTCTTCCGGTGCGCCGGGTTAGTACCCTGCTGCTTGGTTTTGCGGACGAAGTGGACAAGGTTTAGCGAACTTGTCGAGTTAGTTGCGTTAATCGTCTGATTTACATTTTTCTCGGTAGCTGATCATTGCTAAAGATGATCCAGTGAACGCGATAGCGCTGGGAGTTTGACCATTCGCGTTGACGAGGAGAGTCTCGGTTGGTGGCTATAGGGTTGAGCAGGATCTAGTTTAGGCTTTCGTAAAAATTCAGTTCTGTTTCTACGATTGTTGAACAAGTTGTCTTTTCAAGCACACTGATCTCATAGAAAACTAGAATAATTATATCATCGGCGCTGTAGAAGTTGTAGAATTTGATCGAACCGTAGCGCCGATAATATCATTATTCTAGTTTTCTGTAAAATACATTTACGATCGATATAAAAGAAATCATGTTACACTGACCTCAGCTTGATTTTCAAGTATGTCCTTTCGCAAACAGCTGGTGGAAAAGACATACTTCGCTTGAAATGTTCAGAGGTTACGATGTAATGCTGCATAATGCTGAAAGATAGCGATACGAGTAACCCTAACGGGATCAGGAAAGGAGGATTGAGCCTAGCATTCAACAGAGGGTATCATGACAACAGAGGAGAGACAATCATCCAATGTTACGCAAAGTAGTATCATCATTTTATACTAGTTATCCTCTTTTTGGAGAACGATTTTGAAATTGTGCAAGACTGTGAAGGCCTGTCCAATCTACAGTTTAGTTGGACCCACGAAAAATAAAATAGCTTGTTAATGGTAAATAGAAAACAGAGTGTGAAAATGGTCTCCCATCGACGCTTAAGATCCACAACAGTTAGATGCACGTCGTGCATCTTCATTATCATAGGACAATTTCTTAATGGACCCACCGTAGTGTGACCAGACAAACGCAACTGGCAATCGAGGGACAGGATGTAACGACTAGAAAAGCAAAAAGTAACAAGTATATTTACCTCGCTGCATAGAATTACCTATGCGACGAACAAGCGCTTTGTTTATACAACATTGCAAATGAGCACAGAGAGAACTGTATTTTTCTCGTGAGAAGTGGGTGCGGACTGCAGCAAGGTATTTTATCTCGTCGGTGCACACCTACCCGGTGGCAAACCGATAAACCCAGTCGGTGCGATTAGATATTAAACACGTGTAGAGAATGAATGCACTCAGGGTGACTCGGTGGGTCGTTTTCCCACGCTTCCCGTCGAATCCCAAGTCTGGTCTCATGTCGGTCGTCCTCCATTTGCCTCGGAGTGCAGTTGAAAGGGAGGAAGGAACGGAAAAATCGGCTGGAATTTCGCGCCGCCCGCGATTCTAATTCCTCTCTGTCGGCCGTGTCTGCACTGTGTATACCTTTCGCCATCGCGGCATTATATGATACACCGGCATGAAACACTGCCCACTTACCTTTCACAATTTCTATAGGGTGGCCGGCGCTAAAACAAATGAACAATCAAGTGGAATCAAGCCTCTCTTGGTTCCCATAGTCGTGGATCGGCTCGAGCCACCCGGCGCGCGCCTCGATCCTTCTTCGAACGGTTACGATCCAAATTTAATCCGAATTGCGCAATACCACTCGGAGGAAAGTGCCTCTCGACACTACCGGGAATCCTTGGGAACGATCTGAAATGGTTCCGAGCACGTTTCGACGCTGGCGATTTCGTTCGGAGGATGCTGGTCACGTTGATGGATCCGACTGTTCACCGTTCGCGTCGCTTTCTTGACCCCTTACCGTTCGATGACCGCACCTTTACACTGATTTCCTCCGGTTTTTGCTGCGACTCCTCCTTTCGCCGAGTTCGCAATCCTGGCTCTTCGCAATCAAGTCGACAATTGGCTGGGAAATCGTCCAGGTCCACTTTAACTTGAAACGTTTTCCTAATTTTCCGAAATTATTTATTTTTCTTACTTAAATATAAGTTCAATATAAGTAAGAAAGAAATAAACAATTTCAGAAAATTAGGAAAACGTTACAAGTTAAAATGGACCCGGACGAATTTCCCAGCAAATTATTATTATTATTATTATTATTTATTTATTTATACGGACGGTAGTCCTTTTATACAAATGTGAGTAGATACAAATCAAAAAGAGAAAATATATATATAAAAAATACAAAGAATAGAAAAAACACGGAACGAATAAACACCGTAAAAAATCTTAATCCTAAGTCTTAATCTAAAATTATCCAAATCTTAACAGAACAAAACAGAATATAAGGGTAACATTATCTAATAGTACAGCGCAATTTAGTTTTAAAAGACTGTAGCGAGCCATTAAAGAAATCAATACTATTACAAAATTTATTGCAGATATTAATAATGCGATTTACCGGATTAATTGCACCGTATGAAGATTTGGATTTAGTTATTTGAAATCCTGATCTCGTTCTCAAGACACGCTCCGGCACATAGAAATTAATTTGCCCCAGGAGTGGGGGACAGTCTATATTATTATTTAATAAGTCAAAGATAAAGCTCAGGTCGGAAACTATTCTACGATCAGATAATGTCTCCAGGTTCACTATGTTTGATATTGAAGAGTAATCATGATCAGAGAACGACATTGGGTTGTTTGTCTTATAAGCACAAAACCTGAGGAATTTATGCTGAACCCTCTCTATCATGATTTGATATTTAACATTAATCGGAGACCATATGGTAGAAGCATATTCTAACTGAGGACGGACAAGGGTAATATATAGCAACCTAAGAGTATGGATAGAATGAAAATCTGAGGAAAAACGAAGTATGAACCCAAGCATTCTTGAAGCAGAATTAACAATGTGGTGAAAATGGGTGGAAAAATCTAAGGTAGAGGAGAAGTGAATTCTTAAGTCATTAACTTCTGTTATAGAGGATAGAATACATTCGTCTAGACGGTAAGGATATGTAAGAGGAACAGAGCGACGGGAGGACCGCATAATATGGCACTTTTTAATGTTGAGATCCATACCGTTCCTGTGACACCAGTCACGGAAACGATCCAGGTCTGACTGTAGTTTGCATGCATCATCTAGAGACGAGATAATGCAAAAGATTTTTAAATCATCTGCAAATAGAAGAAAATTACTATGTTGGAAAATGGTGGATAAATCATTAATAAATATTATAAAAAGAAGAGGTCCAAGGTGGGAGCCTTGAGGTACACCGGATAGAACATTAACTGGGGATGATAGGCAACCGCCTATACGTATAATTTGTAGACGGTTTATTAAGTCGATCGCGAAGAGCCAGGATTCCAATGGAAAATGTTCCATTGAATCGATCATGTCGATTTAACATGTCGAACGCCGCAAAATTTTTATATCGTGTAGTCAAAGAAGAAATGAAAATTATAAACGAACAAGTGAAAAGCGATCCTGTGGTACGATTTAAAGTTCAAGTTTCCCTCGCGTCCATCATCAAAAACGACCGTAATCCACGGTAAACGCAGCTGCGTCGGAACATTGTCAACATTCAATTACTTTCGCGTTCTCAGCACCGCTGGAGGAGAGTATAACGGTGGTCCGCGAACTTATGCGTGCAGCAGAAGCCGTGAACAGTGTATTATTAAAATGTTATGTTATCAGTCGTCGTAGACGTTGTTCAATTATCGTAATTGCGTTCGTTCGCGTGCGGGATCCGTTTCGCAACGCGCGACATCTGCGTGCGTGTCTTCCGTGGCGATTCTGCAGAAGAATTTCGTTGGGATTAATAGCCGGTGCATTCCG
Organism: Lasioglossum villosulum; assembly: GCA_963971365.1. Classification (NCBI taxonomy): domain Eukaryota; kingdom Metazoa; phylum Arthropoda; class Insecta; order Hymenoptera; family Halictidae; genus Lasioglossum; species Lasioglossum villosulum. Next base: position 21,942,409 of record OZ020503.1, on the reverse strand, counting down.
ATGTCGACAGCACAGTCGGCAAATATTGGAATGGTTATTGAAATCGGGTCTGTTCAATTGTTGCGCCAGGGAGACCAGGGCGACGCAATATTCCCCGCGCTCGTCGATGGCGTACTTTACAATCTGATATTCAATATTAAGATCATTGGACCGTGGTGGTTCTCGCCGTGTGATATTACATACAGTCGTACCCGGGGATCTATCTGCGTGACTTCAAATGGCAGTTAAGCTTCGCCAGCGATCTCATCCTCGTGAGAGATCAGGAAATGAGAAGGAAGCTTCTCGGAGGCTCTCGGTGCTTAACAGTTATTCGGCCCGCAGAAAATGGATACGCCGCCACCGCGCCGCTCCCGCCACCTTCGTAATAAATCTGGATCGCGGCGGGAAGATCGAATGATTCATCCTCGAACAAGCGCCGCTGCCGCCGCCGATCCCGATTGGAAACGTCCTCGAACTCGTTCAACGGCGAATTCGATTTCAAGTTCACATTGAAACGCGGATTCGATGGCGAATTTATGTCAGCGCGGGAGGTTATCTTCGAATCCGTATTTAAATTCAAATGTAATGCTGGACGAGTGTTCGCGGCGAAATTGAAGTTTAAATTCGCATTTGCCGGCGATGATTGGAGATCAATTCGTATTTACATCCTAATTTGATTCGATCCGATCGAGATCTGAATTTGGAGAGAGGCTTACAGTGATTAGGTACGCTTTCTATAAAATTTCAGAGGTAAATCAATTGTTAAGAAGTAAAATCATGAAAATTTGAAGGCGTGGAAAATTTGAACTCCATGGAGTCTTTTGGTAAAATTAAAAATCTTCCAATAAACCACGATCTATGGAAAACTATGCGAATAGGTGTGAACATATTTTCCGTGCATAATTTCGTCAGAACGAAGCAGCGTATAAATAGAGATATTGTCCACGTGGAGGAGAGGATATTCAATATTAACCCTTTGCACTCGGAGCTATTTTAACTCGAAAATCAAACGTTTCTTCCGATCTAGAATATTTCCATTTTCTACAATTTTTTAAATTTGGTGGATACGAAATTGATGCAATACAGCATACAATACTTAAACGCTTAGTAATTGGTTAGATACCTACGTACCTAATAATGTAAACAATATTTTAAATAATGGTACAGCAATTTTTATCGACGCTTCAGAGGCAGCACTTCGAGTGCTAAGGGTTGAATATTAAAATTGTATATTAGAATTGAACTGAAGTGGTTCACGCATTGATATTCAAATTGAGGATGCAGAATGGAGGGTCGCCGAGGTAAGTCAGACGAGCAAGACTGCAATTGAAACAGCATGGCTCCGTGGGAGAAACAGACACAAAGAAGAGCCGAGGAATCGCGCGACTTTCGAAGAAGAAGCGGAATGTTAGGGATGTTGAAAACGCTCAAGGCCGAACTAGGGACGAAATTAGATTCCACCGGATCTTTTCTATCTTCTTTGTGAGTTTGTAAATTCGTTAGAGGCGAGATCGCAGCCACGAGACAAAAAAGAAACGGAACGACGCTTGATATGCTCCAGCTTTTCAGCGTTCCGTCGGGTTCGTTTTCTCCCGGCGAATCTGATATTCTTTCGATTCTTTGCGTAACATTGTTTCCCATCCGGCCCGATAACCCCGCTGACATTTAAACAGCATGCTTTTTTCCCTGTCTGACGAATTTTGTTTGGCACGTGGGAGCGTCGGCCGTTGCGCGGAACGGAATCGTGGTATATTACAGTGCCGATTATTAAACAGACGATAAATTGATCCGATGCTAAGTTTATCATCGTGTTGTTACCGGATGCTTATTGCTAATCGCAATCGCATGCGAGAAAGAGAGACAATCGGAGAGAGGGTAACCAGACCTACACGACGACGATCCCTTTAGTCCGACTGGTTGAGTTATTGTTATCGTAAATCGGAGTTTTCATTTCGGGAACGTGAAATTAATTACGGTTCTCGTTTGAGAAATATGGCGCACACTTTTGTTCATAAATCTTGACACATATACCACGTTTCCAAAAAAAAACACTTCGTAAAATAATTTTTGCCTCTGAACATTTCGTAATTCTTAACTAAATTTAATGTTATCGGCGCACTGGTTCGATCAATTAGATCTAATTGATTCTTCTAATTGATCGAACCAGTGCGCCGATAACACGATGACATGGGCTTTGGTCTTTTCGATTAAATTCCATAACAGCAACGGCTGTATAATGACTATTTCTACAACTTGTGTATTATACAGTTTTACCAGAATCACCTGAAAATAAATTGTATTTTTAATTTTATCATAAAAAAAAAAAACATTAAATTTAGTTACGAACAATTGACGATCGAGATACAGAGAACTATTTCGTAATTCTGTTTAGAAATGAATTCGATGCCTTCGGATTATTTCTCTGTCATTTTAGGAGTTCGAAATGTTCATTGAAACATTTTCGTTCACTTGAAACGATCGTTGGTAATCGAACAGATTAGACCATCTGGGGCGTGCAGAGCTGATTCTGTTGAAACGTTTTCACAGAAAGAAAACGTCGTGGCTGGGGTTAATTAAGCGCGGCAGAAATTCCGAGATATTGACGGAGGTGTTAGGAAGGGAAACCGGAAACACTCGAGACGGCATTGGGCTCGATATTTCAAGTAGTCTATACTTCTCTATACATTGTGCTCGGCCGGTGCAGCGCTAGTTAAGAGTTCGCAGGCGTTCAAAGGCGTTCGCGGAGGCGTTTTCGCCGGCAGGAAAGCGTTGTTCAAGCGGCTCTCGAGTTTCGCACGGCCGTTTCACGTTTTATTGAACCTGCATCAATGAAAATGTATAAGCCGCGGGGCCCCTGAAAGACGGTTTTTACCGTGCACGAGCGCACGATGTCTAGAAACCGTCGTCGATGCATCGAGGAAAGTTCGCCGGCTGCAATTTCCTTCGGCCCGGCAGACGAACATATTTTCTGCATCACTGAGCCTCCTTCTTTCTCTCTTCATCCGTTTATCTGTCCGTCCCTCGTTCCACGCGCGATTCTACGTTTCGCGATCCTTCCGCTCGCGGATCGAAAGAATCGCTTCGCAATCTAAAGGCCGCGTTTTCAACGCCGTTGCTTGAAAAGCATCCTTCGTCCGAATTTCCATGAAACGAAGCTCGGAGCTTCCACAACGGATCTTCCTATTTTTCTCCGCGCCAGGGTAAATAAACTTTGCTTTGATGAATGGCGGATTCATTCGAGACGCCCAAGAATATTTTCTCCGACGAACTTAGGCGAATGGACGGCGCACGGCTGCTCGGAACTCTTTCCGAAGAACGTTTCTCTGTTTTTTGTTTCTTAATCGAGAACTTTCGATCAGTTTGTTTGATTATAATTAGAAACATGGAGGCTCTCGGAAAGAATGGATCGTACAATTTTCTCCACGATAAAGTATAGGAAGTAAAGGCAACCAAGGTATTCGTTAGAAGCAAATCACTATGGCTCCATGCTCCGATAAAAATTAATTAATCTATCTGTTAACAATACATACGAAGTTAAGAAAATCGCGTGCAATTAAAACGATTCTATAAGGAAATTCCCAGGGATGTATCTTAATTAGTCTAACAAATAACTTGTCGAGTATCGAAGATAATATTCTGTTATCGACGTAATGGATTCGTAATGGTAAACGAACAAATCTTGTTTGATATGCAGCGAAATTTTCGTTTGAATAATATAGTTTAGCCTATCTCATTCCTGAAGATAGATGTCAGGTTAAAAGTTTTAATGGAAGACTTCCTCACCGTTATTGGTAATGAACATGCATTTGCGTGGAAGTTAAGGTGCGATGATCGACTGATTTATTTTATGGTTGGGTCTAATGGAGTGTAACTTCTAGATGGAGGACGGTTTCAGTGGTTACAAGGTCCGCTGCGTTTTTTTCTAATTTTGTAATAAGTACTCCCTAACTCGTTGTTAAGTACAATATAATATTTCGGTTAATTCTTCTTTGAGGAATTAAATTCATCGATTAAATCTACGTGTCGGTATCACTTCCCACAGTTTCCATCAGTATTTCATCGCAACTTCGATGATCCGCGAGAAATCATCAGCTTTGAGAACGCAGATAATTGGACCCTTTGTCCCACGCGATTCTTCTCGATCCCCTATTCTAATTGTTTAAAAAAAAAGAAACCGCGAGATTGCGTGACGTGCGACCGTTCATTGCAATTTCTCAGCCCCGATTCGCATACGCAAATTCCCCCTCCAATTTCGGGTCGACTAATTCGTCGGCCACGATCGGTTTGTTAATGTTAATTAATTAGCGGCGACGAAATCGGTTGCGCGTTAATTAGCTGCGACAGACTAGAGATTCAGCTCGCTGGGACGAGCAGATAAGGCTGTCATGGTGTCACTGAAAAATCAGTCTCACGGCTTACATCCGGCATTCTTGCCCGCCATTGTCACGGCTCGATTTTCGCACTATTTACTGTCGCGTCCGCTCCCTTTGTCTCGTCCCACCCTCTGCCTTTTCGTCACTGACTAATTGCTACTACGGTCTTCTCTGATGTGTGTCAACGATTCGGACGGATCCGTCTTTCCCTGTCGATTCGCGCTAGCTTCTTTTCGCGAGACGCGACACGATCGATGGACCATTTTTTGCTTCTCACTTACTGACCCATTGAGATTCAACGATTGAATGTTTTCAGGGAATTTGCGTCATCGAATTCTATTTTTCATTTTCCCAGGATTAAACGTCCAAATGTGGACTTAGCTTTTCCAATGCGGATTTTACTTTCTCTAATTAAAGTGTTAAATGTTATCGGCGCTAGGTTCGATCATTTTTAGAACAAAAACAAATGTGCAAGTAATACATGTTTCTAACGTTTCGATCCCGATGTGGATCTTTTTCAAAGATTAATTATTGCGTCTGAAAAATGTTTTAAGTGATAGATCAAAATAAGAATTTGCAAAAATTAACATAAAGAAAACCACGAAAAAGAAATAAATTTCTAATAGAACTTGCATGTTGCGTAAAAAGTGGACTATACATTATAACAAACATTGAAGGTTGTTTGAAAACTATTTAAACCTCATCGTGGCAGATATACATATGTCACGTCCGGTGGTCCTATCATAAATAATAATTAATAAACTTAATCATATATTTCTTTTCTTATTTGTTTTATTAATTTTGTGCGAGAATTGTAACCAATTATTATATCAAATATTATATTGTTAACAATCCTATGTAGTTCGCTGCAAAATATATCTTATAAACTTTTCTTAATTCTATCGCTCGCAGTACGGTATAAAATACAATAATTCCGTATTCAATATAATATTTGATATAATAATTGGTTACAATTCTCGCACAAAATTAATAAAACAAATAAGAAAAGAAATATATGATTAAGTTTATTAATTATTATTTATGATAGGACCACCGGACGTGATACATATAACAGATACAATGTAACTGAACAATCGTGATATGTCTCTCACATATACGCCGTATTGCCTTTGCTTTTTGAACAGCATGTGCTCAGTTACATATCTGCCACCACGAGATTTAAATAGTTTTCATATAACGTATTAGAAACATGTATTAATTGCACATTTGTCGTTTTTGTTCTAAAAATGATCGAACCCGGCGCCGATACATTTAAAACTTTAATTATTAAAATTTTCGATCGAGAAGAATTCACCTTCTACTTTCTCTGTTGGGGAGATACGATTGAAAATTCATTAAAAACTCTGTGATGCAGCTCTCGTCCTTGTTTTTCCCTGTCCATTGCTTTCCACCAAACTTTTCCTGTTAAAATTGCTCAAGGGTTGGGGAACTGTGTTCGTGTTCCACGAATTTAATTAATTTGCGCGAGAGCAGCTTGTTTTGTTTGGAATCGAAGTTCGATACGTCCGGACCGTTTATTTGACTGTCGAGTATAAAAACACGTGTAAATAGTTTGATTATGTTTCTCCGTGTTTTTAGTCCAGGGCCCATCCGACCGAATTATTATCGAAGCATATTATTCGAACGTTGATTGAAAGATTTGAAAGCAGAAGAGATCTCAGTCGTCCCAGTTATTTCAAAGTCGTAATGTTTTCATGTATGATGTTTTATTTGAATTATGTAAGAAAAGGAAAATTGCGAATTTGAAATTCTAAATCCTGTGCGTGGAGGAGCTACGACAGAAAGAAGAAAAGAAAGTTCGGCTGGAAAGTGTTATCATTCATTACGGCGCGAAATTCATGGTAGCGACGCGGCGATTCATGATTCATCGTCCCGGCAATTAGTATTCACCGTACGCGTTGTCGTTACATCTTATTGTGCGCGGAAATTACATTTTACGCGAGTCTTATCCCGATGTGCCATTTCCACGGTTCGATCTTGGCCGAATGCGACGCGCAATTCTATGCTCGGACTTGGATCGTTTCTTTAAAACGTAATTCATCGTTAACATAGCTTCGAAATAATATTGCACGTAGATTACAAAAAAAACTAGTGGGGCACACAGCTATTAATGGTTTTTTTTATTTTGTGTGTGACTCTCCACGAGCCACACAAAGAACTTCCCGATTCGTTAGTTGTAAGCGGTAACATTAGCATTAGTTGCATAATTTAAAAAAAATTTTTTTTAAATAAAAGTGAAATATAATAAATTGCATTCTTGAATGAACTTCTTTCGAAAAAAACTACTTGACCAATATGGACCAAAATCTAATCAGCTCTAAGTTACTCTTCTGATCGCGTTGTTACTTCTTCAGAAAACGTTAACGAAAAATTTGATGACATACAAACGGCCATACGCACGCGCGCGCGCACACACTAACAATTTGATAAAAATAGTCTAAAATGACTCCAATGACCATGAAACGTGAAGATCTGCTAAAAAATCGATTTTCGATTTTCGGGGTGATTACAGTAACTTCCCTATGAATCGGGAAGTTAAAATTAAACAAGTCGACTAAAATAATGCAAAGAAGAATGACATAAAAATCACGATCTGATCGCGACTGTCGGCGCCGCAATAAAAGCTGCGGAAAATTGGAATAAATGGTCTCATTATTTTCGCAAGGCGGCGGCCATTCAGTTTCCGCGATTCCGTGGCGGTATCGTTAACGATCGTCCGATGAAGCGAAACCGTTGGATCGTTCTCGGTAATCGCGACCGAGGATCGTCGAACGCCGGGTATTTGAATATACACGCGCGGCGGAAATGGAAAGAGAGCAGATGGCTAAGGGGATAGGAGGAAAAAGGAGGGCGGAAAATCGAAGTAAAAAGAGCACGGGACCCGGGAGAATTCCAACAAGACGAAGAAAGGTGCCCGGATCTTCCTAGCAAAACATCGTCTGCGCGTTAGCCTCGTGAACCTCTCTGTTCGTTCGTTCGTTTGACTGGAATGCACCAAAAATAAATTCGGCGGCGGGAGTGCCATTTTGGAATCACCCCTTAATGCATTTGTCTCACTCTCCGTCTCTTTCTCTCTCTCTCTGTTCCTCCTCGTCCTCTAGTGTCTCGCTCTTGCCTGCTCTTCGTCTTCTTCCTCTTTTATAACTTCATTCTGTCACATATTTCGTGTATCGTATCATGTTTCTGATTCCACGGCGCCGGATACGCGTCTCTGACTTCGAAAACGGTTGTACCGACTTGTCGATGACGTCGCCATTCATCCTCCGACTACGATTTTAACCTGCTAACAGGGGTGGCAGGGCCCACTTGTCATTTGTAGCCGACTATATCTCCATCGTGTTCTTGTTCCACCCTTTTTCCATTACTTGCGCCTCGCGAACAGATGTTTCCGACTGCAGGCATAGTTCTCGCGAGATTCAGACCATGCCGAGGTAGAAAAATTGATATCCGGTCCCCGATTGTGATTAAATCTGTAATTTGATCATTGGGGAATTAAACGGCCAGGTTCAGTAATTAATTTGTATTGCGGTACCTATTCCAGTAAACTTTATTTTATCGGGATAATTAATTTTATTATTATAATATGTATTGTTTTAAGATTGTCCATAATTGACGCATTTCAATCTGGTGAATTATCTGCGAATTTGCCGAGCAAGTGTAAACGCGTTCCATGAGTCACGTTAAACAGGAACGCGATTTCCATGAACGTGAAAAGTGTAATCAGACGGGGTAGCCGACTTTTTAATCTCCCGAGTCGTTGTGAAACGACTGATAAGCGGAGTCTACACAATCACGGTGTTGCTTCGAGGCAGTTATCATTGTTCAAGTCCTTGAAGACTGACGTAATTTCTTGAAACGAAAGAAATCTCCGAAAAATACGATTTATGATTTCCACTGGTTGTTTAATCTCGCGAAAACGGCAGATTCGAGAAGGATTGTTTCGGACAACAGATGAAACGAATTTGCTACCTGTAGAAGAACACCTGACACGTATTCGTGTCTTGCTGCTACTGCAAATGAGCGGGAATCGGAATTCCTTTCGATTTTCTTTGCAGCAAGTCGAAAGCATTAAGAAGAAACAGATTTGAGAGTTTTTATCAATGACATAAGTACAGGTAGCAATTCTTCAGAAACCATTGCCCCAACTCGTCGGATCATAATGTTCAAGACACAATTCTCTCGCGAGATACGTAGCATAACGATACTCATCGAGCAAAGACAATTTATTTCCGGGAGCAGAATCTCCCTAACTCTCGAATATGGATATTGATTTCACTCTCATGATCACGAAGTGACTTACTCTTAACGAGAGCATCGTAATTGTATCTATCAGCTGGGAAGATTTATTCTCCGACGTAAAATTAAACTGTGCAAACACCGGAGATTAACTTTCAAATGCGATCTCTCGTCGGCAGTATCAACTGGAGTTTTCAATTATTGCTAACATTCCGTTTAATACTGATTGCAGTCTTTAGACGATCCTTTTTTAGACTGTCCTCTGATGAGGACCCCAGCTCAAAGGTAGTAGCTATCAATTACTGTCAGCTCTTCTCAATTATCATTAATTCTCTGCTAACTGTTGGTTGTGCGCGGAGGATCATCATTTATAGGATTTAGCGAAGTGGTAACTGTGGATGCATCTATTCTCAGAAGTAGTATTAGACTGTTGAAGGCAGACTAGAATCTAGTTCTTGAAAGATTATCGAGTACACTCCAATTTGTGTAATTTATCATCAACTCCTGTCAGTTCTTCTCCATTGTTATTAATTTTGCATTTACTGTTCATTCCACACTGGGGATCTAGGATCTAACAAGATAATACCTATGAGTTCTAGGTTTCTGTCACAGAATACTGACTCTGCTCCCAGATCTTCAATTTTAGGACCCCGTTCTAATAGAGGCACCTAGAATGAAACACTACCCTACAATCTAGCCTCTACTTACACCTTCTAAAGAATTTCGCCTCCACTTTCCAGAACAAACTTAAACCGCAGCGTTCCAATCTCGTTCCCTCAAGACTGCAGCTCGACTCCACTTTTCCCTAACTGCGTGCCCCACCTTCATCAGGCTCCTAATCTCGATTCTGGCAAGTAAAACGGTTAACGATGCATCTGTATAGTAGAACTTTCACGCGAATACGTTGCATAACGTTACGCGTGGTTCTACGGATAAGCTTTTATCCTGGAGCGTGGAACCGCTTTGCAGGACTACATCGTCAACCAACTGGTTCGGACCTCGAAGAGCGTCAACATGTCGTCCATCAGTGCTTTATAATACGACAGAGACCGTAACACGTAGAATCCCACCAGTACCATGGGTCTACGTGCGAATAGAACATCGGGCCTAGTCGAGACGATTGCAAGAAAATCGTTGCCGGGTTTTTGTCTCGGGTGAAACGGTACAGTTAAGTAACGATTGGACGTTTTGCGTATGGTTTCTTCGGGGCTGACCTCCACGGGTTTCTTGCTCGCACGGTAGAGCCGCGCCGATGGGGGAATTTGTACGGAAAGCTGAAATTTTTAGTGGGGTCCCAAGCGGATGGGGTTCCGCATGGTCGGTCAGCTTGAACCGTCCACCGGCTGAATACTATCGTGACGTCACTCGCTACGGTCACTGCCTGAATTATTCAGTATTCCTTCGTTTCTACTTCTACACACCAGCCTGGACTCTCTTTGTGCTAATGCTCGTCATCGTGTACATACGGTACCGTTCATAATTGTTCGAATTACAGAACCCTGCTCGCCCGCGAGCGACGAACAATGATGCGCCGATCGCTATTCATTTATTTACTGTTAAACGCCGAGCGATCGCACGAATATACGTTTGCAGTTAGGGATTGCAATCCCGCGCCATTTTCAATCTCGCGAGACTGAGGGTTTAGTTCTTCAATCTAATATATGTAAATTTAATAAAGAAACAAATTTTATTTAATGAAATAGTCATCTTTAATCGTGCATTGGAAACGTCCTCCTCTTTTTGAAGTCTATAAATGTATATACAGGGTGAGTCCGCAGAAACAGAACACCTGAATAACGCGGCTGTTATTGGTGTTAGTCGTACTAAGTCGTTATCGTTTACTAGTGTAACGTCTTAGTACGACAGTAATGGTATTTTTGATTTAAATTTAAATATCTCCTGAACTACTAACTTTTCGACATACATAGGTTAGTACTTTTGTTATAACAAAAGCTGATCTTTTAGCTAAGGAGGCATCATTTTTTAGTGTTCCTTCTATTTCCCGCATTCCTTTCACCGATTGTTTTGAGTCTTTCTTCAAAAATATGTTTGACAACTCCTTCTCTGAATCATGTTTTATGGCAGTGCAATTTGTACAATGATGAGAGACTCTTATTCATTAATAAACTCAGCCATCGATTGATGTATTAAAAAATACCTCATTTCATTAAAAAAATGAAGTTGACCTTCATATGTCCTTTACGCGTCTACCTTCAAAAAAGCTACTAACATCAGATTAATGCTCCCTCGAAATCATGCAAGTTCCATCTGATGCATCTCTTCCTAACACCAATACCAGCCGCGTTACTCAGGTGTTCTGTTTGTGCGGACTCACCCTGTACATCTTGAACAAAACATCGAAATAGTTGATAGTTGATAGTCATTCGCGAAATTTTGATTATGTGCACGGTCCTGCGGGATCCTGCGGGATTGCATTCCCTAGTTTGCAGTTTCTTCACGTAATTAGCCGGAATTATTTGTTCAATGATTGCGCACATACATTATCAGCAGATTAAATATTGACTACGGAATAAGTATCAGCAAATTTGTACAATAAAATTGTTAATGGAGGTTCCGAAACGAAGGATTCCTCCGCGGAACCAAAATGGCGGGCAGGTCTGAACCGCAGTGAGTCATCAAATAATGACATCGTTGAAATAAACAAATTTATTGTCCAACGGACAAGTTGAAAATGTTAAAGGAAAGCGCAAGATGCAGGGGAACAACAACTGGCGGCGGGTATAATTGAGAAATTAATAGAGCGGACGCCTCGAGCGGTGTGGATTCTAAGGCACCTGAATCGGTTACTTCAACGAGTGTGAAGTGGCTGCTAATGAAATCTGTAATACATCATAATTGTGCAAGCGGAGCTCTTTCCAAACGCTGCAGAAACGTAGAAACGGAACAGCATGGGACGAACTGTTCATGCGCGTAGTTATTATTCGCATAATAAATTCATGCTGTTACTGTTCTTACGAAATTATCTCATGTAAATTTCGGTCGTTGAGGAATCTCTAATTCCATAGAGAAATCTTGCTCTTTTCTCACGATTTAATTCGTTGCTGTTACATTAGAGTGTCGATGACTTGGGAAAAGGCAATCCAGATTTATAAAATGGCGAAATCTTTTTTTTTTCAAATATTGAGGTGGGGTGTCGGGAACCTCTCTCCGCCATCAAGTTGTGTAAACGACGAATTGTTATCTAATAATCCGTTCCGCAGTGAAAATTGCGCAACACCTCCTAAATCTCCAAAATTTTCTGTCTCGTTCTAAGGATTTTGTTTTCGGCGTTCTGCGGGTACACGCGTCCGTCGAGAACAGAATTTTGTCCGCGATTCGAACGATGGGCGATAGATTGAACGCGGAGACCGATTCGAACGATGAACGCACGACTCTTTCAACATCTCTCGCGTCCTGGCTTCGTTATCAAGCATGGCCCATCGCCGGATATCTCGCAACTCGTACCGTATTTTTTCCCGCCATTGTATGGAAATGTCAGAAACCTCGTGTTTCTTCGAGGGGTTCTTTATGCCCGTCTTTAAGGACGAGCACCGAAAAGAAAAGGCGAGAGAGAGAAAGAAAAAATGCAAATGCCCAACGGCTGTTGTAAACAGAAAGGAAAAGAGAGGGGGCGAAAGAGAGACAGCAGGCGTCTACTGTTCGAACGATCCGCATTGTCGACACGCACGCTCTTAAATGGACTTCGATTAGTAACTTGTCTAACTGTTCGATGGTTAATTGTTTGTTCGATACCGGCCGCGTGACTAGAATAACTAAAACTGGCGCTCGTTCGATTAAAATTCTTCGCGGAGACGCGATTGTCTGTTCAAGATGGCGACCCAACCGTAATTTTGAGGGTTCGATGGACTGCGCACGCTTATGCTTATTCGCGCACCTGCCATAAGCGGTGACACATCCATTGGTTTCGTTAAAGAAGTTTAAAGTCGCCCTTTTCCCTCGCAATTATTTTTGTATTCAATTATTAGAAAAGCATTGATTCTCTAAATCATCCCCTCCCCCATTTGCGAGTATTCGACTGCTTTTTTTAAATAAAAATGATTCAATCATTGTAAAGAACATTCGCCACCAATTTCAGTTGAATTTTGTAATATTACGGAATTCGAAAATGAAAAGTGAGATTACTCGAGGCCATTGGTAGACGAGAGCAGAGTTGGTTGTACAATATAAATAAGCGTACGCTCTGCTAACGTTGGTTTTGTGTTCACTCCACCGTGTGAGAATCTCCTACGCAAGGTGAAACGTTGTATCAAAGCGTGCGCACACCATCGTGCTTCTTTCTTCCTTTAAAAATAATTATTGCATCCAGGAAAGTTGTACCAGAAACCGGATGCTTTCCGTGCCAACAATAAGCACGCCACTCGAAAAATCTTAATTAACCGAGGCACACGTGTTAGAAGATCGTTTGCACCGCAAACGTTTACGACATCTTGTCGTTTCATCTGTTATAATATTAACGTTGGCACTCAGAGTGACAAAATACGTAGTCAGCTAACCAGAGATGAAACAAAGGGTGGATGATTAATTTCTGTGTTTCTGTTTCAGCAATACCAGTCGTTGATCGACGAGAATCGCAGGCTGCAGGATGCGCTCACGCTAAATCGGACGCCGCACACGCAAGTGATCGACAATATAGTGCTGCAGACGGAGATCGAAACATTGCAATGGCAACTGAAACAGGTTTGTATGTAATCGCGGCTGACGATCGTTTAATGTGTTCGACTCGCACGGGTAAACTGGTAATGCCCTCGACCAGATTACCTTGTTCCGATTATTTAATCCTCGATCGGTCGACACCGAATTATTTTGTCCAGACAACGCTTTGTCGGCCTGTCGTTGCCAAACACACTGCCATATTAAGGGTCTTCGGGGGAATCAAGTACACCAACTATCCCCAATGATCAGTGACTCATCAGAGAACAAATGAACATTATCGAACATTCCCATTTCCAAAAATCGTAGTTCTTGGAGGATAAGAGCAATTCGTCACCGTGCCAAAAAATGAGCATTCCTATTAGGTTGTTGCAAATGGCCGTTTAATATAACTTAAATTAATATCTTTATATTATATCTTTATATTATATTATATTACATAGAATTAATATCTTTAACATAAACTTTAATTTTACAAGTTTTATTCATATTCCATTAATCGAATTTCCATCGACATCAATACATTTCTTCCATCGTGATACAAATGCCTGAATGCCTTTCTGGTAGAAATTTCAATTGCAACAACCTAATATTTTCGAAAAATGTAGTACTCGAAAGTAAAAGTACTCCAGCTTCTGGTATTTTCGCAGAAGACACCGGCGAAGTATCAAAGTTCGATCGCCGACGTTTTATGGCGAAAGTCCCGAAGATGCAAATGCACTTAGCGCATCTGCTGAAAATATTTCTCATCTGTGTTAATTAATTTAACCTCTCCGTGTATGGTAGTTCTGGTTGGGTGACCAGAGGCTCACGGACGCTGATGTGTCCTGACACCTCGAAGGCCTACGATTTTTTTCTTCCAGCTGCAGAACACTTTCACTATCTTCGGCAGAAACTGCTTCTTTAATGTGACTAATACCGAGTGGAATGAGGTCCCGCTTCTACTCTGGTTTGGCCGATCTTGGCCGTGCAGGTCTCGTTCCACTTGAAAATTTCAGTCTGTTTACTTCTTGATCTTCGGAAGGACAAAATCATTTTTCCGATTCTATATTAGTACATACCTCGTATACAATGGGTGTACAAAGTGTTCGTACACTTTTTAAAATAGAATAACTTTTTTATAATTGTACCAAACGACCTAATTTGTTATCATCAATTAGAAGCATTGGCTTACTAAATGATCTGCAAAGAGATTTCTAAAAATTACAATTTACAAGATTGCATGCAAAATTAATAAAAGCATTTCTTTTAATTTTTGTTATTAGGGCTCCTAACGAAAATTTAAAATATATGTTTCGTAGGTCTATATTTGTTACGCACATGCTGAAAATTTGTGGAACGCGTAGTTTCACACGATTTTTGATCAATTTCTACTTAAAATCCACAGAATCGTATATCTTTCGATGCGTGTCGTTTTTGTGCTATTATAGAAAAGTTTTCAAAAAATGCCATTTTTATTATTGCATGTAACCTTGTAAATAATAATTTGTTGGAAAATCTTTTTTGCATATCATTTCATAAACCAATGCTTCCAATTAATTCCATTTTAAAAAGTGTACGAACACTTTGTACTCCCACTGTAAGTATTTAAAAAAATAGTGTATGGTAACATCTAACAATTTTACTCCAAAATTGCAGGTAGACGCGAACAGACAAATGTACCGCTCGCTGATGGAGCAAGTGGTGCGTTTCCTGGACAGAGCCCGTAAAAGCTTGGATATTCTTCACGAGAAGAGTAATCTCAAGGACAAAGGTTCGACCGGACGAGTTCCTCGGAGCAGAAGCGTCCACGCGGTGCACGATGATTCCTCGCCGAATCGTGGCGCCTCTACAACGTCCTCATCTTCGTCATCCTCGGACTCGTCCCGCTTCGCCAGGGCGAAATCCGTCACGCAGATCTCACCCTGCACTACTGGCCACCGAGACTTCACCTGGTCAGTGCTGCGCAGGAACGACCCGGTGCATTGCACGCCACCGCGCAACAAATCCAATGATCTCAATAAATCGCACGACGCAGTGGTCTATAAAAGGCCCAAGCAGCAGGAGATGAACCCTAACGATGTACCACCTCAGAAGCTGTCGCAGGAAGCGTTCAGGTACTTATTCTCAGCTGTTCTTAGCTATCATCCGTGTTACCTCAATAATTTCCAGTCGATAAAACCTCTGGACAATGTTTCCCAAATGTTTACCTTTTGCTCAATTACCATAAAAGTAGCTCGATGATAGAAGACTGTATTAACGCTGTGGCTCTTTGCAGATTAATGAGAACGGTTCAGTCGCTGCTATCCATGAGGGAGCCTGATCTAACGAGGTACACGCCTGTCGATAATACAGAGTCCTCTCCCTCGCCGGTAGATCACGGCCGACACAACAGTCACATCAACGAGGTATCGCTGACCCTGCAGAACAATAGTTTTGTCAACTCGACGACAGTACAGGAGGCGGTCAGTTACGCGCGTCGTCGCAGTTGTGACCACGGGAACGAATCGAGAGGAGTGGAGAGTGATGGTAGAACTTTCATGAAATCGTTGTCTCATGTCGCGGAGACTGAACGGAGCTTACAGAGTCTTCTTCCGGGTGTTAGAATGTCCATCGATGCCACGTCGCTCAATTCGGGAAGCAGCAAAACCACCGAGGAGGAGGATGCTCTTCTAGCTCATAGTTCCATCAATGTTTCACTGCCAGAGAATGTCAATACGTTCATGTTTACACCAACTTCTACGCCAAATAAATCTACCAGGAAGATTGAGAAGAAGGAGAAGGAGAGATATTCCAAGTCTAAGCCAACTGCTAGCGTGAGCAGCGTGGAGGATGAGAGTGGATTCTCTTCTATGAGTTCGTTTCAAGAAATTGGTTTACCCGGTGCTCTGCCAATCTCACCGATCAAGGGTTGCCACACAGAGATCGGTCTCCCTGAAATACCTGTGGACAAGGCTAGGCATCGTAGATGGTCGTCCACACCGGTTGAACTCAAAAGCCTCCTGAAGCAGCACAGACGTAGCTTCGCCACCTCGCAAACCAATACCGAATCTCTGAGCGTTTGGGTTTGAGAGTATGGGTGTAACTTAATTTCTAAATGAAAGCATCTAGTGAATATATCGGATACATTGATATTCAATGAATTTTAAGCGACTGAACGTTGAATGCGATCGAGTACCGGTACAATACAGTTTCCTGTAAATATTGTGTTCAAGATACTGCCTAATTCACCCTGCATTTTGTTTGCTTTTCGCCAAGAGTACTTAGAACAAGGTAATGCGTTTACTCTGTGCTTCGAGTCAACGGGTCTTCTGATGTTTATATTTTGCGAGGAGGCTGACAAACACAATGTAGGATATATAAACTTGTTCAAAGCTTCGTTAGCTAACTAATGTAACGAGTATGCGAGTGTAGCGAATACCTTACGTAAGAATAGCAAAAGAAGTATAATAATTAATGTTAATTAGGTGCAAAATATTTTCTATAATTCCTTTTAAGCATGCATATTATACAAACGATCGACATTCATGAAAAACCAAAAATAATGTTCAATTATACTGTAAGATGTTAAGTATGTTACAAAGCAAATCGTACTTCATACGAGCTGCTTTTGTAAGTTGATATTTGACATAAGAAGAATTGTTAACGAAACACACACGCTTATCCTTCTTTCGTGTCCTTCGATTTTAAATAAACGACTCATTGTAAATGATCACCTTCTAAACGTTGTACATAAAAGAGTGACATATAGTTCATACCTTGGGAAACTTGTAACACAAATCGCAAAATTGCCAGCTTATTTTTCTAATATTAATTACACCGTTTGCGGATTAAATCATTTATATCTTTGGTATACTAATTTTGTTCAAAGAATTCAAACAATTTCTTCGTTCGATCGATTCAATCAAAATATCGATAATACTTTCGAAACAATCGAAATGCGCGATTATCGAAATCATTCGGAAGATCGAAACGCGGGGGATCGTTCGGTACAGTTTATTTATCGAATAGCGTCGAGTGAAAATCATAAAGATCCGTTAAATTTTGAATGTAACTGTCACGTAAACCGTACTTGTGTAATTGTCAACAAAGGAGGCAGAGTGCATTTGGTGAGTCACATCTTTCTAAACTTCCGACCAGAACGAAAGGGCAAATTTCAGCGATGTATGCGTAATCGTCTGAATGCTGTTGAAAAATGTATCGTTTTAATATTTAAACGTGGTATTGCGTTGCTTGTCAACGTACGACACGAGTTCACATCGTTACTTTTGCTATTAGAGATAAAGAAGAATTTGATACAAAAAAGCATGTAAAATGTATTTTCTCAAGAGAAAACAGTGGACTGGTTAAAATTGGCTAGATGCTTGTAATTAAACCTACAACTATACACATGTCCGTGTTAATCAGTGCGTCTAACCGTTAGTCCCCACGACCTTCACCCATCTCCAAGTTATAATTTTCCGTCTCAACGAAAAAATAAAAAACTGTCGACCTAATCTCGTGGCGACTTGACATTAGCAAAGCGTGTACCATCGATCGAACTAAACGAAAACAAACCGGATTTGTCGTTTCCCGATGATCCGGCAATATCGTCGGTAACATAGCTTTTCTATCGACGCACCATAACGAAATCGAGGTTGCGGTTCTGCGACGGACGAAGCCGAAGATTGGCGAGGGTTTCCCGAAATGTCGAAATCTCCGACGAGGAAAGGAAAACTGTCAGCTGGCTTGTAGGATGTTTGCGAACCGACGAACTTTTGCAAGCTGCTGGTAGATGGGGGCGCGGTGGAGGGGATCCGGCGGTATGCGCGCGCATCGCGATAAGGCGAAAGCAAAGACAGCGCTCGTTATCAGTACGGCAGGCGTCGTTCACTTGTCCGCGAGTCGGTCCAGAGGGTAGCCAGGAGATTGCGCCACCAGCCGAGCCACTTTTAGATTGATTTTCAAGAGCACCGTGCACAGGGTAGGCGCTCCGCGTTTATTTTAACGTGGCCAGAGTGTTCGAACGGGCCGCGACCGTCTCGGGTGATAGTTTGAACAGCGTGACGAGGTGAGAGGTTCGGGTGCGGGCGCCTTTTCTCTCTGCCGGTCTGGAAGAACGTCGTTCGATCGTGTCCCACGGGAGGCACAATCGGTTCCCATCGTCGCACGGTGTCTCGCCTGTTATTGCACGATTGTCCGCGTGTGTGCCCCTGTTCCGTCTCTTTCTCTTTCTCTCTCTCTCCGTTTCACTCGCGCGACCTCTCTTTCTGGTGTGGACGTTCGCACCACAGTTTCGCGTGCACGCATACAATAAAAGAGCCGCCCGATACACGCCTCTCACTCTCTCGACCTATCTCTGTCCCTGTCGCGCCCGCGGTGTTACTCCCGTATACGAACGTAGTTGGTGTGCGTGTGTACCTCGGAACGTGCGGCTTCGTGGCGCAGTGCGTGAAATGAGTGACAAGGACCGTTCTTCTCCCATCCTCGTTGAAAACAGCCTCAAGTCGCTACTGGACCAGCCGAGTATATTTCCACTGATCGGTGAGTATCGTGGCGAAGACCCACCACCGGGAAACACGATTCCCGATTCACAAAACGCGGCCCGAGTATCTTTAGAATGCTCTTCTTGACGCGGGCTCAATATACATCCCTCCCTCCCTCCACACACCCCCGGGTCCGCCCCCTCCCAAGCCCCGCGCGCTCAATCGTCTTCTAGACCACGTATTCTTGCTTTATTCTTCGAAATTCGCGCAAATACTACTTCAGCGCTGACTAGCGGCCGTCGAAGGAATACGAAACATGATTTTTTCCCATTTTCTCCCCCCTGCACCCGCTCTCTTTTGAACCCCCCGCGTGCGTGGACTCTCTCGGTGTCATTCGATATTCCCAGTCGGTCACACGACCGTCCCAAGACCGTCGTCGGTGACGTTGGAATTTTCCTTCTAACGTTCGCAGCGACGGCCTTTTTTTGCACGTCGGTGACGTACGCGAGGCGTGCACGCACGCGGACCACGCCGCGGACAGGTCGCGGAAATGTTAGCGAAAGGGCGTTTTGTAAATTGCGTTTTAATATCGAAGCAATTCGAGGGAGGAAAAGAGGAGAACAGAGTGGCCAGCACATTTGTGTTGATTGGTTGCGCCGGCGCTCAGTCCTCTCGGTCCTCTCGATTAACCTCGTTTGGACCCCGTGGTGCACCACGTGACGCGCGACCAAACCTAACCTCACTTTCACTTATACTCAACCTGCATTCGGGTGCTCCGTACCCTCGCCTCGCCTCGGCTCGGCTCGGCTCAATACGGCCGACCAGCCGAGCGGTATACTAACCTTTCCGATTTGACCATGGAATCAGCGCTCTGTTAATGCCATGTGATAGCGAGTTAACACGATCAGTGCGCATGTCGACCATAGGCGACATGGGTGTTTGACGATGCTGTCTGCGATATGACAGGAATTACAGGGGAAATAAGAATGTCTGTCATGTTCTGCTACTCCTTCCCTGATATAACGAGCAGCAGCACGTACTATGAATTAGTTCAGCCCTCCGGGTACGCTGTTTTATGGACGTTCAGCGTGGTGGGGGGTTAGAGTACTGTGGAGGAAAATTAGGATTTTTCCATGAAAATTTAATTGACGATAGAAATCCAATTGTTCATTTCAGTTCTAGTTTCTAAAATAGTCAGTATTATAAAAACTTAGATTCTTAATATACCTATTTTCTTCAATTTTTGGAGTATTCCAACCTCTCGTTTAAATTAATCTAATGTCTCCATTGTTGTAGTTTAGTATCTCCGGGTACGCTGTTTTATGGATGTTCAGCGTGGTGGGGGGTTAGAGTACTGTGGAGGAAAATCAGGATTTTTCCATGAAAATTTAATTGACGATAGAAATCCAATTGTTCATTTCAGTTCTAGTTTCTAAACCTAGTCAGTGTTATAAAAATTTTAATTCTTAATATATCCATTTTCTTCAATTTTTGGAGTGTTCCAATCTCTCGATTAAATTAATCTAATGTCTCCATTGTTGTAATTTATTATCTCGGGGTACGCTGTTTTATGGATGTCAGCGTGGTGGGGGGTTAGAGTACTGTGGAGGAAAAACAGGGTTTTTTCTATGAAAATTTAATCGATGGTAGAAATCCAATTGTTCATTTCAGTTCTAGTTTCTAAAACTAGTCAGTGTTATAAAAACTTCGATTCTTAATATACCTATTTTCTTCAATTTTTGGAGTGTTCCAACCTCTCGATTAAATTAATCTAATGTCTCCATTGTTGTAATTTATTATCTCCGGGTACGCTGTTTTATGGATGTTCAGCGTGGTGGGGGGTTAGAGCACTGTGGAGGAAAAGCAGGGTTTTTTCTATGAAAATTTAATCGATGATAGAAATCCAATTGTTCATTTCAGTTCTAGTTTCTAAAACTAGTCAGTGTTATAAAAATTTTAATTCTTAATATATCCATTTTCTTCAATTTTTGGAGTGTTCCAATCTCTCGATTAAATTAATCTAATGTCTCCATTGTTGTAGTTTATTATCTCCGGGTGCGCTGTTTTATGGATGTTCAGCATGGTGGGGGGTTAGAGTATTGTGGAGGAAAATCAGGATTTTTCCATGAAAATTTAATTGACGATAGAAATCCACTTGTTCATTTCAGTTCTAGTTTCTAAAACTAGTCAATGTTATAAAAATTTTAATTCTTAATATACCTATTTTCTTCAATTTTTGGAGTGTTCCAATCTCTCGTTTAAATTAATCTAATGTCTCCATTGTTGTAATTTATTATCTCCGGGTACGCTGTTTTATGGACGTTCAGCGTGGTGGGGGGTTAGAGTACTGTGGAGGAAAATCAGGGTTTTTTCCATGAAAATTTAATTAACGATAGAAATCCAATTGTTCATTTCTTAATATATCTATTTTCTTCAATTTTTGGAGTATCCCAACCTCTCGATTAAATTAATCTAACGTCTCCATTGTTGTAGTTGGCACTGAGAGCCTCTCGAAGATCTCATTGTTTTATCTAGAAGACGGATCGGGGCGGGAGGGGCGAAAGGGTATTACTATGATTTTGTAGTTATTTGTTTTAGTTCGTAGCTCGTCGATGGTACTTGAAACGATACGTTAGTAGTTTTACGTCAGTCGTTCCCGTAAATTGGAATTACAGGCGTAATAGGCTCGGATAATTGACGCGTAGCCTCGAATAATGGTTGAAAGCACGTTTAACGGCATTTACGAAAAATTGTAAGATCGCACTGTATGGTTGTAGGCTGCGCAAGGGTTACGATTATGTCTTGCAATAATGATCCTTGAGTAACGTGCCCCGCTATATGGGGACACTGGAAATATTTGTTTGGTGATTAATTGCCCCTAGAGAATGCAGTTGGGTTTATAGTAGTATGTACAATTACCATAAATTATTTATAATTTATTAAAATTCGAGGAAGTTTTGGTCAACGATTATGTTCTTTCAGCGATTAATTTAAACACCGCGTCGAGTTAACCATTGCACGGAAGCACTGCCGAACTTTTATCATTATCTCGGTTTTCTAAAATATTTACGTAGCAGGTCGATTGCTGTAGAAAGCTTATTTCCGTCGTATCGAGAAATAATAAATTCGGCTTTATTGTCGAGCTGCATTATCTGCGGAACAAGGTTCGAGTTCACTTCAGGTAATTGTGTGTTCCGCACAATCGTGCCACTCCACACAGACAAAAAAATCACGAAAACGTGGCCAGAATACTTCTTTTTTTCTTGGTCTCTGCTGTTTTATCTCTACCCCTTCGTTTATAACAGGAGAAAATGCGAAACACATTAAACTTGCACAGACCTCCAGAAATCAGACAATTCAGCGCAACTGAATAAGCGATTATGATTATTAGACTGCGGATCTTTATGCGAAATAAAATTTTTATACATCAATTGCAAGCTATAGGAGCTAAGTAAACAATTATTTTACTCATTGATGATTTTTATATGTTAAAAACATAAATATATATGTATATACTCATTTTTGTCATAAATGCATAAAATCCGCAGTCTAGTGATTATTTTTCGCGATCGTAAATTGTTTTTTAGACAAATACTCGATCGAACCTGAGCGCAACGGAATATTGCAATTTTATTTGCGATATTTGAATCTGCTAAATATATTTTATTTTGCACTTATCGGGTAACAAAATTGCTGTTCGCGAATACGACAGCTGTCGATTAGTACAAACTCTGGGGTTCGTGGAGTATTCGGTGCGATTCCGTTTAGCATAAAATTGCACAAAACTCGCCGCAGCGCAAAACGCGAAGGGGAACACGTGGCCGTTGATTCGCCGCATAAAACGGAGTCGAATGAAACATCGGGCCGGTAATTATTTCGATGGTGTTCGGGTAATAAGTCGAAACGTAGAGATGGTAAATTAAGGACAGTTCCCTGACTCAACGTAATGGCTTACTTCCCATTCAACTTTGCAACCAGTTTCATACGGCGTTCGCGACGGAATAGGTTTCATTATAAGGTGACATCGAACGATTAGCGTGCGTCATTTTCCTCGTACAAAAAGTGTTTAAGCCGTTTAACGAGTTGTTTTGCCGGGCGTAATTATGGCCGCGCTCGCCGCCATTTCTTAATTAATTTGTGTACACGAGTATCGCGACGCTGAATCGTTGGATTCGCATTATGCATCGATACTCCTCCATTTACACCGGTCAATTTTAAACAATAAAACGACACTTCGATACGGAGACCAAGAAAAATACTCGTGTTATTTCATTCCATTTCTCTGCGGCAGATTTTTTAATTTTATGCTACATTATGCATTTCGTTTTTACCGTTCCATTTTGCGTTACAAAACGATACTTTACTTCGTGAAGCGAGGAAAATTACTCGCGTTATTTTTATCGCGTTTTCTGGATTATGCATTGATGCTTTCTCGGTGTCCACTGTTTCATTTTATAGAACGATCTTGTTCTTCCTGTTTTTTGAAGTTTTTCTTTAATACTTTCCGGCGAATATTTCAGATTTCGTTCAGCGTGTCGTACTATCTCGGAATACTTCGGAGCGATATTTTATCGAATAAATTAATAGCTTTCGAAGCTCTTCCGTGAAGTCTGTTTTCGAAATCGTATTGGCCGTCATGTGTTTTAAACGAATTATCTCTGTTTATTTTGTAACGATATTATTTTAGCCATAGATATCACGCCTCGTGAATGAGACAGGTTATTAAGATAACTATACAGTAAGTCCAAGTCTGCTATCGTTATCGATATACATATTTTGATACTTGCGCCTACGATTACTTGTCGATCTAGTTCTAACGTCGAATTAACTGCTGTACATTTGAAAAGGATCGTCACATATTTCGATAGTCAAATACGGGGCGTTCAGACACCATTGTACAGGGTGTCCCAAAATTTCTTCAACATCCGGAAATGGAAGGTTCCTGAAATAATTTGAAGCGATATTTTCCTTTGTGAAAATAGTGTACGCAGTTTTGTTTAGGAGTTATTAACGAAAAACCAGGACCAATCACAGTGCGTCTACAGCGGATTGATTCTGGCTCGACCAACGGCAACACCGCGCTAAGTGGGACCTGTCCGCTGTAGCCGCGCTCTGATTGGTCCGTATTTTTCGTTAATAACTTCTAAACAAAGCCGTGGACGACATTTTTGCAAAGAGAAATGTTTCTGCAAATGATCTAAGGAACCCATTTCCGGATGCTGAAGGAACTTTGGGACACCCTGTATTAAAAATTGTCCTTATTCATCAAAAAATTCGTCGCTTAATTCTACAACTATATATAGTCCAGTCAATTAATGCTTAAAAGGGGGGTATAGAGGGAAATGGAAAGAACACAATTTTTGACTTTGGGACTTTGTTTAGACTAGTTAGGAGGTAAACATACTAAAAGTCCCCACTCCTAGGAGGTGAGCCGGGTGCAGGGGGGCACGTGGAAGGTCCCTTTTTTTGGTTTTTCGCTTATATCTCGGAAACTATGCGTCCTAGCGATAAGACCATTCTATACAAAATTAATGCTAACACAATATCCTACAAAATTGTTTCTATTCAGTTTTTCGGTATCTCGCACAGTATTCGAGATATCCGCGTCCATAGTTCACTAATTTTGAGAAAGAAAATGCTTACCTCTTGTTTTTTGTCTTATTTGACTAAATCTTCTTTTTCAAAATTAGTGAACTATGGACGCGGATATCTCGAATACTGTGCGAGATACCGAAAAACTGAATAGAAACAATTTTGTAGGATATTGTGTTAGCATTAATTTTGTATAGAATGGTCTTATCGCTAGGACGCATAGTTTCCGAGATATAAGCGAAAAACCAAAAAAAGGGACCTTCCACGTGCCCCCCTGCACTCCGCTCACCTCCTAGGAGTGGGGACTTTTAGTATGTTTACCTCCTAACTAGTCCAAACAAAGTCCCAAAGTCAAAAATTGTGTTCTTTCCATTTCCTTCTACAAGTTTTCGTTGACTGGACTAATAGCAATTTGATCGAACCGTAACGCCGATAATATCATTATTCTAGATTTCTATAAAAAAACATTTATGATCGATATAAAAGAAATCATGTTTCGTCGCTTGATGATATACAGTGTGTCCAAGAAAAATTATACGAAGCCCTGTACGTTCTACGAAGCTAACAGAAAGTGTTCGAGCCTGTAGAAAAATCCTCCTCTCGGGCCACAGATTCTCTATGAACGATTACAAAGCGTCTCCGGAAAAACGGTCTAGAACGAGCTCATTAAAAGCCGCTATTAGATAAAGTGTCCCCCTAACGACATTACAAACTTCGTCCTATTCAGTTTATCACTGAAGAGAGACTAGTTAACTCGGCTTGGCCAGTTAAAAGGTCAACGAATGATTAAAAATGTGGCGGTGGGTAATTTTCTGGCGAGCCTGCGCTATCGAACGGAGCCGCGTACGATTGCTCTCGTAGTTTAACGGTTGCTCTAAACAAGATTGCTTCTAGGCTCAGCCGCGTATCAGCGATTCGTATCATCGGTCGATAAAATGAGACTTTTCGAATCGTGCACACACTTGACACGTCTTTAAATTTTATCTGGTAATCCGGCAAACCCATAACAGTCGCAATACACTTCGATCCATCGATCCTAAAAGAACATTTATTGGCCGATCAAATAATTAATAGGGTAACTGCACCAGTGAATGAACGTTTAAGAAATTGTTCAAGATATTTTATGTAAAAAAAAATGTGTGAATTAAAGGAATCTCATACATGCCGAATGGCTCCCTATACTTCGTTTGTCAAAATTGAATGAACACAAACAAAATTAAATTATTATTATGTTTTTCATTAAACGTTAAATAAAAAATATAAAAAATACCAGTCAATGAACACTACATTCTAGTAATCGAACAATGACAGTCCAATGAACGAACAAAATTACCGAACAATATTCTCCTATTTATTTGACTCTTTAATCACAATTTTATCGCTAGTACACCGTGGGGGTTCAAATTTGTTGAAATATACAAAAGCGTTCATTTACTAGTGCAGTTATCCTACTTCTCAAACCACAAGTGCACACACGCCACAGCAGGCGCAACAAATGCTTCGCTAGATTCCACGGAGTCGTTAAAAAATTCCAAAATACAGTGTGTCAGGTGATCCGAAGAATATTTAAACATTCTGGAACAGTCTTCCAAGCGGTGAAATTAAACAAGCCGCGCGAACCTCGGTTGGCGTCGAGTCATAGGGTCGGGTTTATACGACACCGGCAAAAACCGTGTTCATTTTCTTCGCGGCAGTTTCGAATGAATTAGCATAAATGTCGGCGAATTAATTATCGAGGTACAGGTCCGCCGGGGTACAAGTTCCGCCGGTCGGGCCGCTAGAAATTAGTAAATAAATGCGTCTCGGGTTAGAAAGAAGTATTCGGTTTCTTCGTTCCTCGGCTTTCGAAGTTGCCCGGGGTAATTAATGGTCCCGGTGCCGTCTGTCAAGGCGACTGTAGGGTCAACCTTTTCCGTAGGAGGAGGTTCTAAACTCGTGTTTCGACGGGTACGCCTGGTAAACCTGTTTAAAAACATCGGACGCCTGAGTATGAAGTCCTGTGCGCGCGACACCTTTGCCTTTTCTTGTTCTTGCGAGCAAGAACCAGCCTAAGACCGCGCGTCTACTTACTTAATGATCCACGTGGCACGTAAGGGGTTAATTTGAGCGACGCGCGGTCTCTTTTCCCGAGGACTGATTGACGGCCGTGTTCTCTTGACTGGTTTCGGGCCCCCTTACCGTTGGTCCTCTCTTTTTGCTTGGCAGGAATAGTCGCTCGAACGCCTACGCTCGAGAACCTCCGCGGAGATTGAAAAAAATGGGACTCGAGATACGGTACAGCGGGGTTCGAAATAATTAGTTTGAAAGGCCCTTTGTCCGGTAAACGGGCGTTCGAGTGATCTCCAAACAGACAGTTCCACGGGGTTCCTTTCCTCACTCTGAAAAAGGTCCGCTAACTAGTCCAGTCAACGAAAACTTGTAGAAGGAAATGGAAAGAACACAATTTTTGACTTTGGGACTTTGTTTGGACTAGTTAGGAGGTAAAACATACTAAAAGTCCCCACTCCTAGGAGGTGAGCGGAGTGCAGGGGGGCACGTGGAAGGTCCCTTTTTTTGGTTTTTCGCTTATATCTCGGAAACTATGCGTCCTAGCGATAAGACCATTCTATACAAAATTAATGCTAACACAATATCCTGCAAGATTGTTTCTATTGAGTTTTTCGGTATCTCGCACAGTATTCGAGATATCCGCGACCATAGTTCACTAATTTTGGAAAAGAAGATTTAGTCAAATAAGACAAAAAACAAGAGGCAAGCATTTTCTTTCTCAAAATTAGTGAACTATGGGCGCGGATATCTCGAATACTGTGCGAGATACCGAAAAACTGAATAGAAACAATTTTGTAGGATATTGTGTTAGCATTAATTTTGTATAGAATGGTCTTATCGCTAGGACGCATAGTTGCCGAGATATAAGCGAAAAACCAAAAAAAGGGACCTTCCACGTGCCACCCTGCACCCGGCTCATCTCCTAGGAGTGGGGACTTTTAGTATGTTTACCTCCTAACTAGTCTAAACAAAGTCCCAAAGTCAAAAATTGTGTTCTTTCCATTTCCCTCTATACCCCCCTTTTAAGCATTAATTGACTGGACTATAACGTATTTCGGTAGTTATCATCGAGAGACCTGGAGCGGGTCGATTTCTTCTCCAAGAAAAGGTCAAGTGACTGATGTTTAATTCGAGCTACCCGGTTCTGTCGGGTCTCGGCTCTCCTATTCGAACCAACCTAACCGCTAACCGGTGTTTTCAACGAGTTGACATTTAAGTTATCTATCTCACCATCTGAGATATATCTGTTTTTTCCGAGGTACGAGAAACACGCAGCGCGTTATCAGTGCTAGGGGATGTTGATTGGGTTTGTCAGCCGTTAATCAACTCGCTTTCTATCTTGAAACGGGAGGAGAACTGTTTGAACCATTTTTTTTCGGGAAATTTCTGTCTTGAAGAAGAAGATTCTGAAAGATTTAGGATCTGTCTCGGTTTCCAGAGATTTATATCTCTGCTGCGATGATGTGGTCAATAAACGATATCCTCTGGACGTAGTTCCTTGTTTAGGCTGTTTTAGAGATTCTCGAGGTATGTGACAGATTGTAACCTGTCCTTATTATCTGGCTGCCATCATTCTCTCTTTCCTAAATGTCAGTTCAAGAGAACCTGCTGCTTATTAGAAATGATTAAGCCGGACTAGACTTTTAGGAAACGGATTTCTCTTTCGACCTGTTTTACTTCTTCAATCGCAGACTCGTCGACGGGTATGGTCGTTGGTAATTAGTATTGAGTTGCCTAACTGGGCGTGTCTCCTCCAAAAAAGTCGTTTTCTTTCTCAAGAAAAGCGATTCGGTTCGCGCTATTTCCTTCTTGTGTGAGCTGATGATTGATTAGGGTGGTGCTTCCATTGGTCGAATTGAGTTGTATACGTTTTTCAAATTCTTCTACAAATTCTGTAACGTCTAGATCCAATTATAGTTGAAAGCAACCATTTTCTGTGTATAATTAGCGTTGATTGGTTGTCGTCGAATCTTTTGTCAGAAAAGACCCGGTTTGAGCTATCCTAAACTCGATTCTACTTTGCGACCTTGGACCACAATTAAATAAATATCCTTATCATAATAAGATTATAGAGCAGAAATCATATATTGACACTTTCAATTTTTTAAATTTTGCAACAATTTTGAGTTTCATCTGCTCAATTTTTTATAAATGCATAAACATCTGCAGTCTCAACCGAGGTAAATGTAAATTACGTAAAAATAGTAGTACTTCCTTAAAATATAAATGTGATCGATTTATATTCAACAAACATTCTGTAACCTGTATAATACAATAGCGTTTACTTACTAGTGTAACGACTTAGTACGACAGTAATGGTATTTTAATTGGAATATATCTCCTGAACTACTAACTTTTCGACATACATAGGCTAGTACATTTTTACAACGAATGTCCAGCTGCATCGGTTGATGTATTAAAAAATATCTCATTCCATTAAAAAAAAATGGAGGTGACCTTCAAAAGTCCGAAGTACCTGCACCTGCAAGAAAACTATTATCGCCAGCGATTTTATTTCAGCAACCATTCCCGTGAAACTTATAGTTCCGAAGATATCTGAGGTGCTAATAGTTATTGCCCCACCCTGTATATGGTCTAAGTTTGCGACCCACGAAATCCAACATGGCCACCGTACAGCAGGGCATCAGGAGGCTCGGATCTTATGGTGTGTTGAGGATGATCGATTTCCGAAGGAGTGTCACTCGAGCGGTCTTCAACTTGAGCCGCGGTCCACGGTCTCTTTTTTTCCTCTGAGGCCTAGAGGACGTTTCAGTGCGGCGAGGCCGGTCGCCTCTGGCCTGGCGTTGGCCTCCAACCGAGTGCCGCTCTTCTGGCAGCTGGCCAAAGCTTATGCCAGGTTTCAACATACCGGTCAACATGGATATTTTCGGGTTTGCGGCGAAACGACAAGCCCTGCCTTCTCTTTCCTCGCTTCTGACCTCGCAGCGCGACCCAAACGCCATGCCCACCGTCCGATCGCCGATCCCGATCGTTGGATCCCGATTCCGATTTCGATCCCGATTTCGAACGGCCTCGACACGCGTTGCCAGCCACGCCGGTCTCCTAGGGACACATTTTCTCGCAGGCCAGCCACCATTTTATCGATTAGAGTGCCCCTCGCCAATCGCTACCTTCGTCTCCGCGCCACACAGTGGTCCGGATTGAGAAATTCAGTGCCATTTTGTGGAAAAATGAACTTTCTCATAGCGACATGTACAGAGTTTGTATTGCTTCCTAAATATCCATCCACTTCGAAAATAAAGAAATGAATAAAGTATAATAAAAATTGTAATCGTAACGAGAAAATTGTTTGTTTCGCAAAAGAACGATCCTTCATCTGGATGCCTTGACTCACCTGTTTAATATTTTTTCTCTGTTCTTCTTTTAAAATGAAGACTTCCTTTACGATAAGAATTTGCACTGATAATTAAAAATTGATTTAAATAATGTATTAAAAAAATAATGCACAGTGATGGCACGGAAATCGTCAAAATTCCTCGTTTTTAATAAGGAATGTCTTTTGAGTTTCAAATTGCATCGCATGAATACAAATTGTAGTATGTCCAGTACACTTTTCTCTATATAGTCTTGCACGATTTACTACCAACATCGTCCATCCACGCAAGTTATTAATGTTTAAAGTGTATCATAGGTTTAAGTAAACCACCCAATAAAGTAAGTAAAATGTTAATAAAAATAATTAAACAAACACTAAACATATTAAATTATTTATCCTTAACAAGTGATTAATTTTTCATACTTTTCAGTAAACGTTTCCTCCCTGTATCTTTTACACAAGTTATGAAGAAATGTCACAGAATTTCTTGATCCGAACCGCTAAAAAAAATTTTAATTATTATAAATTATTAGAAAAAATAGTTTGTAAACTTATATTTAAACAATCTTATTTTTAATAAAAAATATCAATGAAAATTAATTAAAAAATATCGTTTAACAAATGCAAACAATATTTAATTACCTATAGTTAAAAATGACTATTTTTTAAATACTTTTAGTGAAAATTTCATTGTTATATCTCTAAGTTAGAACAAAATGTCACTGAATTTTTCCATCCGGACCACTGTGCGTCGCCACCAGTCTCTCCCTAAGGATTTTCACGTTCGATCACTCAAAAATCGATTTCTCTTTGGATCTTCGTTTCGAAAATTATTGCCAGAGTACATCTACACAGTTTTCTAAAAAAATCTTTCTTTTAAAAATATTTCAGAATACGTAACAGTTAAAACTTTTTTAAATAGTTTTTGTATTTGCGATTTGAGCTATATAACAATATTTTGCCAGAAAGCGGTTACGTCTTATCGGTTTCGTTTTGCAAGAAGCAGTCCGCGGTTATCTGCTGGGCGATACCGTTAATTAGCGAGACCTGATTTCCGAGATCGCACTTAATCTCGTAAGTCACGCATCGATCATTATCGACGATTTAGCTTTGTGTCGGACATCATCTTCGAAGTTGAAAGAAATCGTCTTAATTAACACTAGACTTCGAATTAGGAGAATCTAATTTTCCACGCGATTGTAAGAATCTCGACCGGTACACGCACATTTTACGTTTTCATATTAGAAACACATTACGCATTAAATCGCAAAAGAATATTACTCGTTGTCGAAGCCATTTTCACCACGAAGGAGGCTCTTTAATTAATCCTGGACAATCGGTGGGATTATCCATATAGGGGTCAGAACCGGAAGCGTCTAACATCTGGCGAGAGGAAGCAGAGG
Source organism: Lasioglossum villosulum (assembly GCA_963971365.1). NCBI lineage: Eukaryota > Metazoa > Arthropoda > Insecta > Hymenoptera > Halictidae > Lasioglossum > Lasioglossum villosulum. Next base: position 21,911,304 of record OZ020503.1, on the reverse strand, counting down.
ATATTTCGATATCCGATCTTAAAAGCTTGGCACAGTGTCATTTACATCCACTCCATTTTTACTACCACCTCACCTGGTCGTCTTTTCGACGAGATTGGCTCGCGAGCGATGAATATTCAGCGTAACATCAAATATTACTGAAACGTCGATCATCTGCGAAGACCCTCAGGATCGTCGAAATTATTCATCCAGCTTACAAGACATAATTTTTAAAAAAATTCAATTTTTTCGACCTCTGATTTCTGAGATATCTCAAAAAATATGGTTTTGACCTCCAACTTTGAGAGTGCTGTTTTCATCCCTTCAAAGTAGATGGTTGCCGATAAAAAAAGCACGTGTCAAATATTTTTCGAACAACTATATCTCGCATAAGTTTCATCAAAATCGGCTTGTACCAACCGAATATGTTCTCTTGTTAGCACAAGATTATCAATCCACGAAAATGCCGATTACTTTATAAGACCAATAACTGAAAAGAAACACATAGATCGTCGATTTTCACACAGGAAATAAATATTTCACAATCTCGTTTGTTCTCCTCAGACCTGTTACTTGCGAAATAAGAAGTAAAGAAAAGTGGAGTATAACGTCCAATTCAACGAATTCGATGTTCCTGTAAAATTACGTTACTAAAAAAAACTTGATGGAAGCTTTGTAACTTTTTTCGGCAGCCTTTTCTTCGAAATTCGAGTTGCCGAGGTGGAACTGTTTTTCGGGGAACGATACAAATTGATCGATGACTCAGTTCCGTCGATCACGGCCCGATAAGATCGATAAAACAGGAGGTAGGCCCGTGTGCCGATCGAAATCCGCCCGCTATCGCCGCGTAATCTCGACTGTTGGTGGCTCCTCGACACTCGCCTCATTTTGGTAGCGATTCTCCCTCTCTCGGCCGGGTCACTGAATGAATCTCTTCTGAATGACTCGAAGTCGACGCGGACCATCGGAACCAGGCCCTCGTGAATCGCTCGGAGCAGCCAGATTCGTTCGAAGTTGAACGAACCAGGCCATCACCGACTCTGAACGGTTTCGGTGACAGTCGAGAAAGTTTTCAGCGAGCACACAGCGCAAGAATGTCCATTCGATTGCCACATTTTGGCTCGCTGGTTCTCTATCTTGCAATTCCATTTTATTAGGTTGTCCGAAATTCCGTCTCTTCAAGGAAAAATGAAAGACATTTCTCACTGTGTTCAGAAAGTTTTATTCGGCGATATAATGACTATTTTGTTTCACAATCCTTCGCCATCTTGCTGTCAATTTTATACGATTTTTGACGTCTCCGTTTACCGTGCTAATAGATGAAAATACGTTGAAGCTGACCGAACGAATTTGTGTTCAATATATGTACCTGTCCTACGATATAGTCGTCATAATTTCAGCAATTCTAGAATAAATAATCTGGAACCGGTTTTGGAGGTCTAAACGACTCCAGTAGCAAACTATAATACTTGGAACAGAGAGAAGAGGCTCACCCGTGCCGTGTTGTCCTCTCCGATTCGTTAGCGTCTTCCCGAGGTGTAATAACTAGCGCGTTAGTCTGAGTCGAGTCTTATCTGGTCATAACTCGCTCGCTCATTATTACGAGAGCTTAAATAATTTACGGTCCCGAGCGAAGGGGACCACGTGGACGTTTCTGCTTCCGTCTATTTACGATCCCGTAAAATGGACGCCGCCGATAAGATAGCGACTGTGATTTAGAGTTCGCTTCTGATTAGAAATGGAAACGAGCAACCGCGAGCTGTGCCTCGATCGCCGATGATGGAAAAGCTTGTCTCGATCGGTCGACCTACGATTACCGATAATAGGTTCTTAGCTCAATTTTCGGCTCGGTCCGTTTGACAGATGTTGTGCACGGTCTGTTGATACCGTCACAGTCTCCAACCCTAGGAGATAATCATCAGTCAATGAAAGCGAATCTGCGTTACACAATCTCTCACATAATCTGTCTATGAGTGTACTCAAATACACAAGAATATACAAGAACATACAAGAACATACAAGAACATACAAGAATATACAGAAACATACAAGAATATACAAGAACATACATGCGTATACAAGAATAAACAAGAATATACAACAATGTACAAGAATATACAACAATATACAAGAATATACAAGAACATGCATGCATGTACAAGAATAAACAAGAATATGCAAGGATACACAAGAATATACAAGAACATACAAGAATATACAAGAACATACATGCGTATACAAGAATAAACAAGAATACACAACAATGTACAAGAATATACAAGAACATACAAGAATATACAAGAACATACATGCGTATACAAGAATAAACAAGAATACACAACAATGTACAAGAATATACAAGAATATACAAGAATATACAAAAACATGCATGCATATACAAGAATAAACAAGAATATGCAAGGATACACAAGAATATACAAGAACATACAAGAATATACAAGAACATACATGCGTATACAAGAATAAACCAGAATACACAACAATGTACAAGAATATACAAGAATATACAAGAATATACAAGAACATTCATGCATATACAAGAATAAACAAGAATATGCAAGGATATACAAGAACATTCATGCATATACAAGAATAAACAAGAATAAACAAGAATATGCAAGAATATACAAGAATATGCCAGAACATACATGCATATACAAGAAAAAACAAGAATAAACAAGAATATGCAAAAATATACACGAATATACAAGAACATGCATGCATATACAAGAATAAACAAGAATATGCAAGGATATACAAGAAAATTCATGCATATACAAGAATAAACAAGAATAAACAAGAATATGCAAGAATATACAAGAATATGCCAGAACATACATGCATATACAAGAAAAAACAAGAATAAACAAGAATATGCAAAAATATACACGAATATACAAGAACATGCATGCATATACAAGAATAAACAAGAATATGCAAGGATATACAAGGACATTCATGCATATACAAGAATAAACAAGAATAAACAAGAATATGCAAGAATATACAAGAATATGCAAGAACATACATGCATATACAAGAAAAAACAAGAATAAACAAGAATATGCAAAAATATACACGAATATACAAGAACATGCATGCATATACAAGAATAAACAAGAATATGCAAGAATATACAAGAATATACAACACTATACACCAATATACAAGAATATACAAGAATATACAACAATATTTACGAGTGTACTCGAATATTCAAGAATATACCAATAATATACATGCACATACAAGCATATACCAGAATATACAAGAATATACAAGAACATACAACGCAGGATTGGGAAGATGAAAAGGCTACTTGGATCAATTCTGGAACCGAGTGCCGCGGGAGTGAACGCAGCGAAAGCGACTCAGCTCCTTACTTGTTAGACGAGTAATCGTCGCGAACTGTTTGCAGTCCTGCGATTCGTCAGCGTTTCTTGTTTCTGTGCCCGTTTTTTCCGCGGCTGTTTGCATGTCACAGTTTAAACAGACAGTCAGGCTAATGTAATTGGACGAATCGTACAAGTGTGCGGAGACACGAAGCCTTTACACACCGCGCCTCGAAATATGGCTTCCGCGTCAAGGTTGTTCGCGGCCGCGACAAGAAAATCGCGAGGATCGAACCCGCGTTTTCGATCCCTCCCTTAATCCCCTCTCAACAGTTTGTCGACACCGTTCTTGGCAAACCAGCGTGCAAAAATCGCGAACTTCGAACTCAATTTGTTTACGCTTCTTAGATACGCCACTCCACCGAAGGAGAAATCAAAGTTCGATATTCACTCTTTAACTGGAAGTCGTAGACATCGTACAAATAATAATGGCGCCGACTGCAATCCAGCAGATCCGGAAGATCATCCATCAACGAGGCGTCTAATTGGTTTTAGCCATCTGTCCCACATTTTCTCAATTTAGCTCGCCTCCTGCTGTCTAATTGTCGCAATGGTAAAAAATTGATGTAGCACTGGGAGAATTAGTTCAATGTCTCCACTGACGAATTCACGTATTCTCAAATCCGTGGACAACGATCCTAATAACGTTAAAAACATTGAAAAATTGTTTAAAGCTCAATCGGTGTCAGACGTGCATTCAAAATTGGACACGGTAATTGCTGCCGTTTGATTGCGATTACCGATACGAACCAGTGGCTTGCACTCGATGTTTATGGTTTCCTGCCGCATAAATGGCTGTGCACAGTACGGTGACTCGAACCGGGAAGAAAGACGTCCAGGGAAATTTCGGGGGTGCGGTATGCGTGCACGTTTTCTCGGCGACCGGGAATAATATTCGATTTGGACGGTCGCCAAGCGGTGGAAAAGCAGATTTCGGCTAAGTGCATCGGTGCGCTGTTTCACCTGCATTTCGGTTTACCATGCGAGATACGCGCGCGGCACGTGATGCACGGCTCCGGGTGCGCATCACGTGAGCGTGCGTAACAACGAACGTCCGAATATTTCGGTTTCGCCGCTATTCGCGGAGATAACGCAGCGCGCGCGTTCGCGAGAACCACGTGCCCGTCCTCTATTTTCGACCGCATCTATCCGCGTGATGCACTCGTCGAACCTGCGCATCCTTTACTCCCGATAATCCAACGTGACCCGATCCTTTGCCTCCCCTGGTTCGCTTATTCGACTCGAACCTATTCAAACGTTTGTGCTTCGGCTGCCAACCTGGGGAACGCGAACATTTATTCCGAAACTTCTTTTGACGTACTAACAGCGCGATTTCTTAATATTCTACAACCTCCTGGAATGATTCAAAGTGTTTTTTATACTTGTAGCATAACTTGCGAAAGATGTACAGTATTATATCGATATACAGTGACTCCCATTAATATTCGGACGCTCTAACAAAACGATAACTGGTTAAACATTGAACTACACGACTTGAATTTTTTGGGGAAGCTAGAGCAAATAGTTTGCTACAGAATGTGGAAAAACATTTTTTCAAAAATTGCAATTGATCGGAGTTGTAGAAAAAATACTGAAACTTGCATTTTACAACTTTTTAACGAGTTCGGTTGTCCTCTACGTTCTGCAAAACTCAAAGAATAGTATCCCTGGCGGATAAATGACGCTGCGCCGACCCGTGTCGAGTACTTATATCGATAAAATACTGTGTTTGATTAATTTTTTGTGGACCCAGCTGTACCAAAATATTTACTGGTAAATGTAACTGGTTGGTAAATGTTATACTGAAAATAGAAACATCGTCAGACAAACTCGGATATTTATCATAAAAATGTGCATAAACTTTGTCGAATGGTTTTCGGCATACATAATCTGGCGTTGTTAATGATAAACCGTCCTATCCTTTTTCAATTGTCTTTTCAAAGTGCATAGAATTATCATAATGCCCCATATTCGTCGTACCGACTGCATAAAATATAAATTCTCTGGCAACGTCGCCACGTAAATTTCGAAAAAATAAGAAACAGTTGAGAAAATCTATTTCGAATAAATCAATTATGTCGCTAAACCGAATGTAATTCGATCGATTACTTTGTCGAGTTCTTCGTAAGATTATTTTCGCTTCGTGTAATTTTCTTTATGGCGTTTTTATGGGTGATCGTTTGGCAGTGCATCGGGCGCCAGGAATGAAACGATCATGCGGATACGACCATGCGTTTCGTGCACTTTGAGCGCGGATGCAAGAGTCGCAATCGCGTCCTTGTGTATTTCATCAGTGACATGGGCTTAAGGTTGATTCCCACTATCCTTTACGCGGAGAAGTATTTACTGAAATATTTTTTAACGAACGGGCAAACAGATGTTTCTGCAAACAGTAATTTTCATACACCAATTTGTACAAACCGATGACAAGTTTGCGCTCTCTGCGTCAAGTCCAAAAAACGAATTCTCGCGGAGTATTTGCCAAACTTACAAATCTTTGAACGTAGGGGAGCTTCAGGTAATCTTCAATGGATCCGCGTAATCCACATATTAATAATTTTGCGAACAAAATCAAAATAAAATTCATTCATCGAATCATTTAAATGCGAATCTCTACTTCTACTAATTGTATCTTTCATTTGACCCATTTTTCCAAAATGCGATATGAATTTCAGAGACATTGGACACTAAGAAAATCAAAGATAAAATACAGTCGGTTTACATATGGAGCATCAATATAAATGAATTTCGCGAAACATCTGCACGTGAAACGAGAAGTTCGGTAGTAATTTTGAAGAACGAGTTCGCAAGGATGGAGCAGGAACGGAAAAAAACGATTCGCCAATCGGTCGAGTATTTTTAGGATCGATCACGTTAACAGATGATGGTCGATGTGCACGGACCTTTAATCTATCAACTCTCGCACGGTCGTAAATCACGCTTCGGCTCACAATACTGTGCTAACGTAGCGTTACCTGTTCCACAGCCTTTCCTAACCGGCTGTGTTTTATCCCGAGCAATTATACGGCCGACAATTTCATTCGCGGATAGAATGATCGTTCCTTATTCGAGTGTCGCTGGTAACCGCGATTATGGAAAACGCTATGGCTCAATCGCGCGAGAGCGATGCAATTGCGTGCAGAAATTGTCTCGGCGAATGAAAACCAATTCGCAGACAAAATCTTCTTCGTAAAATCAGGCGGCCGATAAATACAATCCCATCGAAATTACACGAGTAAAAAATCAGCTGTTAAATATTCAACTCCTTTAATTAGGGATTGCAATACTGGCACACCGATATACCGAATGTATTTCGTGCTCTTTTGTAATTTTGCGAAACCGGTATTTGTTAAGGTAAAAAACCGATATTTTCGGTATTAGCTATAAATAATAAATTTTTTTTTAGCATCTACTCCTATTTGAAATTTACAGTAGTATTTGCATTTTATTTGTATTTTAGTATTTACACGAAAGAGCATTTTCAACTGCAGGTACTTTATGCAGAAAAATACGTTCCAGGTTTAATGGCAGTCCAATAGATACATTAGGTTTTTTTACAATCACATTTCAAAAATATGCAGTTAATTTAGTTAATGTTTTTCTCTATTAATAGATATTAATGATATTTTACTCTTAGTGATATTTACTCTTTGCATCTATGTATATTATCTCTCTGCTCTTAGTTATTACTATCTTCTTAATAATAATACTTTGTTTTTTATTTATTGTATTATAATACTGTAATGGTTTGTCTTTAATATTATATTTTCTGTTTCTAATGTTAAAAATAATTATTTTGCTGCTCTTATTAATAAAATTTGATTATAACATTTGTTCCTTCATTTTATAGTTTATTATTTTTTGTATAAAACTGATAAATATGGTAAAGAAACAACTGCGTGTTTTTGTACCTTTTCGAACATTTCTAATACTGGTATTGTATTTTTGGATCGGTATTGCAAGCCATAACGTTTCACGCTAAAAAATTCTGTGCAGGTTTGTCATACAGGCACAGTTTGCATTTGAATGATCGAATAGCAATGAAGCATCCTTAAAGAGGAACGAGCGATTATGTTCGCGGAAGGGTTCAGGATGAAAAAGTGCGATCTTTCGACGTACACACACCACATTGTACACAATATTTGGCAGTGGTCCATCGAGATTGTGTCTGCCGCGAAATATTTCGCAGGAATTTCGTGTAAATTTTGTCTGTTCGATGTGTGCGCGAGACTGTTTCTAACTGGCCACAATGTGCCCGCTCGAGCAGCAGCTAGGTGAAATAGTCACGCGTTACAACTACACGTGTGCGTGTACGGACGCATCATTAGCAAGACTATCATTAGCCAACAAGGCCGTGAGCAGCAGGGCCGTCATCGTCGACGGACGGCCACGAGTTCTGCGAGCGGACGTCTCTCTGTTGCGAATTTGTTTCGCGGCTCGAAAAATCCAATAAAACACAGTTAATCGAATATACCAATATAGTGCACGGTTACTTTTTAATCATTGAAAAGACTAAAGCGATTGTACACGTAAAACTTCCATAAATTCACAATATATTCGTATAAAAAGAAAGAACAAAATTAGTATACACGAGAAATTCAATAAATGATCCGGAAAATGAGTGTCGTGTACAGCGCGTTCAAGAATTTTCTCCGGATCCTCCACAGCGTGATCAGTCTGCAATAAAAAGTGAAGATTTTAACAGCTCGTTCGATGAGGAAACTCGGGAGTTCTTCGCAATCTGACAATAAGAGGAAAAGTAAAAGGTGCGTTCGCATCCGTAATAGCCAGTCGATGACTGGGAAAGTGCCGTGCCGGCGTCATGTGTGCGTAAGAGGAAAATTGGTTGCGAATGGAACGAGTGGAACAGGAAAATGGATCTAAACGGTTTGGAGAGCCTGGTGGTTCAAGAAGAGAGGACTCTCAAGAAGAGAGAGCGAGTGTTTTACCAGCCGGTGTCTCTTCGGTGTATTCTTGCGTCAATCTTTGCACTGTGTCTCGTCGGGATTGATCGCGTGGCTGTATCTTGGGGAGGATCATTCTTCTTGCTTGTCCTCGGACACGCCGGAAATGCTGGAACCACCGCTCTGCTGGCTCTCATTTCTCAAGAGGCTGTTGCTTCTCTTTGGTTGTTTGGCCACTGTATTCACGTCCAGCGTGTCGATGTCCTGCGGCACGTCCGCCCTCCTTCTTCGCCTGCTACGTCTTCGACGGGAACCCCCCCTTCTTCTGCCTGATCGGCGACGCCTAGATCTGCGACCCCTCCTCTTGCTAGATCTTCGTCTTCGCGAACTCCTCCTCCTCCTCCTTCTGCCTCTGTGGCGGTGGCACGGGTTTTCCACGCCGTTGTCCGCTACCGACAGCGGGTGCCTTTCGAGGAAGTCTAGGTTGTAGGTGTAGCATCCCCTAAAAGCGGGACAAATTTATCGTTAATTATTATAAAATAGATGCAGCATCCCCTAAAAGAGGGACGAATTTATCTTTAATTATTAGGAAACAGATGCAGCATCCCCTAAAAGTGGGACAAATTTTTCTTTAATTATCATCAACTGGTTCTTGAAGAAATCTAGGTTGCGGGTGTAGCATCCTCTAAAAGAGAAACAAATTTATCGTTAATTATTGTAACATAGATGTAGCATTCCCTAAAATCGGGACAACTTTATCTTTAATTATTGGCATCCCCTAAAAGCGGGACAAATTTATCGTTAATTATTATAAAATAGATGCAGCATCCCCTAAAAGAGGGACGAATTTATCTTTAATTATTAGGAAACAGATGCAGCATCCCCTAAAAGTGGGACAAATTTTTCTTTAATTATCATCAACTGGTTCTTGAAGAAATCTAGGTTGCGGGTGTAGCATCCTCTAAAAGAGAAACACATTTATCGTTAATTATTGTAACATAGATGTAGCATTCTCTAAAATCGGGACAACTTTATCTTTAATTATTGGCATCCCCTAAAAGCGGGACAATTTTATCGTTAATTATTATAAAATAGATGCAGCATCCCCTAAAAGAGGGACGAATTTATCTTTAATTATTAGGAAACAGATGCAGCATCCCCTAAAAGCGGGACAAATTTTTCTTAAATTATCATCAACTGGTTCTTGAAGAAATCTAGGTTGCGGGTGTAGCATCCTCTAAAAGAGAAACAAATTTATCGTTAATTATTGTAACATAGATGTAGCATTCCCTAAAATCGGGACAACTTTATCTTTAATTTTTGGCATCCCCTAAAATCTTTCTTAAATTATCATCAAGTGGGTCTTGAAGAAATCTAGATTGCGGGTGTAGCATTTCCTAAAAACGGAACAAATTTATTATTAATTATTGTAAAATAGATGCAGCATCCCTTAAAATCGGGGCAACTTTATCTTTAATTACTATAAAATAGATGTAGCATTCCCTAAAAGCGGGACAACTTTATCGTTAATTATTTTAAAATAGATGTAGCATCCCCCAAAAGTGGGACAAAGTTATCTTGAATTATCATCAAGTAGGTGTAGCATCCCCTGAAAACGGGACAAATTTTTCTTAAATTATCATCAAGTGGTTCTTGGAGAAATCTAGGTTGCGGTAGTGGCGTCCCCTAAAAGCAGGACAACTTTATCTTTAATTACTATAAAATAGATGTAGCATCCCCTAATTGCGGAATTTTATTTTAAATCATCATCCAGTGGCTCTAGAAGATATCCAGGTTGTAGGCGTATCACCCCTAGGGAGGACGATCATAAATGAGGGAAATTCAATCATGCTTTTATACATTGTACCAAAAATGTTGTACCTCCTCGAAAGTGGTGATGTCCGAGGTCGTTCGAAGTAAACTTACCCCTTCAATTTTTGCAAAATTCCATAAGCAACGCCTCGCTTCAAGGCGACCTGAACTTGTCGCCTAATCTCCGTGCTCGGCAGATCATATTCCTGGGAGATGTAGCTGCTGATTTCTCGAGGAGTCGATCCTTGAACAGCCTGTAGCCTTCGTATAGCCTCAACTACTTGGGACTCGATTTTTTGAGGTTTTCTCGCGGCCATCGCCCACTTTCACGGTGAATCATATATGAAACGAAACTGTTAACGCAGAACAAGGTCTTAATTACTCCGACGCTAAATAAAAATGCAACATAGTTTCCTAACTTCTTTTAATTCGCACCCTCCTTTTCTATTTTATCCTCGAATCTTAAACAAGAAGATTAACACTTCGTCGCGATGGACACGACTTTTCGGAAATGTAATTTATTATAGCTTATTGGCAAACCAAAGTTTGTTAGGTCGTACAAGACGCAAGAGAGGGCTACAAAAACATCATGTGACAAAATAATTATAAATTCTCCTATCAAAAATAACCTCCAAAGTTTTCCTCAAAGTTTGCACTTGGTCCAACTTACATATAAATTTATAAGAATATAAACTGAAGTTACAACGCATACGTTGGACAAAAATGAAACAAGATAACTGAAACTAGACTTAATCGAATAAAAATGTTCATCATCACTTACATTTAGAAATCCCGAAACTCCAGGTAGCTTCAGTCTCATCTGTCATGAATTTATTCGTCCCTTCGATCCTCTGAGAATTCAGAAATTTTCCATCTGGAACTCTCCTCCGAAAATTCTTCCTCGAAAACCTCCAAACGGCAAATTTACTTCTAAACAATATCAAAAATATCGCGGAAGGAGACCGGTTCCATTCAGGCAAAATTTCCGCTGAATTCCCGTCGGTCGGATCGTGGGAGTCTTCGTCCAAGGACCAGAGTTTGTTGATACCGAATTGGTTGATTAATAATTTCGCGATTAGACATCTGACGGAATCGGTCGCTGAGTAACGATTTTCATTTCTTCGATTTGCAATTTTTCGTTTCATGGAATCGATCGAGAGATTCGAGGTGCGCTCTTCGTATTACTGGCTCCGATCCAGCGAAAAAATCGCGGGATTTCGATCTATTTCTAAATCTATACTTTTCCCGACTTTGCCCTGCCTCTTCCTCTCTGCGTTTCGAATGATCTTTCTCTCGGTCCGTTTCCGTCTACCGCTGTCCGGCAAGCAGAAATAAAACGGCGGCGAATAGCGCCAGGAGAGAACGACAGACCTTTAAACAGTGTCGTCACCGAGGCTGTTTTCTCATGCCTTCGTAAATATAGTACTCTTCCGGCTGTTTGACTTGCAAATCCAGCCCGCAATTAGAGAACCGGCCCGAAAAATTGCCGTTCGAATTATCAGCCGGCCAACCCGGCAAAAGTGAAACCGGCCCGATACGAAAGCCATGGTTCGATGCCATAAAGAATATAGGAAGACGATCCATAAACACGCTAAGCTGGATCAAATCTAACCGTTACGATCTAGCACGTTCTCTAGCTAGAAAAAATTATACAAACCGTTCAACGTGTGAATGTGGACACGAAAATGAAGATTTTGATCATATTGTACAGGGCGTCTCAAAATAAGTGTAACTCCTAAACACGCTAAGCTGGATCAAATCTAATCATTACGATCTACCACGTTCTCTAGCTAGAAAAAATTATATAAATCGTTCAACGTGTGAATGTGGATACGAAAATGAAGATATTGATCATATTGTACAGGGTGTCCCAAAATAAGTGTAACTCCTAAACACGCTAAGCTGGATCAAATCTAACCATTACGATATAGCACGTTCTTTATCTAGAAAAAATTATATAAACCGTTCAACATGTGAATGTGGACACGAAAATGAAGATTTTGATCATATTGTACAGGGCGTCTCAAAATAAGTGTAATTCCTAAACACGCTAAGCTGGATCAAATCTATCCATTACGATCTAGCACGTTCTCTAGCTAGAAAAAATTTATATAAACCGTTCAACGTGTGAATGTGGACACGAAAATGAAGATTTTGATCATATTGTACAGGGTGTCCCAAAATAAGTGTAACTCCCGGAAATGGGAGGTTCCTTGGGTCATTTGAAGCGACATTTTCCTTTACAAAAATGGCGCCGGCGGCTTTGTTCAGGAGTTATTATCGAAAAACACGGACCAATCGGAGCCCGACTATAGCGAACGGAGTCCGACTCGGCGACAGGTCCCGCTATTGGCTGAACCAGAATCGATCCGCTGTAGCCGCGCTCTGATTGGTCCGTGTTTTTCGTTTATAACTCCTGAACAAAGAAGCGGACGCCATTTTTGCAAAGGAAAATGTCGCTTCAAATAACCCAAGGAACCTCCCATTTCCGGGAGTTAGACTTATATTGGGACACCCTGTATGGAGATGTCCTATATACGCAGGGAAAAGAGGAAAGCTAATGAGAACCTTCGCTGAAAAGGATATACAAGTAGAAGAGGAAGTTTTCAGCATACTAAAAAAGAAAGATCTCTCCATCCTAAGGGCAATAGCAGTATTAAAATGCACTAATAAGGAGAAAATAATTCTTTCATACATTAGTGACTATAAGTAAAAGCGTGGAGCGCCCACAAAGATCACGTGGATATTGTTTAGCGCTACACGCTTTTATTTATAGTCACTAATGCATGAAAGTGCATTTTAATATAATTAGTGCATTTTAATATAAACGTGGTTTTATAAAGTTTTTTTTATTTTATCTACAGTCGTGCTGGAATCGAAGGAAAATTTGGTGCTTGCAACAATTAAAATCGACGGTGCAACAAATTGTTTTTTCTCGAGCAATCGAACGGTAGAAATATAAATCATCGTTTTGACCTCGATTTTGATGAAATTCCTCCAAGAGAATCAGATTTGCATAAACATGAGCGAGACAACGGAGGCCTACGAAACTGCATTATTATCTGCGAAGGAGTATTGATAATTGAGAAAAACTAATAACGTGTATATTCTAGTAATGGTAATTATTCGTTGGAAAAAGCTGTTTAATTACTCCATCCTTCCCCCGGGAGTTGTAGATAAGTAATTACAGATTACCGGCTTCGGTGGATATAGATTATGATAATCGTTCGGCAGCTATCTCTGCAGGATCGACGGAAAAATGATACCCTGCCGAGTTCCCGACGATCGGCTCGCAATAAATTATTATAATTGAGACGCGGTGTCGGCGACGATGTTTGCGTAAAACGATTTACTGCGTCGATCAATGCGTGAGATAAATTCGCTAAACGGTCCCTTCAACGGGTCGGAGTGCTGCACGCGTGACATTTATTTTGCCTTATCGTGTAATATCGACACGCTAAATTACACGGTAATATATTCAGGCGAAAATATGCATTATCTAACCTGGTAAATTTTTTGTTTGCTCGCCGACCGGCTAATTACAGCATTTACCGAGCCCTGAATTTTTTAATTATTTTCGGAGCGATTAAACAATTATATAATGTGCCTCTTAATGCAATGGAAGTATGCGATGTCTAATCGAAGCGAAAAATTCCTCGCTCGCTCGCTCGCAGATTGGCTTATAATCATAATTATTGTTTGCTTCAGTGGGAATTCAAAAATTGAAAAATTAGTAGAGATCGATATTTCTTGAAGCAGGATCACGATTTTTAGAAAGAGACATTTATTGTTGATTTTTTGGGTGAAATGATTTAATCATCCGTTGAATCGAAGATTTATATTTACTGCGGTTTGCGTGGTTGTTGTTTTGTCGGTATTCTGGGGTTTTTGAGATCTATGGCGCAGTTTGTAATTTACCCCTTAATTGGAATTCTAATATGCAATGTCTAATCGAAGCGAAAAATTTTTCACTCGCAGAATGGCTAATAACGATATTTATTGTTTGCTTCAGTGGAAATTAAAAAATTGAAATATTGGTAGAGATCAACGTCTCTTGGATCACGATCCGCGATTTTTAGAAAGAAATACATTTATTGTACAATTTTTTGGGTGAAAAGATTTAATCATCTATTGAATCGAAGATTTATATTTATTGAGGTTTGCATGGTTGTTGTGTTGTCGGTGTTGTGGGATTTTTGAGATCTATGGCGCAGTTTCTCGTAAAGATTGGCGTCAGTTTGAAGCGAAGTAGATCTCGATTCGCGGCGAGTTGACGCACTTTATCAGTCTGGAATCATAATAGTGAAAAAGTTAGTAATCAAATTGTTAAACGAAGTGCCGCTTGACGCCAAGGATTATCTGTGAAATCTAGCACTCGAAAGAAGAAGTGTGGTCAATGCAATAGAAATTCTGATAAGGAGCTGTTCAGAACGTTGGCCGGATCTCCTGCAGAGAGCAGCACGAACGAAGTCGGACTCTACTGGCATCTGGCACGGGTTCATGGAATTTCATGGCACCATCGGGAACTTACCATCGGTGTATCGAATGATCGACCAAGGAAAAACACGAATCCGTTCCTCCAACCTTCGATCGTTTCGAAATTTTCCTTCGAACGATCAGTTGATCTCCAAATCGCCATGTGTTACCATTTTTATGGCTACGCATCATTTTATTTTCTATTCTTCCACTTTCAGTTTCAACCACTCAAAGGAGAACAAAATTGTGATAAAAAGTTATATTTTTAGTTTATCTAATGCGTCGATTATTGAATTTCTAGATCATCGTAATTTTAACATTTTGTATGTCGATTTACCACTTTCACACTTGGTTTTTAATTCTCGACGCATTAAAGCTTATCATTCACATTTATTTTCCTTTATTAAATATGTGGATTATTAAATTTTCTAACAAATCAGGGACCACATCATTTTAAAAATATATTGGATAGTAAAAAATATAAAATATACTGGAGAATTTCTAGATCATCGTATTTTAGACATTTGTATGTCGATTTATCACTTTCGCGCTTGGTTTTTAATTCTTGACGCTTTAAAGCTTATCATTCACATCTATTTTCCTTTATTCAATATATGGATTATTAAATTTCCTAACAAATCAGGGACCACGTGATTTTCAAAATATATTGGATAGTAAAAAATATAAAATATATTGGACATTAAAAACATATTAATCTAGTTTACAATAAACAGAAATATTTTTCAATCAAAACTTGAGAATTTATCCAAAAAGATTTCCCAAAATTGTGTCCTATGTAAAAACAAGTTGAAGCAGCACCGACACGTTCAAATAATTGGACAATGAAACAACGTAGGATATGTATGACAAAATACTTAAAAAAGTAGGTTTGTGGGTAATTGGAGAATCGGGTAGACTCGTAATTTTTGTCGTGCCCGTAAAATAAACTAGCGAAATGAAAAGGTTCGCGAGCGCGCAAGGCCGTGCACCGGACACGGCGCATTCATCCATTGCGAGATCCGCGTTCGAGTTGTTTATTGTTGGCCGGGTAACGCGAGTTCCTGCATAAACTGATCGTCGAAATGATTCGAAATTGCCTAGCCTCGCCGCAGGAATTGCCGTATTAAGCTTAATGGGTATTATAGATGTTTAAAGTGGCATTCGGCGGAACGCGAATGAATTCGTCGGGTCCGCGGTATTGTTGTCGATCGCCATTAAATATGGCGCCTCGGTTGTTGCGGTTGTAAACTTGAAACTAATATTAATCTTTTCGGTGTGATTCGCCGGCCTTAGTCATCCCCAATTGCCGATCGGCAAATATTCCAATTGAATCAATACTTCCAGCGTCAGGAATAATTAACGTCGATTGCAAAGTCAAATGGAAAATATATTTGAACAAGCGCGTGCTATTTATTTACGATAAATATTAAATTTTGTCGATCGTAACACTTTTATAAAAAATGTGTGTTTTCGACGCACGGGTTCGATCAATTGTTAAAAACAAGCAATTTTGCAATTCAAAATATTCTCGACCAGATTCGGACCATTTGCAAGAGGAAAATTGCGTCTGCTGTGTGTGAAAGAAAAATGTAAATTCAAAAATACAACGTCGTTACTCCATATTGTACATTACCTACCAGCATGTGGTAACGACGTTGTATTTTTGAATTTACATTGTTCTTTTTTCTTTCACACACAGCAGACGAAACTGTTTTTTTAAAACACGTTTATTGTATAAAATTTGTACAGTCTGATAACAGGTAAAATAAACATATGAAAAACTACCACGCAATATTGCTTAGCTACCTAATTGCTCGCTTGTGTGTGAGTCTCTTAGGTAAACTTATGTTTGGATAGTGGGTTTGTAATGTAGGAACTCTTTTACCTACTAACTAGAAAAATATAAAGCCTGTAAGACTCAATACTATAGTTACAAAAACCCCCGTGTCAGTTTGCAGACGCAACTTTCCTCTTGCAAATGATCCGGATCTGGATCGAAACGTCGAGAACTTTTTGAATTGCAAAATTGCTTGTTTTTAACAGTTGATCGAAACTGTGCGCCGAAAACGCTATACATTTCCTAGTTATTTACCTTGGAAGTAATTTTTAGCTTACCGAAACGATCGAAGAGAGAAAGAAATTTGTACGCGATTGCTGTCCCTTGCGATCGATAAAGAAAACTTTTATTTTGCATAAAGATCCGCGGTTTAATGTGGTTTTCAGCAGTGGGATAACAATTGGCGTGTGAAGGGGTTAATTCGGAGGGAGAAAACAGTCGGCCGATTCGAACGGTGTCGAACCCGGAGCGAAAGTGGTCGCATAAATGTCGGGACCAGAGAACGCGGGCTTAACGAATGTGGAGAGATCGGTGAACCGGAAGCGAAAGGCGCGCAGCTTCACGATTCGTTTGGTGCGAGGTATACGCGCGTAAGATCGTCAGCCTTGTGGCCTTTAGAACGCGTCAACGGACAGCGGAGAAAATCCGCCATCTTTGCCAGCCGATTCCCTTCGGGCCAGCTCCGCGAATTCTACGAATAATTCGCATCCGGCGGGTGACTAGAGTGATTCCTCGCGAATCGCTTCCGCACCGACCCTGTTCGATCCGCTCGCATGCTCGAGATCAGTTGCATTTGTTCGAGCCACTTGGATCATAGCTCTTTAGCTTCTTCGTGGTTCGCAGCTTTACTTATGAATTTTTTAAGTGAAACTTTTTTGCTGAGGGTAACAATTTTCTGATGTAACGGAAGCCAAGGTAACGGAAGTCGAAAGTCGAGTGGCGCGAAAATTCAAACTGAGAATGAACGTAAAAAATAATTTCTTACCCCGACGGGATCCGCACCCTGGTCTACCGATTGACAGTCCAACTTCTTAACCGCTTGGACAACCAACGATCTGAGAATGATAGCGAATGGTTAGAACAGCACGTGTAACCACGTTTTTCATTTTTATTTACGTGAATTAAAGTAATATAATTAAATATATTATAGACATATTAGAGATTTATATTTTTTAAACTAACGTGTGTAGAACAGAAAAAAATCGTGTGTATGTGTGAAAAAACTTATTGCTTATTGGGTATAATAATTTATCTGTATCTATACCTAATAAGCAATAAGTTTCGCTTCAATGTTTCGATCCAGACGTGGACCGTTTTCAACGGCATAGTTGCGTTTGTGATATAATATAAACTGTAATATCTGTTAAACACAATGAGATAATATTTATTTTACAGATGCAAATTTTTTCTTGAAAATGGTCCATATCTGGATCGAAACGTTGACAATTTTCTAAATTGCAAAATTGCTTGTTTTAAGAATTGATCGAACAAGTGCGCCGAAAATATCACAATTTCTATTTCTATTTTTTATTTCGCGTACAGATAGCACAATCCGTTAACGAATTGATAATGTTCTCAAAGCGCTTGGTCTTGTGCGATTTAAAATTGAAGCAAGATACAGAGATTTCAATGACCCTCTAAATTTCCGGATACCTGTGGCGGACGGGTTTCACGCAATTTGCGAAAGCTCGTTCGCGATAAATCACAGTGAGAGGGTGACTCAGATGTAACACTTAGAAAACCCGATTGAATGAGATGCCTAACGCTTACGCAACCACGCCGACGACGAGATCGGCACGAGTTCCAGCGGCGATGTTTGCAATCCGCAAGGCCATGCCTCCAGAATTTACTATCCACCGTGTTACTCGGTTAGTAAAAGCTTTCGGTGCGGTTAATTATCCTGCAACCTTCTGGCGAGCGGTTCTTTGCGCCACTGCAAACCAACAAGTGCATATCTTGTTTTCTAACAATCTCTGATCGAACGCAACGGCGAAATTAAGGTGATATATATAACATTTTTCTATCTACAATTTTCAGTCAGTGCCATCAAAAATTTCTTTAAAATTCAACCAAAGTGAAACTAAATAAAAAATCTGTTTTTCAGAAATTTATTATATATATAATTATTTAGATTTAATCAAAGTGAAATAAATAATTAAAAATAATGTAAATAATAATTAATATGAATAATTATATACAATCTACTAAATTATATATAATCTAAATAATTAAATATGTAATAAATTATTCAAACCTGATTTTTACTTTGGTTGAATCTTAAAAGAGATTTTTGGTGGAATTGACTGAAAATTGTGGATAGGAAAAATTTTTGGCTTAATTTATTAATTGAAATTCCAGAAGGAATTAGTGGTGGAACTGTTCCCTCTACTACTCAAAAATTCTCGCATCCGTTAAATTCGTAATAAATGCGAGGCCTGCGGTTTGGTATTTAATAAAGCTTCATCAATTTGTGGCTTGTAATAGGTTTGAACATTGTGGTCAGCACGAAGAAACTCATCACTTTCATGATCTTTGCCGATGCTATGTATATACCAAGAATACACTGTTTTTCTGAGTAAATCAAATTGACCGAAATTTCTTCCCAAAAGCAATTCTCGCACTGCCAACGATAATCCCATTAACAAATCACAATCACTTAAAGACAATACACATTCATGGTTCCAATAGCGTTTTCTTAATTTGCGTAATTAAAACTAGAAAATGCAGTATCATTCTCGTTTTTATCGCACAATTGCACTGATATTACAGTCGATTGCAGCCGAGGCGTCTATAATTTTCATCGTTTCATTGAATTATTCTGAACGTTGCATTTAACAATGTTCAGACTACATGTGCTCGTCGTTTCACGGGTTGGAAAAATTTGGATCCGAGCATGTTCGGTGTGTTGGTAGTTGTATCTTGGCGATCGTGTGCTCGTCCAGCTGCGGCACGCACGGAGAAGCTCAATTAAATTGATCTCGGTAGTGTACCATTTTATTACGGCATTGTAAGGAACAATTGTTTTCTCACGTGTCTGAAAAACTGATTGCCAGTGATGTCACGTCCGGAGACCGACCTTCGTAGCCGGCACGTCCGGCGCACCGGAGACTCTTCTACGTAGATTCAGAAAAACGAGAAAATCACGACTCACCTAACCGCTCGAGCCATTTTTAGCCGTCTTTCCGTTCCCGACTTTCGCGCAAAAGTCTCCCTTAATTTTGACCGCTGGAAACCACCTCAACAATCACGACAATAAAAAATCAATACGTGCGCCATTAACTCAAAAAACCGAACAGCGATTTTCTTTCTGTCGACTGTTTTTTGGTGAGAATAAATATTAAAATAAAGACCGTTGACGGTACTCGTGTTCTATTCATATCAATTTAATGCAGGAGAGCATTAAACAAGTTTAAAGATTGTTGCACTCATCTATTCGCTGTTATTACTACTTAATTTAACAATTGGAGTTTAAATTCGGATGTGTTCACCACCTAAAAACTAGTACCAGAAGTTTCACGCTGCAAAAATACAAAAGTCAATGTAACAATTAGTCTCTCCATTTAGCTATTACAGCAATCGTGTATTTGCACGTCGCTGTAAATTATGCTGAATCTTCAAGTGGAATTTCTCCCAGCAATCAACTTCTGAAGGAAGGTCTCGAGACTTCAAGTTCGCACTTCGCGTAAGAAGTCAGCGATCGGACTTCGTTGAAATTGCGCGACGAAGGAAATCGTTTCGCCAGCGTCTCGGTGTTTTGAGTATTTTTTCCCTCTTTTTCGTCGGCTGCTTTGTCCGTGATTAATCACGTGGGAAAGTATCACGTGCATTAGGCAGCATTGTAATGCGCACCGTGTCCGACGTCCTTGCGGCGTTCACAAGGCATTTTTCCATTCCCCGTTAAATACCACGGTGCACGGGATGAACGCGCAGCATTTATAGAATCCATGCCAATTAATGAGGCGGGTTAGCAGAACGATCCGGAGGACGAGGGAAATCTTTAATCAGTCTTCGTTCCATCTGGTAACGAAGCTGCGTCGTTCTCATACCATGATTAAACTTTTAGCTACTCGTTAAATACATATGAATCTTTTTCACGATCGCAGAATTCACGGTGGCCATTCAATTTCCCGACTTCTAGGTTCTTTCATAATTGTTGAAGCTGTAGAAATGTTTTCGAGAGAAATTTCTTGAGTATGAAATGCACCCTCGAGGTACCTAATCAATTTTTAAATTACGTTCCTGACTGGAAGTTTTAGGTTTATTACAGTCACTGCTGTTTTACCTTATTCTGTACTTCGTAGATCCCAATCAATTTTTTAATCGAACTCGCAAATGATGAGTCAATATTTGTTACAATCACTGCTGTTTCATTCCTTTTTTTGGACTTCGTAGATCCTATTTTTTAATTGAAACCATAAACGATTTTTATAAACAGTTGGTTTTTATCCATTATTTAGATTAGTGGATATTTTTCTCGATCGCAATTTATGATATATAAGAATTAATTTTTTCGCGGCGCAAGGTACGATCATTAATTACTATACTTGGCTCTACTGTAGCGAATATGTCAAAGTGACATACATGTGCTCTTCCTAATAGTAGAGGAAAAAGGAAAGGTGTTGGTGTTTTGTGTTTCGTCCTTTTATAAACAGCATTGGCTCAGTGTAAGACGGCGGAGGAGATCGTTGGTCCAGCGATCCCTCTTTCCGCATTATGTAAAATTGAAGATTCGGTATATAAATGAAACGCGACCTCTGTATCTGGAATGCTCGGAAATATCTCGGGCGCCGGATGGTTCGATATCGTGAGCGGGCCTCCCACGTGTCGGGCTCACGTGTCCCGCCACGTGAACACCGGCGCTCGATGGTAATCGCGTCCGGAGAGGGTGCTCTGCTACTGGTAGCGCTGGTGATGTTGTGTCGATGATGGGAGGCACGGTGGTAGTGGTGATGGTGATGCCGAGAGATGGTGGTAGCTCGATGGGGTGGAGACCGGGGAACTATTAAATGCAAAGCGTGTACAAACGGAACCACCTGCTTATTAGTCGCCTTCCAAGAGCTGTGTTGCGCAACTTCACTGGCGGACACTGTGGCCCTACATTAACTCGAGTCACCGTCGGGCAAAAAAGTCGGGAAACGCTTCGAGAAAGAGCAAAGTATCGTTTAACCCCCTCACTACGTCGACGGTAGACGTCATAGTAATTCGTTTGCACTTTTCACGCGACGGAAAATCGCTACCTGAAAAATCGCTTATTCGATTCCTCGATTTCTTCTCCGATCCCTTCATTTATTTCTTACTTCGTTCCCTCACTGCCTGACTTATTTTTTTCCCCTTATTTAACGTCGCTCTCAACTCTAAGCTGAGGTTATTTCGCGACGGGACGTTCATTTGCTTCCTCGATTAATTTATTCCTTCATTGATAAAAATATCCACACTTTCACAAAGTTTAACCGCTAGAAAATATCAGTAAAGTAAATCCTTTTAGAGATCCTTGACAAAGAAGTTTCTAAAATACCCAGTATCGATAAACATTTTTTCATTCACTTCATAAAGCTGCTGTCGATTCCTCGATTTCTTCTCCGATCCCTTAATTTCTTTCTTACTTCGTTCCCTCACTGTCTGACTTACTAATTCGTTCATTTGCTTCCTTGATTAATTGATTCCTTCATTGGTAAATCCTTGACAAAGAAGTTTCTGAAATAATCAAGTATCCTTACGATCAAGATCAGTCAGTATCATCCAGCGGGTATCGATAAACATTTTTTCATTGAGTTCGTAAAGCTGCTATCGCGAAGACAATTACCGAGACGACGCTTAATAAACCATTACGCTCAGTTGCCTGTGGAAATAGCCTATAAAGTAATTTTCCTGGAACGTCTGAAAACCAGCCATTAGACCGTAGACTTTATGCATGTATGATGTATGCAAATTAGTCGAGCACAATGGAACAATAAGTCGAACAAACGCTATCGTGGTTTTTATATCTCGGCGAACCTTTTCATCCGACGAAATCAATTTTCCTTCGTCTCGATCCGAGACTGAACGCGCGCGCGCACTAACAATCGCATAAAGAATCTCCTCGGCGCATCGTATTATCTTGATCCCTGCACTCGATACTCTTCTGCACGTTGGGATCGGCTCCGCTCGTTTCCGATCGCGAGCAAGAAACCACTGGCGATCCCCGTGCTCGTCCGCAATAAAACAGACCGTATTAAGTAACGATATTATCTTGTTTGTGGTTGCGTAAACGCTGAAATCTCCGCTCGGCTGCTATTAACGCGCTGGCCGTTTCAGAATTCGTTCGGTCGCTCGCGCTGAACCATCATAAAACTAATCAACACCTTGGAACGTTCAAAATTATCAAAATTGATCAGCGAAGGTTTCGAGAATCTCTTGTTCGCTGAAGGGTTGACACAGTTCCGATAGAAATTAAGGAATTAAGAGGAGGGGGTTGACAGTACCACGAAAAATAATTAAAAATACGGATTAGAGGGTGCGTCATATCAGACTCGACCCTCATACATTTCTCAGGGTGAAAATTCACCCATTCTCTATTTTTACATACTATTAAAAAAAGTTAAACCGACTTCGAAACGCACTAAAAAAATTCACTAAAAAGTATGAAATCATTTCCTTTTGATTTCTATGAATACACACCAACTGTTAATACAATTGATTGAGATAAAATATTTAATACAATACAATCTTTTCTGTAATTTACATGCTTTCACATATAATATTTCTTCCCTTCCAACCTACTGATTTCCAAGTCCACCATATTCCAATGAAATCATATTCAACATCTGTGATTTGGAAAATGTTCAATATTTTCTTTTAATCAATTGCATTAACAATTATTATATACATTATGAAATGTTAATATTATAATTATGAATACATATTGAAATTATTTTATACATTATAGTGCGTTTCGAAGTCTAATTTTTTTTATAAAATTTTTCTATTTCACACTTTAGTGGAACGAGTAGAATTTATAGAATACCGTGGGATGACTTTTTGGTCTTATTATTGATATAACAATAACAAATTCTATAAATTTTTGCAAGTGGGATCATCACTGCAGTATTTCCTACTAAATGTGAAAGATTTCATCGCGGTACATTCATTGCAGAGAAACACCAACGAATAGGATTTTTGCTGTAACAATAGTTATTACCGATAACAAATTACATAAATTATTTTCTCTAAAATGTGACTTGTTAAACGAAGCAAAGTTTATCAGTTTAAATTTTGAAGCAAAAATGGGTGAGAAGTACCTTAGAATTTTTTATGCAACTATTTCTGAGGAGCATATGAGGGTTAATTGAACGTCACAGCAATTCCCGGCCGGCGAGTTCGACGGGGTGTCTCAGGTTGAAGATCCGCAGAATTTGATCAGCGTAGCGTGCCTAAATCGCAGCAGAGGCTTATTATCGTGTAGCATCCTGGATGTTGCCAGTCAATCGCAGCCCGGTTCGAGACATTGATGGAACGTCCTGCGCAACCCCTGTATTTTCCGCTCGGCCAGTCTCCATATTTAAATCGAGCCTGGTCCCCAACCCGGTTCAATGATGCCGTTCTCTCTCGGTTGGTCCGCCAAGTTACCCCCGCGGAGGTTCTGTGTTTGTTTGTTGCTTCCTTTCTCCGGCTCTTTTGTTTCTCTTCTCTTTCTCTCTCTTCCTCTATCGGGTGCAAATCCACCCCTCTCCGCCTGTCCCGTGCCTGCAACCCTGTGTTCCTTCGGTCGAGATGCGACGAAACGGGGGCGCAGATGGGGTAGATGAGCGAGGCTCCGCCTGGCGTTCGACAGATAAAGGTCTTGTATTGGTCGATTAAAATATAAATTGCGTTCCCGGGCCGATTCGCTTCACCCCGCACGGGTGAGGTCATCCTTCTGCAATCGCGGACAGCTCTGCGACAACCACTTCCGGTACCCGTGGACCGCTCACCACGTCCAGAACCGTGCATTTTAACAGGTTCCTATCGTTGCAACGGGTTAGTATCGCAGGTTTCTAAAAGGAGCAATTTCATATTTGTAAGAGATGCCGGGATTGACCAGCAAATGTAAATCAACTTTATTCAAGGGGGTAGGCTATCCACGTGACATTACTAGAATCTAACTAGTTTTTGGGCCCAAAACAGGGGTTTACGGGAACATACTTCGCGTCTTTATACGATTACATTTTGAGTCGAGGGCTCATTCTAAAGAGGAAGGTTAAACGAAGCGCGCCCGGGTCCAACTTTAGTTACATTATGAAAGGTTAATTCTTCTCGATCGCAAATTTAGATAATTAAATTTTTAAATGTTATCGGCGCCAGGTTCGATCATAGCCAATGTTAGATTTGTAGACGACCAATTCGTGAAAATATTTGCTGTATCCATACCAAACATCCTTGACATTGACGCAAAAAAACTTTTTTCTCTATTTGTATTAGTTTCGCCATCCATAATGAAAGGTTAATTCTTCTCGATCGCAAATTTAATTAGTTACATTATGTTTGTATCTAGTAATACGAGCGTCCAAAGTAGGGAAAACAAATGGAGAAAAATTCGGGACATTCTAATGTATTTTTCAAGACGTCACACAGACGAATAATGAAACTACGAAGACGAAAATAGAAATACAAATTTTCAGTAAACGGCCGATATCATTTAATTGCGTCAGAATTGTTGACGACGTAATTGCGTTCATCCTAGAAACGCATTTTTTAAATTTTCAATTCAGGGCCACATAAAAAACTTGTAAAATGCAACTTTTAGTATTTTTACTACAATTCCGATCAATTGCAATTTCTGACATGTTCTCGCATCCTGTAGTAAACTAATTGCTGTAGTTTCCCAAAAACGATCAAATCGTATAGTACGATATTAAAAAAGTGATCGTCTTCTTAAGAGTGAGCGAACAATTTAGTGTCTCACTGTACTTTTCCGAAGATAATTATTAAGCATTCTTCTCACAAGTATTTCTAGCCAGAATATCAAATGAAATCCCATTTTATATATTTGTCGTCGTAAATTGTTAATTTGGTCCTATGTGCGTCGGTTGGATATTCGTATCTGTTCGACAAGCTGTATTCGCGAACGTTCACAGGGTCAGGTGAATCTGGGGTAGAAGGTGACGAGGTGTACAGGTAGTCCGAGCCATGAGTTCCGCGGTTTAAACAAGGATGTTTTATTAATGGTACATGTAAGATTAACCAGGATAAATGAAGTACCGCATTACGCGGACGCTTACAGCGTGGAAAAAGCACCGATTGCTGCGTAACATGTCCCGCCGCCGGCCGCGGTGTTCGTCGCACGACTGTATACATGCAGTCCGAATGATCCGCGCATGAGATTACTTTGATATACGACAGTTTATCGTCGAACACGTTGGCTTGTCGCAGGTCAGGTCAATTCAGGTCAACGTACTCCTTGTCCCTTGTCTCTCTTCTTCATCTGGGTGTCCTCGCTTCCTATCACGCACCAAACTCTTTGCTTCCCGAGTCGGTCCCGTCTACTCTCCAAACAATGCATCGTCTCCACCATTTTCTTACACTCTTCTTTTTAAGTCTTGCATTTTTATCTCACAGAAGCACTTTCATGCTTATTTTGATACTTAGCAATGTTTTCGTCATACAACACTATCAAGCTGTTGCGAATACAAATTTTCCTCCATCCGTAGAAATTGAGTAGAAATGAGAAGCGAGACTATATTTCTCGAGAATTCGCCAGAATTTTTAATCAAATAAAAAAATATTGGAACGTCGATAATATTTATCGAAATCGCAATAAACTTTAACTCTATGTTTGTTCCTGTCCGATATGTACATAACTGTAAAAACAAGAAAAAATAGACGCTGAATATAACCGATAAATTTATTTATTTAAAATCAAACTTTTATAGAATGAAATATTAAGCTTTTGTTTTGAAATTATTTCTTGAGAAGCATAATGCGTCTAATGTAGAATCAGACAATCTACTTCTTCTTCTTGTAACAAATCTGTAGTCGCAGAAAAAATTTTTTATCGTGTGTGGATATTGGCTTTATTGTATATAGAACATCCAAAAGTTGCTGTAGATTGGGTGTCCTTTTTCCAGTGGACTGAAAAATCTGAAGTTCCTTTGTTAGAGTCTGGAATTTATCTTCTTCTGACGCTAAACTCTTTATACTAAATCTGCAATTTCTAATTCTAACTGTTTTTCCAGTGATAGTTGCTCCTTCTGAAAATCGGAGAGTTTTTCACTATTTTCATGAGAATCATTGTTATATTTTTCGAGAAGTCTACTGAGAATTTGTTTAAACATTATACCACATTGTGTCGACCAGCGAACAGCAAAGCACCAAGTGTTATAAAACAACAACTGCTTATGCGTTCGCGCTTGAATAGTAATATGCAATTTGAGTTAACTAAAAATGCATTTCCGAAAATATGTTATAAAAGACATGAGATTCATAAGAGTTTTCCTAGATTGAAATTTCTCGAGAAATACTGTAATTTGAGAAACGAGGAATAAGCAATTATAAAATTTCTCGAAAAGAAACGCTGGTAAAAATTGTAACAAGATAGAAATGAAATAAGGATATTTTCAGTGTTCGATGCTTTTCGGGCGATCGCTAGTGAATAATAATTTAATTGAATGAATGATGCAGTTTTTCTGATTTCACGTTGGGGGTGCGTCGAATATCATTCCGAGGGGATTTCGGTCAAACCCGAGATCCCAACGAGAATATTTGTGAGAATCTTATCGAGGAAATACCGTCCATTCATCGAAGTGTTTTTAAATTGGGTATCGCCGGGTGTCCCATTAAAACAGCCGTCGTCACCCTCTCGAGAGTCCGAGTATCAATTAGTCGATGATTAATTTCAGGATGCATTATTCATTGCGACAAGGACGACGTGGCACGCTAATTAATAATCCGAGATCCGCGGTTCACGTCTTTAACGAGGAAAGTACAGCGAACATTGATTTCGACCGGGGAATAATTTCGGCGCTGTTGAGTATTGTTGGTGGTCGCGATTATAAACGCGATACAATCTCATACACGACTCAATAAATTGCAGTTAGTGATTTGAGTTAATTAAAAGCTCGAAGGGGTTGAAATGTATTCAGAGCTGGCTGTAATTAGCTCGAGGAAGATCCAGGATTATTATTAGAGCTATGCAAACATATCTGGCGCATAGTGAAAATATCTTCGATACTTATGGTGTTATGTAAGAACCGTTCTAGATCTAGCATTTCGTGAATTTCTAATTATTATATAGAATTGTTCAGGACGGTTTGTAACGCTTCTCCGTTACTCTACACAATGCGGACAACGCTTTCAAATTATTGTCATAACTCAGCTGATATTTTTGCATCTCGATACTTATCCCGTAAAGAAAGCTAAAACGCGGGTAGAAGTATCCTCGTTATTTTTATAAAGTAATGTAAAATACTCAGGTTTGATGAACTAATAACATATTTGCACCCTGGCCCGCTTTCACGGAGAAAATTATTAAAATTATTCTCATAACTCAGCTGATATTTTTGCACCTCAATACTTATCACGTAAAGAAAGCTAAAATGCGGGTAGAAGTATCCACGTTATTTTTATAAAGTAATGTAAAATACTCAGGTTTGATGAACTAATAACATTTTTGCACCCTGGCTCGCTTTCACGGAGAAAAGCTGAAGGTGTGAGCGGACATATCTTCGTTATTTTGACAAAGCAATGTAGAACATTTACGTTTGGTGTTCCGTATACAAATTTCCTTGAGGTTTTTGCGATTCTGGCCCAGTGCGGCAAGGGTGGCTGTAAACGGTGAAACAAACTGGAACGACGCGACGGTATCGTCCGGGGACGAATGCGTCTTGTCGTCGAGTGGGGTGCAGCTTTGGTCCACGTGACCGGGGAACGTGCCACCGGGTGCACGTGGACCGCGTAGAGTCGCATCCCCTGCCGCTCACTCGTCCGGCCTCGTGCTTTCAACCCTCTTTCGCTCGAGGCGGAGGAGAGGAGACTTGTTCCTCTCAGTCATCCTCGAGCCTCTTCAGGCTCTACGCGCGCGACATCCTTCCGCCGCGTTTCGCGTTTCGACGTTCGATATACATACAATAATACACGCGCGTGGCGTGTACGGAGCGGGTACGAGAGCGCAACTTTCGGGCTAACTCTGCCCCCTTGTCCGCATTAAGGAATCACACCTGCGGGGGTGGAGGGGCTCGTTCGTTGGTTCGGCTCGACGACGCGTACGATCCTCATACGCACCTACCCTGGACACGCACGGGTCCCGTTACACGTCGACCAACGTTCCACCGAGCTCCTACTTCGTTCGCGAAATATTGGGGAATATCACCTGGATTTATTGACGTTGTGGTCCATTGTCTTCGGGCTGGTCAGTGGATCTGATTTTTGAGATTGAGAAACATGGATTCACACAAATTCCAAATTTCTACACTCTCCACCGTCAAATACACGACTTACTTGTCTCCTATACCAGTTTTCATTGCTGCATACAGCAACGAACTGTTTTTGCACATTTTACAAATTCATGATTTACTGATTCATATTCAAAATTCGTCCATTCTCCGCCATTAAATACGGGATTAATTTTTTTAATACATTCATTTTCACGACTACATAGAGCAACAAATTGTTTTTGCACATTTCACAAATTTATGATTTACTGACTCAACTTCAAAATTTTTCTACTCCATCGTTAAATACACCATTTACTTGTCTCGTACAATAATTTTCATCGCTACATGGAGCAACGAATTGTTTTTGTACATTTTACATATTCACGATTTACTGACTCAAATTCAAAATTTTTCTACTCCATCGTTAAATACACCATTTACTTGTCTCGTACAATAATTTTCATCGCTACATGGAGCAACGAATTGTTTTTGTACATTTTACATATTCACGATTTACTGACTCAAATTCAAACTTTTTCTACTCCATCGTTAAATACACGATTTACTTGTCTCGTACAATAATTTTCATCGCTACATGGAGCAACGAATTGTTTTTGTACATTTTACATATTCACGATTTACTGACTCAAATTCAAAATTTTTCTATTCCATCGTTAAATTCACGATTTACTTGTCACGTATAGTAAGTTTCATTGCTACATGGAGCAACCAGTTGTTTTTGTACATTTCACAAATTCACGATTTACTGACTCAAACGAAAAATTTGTCCCAAAGACAATGCGGAAGCGCGTTCATTGATAGAGTCTCTAACGCGGTTGACAGTCGTTGAAAAGTGTATCGGTGGAACCAGTGTCGGCCGCAACGCGACCCGTCGAGTAACAAGTTAACCAGACAGGTCTGTTCGAATTTTAGCACGGGAGGATTTCCATAGTCGACGCTACGAGCTATCAGGTAGCGAATGACTATTGAACCGTCCCATCATTTTTCTGCGGGTGTTGCAAAGAACGCTGCGCTCGTCGGCTATGTTTCCCTCTCGTAATGTGTCGGCAAAAGTGTGTACAGTATACGTATGTGTGCTGGTCGTATTTAAATTCAGCATCGATCGGAATCTCCGCCAGCCCATCGACATGAAAAATTGATGGTCTCGCGTTTATGGAAGTGGCGTGGGCAACGGGGAATTACCACGGTGTTACGTGCGTTTACGTTCGCCGGGCATTGTTTTCTGCTGCTCGATTCCTTTCGGGAAAAACTTTGAGATTCACAGCGAGCGAGAGAGAGAGAGAAAGAGAGAGAGAGAGAGAGAACACCGCCGCCGCTCGCGATCGCGCGGTTTCTCGGCGACTCGCGGCCTCGCGTGTCGTGCCCGTTTCTCGGCAACACGCTTCAATTAAAACCGACATAATGTCCTGCGAGTCTGCAATCTGCTGGGCGGAGGCAGCGATGCACCGCCAATCTCAAAACGAACTTCGCGGCTATTCTTAGACTCATCTTATTCTCTTCGAAACACTTTCCACGTCGATTTGATCAGTATACTTTACACACAGGACAGTGTTCATTCGGTTAGACTCGTTCTCCGTGAAATTTTGCAAAAAAAGAAACAGGGGATCGTTCCTTTGCGTTTGTCCTAATCGTAGAAGCTTTCGAACACGTTAGAAATGAAACAGTTACTTAAAGACGAAGCAAAAGATTTTTTGGTTTTCGACTTTTCCATTTCGATATTGATCAAAATTCCTCCGTCACGACATTCGATTCTCGCTGCTGCAAGCAAACCTAGTGGAATCGCTCTTTAAAAGATTCTGCGAATTCCAAAGACTTTAAACACTCGCCAACTGTTATGTCCTCTGTACGATCCACTTTGTCGCGAAGTGTTAAACATTCGCGAAACGATAATCACCTAGATCTTCCGGTAAAGATTTCCAGGTGAAGAACTCTGACTCTGTTCATCCCTTAAAAACAAGACAAGTGTGTTCCCGGGAAATAGCGAAGTGTATAAATATCGATCTGCGATGTGTCCTATCAGTGAGGACCCCTGAGGGGGTAGCCGACTCTCTCGGCGAACGATCGAACGAACAGTGTATTGCTCCTGGTGCACGGAGCAAAGAAAAACTGAAAGATCGAAGAAGGAGACCCTGAAGTAATTCCGAATGGGGAGCGAAGAAGGAGGCGATGGTATGGCAAGCGTGGACGCTGCTTCGTCCTGGCAGCAGTATTACACCTGGTGCGGTCCTTATACTCACCCCCATCAACACCCTCCTCCACCGTCCCACGCTCATCCTCATCCTCATTCCCATTTTCACCATCCGAGTCATCTCAATCAGTACCAGGCAGGCCAGTACCAGCAACAATCGCTGGCGGCGTCTACCGCGAACACTTCCGGTCACTATCCGACCTCTCAGCAGTATCATCTTCAGTTGCAACCTTCCCAGACACCGCCACTGCACCAGCAACAACAGTTTCATCCCGCTAGAGGACAGAATGCACCGAGGAGAGCCGCTCCTTACGACCGACCAGGTATCCCGTACTGATTTCCATTTGGGTAGAAAATCAATTCGACGATTTTTACGGTTGGTTATCGTTTCACACGATGATCCCGAATCGCTACATCACAAACTATTTCATTAAGATCATTTTATGCGATGATCCCGAATCGCTGCATCACGTGCAAACTATTTCATTAAGATCATTTTATGCGATGGTCCTGAAGAGAATCGTTAGATTCGATGAATTCATTATACAGAGTGTTCCGAATTTAAATGGCGAAACTTCAGGAGCGTGTAGGGGACCGAACAACTTGGACAACAAGTCTTTTAGAGATTTGCTCGTTTTTGCTTCGTTTTGGAGAAAATCGCAGAAATTCAATATCTCGTTGTGAGTTGCTCTCTTGAGTTGTTATATACACTTGTATTTGTGATTATTTAGACATTGCTGTGTGGGTTGTGACAGTGAGATATGTATACACTAAAAAAGCAAGAGCTTTCTTCTGCACCAAATATCATCAGAACAATGTTTGGCTGGAATTTATCAAGTCAGTGCTAGATGTAACGCTTGCATTGCTGCAAGAGGGCAACATTTTGAACAATATCTGCATTAAATAGACGATAACGTAAATGAAATGTAAGTAAACGAGTACAAAAATGAAAACTTGTATTATTTCTTTTCTTGCGATTTCCTCCAAAACGAAGCAAAAACGAGCAAATCTCTAAAAGACTTATTGTCTTAGTTTTTCGGTCCCCTACACGCTCCTCAAGTTGTACCATTTAAATTCGGGTGACCCTGTATACAATTATCCTGAAGAGAATCGTTAGATTCGATAAATTTATTCCATATAATGCTCCTGAATACTACCGTACGATTCAATAAATTTTTTTATACAATGATCCTGAAGACTCGCTCACCTCGTTCCACCCGAACGAAATGATTTCAAGCACGATTGCAACCACAGCAGAATTTCTTGTACATCCCTGCGGAGGGTTGACCGCCTTTTTGAAAATAATGACCAGTGTCGACACCGACGTTAATTTAAGGAGCGAGTGTGCCGGGACGCATGCAATTTTCACGGGTTCTCCGAATAAATTCGAAGTACAAACGGCAACGGAACCAGTCGAATAAGAGAGCAACAGATTCCTCCATGAATAATTCAGCGTCCGTTTTCCAGCGACGCGACGGGTTCCTCCGTCGACGTACAGTCCTCCCGCACCCCACTTCTTCATCCCCGAGCGACGACCGTCTTCCAGACAGGGTGGATTTGCCTCGGTCGATCGTCCTTTTCTTGTCGACATTTTTGTTTTGCCTGTGTGATACACGTAAGCGGGTCCCATAGATTGTGTCGCGCACGGTTACGCAAACGTCTTTTCAGAGGAATCGCGCGTCTATCGTCCTCTTCTTCGTCTTCTTCATTCCGCCAGAACAACAGTGCGTTCCCTGTACGACAAACACGAGGAACCAGCTCTCCAGCTTTACCGGGATCTACGAAATTTTGTTTAATTTGCGCGCCTACCACGTTCCAGATCTATACGCAAAATAATAGTTGCCTGCATCGATTACACGAAGCTGTGTAATTATGTACACTCTAGAACGACACTAGTCGATGTAACTACAGTGAAAAAATCGATTGCAGTAATTTGTCGAAACATGCGCATGTGAATTACGGAAACTTGAAATTTGATTTTCGTCCCGAAACCTCTGTTTACGCGAGCGAGGGAAAATTGCAGCCCGCGACGCTGCCATTACAAGGTAGCAGATCGTTAGAACGATCGTCATTTTGCCGCAACGATTGCGCCTGATCATAATGATTATGGTGTAGTTAGGCGTCTTGCTGATCGACTGGATAACTGGCCCTTTAATTTGCCGGCGTGCACGTTGATTATTTATTTACTTATCGCTGCGCCGATCGATTTCACCTATTTTTCGATAGAACTCGTTATCACACTTTTTCATAAAGTGACGAAATTATTTTAGATCAATTTTTAACAAATTGTCAGTCCTTCGAAGGAATTCTAGTGCAATTTTACTGAAAATTTTATCGAATGTACATACGTGCATTGAACCAAATTTTTCATATTTGAAACAAAGGATCCACATCAAAATTTTTGTTCTTTAATACCAAAAATTAAAAAAACGTACCAATTCTTTCCTAACCCTAAGCACACTGTAATTACACCCTGCTCAACATCTTGCCAGCGCTACATAGTTGCCAGAAGGATTTCGCCACCCTGATCAAGGATCAAGCGTGCAATCAAAGATCGCGTCGAGTACGAGGCTTATTTAATATTCGATGGCGTCTAGGCTACCGATTAGGGTAATCGGCGTATTCGTCGGTTCTCTGCTGTTTCGGCGTTAAAAGTATCGTACCACGAGGATTTACGTGGAAGGAACGCGATCCTCAGGGGTATAGCCGTCGGAACGTGGCCCGGGGACGGGACTTTTAATCAGGATATACAAGGTACATCCACGAAAAAGAAAAACCCACGGCTGAAACCGTTCGACGTTATTAATTCCTCTATAAGGATCGAGCCATTTGGTGATTGACGTCGCGTGACGATCGGGCCCGACCGGGCTTATGTAATTTCGCGTAGAATCCTCCAGGGTTGCGAGCGGAATAATAGCCATCCGGAAGCCAAGGACAGGGTAGAACGCGACGGATCGTGC
The DNA here is from genome assembly GCA_963971365.1 of Lasioglossum villosulum. NCBI lineage: Eukaryota > Metazoa > Arthropoda > Insecta > Hymenoptera > Halictidae > Lasioglossum > Lasioglossum villosulum. The sequence goes on along the minus strand of OZ020503.1, from coordinate 21,877,328 downwards.
CGGTGAAAAATGTAGCAAAACCGTTCCCCGATCGCCGACTCTCTGTCGCTTTCTAATCTGTCTTTTTTGTTCGGCTGCAGTTCGAACGGGAACGGAAATTGCGATCTTGGCCACCGTCGATTCGAACGAAACGATCTAACACGCCCGCGGCGATCCTGCCGCCGGAAAACGACGATCCAGATCGAAAATTTCGGTAGGCGGAAGAACCAAGAAATCGAACGAAGTTATTAAATCGTTGCTTGCCTCCTAGACGTTAGACCCCCACGTGTTGAATTCCATAATTTAAACAATTGTGCTGAATTGTGCTAAGTTCGTGCTACATTGTGCTCGAATATTGTAACTATAATATGTGTAAAAAATACGACGAAAAATTGAGAAAAACGATTTTTCGAGTATTCCCCACTTTTCACTTTTTGCTAGGTTGCGTAAAAGTATTACTTGAAAATAATAATAAACGAAGAAGTTATAGTCGATAATCGTTTCGGAGATCTAATTAACGTTTAAGTGACAGTTATCCAAACAGCATATACCAGTGTTTCTTGTCGGAATTAATAAATAATAATTGAAAACAGTGCGACAGTACCTATTCCTCGCTTGATATTTCCATTCAATAGGGGATTCTATTCTTCTCGGAAGTAAAGAGAAATTTCCATCTTTTTCCTCTCGGAGCCATGTTCGTTGCGTTGTTCACAGACCCACCCTCAACAGCTTCAGTTATCTTTTTATCGCAATTACTACAAAAGTTTTGCTTCACGCTTGCAGTCTCTCGTTTTTTCTTCCTGATAAAAGCTGTTATTTTATTTTCGCGACGAATAAACATTCTGCCTCGTATACTCTACGAAAACTGTGCTTTAAAATCGAGGGAGCTCGTGACGCATTCAATCATTTCTCCTTTTGAATAAAAAATTCATGCCACCTTCGCGGCGAATAAGCCACAAAAATTGAAAGCGGAGTCCCACGGAAGAATGTCCACTGTAAAATCGAAGGAGCTTGCAGAAATTCGTCGGTAAGGGAAAATGACCTCTCTTCGCTGGTCGTATTCGCATTGTTACGAATACGCAAAGAGCGGGCCCGTGCGTGCCGTTATTTTTCTCTCATGGAAATACACGCGAGTAATCCCGAGGCCGGAATAAACAGCGACGTCCATCATCCGGAGTGGCGGTACATGAAAACCGTATCTAATCGTTCGCCGTTTCCACGAGCGGCGTCGTAGTGTTTCATAGTTTCTTCTTTTATTCAAATCGCGGAGAGTCCTCTTCATCGCGCGATGAATTCCGAGGCGAGCGTTTCTCTTTAACAGCCTGAATAATTCGCCAATATTTACAGGAACCCGCTGCGACCGTTTCGCGAGCTGCTGTCCGAGAATTTGATTACTATAGTGTACCGTCGCGTCGCTTCGTCGCGATTTGCAATACCGACCACGAGGATTGCGCGTTTTATGCCGGTCCCGAGTGCATCGGCTGAAAGCGTTGGTTTATCGAACGGGAAATTGTTTGTTTGGAGAGTGAGGTGTTGGGAAAAGATTATGCTATTTCATGTGTTTTCTTTTTAGATATAGTTCACATCGAAGTATTAGCTCGCCGAGAAAAATTATTTGACGAATGTATCGCGGTCCGTTGTATCAGAAATATTTGTCTTCTCCGCTCAAAAGAACGTTTCACTATTCGTGCACGAAATTATGAGAAACTTTAAAAGGGTAGAACACAAGCAGCGCTTCACTGGAAAAAATCACAGAACGAGGACAAACGAGTTTTTTCTCGAAAAATTGTTTCATATACGAAGCAAACAAACTCCAGTACTGAATCGATTTTAATAATTACGAGGGCAACGAGGCTCTACGGAGCAGAAAGTGGTTAATGGAAGGATCATAATAGATTAATCGGATAAACGGGTACCTGTTATTCAGAAAAACGTTGCACGTAAAAAGCGCCGTTCTCCTTGTGGCTTATCTCTAATAATTATAGACGAGGATTAACAAATATCCTTCACGGATACGTAAGCGAACAAATGAACCCTGTCCACGATACAATCTCATTAATTACAAAACTGTATATCAGTCGTTCAATTTGCTGTTAATCACAAAGCAAAATACCAAGCGACGCTAGGAATATGTTATTTGTGATTATTAACCTTTCGCACCCGACTGATCTAGCAATCGGAACAAGACCGTGGCTTATGCCCGCATCAAACAAAACGAAAGGTGTACCGTCGGAAGCGCCCGGTCTCGATGTCACGATCTAAATAGCATAAAGCGCTGTTGGAACAATCGCGGCCGAATCGTTCCGCTGAAACAATACCTAGGAGCACACGAAGGACGTTCAACGGAAGCTTGGCCGGAGCCTTGACTATGTCAGCGAAAAAAGACGAGCGAGATAGAGATAGAAACAAAATGGAAAATTCCCCGGAGACCGGAAGTCGACCGAGTACGCAGGACACGCGAGCGCGCGACCGTCGCGATTGGTACTCCTGCAAATTCACGGATTGTAGGAGAGACAGTTTAATCTTGAAGAATTGGTCTCTGGAGCATAGTGATCCTCCACGAGCGATCGTTATCCGACCTCCGGAAAGGGATTCGGAAAATCTTGATCGAAACGATGCACAGTGAGGCATTTTGATAAAAAAACTGGCCAAAATTATTTTGTAATAGAAAACAAGTCCATACTAACGTTTCAGATGTATTGCTGGATTAAAACAGAGTTTACACGTAATAAAGGTAATTATTTTCTTTAAGGGCTTCCTCGCCGACATTGATAACCTTGAAATATGTTGTCAAGGTCATCGTTCTGAACAACTTTTTCCTATACATGTTACAACAAAGAAGTTTCAACATCTCGAAAAGTGATCGGAATAGGTCTAAACCTAACCTAACCACAACTCATTCTATTCGCATGATTTTCCCTTAGCAGTTCAAATTCCGGATCACAGCCGCAAGAGTTTCGTATTTCTGAGAGCAATTTACGATCGCAACGACAGAAAACAGGACTACTGTAAGAAAACGATACGTGACGCGAAGATCAATGACAGGAATACCTTTGTATTTTGATTCGCAAACCATTTACAACAGGCAAATGCTACTATTAACTGATGGTACGTTGTATAAAATTGAATTTTGGCCAGCTTGTTGGTCCAAATGCCCCACTGTGCGATGCAGGAAAATATTCTTCCCGTACGTAACGAACGCGAAGAATGCGACGGTACGAACGTAATCGATCGAGGATCCTGCGGCTCGCGTCGTCGTTACCGTCGGCTCCAAGGACGCTGAAGGCGTTCCGTCTCGTTGCCGAGGATAATGCAACGTTTCAGGATCTAAACTCAGTGGTCAGTGTTGATTCCTAAGCGGACGATCCCAGGATACGGCCGCATGGTCGACGAATAATCGATTTCTTCCTCGACGATGCTGCTTCGGCATACTCCTTCTCCGACAGCACGTTTGCTATACCCGTTTCACCCGCCTCTAGGTTTTTAATATACATAGACACGTATCGCTGAGTCATGGAGGCTCAATGGATATTAACCGGAATTTATGTCAACTTCGCGTTGTAATGTCGGGTCAACCCGCTCCGCGCTTTTCCGTGACGGTTCTCTCTGGAAAATCGGAATCCTCGACGTTTCATACATTGTTGGACAGTTCGAAGGACAACGAACGATTCGAGGAACAAGATGCAGGCTGAGTCATCCTGCGAAATCCACCGGAAGATCTGCTCGGCCCACACGCGCCGCATGGCTTGCATGTGCAATGTGCGAGCAGATGCACGCACCGATGCAGATTCAGGGGCCACTGTCTCGTCGGAGGACCGAGCGCCGCCGCGATCCTTGATCCTGGATCATTGAAACTTCATACACTGCGAGCCTATTAAGAGACCTCTCGATAACCGTGCTATATCAAAACGGAGCTTAATCGCTTTCTTTTCATTGGTAATCCTGAAAGAAATTGTTGGATTATGTTCCCTGCTCGACTTGGTGGTCCACGATGAAAAGTGTCATTGTTAACACATTATCGACCGGTGATTATTGCATAATTTTGAAAAATCTGTGGCACATGGTTGAACACTTTTTAATGGCACCTTCGATAGCAACAGCAATTTTCATTGTGAACTGATAAGTCACCCTCAATAACGTTATCTAATAGTTTCATTTCAGATTGCTATGTAAAAGAAAATTTTTATGCTTTCTTTTGGTGCTTAAAATTATCATTGTTAACACATTATCGACCGGTGATTATTGCATAATTTTGAAAAATCTGTGGCACATGGTTAAACACTTTTTAATGGCACCAGCAATAGCAACAGCAATTTTCATTGTGAACTCATAAGTCACCCTCAATAACGTTATCTAATAGTTTCATTTCAGATTGCTATGTAAAAGAAAATTTTTATGCTTTCTTTTGGTACTTAAAATTATCATTGTTAACACATTATTGACCGGTGATTATTGCATAATTTTGAAAAATCTGTGGCACATGGTTGAACACATTTTAATGGCACCTTCGATGGCAACAGCAATTTTGATTGTGAACTGATAAGTCACCCTCAATAACGTTATCTAATAGTTTCATTTAAGATTGCCATGTAAAAGAAAATTTTTATGCTTTCTTTTGGTTCTTCCGATAGATAAAGTGTTAAGTAATCTGTTTATCAGTGATAGGGGAAAGAACACTCGAATTGACAGCTTCGAAACTCAAGGATCGAGAAGCGTTGGAATAACAGAGCCCAAGAACTCGGTATCTCAAAGCCAAAGGATATTGCAGCGAGATAACTCAGGACTTTCGAAGCACAAGGGTTGAAACCTGACGGCAAGTGCCGACTACCTTTAAGCCTGCACAATGTTCAATTACATGCAGCGCATTCAATCGCGAGTAAATGATAGTACTGTCTCGAAACGTTGAAACGAGGAACGGTGGCCATGCACCGGGGCCCCTGTTATAAGAGGGAAAACACGCGATAATTCATATTCACGATTAACTCGAAACCTTGGCTAGTTAGTTAGCGTTCCGATGCACCGGTATAATTGCATCCTGACAGTGAATGGATTTACAATTCTGCTTGGGGATACCAGCTTCTGCCAATATCATTCCCTCTAATCAACCGATTAAACGCATTATTCATTCGTTCGCTTCTTGAATCGACGGTCTGTCGTGGTGTAGCCACGTTACTTTGTTTGGTCGTTTCGTGCCGCAATTGTGGCTGGCATTTTCGTTTGCTCGTTTGAACGAGCGTAATAGATGTTCGGGATCGTTTATTTTTACCTCGGAATCGGTAACATTATACTACTTGCTTCTTACTGGAAATTTACGAGAATCTTTGAGATCTTTGACACTTTCAAAGTTAGTCTTTGAAGATCGTCGACAACGAAACTTGAATGATTTGAAGCCTGGGAGCTGTAGAACTTGATTGACTTGAAGGTTTTACAGCTCGATCGCCTTGGAACTTGATCTAAACTTTGAACGACTTGAAGTTTAGAAGCTGAAGTTTAGAAGCTAAACTTTAAAGCTTGTCTTGCCTTGAAGCTGTCTTTGAGAGCATTCGAACTTGATTAGTTTGAGATTGAGCTTTAGACCTCAGCTACTACCAACTCTTTGGGCATTGTTGCAGCCCTGAAGACTATGTTTTAACAACTTCAAAATTCAGTATTTTTATCAGGTCCACCTTGGAAGTTCTAGGTATTACCAATCCCGAACCTTTCTTTCTAATAACTGTTTCCTGTATCTCGACAATTTAACAACGTACATTGTTTTCAGCACACTGATTCGATCTGATGTTACTAACTAAGCAATTTTGCAAATTACTATAAAATTTTCAACGTTTCGGTCTAATTTCAGACCATTTCCAAGAAAAAATTGGTTTTACATAATTGCGTCTGTAAAAATTGAATGAACGTAAATTATGTAATTCAAGTTAAACTCTGCATTACATTACTCAGTTGCTTAATGAAAATCTTAAAAACGAAATTGAAATCTGTAACCGCGTGTTGTTTCCATGCCGTTGCACGGATTACTAAGGCAAAGACACGAAGCCAAAAGAAACGGAACCAATCGGAATCAATAGACCAAACATAAGCCAATCGATGTTTCTTTTTAATCCTTCACAAATGGAAGTACACCTTCGATTCCAAAATATCGAAGGTACCCTGGCACCAGGGCAGAAGGTGGCGACAGCGAAAGCAAGGCTCGCATAAAATAACATTGCGGCTCTCGGTGCAACGAATCGGCATCGCCGGTGGTAAGGGCTTGGCGAAACAAAGCCTAATAAAGGTCCGCGAACGAGGTGGTAGGAGGAAGACAGAGCCCGTAGGAAGGAGCCACACGGGTGAACAAAGAAGGCTCTTCTTCGCGAAGACACAGTTCTCTCGGTCCTAAGCGTGTCTGTACGAGCCTCCCACTTGCGCATTATGCGAAGAGATACCCTATCTGCTCGCAGAGGAACGTTTTCCCGTTCTTTTCTGCGGCGCATGCCTGATCCCTGACCCCGGGCTACGATCTCGGTCCAAAGAACCTCCTCCCTACTTTGCGATGCTGGGCCCACGCGCCCCGTAACATACGGCCCTGCTTTTGCTTTTCTTTCAGGGTCCCTCCGACGATTTTGTAAATTTTCCTCGGCTCACCCCATCAGTTACAGCGTCACTCTAGTGCCTACTATGCGATACATTTGTTACGTTTTAAGCATTCGATATTTAGTTTAGCAATTACAACCGTATTTAGCACAAGGAAAATTAATTCCTTTTGCAACCATTTTAATAAACTGAAGCGTGGCATTGTTCCTGAATATTTCCGAAACTTTCACAGGACAATAGTTATGATAAATCAATTCTGTATAGTTATATGCACAGGAACGAACTCGGAAGCTATAGTGAACATCAGGTTCACGAAAATGCCACCACGAGCGTACTAAATAATAGTACCTCTGATCACTAATCATCCACGCGATGTAATTAGTCCCCAGCCAACCACCATAGTCCACTGGGAGAAGAAAAGGGAACGAATAAAAGAAAGACACACCTCTCTCTCTTTCTTTCTCTCTGTCTCCTCTTTCTTTGATCTGTCTCTCATCTGTTTTAGCTCGATGCATCTCGCATCGCTTTTAAACGTAGTGTTTATAATTTTCATCGCGATTCTCCCATTATTACGCCTGTCTATTTTCTCTCTGTCTCTCTATCTCTCATTTTCATTACATGACGTTGACTGCAATATTGTACTTGTGTCGTTTTCAGGTGACCCCATGATAACATCCTCTCTGAAGGGTAAGTGACAAAACGACAGCTCATTCTGTCCTCTTTTTTTTACAACAAACTTGTTTTGGGTTTCATCATATTTTTTTGGTTCTGCATCCTCCACCCCCGCCCCCCTCGATCACTCCCGTCCGACGACCGATCTATGGATCACTCGAATGGATCGTCGTTTCCTCGGACTTTCCCCGTACATCTTCTGGAACGAGGACAATAGTGGGACGTGTCTCTCATTTGCATGTGTTTTTTCCTCCCCCTCCACCTCGGTTTACCACTGTTCACGCTTTACATTCTTTCGTATACACGCATATACACACACTCACTGTGGAGACTGTAGTAGGAATTAGAGGAAAATGGAGGCCAGGGAAATTTAATTCAAAAACATGGATTTTCCAACCCAAAGAGAAGCTCTTTCGCCGTTTTTCTCTTCTTCGAAGACTCAGAATGGACAATATAAAACTGCAAAAAAATCTCGAGGGTTTTTTATATTTTTTGCAACGTCTCTCTAACCTTGATCGTATATTCCAAGATGGCAGCGCGATCGCTCCAGTATCGACTACAATCTTTTAAAATTATTATTCACGTTCCGGTCTTTTAATCGTTCAGAGAATTACTTGGAAATTACGAGAGAGCCTCTTTTTGCATTTTACAATAAATGATCTCCACTTTTCAAAATGGTAATTGGATTTCCCGCTAGAAAACGTAGTAGGCAGTCGTAGGTAGAAGCTTGAGCTCCCATTTAGAGAACAATAGTGGATCGAATATTCGATTGTAGTGCAAGTACCGAATCACAGATCACACACGGTTTATCAGAGCACGACTACCTAGCAGCGACCAGTATGATAGCGAGCGTAGACTATGTCACCACACATTGCGATAGTTCATAAGCTCTGTATCTTGTCCATCGAAATAAGCAAGCTGATCAATCCTCGAAAATCTTTCGGTAAAACGAAACGTTTTCGTGATCGAGATACCTTGCTTCCCCTGTAACCGACTCACTGATTGGTTGATTATTTTTGATGAGTGACTAAAAACGATTCCCCTCCATCGATGGGAATTGCTGATTGATCGATTTGCGTGTGGACAGTTTGAGTGGTTTCATCCAGAGAAAAATTCGGGAAATTCGTGAGAATTTCTTGAGTATCCTCGAAAAGCGTCATCAAAGAAAATGTTTTTGGGCTGCTGGAACATTTATTGCAAAATTGGGCATTTTTTGAGGAATTGCACGCTGATAATAGTACTCAGCAATGAATACTATACTTGGGTGGCTGAAACTGGAATTTTGCATCTGAAGCATGTGGGTTCAGATAATCGAGCGACAAATTTGATATTTTTTCGAAGTTTTACAGGTATTACGTGATTTATCCGACTCTGTTAAAAACCTAACAGGTAGGAAGTCTTCGTGCGAGATATAATTTCGCGAACGTTACGTTTAAATTACAGTGATGGCAAGAACGTTAATAGACCTAATAAATATTAATGCACCGACACGTAAGTTAAAATCTAAAAATCGTCACAGAGGTAATAACAAGCGGTAGGTAAATCTCCGAGGAAATAAAGATTAATTAACTCGTTAACCAGGTAACTTTTCATTTTCACACGTTCACTGAATCGCGATGATTCATGGTTAAAAATCACCTGTCGTACCGTATCTCTTCAACAATGCGAGGTGGATGTTTATGCAAATCTTCATTTTTACAGATTGGATTAGAAACGCGATATTTACTCATCGCGTGAACCGGTATCGTTTTACATTAAATAACGAAGACAAATGCTACTAATCGCAGCTGAACGTTTTTGTAACCGCGCGGAATAATTCTATTTCGTAACCGTGTAAAAGCCGCAGTCCAAGTGTAATTGTGTATTTCAAATGTGAACTATCCAAGATCTTTTATGTCAAATGTATCTATCAAACAGAAACTTCTAAAGTATTTGCTGTTTGATATTTCTCAAGTTTGAAGGAACGAAGCCGAGAAAAAATACTCCGCCATCGCAACTCTCGACGCGCGAGAAGCGTAATTAATAACGCCGCGACTTATAAATGATCGACGATGCAACATGGCGAATTAATGCACATATTAAACGCAGCCTTTTGTTCGACGACGACCGGCCAATCCCGTTCCATTCCGCGGAAACTTTGCTCTCGCTGAAACGCGAAACCGCGAGGAGGCTGCGCGCATGAGTCTCGGCAAGCATGATCGCGGGATTCGAACTCGATCTCGGACGCACCAATCCAAACAAAAAAAAACGAAAATACTCTCGGAGATTATTCCCCATTCCATCTCCGTTTTCAGAAATTATTTTCACACAATCCGTGGAAAGAATGGTTCATTTCGAAACCGTGATTTATTCTTTAAAAAAGATTCTTGAATTTGTCAGAACGTCGCGACAACCCTTTTTACACGATACGAGTAGATTCGGTAAAATAAACGCAAAAAAATTGAACTTTATCAGAGAACTTTATCTTTTTAATTAAACGACTTTCGAAGCTTCGAAATCTTTGATCTTCGAAGGAAAGTTACTGCCTTAGTAAATATCATCGGAATCATATGATATTTGATGTGATTTTTATTAGAAAAATGCCATAAATATGGTCATCAAACTCCCATAAAAAATAATTAAAAATAAAAAAATTTTGAAATTCCGATTAGTTGTGTTTAAACTTTTCGGCGACCGAGGTCTCTCGAGCTCGGCTGTTCTTCTCTATAAATTATAATTATGATATCGGCGCCAGGTTCGATCCTTTTTAGATACAACAAACGTGCAAGTTAAATATTTAAATTTCTCAACGTTTCGATCCCAATGCGGATCATTATCAAGAGACCAAAATTTTTGCGTTTGCTGTGAAGAAGGGACAACAACTTTTTGGAACACATAATTGTGAGTTACACTATTTCCACTTTACCCCATGTTGGCGATAATGTAACTTCATAATGTTCTTCTCTATATAATATTATTCTCATGTTGAGGACTTCCATCGAAAAAATACGGTATCCGATTTCCGTGAACGCGGTAATTCGTGATAAGAAGATGAATTATCAGTGGTAGGGCAATTTGTGCATCAAGTGTATCATACCAGGAGGAAAGTGTATCGACGATCGCATGTTTCTTGGCCCGTGAGCACGTATCTCGAAGGTACGGCCAGATATTCTCGTTTCACCGACAACATCGCTGCTCCTACATTTTACCTGGCAAAGATGTGGCAATGCCGTGTTATGGCCTAGCTCTCGACTGACGTTATGGAAGGATAATCCCATGCGGTCGACGCTTGGTCTCAGATTTCCGCGCTGCGACCATAATCTCGTTGAGGGGAAACGAGAGGATAGCCGGGCCGGATGACTGCTATCCCGTGTAAACTCGGCCGATTCTAGAAAAATTGCGGGATACTTAAGAAATTAACAAGACACCGGGATTATGACCACCGGCGGTGGGGGACACGTGGACCCAGCTCGCTGTCAGTCAGAACACCTCTCCCTATTTTTCTACAAATTTTTATCAGAATCCGGGATAATAGTAGGACTGGGGATTTTTATGCGAGGTCAAGAATTATTGAATATTGTCTTTCAATGTTCGCTGGTTCTAGTGTCAAAGTATAAATTCAGAAATCTCTGATAGCAGCTGCACTGGGGCATATTAAAACACGTCAGGGTATCGAATAGTTTCATCGAAGGAAATGATGATAGTGGTGTTGGAAATTGACCGGTTGGTTTCCAAGATTTCTCTGTTTTCCATCGAAGCAACAGAATTGTTAAAACGATGATTGGAAAATCGCCGGAGGCCGATCCGACGCGTTTCTTCACCACAGCGACGATGAACCGAACTGATGAAACGATCGAGTGCAACGCGAAACGGGAATACACTCGGCTATCGGCACACTGTTATTATCATTATTATTATCATGCCGCGTAATTATACGTGGACGTTGACGAGACGCCGCAGTCGTAATGACGGAAAACCGTTTAAATAACAGGACGCCAGGATTGGGGGTGGGGAGTAATGAAGCTGCGTCCGCACAGCTGTCAGCCCGAGAATACGCGTTTCCAGTGAAAACCGGTCGTTAGATTCCTATAATGCATTATATCGGCAGGATCTCGCAGGATCACGCCAGGATCACGTTCACTCGAACGCTTCTAGGGACTTCAACCCCCTCGAGGAATCAATCTACACGGCTGTTTATTGAATTGCTCGTTAAACGCACGTGCTCACACATTGTAATTAAATAAGACGATTTTATTTCTGCTCGACACGTGTCGTTCAACAGCTGTGGCTGTACGATTAATAAATAGTACCTGCAAACTTAAACTGGCCCTCGGAGGGTGTCTGCATGCAGGAAAAAATTAACAAACCATTAGTTTCTTCAGTTTTCAAATTCCAATAATGGTACTATGGGTCAAAAAAGTATTATCACACTCTTAAAAAGGCGATAACTTTTTTAATATCGCACTGAAGGATTTGAACGTTTTTTAGAAGCTAGAGCAATTAGTTTGCTGCAGGATGTGATAAAAATTTTGTCAAAAATTGCAATTGATCGGCATTGTAGAATACATACTAAAAGTTGCATTGTACAACATTTTTATGTGGGCCTATATTGAAAATGAAAAATTTTAGATGTATGATGTGATAAAGATTTTGAACAGATTCTGATAAAAATGTATGTGTCAATAATTTCCTTTAAATCAATATAAAATTCTATTTTGGTATTGCTAGTATACAGCTAATTTTGGAGAACATATAGGTAAAAATTTATATAAATTTTCTCCTTTTTTAGGAAATTGTTCTAATCACTGAAACCGAAAAGTAAATCGTAGGGCAAGGGGTTAATCGACACAGGTCTATAAAACGTATTTTAAAAATTTTCAATATAGGCCTACATAAAAAAGTTGTAAAATGCAACTTTCAGTATTTGTTCTACAATCCCGATCAATTGCAATTTTTGACAACATTTTTTTCACATCCTGCAGCGAACTGATTGCTCTAGCTTCTAAAAAAGTTCAAATCGTACAGTACGATAGTTAAAAATACGCTAATACTTAATTGACCCACTGTAAATACCGTTACGAAAGAATTTTCACAGCCTCTAAAAATTCTCTAAGCTCCAGCTTCCTCCTGCAGATCCGAAAAACGTCACTCGCAGAGTTCCCGAAAGGTTTCCACCCCCGTTCCGAAGACTGCAGCCAATTACAGTTTACATAACGCTTGTTCCCGCCTTCGGACGATCGATCCGTGCAATCCGTGCCAATAATCATAATCGTACGGTTAGAAAAACGCGCGTCGCTTCACAATCAGCGTTCCCTTTTAGCTCGGATCGGCTCGTCGCAACTTGCAATTATGCTTCTCGGTATCGGTCGGACCGATTGCACAACCGGGAACGAAAAATCGGTTTCGATCGTTCGTACTACGGGAGTCTTGCTCGAGATAAGCCGGAACGATTATATAAGGAATTTATATTCATCCTCGGCGTCCTTACCCGCGACAGAGAGCCGTGAACGCGTCTCGTCTCAATCGGCTCGACGTGATTGATTATAATTACAAGCTTCTCTCGAACTCGCGGCCGACGAGAGCTTCACTTCGAGCGTGTGTAACGAGGCTGACGATTACCCGGCTCTCGTTACGATCGTCGGCAAAAAGATCGATTCGTCGATCGTCCTACGTCTTTGACACCGATCCGCTAACGAGACGCTTTCCGACGATTGAGGGAAATCGGCGCCGTTTTACGGTCGCGCGATCATTTCCACGGTATCGCGGCCAATTAACGACCGAATAGAGGCAGATTCTATCCCCCCCCCCTCCCGATTGTTCCTCGGTTCATCGAGATCGAGCCGAGTGCCAGAAGATCACGCTGATAACAGCTGCGATTCCCGGAGCAGGCGAATAACGAATTCCTCGCGTGACTTCGCGCGGTATTTTCAAATTTGCTGAGCTTCGGTGACTGGGGATTAGAATTTTATTAAAGTGATTTAGAGTACTCTAGACATCTCTCGTGAAGTCCTCCAACGATTTTTAAGAAGCGGAATTTTATGCATTAGTGATAAGGAGTGGGCGTAATTTATAGTGTTGTATTATTTTTTCTGCCTAGTAAATATATCGAGAAAGAAATTTCAATTTCACTCCAGTTTGTTAGATTATAATTTTACTAAAGTGATTTAGAGTATTCTAGACATCTCTCGTGAGGTCCTCCAACGATTTTTAAGATGTGGAATTTTATGCATTAGTGATAAGGAGTGGGTGTAATTTATAGTGTTTTATTATTTTTTCTGCCTGATAAATATATCAAGAAAGAAATTTCAATTTCACTCCAGTTTGTTAGATTATAATTTTACTAAAGTGATTTAGAGTATTCTAGACATTTCTTGTGAGGTTCTCCAACGATTTTAAGAAGTGGATTTTTATGCATAGTCACAAGAATGAGTGGGTGTAATTTATACTGTTTCATTATTTTTTCTGCCTGATGAAGATATCAAGAAAGAAATTTCAATTTCACACCAGTTTGTTAGATTATAATTTTACTAAAGTGATTTAGAGTATTCTAGACATCTCTCGTGAGGTTCTCCAACGATTTTTAAAAGTGGATTTTTATGCATTAGCCACAAGAATGAGTGGGCGTAATTTATACTGTTTTATTATTTTTTCTACCTAGTAAATATATGAAAAAAGAAATATCAATTTCACTCCAGTTTGTTGCAATTTTAGTAGATATTTTTGATTTTGTATAGAGATGTCTAATAACTATAATGGGAATATCCTCTTCGATAGAAATGAATTTAACCAATTAATATCCTCTTCGCGTTCCAAACTCTGTGATGTTTCGAAGTCATCTAGAACCATAAATATTGAAATGGCGGAAGAAAATTGGAGAATGTTGACCCGAAGAGCCCAACAGTGTTGGCAACGGCTGAAACTGCAACGCGCAGCGCGAATGCATAAACGATCAACTGGTACAAATTGTCCCATCGTCGACGAAGAGCACAACTTGCCATCGCGACGACTCCAGCCCGCTAATTTCACAGCTGACGAGCAGATGTTGTCAACGCGGCGAAACATTTACGTTACGGGTCGCAAAACGCCCTGTGTGCCACACCGACACCTGACAATTAAAGATCGTGTGCCGAGCGAAACGATTTACCGGGTGTGTGCCTAGATCCTCGCACATAACCGTCGATCTTTGCGCGAGTCTCCAACAATGATTTCATAACGTTCGAAATTCGAGAAAATCACTGCCAGTAGAGATGTAACAAAAAATCTGTTAACTTTCGTTGTGCACGACCGATGTGTCCAAACAATTCCCAAGCTGATTAAAGTTGGGCCGATTAACCGGTTTCGTAAATTTTGCAAAAATGTAAAAGACAGTCGGAAGAAAGTGCAGAGATTGTTCTGCAGGGTTAAAGCGTTTCTCTCCGATCGACAAAAAGATTGATCGGCGTCGGCGACGTGGTTCGTCGGTGGATCCATTAAAGAAAGTAATCTCGAACGAGCGTGGACAACCAGAAACTGCTTTCACTTTTTATTTTCGCATGCCCGATTTGAAACCAGTTGCGAAAAAAAGGGAACCACCTTCTCTCTCTCTCTCTCTCTCCCGGGGCTTAGCCCAATTATTTCTTGAAAAATATATGGCCGTTTCTTTTTTCGCGGAATGCCGGCGCACAGAACGCCTTCGCGGTGCGATACCAATTAAACGCGGAACGTGATTGTTCTTCATTCGCCTTGCGGTGATTAAGCTCCTCTTCCCCCTCAGCACACTTCCCGGTGCAAGAAATCAACGACAAATTGAGAATGGCCGAGCTGTGTTTTTCTCCTCGAAGACCAACAAGAGCGTCCGAAGAACGTCGAAACCGGACAAGTTCGACGCACACCTGGCAACTGTATGCGTTTTAATAATCCGCGCGACATCGACGTCTTTGATCGACTCGGGCTGGCAACTTTCCGTTTCGAATGGATCTAACGGAATAAATATGTCTCTTCTATCGATCGTATTATTTTAATAATAAATGTTGAATGTTGCCTCACCACTCTCGTATTAACGTATTTAATCACACCTAAGCAAGAGAGTTAGTTTTATGAACAAATTTTTCATTGCATTCAATTATTTAAAAGTTTTTTGAAAATTGTACAACATATTTACTTTTACAGACGCGATTCAAATTAATCTTGAAACGTCGATTATTTGATAATCAGCAAAATTGCTTATGAACAATTAGTAATGAACGATCGAACCGTAGCGCCGATAACATACAATATTTATGATCTAACATAATAATCATCAAGGTGCTGCACTTTGAATAAAATGAGAGTTGCAATGACTAATACAGATCTTGAAAATGGTCCAAATTAGTGACCGAAACGTCGATTTTTTGATAATTGGCAAAATTGCTTAGTTGATTTTGATTTTTGCTTTGTTTTCAATGATCGAACCGTAGCGCCGATATCATTCGACAATTGTGTTTAACAATAATACGATCGATATAAATAAGTTTTATTTACTAATAAAGACCGTAGAAAAATCCTCGGTTACCTAAGGTAAAAGAGTGAGATGAATGTAATGAATCAATTCGAGGAGGATGACTTGATGAACTTTTGTTCGAGAATTTTTTCTTCCGATATCTTTAAGCCAGTTTCAATTTCTAGGCCTCGGGTAGATAAAAAAATCATAGGATCAGGTCCGGGTTAATTTGAGAGTGTCTAATCAGAACGAAGGAATGGCGGGGACTCGTCTAACGGGTGTCCAGCCGAAAGAAAGCGGTTCCGTTTCGATTCGTTCCGCTTTTCGTGACCGACTTAACGAAAAATTTTAGGAAGGCCCTTGCACGGAGAAAAGCGAGAAGGAATCGGGGCCGGCCGGACTTCGTGAGGCCCCTCTTGGCCCCGCGAGGCTCGATTCCGGAGTCGCGGCAGGGGAACCGCCCGGGCACATTTCACTAGGAGGAGAAAGTGACCCGCCGAAAGTTGTCGTTTTCACATCTGGCCCGGGTCTGCGCTGCCAATTCAACCACCACAGGCTGAAACCGTCCTTTTGCCACACGAAT
This sequence comes from Lasioglossum villosulum, assembly GCA_963971365.1. Classification (NCBI taxonomy): domain Eukaryota; kingdom Metazoa; phylum Arthropoda; class Insecta; order Hymenoptera; family Halictidae; genus Lasioglossum; species Lasioglossum villosulum. Next base: position 21,861,087 of record OZ020503.1, on the reverse strand, counting down.
CATTTCTCACTAACGTGCACTTCGTTCCCTGGCAATTGTTTAACCCTAATTTCAACCCGTATCTCGTGACTTTTTTTACTTCTGAAGTGAAACTTCTTTTGGCGGGGTTTAAGCCTAATTCGCGACACGAAAACGCGCAACGGAAGTGGTGGGGATGGTTAGCCGAGCTAGTCTTAAATAAAAATGGCTGTATCTGGGGAACGGTGCGTCCTACCGCAAAAATAATGAAATTTTCAAAAGGCTCGAGCCAGAATTACATAGCGTATGCCAAACCTCATGGAGTACGTAGTCATTGAATTTTTCAAAAAAAATAGAAGTAAAAGAATCATCCGTGTCGAAAACTACGTGCGACAAAAGTGAAACTTCTTCCAGGCTAATAATGTTTAGATGTAAATTAAGAGCGTATGAGAAATGCTATGGACTATGTCTTTTTCTTTCCAATACAAATTTTGATCCTTCACTTTTTTAAAATTATTTTCTACGATTCTATCATTGAAACGATTAGCTTGTGAAAGCTGAAATACGATATAAATATTTTTTATTCAATTTTGAGAGTTGTTCCTGATCTTATTGTCGCTTCATTAGGATTATTTACCATTTCCAATCTTAATTTACTTCTAAACATTACTAGACTGCAAGAAGTTTTATTATTTTTTATTTAAGAATAGCTCGGCTAACCATCCGCGCCGCTTCCGTTACGCATTTTCGTGTCGCGAATTAGGCTTGACCCTGCCAAAAGAAGTTTCACTTTTAAAAAATCTGAACAGTGGAATTAAAGTTACAGTAAGTTAAAGCGAGCTTCGCAGCCGAGTTACGAGCGCACAAAATCAATTATGCAGAACGATCGAGGTGCATTTCGCTCAAGGAATTGTTCGCTCCTCGGACGTATTATTACGTCAATCGCACCGCCGCGGATTCAACGGGGTTTAGGGCCTTGTTCACACGTGCAACACGTTCAAAACAAGAGGGGGCCTACCTGTCGTGCGGCAAACGATGCGAATTCGAACGGCGAGCTGCCATAATAACAAGCTGTTAAAAGCGAACTTCTTTTCTTCACGGGATGAGACCCCGGAGATCTCGATGCTCGGCAGAGAGAGACGCTTTCGTTTCCCGGCTAAAGGTTAAACTGTGGCTACGGTCTAACGATGCTGCACGAAATGGGAATCGAGACAACCTGTTGATCCTGGCTGCTTCCTTTCACTCCCGGCATCCACTCGGAGAGAAACAGACTCGGGAATTGTTCCACGGATTCTCCACCGGCCTTATTTCGCGAACGTTTCGTAATCCGATCGATCCCACACCTTTTTCTAACCCTGGATCCACGGTACTCTAAAATTCACATCCATTTACATCCACATGAATAAAAATTAAATGCTGTTCGTTGGTAATCGCATCGCTTTAGAACGACTTGACTAATTTAAAAAAAAATGTTCGGAATTGTCCGAATAAGGTTTTGAGGGATACAAAAATTGGAAAAGTTGTCCGGAAAAATGGAAAATTCGGGGAAACATGAAAGTGCTTTTTTCTATGGGATTTTCGTATAAACTCGAGACCATAACTCACGATTCGAACGACGGATATGCGTAATTCTTTTTTTGTTTTGTTCGTTATGGTCCTGGAAAAGTTTTCAGGGAAAAATTCGAGACAATTACAAAGTCGAAAAAACTGAAAAAATCTGAATTTTTGCGCAGTACTGGTTCCCAATGAGTTCGTCGTCGATCACAGCGTCGAATTCTTATCAGAGAATCACGCGGCAGCCTAAATTAAAACAAAATTACATTTGTTTTTACTTTTGTATCACTCATTATCCAGCATTTCAGTGGTGTACTGCTGATAGAATTCATCTTGCGTGTAAAATTTCCCATTAGCGTACTTCTGAATGTACTCCTTAAATTGAATATCCACGACCAAAATCGTTAATGGATACAATGATCACTCAGAAATACGTTTTTCTCATTTTTACTTTGTTTACACATTTCCGATAGCTTTCACAAATTCACAAAACGATCACAAACAAATTTACCGAAATTTCGACAGAACGTCTGTCGGTTCAGACTTGTACCATCCAGAAATTGAATTAAAAATTAATTTAAATAAGAACAGTAAACAAACACATTGCGAAAGAAACTTTTAGCAGAGCCTAACAGTGCAAGTGTTAGATCATAGTTACAGTTACCGAATTCGATCACTGCAACGTTGTTACTCAACTATTACTCGGTGACAGTTGACCGGCGATGGCGGAAGTGCTTTATGACACAACGGAGCATTTCCCGTCGGAGTCCTACTCCAAACATAAATTCATACGGAGTTAGGTTTGAAAAAGCAAGCCGGGACGAGTCGAGAAGCGTTCCCGTTTCGTTTTCGTTGGTACCAGGCGACCTTTCTCTTCGTGGTAGCTCGACCAGTCGCGTCGGGAGAAAGGGAAAAATGGCGGTCGGAGGAGGACGAGGATAAGGATAAACGAAGACGGCGACGTTAATTTTGCCTCGAAGAAGCATAAAGCTCTGAATCACCGGTGAACCGGTCCCGTAGCCGCGTTGTGCGAACGCGGAAACCGCTGGCAGGCTCGCGCGGGTCACGGAAGAATTCCTTTCTCCTCCTTCATTGTCGTTCCTCTTCCTCCTTCTCCGTTCGCTTCTTCCTCTTTTCGGTCTCTTCTTCATCCTTGTTCTCCGCACGTGATCGTCGCCCCTCTTTCCTTCGACGCTGTGTTTATCCTCCTTCTTTATATTTCCAGACCGAAATAACTTTTGCACGAAAGTATAGCCTGCGTGGGGTTTATTAATCCTCTTTCCGAGACGAAAATAGCTTCGCGCGTGAATGCACAGGTTATGTTTGCCGAGTTACGAATAATTACGGTGCGCTGACAATGGATCAAGATCAAACGATCAACTCTTATATAAATATTTATTCTGAAGGTGAGCCGTGATATTAAAATCAAAAAACAAGTACAGGATTTGATCGGTGTATGTCCCAAACATCTAGCACGTAAATGTCCTGAAAATATCCCTACCACTGCGGGGTGTAGCCCCTCGAGGGGCCACGAAGCTCGAAGGACCTCGGTCACCGAGAAATATGACACCATGCGACTCGGGTATATCGGTGAGACCACACTATAATCGGAAATTCAAACTTCTTTATTTTTCATTACTTTTTTATGGGACTTCGATGACCATGTTTGTGGCATTTTTCTAATAAACAGCATTCCAAGTACGATATTAATCCGATGATATTTACTTGTGCAATAGGCAATTAATGTTTCGGGCGCAATTTTTCCTTGAAATGTGCCGGCGACTGCGACTCTGCGTTTCCTTCTTTCCCATAAGCTGTCCTTCCTCGCGCTCGAAACTTTAATTGTCTATTCCACAAGTAAATATTAGGGCTGTAACTTTTCTCAAGCTTCACTGACTTCGAAGTCTTCGAAGTCTTTGAAGGAAGAAAGGGAACTTCGAAATTTCGAAGTTTCGAAGTCTGTGAATTCTTCGAAGTCTACGAAGTTTCGTAGCTGCATAGTCTCTCAAATGTTCAGAATTTCAAAGTCAAATTTCAAAGAAACTTTGATTCTCATCGCCTTCGAAATTAAAAACTTTGATTCTCATCACCTTCGAATATTCAGAAATCGAAGTTCTGAAGTCGAAATTTCAACATTCGAAAGCGGTTAAAAAACTCTAAAGTGGTAAAAAAATAATGAAAAATAAAGAAGTTTGAAATTCGGATTAGTTATGTTTAAACTTTTCGGGGACCGAGGCCTCCCGAGCTCGGCTTTCCTTCTCAACGTTCGGCAAAACACAAAGAATAATATCCCTGGCGTATAAATGACCCTGCGCAGACCCGTGTTGAGGACTCATATCGAAAAATACTGTATTTACTACGCCTGGATACACCTGTAGCTGAAAAGTTTCTGCTGGAATTCGTTTTAAAACTTTTTTATTCGAGCCTGGAACATTTCGTGGAGATGCAATGATCTGCGGATTTTTCAGACGAAGAAAAAAGACTTACTTCGCTTCGAAAAAAGGGGTGTTGGAGCGATTAATAGTAGGTGATTAGACGGTGATTTATCCAGTGTTAGCGTACGAGGAAGGCAGTAGTCGCAGCTGTTAGAATCTTTCCCGGGGAACTCTCTCTCCGTGCCCCACTCGCGGTGCCCCCTTACGGTCTCCGTAAAACCGTCCGGTTCCCCCCCGATCGGCTCGGCGCGGCGTCGTCGTCGCGGCATTTCGCCACTTTCGATTTTACCTGGCGCGCACCGTAGCCGCTCCGTTACCGTTAATTTCATGGATCGGTCACGATCGAACCGCGGCACCAGGAAGTGGGTCGATCTGACGTAGAAAACGAGGACAGGCTGCGTGTGCTCGATGGTCCTTCTCGATCTCGAGCGTCCACGTTCCGATTTCTTTCATTTTTCTTTCACCACGTGCGTCACAATGACTGTCGCCTTCTGTCCCCGTCCTGCGCCGCGTTATTTGTTTCACTAAACCCGCCGCTCGACGTTATTTTATTTAAACGAGAGCTGTCTGGAAACTCGTTTCTCAGATTAACAGTTTTGGAAAGTAAAATGTCGAATGGAAATCTGTCTGAGCATTTTATGAGTACGCAGTTGTTCACGGGGTTGTGTTAATGTAGATCGAGTGTACAGGTTGATCTGGTTTATGGTTCAGGATTTAGACTTAATGTGCTTTTTAGTTTGCTTGGGTCTGGGTTAGGTGAAATTCTCGGTGGAATCGAAAAATTCATTAACTAATCGAGGTCTGTAATTTATCAATTTTCCGTTGAACTGTTTCGTTCCTTTTGGACTGTGTACGGTTGTACCCGTCAGAAAAGCATAATTAATTATCCTTTACAAATTACAAATTACTTACTGAAAGCTTCTTCAGCCTCGATCTTCGAAGAAAAATAATCGTCACCCGAAAGTCTGTCAATCCCCAAAACCGCTGAGTCAGCCGTCCATCCCTTTAGCATCGTTCTCACCCCCGCGACGTCCTCGCCGAATCTCAAGGCCTCCACCTCGGGGTTTCGCAAACACGGAAGCCCCGGGCACCTGTCGGCTCTCGGATTGGCCGGGTCGCTCTTCGGAAAAGCGAATCGCCACGATCGCTCGAGAAAATCGCGAAGCGCGCATGTCCGAAAGGAAAAGGGGTTGCAGGAGAAAAGAGAAACGACGCTCCGCGAAAGGAAGACACGTTTATCGTGGCGAACGCTGGTCGAACAGGGACACCGCTATCTATCTCCATTCAACGAAGAGGAGAGTAGAGAGGAGTGGTGGAGGATCAGTGTATCTCTACAGGGGGGGCCAGGAAGGGGTGAAGACGGTGGTACTGGTTGGTGGGGGGTGGGGGCGGGAAAAAGCGGATGTTCGATGAACGGGAGAGAGACGCAGCTAGACGCGTGGTGGGAGGAGAGAACGTGGACGCGTGTGCTCGCGGGAGAAGCGCGCGAGAGAGGGGACAGAGTTAGAGAAAGAGAGAGGGTCTGGATCGTAGTCGGAGCAGTCAGTGTCTTTCCGGACGCCGCAGGTTCGAGGCACGCAGCTCTCTCTCTCCCCTCTTTCTTCCTTCATTGTCACAGTGTCTTTTTCTCTCCCTCTTTCGTATCCAGCTCCAACACCCTCTCCTTCATCCCTTGATCACCGAGCAGCTTCTCGGCCTCTCCCTTTCCGCCCTTCCTCGTGCTGTCTCTCTCCCTTCCTCCGCTGGCTCTCCTCTCTCGTGGTCCCAGGATAACGAAGCGCGTCACCGTCTCTCTCCCCCCACCATCCGGAACCCGCGAGCACCGGCCAATCGGCGTCTAGCTTCCGGCAACGGTGACGGCCCAATGGGCGAACACCGGCGACGGATAGACGCTGACGATCGCTGATTTTGACAGTCGACACACGACGACGGTACCGTGCTGCGCTCTCCTTTCCGTGCGTCTGCGAACAGGTCTCGCACCTGGGACCCTGTGGCTCTCGGAGACCGTGGTTGGCGAGAGCGTTTGTCAACAAGAACTCGGTGTGCTTACGAAAACGAAGCTGCTCCCTCGATGCCCTCCGGTTGACAGTGAACAGTGGTCCTCGGGGGAGAGAGGGTGGCTTCGCCTCGAGATCACCACGTGGTCCCTCGGTGGTAGTTAGAGGTCCTAGCTTCTTATAGGTCCCAGAGTCCTTAGGACACCGGGAGTCAGTGAATAGTGCGCCGCGGAGTTCTCCAGGTGGTTTGTGACTTGGGGAAAAGACTAGGAGCTGTGTTGGATGCAGGGACAAATAGAAAACTCGGATCGCGAAGCCTCGGGCTTGGGTTCACCCGTGGTAGCTGTCTGTTGAACCTTGGAAATCAAACCTAACCTCCTAACGAGCCTTTCGATTCTCTTTTAGAGCTGTGGTAGCTTCTTGTTCAGCATTGGCTGTTGCTGTTTTTGTGTCGCCTTTGTGGCATTCGGATAGAAACTGTTCGGTGAACTGATTGGTGGATTTTGTACGGTGTGAGAGTGGTTCGACGACACGGGGTACGAGGACTTAAATGCTCGCGTGAGAGGGTGAATCGATGAGCTGCGCCATGGAGTATCAGCAGTTGGCGCCACCGCCGGTCCCAGGCGTGCTGCACCAAGCGCACCACCAGCAGCAACAGCATCAGCAAACGGTCCAACCCCCGCAGCCGCACATCGTAGTCGCGCCTGCGCACCAGCAGCAACCCCAACAACCACCACCGCCGCCGTTGCCGCCCACGTCACACGGGCATCAGGTGGTGCACGCGCCACTTCCGCCTATACACGACGACAGCACCAGCTCGAGGTGGAGCCAGTATCAACACCTATGGAGGCAGCACCACGTCTATGTCAATGGTAGGGCGTCGTTGCTTAGAGAGTTTCTAGGTGGTTCCACGGTGTGCCACCCCCCGTGGACCCACGGAGGTATCGACAGTTCAAAGCGTTCTTCGAGCTCTTATCGATCAACTCGATGTCAACTTGGGCTGACGAGATCTTTGTTGTCATTGCGGCGATTTGACAGTAGGGAATACTTTTGTCAGGTCTCATCGATACTCGGTGGTCTCCCGAATCCATCTAATTTCGTACAGTCAGACAAAAAATTAAAACCTGTTTTTTAAATTTTCAATATAGGCTCACGTAAAGAAGTTGTAAAATGCAACTTTCAGTATTTGTTGAATTTATTGTATTTTGGATAAATTTTTTTCACATCCTGCAGCAAACTAATTGCTCTAGCTTTCAGAGAAAGTTCAAATCGTGTAGTACGATGTTTAAAAAGTTATCGCCTTTTTAAGAGTGAGCGAATAATTTTTAGACTCACTGTAGCAACATCAATTTTAAATCCCGCGTTTATGTATTTTTGCATGAATTTAATATTTTGCAGAAAATAAAATTAACATGTTAAAATTATTTTTTACACTTCTGTAGGGGTTGTTAATGCTTTACTCGCCCGAAGACTGTTAATAGGATTTTTGATGACCGAGCTGTACGTAAAGGAAGCCGACTAGTTTTAAACAACGTTTTCAGAAGAAGTTGTCACGCTATATGAATTCTAAAAATTTGTTGAATTACGAATAAAATTCCTGAGCTTCCAAATATGTGTATCTCTTAGATCACTTTTTCTGTTGACCTCGCAATTTTTCTTGTACATACATATTCTAAATTGACAGAAAATCTTTTTACATATTCGAGCTCCTGGAGTCTCAATCTGAAGATTGGAGATTCTATCTAGACATTGTTTGGCGTACGTTTGGCAAAGGTGTGTTTAATTAGATTACTCGGGTGAAGCCATGAAGCTGGTCTAAAGGTCAGCTGAAGTTTCTCAAACCGGACTGCACGTTTTAGACACGTACGTCTACACTCTTATTCGACTATGAACACTGGTATTAAAATAGAAACTACAACAGAAAAAATATAAAAAATCGATCATTAGAACCTTCACTACAATAGGAACAGATCTGTCTGTGTTCGTTCGAGGTTCTCTGTTTTCGGAATGCGATTTTGCGAATGATCTTTTTCCTGTCACGACGGAATCCATCTCTTAAATTTCTCCTCGGCCGAAATTATGACACCGTTCGCCTGCTTTGCGTCATCGCTCATTAAACACGTAGTATAACAAGCTATGAATATTAAAAACCAGTGAACGTCTCCCTTTCGTGCCACCGCGTGTTTCATCTCCGGTACTCCTTGAAACTCGTCGTAAATCATATGAAATCGTCGAGAGATTTTCCATCTAGCCAGAACGTTTTTATTTTCGAAGCTAGCACGCAAGAACGAATGGAAAATCATTACAAAAATTGGAAACAGTCTGGATAAATCTGTTCAGACACGTGTTAACCTGCTGTTCCGATTGACTGCGGACATTTTCTCTTTGAAATTGAAACTTGTATGCATTTTCTAACTCCTTTTGAATTATCTCTCGCGATAACTTGCTTTTATTCCGTCTTTATGCAAACTATACTCATTTTTAGAACGTAACTTATTGTATTCGAAATATTCTGCTTGATAAGAGTGTTATGGTTGCATAGAGTGAAAAATACCGCAAATATATACTGTAAATACTATAAATACTAAAATATTCAAACCGCAACTTGGCTATAGCAACTCGATAATAACCTCATTTTGATGGATTTTTAATTTTTATCCTGTTCAATTCAACGATCGAGGAATATATTTTTATCATAAATATGTAACTCTTCGCAAGTGTTTCTGATTTATTGTAAGGTATAGGTAAAAACAAAGGGAATGTCAGTAGTATGTTAACAGCACGACGCAGATGTTTAATTAGGTGGATGAAGCGAACGAAGAAAAATTCGATCGATAAGCTTTTCTCGTGGAAAATCGGCAAGCGTGGATCGCGCGGATAAAACACGAGAGTACTACACGCGAATCAGAAACGCCCACCTGTTGCTTACATCAGGTTGCCTACATTTTATCCGCAATTATATCGCGGCGTGATCTAACGATCGACTTAGATCATACACGCCGCGGACTTTCTCCATCATTTCTCCCCCTTCAATTTCAGCCGTGATCTACAGGCGCGCTCTTGTATCGCCATCCTCAATCCACAAAAACGGTACTAACCAGAAACTTCCGTTATATCCTTACTTTCGATCATTCCAGGCTTTGTAGACCTATTAATATGGACCACAATATTATTATTTTAACTTTCAAATATCGAACACATTGGCGGGCTACGACTTTACTATTAATGGTATCACTATCAACCTGGCAGATGCCAAATCGTTTTAAACATGGCTAATTATTTGAAAATTAATAAATTCCCAGCAGGAAATAAATTCTCACTTTCTCAAACGTTGCAATGGATGCAGACGATATTTTTTACTATTGACCAATAAAACGGTATACAAATATAATCTGAGATAGCCGTTAAAGTATAGCGATCGTATGAAGCTTTAAGCAAAAATTAAAACGTTTTCGGCGCATTGGTTCGATCAAATGTATTTTGATTGACCTATTTAATTTCTAATGTTTTCTTATAAAGTGTTCTAATTCACCGCAATGGTAAACAATTTCCTTTACACTACGCAAGTGAGTATGAAATTATTTTAGTTTATTTTTTGTTCTGGCTTAAATGCAATGATTCATGTTTTGTTAATTTCCATTACAGACACAATATATTTTTTGGTATTCTCTTGATAATGATCTAAATTGAGATCGAAACGTCGAGACAAATTATTGTGCCTATTTTGCAAATTGTGTAAATAGTAACATTTGATCGAACCAATGCGCCGAAAACGTTTTAATTTTTGCATAATCTGAGATAGTTCGATAAAAAGCGGAATGTGCTAGGTTTGGTTGGGCGGCAGAGTTCAGCGAATTGTTTATTTATTTCTGGGTTCAGGCCCGCGTTCCCTGTCGCGCAAAGTTATTTATTGACTCCGACGATCCGAGTTAACGGGTTCGAACATGGAGCGTGAATGAATCATGCGTGTCCGCTTGCGAACGTGTGAATTCACCTATGCACCTATCCTACTTGCGACGGAATCGACTCAAGGCTATTAACATTTGCATCCTCCCACGTCTTCCACTTACTCTATCTCTATCTGGCCATCTGTTCAGCCGGTCTATCCATCTCTCTTCGTCGCTCGTCCTTTTCATCCGCTCTTTTGCTCTTTTGTTCAAAAGGGAAGCGACTCGCGGAAAAACACGAGGCTCATCGCGAAACGGCTCGCTAAAATGGCGTCGAATGTGCAGAATATTCCTCTCCTATTACCGAACCGTGAATTTCATGGATTTAGAGTGCAACTTGTCCAGCGAACCAAGTGAACGAACACTTAGGCTGCGCGTCTCTTGAAATCAGTATTCGTAAATCGTTATTTAATTTCCCGAGTGTTGTTTCTGTAAGAAGGCTGTGTCATTGTCGAGACCTCACATTCCAGAACGCGATTCTAACAATATTTGATCGTCACAGCTTTTGTTGAAAATCTGGCGTGTGCCAAATGACGAATGAACTTCAATTTCGAATAAATTTGCAGAGATACCACATTGAAAACACGCAAACAAATTTATCGTGGGTCCATTGAACCACAAATTGAACAGCTGCAAGTTAAAACTGCAGACAGATTTAAAAACACTCGGCCTACCTATTCATGCAAGATCAATCGATTCTTTGAGATTGCGAGACTTCCTGCAAATTGTATTCATACTGTCAATCGTATGATTGTTAAAACAAATGATTTATGCAACGATTCGATCAAGTAAATACGTAAAAGCAATTTTACTAGTTTATTTTAAACTTGCAACGTTTAGATACATATGTGGATCACTTTCAAGAAAGAAGAAAACTGCGTTTGCTTTTAAAAAATCTTAAAAACGAAATTGAAATCTGTAACCACGTTTCCATGTCGTTACACAAGTTACTGCAGTAACTGGTTACAGATTTCAATTTCGTTTTTATGATTTTCTAAAAGCAAACGCAGTTTTCTTCTTTAAAATAAACTTGTAAAATTGCTTTTACGTATTTACTTGATCGAACCGTTGCGTCGAGATTTGTTTCATGCAAATTGTTATGTGGACGAATTTGTAGATATTGTATTAATTGTTAGGAAGTGGGCGTTTATGGCGATTTATGGCAACGTTCATTAAAGCTGTTTGCGCATTTTTCTATTACATCCTGCTAATGGTATTCGAACTCGTCGATTTTCTAGATTCGATTTAATTGCTAGGAAGTCGCGTATAAATTCAGAGGTTCTCTAAATTATTTATCGCGAGTTCAATCTCACTATAATTCATGCGCTGCAACGTGATATGAATGGAGAAAGTGCACTGTCCTAATAAGTACTTGGAGGAACTGAGCGCATTTAAATTCGCATTTCTGAAGACAAAGTTAAGCGAATGCAAGCTGTAGCGCATAATATTGTGGCTTCGGTCGAGCTGAAGTGTAATGAACTTCGATGACTTTCTCCGGTTCAAGTTTATATATTTGTAGTAAAATTGAACGACGTAAAGGGTGCAGCAAAACTGCATTTCATTACGACTACGATAAATCAGAGTTAAAGGGACATTAGACGTCAGTGAACCATCATTTTGTTCGCTTCAAGCACTTTCAAGCTTGCAAATACTTGTGTCTACATATTTTTACATACATGAAAATTGCAGTGAAGTTTTCAAGAGTCAAAGTTCAGGTTTTGCATTGATGTGTGTACATTTTTTAATAGACGCACTATAGATCTAAATGTAAACTTGCACGTTTGCAGCCGAATTTAATTAACCAAAAACTTATAATTAAATTGTACGAACGATTCTACTTAAAAACGAATTAAAATAAATGGAAGGATCCAGCAGTGTAGTCGTGTTGCGAGTGGTTTCCAGGTCCAAAAGGCAAGATCGTTGATCGATCCATGTTCTTCATCGTTTAACTCGGCCGTTTAGCGCTCGCGTGCGTTCTAAAACGTCAAACGACCTCGTGAGCTCGTTGCGGCCGCGTTGTCGGGCGTGCTCGTCGAATTGTCGTCGAACACAATGGATCAAAGCGCTTCGGGGGGGCACAATGCTAGGGATGGGCGGACCAGCCCGTCCTGCGCTTTGACGTTGTCACGTCAACAATGACGAATCCGGGGATCGTGTCATTCCCCGAAATATAACCGCGTCTTCTTCCTTTCTTTTCTCCTCGAATCGTTTTCCTTTTTTCCGATTTTTTCCATCAGGAAAACGCGATTACGTAACGCCACCATTGGCCCTCTAATCGCTCGTTACGGTTCATTAGAGAAATTTTGCCGATCCGAGTAACAACACGTTCATTCATTTCGAATGAAAAATTTGCGTTCCATTCTGTGTTTGTTTTAATTTTTTTATTACCCTGTGTACTTGATTAACGGTCACATGGTAGAGTTAATGCTCCAGGAACATTTCAGAAATGTGTCTCAATATGTTCAGTGCATTTTTCGAATATCGTCCCAAAATCTAACGAAATTGATTTTGTCCCACACACGGTTCCAACATCCTCGTTACACATTAAAATGTTAACTCATTGAAAAATGATCGTCTGAAGCGACACTGCAGGGAAAAAGATCTGTGGACGTTCAAGAAGAGCGTTCGCAATCGTGTTCAGTCAGCTCAGAGTTAACAGAGGTCAAGATACCGATCAGAAAGATGGATTTAGGTCACGAGGGAGGAGCAAGTCGGTGGAAAGTGTTTAAAATCTAATTTCAGCGAGCGCAGAAATAAACGCTCGTGAAGATGTTTCCTCGTTCCCGTCATCCTCCGGTCTGACTTATCGTTTGTGTTCTTCTGTTTTTTTTTTGTTCCAGTGGACAGAATTTCCTTTTCGCTGTTGTCACCTTATTGACGCTCGATCTCTTCAGGTCCCGCGGGAACGTCGAATCGGCCGCGTTCGAATAGACGGTTTACGTGAATCGAGGTCACAGGTCGGCCTCCACTTTGCGTCATAGACGTGTCAGCATTCTCGATATTAATTTCTAGCGACTTGCGCGACCACGGTCCCGCTTCGTACCTGAACTTACCTTCGAAACGTGTTTCCAACGATCCGCTCGTGTTTCTGTACGATTCGATCGGTGTACAGTGTTGGAAAAATGCTCGCGGAATGCTGCGATATTTATTTCAAAGTAAACACGACGAAACGTCATTTTTATCCGTATGCGACATTCTGACCACTTCAAGCACAATCTCTTGAAATTTTTTGGAAAATCCCAGCTGCAATTTTTATGTTAAAGCCAAGATGAAAACTGGAAATTCGTAATTTTCGGATAGGCTGACAACTTCAAGCACAATCTCCTTAAATTCTTCTTAAATAAATCACAAGTGCTGTCATTTTTATGGCATTGTATGGAGCATTGTGACAACTTCAAGCACAATCTCTTGCAATTTTTTTGGAAATCCCAGCTGCAATTTTTATGTTAGAGCCAAGATGAAAATTGGAAATTCGTAATTTTCTGATAGGCTGACCACTGCAAGCATAATCTCCTTAAATTCTTCCTAAATAAATCACAACAAATTTTGAGAATTCCTTACAAGAGAAAACAGCCTCAATACGTTATTGTTAAAAAAGTGAGTATCGATAAAATTGAATGTTCACATTGTGCAACTAATACGGGCACGATTTCCTTAAATTCTTCGTGAGACAGCAGGTGTCGTGATCCCTAGGGCTGGTCAATCCTAATCTTGCATTATTCCGTCATGAAAACTGACAAACGGATATTGGAGAGCTGGCGTCAACGAATGGCAATTGCATTGTGTTCGGATCGTGGGAAAGTCAATACGATATTTTTAAGGCTTACGTTGCGCGAACTGTGGAGAAGACAACCTCCTTGCATCATTACCAGCAAACCGGACACTCATTTGATGCAAGGGACCGCGAATTTATTGGTTTTGTCTTTCTACCACTATGATGGACTAGACATTGTCGCGATTCTTTGCACGCTTCGATTGTCTAACCATCGTTGTCTGAATTTCCTTGAAGACATCCATCATAAAAATTCAAGAGCTTAGATGACAGATGACAGCGAAGGCTGACCGCAAACAAATCCATTTTTATTGTCTTTTTATTGTAGAAGCATAAACACCGAACGAGCGTTTGTTGCGGTGCTTCTATTGTCTGAACAGTGTCCGAACAATCTCCTTCGATGCTCAAATGACGAACGATGCTAATGACACGTTGCTAAAGAATACGACGACCGCCTTTCTATTACGAAAGAATAAGCCTTTTTTCTGCCTCTTATAATGCTCACATTGTCTGACCTGTACTGGCTCAACCTCCTTCAATCTATCATAAAATTTATCATGCTGACAGATGACACTGAACTCCTGGTGCGAACAAATTCAATTACGTTACCTCTCTTCTTTTCTTCTGGCAGAATAAGCATACTTTTGACACTCGTCTTGTCCGGACAGACTCAATCCACTTGAATATATCATAGTATCAAAATTTAAACGAAAATCGCAACGTGATAGGATTGTTTCAAAATATTGCAACACTTCGAACAAATCCAATTTAATTACCTTCTTGTTGTCACCAAGTTTTCTATATCAAAATACAGCGGGTGTACAAAGTGTTCGTACACCTTTCAAAATATAACAACTTTTTATAATTTGCACCAAACGACCTGATTTTTTATCAGCAATTAGAAGCATTGGTTTACCAAATGATCTGCAAAAAAAATTTTCCAAATATTACAATTTACAAGGTTTGATGCAAAAATAAAAAAAGCATTTCTTTTAATTTGTTTATTCGAGCCCTCTAATTAATTATAAAAAATCATTTGGTAATAAATCGTTTGGTACAATCAACACTATGTACACCCACTGTATGTATAAGTATTTGTAATACCGCCAATGTCTGATTATTGCAGACTCAGTCTCCTTAGAAATTCAATTCCGATATTCTATCTTAGAAATTCAAAAGCCTCTCAACAATTCTAATTCTGTTACTCTATTCTTACCAAACAGGTCCCAATAGAATTCTATAAACCGACTCTGTCTGACCACCGCAGACCCAATCTCCTCAGTCACTGAAAATAGTTGCAGCGCCTTGGCCGAGCTCGGTGTCAATTATCCCGTTTAATTAATGCTCGGCGATCAAACGAAAGGAGCGGAATCGATCGTGGAAGACATTCGTTCGAAGCGGTTCTCGGTTTCTAGAGCAAAGCGAGAGTCTGGCGTGTGTCGCAGCGAGTTAGCGTTTCCCGAAGACCGTGGCACATTGACCGTCACCCGACCTTCTCGAAGGCCGGAGCTTTAATCCCCGGCCTAAACGAAGCCGTAAGAAATCACTATAACTCCGGGTGCCCGTGGAGCTCTCGCATCCCACCACTCCCGTTACGTGCCTTCGTTTAAGGTGCACGTGTTACTCGTGACGCTGTCGCCGCTCTTGCACGCCACCAGTTAAAGTTTCACGTTTCAGGGTCACGCTTTTGCCCAACGAGACCCAAACGGAATTCTAAACGACCTCCGCGATGCACTCTCCCTTTCTCTCCTTCTCTCTTTCTCTGTCTCTCCCTTTCCGCCGTGCTTTCTCGCGGACTCTTGCGATCAGCGTGGGAGGAGAAAGTGGTCGGGACTTTTCTCGCATTTCATACAGATTCATCTTGATCGCAGAACGCGCTTCGACCCCTTTTCGTTTCATTGCTGCTTTTTCACGCGTGAATTTCCATGTTTTTTTCAAGACGAAATTGTGTTCGATTATTAGATAAATTATTATTTTCGAGGTGACTGCGTCGCCAGTCAAAGTGCCATTTATTATCAGTCACATGCCAAAGTCTCGGTCATTGGTTCAATTTTGTTTCACGTGTACAGAGCATACAAGGTATATTATCCGTCGATAATGCAGTTGTGAATCTAAATGCAAAACCAATAACCAAACATTTCCACAACGAAGGTTCCACACGAACGTTTGAAAAAGCCAAAAACTCTTACACACAAATTGAAATTGAAACAGGTGTCCATATAGTTTGCCAATCGTTTACCTGATCGAAAAATGCAGCAAATAAACGTACACGGTGAACAGAACGTGTTCCGAATGTCGGAGTTCGAGGTGCCATCGATCAGCGTCGCGCGAAACGGTCGAAAATCCGGATCAAATTCACCTGTCGGCGAAAAAGCGCACGTGAAAGGGAATTTTTGTTAACGACATGCTGCGGAATGGAAGACAGTCGAATACCGCGAGCAAATCGGCTTTGAGCGATTAAACCGCTCGGAAGCCGTTCAGAGGGACAATCGAAAAATCATTAACGGGATCGAAACAATTAGAAGGACGGGCACGCACGTACCGTGAAGTTTAACAATTCGAGGGCGAAATCGCTCGCAATCCACGCTTTTCCCGATCATCCGGATTTCCTCTTACATTCATTACGGCGAATTATCAAGCTCCGCTGCGTAACCAAGCGCGCGATCCGTCTCTGTTTGCGAGCGCGCGTCCGCACGCGGAATATGCGCGAGTATGCGAATAATTGTGCGCGCGGGCGCGTGCGTGCTCGACGAATGGCAATCACGCGTACGTGTTCACGATGCTTGTGTGTCGGTACACGTGCGTCCCGATGGGACAGAAACCAACAATTATTGCACGCGGAGGCGGAGGAGGAGGAGAAGGAGAAACAAGAGGAGGGGTATGCGCGACAAGCACAGCGTGGTTATTCCTACTTTTATACAAACGCGATGCATATACACTATCGCTCAAAAGTTTCGCTGCAGCACGCGCAGGCGGTTTTCGAATGCACACTGCTCGAATCTGTCTGTATTATGTCTGGCTTATTCTACTGTAACGGTGCCGACACGCCTCGCATTCGAAACCTATTAAAATCACTAAAAGAGATGCTACATCACTTTTTCAAATCGTGACGGAAAGACCAGCCTTCGATCTTTAAATCCATCGTGGTTTCAGTCCGGAAAAAAATTTCTCAAAATTTTCACGAACCTTCGAATGTACAGCATTTTCGAGAGAAAATTCTTACAGTAGTAAAAGTTGCGACAGACGGATTGTGAAAACAAAAATTGATTGATAAATTGATTGTCGTACGATCGCTTTTTACGCAATTATCGCGGGTCGAATGTAGAGAATCTTTCGAATCCATCTACTTGTGTGGAGTTAAGAAATTCCACGATCCTTTCAATCTCTGCTCGAAACTATTTGTTATCGTAATTTGTTTCACTTCGCAAAACGCTGTCCGAAGCGAATAAATACGGTCGGCTGTGTTCAGTTGCAGGAATCGCAGTTCCCCGTCGGAAACGCATCCGCATCCATAATGCATGTGCCGCAGGTGTCCCGAAACTTTTGACGGGCAGTGTATCCCCTGACGCTCGACTATGCTTCTCGCTTCCTCTCGCTCTCCTTCTTTCTCTTCCGAGAGCGAGAGACGGTTGCACCGTGGTCGCATGTATAAACAGCGGTGCAGCACGCGCGCATCCACGTGCTCTCTCGCGACACCTAGGGAAGCCGATCCGCGAAATTGGATTTTCCTCGAACGCCATCGGTCGCTGGAAAATGATTACTCAGGAGACTTTATACTATTCATTCCCCCCTTTTTCCTTCTGTTGTTGTTGCCGGTTTTAATTTTCCACGAGGATCCTATTCGACCACCCTCCGCGGCCCTCTTTGATCCCCGTTTTCGCGTCGTTCTAGCGCTTCCTTGTCACCGAGACGTTGAGAAGCTCAAGGACGCTGACTTTGCTTTCAGGGGCTCGTCCGGTAAATAGCGAGCCCTTGAACCCTCGGAATTTTCTTCGCAAAAGATCGCGACACGACTTTTAATCGTTTGAGTTCCGAAAACATTTTGTGACACTTTCTGTGCATGTATTTCACCTCATATATACTCAAACAATGTTCAAATGAATTGAATATGACATCATTTTTAATCGTTTGACTTCCGAAAACAAATTGTGACACTTTCTGTGCATGTATTTAACCTCATATGTACTCAAACAATGTTCAAATGAATTGAATATGACATCATTTTTAATCGTTTGACTTCGGAAAATAATTTGTGACACTTTCTGCTCATGTATTTAATCGTATATGTAGTCAATGTTCAGATGAATTTAATATGACATCGTAGAACTTTTTATACGAAATAAAAGTCGATCAAAGCGGGATGTGGAAAATAAGCTTGAGAGCCGAGAGTCGACGAACGTCTTCCAGCAAATCAAAAGTAAATTCAACCGAGACAAGTGAAAGTAATCCGCGACTCTTATATTTAGAATTTCGGCGAGCAAATGTAATAAAAGTTGGATAATGCATAAAATGGGAACGTACATATTCAAAATGTAAATGCGGGAAGGCACGAAGCGTTGGCGAAATTTATGGCCGCTAATTCGGTATTCGAGCGATCGTAAATTCCCAAGTTTCGGCTTTACGACGTCGAATTTTCATGCTTCTGTCTGATATGTAAGACAATGTGTAGACGTCGACGTTCTTTTTACACGGTGTTGCGAAAAAATTTTTTCGTCGATTCTAAAACGCGATCTGCAGGACACCCTTACCTTGATGAGATCCTCGTAAACGTGATCCTATTCGTGGTAACGAATTTTAATTGATAAAGCATGAACGCAAAACCTTTCGGCTCTGTATATCTTCGAAATTTGTGATTCTAACATCATTTTCGTTCATACGCTTAATTTTTATCTTGAAAAATTGTTTGTTTCAAAGTCCCGTGTCTGTTTTATTTAAATGGTGTGACTAATGTGGCGTTGTTATCTGTTTGCAGGTAAGCCGAGCAGAATGAAATAACCTAACAAGTATAGTTCGCGTATTGGTTACCCGGGACGCGTGTAAGTAAAAGATCTTCATACTTTTTGGTGCGGCAGATGCGCTAGAGCCGGTGCTCACTTCGATAGAAACACCGTGACATAAATAGACAGCCGTGTTATCGAACGACCCGACTCGATGATAACGTCGCCCTCCTCCTGGACCTCGACGATAAACTTTTCACTCGTTTCTAATGGCATCGCTCCGCCAAGATTTTTTCTAAAAGATTCTTTCTAAAACGCGAGTACTCCACTGTAAACTAAATTGTTCCTAACGCGGTTCTTTTCCACAGCTGTGTGCTGAAACTTGCTAAAAGTGTGGAGCCCGCGTAATTCGATACCGTAATAATTAGACTGCGAGGTTTTATGCAAATTAAACATTTCCATATTCCCGAATTCATTTAATTTCTCCACTGTGTGAAATTACACCCTATCTTTTCTATAAATGCTCAGATTCCCATTGAGCCAAAATCGTATTACGAACTTTGCAAACAAGAAATTGCAGAAACGATTTCACGAGAAACTTTTGGCGCAATCAAAACGGTTCTTTGTATGCAAAACGGTGACGAACGTGTCATGACAATAAACATTGCAACGATAAAATGTGTATACAAAAACATATCTAGCTGGATCAGAGAAAAAAAGTAGCGCAGAAAAAGTGAAAAAGGAATGTCGTTTCGGAAGAAGTCGTTCAACGAGTTTCGTTGGATATTTTTAGTCCGGATTCCAGATTTCGAAATGTTAATCGTTGCACCATTACCACACAGCCACTTCATTTTTTCCCAGGGGAATTCTTTTTCTCTCCCTTGGCCGTGCACGATCTATTTCGATCTAACGATCCGTCGAACCTGTCCCGCGACCTTGAGATGCTTGCACTAAATTAATGTCAAGGTCGCCGATGATGTTACACAATCACGTAACCTCTTCCCGACGTCCGATAAAGCGCGTCTTTCTCCAAAGAGATTATCGGCCCCCGCCGCAACGCTGTTCGAGGTCATCCGGGGCAATAGTGAAACCAAAATGATTGTATTCGAAATTTCTGCTATTTTTCAAGCAGCGAATACATCTTGCATTTGTGTTGTTTTCGTTATACGGGCTGTTTCGTCTGAAACAGGACACCTGAACATCCCCTCTATCTATGAAAATACAAAAAACGTTTCCAACGTAATCTAAACGGTTTCAAATAACAAATCAGATGGAAGAATCGTTTTTTATAAATTGTAATTTTTTAATCGTTTTTTTCAAGGTCACTCGTGTATTTTTTACATGTATACACATATAAGACAACTATTCAGGATAGTGAAGTAAACGAAAATATGTTTCTCTGTAAACAAAGAAAATTTTGACTTTATTCATTACTTAACGTTATTTACACTATTTACCAGCTTACCACCTATTATCGCTTCTCTGCCTACTCTACTAATTTTGTTTATAACTTTTAATCTTTGTATTTTGCACGTGTGCTCTATCGCGTAGTACTATATCTCTCCTCTGCTAACCGTCACTCTATCTATCGGTAATTAATATACAAGACGCGCGTAGCATGAGAAGCGCGGCAAATTCAACCTAAAGAAAGTATACTTTCTTTACACACATATTTTTTGTTGTTGTCTATTATAGAAGACATTATTGTGCATTCATCCATGTTCAATAGCACGACCTTGAAATTACCGTGAACTCTAAAATTTGTTAATTAATGCACAACTTACTTATATATGTTTAACGCTGTTGTGGGATTTTTTAAATTTTTATTCCCACTTTCTACAGAATTTTTTGAACGTGGTATTTGTGCTTTTTAATGCGATTGTAGATTTTAGAACGTAATACTGGTGCATTCATTCTTCTTATTAATTTTATATTGACTTGATAGTATTGAGGTGCAATGATAAAAATGACAATTTTGTGGATCTTCCACTGGTTTCTGAACGTAAAACGCGAGACAGCCTCGGGATTTTAAAAATAGAACCGGTAGTGTCTTTTTACGCTGAACCTTGACTCCCTATCTCCCGAATATCGTTTTAAAAACTGCACTACTCCAGAAAACACAGATCTCACGAACAAACATCACAGTCTGTTCGCATCAATATCTACGTTCTACAAATTCGTTATAATCGAACATGTCTCTACCGTTCTTATCACTAAATTTGGATTTTAAATATGTTCCTGCAAACAAATATGTCAACCTTTGTAAGAAGATAAGGCACGTCGAAAATTATTTAGAAGTACTAATTTGTATACTTCTCCAACTCTCTGATCATTTATTACAATAGTTGAGGAAAGTTTCTACAGATTTGAAAAGAACATTGAGGATCTGTTAGACTGGTCGACGCGAAGCGGAAAGTTTTTTTCCTTTTATATGTTTAAACAAGCGGAGCACCGAGCCGCGCGTTATCGTCTCGCGTTTAGTTTATCTCGCCTAAAAACTAACGCTCGCTCATTACTATAATGGTGACCCGGTAAAGAAGCGGATATCGAAACCAGTAAAATAACTAAAACAATCGCTATCTATCGCTGCTCTCTTTTTTGCCAGTTTCGTGGAAATTATCTTTTTAAAAAAATTCTTAACCTCGATTGTTCTAAAATTGCATTTAGAAACTCCACGATTTCATATTAAACAAACAGTCTGAAAAATGGAAATCATTCAACCTATTTTATCCAACGTAACTTTCAAATTCGTTTAATTATAAATTTATGTGGAAATGAATTGAATTTTGATTGTGACTTAGAACCATTAACAGTAGAAATAAATTTGTCGCAGTTCCTGCTTCACACAATTTATATTTTGCTTAAAAATCCACAGTCTAGTATTGAATAAGACTCTAACAGTAGAATCGTTGTTTCGAAGAACACTGTCAAGTGTTTTTTTAAGGAACATTTATTGAGCATGATAAGCGAGGCACAATTTAATGCTTCCTATTAGAATCATTACTTCGAAGAACATTGTCAAGTGTGTTTTTAGGGAACGTTTATGGGCTGCATTTTGTGTGCCGGATAAATTTCGCACAAGGTTTTGCGGAGCCGTACTTTCGATAACGGCTCGCCGAAGGCGCCGTAACTCGAGTTACGTGTAAAAGTAAATTCCGAGTGCAATGTCCTCCGACAATTTCACTTTCCACGCGACGAAAGCGAAGAAACTGTGCTTCTCATGCACTCGCGTGAACTGCAGTCCCACTTGGCTGCTCGTGAAAAAAGAAAAAAACCAGTGTAACTAATGTACTCGCCGTGTTCGCTTTTCCAACTGCAGAAAATTACATTCGACCGCTCCTCAAACTCCTTTTCCATTAAATCCTCCTGCGTTCTTCGCGCGGACGTCTCATTTGTCATTATTTCATCACAGCTTTGTCTTCGATCGAAGAGAAAACGAAAGTTTTTACTAAAGCGAAGCGCATTTAGAAGTCGTTAGGATAGTTCGCTAGTTTCCGAATACGTGACGTATAGTTTTCTTTAATTAATTTGTTCGGATGATTGAACGGTTTTCCGCGGATATTAATGTTACGGTAAAGAGAAAGAGAGTTTAGGCAGTATTACTTGGTAATAATTAATAGTGCGTTGTTAATGTCTAGCGTGGATTCTATTTGTTTTTTCTGTTTGTGTTTCATTTATACAAACTCGCACATAAGCATGAGGGTACTTAGAAACGGAGAGCGAACTTGTAAGATCATTAATAAAGTTGTTAATGGGAATGGCAGATCGATTGTCAGTAGATGCATTCTTTTGACAAATGAGTGTTCTAGTTTACGAGATTTGATGCATGAAATTGTGTACATGGTTGATACTGAAAATATGTAATTCGAACATGTTGTTGACTGGTTCCACTTTATTCGTTGATTACTCTTCGAAGGAGCATTCTACTTGCTCTCTAGGCAACACAGATGTCGTACAAATGACATCTGCTCGTGTTTTCAAACTCGAACTGCGCCCTACTTGTTCTCCACTCAAAATTGGTTCATCTACCCTACATATGACCTCTACTCAAGATAGATGTCCTACATATGACCTCTACTCAAGATAGATAGTTCTAGTTTACGATTCACTGAAACAGGCACCCCAAATACCCTTTACTCATTGAAACAAATATTCTACATGTCCTCTACTCATCGAATCAAGTGTCCCAAATATCCTCTACTCATTAAAACAAATGTTCTACACGTTCTCTCTACTTCAAAATATTTTTGTTATACCCTACTCAAGATAAATATCCTACATACGATCTCTACTCAAGATAGATGGTTCTAGTTCATTATTCACTGTAACAGGGGGCCCTAAGCATCCTTTACTCATTGAAACAAATATTCTACGTGTCCTCTACTCATCGAAACAAGTATGCCAAGTATCCTTTACTCGTTAAAACAAATGTTCCACGTGTTCTCTACTCACGAGAAAAACGAATTTAGAGCATATATAATTTATCGGCGCGCAAAACGACCAGTTAGTGACTCACCGATCTAAAAATTATGTAAGTCTCCAGCGGCCTCTAAGAAGCATGGAAACGAGGCATCATCGGCAGGCATCGGGTCCGTCGTATAAAAGTATCGTGTCGTTACACGCGTTTATTATACCCGAGAAAAAATTGCGGTGCGTTTCGAAGAATATCTAATTAGTCATTAGTTCGTGGATGTCGTGCTGGACTCCCGTTTTTTGTTTTTGATCGCAGGAGATCGGCACGGTTCAGACATCGTCATCGAGGACGACAATTACCGGCGTTTGTCGCCGGTCGGCAATGACACGGCTGCAAAACGTTTTCATGGTCTAAATCCTAACATTAATATGATCATTAACGGCAGATTATTCAGTAGCCGGCAATTCCACGATAATTGTTCACATCCGCCGCACGCGGATTTTTCTTCGTGACTGATCGGCCTATATAATAACCTCGGGCTCGTCTCGCGACAATAATTCTTACGATGCATCTCCAAGCTAATCAAATTCTACAATCTGGAGAACTGGCGTTGTTTGTAATAAAAACTCAACGCATACTATATGTATACGATGTTATTGCAAAATAAACAATTTTCTGCAATTTTTCCGCGCTTCTGCTCTGCTTATCAACATTTCAATACTGCTAAATGTGCTGTTGACTTCATTTATGTAATAGTTCATTGCTATACAATATACAGTACAGTGCACGTAACAGTGCATTGCACATAACATAACAGTGCACTCACTTCAAACTATAATACATAATAATGAATTTGCTTACTTCATATGTTGTAGCACCAATCGAATGAATTTTTATCCAATATATTTATGATTTATTTATTGGGACCCTTGAATTATTCTGACCAGATCAGGACACAAAAATTGTTGCGCCGTACTTTTGTTCATTTAAACGAGCGATTGTTGAATACAGGTTTCGATTCGAGTCTATGAATCGTCCATAATTACACCGACACAAACGCGCATTCTTTTTTTCCAACAATGACGTTCGGATTCGCTTGCAGATCCACTAAAAAACAGGTTTACAGAGATAGACAGGTGGCAATCATTTCCTTGACTTCCTCTTGTTTTCCTTGTTTTCCGAACTGCCCAACATTTCTCAAGCCTCGAATTTGCATTTCTTCATTTATATCTATCCGTCGAACTTGAACTTCAAGCGCGTATTTGCATAGTTCTTCAACATCGCTGTGTAATATGTAGAACAGTTATTGATCGACGTTTCTTAAGTAGCAATTAACAATTCTTCTGTGTCGGGTTTTAGTATCGTATTTCCGTTTCAGTTTGATTCCTATTTACCTTAAGAAATGTTCTTCTATCTTCGTTTTTACTATGAACCGATTTGCATGTTCGGAAGGCTTTATCGTGTCTACGAGAAACGCGATATTTCTGAAAAATATTTAATGTCTATATCGTCGGTCTCACAGTTTTTAATTTATGTTATTTTTACGTTTTATAGAAATTTCATATTGTCAGTCTTGCGTTTTCTAAATTCCAGGTTGCTGTATCCGAATAATATTTCCTTGTGATTTTTTATAGAAATTTCATACCATTTCCTTCCTGAAATTGACGAGCTAATTGTGGCGCTATGAATCTAAGTGTCTGACCATGGCCGACCGTTTCTCCTTACAGCCTTTTTCTCCTTTCCTACGATTTAATGTTTCCTCGAACAGCGCGTCAGGTATTTCTGAAAAAAGTAATTATTGCGAGTCGTTGTCTAATTTTCTCTCATCAGGCTTGACTTCTCAGAAAATCGAAAATCTGGCATGTGTTCCAAGAAACGCTACATTGAATACTATTTGTTTGACGTGTTCGATCACAGGTTACAAGTAATCTTTTTTTGCCACTGTACATCATTCTATTCGGTATATCAGATTTACGAGAAATAATATTTCTTTTTAATGAACTCCAAATATAGTTCGAATCCAAAATCTTTGTGTGACAAATATTTTTTTTTAACCACCAATTCTTCCGAACGTCCGACTTGTCGTTCAGTTATACTACTTGTTTCGATCCATCAATCTTGTAATTGAGTTACACTACTCGTTTGGAATTTTCAAAAATATCGAAAAATGTCGGGTGTTTGACTCGTCGTTGACTCGAACTATTACATTTTCCAGCCACCTCTGCTGCAAAATTCGATTCGCAAAGTTCCCAAAGAATTTCGGAAATTTTCGGATTTCTACTAGGAGAATACGTTGGTTAAAGAGCTGGTAGAAACTTTCGTGCCATATCCTTTGATATACAGAATTCAATTTTCAGAATTTTCGAAAAATGTGTTCCTAGGGTAAGACAGGCCTGCATTTAGAGTTTTACAACAGTTTCCCAACTGCCCTAGCTCTGGGAACAAAAATCATTAAACATGATGGGTCCCAAATTTGTCACGGGACCTAGACACGGGCCAGGGCGCGCGTCAACGAAGACAGCTACGCGTAATTGACCGTAAGGCAGCGGTCGAGCCGTGTAACGTTACAAATTACGATCAGACTGGCACTCGGTGCCTTACATAAGCGAACGTCGCGAGAAAGTTCCCGGATCGGCGACAATTTTTGCGAGCCGGTCGTGTTTCGCTTTCCAGAAAGCGCGCGCCGAGCACCGCTCCCGGATCGAGCGACAAAAAGCGAAAGGGAAGAGAGAGGCAGAGAAAGACTGGCTGAAAGAGTGACAGAGAGACAAAGAGAAAGAAATAAAAAAGGTAGCGGCGTCGGAAAAATCGCGCGCGAGGCAAAACTTCCTGTAACGTAAGAAACCGTAACCGGTTTTATCGTCGCGAACACGCTAAAGGAGTGTACACACAGGTGATTATGACGACGATCAAGAAAAAAGAGCCGCGCAACCCGAAGATCCTAGATCCACGATTCGATCGAGGATTTTCCGATTGAGTGATTTAATACTAACCGGTCATCTCTACACATAAACGTTTCTCACCTGGGAAACTAGTTGGGTGGGTCCTTCTTGACCCGCGATAAACTATTTACCTAATACTTGACGAATTTTTGAAGAGCTGTCTTTCTGCTTTCTGGTTCTATGGAATAAAATACGAGAGAATTTGAAAACCGAATGAAAATTTCTTCATTGTTGCATACATTTTATTCTAGAACTTCCGACAAAAGGAAATAGGAAATTGTAACAATACTGAGAAACTGAAGAATGGTTAAGCTACGCGAAAGTAAATGTTTACTTCTAATAAAATCTTTCCAAGTTATCTCGAGACGATCTGAATCACTACAGTGACTAACAGCAGGAAAGGTTAGAATATCATTAACATCGGTCATTATTCAGGAGAATGATTCACGCGATCGCCAACGGACACGACAAACATAATTAATACGTTTTCGGCGCACAGGTTCGATCAAACATATTTTCTATAAAATTGTTACGATCGACAAAATTTAATATTTATAATGAATCGCTTCTGCTTCGACGGACGGAGAAATGTCTAAACATCCAAACACGATAATTACAAAAATATATTTCAAAGCTTCGAACCTTCCAAGAAGAATCTTTGAATTTCCCTTTGGCGCTAAGGAAGCGGTTAAAGGACAACTCGAAGAGACTAATTGGATACCACGCAAAAAGACAAAGACAATAAAACGTTAAAAGATGTTTATTCGACAAGCCGCAAATTGTTTACTGTTTTTACTCGACTCGGAGCGACCTCCAGAACTGGAACAAACGACAATGGCAATGAAATCAGTCGATTTCCACAGTAAATCATTGCACGGTGCGCGAGAATGGCAGTTTGAGAGTGTGTTACTGATTTACGACGCTCGGGGAACTAGTTTCCGATTAAGCGATGCAAACTGCCGGATTTTTTCGCGGGCAACATCCACTGATATCGATCAGCACGATGCCCTTGGCTCATCTTTCTCTGCGTAGTAATTTCTTTTAATTGAGATCGCGATGCTGCTGGATCTTATTTCAGAACTGTCGCGGCAAGTGTTTTTCTTTTATCTGTTAATGCTAATTATTTCAGCGGTGGTACTCGGGCTATTTATACCTTCAATGTAACTAATTTTTTTCCACACGGGAATATACATGCGGGGAGCAGACGGGTATAAACAATCGCTAAGGCTGTTTAAAGTTCACTCATTTGTTGTTTCGCGCGCTTCGGTCGGTTGGAATTATTTATTGAAACTCCCGGTCGAGAGGAAACTTTTGTGCTTCAAGAATGCGTTCGAATCTTGTGACTTTAACGTGATTAGCAATATTGTTCGAAAATTTACAGAATTTGGAAATAGTCTGCTTAATTCGAGTTTGACGTATCGTAAAACTTGGTGCAAATATACAGATCAAATCTAACAATTCGTAGCAAAATTGAGTAGATGAAATGTAAAATTGTGGGAAAATTAAAAAATATAATACATTAAAATGATTAAGGGAAGAAATAACATTCAATTTCGGTTCCATTTCTTGCAATCGGTGCAGACAATTTGTATTTAAAGGCCAAGTAATAATTTCTTTTGTTCTTTAATACTCGTAAGCTGCAACTAATACATTGATGTTCTTGAATTTTAAAAATTTGTCCATTGTTTTAAATTGCAACCATCCATTTTTGTCGTAAATGCGTAAAATCCGCAGTCTACTCACGAGTATAAAATACCGCAATATAATCGCTAAACGGAGCGGTGTTCGTTAATTAATTAACATCGTCGCTGCTGAGAACAGTCGTTCTTATCAGCGATTGTCGAGAAGATTCTTCGTTCCCATCGTGCATCGGGTTTGCCGGTCCGAATTCGGGTCGCAGTCGAATTTCTCCTCTCGAGGGAAGCAAAAGAAGCAAAAAAAGGATCGAGAGTATGAAAAAGGGCGCCGAAAAGAGAAAGGGGAATCGTGTTAGTGTGCACACAGGTATACACACACGGTTGTTTTTATACATCGAAACCCCGTGTATGACCAAACACGTATCCACGATCCCCTGTGCACGTCCTCGTTATTTCGGTGAAAGTGAAAGTTGCGTGGCGCGCAACTTCCTAGTTCGATCGTGTATCTTTGCCGAAGGGAAAACGCATAAAATAACGTACATTTTCGCGGACCAGAGAAAAAAGAAACGAGCACATGCACCTTGCAATTTATTAATTATCGCGATGCCTGCCCCGGGACGCCGCGCAGGTTTCACTTTCGCGGACCGTCGAAATTTTTGGAACCGCAAAAACAACGTGGGCTCCCGTTCTCGTTTACTTCTGTACTTGCTACGACATTTTGCTAATTGGCTGCGGATTTCAACGCGTTTCAAGGTAAATTGATTGCACTTTTATCTTATGTTTTGTTGAAAGACATTCCAAATACTTTAATTCACTTTAATTCACATTTTTCCTACTTTAAATTCTACTTGCAACACGCTGTTACACCTAGAAGTCGAATTTTTTTTCACGAGATCCTAAATGACTGATCGACAGCAACACCGACCGAGCGTCTCAGCCGGAAAAAATGAGACCGTTTGCGTGCGAATCTAATTGAATGGTCAGTAGTATGCACCACCTGCTCGATGACGGAGGTTTTAATAAACCGTGTCGAGTAGCATGACGGACACCTGACACAGTAGCTTTTACCCAGCCATTCAGATCCTCCGGGTGATCCTTGGAACGGGAGTTCAGCTGGGAACTGGAATTGCGGCCTTGACACGGCATAAGGAATAATAAAAGATGTCAGAACAAGCGTAGACGGCCGGCACAGAAGCGTGTCGCCGGCCAGCAGCTGTCAGGAATTAATTTTAGATTAAACAACCGGTGGGTGCCTCACTAGGTCAACTTGATTCGAGTCAATGAGCGCCGACGATGGCGCTCGTCTTTCTGCGAGTAACAAGGATTAGACACCAGCACATTTCCCTTTCCTATCCGCGACTATTCTTATCCATTCCTAACCCGAATTAACCATCTTCTCCATTTTTTTACATTTTACTACCACAGCACTTGATTTCCACTTGCTTTTTCATGGCAAGATTTATTTTCTCAGAGATGAGTAGTCTACATCTATTGCATAAAATTCTCGTTTGAGAATTTATTTGATTGCCAAAGTATTTGATTTTTAATTCAATTCTTCAGTATTTTGGATCTGCAAAGCTTGTCTCTATTGAGAACAGGATCTTATTTTATTCAAGTAAAAATTTCAAGAATTAATTAAAAAATCCATTCCTAACCCGGATTAACCATCTTCTCAATTTTTTTACATTTTACTGCCACAGCACTTGATTTTCACTTGCTTTTTCACGGCAAGACTTATTTTCTCAGAGATTAATAGTCTACACTTACTGCATAAAATTCGCGTTTTTAATTCAATTCTTTAGTATTTTATTTGTTTTGGATCTGCAAAGCCTATCTCCATTAAGAACAGGATCTTCTTTTATTCGATTACCTTTCATCCACTAAGATTAGAAACTCTCTGCCATTCAGAAACGAATTTTTCCGTCCACGTGTTTCCATAGTTTCCTGGGGAATACCCACGGAAGATTTACGTCACCGATTTGGATTCCGCTGGAACAGTGGAATTTCTCTCGAGGAATCCCTAACGAACACGGAATCACGAACACACTTCGATCGAACTAATGCCGGTGATTAATTGATGGTAGAGTCCGCTTTTTATCAGCTCGGAATCCGTCCCAGAGATTTTCCAGATTGCTGTTCGCCAACTTGTTGCCGGGATGCTGTCAGATTCTTCATTTCGTTCGCTATCGATTCATAACAGTGTCTTAAACCTACTGCAAGTCTGTACGTCGTAGACACTGAAAGTAAAACTCCATTAAAAAATTAAATTAGTTCCTGAATTAGTTCGCGTCGATCACTTACAGTCGCCAACAAACAAACTGCAATATAATTAATACGACAAAAATAGAATGATTTTAATCAAGAAAATGTTCTGGTTGTACAGATACAATTTGACCAGGAATTAATTACTGACGAGGAGGGGAGATTTAATTTGTCACTAATTGTAGCATCGAACAACGAAAGTTTCCATAAACGCCTGTCGGCAAATGACTGCTTAATCGTTGGAAATTATGGTTGAAAGTTATCGCAACGCCTTGACGGGATGTTATGAGGTGCAACGATCTCCACGGTCACCTGTTGCCAGCGCCAATAAAATAACAAAGTTATCAGCGCCGTTGATTATCACGCGGGATAGCTGCCGCTTAACATACTGGCTCATTAACAAATTCCGTGGCAGCATTTTATCTCCCGCTTTTCACTCCGACGCTTATCGTGTGTACACTGCTGTTCAAAACCTTCCGACTGCCTTCTTTAACATCGATAACGATTCATCCTCGTAGCTCTATTTTTGAGAAAAGTATTGAAAAATTATTTTTAAAACATTCTGAGGAAAAATAGTTGTTTAAAAGTTTGAAAACCACTGTAATTTAAACTACTAATTAGTTCAAGGAGTGTGCATCTAATATTAAAGAATGCGTCGCTGCAGAACAATAAAAGAATGATTACATTTAAATTTGTTTAGATGAGAGACTCACAGGTATACTGTTGCAACTTTCAAACCTTCCAAACAATTCTTCGTTAAACTTTTTTATTGTACAGGCTGGTCCATTTGACAGAAAGAATTCCGTCGAATGAAGATTTTGCAACTAACATTTCCCAAGACAAGCAAAAACTTCTCGACCGTTTCGGACAGAATTTTTTAATGAACCACTACGAGATACTGCCAGTTCATCTAGCACGTGCAGCTGCACATTTTGTTAATGAAAACGCGTTTGTCTCGCATGAATCGACGTTTCCTCGCCGCAATCTGCATGAGATAGTGTTAAGGTCAGACAGTCAAAAAATGAATAGGTTACGAGATATTTCGAGTTGGCACACTGATTAGAGAAGATGCTTAGACGTTCCTGTCTGCATCGCGAACACTTGTTGCATTGTTCCGGAACTAATTCGGAAAACTCATTGTGTCGAAGCAATTTGTCCAAGATCTTCTTTAAAGAGTCTCCTCTTCCTCTGAACCGTCATTGTTATATAATTTTTAAAAAATGAAGAAACACAATCAATGCAGTTTTCACAACCACTAAATAAGTAACAAATTAACAATTTATGATTGTATTTTAAGACAACAAAATTTCAAGAATTAATGAAAAGTCTTACAATTTAACGGAAATAGTGACACGTTATTTTACACCTCTGTAAAATCAACAATTTTTAAGATTCACTAAAGACTGTACAACATATTTAAATTTGAACAAAATCCGAAATTTTACTCCAAGAAGTATCCTATTGTAGGGGATTTGCATGTGTCGGTAAATTGCAACATTTGGCAAGCAACGAATGGCATGCATATTCTAGAACATTCCTCGAACGGATAATGCGATATTATTTCTTGGCGTAGACGCAGTTCTGATAAAGTATGACGAATATAAAAGGCGCTGGGATCACAAAACGGTACGTCATTCATCAAAGGGTATCCCACCTTTAAAACCACCAAAATTTAATTTGTATATTAATTTGTTTTACTTGTAAGCCAATTGAACTAGTTTATAATTGCTTAGGATAGACTTTCTGGGAAAAAGTTGATGGAAATGGAGATGTAATGGGATTGATCAGATACGATATGTATTGGAGATTGTGGGAAGCAAGGAACTTCTGAGAGGTGTTGTACAGGTAGCGCGTAGGATCGTTTCCACGCGTGGACGCAGATAGGCAAGATGTGAGAGACCATCGCCATGCAGGACTGACATTTGGATGGCCTCCTTTCTCCGCGTGGCACGTGGGCTCGTACTTTTCGGCGTGTTACGAGAAAGTTGTTAGGCATACAGAGTGATCCTAAAATGGCCGACCAAAATTCTGACCAGTCGAGTGCACCGGAACACTCGAAAACTGCAACGAAACTTGCAGAGCAAATACTGCATTTCCTGGGTAGAACAACACCCCCTTTCAATAAACTAAAACTATTGAACGATAGCGTGGCGATCGGACAAGAGTAGATTTTGCTCTAATTGCAAACATTGGAAAGAAAATAAAATATAATCTTGAACATATCAATATTAATATTTATTTAATTTCTAATGCTCTTCAAACTACCTTTCAACCATACAATTATAGATTTGCATGAATGTCTGCAGCCTGCAGAGTTCGGTGCATCGCAAGTAGAATCACCCTCCAGTGGTCAGACACCCGTTCTCACTTGCGTACTACAGTTGACGTTCTTTGAATGAAATTTTCTCAAATTTTCTCGGCAGCATAAATAAAAATGGAGCATTCCGGTTCTATCAATAATGTGATTATTCATTGTAAAATATTACTGTAAAAAATCTCTAGGTAATTTGATGGATAGTATCTGATAGAATTAAATGAACAATTGGTTCCCCATCTTTCGCCAAAATAAATCGTCACACTGCTTTCACGTTCGACAGGTTGTTTGATTTATTTCGTCATCATTGATAATGATGTTTTTTGCAATTTACCACGACGACGGTGAATCGATGCTATTGAAACCGGTGAGTTGCACTTTCGTCAATAGCGTTCGACTTCTTTTTCATCACTGAAAGTGTCGATCAATTAAGTCAACTGTTTCGTAATTAATTAAAGCTCCTCTTTAGAAATAATTTATAGTAGCGCCATTTAAAGCATCGCCTTCTCCAGAAATATGAATCGTTGCGTAATCAAATAGGAAAATCGATCGTTTCAATGTTTTTTCTACGTATTTAGCTCTCGGCGAACTGTCTTATTTGATTCTGCGTACTCGTGCGAGATACATTCGTGTTCCAAATTGTCCAATTGTTTCGCGTGTCCATATCAATTTTGAGAAGCTAAAGAGCTGGTCGAAAATGACAAAAGCGAAAGCGAAACCGAAACAGACGACCTGTATTTTCGCCGGTCGATCGGCAACTATCGATAATTATCGTCCCATCGGCGCTTCTTATCTGACCTCGCGTTCAATCGGCTATATCATTTACCGGGACGATAATTGACAATTACCGCCGTTTCTTTTTTACTTGACCGGGCGAGACTGTCGAACGGGCGATTTTAATTGATACGCTTCGCCCTCGACGAGCCGGGACACGTCTAATTGGACGCGTCTTACGGAGGTAATAAAGATACGCCAATTATCTCTGTCGGAATTACGCCACCCGATTTATCTCTTGCTGTTGGCCAAGGCGTGCGAACTTCTTTCGGCGCCAAACTCTTATCAGGAGCTTCACGGACCTGTAAACTCGAACTTGGCGAGTAGCAGATTAGGAAACTCGTTGTGAGTCATAGTCGACATCCTACTTCTTGCAAAAATCCGATTTTATTTTTGTGACCAGGTAAAATATCTTAATTTTATTTTCATCGCCTGATTCAAATTGCAAAGATCTCGCAAAGGGGATAGGAGAATAGAAAATTCCCAAAGTCACAATCAGTATCCACTTCTCACAAAAATTTTGTTTTAATTTTATAAGTAGCTAGTCACTTCGAATCGACTCCTGATTCGATTATTATTCAGGTGTTATTTAGTACAATATTTTTCACTTGTTTTAACAACGGTGGCTTGGTCAAAGCAACTGCGACTTAAACTCGGCGAGTAGCATACTATACTTTTATCGCGGTTCGTTTAACAGCAGAATTATCGAACAATAAATACTGAAAACAGATTTACTCGATAATAACCGATCAAACAATCTTCGAATGTATCCTGCGGTTTAAAATGCACGCTACTGAAAATCGAGTACATACTAAAAATTGAATCACAAAAATCCATGCAAATTTATGTTAATTAGTTAATTTCGTCGAAAACATTCTCGTTCTCTCGTCACATTGTTTGAAATTTGTTCTGTTTAATTGCTCGTTGACCTTCCTCAAGTATCAGCGAATTCGTTTATGCTGCATTTATGACTGCATAATAACGTCGTCATACTGAAAAGAAAGCTAAAAGACTTTCTAGCCAACCTAATGGAACATTAGGTACGTAACATTTTACTTCCTCGATGAATCCTACCAGCAAATTGCAGGGACGATGGAACTCTTAATTAGTACCTGATAGCATCACGCGTTCAATAAATTATTTATTTCATACGTCATATTTATTTCTGAGAATATAATTTAACCACTTGATGCTTCAGAATAATGTCTGGCATTGAGTCGTGCGAAAACATGCAGTATATGCATTCTATGATATTTTTGCATTTAAAATCACTAAACTGCACGCTTAAGAATTGGTGACATAAGAACACTATTGCACTAATATTTTTTGGCTGCACATTTTCGAAATCAATCTAAATAGTTTTATAATTGCACAAACTTGTGAATTTACAATTTCAAATTCTCACGATAAAAAAGTTTTCCAAAATGCATTTTTTTCACGATTCAAATGATTCGTGTTTATTTACAATTTCCACAAATGCGTTTACTTAATATTCCAAAACTGTCCAAGCATCAAATCTGGAAATATTCGCTCATTCATCGATGTTCATAATAATTCATATTTAGCTAAAGTGCATCTTTTCCACAACTCGAAAAAGATTCTTTTGCAAATAAGTCTACCCAAGATTTCAAAAATGCCTAGACAAACAAGAAAATCAACAAAAAAGAAATTCGAACAACAACACCGTCCGTAAAAAATGCAAATCAAGCAGTGAGATTGCACCAGTGCAAAGTGCATCGGGAGGGTCCTCGTCACCGATTTCCCATGGGACTTCTTTCGCTGGGATATCATCAGTCCTCGCGATTTCTCCTCGCGGACGCGCGGATCGAATCGGATCGAATCGGGCGGGCTCGTGAACGCGGGCAAATCAAAATTGCGCACGGTAAAATCTAGAGAGAGAGAGAGAGAAATCATAGATCGCGGAACGAGCAAGAAATCCGCCGACAGTAGAATCCGTTCAGGCTGTTCTCTCCGCGCGCACGCGTTCTCTGCGGGCGCGAAGTGTGGCGTTCGTGATTCTGCATGTTTCCGCGTCGCCGAGCAGTCATCAATCTCCCGGCGAGTTATTAATTGTTCGACGCGCGCACGGTGAGTCTGACTCACGTCGCCGATGTCGGGTCTCTTTGATGTCGCTTCACCGAAGTCACGGCTGTGTGACTGTGGTCGCTCGCGGACCTATCACTGGGACCACGTGGACGTCACACAGTGGTCTTCAGGTTTATTGTTTTACCCCGGAACGAAAATTTAGACACGCTGGTATTTGCACAATAACGATCTATGAGTGGATTCTTGTTTTTATAGGCTGTTTTACAAAAGACAAAATTTATGAGCAATTTGTTTTGGGTAACTACTGGAAAAACATCTAAAAACTGAATTAAATCAATATGGTGCTATCGTGTTGCTTTTCGTATAGTGTTTTATAAAGTAGAAGATTATAAATCATTTATTCTGTGCACTGTGGTTGATCATTGTGAGAATATAGCATTTGCACAATGACGATCTATGAGTGGATTCTTGTTTTTATAGGCTGTTTTACAAAAGACAAAATTTATAAGCAATTTGTTTTGGATAACTACTGGAAAAACACCTAAAAACTGAATTAAATCAATATGGTGCTATCATGTTGCTTTTCGTATAGTGTTTTATAAAATAGAAGATTATAAATCATTTATTCTGTGCACTGTGGTTGATCATTGTGAGAATATAGCATTTGCACAATGACGATCTATGAGTGGATTCTTGTTTTTATAGGCTGTTTTACAAAAGATAAAATTTATAAGCAATTTGTTTTGGGTAACTACTGGAAAAACACCTAAAATCTGAATTAAATCAATATGGTGCTATCATGTTGCTTTTCGTATAGTGTTTCATAAAATACAAGATTATAAATCATTTATCTAGTGAACTGTGGTTGATCATTGTGAGAATATAGCATTTGCACAATGACGATCTATGACTGGATTCTTGTTTTTATAGGCTGTTTTACAAAAGACAAAATTTATGAGCAATTTGTTTTGTGTAACTACTGGAAAAACACCTAAAATCTGAATTAAATCAATATGGTGCTATCATGTTGCTTTTCGTATAGTGTTTTATAAAATAGAAGATTATAAATCATTTATCTAGTGCACTGTGGTTGATCGTTGTGTTCAGTGCAGTACGATTTTTTTACAATGTTGATATCAATTCGAATGAAATTTGAACGCAGTAATACTTCACGGAGAAAGAAATTCCTGTTTGCCATTATATAACGATTTCTTTTTGGGGCAATAAGGAGTTAAATGTATTTATAGTCTGTTTATCGCAGCTCGGAACGGTCAGTGGAGTTTACTGCAGGTGGATTCCGGCGACGGGAACGAGCTGAATTTGTCGGCAATTAGCGGAAAATAGGAAAAGGCTGGTTCGCGGCTTGGAAAATGAGAACGAAACGAAGAAAGTCGTCTCGGGTTTCGCGAAAACAAAACTATATACACGCTTTGATTTATTGCCGGGCGGAAAAGAACAAAACGAGGACTTCCTTAACACACGCGGCAAAGAGACCAGACTTCCTGCATAATATCGAGATCGAGTTTCGATTCGATCCTTCTACCTTGTTTTTAAATTTTATTTTATCCTTCCTCTGCAGGCGCCCGTTCGTCGAAAGCTCCCGGACAGTTTCGAGTGATTTTCTTCGTTGCCATTATTTATTGCACGCCGACGGGAAAGTTGCTTGCTGAGCAGAACGATGTCTGCGGGATCGGTTTCGATTTCTTTCAAGACACCCGGTGTCTTTTATACGTGCTCTTAAGCGCGTTCCTCAGAAATTGTTGCAGAAGAGAACCCGAGATAATAATTCATCCATTTTTATATTATAGTTGAAATCGACAGGTTTATAGTCTCGTGATAAAGGAAAAACGAAATCGATGATTTTACAGCATTTGAAACAGGAACTTGTGATTTTACGCGGATTTAAAAAATACATTTTATAACACCTGCATAGAATCTCAAAAGAGAATCTCTAATTTTAGATTTAAAAGAACACTGGAGCACCTTATCTTTTTAAAAAATTCATTTGGAAAATAAAGAATTATATACCATTTTTTAATGATTCTATAATTCACGTAAACGAAATTCACTTAAAAAATGACGTTTAAGAGATAACATCCGAAAATACCACTCTCCCTATAATCTCCCATTGCAATCTCGTTATAAGCTCCTCCAAGGTCCCGATCAACTAACGAGGGACTATTTCTAACAACAAACAGGATTCATAGAGAGAGAAACGTTTCTCGAGGATTCCATAATGATAAATTCCTAGACAGATGTTATTACAAATTGTTCCCTGTAAACTACTATAAAAATCTGTTCTTAAAGGAAACGTTCTACGTCGTTTCAATTGATCACAGACGCACA
Organism: Lasioglossum villosulum; assembly: GCA_963971365.1. Classification (NCBI taxonomy): domain Eukaryota; kingdom Metazoa; phylum Arthropoda; class Insecta; order Hymenoptera; family Halictidae; genus Lasioglossum; species Lasioglossum villosulum. The sequence goes on along the minus strand of OZ020503.1, from coordinate 21,823,752 downwards.
TTTAATAGAGGCTCGAACAACCGCGCGCAGTCGTGTTCGAAGAAAGAAGTTGTTACTGACATTGTTATTATTTATTGTGCCGGATGTAATTATGTTAGAACGTGATGATGCACGCACGTATTTTTGTCCCGAGCAGATTAGTATGCTGTCCGCCGTGGATGCAGTGTAATCCCTCCTCTCCTTATGCTTGCGCTGTGTTCACAGAGATCATAAACAGTCGTAGATTAAATATAAACGAACGGTATTCACAATTGTTGAACACTCATATGCAAATCCTTTGTTCAGGTCTCGAACCATTGTCTCCTGTGCAATAATCGAAAAGTGAAGTTTTGTAGAAATAAAATGGCCAGAACATTGCTTGAACTTTTCGTTTCTCGATTAAAAATTTCAATAATCGCGCTCGGAGGTAATTATACAGTGCATTCGCATGTCACTCAATTTTCAATACGACGATAAACAAAATGAACAACGGATAAACAAGGATTCTTCAATCCCCGTCGCGCGTATATGCGCAATAATTACTATGATCGATGGGAAATGAAGGAAATTATATGCATCTAAGTGGCAGCGATGATTAAGGCCGACGTAAATTAATATAATTTCTTGCCGCGTCGCTTTATGAAAACCGGATAAACGATCTTCCGCGAACCCATGACTGGGAACTTAAATATCAATTCGATCCGCTAAACGTGATTCGAGAAAATCACTTACGATGTTATGACGTTGCATTGAAATATTTTTTCGTTTCTGCCGTAATCCGCAACAGTTTTAACCACGCGTTGGCGCGCACGAATCAATAAACGTTTTCAATTGACGACTGGAATTGATCCAGCGTGTACTTTCGAGCAATTCCGCTAATTCTATTGCGACGTCGGCGTGCGTGTTCGCGTTTCATACGGAAATCCCGCGGACACAAACGCATAAAAGGGGAACAAACTTCAAATGCCAGTTACACGCGGAAGGTAAACCTTTAATACTATTTTGATGAGTGAAAGTGCTGTGTATGAGAAAATTAGAACAACTGATATACATCGTCGTAACGGGGTTACCTTTCCGACAGGGAGACGCAAGCCAGGTGTTATTGTCCCTTGGCGTCGTTCTCATATCAAATTACTTAATGCCCAACTATAATAATAATTACACGCTTCTCGAATATTGTCGCTTCTCTGTAGTCTCAATTAAACTGCATCGCTTACGTTGCCTAATTAAAGAGACAAATGATCGTAGCGAAGTCGGCGATCTTGATCATCGATGTATTTTACAGAGAAACGTGGCGAAAGAAATTCGTAGACGAACTTTCATCTTTAAATCGTCAAATAAAATTCACACTGACTCGACTTGCTACTAATTAACAGCTGATTTACGACTTCAGAATGTAGAAAAGGACGGAGACAAAATTGATAGACTCGATTTACAGCTTGAAATTCGAAAGAGCTGATTTATTGCCTGGAAAAATCTGCATTTAGAAATTGATCCACGATCTATTGGTAGAACCCTTAGTTTGTAATCTAAAATTGATCAAATTCCTGAATCTTGGGATTGACAAAGTACGAAAGAAAATCAGCCGTTAAATAAAGACATGTTGACAACATTTGGTTGATCACAGTGCAACAAGCAACAATTAAATAGATCGACGTACCTGAAGGGAGCGTTCTTTCGAGGAGGCAGGACTTCGGATATTGCGCATCGTGTGCAAGAAAAAGAAGCTGAAGAGGAGGATGAAGCCACAGGTTGCCGGAGTCGTGCTCGTCCCAGGCTGGAAAGAGAGAGTGATAGGAAGTGAACGAAAGCCTGACGCTGTGGTGGGACGGGGGGACGAGAGAGAAAGGCACGAAAAAAGAGCAGGGGAAAAGGCAAAGAACGGCAACTTCCTTGATCTAAGCCGATCCTAGGCGTTTCCCAGTCGCGTGACCGATCTTTTCCCCCATCGCGTGGCCAGACAACGCGTGCTTCCCGTATCGGCCTGTTACGTCACCGGTTCACTTTTGCGTCGCGGCGATCAGTTTCGCCCGAGAAAGTTCCCCGGCTGCTTTCCCGCCTCCTTTGACATCGCCGACTGCGTAAACTGCATACACTGCACACGAGAGGATCGGGAACACAACGTTCCTCTCAGCCGCCGCCGCGACGCACAGTGGACCACATCTTTTTGGACAAAAATCTGCCGACAACTCAGTTTTTCATCTATTCCACAGGAATTTTTGTTTAAATGTTCGTGGAGGAAACGTAAATATAAAAAATACATACTTAGAAAGTAAAAAACAGTTTGTAAGATTATATTTAAAAAATCTTTTTTAAATCGAAAGTATCGATGAAAATTAATAAAGAATTATTGTTTAACAAATGCAAAATATATTCAATAACATACAGTTGAAAACGACTATTTTTTAAATATTTTTAGCGAATTATTTTTTTCATTGCAATATCTCTACTGGTTCAAAAGTTATAACCAAATGGGTCAGGATTTTCCAATCCGGACCACTGTGCGCTGAGGCGGACCGTTATTACCCACTCCGAGGAGGTCCTGGGAATTTCCGGGGATTAGATCTAATGACGGCATTCGTTACACCGACGGCGTCATCCACCTATACGATTCTGCTGCTTGTTTCGCGATTTCACGGATTTTTTAAATCTTAGCAGTCAATCGTGGATTGTTATTCAAATCTTGATTCTTGATCTTGAAGTGTATGATTCGTCAGGTTCCAAAACAACCTACGTTCCACTCGCAATTCTATGCACAAACAATCAAGTGCAATCAAGATTTTACGAAGTCCAGATTCTAAGTTCTAAAAAATTTGTCAGCATTTTAGATATTACAAATATTAGATTCTAAATGAAACGTGAAAATTTGTTCCACGTCTGCAATTGAAGTTTGCAGACTGTTAGGGCAGAAAAAGGACGATTCGTCCTGCGACAAGGAAGCGTTCGCTGTTAGGACCGCGAGCACCAGCAATTTGATCGGTATGCCATCGGATCCAGGAGAGCCCGCCCAAGGACGCTGGAAGAGCGCATCCTTGCGAAACCGAGCCCGACCACGGAGATATCCTCTCCGATGCAAATTGATCGGCGCGGTTACGTAACAGCGGTTGAAAGTCGCGCGGAATAATCGTGCGGATGATCCATGTTGCATAGAATGTAAACGATTAAGGATCAACTAAAAGGACTGCCGTGTATTACGTGGATTCGCCGCTCGGCGTTTACGTTCCATTGCCAAGGACGAGCCTCGAAGGACACGCTAGCTTAGACGCAGAGTTCGCGAACGTATACGAGAACGAGCGCGTGCGCGATCCTTTCGAAACCTGTTGCCGGCCAATCGAATTCGCGAACCCGATTCGCCAATAAGGATCGGCCGGTGAAACGATTTCGGCCAGACAAGCTATTATATCAATTATCGATCGGGAAAGTCGAACACAAAAACGTTGGATCCGGCGAGGCTCGAGATCGTTAATCATCCTCGAGCGATTTCAGTTTGCTGATCGATGATTTTCACGCGTTCGCCTTGGAAATGATCGAACGCAAAATTTTCGTTCTTTGTGGTTCTGAATTCCATGTTCTATATTTTCGACATATTAATCGAATAAATTCGTAGCGGAACGACAAAAAACTACAGTATCGATAGAAGTTCTATCCAGGACACTTTTTGCATCATTCCATACTTCCTCTCGTATTTTTCTCGGGTGACAGTGAACATTGTTTGCAAGCACCGATATAAAACTGTCGCTGTTCTTACCAACGTACTCACACAAATCACTTTTTTTTCTTCTTTCAGGTAAGTCACTGCGAATGCCTGAAGCTGCTGCAATCGCTGATTCTTTTCCTAGACTACTGCTGGTAACGTCACCAAACTATACACGTTCTCTCGTACATACCGTATCGCACGACGAAGATCTACGATCAAAAGATCTAGAAATGCAGGCTTTGCAGCTCGATTTAAATTTTCAAAGAATTTCTGTGCTGATTAGCTTCGTGTCGTGATTACTTCAAGCGATAATAGACGCTGATGAATTTTTCTTTCCAAAGACCTGATATACCCCAGATTACAAATTGTACAAGGATTGAAATGTCTGCAGGATGAGTTTTACATAATCCATCATATATACGCTACAAATTTTTAAAAAATTAATTTTATCGGAGCTGATTCGCTAAAACAATTTTGAATGGTATCTAAGTGACCAGAAATCGCAGCAGAATGATTCTCAGCCCATTAAACGCGCAGCCAAAAATGACTTCATCCGACTCTCACCCATCAGCTCTTACGCACACGGTGAAACGGTCATCGTCACGCTCACAATTCCATTATCTTGCACGCATCGTTTCTTTGCGTTCTATACCAAAGAGACTCGGTTGCTTTCTTGGCGTCAGCCACACAGAAGAAACATTATACAGGTACACACGGGCGCACTCATACATCGAGCCGATTAGATTCCTTTTGATCAGGCTTCGCGTCGCTCCGCGGACTTTCTCTTTCTTGGATCGATCCGCGTAATTGCTTCGACAAACGCGATAAACACGGCTCGGAGCCGAGTTATCGTTAACGGAACATCGTCCGCGACTTCCGACGTTATTCCTAGCAAGCCGTTCCGTACGCCAGGCTATCATTACCAAGCATGTGGGCGTTCCTCGGACAGTTTTCGCGGGAATGCTCGAAGAAACGCGCAAACCTGCCGGGCTTATTGCCTCGGGTATACATGGTGACTTCTTTTGCGTGGGCTGCTACACGGGCCTTTCAAAAGTTGCAAATTGCGCAAAAATTAGGTTGAACAACAAACCTGTACAACGATGAAACAAACAAAACATTAGAAATATTTTTCTTCTACGTTTCCTTCAAGAAGTGTCAAAATTGACAAATCTCGAACTTCGATGTCTGTGGTCGTATTTTTCAAATGGACGTACAAGAATGCATTTTTGTGACAAATTTTTCTGCAAATCGGAAAAATAGATCCTTCCAGACTGCCAACAACTTCCTCAATCCTTCTGCCCCAACACAAATGCAACTCCCAGGAGCAATAAACTCAGCAAGAGACGAGCCATACGCCAAACACGATCAAATCAACCCAACCCGAGAACCGATCAACTATTATACCACGTCAACTATTATTAGCCAGTGAATTGCAACAACATTTACCAAAATAAGCGAGATCATCATCGACAGAATATAATCGAATAGCGATGTCGATCTGGTATTGTAATCGTGTTATTCACGTAATTATCCAAGCAAGGGGAGTCAGCGTAATTACTGGGGATCTGTGTTGGAGCAGAGAGTATTCAGCGATAACGGTTTTTCCCCGTAGCCACGACAACACAATACGATCCAGCAAGTCCGTGGCCGGACTTGTGTTACTCGAAGAGACGTGGCTTGGCCTGGCAGCAAGTGAAAGTTGCTCAAACCACTTTCCCCTCGGGCGAACGAGCGATCGCGCAGCCGACTTCCGGGCTGCGATCCAGCCGCGAATGCCGGAGATCCACCGCCCCGGATCGATCGATCGATCTGCTCGAAAAATCCTCCGTTCCGCGAAACCCTGCCCCCATCGCCAATAAATTCTCCTCGGACCCCGACTGTTCGACAGCTCGAGCTTTCTCGTCGATACTTCAGGATCCTCTTGTTAGTCCATCGAACTCGCATTTATTCGCAGAATCCTGCGTCGTTCGATATTCACGGAATTGAATTTGAGGGAAAGACCGACTCTCTCTCTTCGTCCATTTTTATTCCTCGTTTGTTTTCTTTTCCCGATCTTACTGAAAATGCTATTTATACGTCAGCAGGATTCAGCTTTCAGAAACATTTTCTTTTTAATTCCATTGTACACGTTGAATTTCCGCGAGCCAAACTTTGCTCGCGTATCTCAAGGTTTCTTAAAGGACAAAATCGAAGAACGATCCAGTGATATCATTCAATTTATTATATTACTAAATTTCGATCGAGAAGAATTTACCGTTTAACGATCCAGTGAATTGTACATGACTAAAATATGCGTAATAGTACTCTTATTTAGCAACAAAATATTTTATCCGACGCGGAAACAGAATATGAACGAAATGAAAATTGTATTGTACAGTTTTTTCTCACGGAGTTACAGCAGTTTAAATATCCAACGATTCTTCGTCGGCGAAAAGTGCTCGTTTAATTTTGCAGTGGTGTATTAAAAGTAAAATAACTTGTAATTACGAGAGTGGATTGGCAAAGGGGAACGTTATGAATCGATGATCAATCGATCGGAACGATCAAAAGCGATCGAAATTCGAATTGGAAGCCACCCGCGGCGCTTGTCGAATCAGAAATTCGTGCGGAGACCTGTTGAACCGGAAGGGATTTCGACGGGCGCACAAGCGATGCGCGTTCATGCTCGCTCATGCTCGCTTCACGGAAAACTTCCGAGACAGGGGACGCTTCCGACAGGCTCATAATCGGGCAGGAAAATCGCCGTACCCACGCGGGAAACGATCTGTGAAATTGTGCGCGTCGACTTCCACGTGTCTGGCCGTCGTGACAGTAACTTGGAAACGAACGCTGCCAGCTTCCGCTTCTCTATTTTTCTTCTTTAACGCGCAATCTTTATCTGGATCCGTTCTACGCGCTGACAGCCGAGTAATTAGCTCGTTTTATTTATTTGACTAGTAGATCTTGATAGGGAGATATAGCGGACTTGATCTGGAAATTACGCTGTTGAAAAACTACCAAGCTGTTGAATGATTGAATAAGATAGACTACAGTGTGGAACGAATGGTTGTTCCAGAGATAACTGACGGAACATTTGTACCGAATAAAAATAGTCTGCATCGATTGCGACTAACAGAACCACGCAAAACTGCGATTCTTTTTTTAACGAAGCCGTGTACCAGGTATACTAACGAGTGTGAATATTAGAATTACTTTACAAATCCTTGGACCAAATAATTTCCCTGATAACCAAGATAAGTCGAGCCAAAAAATTCTGAAAACTCCAGTAAACAATGGCTCACACTCGCAATCAAAAAGAAGCAAAATCGGGGCCATGTACCGAGTGGAATTGCGAATCGCACGCGGCCAGGTCGATCAACCGAGAGTGAATTTCCGTCTGGCTCTGGCGACCGCGTTCGCCAAGAAATCAGATTGCGGATGAAAGAGAAATCCGTGGCTGCGAATGCGGCGGAGAGGGAGCGGCTGCCGTCGGCTCAGCTCATGGTTCATTAAAATCAAGAAAGTCGCGGGCGGGGATGGAAAGAAAGAAGGAAGCGGAGGCCAGCCAGCAGGAAGAGACGCGAGAAACGACCGATTCCGCGATTTTTCGTCGTTCGTCTTCCTTCCTCTCCGTCTACGATCATTTCGGTTTCTCTCCGCCCCCGTACGGTCGAACTGTTTTCTTCCTTTCCTTCCTCGGCTTCTTTTTTCCTCCTTCTCCTCCTCGCGGAAACGGGTTCGTTGCGTGCGCTCTGACACACGCGCTCTGCAACACGTATAAACACCGTTCCAGGTTATCAGGAAGCGAAGAAAGCGGCCTCGAATAAAAAGCCCAAAAAATGAAATTTCTCTGGGCGTATTTATACGCGCATTGTCCCATCCGGGTCGTTTCTCTTACACTGTCCCTGTCCTTCTCTCTGCCTCGCTCTCCCCGTTCGAATGATCGCGGTTTTTGCCGCCAGTCTTTGCGATTTTCGAGATTTCACCAATCGCTCGCCCACTGAGTCACCGAATCCGGAATTATTTTTCTGTCAGCTGAATTTTTAACCAGAGCTTCTTTACACGGCATTTAAATTTCTCTGCGTTGAAATAGAAATTCATTTTGCCGTTTATCTGCCGACGATAGTTTCATAATTCTTCGCATCCAACGGAAGGATGCATCGAAGAGAGGCATTCCAGCGCACCGAAGCCCGCGGCTAATAAAATCGATAATTAATTCGAAATCACGAGCAGCGCCGGTTAAATATAATTTACGAGCACTAATCCTCTCCGAGAAAAAAATGGAGAATCGGGAGTTCTCAATATTAAGCGAACAGTACCATCGAAACGAAACTGCAATCCGCCACTCGTTAATTCGAATAATTATGAAGCCCGGCTTGTGTGCAGCCGGCGCGCTCGTAAGTCGCTTTAAAATGTCCCGTAAATCTAACTTTCTCCGTGCACACCGAAATGCTTATCAGTGACAATTTCACCCGGGGTAGATATTCCAGAGAAACATTATTATACATTTCCCCTTTCTCGTGTCTAGCCAGTTCGTCCAGTTTTCGCCGTTTCCGTTTGCTTTCACAACAAATAATGATTGGACTGCGGATATTTATGCAAACTTCTTTCTTCGATAATCTTCAATTCTCTTAAATTTAATTTTACGGTTCCCGTTCGAATGCAGTGCACTGAATACACTAGCGTGAAAATTTATTTTCAAATCTGGACAAGTAGTTTTGTCCCCGAGTAGAGTTTCGAATGAAATATTCCGTATTAACGAACAGACAAGCGTACAGTGAAACTTATTCAGCCAGCTAATAGATAGATCAACGTTTCTGAAATCCGTTTCCAGAAAGAACGAACTCGCGACCAACGTCTCGTGAAATGTTGCGCTAACGACGCCATTTATCCGAGGAGAAACGTTATTGCTTGTTCCGAGCCGTCTCTATCGAAGTGAAATTGTCACTGATAAGCATTTCGTACGGGGAAAGCGAGCTCTATGGGATGTTTCGAGAGCAATTTGTAACGATAACGGCTCCTCTTCTTTCTAACGTTAATACGGCTCTACGCAAGCAATCGGGATTCGTGCCACGTTGGAAGATTAAGCAGACAGTTAACTGTCTCACAATTATCGCGGAATATATCTCTGCTCGACCACGTGGAATTTCAATCCCGAAGACTATCTGGATCTTTCATCGGAGAGATCGTTTATTTTTAATGTTAACACGGATACACGAGACGTAATTCTCTCTTGTCACAATTCTTCTCCTAAATCTTCAACTGATTAAAAATCTGATTAAAAATCTGACCAAAAATCAAAAATATTTTTGGGAGCTCCAACTATTTTTCAGGGATTTTTCAAATACTTTTGAACAGAGTCTTAACGTGTTCGTAGACCCAGATTATTCTAAACGTCTCTAATAAATGGAACAAGCCATCGTGTCGTTGTATCAAACATTTGTGTCCCGTCCGTCGCTCCAACATGCTCGCGAGGGAAAGTTTTCGTTCTTACCAAATTCTTTCTCCTCTTCCACCCCTCTCCCTCCTCTCCACTGCTCAGGTCAACCATAGTCCCAACTAGAAACATCATCGAATAGAAACTGCTCGAAACCGAGCCGGTTCACGCGTCGCCTTACTTTTTTCCCATCCGGGAACCGACAGGCGACTTGGCAAATACAAAAAAAAACGAAGAAACAAGCGGGAAAAATCTAACTAATTGCATTACCCGCTTACTATCGCGTCGATGAAAAGATGACGCGCGTTTTATAGTGACGTCGGCTCCTAACAGGTTCGGCGATCGTTTTATGAGTACCTTTTGAAATACTCGCGGCGCAGGACGTTTATTGCTGCGAAGGAGAAAGCTCGAAAGCTGGGCGGAAACGGAGCTGTTTCATACACTGGGTGTTAAGGAAAACTGTACACTATACACAGATTAATCCGTGAATCCTTGAAAAAGGCGTTTGCGAACTTCTGGAAATTTTCATTTCAGAAACCGTTAATTTGATCGTGTTGAATCTTTTCTCAAAGCAACCTTTCGAAAGTTTCTTCAACCGTAAGAGTATTTCATGCGTTGGAAATTTTTAATTAATTCTCATTTCACGTGTACCCAAAAAATCATAGGCTTTTAAATGTCGTGTGAATATTAACTTTTTTTTCTGTTAATCAGAAAGTCGTCGATAATTCTTCTTACGACCAGAGATCGATAAATCTCTCTCCCCGATTCAGCAGCCAACGTGACTGTATATGGTTTCTTTCTTGACACTATGGTCATGCATTTTTCATCCGTGGAGTCGTTAATGTTTCTTCTCGATTCGGTGGTCACCGATTTCTTCTCGGTGGTTCGCTTATCTCGTTTTTCCACGGACACCGTGGACTTCACAGAAGCCGACTTTTCCTCTCAGGATCGGAGTGTCATCAATCTCTCTCCTTGTTGCGGTGATCACGGCTTTCTTTCGTGTATACACCACAATTATCATGTTTCCTGCTGGACAGCACAATCGTCGAAGTTATAGGTGTTATCACTTTTCGGTATCGACGCGCAAACAGCGGACACTCGCGGAAATACACAGTGAAGTATGGAGTTCCCCTATTAATAGTTCAATTAGGTTAAAAATATGGTAAAGACTATGCTCGGTGAATTCGTTATGGCCACGTAAAACCCATCGTTTTCACTCGCGCGTTCGCCGGGTCACGATTAAAATTTAAATTGATTGTCGATTGTCGCTGACGAGAGGCCGGCAATTTAAGTATAGTGTCGCAGAAGAATTTTTGAGAACCTTCGATTCAATCCAAAGCCTGATTCACAGCTCTGCAACAATTTCTGAACAGATTAAAAATAATAAACGCTAGTAGACAGAATAAAAATATTCATCAATTAAGTTTAATTAAGTTTTAAACACTGTAGAAAATATACATCTTCTGTCTTGAATGAAACATCGATTCCTTCGATCATTCTGTCTATGAATGATACAGAAAAATCGGTCAGTTTATGAAATCCTACATTTCTTGTCTGCAAGAACTATGACGAGAGTCGTGATAAGTCGCATGATATTAAGAAATATTGCTGGCGTGATGAATCAGTGCTATCATGTATTATAAATAATAGAATGGAGCATCTCGTAAACTAGTTGGCTGACAGTGACCTTAGCTTGCATCACTTCCATGGAGGATTCAAAGAAACGATTTAGTATTATTATTGCACTTTGCAAATGCAATTTGAACAACGAAACCTCATGAAACGATAGATCGTTCGTCGAATAAAATTTGCGATTCCATGTAGCCCTCGCTCGAGATACGCCGGTAGAACTGGCAACGCAGCAATGGCAGTGGTTCTCACGTTTTCATATTTAACAAAATGTTTATCTCTGGAGAATATTAATAATTGAAACTCGCTTGATTTACGATGATTATACAGTGGATGTTTCTGCAATTATGGCTTTTGAAAACTTTTAAGAAACGTTAGGGTATAAGATACAACAAAATTTAGTACGATTTTAATTCACTTCAGATCTGGAAAGACTGCTACCACGTAAAATAAGATCTTATTTGATTCGAGTTTCTTAAAAATCGCCTACAAAAATTGCAAATTGCATAAACATCGGCATTCTCATAATAATAGATCTAAGACTGAATTCTGTGAGTCAGAAGGCGAGTTGAGAGCCTCTGGATTGGCCCAGTAGCGATGATCGACCTGTACAAGGTTGCATCCATCGAGGCTCGAGATGTCTCGCGTTCCAACATTGCAGTTCCCATGGGACCACGTGCTGCGAACGTCTCTGTACCAGTGGTTGCACGCTCGTGTGCATCCGAGCGGGATAGGAAACGATTTCCAGGAGGTCTGGAGGCTATCAGAGGAGCGGCCAAGGACGTGTTCGTGGCTCGTTGCGTTTCAACCCGTTACGCGCGAGCTCTCGTAACTTATAATCGCAATATTCGCGACTAGACTGACGATGGGATCAAGTTCAATATGTGCGTCCACGAGTATCGGCCGATTCGATATCTCGTTCAAAGCAAAAATAACCGGGTACAGGCTGTTCCACAAAACGTGGCCTTCCAAACTAATCTTTCCAAGACTCGCATCAATCGTTGCACTTCCATTTTGTCTTTAAGCCTCGATTGTCCACTTCGAAAGGACAACAGAACGTTTCTTAAAATGTCCATTGAAATCATTTCTCCAAGATGAACGTCGATTATTATTTTTTCTTAATTTTCGTAGTTTCGATTGTCGATTTTGAGAACAGAATTAAATATGTACAGGATGTTTCATTCGGTGCGTTCCATTGAGATAATTATTCTAAGATGAACCTTGTGGATATAAATATAAATTTTCATCAGCTGTCGCAGTTTTATTCTCATTCTATAAGCATTGTTTGTAGACAGGTCTCGCTGAATGTTTGTATTAGCACTCTTAAATAGGTTGCGGACGTCCATGCAAATCTGTCTATTTTTTGCGCGAATGTGTATCAGAGCAACAATTAAATGTAAATTTATTTCTTCCGTCACATGCTTTGCCATGCTGTAAAACTTTGTTAGAATTTATGGAATCCTCTACTTCGCCACGCTGTGCATACATTATCTCGCGAACGCGCAAACATCCGCAGATCAGTGGAATTCGTTGTTTTAGAAATCGTCGAGTAATGGCTGCCAGTCTTGATAGCGTTCTCTAGAAAAAAATCAAATGGGACAATCGTTTGTGAAATCTCTCGTGATCGGTGATTTGAAACGGAATTAATTGGAAACAAAAACTTCCATTAACACGATTACCAACAATTATTTCAATAATGAAACTTGGGCAAACCACTGAAATATTTTAACCAGTAGTGTATCTATAAAAACTAGTTAATCTCGATCATCGTGTACCTTCTCCAAAATAATCTTAAACCGATTCAAATTGTGAATTTCTCACCTAACTTCTGTTTCTCGACAATTTTGATTTCGTATGAAAATGCGAAGTCTATTATTACCGATTTCGATCGGAATTTCGGATCATCTGTTTTCCTACAATCCGATCGGCAAATTAGATCGTCTCGGTTTCAGACCGTTCGCCATAAATTTCTGTCGCAGTATAGCGAGCGCGAAGTCGACGGGAAACGTGTCGATTGTGTATGTAGATACATATTACCTTAATTGCTGGTCGCCTATGTCCTTGCGGCACACCTGTATACACCTGTATTAAGCTGCTCGATCGTACGAACGAGCGAGCGAACGAACGCCACGTTTTGTGGTCGAACTATTAGAAAAAAAATGCCAATTTGCCTCGCGTTTCGCGGAACATAGACATTGGCTGCAGGGAACGAGAAATGCGAACTGCAGTACATTCTTCGGTTGTTAGAACCGAGAATGAATCGGTTCTGGTTAAAACAATTTGACCACAGCGTGAATCGTAATCAATTTTCTGCAATTATCCTCGTGCGCGATTGTTATTCACTACGACAACGTGTCGGCGTGATTTTACAGCTGACGGTAATCGTTGAACCAATGAACATATTCGCCTCGTTGTAAAGTGCACCAAACTTGTGGTGTCGCTCGGTCGTTGAAAATTTCGAACTTGGAGTAGACTTCGAATTACAAGGATCTCGGATCCTTGCGAGATGTGCAAGAAAGAAAATTATGAGACACCTCGGGTGGTCAGAACATATCTGTTTCATTTTTTCTCTGCAACCCCAGAAGAAAACTGTACAAATGGTGGGGGTTAACCCGTAGTGGGATTTGCAAAGATCTTATTGTGTAATTCGCAAGAAAATTGAAGTGGTGGGGCAGAATTTCTAGGTCCTAGGTGACTGGACCGAATATGTAGTTATTTTACTGAACAATAGGGAACATGTGTTTCGCAGCTGTGTGGTCCTTTTTCGGAATTGCCTGTAGCTCTGGTCCCTTTTTTATGATAATTATAATTACTGCGACGCTGCGACTGCCCTAGTACGGTCAGGTATACGGAACCGTAAAGTTATCCTTAAAAACGATGGTAATAAAGTAACAAGACAACATATACAATCAGGTGACTTCGACGACGGCGATTGAGCTCAAGACGGAACGAAACTAACAATGAAATAACTAAAATCTACATAAAAATCGATAGAAACTTTGTAAACATCGATAAATTTTCTTTTCTATCGACCGTAAATTGGTTTAACAAAGAATATTGATGTTAACGGCGCAATGGTTCGATCAAATTGTTACCCAAAAGCAACTTCGACGTTCCGGTCTGTTTGGACCATTTTCAAAAAAAATTAATAATTGCGTCTGTGAAATATTAAAACAAACAAGAAAAGAGTGTTAATAAATGAGACTGTTAAATAACGCAATTATTAATTTTCTTGAAAATGGTCTAAACATAGACCGAAACGAAATTTGAATTTTCATGAATCGCAAAATTGCTTTTGAGTCACAATTTGATCGAACCATTGCGCCGTTAACTTCAATACTATTTTAGAAACATCGATTTTTCGGAACCCATCGAAAAGAAAAATTTCGAATTTTCGCGCCAACTAGACCACCTTCTTGAAAAGACCGATAAATATTTTACAAGTGCCTAGCCTCGCCGTAAAGCTAAAGTGTAGAGATAGCGGCGTACATGCGCAGCTTGACAAACTCGTTGAAATATGCCACATGCGAGCAAGAATTCTTCCCGACGATTTCACGAGCTCGCTGATAAGGCGTAATGGATGCGCCGACGCCATTGGAGCGGCTCCGCCCCGGTGATAAATTTCGAAAAGCCCGCGAATTCGATAAAGAATCGTCGTTTCCCGATATCATTGTTATTACACGCATCGTTTCGTAATTTCGACCAGGGCTTTGATACTCGGATTACTCGGCTATCTAGTTAAGACGTTCGCAACCGCTGACGTAATATTACGTCTGCTCTTAAGCTGCAGCTGATTGCAGTTAACGTGAAGTTACGCGCTTAGATAAGATACAGCTGATTGCTGACGAAGCGAAGTTACGTGTCTGCTCGGGCTACAGCTGATCGACGATGACGTAAAATTACGCTATTGTGTAAGGTCATGGGGAAAATTACATCGTGCTGTCGTTGATCCCAAGTACAGTATTTAGGCATTTTATGGAAATTATGGTTCCCATTGCGATATTATTCGAATCGGAATTTGTACTCATACTTTAGTATATTCATTTTATAGAAGCATCGTACAATTTTTGTGAATTTTTAGATTATTTCTAACACGTTAAATCTTTAGAAAAGAAGAGTAACATTTGTATAATTTTTAATTTGGAATTTAATTAGAATCAGAATTTTTATGTATATTTTATAATAGCCATTTTATAGGAGCATTAACTAATTAAAAAAAAAAATGTCAGACAGCGAGATTTTGTTTAAACGTTGGTTTGAAAAAAGTGGAGCAATGTATATTTATCGGGAAAGCAATTCGCGGTTTTCAGGTGTTTGCCGCGATGATTGTATGTTTACGGAGCAGTTTATGGTATCAGAATCCCGCATCGTAATCCTTTTCCTGTTTCCAGACGCGTAATCGCCGAGCGAGCGGTAACGTGCGTCGGTAATTAGAGAAGAGCGCACTAATTGGAGCGTGCTCGAAAAGAGAAAGCATTTTAAGGAACGCACCGTGTACTTCCGGCAGCCCGGGGATCCCCGGTTCGCAAACTTTTGCTCAGACAAATTAC
Source organism: Lasioglossum villosulum (assembly GCA_963971365.1). Lineage (NCBI taxonomy): Eukaryota > Metazoa > Arthropoda > Insecta > Hymenoptera > Halictidae > Lasioglossum > Lasioglossum villosulum. The sequence goes on along the minus strand of OZ020503.1, from coordinate 21,808,481 downwards.
GTAAAAAACCGCTCGACTTTTCCGCAAAACTTGAAGAGTGAAATTGCCCTGTGCCGATCTCCTTTTTCGCGAGGAAACTTCGTTATTCGAACTTCATTCTTCGTTCTATCGCCACTAAAGGATCTGAACATACAAATTGTCTACGTAAGAATCACAAAGAAGGCTTTAATCTAATTAGAGAAAACATCTAACGAACTGATTTCAGCGAGTTAACACTTTTTTGAAGGAAACTACAAATTACGTTGATCGGCTCGTTAAAATTCCTGTTCGAAAAATATAGTTGAGCTTTTTACATTTTCTATCAATTATCGAAACAACGTGTGACCTCCTCTCGAAGTTCTCCAGCTTTTACGTAAAACGTTCTTCAATATCGGGAATGAAAAAGTGTCCGATTTTTCTTGAACCTTATAGTACCGTAACTTCTCAAGCAACAATGTCTGGTGATGTCGCTTCGGATAAAAATATTTTTATGATCGTTCGCAACGCGAAAATCACAGTGGTCAGTACCGCAAGTTGTCATTGACGTCAATCAGAACAGATTCAATGAAGAAGCGCTATCAGCGGCCGGCTGGCCGCCATTTCCCTCTTTGCTGCAAGAAAAGGAACCAAGATGGAAGACGCCACTGACTTACGATCAGTAAATCTCGTTCTGTTGTCGCCGTTATCGATGATTTATGCGTGCGGTAAGCCGCCGTCATCCTCGATGACGAATGGTCCGTAAACCGAGTTTCCGTAAAAATCTATTAACTTTGTCGCCTCGATGATTGCGTCGCCATTCTACGATCGAGATTCTGCCAATAACGGTCCGCTAGATCACAAATCATTCGTCGGCTGATTAAATGATCACCTTCTTGCTATTACTATAGACATCACGGGACCACAGTTTTAAAAAAGGATGTATTTCATTTCAGATGAAAATGTGTCTTTTTATATGTTCATAACCTTGAATTGTTATATTTTCTGCGCAATTCTTCTGCGTTACTTTTGACTGCAATTTTGCCATTGGAGGATGTGAGAGGTAATTGTTGCTGCAATCATTCGAGACTTCAGCGAGTATTACGCGCGGATTACGATTTTTGCAGAACGGGATCTGGGATCGATGGTTGTACGTTCCATTGGGATTGTACTCGATATAAACTCGATCGCGAGATAGACCTTGATCACGGATTTCAGTTTCACTTCGTATTCGATCTATCGTCCGAAATAGCCGAGTATCGGACTACCAAGGCCACAGGAAACCATCTCCAAACAAATGCGATTGTTTATCCGCGGCAAACGCGGTGGCGCGGTGCCGTTGTTGTCCATTATTTTTCGCATTCTATTTTTTTCTGGTTTAAACAACTGCGCACGGTACGCTGCTCGGAATCCATCGATTCGCATTTCTATTTCATGACGATGCTCCGACAAAACTACAAAAAAAACGAGGAAAAATAATAGGAATATTTTATTTTTAAATTTAATATTTTGATGTTCGATTGGTTCGTCCAATGGAAACGACAAATTTTTTTTACATCGCTAATTATACCGTACGCGACTTGTAGGAAATTTTGAGAAAATTTGAGGCAATTTATTTTCAATTAGTGCACAGCACCGTGACTAATGCAGACACATTATAATCATAGTGAGTGGAGCACTTAATGATCGTAGTGTCCAAGAAAATATTCTACGTTGCGAAGTAAAAATTTGTTAAGTCGTAGTTTCGACTAGAAACGATCTGCTATTCGTCACTATTTTGTAATAATTGAATGCTTCGTTATATTTTACTTTTATTTAAAATATTTAGAAGAAAAATCAGAAAAAAACATTTCGTCGGACCTTAAATATCCGATGAGTAAGGTCAGTCGAACACGCCGATCATCCGGACAACGAAGTATAACAAATAATGAGCCGCGACGAGCGAGGATTATGAAAGTGTAACGTTGCTCGTTGGATTAGAGTTACGGCAAGAAACCGTAGCGAATAATTGATATGTAACAGAGATAAACCAGCTGAAAGAACGGAAATCGCCGGTGGTTCATTAATAAAACGCATTTTCAAATCCCTTTCACCGGTTTATCGCGAATCAAGCCGAAGGTAAGGCGCGTTTCCACGAGGAACGCAACTGCGTGAGACTCTAATGGTAATTTTATTCCGCGGCACGGACTAAACTAATGTAAATTTCACCTGGCCGCCTCGAGTGGAACCCAAAACGCGTGCTCACGATTTCGCGAGAACTTTTCGGGCCGAGCTTCTGCTCAAACGAACACAAAAGACAATTATTAACAGCATTATCTCAGCTTTTTGGACCAACTTGAAAACAAATAATAAATGTCAAGGGCTCCAAAATTCTAAACAAAAAATCAAGCAATTTCAGATTTTTATACGAACGTTGAAGTAATTCAAAAATTTCACTGTAAAATTCTAAAAAAAAGCATTTGATATTGTTTAATTTCACAAGAAGAATCACAATTGTCGCACCCACGGCGAAACAAAATCGCCACAACCGGGAGATTGATCAAAGGCCGCGCGGAATATCTGTTTTCCTGTTTTCTTCGGCGCAACAACAGAGGAACAATTCGTCTCGATTTTTCCGTCAGTTGGCGGGACACCCGTGACTCACTTCGTACTTGAAGCATCAGGTAAAACGCTCGCGTGTTGCCGATTACGTAAAGGAATATCTCGTACGGTGGATCGCGGATAACGAGAGAGGAGAGGAGAGAAAAAGACGGGAAGAGAGAGGGAGGGGAACGTAGTAATTAGAAGCACGGTCTCGGTGTAACGAAGGAGCGGACCGGAGAACTGGTTCTACCGTTAACGGAAATCGTCTCCGGCCCGATTCAGGACCAGCCACTCGCGCCCTTTACGGCGCTTCCGGTTTCGTTACGCGGTCCCAAACCAGTTAGAAACTCGGTCAAACTGATCCGACTATCGGCGCCACTTTTCCGCATACTTTTCGTACCGATTCGACCATGTCTCTCCAACTCCGTCGATAATCTCGAAATTATGATCGTCTTACGCCATACAGAGTCGGATTACTTCCGGTACAAAAAGTAGCTTTCAAACATTTTTGTTTGCTAGTCGGAATGATGTCTCTGTCATAAAAATTTTCAAGTGCAATTTTTGAACCTTACAGAATTGTAAATAAAAATTAAATTCAATCGAAAAATAATTTAATTAATTCTGTTCAGTTTTCAATTTACTTTAACCCCCAACTTTTCAAAATTTGGCCCCCTTTCAATGTCTTGCTTCTTAAAATGTTTCTACGACTGCTTCTCTGCTTTCGATTACCCAGGAAGTATACAAGAAAATAGCTCTCGTTCATCACAATTTTCGACATCCTCCGTGTCTTCATGATTGCCGAACACTTCCTGTCTTCGCGATACCCGAACACTTCCTATCCCGACTCCACGACAGAAAAACGCTTCCTATCATCAAATATATTAAATCGCTTCCTAACTTAGTGATAGTCGAACGCTTCCTATCATCATGATATCAAATTGCTTCCTAACGTCGTGATAGCCAATCGCTTTCTATCTGCGAGGTGTTCGATCACTTCCTAACTTCGTAATAGACGAACGCCTCGTATCATCAAGGTGTCAGGTTGCTGCTTAAATTCGAAATACCTAATCGTTTTCTAACTGATACTCACCTCTCGACAATTTTATTCTATTCTCATCTTCGAGATTTTAAAGTGGTTTGTAAAATGATGGGCAACAGTTCTTTTTATTTTCAAGATTGTTACTTCGTAACTTCGCTGTAATCAAACTCTTCCTGTGGTCAGAATGTCCAACTACTTTCTAACATTGCGATAACCGTACTCTTCATTTGTTTTCTTAAATTCAGCATAGCAAATTGCTTTCTGTTTTCCAAATATGCAGCCGTTTCTCATTACAATCCACCTTTATCCTCTTTTGATTCTCCTCTCTTCTACCCTAACTTCCGAGAAGGGCGTTCTCCATCGTTCTCCAGTCGAGCTCGCGAGTTTCTCACTTGCAATCAGCTTCTCTGTCGTTCGTCTTCGTTGCTCCCTTCCCCGTTTGTCATTGCGCCGCCAGTTCCCCGCCTGTTCAACGCGAGATTAGTTCCGCAGAGCTGGCGACGACCAGTAGCCTTGAACCAAATTGCGAGCTGTCGTTGTTTAGTTGTTTAGCTAGCGTGCACGCAGAAACCCGGCGTATTCCGTATGGTTATTAGGCTTTTAAAACGTCCGTCCCCCGTCACTTTTCATCGAGATCGTACCGATTTCCCGCGTCGGGCTCGCATCCTCGATCCTTCACCGTGACAAGATCGATCGATTGAAAACCGGCGCGACTCTTCTCCCCTCCTTGGATTTCCGTTCAAGGCGTTTCAACCGGTGATTACAATCCGTTCGAACAAACTGAAGTAATTGCCAAGTTTCTACGCAATTTTCCGTACATTCTCTTTTCTTCTGTAGAATCAAGAGCGCTCGGCTCGTGACAGTTTGCTCCCCCGGGTCCAATGCTTGCTGGAATTGTAAAATGAGACCTGAGGAATGTAGAGTGATCACGGTGGAGCATGTGATACTCCAGTACGAGAGGAACGTGTCCTTTGCAAAAGGCTGGAGAGTTTGATCGGAATCAGAAAATTGTGTCTATAAAATTTGAGAAGCCTAGTTCTTCGTCAGATTTGTTCTCGAAAAGACGAAAACGTAGGCTCGGAAAATAATGTTCGAAATCTCTAGTGAAATTGATCTCCGGAAGTGATCGTCTTAGGAGTCCTAGAAAAATTTCGAATGGCTGGTATCTAGCGAGACACACCTCCAAGAAATGATCGTGTTCAGAGCCAAGGTGCAGAAAGTCCCAGAAAAATGTGAGTGACCTACTTCCCAGCCGGATTCATCTCCGAGAAGCGATTATCTCTTCGAGGCTCCGAGAGTACTACAGGAATCTGGCGAATCTAGTTTCCAGACTTATCTACATGAGAATGATCAGGAGCAGAACGTGTTTGAAAATGTTCCCGAAACTGGTGCTGTCTCCTCGCGGATCCATCATCCAACTCATCTATCATCCAAAGTAGAAGTGTGCGAAACGTGTCTTCCAGCTATACTATAAGGTTCAGGCTGCGAGGAACGGTGGTTCTCTCAAGGATAACCATAGATCGACAGGACGGGACGTTGCGGCTGGCCATCGCAAACAATTAACGCGGTTTTCGATGGGGCTAAACGAGGAAAAAAAGGAGAACGCGGAAGGAACGCGAAAAAGAAAGAGAGGATAGAGAGAGATTCGAGGACGATGGCGTTGGCGATGGTTAGGCCTCACTATTTTTGGAGGAACATCTCCAAGGCCAACCACGAAACCCAGCGCTCTTTTCTTTTTCTTTTCTTCCACGAAGCAATTTCTGATGGCCACGCTCTCCCTCTCTATCTTTCTCTCTTCTTCTCTTCTCTGCGGCTTGCAAACGCTAGGGGCAGAAAAGGTGCAAAGAGGCGAGGTGAGGACAGGGGACCGTGTCATCGCGTATTCTAAAGCTGAATAAGAACGTGTGTGCTAACATTTCGCTGGTGCATTATTTCCCTCGCGTTCCGCTGTCGACCACTCTCAGGAAGAATCCGCGTTTCTGAGCGAAACGGAGCCTCGGCCCTGAACATTCAAACTTAATTCCTTGCGAAATTTCGCTGGACGATTTTAACGCAGGCTTCGAGGAAGCGTTAATTGTTTTAATCGTTCACTATAGCAATGTAGTAATCAGGTAGCTGTAGGTTTATCTTACAGCAGAAATAACTGGAATTATAGGACTTGGTCAGAGGGCGTGCTGTGTGAATGTTAGAAAGGTGATAGCAAGAAATGATTGAAGTGAAACATTGAGAGAACATAAGGGACAGATAGAGCGGAGTAGAAAAAATAGGTAAAAAGAAAGGCAGAGGGTTCGGAGAGTAGTACGAATGAGGCAACGGGGTTAGATAAGACAAGTAGACTGCCTACACTTTTTCAAAAAAGAATCAGCGAGGCGCAGCCTCTGAAAATTAAGTGTTGTATGAAAAATTGAATAGAATAAATGAATTGTATGCATGCTAAAGTGTAGCACAAAATGAGTACAGTTTGAATTTCGTGTGTTTACAGGGAAAGAAGAGAAAAAGGACGCTGACGGAGAGCTATGGGGCAATGTGGAAGCGCAGGCCGCCTTCCTCGGCCCGAACCTATGGGACAAAACTCTGCCCTATGATGCCGACCTGAAGGTATTGAACCATGTATGTACAAAAACGCGAACACGGTAAGCCCGCCGCAAGCCCGGCTGAACCTGAATCCCAAAAGACAAGACAGAAACAACAGGATCGAACGTTCTCTCTCGTAGAAGATGTAGGATCTCTTCCATCCCGATTTTCGTTCGCCACCTCTGTCTGTCATCATGAACGACAATTAATCCAACCCGCTCATTTTGCACGGTCCTCTAAACCGTTTTCTTTTTCTGTTCTCCGCTCGTCCCCATCAGTATCACTCGTTAATCTTACTTTCAACGAAAGTGCTCGTCCCGAAAAATGTCCTTAAGATTGCCCTAACTCCGCTCCTAGTTAGCAGGTCCCACGTGGCTATCTATATTGTGAATATTTATTTATTGGGATTAAATATTGGCTCGTTGAAAGTATGTCTGATTGAGAGCGTGTCGATTTATGAAGAGTAAGATCGCAGTCGCACTCCAAAGATTAGGATGAAGATTTTTCAGATTGTCGGAGACCCTGTGTTCGTTAATACGTAATAATATTTGATATTTAATCGTGTATTCAAAAATTGCACCGAGTTCGTTGTTGAAAGTAAATAACACTGTCGTCGTTCATATTGTACTTCGTTTAGATGTTTCAGACAGTCGTAAACTGCTGTGAAAATTCACAAAGCTCTGTTGGAAACATTTTCAAAATTGTTCACCACCCAATAGTATTTCCATTTATTTCTAGACATTTCGTTTCGCTTGCTTAAAACGTTGTTCTCCTGGTTTAACCACGGTAATTATGCTTGCTACAACCCTCGGTTCAACGATACATAGACATTAGTGATTTCGTAGAGAATTTTCTCTCGTAGAGAAACATGTTTGATTGATCTACTTTGAAAATTTTTGAATTGAAGAATATAGGTGTCGCTGAATGAATAGAACGGTTTAACGACCTTCAAGACATGTGTAGATGTACAGTCTCGGCGCAGTTTAAAAAAATGAGATTGGAGAGGATGCGACATTTTGCACCAGCCGCGTAGAGTTAGTTCTCTCGAAGAGTCATCAGATGACCAATACCCTATTGCAGTACGTGGATCTCGACGAGTTCCTCTCCGAGAATGGCATTCCTGCGGACGGCGTGGCCGGCGGTGGTCAGGGCACGACGCAGACCGGGCCCCTGCACAAGATCAACAACACCGAAGCACCTGGACACCAGGGACCGGCCGGGGTTCACCTGGAGCCCGTCACCAAGCGCGAGAGATCACCCTCGCCGAGCGAATGTTGCTCACCCGACACCATGAACCCTCCCTCGCCCGCGGACTCCAGTGAGTAGCTTCGTTTCCGGCTATTCTTTCTTTCCGAGCAGGGACTTCGAACCGGAAAATAATCAAGGTCTCAGACTTCTGTAGAGTGAGCCCCTCAGGCTCAAAGTCCCAAAGTCTCAACGTTCCAAAGTTACATATCCTTTTTCTAAAGCTTTCAAGGTTCAAAGCCCCAAATGTCCAGAGCTCCCAAGACCCAAATCCTGAAACTTCTAACGTTCCAAAATTCCGAAGTCCCAAATTTAGAAAGCCCCACAGTTTCAGAGCTTCCAAGATCCAACGCTCCAAAGTCCCAAATTCTCAATGCCCCCCAGTTTCAGAGCCCCCAAGACCCAAAGTCCCAACGTTCCAAAATTCCAAAGCCCCCAATGTCCAGAACTCCCAAGATCCAAATCCCCAATGTTCCAACGCCCGAAAGTCCCAAAGTCCCCAAGTTTCAGAGCTCCCAAGACCCAAAGTCCCAGCGTACCAAAATTCCAAAGCCTCCAATATCCAGTACTCTCAAAATCCAAATCCCCAAAGTCCCAAAGCTCCCAAGTTTCAGAGCTCCCAAAACCCAAAGTCCCAACGCACTAAAATTCCAAAGCCCCCAATGTCCAGAACTCCGACGACTCAAATCCCCAAAGTCCCAACGCCCCAAAATCAGAATGTACCAAAGTTCCAAGCCCGAAATTCCCATCGTTCGAAAGTCCCAACGCCCAAAGTTCCAAAATCCCAAAGCCTCAAAGTCCCAGCGAATTACGAAGATACAACTGAAAATGCCAGTCTAATACCGGTACCTTGATTCGGTAGAAGTCCCGGCTTCCAAATAATGTCCGCCAGATTGTTTGTCTTGTGTTCCTCTGATCAAAAGATCGGTTTAGCCCCGGGAGTCGACGATGTCGTTCAGATTTGTTCTTTCTCTTTTTCTCTCTTGTATCTGTATATTATATCTTTGTTTCTCGTATCGACAGAAGCTAGAATCTCTTTAATTATTTAGCTATTAGAGAATCACCGATTGATTGTTCCCTCTCCGCGCGACAGATTCCGAGGACTCGTCACGAATACAATATGGCTTGTCTCTTGTAGCGCTCTCGATGGCCTCATCGGGGCGAGACTTCGATCCACGCACCCGGGCCTTCTCCGACGAGGAGCTCAAACCCCAACCGATGATCAAGAAATCACGGAAGCAGGTGAGTTCGGTGTGTTGCCAAAAATTTCTTCATTGATATTTCTATGCGAAATACTCGCGAACACGAGCATATTGACAATGATGTCCAATAAATTCTTGATCTCCACGAATTCTGTGATGTACAATGATGTGCTCGTGTAACGAGAGTATTATAATAAGAATAAGAATATGGAATTTATGAGCGATTACGTTGAAAGAATGAACAGTTTCATTGAGAATAGTCCGTTCTTCTAATTGATGGTTTATTCACCTTGCAGTTTCTGCTGCGCCGAGTCCATCCTCGAACTCATAAAACACAATTGTTCTAATCTACCGTAAATCTATATTCTTAGAAACACACTGCCGCAACACTTTAACCGCTTCTAGATTCTCGGATATGCAGTTAAAGACTTTTATCTGGACCATAAGTGTCGACACTAATGATTCCTAAAGCTGAATGTACGCACAGATCAATTATTTTATCAATTACTACTAGACTGCGGACTTCGTAAATTTATTACAAAAAGTTATGAATATCGATATACCATTTTCAATTTTAGATCCGCAGACTAATTTTTAAATCACACATATATTATCAATTGCAATATCAATATTCACATCGAGACAATATTCGAGTTGCATTGCATTCCAAAATAACCATAAATAATCATGCGTGCATTCAGCGAAGGACACAAGAGAATACAAAAATTAGTCTCACTAGTCTTCAAACTTCGAATTGCTTGTTAGACGTCTTAGTTTTATAAATGTGCAGCTTCTGAGATTCTTTCTTAACAATTTCTCAACGTGTTCACAGTCTTTTAATTTTTTTAAATCGACTTGGACAACCTTGACCCTTTCCCAGTTCGAGAAAACGAACATCGATGGTACCCGAGGCGAGGTTTCACAGGACAGAGAAGACTCGCTTCGAACCTATTTATAGCCGAGCCAATTTCTAATCTAATTTTCTTCTGTTCCCTATGATCCGCCGCTTGTGACCAACAGTTCGTTCCGGATGACCTGAAGGATGACAAATACTGGGCGCGTCGTAGGAAGAACAACATGGCAGCGAAACGATCACGGGACGCGCGCCGCATGAAGGAGAACCAGATCGCTCTCAGGGCCGGCTTCCTCGAGAAAGAAGTAAATCTTCCCACGCCTCTTAGACTAACGAACGCGTGTTAGAACCAGACGACAACACCAAAGTCCAAACGTTCCAACATGCCAAGGACCCAAGTCTCACATACCCAAGTTCCAAAGTTCCAAAGTCACGAAGTTCCCATGACTTAAAACCCCCATGGTCCAAGCTCCCAAATCCTGAAGTCCCAAAATCCTAACGCCCCAAAGTTACAAACCCAGAACGTCCCAAGCACCCAAGTCCCACGTACCCAAGTTCCAAAGTCACAAAGCTCCCATGACTTAATACCCCCATGGTCCAAAGCTCCAAAGTCCGAAAGTCCCAAAATTCTATCGCCCCAAAGTTACAAAGCCCGACCGTCCTAAAGTCCAAGGACCTCTTAAAGCGACAAGGGTGAACGGCTCGCAGCACAATCCCCATAAACGAGTCCACGGTAAAATTCAGGCGCAACTAACGATTGAATTCTCTTTTCCACAGAACATGGGCCTACGGCAGGAACTGGACCGGTTAAAGAACGAGAACATGCTCCTGCGCGACGAGCTGAGCAAGTACACGGAGGTCTAACAGCTTGACGGGCAAGCGAGACAACGACTCGTCCTGTCGCCAAGACGCGGCAGGACACGAGCGTTTGTTGCGCCGGCTCCACCTCCCACACTTATAGTCGCAGCACTTAGGTATCGCCAGTCCGGAAGCAAACTAAACAAGGGAAGGAAGGAGCGCGCCGAATCACGAGACCATCCTCGACAATTGAACAGAACAGCCCGCTGTCCTAGAGGATCCCGAGGATATCCTTCGAGAAGTTCTGCTATTCATCGATTCTCTCTATCTCTCTCACATAGAAGACACACATGAGAAAGACACGCGAACCAAAACCGAAAAATACACGCGACCCTTATTAAACACAGACACGCAGACAGAAAACAGCAGAGACAAAAACGTCACACTTTCGACTCTCCCGACCACGTGATCCTTCCGAGAAGAAAAACAAGGAGAAGAAAAGTCTCTCCTCACCTTTTCCCTCCCAGCCCCATACCCTGAGAAAAACAAAAAAAGTGTACATAGTTATATGTATAGTTAGATTATATGTATACACGCATACATACACGACCGTGTGTATGTCCTGTCTGTAAGTGTGAGTCTGTAGCACGCGTGTACAGCTACCCCTGTACACCTGCAACCGCGCGGACGTGTGTGCGCCCGTGTAATCATGCGCGAGGGATATTATAAAATATGTAACTTGTATCGTCGAAAGATCTCGCGTGCCGGTAACAATACAGGTTACACAGACGCAAACACGTACGGACAAGCAGCCGCAGACGCGAACGCCAGTGTGCGTGCTGGAACAATGTCCACGAAGCGTCGCGAAAAAATGAGGATCCTCGTAGGAGGACGTTAAGGGAGTTCCTCATCGCCACCGCGAGACCGTAGCGAGGCGAGTGGACGGGAAACGATGAAAGACACGGCGGGTACGATTGCTACAATCGTATCTGACCCTGGCACGCACACGCCGAAACGGGCTGGAGCTGATTAGAGTAATAAGCGAAAACCGTGCGAACATAATCACGGACAGGCGCTCTCGAGCTTCTGTTTCTTTCTTGTACAATGCGGCCTCACATCTGATCGTGGATAGACTCTTGGTCTAACGTTTCCTCGTTGCTTTCGCGACCCTCTTCCGTCTGCGACCGGCCCTCTTCTTCGCCAAGGATCACAGTTCTTCTTCAGAGCGAAAGAGACTCCTTGCTGGATCTGTCGAGATGATCTCTGATACAGGGCCCAGTCGACTGCCCTTGACGACCTAATCTCTGGAACAACTCTGTACATCAAGATTTTAGGATTTACCGTCCTGGAGATGTCAGAGGATTGCTTGTCTCCTTTAGATCAACTGTACAAAATGTTCCCTATGGGCCACAGGAGTCTCTCGACTTGCTCACAGGATTTTTAATACGATCCTCTATGGAGAACCTCTTGGATCACCTAGGGACTTTAGGTGATCCTCTTGAACTCTGAGATCCCCTGTACACAGAATCTTAGCATGACCTAATACAGAGGATCTCTGGAACTGTCTTTATAGAGGATATCTATCGCGTGGACCTAGAAATGGCTACTTTGGGCGATCTTTTTTGGGATCTCCAAGGTAGTCTGAAGAGAGATCTACAAAATTCGAAACAGATCCCCGAGCTTTCTGCTCGAAGCTGCGGTGAATCGGATGCGGCACAAAATTACTTTCTGTACATAATGGTAGCGTGTTAATTCTATTTCTGTCGCAAATATCGAAATTCTTGGAACGTTTTTAGTGAAAAGAAAAGAATGACGTAGAAACGGAAACGGAAGTAGACGGAAGCAGGGCGGAGCGTCCGAATCGGCGGTCAATCGAAAAGTGAAATAACGAACGAAGGATACTTGGGAGAACGACGCTACTCTGCGCACGGACTAGGTCCTAGTTCTCTAAGAAACGTTAATTACAGTAGCGTATCCCACGTGGTGATGGTACACAAGTGATTCTAGTTGTTTTTATCGTAAGGTAGATCAAGTGCTTCTTTTTCGTTTTTATTTCTTTCCATACATTTAACAATTTTACTCTCTTCTTTTTACGTTGACTTTCGGCGCCCCGGTTATCTCGCGCCGTTGAGAACGAAAATCCGCTCGAAATCAAATCGCTCGAGTGCGGGGAAAGCGTCGCGACGGGTCTCTTTTTGGACATCGTTTCTCTGTCTCTCTCTCTCTTTTTCTCTTTCTTTCTCTCTCACTTTTTTCCGTTTCCCCTAATCTGTCGCGCTTCGATGGTCGATGGTTCGTCGAACAACGGACACACGAGCTCTAAACATACGTACGAAATATTCGTCTCTTGTAAATATTTTCTAAAGGAATCGTACTAATCTAATTTCCACTCCCCTAAACCCTGACGTTCTGTTTCTCGGTTCTCTCGACAGTTTCGTGGCATTTACGAGCGGAAATCGCGAGAGAACCGCTCGAAATTTCGTTGTTCGCGGAAGAGGAACGCTGTTTTCACAATCCCTGTTCTATATTTTCCTTTCTCGGCCACCCCTCTTGAAGCATTCGTGCCCCATTTCCGGCCAACATCATCGTTATCGTTACCAATCGCAGAAACTGCGCACCAAGAGGACTACTCTTAGATATCAGCGAATTGTATCTCTATCCGTAGCTGCTTGCTCTTATCCCGCGATCGTCGGGTGCACATTGCTGACCAAAACCATAAATCATATCAGTGACATTAAATAGGGTATTTTCAACTTGTAAGTGGACATTTGAGGCTGTCCCAGCCCTACTGCAAACATAGTAATGATTATTTAACTATTACTTGAAATTAACTGTAGCTTTGGTCACGTATAAGCTTTAATTTTCATTGCAATTGCAGAATTTATACTGAATTTAAACATTCGCCTTTTGCTAATTAATACTTGAGTTATTTGCTGAGTTTTAGAAACGGCCTCGAATCTTTTTTTGCAAAATTGAGCCGTAGTGCACCCGACCGCGAGATTAAAATGAAAATGGCGAGTAAAACCCACCCACGCGCCTTTCACGAATCTACAGTAACTCACAGATTTGCTAAAAGAGAATCGAACGCGTTGATCAGATTAAATTTGTACATAATCTTCGTCCTCTCTCCTGCATTGTTCGTTTTGGGAAAACAAAGCTGCGGCACACTGCCGCAGTTGTTCCCGGTTCGACCCCCCCCCCCGGAAAAGGCGAGAAGGAAAACGAAAAATCGCGGATCCGACCATCGTTTTTGAATCCGCCTGTACAATGGCAGCCTTGAGAGAAACCTGTGAGCCACTGTGAATACACGCGACTAATATTTTACATACTGTTGATGCGTTAGATAAGCGATTCTGCTCGTTGCAACGCTCAGTGACAATAATCGAGTATAATTAATACATATACATATATATGTTTTTTAGCACTTTTTGCGACGTAAATGAAAAACCGACACACTGAGAGTACGTTTTTTCCCGGTTGTACGTAGAAGAAGCCTTTCTCTCTCTCCTTTTAATTCGTTTATTTTGATATACATAGTATATATATACATATAAATATATGTACGCTTGTTATCGATTGTTTTTTTTTTTAAAGAACATTGGACGTTTTTATCGGTCTGATCGGTTGCTTGACCATTGACTCCCCGGAAACCATGAAGAGCTTATACTATTATATCGTATGATAGAATACGTTAACTATGTATGTGTACCCACATGCATATATATGTATATTTGTAGATACAGACGAAGAAATTAATTTTTGTAGGAGGCCTTGTCAATGACAGATTCGCTGCGAACAATTTCTTTCACCTCTCTTCTCTATTCTTCTTTGTCATTTATCGTTTCTTTCTCTTTTTCCTTTTCACTTTTTCTTTCTCTCTTCATTTTCTCTTTTTTAATCGATTAATATTCGTCCAAATGATTTTTTCTACTCGTGACGAGCCCGACGATTTGTCCCCTCCGTATCTTTTCAATTCGTCCTTCGATCCTCGCCTTTGATGATATCGGATCGATTACGTTTTTTCCCTGTCCTCTACTTTTGTTTTTTTTTTTTTGTAAATTGGACACCGTTCTTCCATCTTTTCTCCTCTCTTCTCTCTCTTTAGTGGGACACTAAAACCGTGTTATCGAATCATGTCGATGTTATCGGACACAATTGTTTTACGCGTTGTTATCGTATACATATATGTTCTTTTTTTTTGCCAAGATTTTATGCATGTTGTATAATGTGAAATTTTTTTGTAGTTGATAGTGTGCGCGGGCGAATCTCGTGCGTCGCGACACAACAAGATTTCGAGTTCCGAGAACGACCTTGAGCGACCTTGAGAATTCGTTCGGACGTATCCGATTGGCGGACTGCGAACATTCGCGCGAATTCAGTCATTTTACGAGTAAATTGCACATAATCACAGATTTTCTGTAAGTAGTTTCGGAATAATCGAATCATGGTGCTTAGAGCGCTTTTCACGATTTCGCGACAGCCTAGATCTATTTGAATCCTTATCAGATTGATTTTGTATATTTTTTAATCTATTTTCTTGAGATCAACGTTGACTTATAGGACCTGATGTAAATAGCTGATCATTTAAACTGGCAATTTTTTCGCATTGTCGCTCTGGAATTGCGCGACGTCCGCAGTCCGTCGATAGTTTCCGAAATGCGGAAGTAAGGATTGACAAAACAGTGATGTCACGATGGATTCAAGGGGGTTTCCTACTGTACAGTGTTGAAAAAATTAAATTTTATTTAATCAGACCGTCTGAACGTGTTTGACACTATGACAAACGTTTCCTGAGTACTCGAAACTCTCCGGCGTACTTTAAACATTCAGTCTTCCAGGTACAAACGAAAAGAACTTGTAAATAATGAGTTGTTCTGCGAACTCTATTATTTATACCTCGAATATAATTTATAACGACTAACTCTGCTTCTTCGTATTCGTTGAACACAAATAAACTTCTACCTCGAATGGCGGATTTTCGAATTTTCGACGATTGGCACGGTGAAATGTTTATTTATAATTCTGAGTATTTTCGAACCTGGTACTTCTAAATCGATCCTTCTACTAGACCCGACAACTTCTGTTAATTCTTTGCGGACGAGGATTTACCAAAATATTTCAGACAACTAGAACATATATCAAAATATTATCTTCTGCTATTTATTAGCAGTAGCATCATTTTTTTAATTGATGCATTATAAAATGACGTAACTGTATAGAAAATGTTTTGATTGTTTGTAATTGAATAAGAAGGCCACGAGTTAATTTGTACACCCAACAAATAGTAAAATCACTTGTTTGCAACTTTAAGAGCCAGATATATGAGCTTGAAGTCGCCATTATGGCGGCGTTCGTCCCCAAAGGGTTGAAAGATGACGTGCTCGATGGAAAGTCTGCAAATCCCGCTATCCGAGGATTGATAAACATAAACGATGCGCGAGAAACATATTTGGAGTCTTTGGAAAATGATTATCGCTTGGTTATCTGGTTATCGGTCAATATTTTCGTTGACCTCCGCAATATGGCCGCCACGCGGCTGCCGTTCGATTTCTATTTCCGTGATTTCGCGTTTTCTCCAACTGTGACGCCAAACACAAAAATCAAACTAGTTCGATAAATTGTATAGAACACTCCCTCCTATGGGAAACCCAGTTTTTTCAACTGGAACACGTAGGAATATCCCTGAACGAAAAACCGGAAACAAAATGCGACAAGCATCTCGCGGCATCGTTCGAAACTCTATTGTCATGGGACACACGTGCATGTACACGTGTTTCCCACAGTCATGCACGTACCGGAAACCGGAAATCTTCATTCGAAAACAAACAAACAAAGAAAAAGCAAAATTTCGGAATCTGTTCGAGCGCGTTCAACACGTTCGCTGCCGCCATTTGCTTGGACAGCTGTTACATACTGTTAAAACTGTATCATACTTTTTATATTTTATTCGATGCAATGAACTTTCTTTGCGACGGTTATTCGTGCAAACTCACGTTTCCAAGTTGATTTACGTAAACGAAAACTCGGAGAAATATGTTCATCGGGTCGCAAAGAGATCGTTGGGTCGAGTCAGAATTTCAGCAACTTCCGTTTCAGTATATCGTATTATTTATTATTAAAAATTGCATTGATTTCAAAACGCTGTTTTTCTCAACGATTTTAATCAGCCTAAAACAATTTGATCTTTTTATTGTTGGTATAAATGCATTAAATCTGTGGAAGTCATCAGGCAACTGGAATTAACTGCAAACCTTAACTGCAAAAGTTCTCCTGTTATCTAGCAATGATTTTATCGTGTTGAATCGATGGTGAACACAATGAACTTCATTGTGCTTTAAAACAAATCTTTTTTTTAATGTTTGTACGAAACGGATATTAATTCTGGATCGACCCGGTAGAAATTCGTATATAATTGCACATTTCGGAAACATGAATCGCGAGAAGCAAAATGGAATAAATATTGCAATAAAATGGCAATGGGTTCGTCGAGCTTGATGAAAGTGAGTTTGCAGAAGAATTCATAGTTTATATATAAATAACAATGAGAATATACCAGGGAAAGAGATTCAATCGTTACAGGGTAACACTGTGCTCGATATTATTTGCATCGGACTTTTCCCGACGAATTTTCCTATCTACGAAAGTAATAGATTGATGTAAATAATTTATAACACGGTCGACACCCTCGATAATACTATTTCGGAACCCTGACAGCGAACGTGTTATGTGGCAACGGATCGAAAATTCCCTAAACAAGCGACAGCAACCGGAACAACTCCAGCAACCAAGGAAAAAGTGAATCTTTTGTATCTAACGTGTATAGGAGGAAAACATTTGTAACAAAAACGAAAAATCGACGTGCGTGGAATTTTGCCAGAATCTGCAAACCTATTCGTTTCGAAGCGATTTCTCGAAACAGTTCCCTGGAGAAGCGTTGGCAACGATCGTCTCGCTATTTTCTAATACTTCCGCCGATCAATAGGATTCTCGATGACCGTACCATAAAGAGCCCCGCAATTTGTTTAATCATTTTCATTTTACCGTTCGGTCCAGTGTCTTGAACTAAAATTTTCACAAAACTCGTCGAAAATCGGAAATATTCTGCTTCTCGAGAGAACTATTTCGGAAGATCGGCTGTTCAAATTCGAAATGAAATAAGAAGGAGGTGTGATCGGTTTGTAAGGTTTCGGCAGACGCCACGTGCGCTATTCTCGATCGTTTTCTCGATGGTGTGGTTGAGAGTCGTGGATCCGATCTACGGGAAAGCGAGAAACGAGGAGGAAAGAGCGGGGAAAACAAAATAGAAAACCGATCGCGGTGAAAGAGAGACGCCCGTTAACGTTTCTCGGAGATCGATATTTGTATAAGTACCTTCTAGTACAAGTTGCTATTAATTAAAAAAAAAAACTACGTCTTAGCTTTCTAAGTGGCCGGTCTTTGATGTCCGCAGCCCCCTGTCCCCTCACACCCCTCCCCACCAGTTGTCAAGGATGAACGATTATTAATAATGAACCGCGACGTAACCGGAAGCGCAATAGAGCATTGTCAGTGACGAGAGCGAACAGGAAAAAAGAGAAGTGAACGAGTAAACGAATAAATGAATGAGTAAATAAGTAAATAAAATAAAGTACGCACGCGCGCGCGCGCGAGAGAGAACACACGCCGAGGTTACCGAGGAGAAAACGAACATAAAAAATAAAACACGATAAATAATAAATGAAACCGTAATGGAAAATCGTAGCGAATTAGAAGAGAACACCGGTAGACGTAACCGACAAGCTTTTGCTCCAATTAGAATTAAACGACGACGAATAAATGAGCGAGGGGGTGAATTGTAGAGATGAGAACGAAGAAATGATACAAAAAAAAAGAAATACACACACACACACACACAAGTAAATAATGAAGGTGAGCATACTGAGAGGAACATGCGAAAAAAAGCGAGTAAAACACGAAGGAGAAAAAAGTTTTAGATAACGTCGCCGCGTCCGCAAATAAACACGCCATCCGATCCATTTGAAACGAATGATCCGAACACGCGAGAATTAAAAAGAGATAAAAAAGAAACAATACGACCACCAACGTCAAAGTGTATCACATTTCGAGAAATATATGTATTTGTTATTGTTTTCATTGAATTATTATTGTTGTGTCTGAATTGCTCGAACCTCCCCCTCCTTTACGAAGAGTCCCAGGTATTCTAAATGATTTTGTCCCATCAAAGAATCGTAAATACTGAATGGAACGGATTTGAATCAGCGTTCGGATATGGCGCACCGATTCGCACGCAACGGCCACCAGATGACGGCGTCTTTCAGTAACGAGAAAATGGAGTACCCTGAGTACCCCGCAGAATTTTAAAAACTTATTAGTATATACAAATGAAAATGTAAAGGGTTAACATACCTTTAAAACGTTAGCAATTATGTTTGAAGACAGATCACACGTCCCACCGATGACACCGGTACACATCCACCAACATAACGGTCTCAGGGCTCCGGCCGTTCTGCTACCTTATTTTAAACACAGCACAGTTTTCACCCCATCTGGTGGCCGTTGCGTGCGAATCGGTGCGCGATATTCGAACACTGATTTGAATTCGGATAAACCGCCAGTAATGGCGATGACAGCGTCGCCATTAGTCGATTTACGAACTAAACAATGACCTCCGTACGGTGCCAATTGTCAATTAGCGGCAAAACGCTCAAACTCGTAGTTAAATTTACCTAGGGTCGATATCGATACGGAGGCCGTTATTTAATTCAACAGTCGAACGCCTGGTGGCGCACCCAACACATTTCTGGCGGGTTATTTGAATTCAATTTTAAGTGAATATTCTGCTTCTTACGTTCTCGACTTCTTCGATCGCAATTATCATTAAAGAATGACATAACAATTAAAAGACAGAAAGAAACCAATTTTACAGTCCGTATATCCGGAGAATATTCCCATACACTAATAAACGTAACGCAATTGGATTTCCATACTAATTTATTCGCTTGTCTGCAAGGTCGAGACACTTGAGACCTTCAATCCACTTCAATCGTCGTAGCAATCAATGGGACGGCAATTGGCGATTCATTATTCTTTGATAAAGCACAGAGTTATCGAGTTCTGTGGAATTCACGGTAATTTATCGTTTCGAATGAACTCGAGAACCAATTTATGTGCGCAAATTGTAACGGAGCGCCTCGTCACGGAGACAGTTAGAGTTAGCGGTCGATAGAAAATAAAGAGTAGCAGGGGTGATTGTAGAGGATTCGTATCGAAACTGCAGTGGAAAATGGATTTCAACCTGAAGAAACTGGTGAAAGATGCTGGTGCTACGCTCAGTAGGGTTGTACAGGTGAGCAAAGTTCGCCATAATAATTGAACAAGTTTCCATTGACTGAGAACAAGCTCTCTTTGGTCGGTTGTAACCGAACGCTGTCATTTCTGACATTTTGTACTCTTTTTCATCGAGGAAAAAATTTAAAATACAATGTCCACGAATTACGAATATTTTCTCTATTTCGCATTCCGGAATTCGACTACCGTATTCTCCGATTTATTTGTTATTCGTAATACGTGATCTTTCTACTGTACTCTCTGTTCATAGTTCAAACTTAATTACCGTAGGCTGAGGTTAGCAAATGTGTTTAATTTATACAACTATCTGCCCTCTGTACTGTATCATTTATCGTTCCACCGCTTTCTGCTAGTATCTTTTAAGATTAAACCTTGTCTACTTTATGTAGGCTTGCCAGAGTATAGTCACTGATTGCGAGCTAAATAATTCACCATCAATGACTCAGAACATATTAAATAACTTAGAATGACTAAGGCCAGTCCTCTTCTCTATTTGCAAACCGATACTCAAACGATTCTAGGTATTCCAGTGGTGCTGATTCGATTAAAAAAATGCACCCGCTTAGACCATCAAATTGGTCTCTCTGTGGCCTCATTTAAAATTATATGAATCATGTGCTGGTTAACATTCTTTACAGTTAACTGAGGAAACATTAGGAAAATCAGAGAAGACAGAATTGGATGCACATTTAGAGCATCTTGCCGAAAGGGCCAATGCGACTAGAACATGGACAGAAAAAATTCTGAAGAACATGGAGTCAGTACTTACTCCAAATCCAGGTACTGGAATCATTTTTTTATAATAAATTTTGAACGAATGTATGTTCTTACCGGTGGATTCTATTATAGGCAACAGGATTGAAGATTTCTTCTATGAAAAGATCGACAAAAAGAAGCCTAATAGGCTGAGCAATCTCGAATATGTGGGTATGGACATGATAGAAGCTGGAAATGACTTTGGCCCAGGAGTTCCTTATGGTATATACATTCTCTCTGTGACCTACTTCGAATCGTATTGACTTGTTGCTAGATGAAACTTTGAAATTTTTATTTTAATTATTAGAGGTGTGCACCTTACTAAATACATTTCAATTTCTGAATGTGTTAATTTTAGGAGCTGCATTGATAAAAGTAGGCCTGTGCGAACAGAAATTAGGACAAATTGAGAGAGACTTCATCGGTACTTCAGCTAATTGTTACATTCAACCCTTAAGAAAGTTTTTGGAAGGGGAAATGAAAACCGTTAACAAAGAAATGGCAATATTGGAAAATAAACGGTAAAAATTTGTACTTATCAATATCAGTTACTTCTCAAACAAAAAGTATCAACTACTTTTAGATTGGACCTAGACTCATGTAAGAACAGGGTGAGGAAAGCGAGGAGCATGCTGGGCCAGCAAAGTGTAAGTTCTATTATTTTATTATTTCATTCAATTGTGTGCTATATACGTTTACCACGTGTTTTGTCCCGTACATTGCTGCATCTGATAGGAGTCCGGCGTATCACCTGAAGTGTTACTCGATCAGGTATTGACGAAGCTGATTGGTGTGTCAGCCCAAAAAATTTCGTTATATTTTGCTTCTTACGTAGAGTCCAAGTTCAATTATTTAAGGGTGTAACAGTTGCACTGAATGAAGTAAATCTTAAATTTATTTCATTCATTGCATGATTCATCTCATGATTCTTCTGTATTTCATATTTAAGTTGATCGTATTTCTTTTTTGAGTGACTTCTTTTGTAGGTATCTATCGTTGATTTGCATATTTGTATATAAACATACGTTTTGTTTTATTGATGAAATTATTTGAATTAAGAAGAATTTGAAGTTTATAGAATACCCATTGAAAGTTACAAGTCCAACTACAGTTGAACAGCTCCGTTTAACAATAAGGAATAAAACTGTATATTGCTCTACTTAGGCAGAGAGGGAGTTAAGGGTAGCACAGTCAGACTTTGATCGTCAAGCGGAAATAGTGAAGCTGCTGCTGGAAGGAGTTTCAAGCTCTCATGCTGGACACCTGCGTTGCTTGCACGAATTCATCGAAGCCCAAGCTCGTCATTACGCTCAGTGTCACGCAACAATGCAAGATCTGCAGCGTGAATTAGCCGGGTAAGACAACAGATTAATTCCTTAAAATTCAATTTTTTTGAAATCTTTAATTGTCCTGCACTATCCTTGTACAGCTATCCCACTCTCTGGTGATCCGAGTGAGTAATGTTTTATAGTGATTGGTTGTTATGTCTTCTACGACATACGAATGTATTTAGAGGAAGCTTAATAGAATCATTACTCATTCGCAGAGATCATCATGATCTGTAGATAGTTACAAGTATTACTTTTTATAGACCTCTGCTTATTTCTGCAAAGTGGTATATGTAGCATTTATTTTTTACTTTTTGTTTCGTTAGAAAGAGCTATATAGTTACAATTGTTTTGTTGTGAGTACCGTAATTGTGACGGTCACAGTGAAAATGGTATTTATGTTCGTCCTCGTTATTGCTATTGTACGGTGCTTGTTATTATTTATTTATACCTCCGACATACTCTTTCTATTCTCTATCTTTGCTTGCATGATTGGGATTGCAGGGCGCGTCAGCCGAGTCCTTTGCTGAGAGTCAACAGCGAAGATGTGATCGAGCTAACCCCCTCACCCACACAATCCCAAAATTCACCTGTACATCTACCACTTGCTGATTCTAACTATGTTACCGCTACCTTTGATACCGACGTCTCCAAAATTTAGTTTTACAGAGCGTTGACCAGAGATGAAAAGCAATAATTAGCTGTATCCGCTAAAGGATTAACAATGGGAAGCATAGGGCAGATGCAATTTCCTCAGTTGTATAGATACTTCTTAACTATTGCAGCATTTCTATAGACATGTTGAACAATACTTTAGTCTATTAAGTCGCTATCGAACTTGTAATAACAGGAGGGACAGTTAATAAAATTGTATTTGCGAAATGCTTAAAAAGCTATTATTTTACAAGCAAGATGTAACTTCTGACTTCAATATACCGTACATTCGTGACTATAAATAACGTGACTAAAGGCTCAAGCCACAGCTTTGATACTTCTACTTCTCATTCAGTATCAACAAATTTGTTGTGTAGCTAATCGATGTTTAATTCTAATGCATGATGTCACCTTCCGTTGGTATTGATACACTGTTGTAGAATTTAATGGTTTATGTTCGTATAAAAGTAATGTACAATCATCGTCAACATTAACTCTGTGTATCCCTCAGACCCCCGTATTCATTTCAAACTTCTCCAGTTTATCTTATCAATGTCTTGTTTATATTACTTGTGTTACTCTACTTGCCAGACCGCTTACGCTTTCACATTTCTGTTAATAACATGTTTAATTTCAGTTTTATCCAGCATGTATATCATACACAGAAAATTACGTTATAAACGAACATTTTCGCGTGAATTCTTTGGAACTAAATTTTACAAAAAAGAAATCTTGCTCGTATTATATATTTAAAGATTAGCGAGCTGAACTTAAAAAAACATCGAACGATATTGATAAAGTTATTACGAAAAGTTGTTTGAATTTTAATAACATGTTCATCGAACTTATCCAAATTGTAATTTATCCTACCCAGCTTATCTGGGGGCCCTTATCACCCCACCACTACCCCACCAACTTCCAATGTATCAACGGAAAATGGTCAAGAACGTGCAAGGGTACTATTTGATTATGAAGCGAGGGATTCTAGCGAATTAAGCGTCGATCAAGATGAGGTAACGAAATTTGTCATTTAGATAAACAGAAGCATGCTCAGAGCATAGCTGAACAAATGGCATGACTTGTTACAGAAAGTAAGTTTAGTTTAAAAACTACGTTCATCGTAAGATTTGACCACTTTTATTCAAGGAATTTATTTTATATTACATATGTGCATATGAAATATCTTTTTCTCCCATCATCTGTATCGTTTACAGGTACCTTATTGCAGAAAAAAAATTATTTAGAAATTTAAATATTTTTGGAGTTTACTTTAACACTGGGTTTACAGAGTACTAGATGTGACTATTTTACATCACTTTGTAAACGAGAAATTATCTGTTCAAATTTTTAGCCATTTTTTAAAAATAATATATACAGAAAGAAATCAATTTGTTCAGTAATTCTTCATGGATGCACCTGTACAAGTAAACCTAGTGTTAAATAAATGTCAACCTGCACCGTTATTTCATATGCATCAACCTAACAAATTCGATTAACTTAATCTTACGAAAAATTTATTTAATTTAATTAGTACTTGTTATAATGAATTCCGTTTAGAGGAGATTGTTCGATTAACAGTTGGTGCATTTCTTAGTATACGTAATTAAAATAGTTATCCACTTTTATGGCTACATAAATTCAGTGCAATTTTTGATTGATTCTTAATTTTGATAGTATACTATTATTATGCTCGAGAGATGAGTTTTAGATCGTGACTTTCGTAAGCTATTTTTCAAGAATGTAAGATAGGAGTGGAATGTTTAAAAGCCAGTAATGTAAATAAATTTCTATAGATTTACGCATATTTACAAGTCGTTGCAAATTATTGTAAAGTAAAACGAAGATTCTAAATGCGCTGGGATTATCATAATACTCATGTAGGATTAACTTATGTCTCTTATATGTTTACAGAGTTGCATTTTTTTATAATATCGGCATTATATTTCTTTTGAGAAATCGTGCATGATATACATATTTTTAATTTTAAGTTTTGTGTCTGTATATTGGCTTTTCTACCTTTTTTGTTAAATTTTGTTCTTGATGTTTTTATCACACACAAGTTTGTTCTGGTTCGTCTGTATATTTGTTTGGTATTAAGAATTATTGTTATGCATATGCATACAGTAAGTTACATACAAACGAATGCATATGTACATTTACTCGAACACTGCATGTATCAAATAAATATATCATTTCTTTTCGTCAAATGTATTTTATTTGTTTTTTACATCCTCGAATATATCTTTCCAGCTTTCCCGGTGTTTTAGCTCGAGCTTTTTCCAAACGCATATCATCCAATAATACTTTATCGAATGTCATCAAATCTAAATCTATCTTTTAGGTAATTATTGTCTTTGAAATACCCGGCGATGAAGACTACGTGACGGGCGTGAGAGGAAATCAACGAGGAAAAGTTCCAAAAGCATATTTAGAAATGTTAATCGTTTGTCAATGAATATTTGACTAGATACTAGTTACACATTCCATTGTATTTTGAAAGTTTCATTTTGCCTTTTAATATGAAATGAAACTGCCTTATGCACTGTCAATACATATATGTATTTAAAAATAACGTGTTTCATATTGTGCAATAAGTTGAAGGAGTTCTGAGTGTTCTCTAAATGTAAATTCTATAAAGAATGTATTTCTCTTTCTCGAGGTATTATTATATGTATAAATATTATATAGACTATTGTACAAAAGATAAACTATTAGCACATTAATTGCATATCAAAGAACGAACACGGTCAATTTTCCAAAAAACAATTATGAACAGATTAAGAAAGGTTTCTGTATGCATAAGTATCAATTGCTAAAAGAAAACTTGTATCTATATTTGCTGTATGTTGAAATCTTCCATAATATAAATAAAATTAATATCTCGTTTTAAAGAGTGATTGTTCATTTAATAAATAAATTGTCGAAGTATTTTGTTTTAAGAATTTATTGTTAAATAAAGAAATATAAAATTACTTCTTTTTGGATACACCCACGGTACGTCCACGACGACCAGTAGTCTTTGTGTGCTGACCACGCACACGGAGACCCCAGTAGTGACGCAGACCTCTGTGCGCACGAATCTTCTTCATACGTTCCAGATCTTCACGAAGTTTAGAGTCTAAGTAGGAGCTGGTGAGCTAAAAGTAAACACAAAAGATGTTATTTCTCAAAATGCTACACAAATATTTATGAAACTAAATGTTGCACACTATTATTATATAAATGCCAGGATGTCAATTAACCAAATAATGTTAAGAAGCAACCCGATGTGCAGTTCCTCTCGCACGACCTACCATCTAATCAATATAAAAGTTCATATGATTAGTTGTGAAGACGTGCTGTATATAGAGTCAACATGAATAATGCTTTGTTACTGTATTATATTACAATGATACTGCGATACTCACTTGTGAATATTTGCCGTCAACAATGTCCTTTTGTCTATTCAAGAACCAGTCTGGGATTTTGTACTGCCTAGGGTTGCCCATAATAGTGACAATTTTTTCAACCTTAAACGAACATTTTTGTTAGACATGTGCATTACAAATTATTAAGAAATAGCAGAGGTGCTTCGATATAATATAAAAAAAGTAAGATGATGAAAGTTGTACGTACTTCCTCTTCGGAGCATTCTCCGGCACGTTTGTCTAAGTCGATATCAGCCTTTTTCAACACGATATTGGCATAACGACGACCAACACCTTTAATCGCTGTCATAGCGAACATAACTTTTCTATTACCGTCAATGTTCGTGCCCATGACACGAAGAATGTGTTGAAACTTCTCTGGAATTACGAGCGACTGAAACAAACAATTAAAATGTTAAATAATGTAAAAATCGTGTTTGTTATCGTCGGAACAAACACATGAGTTAACCTATAAGCACACCTATGTCTACAAAATTTCTCTAATTTTATTCTAATTTGATATTAATAATAATATCTAATCAAAGAAAACAGTACAATATTTCCGTAATGAAGTTCGATATTACAAAATACTTGGGAAATATAAGAAAAGAATAGAGGTATCGAGCGGTACATTAAAAATGTCTGGAATGTAACATTTTTCGTAGGAAAGTAGAAAATATTTTCGAATTCGATTAGACAAGGAAGTACGCTACGAGTTGTAGTCAAGATTTTCTAAATTTTATTGAAGATTCGGTTGTAAAATAAGGATTTTAGTAAGCACTGTACAAAACTCACCATCTTGCCAATCTGTCAGGCACTGAAAGAGACCTAACCGGAACCGGAATTATTCGCCTAGAGAGGGCAGCAACAGCGCTTTTTGAATTCGAGAAAGTCAATCACGGAAAATGTTCTTTTCTCTCGATTATATTAATTATTGCCGTATGAACCACTTGAATGGGTCATTAGTGTTATTAGTGATCCTGTTTCGCAGTTCACAATTTGTCATACAACTTGGAATGTCTCCAAAGGCACCTAAAGATTACTTCTAAAGGTAAATGTACTGATATAGGTTATATTTTTTCAGCAGTAGATGATGATGCAAATTGATGTTACTTAAGACACAGTTCATTTTAAAAGAAGGAGAGAATTAGCGTAATATTAATAAATATTCTTTTTCTCCTTTTTATACTGCAATATCTAATTAAACGTTAACTAATTTTCCCGCTGAAAGAAAAGGGAGGATTATCCAAAAAATTATATATTATTGCTATTAATTTGGACGATATTGTAGAATGTAGTCCTTTAGCTTTATGTGTAAACATTTTAAATTGTTAATAAATTTTGATTTTCGTATGGTAATAAAAGTATATAGTGTCAGTAGTTTCAAGGATTTCCGAGTAGATGGCGCCTCTAGTATCGTGACGGGAGCGAAATCTGAGGACTAATATTTTTGTAATATCCAATACAATCAATGTATTTACACTTTCTCAAATTTTAATGAAGAATTAATCGTGATATCAATTATGTTGGAAAAACAAAAAGTATTCCTAACGTAGTTTACAGATGAATTATATTATAATTATACATATTATCACTTTTGTAATGCGAATGCCCTCCACTCCGTTCCGCTTTATGTTAGAAAATATTTTAGCAACCGGATAACAGTAGATGGTTAAAATTATGATAAAATAGAGCTGCAGGGGAGTTAACAATAAAATGTTTTAAATATTCATTTGTTCGGTGTCCCGGGCAATTCAGGCACATAAAATCGGATCGATGAAATTGCCCGTTATCGGAACAGGTCCTCGGGAGCTCGTTTTAGAAAAATTTTCAAACGCTGCATTGAAATCTGTCTCGCGGGTGTAGTTTCGATAACTCAATAAAAAGCTGAACGCTGAAAACGTAGTCTCGCGTGTGCAAGGGGTGGCGGCGGGAGAGAGGAGGGCCGTTTTCCGACGGGATACGATTTCCTGCTTGGTTTTCCGAGATTTTCCTCCTTTCATCCCCGAATCTGGCAGGGCGGGGCAAAAACGAGCGTCCAGAGGGTAATCGAGAGGAGGAATTCCGAGGTATGATACCCCTCTGATTCGTTTTACGACGGTCGTTCCCTCGAATTAGGGCGGAATAAGAAAGAATTCGTGAATCCGCTGATTTCGACCAATCCTCCGTTATCCTATTCGCGTTGGGGAGGCTGTTCTCGATGTAGATACACATGATACAGCCATTGGATATCTTTCGAACACAACGCTGCTCGAAATAGTTCTTTTACTTAACCCTTTCGACCCTCATAAAACTCTTCAAGATTTGCAAGATCACGAATGAGGATCTTTATGCAAAATAAAAATTGTCTGCATCGATTGCAAGAAATAGAAACTAAATTGAATGTCATTTCTTCCCTTAATGACCTTAATAAAGAAGGAATTACGAATAAAAATAAAATTCAATTATATTAGGCAGTAAGATTAAAATATTATCCAATAAAAATGTATGTTAGTGTGTTGGTAAAGTATTTATTAATTCTCCAAAATGTGTTGGATGACTCTCATCACCTCTATTAAGAATGAAAATGCTACGATATTGAAAAACTTCTGACCCGAAGCGAACGTTCCGTCGACAGCGGGGGCGAAAATCGATAGATTTGAAGGATCAATAAAACCAACAATTGGAGGTTCTATCAAATAAAGTGATTTCGAGCATTCTGCGGTTCCCGGGTAGTCCAGGTGGCTTGAAAGGGCAATTAAACGTATAAACGGTGGAAATTAGCCACAAGAATTGGTTTCGAGACTCGGTAAAGGCATGCCCTGAATGGATCCGCGGGCATCAGGGCCATTTAACACGATGACACCCCATTTACCACCCCCGCAAAGAGACTGCTGGATACCGGGCAAAGCCCTAAAGCCCATATGTCAGCACGTGCCGCTGCCCATAGGTGCTCTGTATCGTTAAATGCTCGTGCTGCTAGAAACGGTGTTTGCTGCTTTCCGCTTATTCGTTGCAAACGTCATGCTGTCACGTACCGCGAATTAACTCGTTCGTTGATGAACGATCATCCGACGTGTAACACCCTATCGCACAGAGGTTTAATATTAAGTCGTGCGGAAAATCATTTCGTTTTCTTAAGGGAAAATGAAAACCAATTTTCACCGTTCAGAATAAGTTCCAAGACATTTTTCCTGTGATCTCTTTTGCGATTTTTCAGGCAACTTAAATATCGTAGAATTTCACCGTATAAAAAATGTTGAAAAAAGCGAAAAGAATGGTAATCCGATGGCACATCTCCTTAAACAGCGCACATGTTTTTCTTTCGTGCACAGAATTTTTACTCGGATCAAAGTTCATCAAGTTGTGTCTCAAATTTTTAGTTAAGAATTCGTATAAGGATTTTTGAAATCCATCAGGAGCGATATTTTCATTTCCATGAAACATTGATTACGAATATTCGTCAGATTTTCCCAGATTGTTCATGTTTTTCGACAACGTGCCTGATTAAGCAGCTCGAAAAGTTGTTATTCTGCACTTCCCGTTTTACAACTCCGCAATCCTCCAATTTGCCACGACATCGTCATTCCGACGCGATCCGTCGGTTCAGAGGTCGACGTTTGACGCTTCCCTTTTGGCCATAGCACGCAATTATAGCAACCGCTGCAGTTTTATGGCCTGGAAGCCGGAAAACTTCGCGTTCGCTTCCCGGACCGAAAAATCCGAAGTCGGAAAGAGCTCCCTCGTCAAATGCGTTGCAATGCGGTTTTATGACGGTAAATGAGAGAAGTCGTTTCCTCCGGTGAACAGAGGCCTCAGTGTAGATCATCTTCCTGTACCTGCAGCTTTGTCGCCAAGGTCGTCCACCATCTTCGGAAAATCAACTTTCCAATTGGCTACTGAATGCCCTATTACCTGAAGTTACTCTTCCCCCAGGTAACACTTGCGCATAAATCATCTGCGACTTATCGCCGATTATTGTTTATCACGACTGTTTTAAACTTCTACAAATAATTTCTAGCTTTCCAGTAACTGAAACCCACCCGAATAAGTAACTCTCAGCTTCGTACACGAACTAGAAATAAATTATTCCCCATTTTACTATGGATCATAACATACGTCTCTAGATTGACGATCTTCGTGCGAAACACAAATTCGAAAACATTCCACGATGTTTCGCAATATTTTTAATCCGAAGCAAGCGCAAAAAAAGTTCCAGTCGTATAGTACAATAATAAAATAGTTATCGTCTTTTTAAGAGTGAGCGAATAATTTTGTGACTTACTGTAAACGATGGTCGCAGAATAAATTGTTGATGCATCGTCGAGAAGCGATTTGTCTCCCGAGTGCAGCTGCGAATCGTCAACGTTCTCTCGTCGAACTTTCTACTGCTCATGGTAGTATGATCGGCAATAATGCACAGTAAGATCGTGTTCAAACGGTGACCGTGACGAACGCTGATTTCCCAGCACAGCAGCATTTTCCGGCAGCCTCTTCGGCTTCGCAAGAGCCACCCGCAATCTTTGTCGGCAAACAGGCGCTCGTAAATTACAGTAGGAACGTCTCAATGTTGGCAAGACCCTGGCTCTGCATTGTCTACGAGGTACCGACGTGTTAGACACGCACCCTGAGTCTCAGTTAGCTGACACTGCTCTTTGAAACGTTTCGACCGATGCGAACATCGTGCTCCCAACATCGCGAATTTATCAAGCACACTATGTCACATTCGAACATTGCAAATTGCTTGGAACAATTTTCAGTTCATCCTTAAGGGGTAGAGTACCCTATTCTAGGCATTTATCAGTGTACTCAACCCTTGTTCAGAAAAAAAATTTGTGGTAACACTGAGTAACATCCATTTGTGTCTAACGCTTCACTTTTGCTATGATTACACGTTTTGTTCTTTTTCTTAATATCTCTATTGCTGTTAATGGATCCGAGTGGATTCAAGTCCTTTATATTATATCAGCTTATGTTATTTAATAAACGAAATTAACAGAACTGTACTTTATTAACACAAGCAAACGAATTACCGAGCACAAAGAAAACACGTCTTTTAGGTTTAAATGTCACACGTCAATTGAGGATCACGGGCTAGAAAAATAGAATTATGTGTCGAACAAATAAACAGTTTCTTGAATAAACTGAGACATACAAATAGTGAAATATATCGAATCGATTATTATCGAACATTGGATTAATTTTGACATATTTCATAAAGTACAATTTAAAGCAGTGGATGAGTTAAGAAAATTTAAAGACAACAATGTATTCATTTCAGCTGAATAAGAGAATTAACAGAAGAAAGAAATTTCTATATTTTTGCTCCTGTGTCTTAAGATCAATGCAAACATTTTTTATTCTGCATGAAGATCCGCAGTCTAATTATTACTTACTCTAGTGAAAAGAGTCGCGGGATATCTCGTCCGTGTTGCACGAACAGCATTGAATCGCGAGATATCTCGTCGATGGTAGCCAAGGGGTTGGTCTGTTCTTTGTGACAATGTGACAGTTAGTCGATACATTGGTGAATATTTTCACTGTTCTACGGAATTTTAGAGCTAGATGTAGGATTCTCGAAAATACACAATACTTTGAACAATCCTCTTTCGCAATGGATTAATTGCAGAAGATTTGAAATTATTGTGCCGTTTAAACGAAAAGAAATGATCTTGAGGAAACGTTGCTGCCGCGAAAGATACAGAGAGGAATACATTTAGGATGTCGAAGTTAGGCGGGACACCTTGTATAATAGAATATGTATACCTTGGACATAGGAGGCACGTAAGGCTGCGGCGTCGGGACGCAGGTGGCGGCGTTCAGAGCCAATTATGCGAACGCGCCCCGACGTCGGCGTCGTTCTCGCAAATCCCTATCCTCGCATTTAAACCCCTGCTAGAGGGGGTTGCTGGTGAGCCTGGCTAGGGGGTGCCAGGGGCGAGAGAGAAGTTTCACTTGTCTGCGCTATAACGGATTAACGGCCGCGATTTATTCGCAAGTAATTGCTTCCGCCCTTTAATTAACTCGCATTTATTTCACGTAATGGCGACCGCTTGCCAACCGTACACGGAGTTTTCACCGGAGGAGCGAAAAGAAAGAAAACTACCCTCTCGAACATCGACGATACTTCCACGTGGATGCGTCCTCTATGAATACCTGGAATAATCGGAATTCGTTGCGAGTGCTATAACCTGGTTGTTCCGTCTCTGTAATCTTTATTTACCGAAATTTATTGGCACCTACAGTTTTTTAATAGTCTTATTGAGACCAAAGGGAAGCGATTGGAATAAATTGAATGAATTTTTTAAATTAATATATGAGGTAGCAACTTCTGAAATTCTGATTCGAAAGATAATTGTTGTGTTACTTTATTAGCTTTATTGTTGTGTTTCTTTATTCGTTACTCGAGCTTTAACGTCGAAGCCCTCAGAATTTCAAACTCATCGTGCAGCGCCATTGGTTCCTCGACGGATACTTTGCTGGCCGAATTTAGGGGGTCGCTGTCCAGAGGGTATCGTGAACGATTTTATCGGGTTGCCTAAGCGCAGTGACGCGGAACTATATTACAGGAGCAGCATTATCAATGAACGAGAATCGGGACTCGATAGCTGGACGCGGAGTATACTTGTCGGGGTTGCAAGAAGCAGACTGTTAGGCGAACACACACAGGGGCTAGCCGGGACGTCGAGAGACTCATGGTCGCCATTTCGGGAACGATAAAATATCCCAGGGGTTGACTCTTATCTTTCCTATTATCGATAGTTGGCCGAGGACCAATATGGCCACGGCGACGTCGCCATGGTTACTTCGAATCTGCTTGTTCCCAGGAACGGTGCTCCCATCATCCGTGCTATTATCATGCTTTGCCGTAAATAAGGAGAAGCTATTCTTTCATCTCGCTGTAAAATGTCCTTTCCCCAGCGTATCCCTCGCGATGAATTACAGTGTAGCCTCGATTATCCGAACCTTTGATGTCTGCAGTATTTTTTGGATATGTTACACGTAAGAACAATTCGGTCTAAAACGATCCAAATGAAACACGATGCGCTTATTATGCACTTATTGTACAACTTACTAAGGATTTTTTATTAAATTTCTTATTGATTAAATAAAATGATCACTGTAGAATGTGGTTAAAATATGGGACTACGGATAAAACGTAATTGGTCAAATTAAACTGAAAACCGAAAACGAGTGAAGAGTGTAGTAACATCTTTCGTGCAAGTATTTTTCAAGAAATGTATCAGGATCAATTAAGTTCTAAACTTGAAAAATAAGGGATGTGCGGTTAACAAGCTCGTTCCAATGCGAACCAAAAATTGAATGAAATTATATTGGAGAAGTAGCGTGGCTACAATCCCTTGTAGGGGAGGGTACTTGACGTTGATTAGAAATTCTGAACAGAACGTGACGGAATGGAGGGAACGAAGCACTAGCGATGTTTACGCGCCTGGCAGACGATTCGGCCATCCCTGTAGTAGATCGATTGCGGGAATCTTTTCTGGGGGTGTTCTTTCAGAAAATGGAAAGGCCGGAGGGCGATGATATCGCTGACGAGACCCGCCGTATTGGCTGCCACCCAATCCAATTGGGTTGGCATACACCCTCTGAACGAGTGATAACAGTGCGTGCCGCCATCTTGGCTATTATGTGCCCGCGAACGTACGGACCTTCGTTTCATCCCCTGCTCTGGGGGTTCCACCGAGAGATAAGGAGGCCACAGTGCTGTATCCAACATCCCCTGAACCCAATTTTCGTCCGGCAAAATTTCTCAAAGCTTCGAAAATTCCCTACTGAAAGCTAAATAGAAACTAGCCCTTGCTACTTTTAATTCATCTGGAAAAATTATCTTATTTTTACTTTTACGGAAAATCTCACTACCCCGAATTTCTTATAATCGCTTCTATTTCTGTAGAAAATCTATCGAACCCTCTCCAATTTTCCAAATGTAATGTATTATTCTATTCTTCTGGAAAGTCTCACAACCCCCAAACATTTTTCAATTATCAATCCTCGAGTAACAAGTGCGTTTGTAAGAAGATAACCAGCACAGTACTAATCGAAATTTACAAGCCACACCTACAGCTCTTTAACAAACTCGATCATTACCACTTCCTTTCGACGCCTAATCTCTGAACAAAATAATTTATTATCGAGCTAGCGTAGGCGTTATCGAAGCAGTAAATGCCAGAGCGTTTAACAATGTATTCCCCGAAGGCAGAGTCCTGAAAGGTTCTAATCGACGTTGCTTGTCGCCGGGTAATATCCCGGCATCACGTGTCGGGCTGAAAGCGTGGCATTCCGTACCGTAACTCGGGTTCGACAATGGTCGAGTGTCCTTGACACAATATTTTGACGTGCCGTGCTTACAGGATAACGAGCAGCCGCGCCCAGGAGGTGGGCCCATGGCTAATCTGGAAACGAGGAAATCTACGACGGCGTGACACAGTGTCCTGAAAGGAGGCCTCCTGGGAATCGACCTCTTCTCGATTCTCCCAGATTACTTCGCCTCACCCGGGGAGTTTGTTGTGACTATTCCGGACACTGTTTTGTCAACGAACTGTCCACCCACTCTCTCTTCGGACCCGTCCGACACAGTTTTCCCCGCTTTCTTCCCCTCAACCCTTAAGTCTACCTCCAAACTCTACGTAAAAAATGCAACGATGCGATTACATCACATTTAATATTATCAAGTTGTCCCAAATACGATCGAGCACATTTTTCTTTTTAAATAATACCAAAAATATACCAAATAATTCGGCGTTAAATGTTGAACGACATTAATTAATTAACCGATCTGTGTTAGAGTGTCGGATAAAGAAAAACGTTACTCCTGAGGTGATTCTTCCGGCGTGATCCACGAAAACCTCGGACCAATGAGAGCGCGGCTCTAGCCGATGGGGTGTGGAGTCACCGTTGCCCGTGCTCTGATTGGTCCGCATTTTCCTGCGTTATCGAGTTCCTACAAAATTTCAGCTACTATTTCTATCCTAAATGCTAAATTTTATAATATCCGAGTAAGAATGAACGAATCGAATCCTTGGATCCTGAGGAAGTTCGTAATCACTTCTGTTTCGAGGGAACATAAAATCGAGAGAGTTCGAAGGTTCTGAGATACGAAGTGCTCGTTTCTTTGCAAGCTGCTTTTCTCAAGGGAAAGGACTCGCTGGTGTCCATAGGGTTCCGTGTCCTTGGAGTGGATCGTAGAACCTCCTTTGTGCAAAAGTCGAATAGAAAGTAAACTGGGTTGGTGGGTCGAGAGAGTGAACGAGACAGGACCAGCATAAATCTTTTCGACTAGCGATTTAGGGGACTCGGTCAATATTTCCAAAATATTTAGCAGGCGCCCCGCGGAGTAGGCACGCGCCACTTTTCAATCCAGCATCCACCCTTCTTTCTCTTTTGCCTTTTTCTTCGCTTCACGTACGACGACCTTGACCGAAAGCCGGCTAGAAGAAAGTTTTATTGGGGCATAAATACGTCGTTCGGGGGTTCCAAGGAACATTTACGATCCTTTCACAGTGTTCTTTGTCCTGCGCTGCTTGCTACTTACCGGGCTTCCGAATTTTTAGTGGACACCGGAGAAGCTTCCGGCTGTTATCAAACGTGACCTCCACGATCGTCGTTGGGAAAGCGAGTTTTTTACTTCGCAGGACATCTGTTATACAGATCTTTGCCGTTTGCACGGGTCCGGAACTAAACTGAACATTTTCGTACGTGCACGGGTTTCCAAACGTGTATAATTCAGGAGCACGTTCCGTGCAGCCTTAACTGGTCCCGTGCCATTTGTAAGCTCCTCTAACAAGTACTGAAGGACTTACTGCAGGTATAAACAAAGTTTTGTCTGTCAGTGTGTCAATAAGAGAATGTTAATTTATTATGAAAACAAACATCTCACATACAGTGGGTGTATAAAGTGTTCGTACACCTTTTAAAATAGAATAATTTTTTTATAATTGTACCAAACAACTTGATTTTTTATAATTAATAAAAAATTAATAATTAATTAGAAGCATTGGTTTACGAAATGATATGCAAACAAGATTTTCCAAATAATTGTAATTTACAAGGTTACATGCAAAAAACGGCATTTCTGAAAATTTTTTATATAGGCCTTAAAGAAAATTTAAAGTAAAGTTAAAGTAAATTGTAATGTCTGGAAAATCTTTTGTTTCATATCATTTCATAAACCAATGCTTCTAATTGATTATAAAAAATCAGGTCGTTTGGTACAATTATAAAGAAGTTATTCTATTTTAATAGGTGTACGAACACTTTGTACACCCACCGTATTTATTTCTACTCTTAATAATTTTAACAAATTGAAGATATAGCGCCAATATTAGACTCTTCAAATGTTTTAGTCATATTAGGAATTCTAGTAGCCAAAAACAATTTTGGACATTATACAATGAATTTATATACTTTCCACAAACGAATGTTATACAATTCATTAATACTGAAGCCTTGAGACTGAATCGCCAGGCAAGGGGTTGATACGATTGCAGTATCGGTAGAGAATGCTCCCACAAGTTTCAACATTTACGGTAAAGTTAATCTTCCGGCATCCACCGAACGGAAAAAAATGAACGTCACATTTCCAAATTGTCGACTACCTGTTTCCCCGACTTTTTGACTAATAGTTAGGTAACGGGCGAGAAAGACGAAAGTGGCAGAGCGATAGTGACCCAATGAGCCAGCACTAAAATCGAAAGTGCAGCTCTAAGATTTACGAGCCGATATCCTCGAAAGTTGCGTATACTTTACAGTCACCCGTTCTGAAGATACTTGCTCCTTCTACAGGAGCAATCTCGGAAAATCCAATTTTCTTCATATTCCGATAAACTCACCCTCGCCCCTCGTCATTATGTCTGATTAACACCTTCGAATGGGAAAGCGAAAGGTGGTGTTCGTACTTTTTACTACACGGCGTATTAACAAGTTAACCGTGGACCGTAAACTTGAAAAAATTACTTTGAAAAATAAATTGGAAAAGAAGAAAAACAAGAGTGAAATTTCACTCCAGACCCAGGTTGTCCCTAGAGGGTTAAAGGACTTCTATTTACGAAAAAATCGTCAGAAACTTATTCAGGTAGCTAATATTCCGAAGTCCGATGATAAGTAGCCGGTCCAGGTTTCTTGCGTCAGAAAATCGGCCTGTTCGGGACGTTGCGTATCGGTTCGCGTTAACTTTGAGTAATTTCTGTCAAGGCTGCCGAAAGAGTATACGGGAGAGTAGGAAGAGAGAACCCGGTGGCAAAGGCAACGAGCAAGGGACGACCTTTGCCGAGGGTTGGTTTGCGTGAGAGCTACCGTGCGTCCAACTTTTCGATGATTTACGGAAGCCTGGTACAAAGCAACAAGGTAGCCTCATAAAATAATAAACCTTCTATTAGGGCTGCGTCGTTCCCTCTTCGTCCACTACGACGGAGAAGCCTGGTGCACTGTTACGGTTATATGCACCGTGCACCGACGACGCGACAGCTTCATAGTTTCCTGTTATTTATAACGGGCGGAACGAATTTTCACCGATCTACTAGAAAAAGCCTCGCGGAAGCTACCGGATGTAATGAGCTGCTTAAGGACCATGGCCAACCAGAACGTAATATATAATATTATATTTCATATCGGTTCGATAATTGGAAGGGTTTGAGATGAAGGGTCCGTCCGACGACCTCAATCTTCTAGTCTGGTTCCGAGTCATTATTCTGAAGACGTTCCTTGGCAATGCACGGTCTCCCGTCAATTCGTTTCGATGGCCACTAAATCGTTTCTGCGACACTTATTGCGATCATTAGCCCTGACTTGAAAGTGCAATTACTCGATTACATGTTCATTCTTATTGAATTTACTGCAAGATCACAAAAGGGTCATGGTAGCTGTATTTATTAACGAGCCACGGAGTTTATTGCAAAATATAAATCTCCTATATCGATTTTATGAAGTCTTTCAATAATTTTTTCAATAGTCTTTCAATAATTTTAATGTATCCACATTTTTTTTTAAATTTTCTTTACAGTTGCAGCGATTGAAAACGTCTTTATTCCCAAACATGTCGTAGAAGAGAAATGAAAATTTGTGCATTTTATATGGCTACGTTTACTTCAATGCTTAAAAAAGTGATTAAAACCGAATCAATTTTTATTTCATTTGAAAAGAATGGCGTAACGTTCATCTTTGTTAGACATTGTTTGAAATCTTGATCACGAGTGTGACTCCTTAAAATACGGGAAGGGGTTTAATGAAAATATTTTCCGTGTTGAAAATACGAGTAATTAACGTGATAGCCCCTTGATTTGTTTGATGAAAGTATTTTATTCAGGGGCAGTAGGGTGAGCGTAACTTCTGTATCTATTAAGATTCGAGCATCAGAGAAGTCAAAAATGAGATTCGTTTAAGGGTAGACCAGTTCAATTTAGAACGGTTAAATGGCGTGGGTGGGTGACCGCAATTAGCGTCTATCGGCGGATATAAGAGGTAAGCATGCGTCGTTCTGGCGACATATAAAGAGGTAAAGTTACATAAAGCCGCAGATCTCATCAGGACGTGGGTCGATCGTAAAACGAGCCAAAGGGCTTCCTCGCGTTCCTCGTGGAACCTAATAAAGGTTAGAGGAGAGAGAAAGAATAGGAGAGAGGGAGAACGGGAAATAGAGGGAGAGAGATAGAGAGCAATGTCCTGTACTATAGGTGAGTTAATTCCATCAAGGGAGACCTGATTCATTATCCAATATCGGATCTCGTAAATCCTGGCTAGGCCAAATAAATTATCGTCCTGAAACCGTCGCGCTGACCTCCCTCACTTTCGAGGATATCCGACAGACTTCCATGGATACGTTCGAAATCGATCCTGTCGGTTCGCGTCTTTAACCCTGATTTATTCTGTCCAACGAAATTATTAGTTCATCGTCTGATAAACATTTAAACGAAAATGGAGCTGATTTTTCATTTTCACAACGCCACCATTTTGCGAATGATCAAGATTTTTCATTTCTTTTGGTTCGAACCATAACTACGGCAATACCGATTCATAGACGACTTCGTTTATTCTGTCCAACGAAATTATTAGTTCATCGTCTGATTAACATTTAAACGAAAATGGAGCTGATCGTTTCAGATAATTTTTTTTCTTAAAAATTGTTGGTTTTACAGACGTGTAAAATAAAGCGTCAACATTTATTCCATTAAATTATAATAGCTGAATAAGCAAACCGAGGAGAATGACATTTTAGGAGCTTATAGTGAAAACATAAGAGTATCTACTAAAAAAATTAATTCATTTCAACATTTATTTTTCATATTATGAATATTTCAACAAATAGTGTAGTAGATAGAATTCGCAGAAAATTTGTGGAACTGTGGCGTTAGGACCAGAATACATGCTTCTAAACTGCGTTTTGGCGGTATGATCCGAAAGGGTTGAGAAAATCTGCTGCGGTGATTCTAGGAAATTCGTGATAAGGGAACGACGGGAATTGACGGAATTTCAAGATACGAGGACCTAGGTCTACCGCATTGGCCAGCGCGGTAGACCTCGGTTCGTCCTTGCGTGTTTTCAGATTTACACTGCACCCCGGAAATTAAGAGAAAACGTGGCCGGTCTCCGCGGACTGCAAATGTTGCGGGCTGCAGGTACAATCGGAGTCGTAAATTTTTTGGAGGAATTCTGCCTGGACCGATGGGTTTATGCTTTTATGTATTTATGCTATTGCCATTTTCCGGGACTTACCGTTTCGATTTTGCCGAGTCTAATCGGTTCTCAGGAACGCATTCGTTCCGGAAGCATCTCTCGCGGAATAGCTCTCCTAATAAACAAAATAAATAAGAATTTGCCTTTTCTGAAATCGAACGAGTCAGATCATTATTATTATTAAATTAGTGT
The DNA here is from genome assembly GCA_963971365.1 of Lasioglossum villosulum. Lineage (NCBI taxonomy): Eukaryota > Metazoa > Arthropoda > Insecta > Hymenoptera > Halictidae > Lasioglossum > Lasioglossum villosulum. Next base: position 21,768,879 of record OZ020503.1, on the reverse strand, counting down.
ACGATGTATATAGGTGTTAAAAAATAATTGAAAATGAATAGGTTTTATCATCTAATTGTAACTGTATTTTTCGATATCGAGCTGCTGAGGCCCGCAACTGACGATTTGCGATAATGCGGATGAATTTTCGACAAGTATAGTTACAATACAAGTTTCAAGAATTTTCATGAATTTTTTCAGAAAATTTATCTAACGTTTTACATTGGGATTTTACAGACATATATTGGTATTTGAAAAACGCGAGACCTTTTTTAAAGCGGAAATGATAAAAATTACACGAGTTATATATACATATGTTTACAGAGTACGCCTTCCTGTACACATATTCTACAGCATTCGTACTCAAAGAAAATGCACGGGAAGTTTGGATTTTTCGAAAATGAAATACGGGAATACCGACGTGATTTTCACTAATTTTTGTAAGGGATGCTGATGGTTCAAGGTTTTTGGTGGTTTGCTTGTCGGTGTCGATCTGGAGGGTTTCCGTAAACCACCGCGTCCCTGCCATATTTCTGACCAAACGACAATGGAGTTCCGAGGGTGGGTTTTGGTGGAAGTTACCGCGTTTTCTAGTGTATCGAGGAAGGTCTGTCACGGATGGCCATCCGTAGGGTGACGAAAAGACTCCACCAGCTGTAAATCTTCGGATGGTTTTATTTTGGTTTATTATCTGCCGTTCCTTTTCCGTTTCTCTCAGCATCTCCCTTGCGCGTTTGTTCGAGGACTAGTGACACCGTAATATTACCCGCGTCTCGTAAGAGGTAAACGGGAAGGAAACGCCGAGGAAACACGTCCGCACCGCAGTCTCTCGGTCTTTCGTTCGAGCCGAGATTTTTCCCCCTTTATGCGTGCCACACAACACTGTACCCCGTTTTCTCCGGCACCGAAAAGTCGTTTTCCAAAGTTTCGGTACAACTTCATTGCTTTATGGCATCCTCTTGTATTGCGATGACGCTCCGACACCCCCATTCGATCTTACAACAATACAATCCCTGTTTTCATAGACTGGACGGCACGACGTTTCTCATCAACTCTTTGTAACCTCCGCTCTGCGTATAGGGGTGTAACTAATAAAAACATTCAACAAAAGTTCCAAAATTCTCTTAGGAATTTCTATCCGCCACATAATTCGCAAAACATTTTTTTCGCCATGAAAATCAAAAAAATTCCATCCATTTTGTACTGAAAACATGCAGGGGATGTAATTGCACCCCAGTGCAGGGTTAACATGTACGCGGAATGAAAGTTAAGGGGGTTTGCCATAATCGTATTCGTCACTTATCGAATAAATATTCAATGAAACAAGAATTACTCGGATAAAAATTTATTCGAGGAAGTATTTAGTTCATATTGGCGTTTAATATTAACTTTTCCCCCCATTTAACTGAGAAACCCTGTAAAAATGACTTGTAGACGAGATCCCGTTAATGGTTTGAATAATCCGCAATTTTCGGGAGGCAGAGGCGAGGTTCCCACAGTAAGTGAAAATGGCACCGATTACTCGAATTAATTCCCACAGTGGGCATCGCCGTCGATAATCGATCGACAATAGGATGGCGTGGTATCGAAGGCCGTCGGTAAAATTCGGAGCAAGGAACTCGAAGGGATCCGTCACGGTCCGTATCGAGAATCGATTCATAGTTAATATGGCACTGTTATTTATTGGCACCCGCCGCACCAGGATTCGGCATGCTTGCCGTTTATGAGAGAAATATTATGCTGCGAGAGATCCAGCCACCGATTACAATTGGAGATCGTCCGTGGTAAATCGATTCGCCTATCGAGGCAGGTTCCGTTCTGTCTTTCATTATTTATCGCTTTCTTCAATCCATTTTCTTATCTCTGCTTTAACCGATGCTATTCTGTTTCAGCACAGACAGAAGCACAAAATTATTTTTCGAATCGTTACAGTATACGTTCTCGAATGAATTGATTGTTTAAAATACATAATTAACAAACGATCTACACCCTCTGCAAATTCTCGCTGCCGCTCTAACCACTCCGAACCACAGGCTCGCAACAATACCTGCAGCGTTCCCGACTTTTTATCATGTTCAAAAAATTCCTCCTCGACCGATGAATCCCATTTTTGTAACGTAATTCCGTCGTGTTTACACGTCTACTTATGAAGTCGTCTTTTTGTGTCCGGAGGCTCAGCCCCGCCATGATGGAATCTGATCGTTCCAGCAAAACAGGCCAGCAAAAACGGTCGCTGTTTTCCTAAGCAATGAAGTTTTTGTCCGAGAAAAATTGAAAAAGGCTCGGGAAACACGTTCGAAAAATCGAGGATCCTTCGTTTTCGCTTGAAAAAGGTGTGGACAGCGAAAAGTGCTTCCTCATCCTCGAGAATCGCCGCGACCCGCAGCGGTATATTTTTTTTCTGGGTCGAAAAACTGTGCATCGCGGCCTGTTAGAAAAAAAAAACCGAAAAACCGGTACAAAAACCGGGGCAAAAACTGGAGCCCTCCGACCGGAAGGGTTGCGAAGCTTCCGAAAGATATCTGCGAACGTGTGGAAAAAACGGGAAAGGGTTAACTTCTTCGAAGGAACGTTAACTGGACGGTTCACGGGCTTGTCTTTTTTTTCTACCACGGCAAAAAAAAATCGACGGTAGAGCCAAATCTTCGGGTTTGTACCATTTATGGCTGTTACCGGCTGTATAACGCGCCCAATGGCTCCTGTTGCCTAACAGACTTCTATGGGGGTCCCGGAACCCCCAGTCAAACAGTCACAACACCTTTCCCTACCCGGCGAAGGATTTTATAATCTGATTGTGGCGATCATAGTGTTTGCGAGGAGCTTAGTCCGGTAATCTTGTTATTCGACTTGATATTCTGCCGGTTTGGGCTACTTTTTGCAAACGATTACCGATACACCTCGTCATCCTCAATATTCAAGGAAATTGATTTACTGAATAATTTCCCTTCCCGTTTACGTCATTTTTATTTAGAATTTTAGGTGTCAAGATACCTTTGGTAAAAAAATACAGATTGTTTTTCTTACAAAGATTTACTTCCATATAATAATGTGAAACTGTTCGATAAAGCGTAAATAAAATATTCATTTTTTCATTGTTTGAGGGGTTAGTAACCTCGTAATGATTAAGATAGGATACTGTAAAATATTTCTCTTTATCCAGGGTTGAACATAGAATTCGTGAATTGATAAAATGAGAAAATAATTAGAAGTATCGAAAGGGGGTTGAATTATGGAACGCATGTCTAAGGGTGGAAGTAGAGATTCTTAATTGAGGGGACAGTTCGATCGAGGTGTTCGGTATTCCTGGTTCCAGGAAGAAGCAGTCGCAGGAAAAGGTGTGCGTCTCGTCATGGTTCCATCACAGCTAGGGGGCTAAACATCCCCCTTTTGTGAGAGACGCCGCAGGGGGGTGCTACGCCTCCACGCTTTCACGGCTAACAGGGAGCTTCTTTCAGCAGTTTTGACTTTTCAATTAGCCACAGGTTTGCCTTCACCCAAATATTGTGCCTAATGTCCCTTCGTCACGCACCACCCAGGATATTTGGTAAAAGTCCTGGCCCCGAGTCGAACGAGTTTCAACGCTTCGAATCGATCACGCTCCTTTGCGCCAATCGAACTTACCTCGCTCAAGAACCCTGATCTTTCAAGCTCCAGAACCTCCAAACATCTTCAGTTTACCTTCGAACCTCCAACAATGGTTCAATTTATAGTAAAAGGCTGTCCACAGTTTTTCAATTTGCCCGGAAAAATATTAAAATGTACAGTCGGTCACAAAGCACTCTACTTTAATCCTTGAAACCAGAACGACATTCTAACCCTCATACGCTTCTCACAAATAGTTCCATGAAAGAGTCTGAAATAATTGAACCAACAAATTATGTACCATCTATGACATATTATATTTTAATAATACATAAAAGGAGTAAATAAATTCTCACCCTGAGGAATGTACGAGGTTTAAAATCGTTTGATCCATTTCCGAGAGAGTTGCTCAACCCCAAAGGGTGAATGGAGACTTTATTCACGGTATACAATTTTACCAAGAAAAAAACCGAAGCATAGTAGAGACAGTAAAATCGCTTCTTAAGGAAGTAAACTCGTTCTTCCAGGATTGCAAGGGTGCGGGCTGCGTGATTTCTTTTCTCAATAATACAAAAATGAGGATTTTCAGTAGTCAAAAACGTTAGATAAAAGATCGAACAAGGCCGAAATTGCCCTCAAACGTCCTATTTTTCTTTTACGAGGCGTAATTTGCATTATTCGGAAGCATACTACTGCGTATACAGGGTGTCCCAAAATTCCTCCGACACCCGAAAATGGGAGGTTCCTTGGGTCATTTGAAGCGACATTTTCCTTTACAAAAATGGCGTCCGCGTCTTTGTTTAGGAGATATTAACAAAAAACACGGACCAATCAGAGCGCGACCTAGACGCGAGTTAGTACAGTCGTTTTTGTTAGGTCCGTGTTTTTCGTTAATAACTCCTAAACAAAGCCGCGGACGCCATTTTTGTAAAGGAAAATGTCGCTTCAAATTACTCAAGGAACCTCCCATTTTCGGGTGTCGGAGGAATTTTGGGACACCCTGCATATCTGTTTTCAAAGCTATTATTATTTTCATAGTTACATGTTGCCAAATAATGCAAATTACGTCTCGTAAACAAAAAATTAAGACTTTTGAGGAAGATTACGCCTTAGATTGATCTTTTATTTTACATGGAAAGAACAGGCGTGGTCCAAGGAGTATACGGGTGGCCATGTGAATGTGCGGAACAGGTCCTAGGTCCGCTAAAGTATAACTGAAAGAAAGAAAGAAAAAAGGGATTACTTACTGTCATCTAAGTTCCCTAATTTCGGGAGTTTTCTATCTCCCGAAAAAAAAAGATAGATCTTTTATTTAACGTTTCTAAATTCTGAAAAAACCCCATTTTGTATTATCGAGAAATGAGAACGCGTATCCCGCACCCTTGCAAACCTGGAAAAACGAGTCTACCGCTTAAGCAAGACGAACAGAATTCGTTCCCGCGATGCCACGGTTCCGATAAATTGAAACCTCTGGCGCAGCGTTCTTTTAGAAGGAGCCTCTGTTTAGCAAACAAGACAGGGCCGGAATGTTGCCGACATTTCGGTGGAACAGTTTTTTCCAGTCTGCGAGGCATGTCCGCCGTGAAATCTCGAGTCCGATTCGCCAGGGATACGTTGGTCCGTGGGGTTTCCGTTCGCAACTCTTGCTGACATGTTGACGCCGTAGTTCGCAGCCGCGGGCGGTCTATGGAGACGTGACCAAAACCTGTCAACATTTCTTTACGTCGGCGAGACAAACTCGATCACGGTTTAAACTTGCCTCAGGAATCCCGGCTTCCCTTTCTTCCGACGAACAAAAAAGATCCTGCCGTGAAGCGCTTCCTGCGGTCGTAACAAAACCCATCGAAGCCACTTACGACTGCCGATAACGTAAAATTCGTAGCTGGGTACTCCTGACGTTTTCCTTTCGCCGCCGTTCCTGGAAGATTGCTTCGTTTTCGCTGCTGCATTTTGAAACGTAATTTGTAAAATGGCACTGCTACTTCGGAAAACTATTAATAAACCGATGGATTGCTTTGCTTTCTGGTAGATGCTTAGCGTTTATTTTTTCGTATGATTTTGTCTTGGAGATAAACAGTGAAAATATTTATAAATATACTGTTCATCTTCACGAGAAAATTGGAAATACCGTGACAGAGGAATTTTACATTTTTAAGTACATATTTCTAATATTGAAGATGACAGTACACATTGGTTATTGGTGTTTGAACCGTTTTATATTAATATTTCTTTCGAATACGACGTCGATCTCCTGCGGAGGTATTTTTCATATTGAAGATACGAAGAATTAGAATTATACACGCTTGATTCGATGGAATAAACTTTGCCTCGCAATACGTTTGCCCATTCGAAATATTTCCTACACATAAAATGTGATGCACGTGGAAATCCTCATAAATAACGCGTTATTATCGCTATCTGGAGCAGGAAGCTATCGTATGCTTATTGTCCTGACGCAAGGATGCTGCTAGCAATCTACCCCTCCTCTTCCCCGCGAACAATAGTGTAAATAGATTGTTACGAAGGAGCCGTTTAAACGGCACCTAATGGCCCGTCAGATAAGATAATCCAATTCGACGATCGGCCGTGATTCCTCGAAAAGATGGCCGCCACCTAAACCGAGGGGGTGACGACCGAATCTCGACGTAATTTCGAAGGGTGGAATCATGCTCTAGGGGATGATCCCTGCGTCGAACGTATAAATTGGATATTAATATTTGATGAACTCGCTAGGATCACTTGCCTGAATAGCTCAAGAAGAAAATGATCGATCGTGTGATACCGATTGATCTTTATTTACGGTGTCCAGAAATCCTTCGGGCATATGTTTTGATTAACAAACGAATATAAAAAATACATTTTCACTGCTGGACGCTGGAATACGACGGTATGACAGTAAACAAATTCGTTTTCGACAATATAATTTAATATATAATAATAATAATAATAATTTTTTCCATGGGAACAATATCATATACTTAATCTTGTTTTAATTTCTAATTTTCTTGAGTGCAAAGTACTGGTGCAACAAAAACGGCTAGACAGAAATATACATTCTCCATCAATGGTATCGTTTTAATTATTTACTTGGAAAAATATCTATCGGCTTTTTTCTTGGGAAATTGATTTTTTGGAGTAATTTTCAAAATTAGTCACGTCATGGTCCATTTGACTTCGTTCCGTATGTCTAGATAGTGGACTAGCCGATGCATTGCTGTAAAAAACGGGGTGAGAAAGTTGAAAGCGTTGCTAGGCATCCCTGTAACTGCTTGGCCATTTTCGAAAATGGTGAATCGCTTTACGAGGACAGGGCATACAATATAACGCTTATATATTTTTATAATTCCCCAAGCAAACCTTTCCCGGGGTCGACTCAGCCAATTTCGTCTTTTTCCCAAATTTTTTCGATGATTTTTTTACGGGCCACCAACAAAACGCCTCGTTTTATATTTATGACGGTAGATCAGCGCGGCAATTTTCCCCCTGCCCTTCTCTGTGCTCAGGCTCGAGATTTTATGGGTTTACGAGTGGCAGGTATCTTGTCTCTTCATTATTGTTGCCAATGCAATGCTCGATTCTTTCGCCTTTCAAATTATCAGCTTTATATTCCGGTTTATTAATTAACTGTTCCTTTCTCTTCTTCTTTGGGGATGCTTTTTTAACGATCCTACCTGATGCTCGATTTTTCACGACATATCAGAACGTCGCTTTGTTCCCTTCCTGCGTGTAAGTATGTGTTGGCTCTTTTTAAACTTGTGTTGATAAGGGATGCTAGGGTCGGAAGGTGATCCTGAATCTTTCTAAGTAGACTGATCCCCGGGATTTTCTAAACGTCAGTCACGTTGTTCAATATGTTCCACGAGGATACAGACGTTCCATCTTAATGGTATTATCTCATGAGACACTTTTACTTTCGGCTTGGGGTGAAATTAAAACAGACGTTTGGTAATTGTCACTGTGGTTGAGAACAACTACTTCAGTTCTTTTAATATTTTCATTCATTAAATATCACAACAGTCATCAACTCTGCGTATTCTATTAATTTATTTTATTCTATTTATCTGTATATCTCGTGCCAGCTCGATATAAATATCAAAGGAAGAAAGTAAACAATAAAATGAAATCGTATGTTGCAGATTTAATTATAGATAGAGGGTAGACAATATAGAAAGGGAAAAATGGAGTTTGATGCGTGCATGTGTCCCCGCGTGATCGTTGCCTCGTAATTTTCAATCAGCCCGCATAAAATATTTTCACGAGCACCGTAAACCACCAAGAAACGTCATTCGCCTACTCGAGAACATATTTACGCGGTCCAGTAATTCCATACGATCCACAATTCGTCGGTGCTCGAATAAAAGGGCACCACGGGGGACAACAGTAGATTCATAGTTAAACCTCAATGGGTTGTTAAGCCAGCGGCGTTTATACGGAATTATCTCGTTTCCCCGACAGGATCGTTCGAAGAGTTAATTGCCATTGGCACCCCAAAATCGCAGTTTCATCCCCGGATGCATTCTGTGCGCACATTTCGTAGCAGCCACGTCGTTCGTGATAGAATCGCTTATTGTGGGGCGCACAATAAGCGAAGCATCCGTTAAGGAAGGAATGGGAATGTCGAAGTTGTACAAGGACAAAGGCAATTAGACGACAGAATATGGATTACCCGGAAGATGGCTCGCGCGGCAAATATGATTTATAAACGTTCGGCGCCACGCGGTTTACATTTCGGTTCGTTCACCCTGGTTCGAGCTGGAACAGCTGTCGCGATCTACAAAAACAAGCGCGATCGTCCTTCTACTTATTCACCGGTGGGTCGAGCAAGAAAGCGTGTAAGACACGTCGCCAGAAATAGTACCGCAACGGAAAAATTAAATTGAGAAGACCAGAGAAACTAATTTTACGACAACCCTTAACTCGATGAGAGACTCGTGAGTGCTGAAGAAATTTACTGAATGCCAGAAGACAAAGCAGTGGTTGTTGGGAAATATTCGAACGAGACCAAACTTTCACTCGGTTCATTCACTCCGACCACGATAAAGAGATTAAGCAATCGTTTGGTGTTGGTGGGATTCGTGAAAATGGGGGAAAGGGCCGGACTCGTTACTCGACAGGAGGGGTGAAATAGATATTACAGTGATTGATTTGATACCCCTAAAGCTTGGATTGATGGACAATATCGTGTCTTGGAAGAACTATTAAGGATTTAGTTATTGTACTACACTCCTCCCCTGCACAAACAATAAAACAAAACAGCGAATCTCTACATATAACCACTGTATGAACCATTACTGCAATCACCCGATTCATTATCCAAGATGCAACTATTTCTAAGGAACTTCGAAACGTTTCTAATTCGAAATTTAGTCATTCATATTAAGTAGAATTGAATTGTTTAATGTGGCTTCTAAGTGGAAATGTTTCAACAGCGACAACTAGGGTAGGGCAGTTCTAAGAATAATATAACAATAGATTAGATATTTATAGATCATATATATATATGCATATATATAATATTTATTCTCCTCTTCCGTCTCTATACACTCTTATCGCTTTACGCAGACACATAGTTACCCTAACAATAAATATCGATGTCTAATCCTAATCGAAACACGATAATGGCCACACGCCACTACCATTCTCGCGCATCTACGAACTTGTAGAACAATGACTAATAATTTACACTCGTCAACTACGTAATGATTAGACTGCGGATCTTTATGCAAAATAAAACTGCTGCGTTGATTATGGAAAACAGTAGTTAAATAACAATTTATTTCATCCCTTATAATTCTGATGTCGAAAACAACATAACGATATTAATATACAATATTGATACAATATTTATATATTCTATCAGTGTAGCATGTATTGCATGCAGTTAAATTCTTTGTAAACGCATAAAAATCCGCACTCTAATAACGACGTAATACTGTACAAAATTGGCTAATTATATTAAACAATTTAGTCATACACGCAAGCTTCAGCCCAACTATACACATGTTGCACAGCGATCCGGTTACAGGTACAAGAATTAAGTATTAGACGACTGCACAAGTTCCTGCAAAGTTACTGTCAAAACTGTACTGCACGGCAGAGAGTAAAGAATAATTATATAATCCTATTAACTACAGCTATATTCGGGCACGAACTCATGCAATTATCTAATATTTTCAAATCAGATCTTTCAGTCCCGACCATTTAAATTGGCAGTTTGACTAATCTATATATGTTACAACGGACTATGTACAATTCCACCCCTTGCCAACGGGAGTCAGATTCGACTTCAAACGAAATTTGCAAAACCGAGTCTCTGACAGCCAACTGCGAGTCTCTTAGATTCAACATCAGTTGTCGGACTGTGAGGAGATTCTTCGATCTCGAATCGAGGATAAAAATATGAAGCGCATGAACGCAAACGTTCTCTCTTTTCTAAATAGTGACTAAGAACGAAAAACGATTATAGAATAGAAATGTCGCGCGACAAGGAGTAAAAAATTTTAAAAAAATTCTCCTAAATTATATACTCTTAGAAATACGGCGTTAAAAAGAGACAATTCACGCACGGATATGTACACTCGATGCAACGAGCCAACTCCATGTCAAACGTGGTTGGTCGCAGTCTTCAATCTTTGGATAATTACGTCGCTCAGAACCAGCGAGCTAGGTCTTGATCGAACAGTGTGTCTCGGGCTCTCTCTTTGGACGATCATGTACACGATCGTATCGTGTACATGAATTCACGAATCAACTCAGAGTCGAAACAAACGTCCTCTTCCACTGTGATTGCAGAATGTGAAAAGAAGGAGGGAACTCGAACCCGCGACCGTAGGTGATCAGTTCCTGACCACACTCGTGGAACCCTCCGACTTTCCTAATATCCAGTCGTCATTATACGAGAAATCCTGATATCCCAGGCGAATTATGTACATATATACACCGGAAGCAACGATCTTCGTTCCAAAGAAGATGTCCTTAGTTGTCCACCGGGGTGATAATAAATAGCATGTCAAGAGAGGAGTGATGCGACGTGGCAGCGTCTTCTTCGAATATCATTCTTTACGCTCTTTCGGAGATATCGTTCTTGTACGGTTGGAACAGCTTCGGTGGTTCCATCTTGTTGGATTGTACAACATTGGGTGACGTGACGAGGCCAGCGTAACTGCTTTTGCACTCGAAGGCGCCGAGAGTCTGAATGCTGGTCGGCAGTCCCGCGATAGTCATCCCGGTCGGCAGTTTAATCTGCGTGGTATTGTTGTTGGCCGGCAATGGGCTGGTCCTCTCGTGAATTTGCTGACTGTTAGTGTGGTGATGGTGGTGGTGATGCGGTCCGACGCAGTCGCAGTCGCTGGATCCGTCCGAGTGCTCCGGACTCAACGAGGGTAGCAAGGTTGGCCTGTAGGCGGCACTTGTGGGTGGGCTGCCCATCTGGAAGGTGGTGTTGCCAACCGTAGGAACGCCCAGACCGGACAAGTGAAGGGGTGGCAGCGAAGGGTGATGCTGAATGAGGTGAGGGTGCGCAGGATAGGCGCCCGCCGAGCGTGCATGAGGGCGATGAAGCGACGACGCGGTGCTCGTTGGGACCGCTCCGGGATAAGGCGTGTACCTAGCTGCGTAGTAGGCTGCTGCCGCTGCTGCAGGATAGCTGGGGGACAAGTGGGCCGCTGGTGGCATTCCTGGGGCCCCGTGGTACGGCGATGGTGGTAGACTGGCTGTCGCAGCTGCTAATAACGTTGCTGTCAGAGTCGGGTCTGTGTACATGGCGAACGGCCACGCCATCGCCATACGCTGGCGCTTGTCTTTCATGCGACGGTTTTGAAACCATACCTGGGAAAAAGAACGTTTGGTTAATTCTCGGGCAGAATGAACGGGGGCGGTTGTACGCGAAGGTGTTTTTTTTTATACAGAAAGTATTTATGAAATTTTTAACGACTATGTATACAGGGTGTTCGACTACAGGTGGGAGAAAATTGAAGGGTTGGTTCTTAACGATGATATAAGACGAAAATGAAGAATAAAAAAATTGCGATTTCGGCTTCGTTATTTAGCTATTAAAATTACTAATAAATTATTTGATTTTAATATTTTAGTAAAGTTCATTAATTATAAATTTTTCCTAGCGGGGTGAAAATGTTTAACAAATCGTTGGACAACATTGAACTCTTTGACGTACACAATGTACACTTTTGTTAGACGCGTTGTTGATTTTTAATTGTTAATAGCGAAATAATGAAGCCGAAATCGCAATTTTTTTATTCTTCATTTTCGTCTTATATCATCGTTAAGAACCATTCCGTAAATTTTCTCCCACCTGTAGTCGAACACCCTGTATATATTTGAGCGCATTAACATTTTTAATATGCCAGACTTGAGAAAGAAGGTCGGCCAAAGAATAATATTAATCGAGAGATATGGTCGTCGACTCGGTCCCGAGGCCCCGAAAAAGTGGATTTCGAGGAGCACCGTATCCGTCGTTTAACACCTCGATCATTTTTTTCCATCGGTAGGCGTTTTATAGCCATTGTACAACGGTGGCCGCGCGAGATGAGAAATTAAGGGATCCATTAAAGTCAAAGGTGGCCCGGGAAAACCGCTAATTAAAGTGATTAACACCTCCCGACCGGATCGACCGGTCGTGGTCGAAAGATATTAAGAAGTCACGGAAAAAGGATCAAGGGGATCGAGGCAAAGCGAGGACCAAGAAGCCAGTGTTTGCCTTTCGTGATTGACTGTTTGCTCGGCACGTTCGAATACAGCAGTGAGAGCGACGAAGAGAAGAAGGAATCGTTGGGAGTATCTCTGCTGGCAGAGTCTCCTCCCTCTGTCCTGCGAGCTATAATTCGATCAAGTATGGCGGAACCGCGAGCAAAAACGGTCGACGTCCGCGTTCACGGTGTTCGACTAAAAGCGTCTAATTCTTCTAAATTCTCGTCGCACGGTAACGGACAAGCTAATTTAGCGATCTATTCAAACGCAAACGATCGACGGTGAGTTCCTCGCCATTGCGCAACGCGAAAAGTGAAACACGAACTCCAAGGCTTTCGCCATCTCTGTTCCCGCGTGAGCGTCGATTACCGCCATTAATTAAACAGACCGAGGTGTTAAAAGAACAGTTTTCTACGCGCGGGCACCGAGTATGAGGTCACTGTTTACTGAACTTTACCTCCGCCGTGTTTGCCAAGAACTGGCTAACACACGCGGCGCGCAGGCGGCTAATGGCGTTCGCGAACAGGATGAAACGGTCCCCTAATTGGCCGCGGGGTAATTAAAGTCCTCCCGTGGTACACACCTTGATCGTCGATTCCGGCAGGTGTAGCTGAGCAGCGAGCTCGCATCTCCTTGGCCTGCTCACGTAATTCTCCCTATGAAACTCCTTCTCTAATCGGGACAGTTGCTCCCTTGTGAACGCTGTGCGGTAGCGCCTGATGTTCGGATCCATCGAGGACAACGGTTGCTGTTGCTGCTGCTGGTGTGTTGGCGAGGTGTCTGCAGAAACATGAAACCACCCTGTTAGTTGCGAACCGACAATCTTTTTGCGACTTCAAGGTATTAGCTACAATTTGTCGTGACAAGCAAGAAAAATCGGGGCCAGTCTTGTTTTCGGATCACTGTTTAAGACAGCTACGTCTTGTCCATGTAAATGCTACAACGGTAAATAGTGTCGCAGGACTTCTAGCTTCCCCAGACCCCACACAATAAAGAATAACCTCTCGTTCAGGAATATTTTAGGAGTCCAGTAAATTCCAAAGGCTTACGATGCACGAAGTTTAAACGTTTTTGACAATACGCTTTATTAATTAACAGTTCCAGGGGAACCGTCTATTTCTTTTCGAGGGATAATGGTAAGGGGTGACGAAAGACCAAAAATTCGCGACAACCGAGCGACCGATTCCCTAAACCTAAACGGTTCGGCAATAAACGGATCTTTAGGAACGAACTTGCTTTCGAAAATCTAAGTACCATAAAATCATCACCGTAATAAACTACGAGACCTTCTACGAAAGGTTTATACGTTTATTTTCGGCAGGCCCGGCTGTACATAATAAAGTCCTACAAAGTACTCCCCGACGCGAACCGATGACTACATTCAATTGGATTAACCTTTCGTCCGCACTTACCTAGACTAAACTCCCAATAAACTCGACATCAACACTCTCCATTTAACCGTTTAAGTAAAGCGTGCTTTCCTAACATAGCTGACAGATACACAGTTCCTTCGTGGTTAGTCCGTTCAAAACGACAATTAGGCCTCGAAGCCATCCTCATCAACTAATCGCAGAGAACTCGAACCCCCAAGGATTGTTTTGATAAACATTGAAAATGCAAGATTTGATCTGATTTTGGATTTTTCTATCCCCCTACGATTAAAGGTATTTGCCGATTGTCTCACAATGTCACGACACGAGGCTAATTATTTCTTCAACCCCTAAAATTCTAGCAGAGGAACATATTCGTGTATATTAAATGATTCACTTTTTCTACTTGTTGTGGTGTTTAATCTTTGACACAAGGACGCGAATTGTTGGCGTGCAAATAAGTTTTTCCCCTTTTGTGTACGTCAAATTTTGAATGTGGAAGAAAATGTATGTGAAAGTGTAATAAAATCTTGTCTGGTGCCTATCAATCTTTGTGACAATTCCTCGCGCATGTGTGTCTGATTTTCGTTGAGCTCTAACTCACCGTCGTCGAACTTTCTCAGTGGACCTGAATGATCGCCGTCGTCCAAATAAAAATTTCCGGCTCAAAATCTTTGATGCCGCGCAAACCATTGCAGTAACCGCAACAGTTGATTTCCTAAGATGGAATGCAAAGAATAAGCAGTGACGTAAAATGATACATCACGCATGACATATTCCTTGAAATTGTTGCATCGGACTGAAAACTCTTGTAACGCTCATCACGATCCTTCTTGAAACTAGCAGAGTGCTCGTTTCAGATGTCAAAGTCAGTAAGTACTTCGAATTCGATCAGAAGTTATGATCGTAGAAAAAAAATAAGAAGGAACTTATTTGCACACCTAACACTTTGCCTCAATGCCTCAAGTTTCCAGCAAAATTGTGCCAACAAAGAACTCGGTTCTCCAATTTTTTAATTGACGTTCACTCCGTAAAGCTCAAACGCGTATCCAACACACGACTTGCCCTTCTGTTCTCACTATCTGTGCTACTGTTTTAAACGTAAACTTCGATACAGAAGGAAGGGTTGCTATTCTCGAAGTTTCTAGCATACATAGAGATCGAAGAAAACTCTTCCCTTGAAATTGTTCGGGAACTTTTTAATTGAAATTGCAACAGTTTCCTTCAACACCGAAGCAGCAAATTCATCTCTCGCGACAGGTGGTTTCACTGGCCTACCTTTGTCCGGTGTTTTTGGCATGCTTCCCGGCGGTGGGCTGTGAGGAGGACTCAGTTGATATTGGGGCGGCACAAGATCCACCACGATGGTCTCCTCCTCCCTCTGATCCCTCTGCTGGTCGTCGAAATTTCTTTGAAATCCCTGCATATTATTTCGTTGCGTGCACCCTCCAAATGAATTGTTCGCGGGGAAACGTTCACGTTCAGTACTTGTAACACGGTTAGCAACACCACTGTAGTGTCACTGGAAATCAAAATAAATTGTGGACGATCACATGTCCAACTCATACAAGTCCACGACAAAAAATCCGTTTTGTTTCACTGACAAACGTGTTGAACCGAACGAATGTCTCAGTACTGTTTCGATACAGCTACGGATAGCGCTGGCGTTCAACTGGAAGAGTGGCAGGACGAGCAGCGTAGCAGCAATTTATATGACCTTGCCAATCCGCCGGGCGACCATCGTTCCGTCACGGTTCCGGATTGGTCGACGTTCATTTCACAAGCGTGCTATTGGTTGCTCGAATCTTCTGGCACTGCCTATTTCCTCCCTTTCTCTGGATCCCCACCATCATCGGGGAAGCTGGCTCCAACGCGAATGCATTTTTACGACATGCACCGACAGCATCAACTTATGCATCGAGCCGGAGGAAATTATCTGTCGTTATACCCCGAAACAAATTCGGCCGAATTGGCCCTCGTAGCCTTCCGCAGCGAGCTGATGAACTCCGAACTACACGCATCCTTTTTCGCTCCTTTCTGCTCCACTGCTGGGAAAAATTATTCGCAAGTGTCTCCCAACGGCAAAGACAAGTGCAATGATAAAACTTGAAGTAAGAAAATATTAATACAACAAATAATATTTTTGTTCTCTCGTAATGAGTGATTCAGTGATTTAAAAGAGAATTTAATTAGCCCCGAGCAGTACATTTTTTGACATGTCGGTTACCATTATTACCTTGATTAAATATCAGAAAGGTTATATGCAGAAAATATGTGTCAGTTGTCCTGAATAATCGTAATAGTAACGAATGAAACAGTGAGTAAACACGGTGTAATATGATATAGAATAGTTGTATAATATTTATTATTTATAAATACCACGTTTGCCTAACATATACACTGTTATTGTTTAATGTACGTCCAAATAATTCGTTCAACAATCACAATCGCGATTTTACTCGAACATTTTTTGCCAATTGTAGTATTCTCCGTTTCATTCCTTTTCTTTTTCCTCGTTCTCTCTGTCGCTCGCGCTGGTTTTCACGTTCGTGGGATTTAAGGCGGAGCGAGAAAGAGCAAACAATTAAATATTTGCGAACGATTCTTCGCCTGTTCGTACCAACGTGCGAATTGCATTGGGAGCTTCGGTTGATGAATGTCCGTATTCTTCGAACGTTTTCGCGGCTTGCGACAATGTTTCTGCGCGGAGAGCAACTGTTAGTGGCTTACAGTTACTTGTCAGCCTTGGAAGATGATCTTCGTAAACTCGTCTCCAGTTCTTTTTTTTGTGTGTCGAAGTTCTATAATTGATGTTTTGTAAATTATAATATTTAGTGTCGCGAGTGGGTCAGGTTTTCACACGTTTTAATATTTATAGGTGAGTCTCCATTTTATCAATAGGTTGACTGCAAAATATCAATGCCGCTGAAATAGTTCTCGAATCTCAATTTTCAAAAGACAACAGGGAATAATATTTTTTTTTAATTTAGGAAATCTCATATGAGATTTATTACAAAGGGAATAATATTTGTGGTTGTAAGGGAAAACGGCACATGTCATAATTTCAGAAAAAAAATGGAGGTTATACATTAATTGAGCTTTATAATATACTAGATTTACGTATTTACCAGAGAAAAGTCATGAAAACAAATTCGAAAGGCTCAAAAACCAATGTCCTATGACAAAGCATTAGTGATCAAAAATTTAAACGGCAATAGGGTAACTGCACCAGTGAATGAACATTTAAGAAATTGTTTAGGAAAATATTTTATTTTTAAAAAAACTATGTGAATTAAAGGAATCTCATATATGCCAAATAGCTCCCTATACTTCATTTGTCAAAAATAAATGAACACAAATACAATGAAATTATTATTATTCTTCTTTATTAAACGTTAAATCAAAAATATGAAAAATACCAGTCAATGAACACTACATTCTAGTAATTGAATAATGCTAGTCCAATCAATGAACAAAATTACTAAATAATATTCTCCTATTTATTTAACTCTTTAATCACAATTTTATCGCTAGTATGCCGTCCGGGTTAAAATTTGTTGAAATATACAAAAGCGTTCATTTACTGGTGCCCGTTCATTCACTGGTGCAGTTACCCTATCTCGAAAGTGAAAGACATGCGACGTGCTTCCTAAAGGTACGTGCACAGTGGATCCGTTTTCGTCCGACCCGAAGGAAGGGACAGATGCGTCGGACGTCGACCGCATCGGACGAAGACGCATCCACTGTGCGCAGACCCTTACGACCACACGCGACAGGGTGGGAGTCTGCAGGTAAGGCTTTGAAAGGGTAGCGCCGTTGATGAACCGTCGAAATTATCTTGGGTGGGGCATTCATGACAACTTCGGAAGACACAATAGAACGGAGGACAACCTCTCAACCCCTTCTACCCTACAGAAGTCACGCCCGGCTTAGACGTAAATGCCTGGCGCCAGCTACAATACAATGAAATCGATTATGTAACCTCATAAATTATAATAATTATGTCAAAATTGTTTCAAATGAAATTTGGAAGAAATGAAACGTGTCCGCAGAAGAACCGGCATGCATCGTGAAGTTTTTACAGGCGTAGTTTGTACACCGCAGGCAAAGCAAATCATTCTGGGCTAAATTGCACTTACTCGACCGGTGCGGCTGCAGGAAGGTAGACCGAAAAAAGCATCTGACAGCTGCGACCATTGTAGCGAGGCTACCCGAAGACGGAGGATTTTTGCGCAAAAGACCGGGAGAGCACGTTGTGCAATAACGCCATAAAAAGCAAGGAACTCCGCTTCCACCGCTATCACGGCGTTTTCTTAAAGGGCGACACTCCTCGTAAAAACTCTGCTCTACTTTAAATGACCCTGCGATTGTAAAAATTGCATCGTCGCGCGATCCTTATTTTTCATGGACCCGGCATGCAAACCCGAGGAAATTTACCGTGGTGGTTGCTTTTCGGAGGTTTGACAGTTTTATTAGATAGTCGCTTAATTTTTAAGCGCCAACTAATAAAATTCGCAAAACATTTCGCCTAGGCGGGCTCAGTAATATAATGCACTAATGCATTCTTTTTTGGAATTCTATGTATTAATACCATTTCAGAAAGTTTATATATTCCATGTCCATTGAGGAGATATAGTGTTCATATTAAGTAAAATAAAAACTCGTTATGAATTTTTATATTTATAAAAGTATGGGGATGGTTCCGAGTCGCACACAGTTAAAATAAAAATAGTATTTGTCAGCTGTTCACGTCACCCACGTGGATCTATAAAGTGGGTTACTTTAACATCGTTAACGTCCGTTAATTATACGATTATCCCTGTAAAGTGGAAGTACACGTATAATAAGGGATGCTATTGAGAAATTTATCTTTTCCTCAATCCCTGCGTTTTTTAGTACAACTCCCGTGCAGGTAAGCATTGTCAGACGCAGGTATGCTCGCCATTGTCGTGCGCAATAAAATCGCTTAGCCATTATCGAAGTTATACCACTATCTATTTTCGCTTTATTCCGTTTAGTTTTTAAGGACATCGACGGCACCGTTGGAGACACTTTTTTTTACGGCGTCGACGATGTTCAGGTACGTTTGGCAATAAATTTCGTTTTCCCAAAGCAATTTATGCAGTTTTCAATTTTTGCAGGACAATGCCAAGAAAGAGGGAATGAACAGTCTTATTTACCGTGGTACTTGCTTTTATAGATCTGAAATAAATAAAAATAAAGAAAAGTACGTCGGTTAAGACAACACCGGATCCTGTGTATAAGGTTAATCTTTGATTGGACTCGTATCTGTCAACACGCTTTGATTTGACTTTGATCCGCGCGACAGGAAACCACGAAACTATTCGCGACCGTGTACAATGCTTCAGCAGAATAACATTCACGGAGACCCTGTCATCATTGGACTGCGGACGTTTGTGGTAAATAAAAATAGTGTGCTCAAACCTCAAGAAACATTGTGCAAAATTAATTTGTGTCATGGTTGGACTGTGAATCTTCGTGCAGAGGAAAAATGGTGTGCACAACCTACAGGAAACTGGAACCAGGTAAATACATTTGTTTCTTTCTTTAACAATTCGAATAAATTGACGAGAATGTATAGATATTTTAAAATTTTCATAGTCGTCCTAATGTTTTATGTACTTCTACAAGAACTGTATAAGATTTGCAGTCTAATAATTTTCCCTGTTGGGTTGTGGATTGACAGTTTATTTTGTTCACAGATTCAGAGAGCTTAAATGAACAATTGTAAATTAATATTGACTGCTCAACAGAAACAAAATTTATTATCTTTTAGTATCCACACCACATGTAGGACAGGCAAAGATAAATAACAGCCCATTGGAGGCGTTTTCAAGAGATACCCCATTTTCCCATCTCCCCCCATTTTGTCTGTACCCCTGACAAATGCCTCCAATCGAGCAACGATTTATCCATACCTGACATGCATAGGATATTGAAAATTCCAGCAAATCATAAACGAACAACGATATTGAACGATGGGATTTCTTAGCCTTGTGCCTTTGTCCAAATCTATTATGTCTGTTATAATGAAAATTGTATAAAATCTGTATATATATATGCAATCTTCTCGTTATTAAAACTATGGAGATGTAAATAGCAAAGGGAGGAGCGGCCAAACACTTCTCTCTTTGAAATCATCCAGGTCATTTGCGACCCGTCAAGATAGCAGTGGTAATTAGGTAAATATAAGGTGTGGGATTAGGGTCGGGAATAACTAGAATCCAGCTTTGTGACTCACGGGAGTCCTTTCGGTAAAACAAAGTAATATCTGTAGGCTGTTCTAGTTTGGAACGTAAAAGGTCCGAATTTAAGAGAATGTCCATAGACCACCTCGGGCTACATACCTCTCGAGTACCTGGTGGTGGTTTAACGAGGTGTAAAAGTTTATTTCGTGTAATTTCGACCTCAAACCAAAACTGGAGCAACGGGACCTTTCCGTGCCATAATTTATGCAACAGAAAAACATGCATTTTCTTTGGGCTTGACAGATCGTCCGGAAGGCAACGGTATCGAGCGTTTTTCTTGAAACGGCCCTCTTTTTCCCGTCCAAAAAAGGTACATTATTTTTCCGTGAGTCTTTTACGGCGGCCCAGTCACAACAGCATCTTCCCGTTGAAATACAGCTAGCTGTTAAATCTGGAGCAATTTTTTCTTGGACGCCATCGCTCGGCCCTAGTTTTCCGAAGAAACAACGCCGAGGGTCGGTCGCATCGTTGGTCGAACTTAAAATGGGCCGGGGCCCGTTATATGACCGTTCCATAACTGAATAGGGAACGGTGCCTCAAAGAAATCGCGAGACGCTTCTCCATTTTCTATCTTGAAACCATTGTGCTTCGTCACGTTCTTTTCGAAAATCAATTTCTCAAACATTGGTTGCAGATACGTGAATTCGTTTTCGTCTGTTTCGAACATTTACAATTATCGTGCAACAGAGTTCGCGATCATCGTTTATCATTTTTTATTTTTCGATCATTTTTAACTTCCCGATTCATAGGGACGTTACTGTAATTACCCCGAAAATCGAAAATTGATTTTTTAGCAGATCTTCACGTTTCATGGTTATTGAAGTCATTTTAGACTATTTTTATCAAATTGTTAGTATGTGTGTGTGCGTGTAATGTAATTATGTATATTTCATTTTTATTTAAAAAAAAATTTTTTTAATTACAAACAAAATTTTTTTTCATTTAAAAAAAAATTTTATTTTTAATTATGCAACTAATGCTAATATTACCACTTACAACTAACGAATCGGGAAGTTCTTTCTGTGGCTCGTGGAGAGTCACACATAAAATAAATAAAAAAACCATTAAGAGCTGTATGCGCCACTAGTTCGATCATTTTTTAATTAGAATGATTATCTGCTAAATATTCATGAGCACCATCGATGTGGTTATTCAATTGATTTTTCCGTGCGTAAATTATAAAGAAATGCCTAAAAATTTAGTTCTCGGTGAACCTGGTGTTAATTTAGTTAAGATCCGAGATCATCAGGTGGCTCTGGTAACACAAAATGGCGTCCGAAGCGGGTCAATCTCCACGGACGTCATTGGTGACATTGATCTTCGACGTTCAGATCAGGTCGGTCGGTTACGTACTTTACAAGGTGTTTATCCGCGTAGATTTGTCATCGGTCTCGAGCGGAAGTGACATTTATAGAAGACGATATTCATCCGCGCACCGACGCGCACTCGTAAAACGCTTTGAAATGCGCGCGTGCCGTTCCACAAATTTCCGCGGGCCGATCGTTTCGCAGCTCGATGAGAACCGGGAGCACATAATGAAACGCTCCGAAAAAACGCCATCTGTTTCTCTGTCCACTTGTTCTGCTCATTTTTCACCGGTATTTCGCTGAGCCATTCATTAAAAAAGCAAACTCATCGAGCGCACCGAAATTACAAAATGTCTCTGACCTCTACATCATTACTCGGTCGTGTAGCTTCACGCGCGTATCCATTTTCATAAGTCATTTTCGAAAAATCAAAACAAAAGTGCTATTCGTGTGTCGCTTTATCTGCCGGGAGAAATTGTTTATTCGTAGAATTTTCTACGATCATGGTATATAGAGAGTTTAAATTTTTTCTGCCGTACAATAGCTCAAAGAGAAACTATTAAACGGGTTCCGGTAAGAGGATTACAGATTCCTGTAAGAAGTAGCATCGGCTTTGGAGAAAAGGGTAAGATTTTTACGATATCGTGAATTTTTACACCGGTCGAAAAACCGTTTGGCGAGGCGGCGAACTTACCGACATTTCGAGCTTTCAAATCCTCGAATTAACCCCTTGAGCATCGAACCACACCCTGACGCGGAAGAATATCTAATTTGCGCTGCAGGTAAACGATTCAACGGATTAGGCGTTTTAGTGCCTTTTTAAAACGGCTAGAATTTGCTGGAATTCGTCAACCCTTTCGGAGGGGTGCCTTTTGTGTCCACCGGTCGATGTTCGTGTCCCTAAACGCCTAATTCCTTGCGTCGAGCTGCTTAACGAAATTATACCTGTAAACATCGTGTTACCTTCCCTGTGTTTGCGAATTATGCAGGCACGTTAAAAGATTTCTTCCTTCTTGTATTTTGTAAACGGACATTGGTTAAAACATTTTTGTAATTAAACATTCAGTTTATAGTCACGACTAGATCTCTATGCATTTTTAATCAGCCTTGGCGAACAAGATTAGTTTAGGAAAAAGTTTGTTGTCGAAACAGTGCAGCTACGTGAACGCGCACTATCAACGATAGTGCGATAGATTATTGCTAGTTGCAGGCAGTGATCAGAACGCAGGATCGAACAGGATGCCTAGCATTATCTGGTCGAACATAAAACACATAAACGTGGGGGGTGATGGCGGAACCTCGGCAGTTCACGTGAAACGTAATTCGGTCGTGCGTGAGGGTGACCGTAGCTTTATAGATTTCGCATAAAGCAACGTTACACCGTACACACAGGTAAATTAGACGTTTAATCAAACCGTTTAATCAGCGGCATGATTGTGACCGCATCTGCTCCTGCTGTTCGCGCCAATTATCTCCAGAGTGAGATAATTGTACCTTGCTATTGTACAGTCGCCGCCAAATCCCGAGGGTATCCATGAACTGCATCGTTTTCGATTTCACTGTTCTTGTTTCGTCGCTGAGCGAATCTGCTGTGTCCTAACATCGCATTACACACGTATAATCGAATATTCTCATTTGTTTTCTTTTAATCATACTAGTGCAAAGGCGCGTATGCGTTTAGCAATTGCGTTGTCGTTTTTAGCGAAAATGGATATTGTTTTACGTCCGCATTTTTTGGCAAAGAAAAATATATTGCCTTAGAAATCGATCCTTTTTTTTTGCCCGACACTCTTAGTGGAACAGACTTCGTTTGCTGTGAATTGTCACAGTCGTCTTGGCGAACCGTTAATAACAACTTATTTAATATTAAACTTATTTATTATTAACTCTGGCAATCTTTGTCCTTCTAATCAGAGTAGTCGAGTCTGTTTCTGACACAATTATGGAACTGTAAATTAAAATGTCTCATTAAACGTATTCTTCATTTGCTGTGCTTTTTCGCTGTAAAACAGAATTACTATGTCCCGACGAAGCATGCTTATAAACTTACGCTATTTGCTGTGATTTACCCCATTTACGGTAATTATCTTTGACCCTCGGAGACCTGAAAATTGGTGAACAATGCCGGGGCTACTTCTGACCTACGCCAATATTTCACTGATCGTATTCAAAGCGGCTCGAGCGTATCCTCACTGCTACTGCGATTGACCCACGAATGACTTCGGCATGGTATTCGGAGGATTGAATGGAAGATTGTCTGCGCGTGCTAGGATAACTAGATCAAAAGCATTATTGCTATTGCTATTAGGCCGCTCTACCTGGTGCAATAACGCCTGAATCGACCCAGTCTGGTCAATTCATCCCTCCACCTTTTCTCCTTCCACCTTTTCTCCTTCCACTATCCCATTCCAGCACCATGGCCATATCCAATCACGCTTCAACATTGCCCACTACAAGGGGAACCCACGGTGGATGAGTCACTGATTTTGTATTAACCGAGGAACCTGCATTTGAAAATCGGTTTACGCGATCATAAGGAGTTCGCGTTAAGGATGTTCTGGAGGTACAATGGGAGACAAAAGTACAAGAAATTATATTGGCAATGAAAGCCATTCACGAGTATATTTTGCATTTAAAAAATAGATTAATTTGAAAAGCTTTCGTTTAATTACTGAATTTCATGTTATATTTATTTTTAATCAAATTGTCTTCAAATTATAAAAAATTGTAAATAAATTTTTTTAATAATTGTACCCTCCGAATAGTAGCTATATTCAGTGGTCCACAGTATTGTCGCGTTTTCATGCTAGTGAAATGACAACACGATAAATTTGAAGTTTTGCAACAGTTTATAATTTTTTGCTCTGTAACTGTTTAGTGAATCCTAATAAATTTTGAACATAATTAAATACATCATTTTTACTATATATAAATAAAAAATAGGAGTTTCCAGTTGCGATTTTTCAAGGTTTAAATAGGGTTTGAAGTGGAATTTTATGAATTCTCCATAAGAAGACGTGTTAAAATGAGCAAACTTTAAGCTGCTATAAATATTAAACGGTGTAGTGAACCTAACTCAAACTTTGGTAATTGCATTAATTTAGTAAGAATTATATCTTGTCAAATTTTCAAAAATTTTGTTGCGTTTTTATATAGCTCCAGAACATCCTTAAGAGGTGAATAAGAAGACGAGCGGAACACGGAAAAGCCGTAAGGACACACGGATAGCGAATCGTAATTCGTCTCTGTTATTACAAATTCAGTGATAGAGCTGCCTGTCAACACGCGCACACACATAATCCGTACTTCGGTCCTATAGTATTAATCTGGTCAAAAAGTTGAAAAACTTAGCTCAATTTTTATACTCGAAGGATCTACGCGTGAATTATTGAAATGAACAAAACATTTCTGTTTCGCATGAACACCCGCAGTCAGTAAATACCACTTGAAAAAAATATTGATCTCCATGCGTGTTTGCAAAAAACAATTTTCCACGCGGCCTGTTACCATCAAAGTACTGAATCATTCGCGAACATTGCTCGCAGGAGTCCGCCGATTTCGATCGCCGGAAAATTATAATCCAATCGGCCCGGAAATTATTCGCTGCGTTAAATCCGATCGGCGTTCAATTAAACCGCTGCCAGCATTATGCGCGCGTTAATCTGCGAAAAAACTGCGCGTTCGCGAAAAACCGTTTTCGGTTAAGAGTTTAGGAGCGGGCCGATAAAAAACGAGGCCGATAATGCTCGGGGCGAGTAGTTTCGGGTATTAGCAGTCGCAAAACGGTTCGAACAGGGGATTCGTTGATATACGGATATCACGGGCAACCGTACGAGGGCCGTCGGTTGTTCCAGATTATTGGCGGCGCGCGCGGTGCACGGCTGAATTAAGCCAATTATCGGCGAATATCCAGAAATTAGTGTATCACGCGGCAGATAGTGTTTATTGTGCCAACAAAATGCGGCTTTATGAGCATGCTAATGGGTTCGTAACTGTCCGATGGACAGCGCGAGTCGCCCCGGGTCAGTCTTTTCCCGGTAAACGTTCGAATTAACAGTTTCACGAACGTTCCGAGGGCTGCTCGGAAACGAATAAAAATGTTTTTCTCCTCCTTCGACACCGTTACCCGACCGTTTGCACCTTCCAACGTGTATTTCTTTTCGGATTGCATCTATGCAAATTTATAATTGTGTATTTGTTACTTATTTAGTAGTTCTCCAGATAATTTCAATCACATTTTGTTTATAAATTTCTCTGTGTTCTTCAAGTGATATTTAGGGTGTTCCAAAACTACCCTGGGAGCCGAAAATGGGAGGTTCCTTGGGTCATTTGAAGCGACATTTTCCTTTGCAGAAATGGCGTCCGCGGCTTTGTTTAGGAGTTATTAACAAAAAACACGGACCAATCAGAGCGCAGCTATAGCGAACGGTGTCCGACTCTGCGACAGGTCCCGCGAGGCGTGGTGTCGCCATTGGTCGACTCAGAATCAATCCGCTGTAGCCACGTTCTGATTGATCCGTGTTTTTCGTTAATAACTCCTAAACAAAGTCACGGACACCATTTTTGTAAAGGAAAATGTCGCTTCAAATGACCCAAGGAACCTCCCATTTTCGGCTCCTAGGGTAGTTTTGGGACACCCTGCAGAGAAATTTATGACCAAAGGATAAAGGCAATTGAAATGATCTGGAACGCCACTGAATATGTAGCGAATAACAATTTTAAATTTTATTTTAAGACGATAAAAATGAAACAATTAATTGAAAAACGGTTACAGAAACATATATTTTTTGTTTCTTTTGCATTCATTGTTAATTGATTAAGATTGCATTTAATTTAAGCTACGCGGAAAGATAATAATGGGACAGATTTACCCTAATCTAACCCTAACCTCTTACACAGTGATTCTCAAAATTGTTTGCTCTCTCTTAAAAGGATAATAACTTTTTAAATATTGTATTATACGTTTTTAACTTATTTGGGAAACTAGAGCCATTAGTTTGCTACAGGATGTGAAAAAATTTTGTCAAAAATTGCAGAAAAAATACTAAAAGTTGCATTTCACTACTTTTTTTATGTGGGCCTACATTGAAAATTTGAAAAATACGTTTTGTAGATCTGTGTTAGTTATATGCACTGGTAAAGTTTCATCGAAATCGACTGATGCGGAAAGAAACGACAGTCATTGAAACATGTAAAAATCCTTAGATTTGCTGTAGTAGTTGAAAGCCGAAAATCGTGAAAATCTGCAATTTTTACTATCTTTAAACGTCTGTAGCTTATTGCAACGTTGACCGATTTCAACGAAATTTTCAGAATATGTTTAATTGACACAGATCTACAAAACGTATTTTTTAAATTTTCAATATAGGCCCACACAAAAAAGTTGTAAAATGCAGCTTTCAGTTTTTCGTCTACAATTCCGATTAATTGCAATTTTTGACCAATTATTTTTTGACATCCTGTAGCAAACTAATTGCTCCAGCTTCCCAAAAAAGTTAAAATCGGATAGTACAATATTAAAAAAGTTATTACCTTTTTAAGAGTCAGCGAATAATCTTGTGGCTCACTGTATCCAGGTGGTGTTGATTACAATTGCGCATCATTCACGCCAGACTCATTTGTCATTAATAGTTATATTATTATTGTATCGTACCTTCTCTTTTAAGAGAAGGTTTTTATGCGAGCATTGCAGCTTTTGCTAAACATACAATTTCGTCACAGAGCAGAGGCATTAACGACAATGTCGAGGTGGCCTGGTATCCTTAAGGATCTCGAAGCAGACATTAGGAATTGCCCAAGCATTGGAACCTTCTCTTTGTGCCCAGCCAGGATACTTAACGATATTACGACTGCTTTAATGGTTTTATGTGTATATTGTACGCCAGTGAAGTAACAATTTTCTAGTCCTGCCAGTCCTTGAACCGTTTCTGTACCTCCTGAGTGAAACACGAAAAAGAAACACAATTTTGCCTCGTTCGAAAGGTCGAATGCCTGCCGTGGAGGTTCGAGGATTCTGGCCGTGAAAGCGACAGGGTCGGTCCATGAAAATTCACTCGATCCAAAATGCGTTGCAAATTTTCTCTGACAAGGTACGATAATCTCGATGTGACATGTAATTCTTGCAAAAATATTAAGCACACTATATTTTTAGCAACGATTGTTTATATTCGAATCCCATAAAAGTAGCTAACTAATTGCTCTAGCTTCCCAAACAAGTTCCAATCGTATAGTACAATATTTAAAAAATTGTCGTCTCTTTAGAGTGAGCGAATCATTTTGTGACTCACTGTAAATGATGGTCGCAGAATAAATGGTTGATGCATCCATGCTCTCGAGTTGTGGGAAGATACAAGTCTAGAAATAGAATTTCGTGTTTTGCACGTTAAACAATGTTAAAATTCAAAATATTTACTTTCTGCGATTCAACAGACATCTGTTACTGTTGACATTACCGTGAGTAAACTAGTGACCGATCGTAAACCTTTTATCATTAAATACTTACCTTAGACAATCCGCTTGTGAAAAAGGACACTATACCTAGATTTTAATGAAGGGATAGTTTTACATCCCAATTTTATAGAATATTTCTTCATTCGACGAGGCAATTCAACTGGTGACAAAGCTTTATTGGTCTGCTAACGATTGTATTGCAGGTCATTTAAATCCAGACAAAAATTAGTTTGTCTGGGTGAAAGATTTCGTCGAGATAGCTCCATTAGCGAAGTAAATAAATACCTTGTCAGAGATTTTACAGCCTGTACAATAACCATTAGACAGCGAATGTTTATGAAGTTTTCAATTTTTATAGACAAATTTTAAGAATGTTGGAGAAAGTAGGATCTCATTTTTAGAGGTAAAATAAATGAAAATTGTACTAAATTCGCTGGTACCCAAATTGTTTAAAACTTTCGGCATTCTGACCTAACCCTACTCGATCATTACCTGACTCTTCATAGATGCATAAAGATCCGCAGTCTAGTAATCATTTAGTCTCATTTTAATGAGAAAAATTTCCATCGTGAATGAATATTAAGAAAACAGTAAAAGAAATATTGAAAAGAAAATTGTTTTGTCATTGGACTCAAAGATTGTGTCTAAGAAACATCGATCGGTCAGAGCGGAGTCGAGAGAAAGCGAAGAGCTCATTCCCAAGAATATTCTTCCGACTGAGTTCTTGTATTAAGGAAATAAAAAAGCGTCATTCTAACATTTGGGCGGGCACTTACATCGACCGGTGGCTTATCGTAGGAAGCTGATAACGAAGGAAAAAATTGAAGGAAATACTCGCATGTGGATATACTTGAAAAGAGTTGCGACTTCTTCGTATTCTCTTCTCATGCGCCCTGTCACCGCCCTTTTGTGGCTGTCTCTCACGGTTCACGACTACTCGAAACTCTCGAGTCGATCTTCGGGAGAGAAAAAAGCGTGGGGAAAGGGCGAAATGAAACGAAAAGCACGATTTCACGCGCACGAAGTAGCATTAGCCCCCTATCGATCGTTCAATTACTATCGATTCAGAGGCCCAAGAATTCTTTTAAATCTCACGAACAATTATAGTAACTGGAACAACTTTGAATTTGAAGTGCTATCCAAGAGATGTGAGGCTTTATTAATTTATTAATTATTGCAAAAATTTTACGAAGTATGAAGCCGTGAAAAGTGGAAAACATTTATGGATGATCCTAATCCTATCCTGAAGATGTGAGGCTTTATTAATTTATTAATTATTGCAAACATTTTACGAATTATGAAGCCGTGAAAAGTGGAAAACATTTATGGATGATCCTAATCCTATCCTGAAGATGTGAGGCTTTATTAATTTATTAATTATTGCAAAAATTTTACGAAGTATGAAGCCGTGAAAAGTGGAAAACATTTATGGATGATCCTAATCCTATCCTGAAGATGTGAGGCTTTATTAATTTATTAATTATTGCAAAAATTTTACGAAGTATGAAGCACATGAAAAGTGGAAAACATTTATGGATGATCCTAATCCTATCCTGAAGATGTGAGGCTTTATTAATTTATTAATTATTGCAAAAATTTTACGAATTATGAAGCACGTGAAAAGTGGAAAACATTTATGGATGATCCTAATCCTATCCTGAAGATGTGAGGCTTTATTAATTTATTAATTATTGCAAAAATTTTACGAATTATGAAGCACGTGAAAAGTGGAAAACATTTATGGATGATCCTAATCCTATCCTGAAGATGTGAGGCTTTATTAATTTATTAATTATTGCAAAAATTTTACGAAGTATGAAGCCGTGTAAAGTGGAAAACATTTATGGATGATCCTAATCCTATCCTGAAAATGTGAGGCTTTATTAATTTATTAATTATTGCAAAAATATTACGAAGTATGAAGCACGTGAAAAGTGGAAAACATTTATGGTTAACGATGGGATATACTTTAAATAAAATATTCTCAATTGTTCTATCTAAACGAAGGTCTTTTACTTACCAAAATAGGATAGAAACTTGTTCAAGTACCCAATATGTTATTAAATTGAATTAATGGAAGAACGAGCAGTTACCAACAGGAACGTCCGCGCATAATGGGATGGAATGATGGTGCAACTATGAAAACGGACATCCGGATCCTCGAGATCCCCAGAAACGAAATCCGAATGTGTATTACCGGCTACCGGGTGTTCTCGAGTTTCAGGCTCTTGTGGCGTTTTCCAATTAGCGCCGACGCACTAAATACGCTCAACCTTCGCGTGGACGTGACGCACACGCACAAGGCCCAAGTCAGTGAAGGAGCAAGTTGCAGATGAGATCTCGTAAGCGTGCGGCTGAAAAACGAAAAACGAGCGGCACCTTTCATCTTGCCGCTTACACTCTGCCACCTTCCGCGGCGTTTCCTCGGGATCGAGCATGTCACACGTTCATTTGGGAGTGGCCGCTTCTTTTTAATACCTTTTCGATATCGCTTTCTCGAATCTAATGAATTTAAAGCGCCCCACAGCGCGCTCGATCGTAACGCCTGTGGTCTCGAATTATTTTTCTTAGCGCGTGTGTATACATTTATATTTTGAAATAATTTCTGCATCAAAATGGATGGACAATGAATTGATCGAAATCTTCCAAACAATTGTAAAAGTCGAATTTAATTCGAATAAATCGAATCAAATCGGTAATGGTTAGTATCGTGATTTTCATAAAACTCGGGGCTCGTTGACGTCCGGAAAAATGAGCGGCAATCTGTTGAACGAGATGGCGCAGGAAGAAGAGAGAGGCGACGAAATTAGAACGGAATTAGGCGAGCCACTTAGGCAATTGGGAAACACTTCGGAGCCGAGAGTACCTCTTCTCTCGAGGACCGAGTATCCTGCTTCCCTACTTCCTGCTCTTCCTTTTTTCGTCGACGCGACTAATCAAGAAAAAAAATAACTTTGTTCCCGTCGCGGGGAATCCTCTTCTCCCGACCCGCTTATCGTCGCAGGCAGATGCACCGGAGTGCATCCGCGGCGCGCATCATGGAGGAAACGACTTCCCGAATTTACACGGGACTTCACTTATGGCGCTCTCCCACGAGCCTCTCGCCGCGTACAATCTCTCCAAACGAGAGAATCGTCGGCCCGTCAGCCGTTCGACGAGAACAACCCTTGCGCGAGAAATTCTAAAGTTCTGTTGACATCTCTTTCTAATGGCTCGGCGGGCGCGAAACATGCGCGAAATGAGTTCCGAAATAAAATGTTACATAACGTCCACTCAGTCTTCCCGACGTCGTTAATAATAGGTCTGAGTGTTGTGTCATGTCGTCGTTAAGATCATAAACATTGTCTCCTTACAGCGGTAGCTACTTAGGAGTGGTGGTTTTTATATTATTATTAGACTGCGGGTCTTTGTTCTATCGTTGTATCATTTTACTAAAAATATTTCATTAGATCGTTCTCGTTATTTTTAATGGTGCAGTCTTTTCGTTCAGAAATTGCGAAGCTGCTCCGCCATGTTGAATCGTCGCGAAAAATCACTTCGGTACAATCGTTTCGTTGGAATCACGCGGAGAATCGTACCTGGATTTCTTCGTCACTTTCAGGATCTCGTAGGACGAGTGTTCCAACTTCTGGCTGCGCGACTATAACTCCTGAGCTAACGCAGTATCTCCTCATGGCGGCCATCATAACCGGCCATGGTAAAGGCGCAAGGGTGGGCGGTGGTACAGCAAAAGGGGGAATTTATTCCCGGGCATAATACCGAGTTTATAACCGAGTTAGCGAAATCGGCTTCGCTCTCCGCTTATTCCGCAGCCGGAAATAACGACGCAGCGGGGGCGTACGGGGGCGAGGAGGGTAGACGGCGGCCTGATTAAATTAGGGGATGATCGCGCGGAATTAGAGACATTAAATTCTATGCTGGAACACCGGTCGCTGGCGAACATCGTTCTGAAACTTTCCGTCTGGATTTTCCGGTTTTGAAACTCGCTGTTTGTCGGGCTTCTTTCCAATTTGATTTTAATCGAATCCACAAGAAAACATTATGCAACTCCTATCAAACGTGGCTGCCGCTGTTAAGATAATGGGTAGCAAAACATTTTTCGTCATTATTAGTTTTGAGTGCTATTTTTTATCAATTTTTTGGAATCTACAAATACCACAAGCACGAACTATGTGTAAGGTTGATTTATTCACTGGAGAAAGGAAGAATTAAATGGACCTTGAGAGCGTGGCATGACAAAATGGAATTTTCAGTGATTACCTTCCATCGTAACCTCGCAGTTATCGGTAATTATACACCCTGTCCCAAAATTCCTCCGACACCCGAAACTGGGAGGTTCCTTGGGTCATTTGAAGCGACATTTTCCTTTGCAAAAATGGCGTCCGCGGTTTTGTTTAGGAGTTATTAACGAAAAACACGGACCAATCAGAGTGCGACCTAAACGCGAGTTAGCACAGTCGGCCCGACGCGCCAACTGTCAATTGGCCGAACGTGTCATCGCATGTCCACAGGGTGTCCCAAAATTCCTCCGACACCCGAAAATGGGAGGTTCCTTGGGTCATTTGAAGCGACATTTTCCTTTACGAAAATGGCGTCCGCGGCTTCGTTTAGGAGTTATTAACGAAAAACACGGACCAATCAGAGCGCAATATAGGGGAGTCGCTTTAGATTTCGAGATATTCGCAAAAAACTATTGCAAAAAAAAGTAAACAGACGACTCGCCGTGCAAGAATACCGAAAATTCAATACAGTATTAGCAATAGTTTTTTGCGAATATCTCGAAAACTAAAACGAACCCACCTGTATTGGAAAAGGAAAAAGTTGTACAGAATATGTTGCTGCATAACATATTAAAATTTCATCAAAATCGGAGTAGGCAGACCTTTTATATATAATTACCCAGTTATCTTTAGACGTCCCGGGCCCCAGAAGTCGTCTTTAGGCTCCGCTGTTTTTATCTAAAGGGAGATATCACGAGGTTTCGCCCAAGGGACGGGACGATCATGGAAATAAATCGCAACGAAACAAAAAGTTGATCGCGCTGGATGAAGTAGGGTGTGAGGATTTTGCATCTGGCTGAAGGGGATCATGCGATCCTCGAGTTGTCGACGCGTGAAGAGCGGACGATTGGTTGGCGAACTTGTGAAAGGTTTACGACACCGACAGAGAGACTGTTCAACAGAGTGTTCACTGTCAGAGGAGGCTACGAGCATCGGTATACAGACTCGTTAATGGCACTTCATCGTTCATTACGAGTTCGATGTTCGATCTAAACGGCTGGGAAAGATGGCAGCGAACGCGGTCATCACGATCAGGAAGGAGGTTCCTGTGATCATTTGAAGCTACAATTTCATTGCAAAAATGGCGTCCGAGGCTTTGTTAAGAAGTTATTAACGAAAAACTCGGACCAATCAGAGCGCGGTTACGGCGGATTGATTGTGGCTCGACCAATGGCGGCGCTGCGGTAACTGGGACTCGTCTAGAGGCATTCGATTGGACACGGTACGATTACCCACTTAGCTATTCCGCACATATATTTTGGAAACAGCATCATTGGGCACAGGTAGGATTGGGCACAGGTAGGATTGGACACAGTACTTTTGGACACAAATATACCGAGACCAAATGAAATGAATGGTTTTTGGAGTGTGTATTTTTACAAACCCTATCCTCACCCTATCATAACCCTATAAAATACTTATCTAATTTATCTCTTTTACACCGAATTTTTCAAGAGCTTTAAAAATAATTCTACACAGTCGTAGAATTTTGCAATACTTCACTCTTCGCTGTAACTATTTTAACTCACAATAAGATCAATTTCAAAAATTAAATAATTTACGCATTCCGTTGCACGTATTATATTTACATTTAATTAATGTACACTTCTATCATGGTCTTTATATTTTAATAGAAATTATCGAAAATATATTTCGAGTAAAAACATAACCAAAAATTTATGGCACTCCAAAAACCATTCATTTCAGTTGGTCTCGGTACATTCGTGTCCAAAATTACTGTGCGCAATTGAGACGTGTTCAATCCTACTTGTGCCCAATGGAGATGTGTCCGATCCTTCGTGTGTCCAACGATGCTGTTTGCAAAAGATATGTGCCCAATAGCTAAGTGGGCAATCGTATTGTTTCCAATCGTGCTCCTTCGGGACTTCGGCCCTGTAGCCGAGCTCTGATTGGTCCGTATTTTTCGTTACCTGAACAGCGCGCCCGTTTTGCTTGCCTTCTCGTCCAGGCCGACACTTGGCCCTCACCTTCCGTGGCCAGTCCTTGGGGATCGGTGTTGCCCGAACGGAAAAACCAACGTGGTAGTTAACGTGTTAACATATTGCTGATCGGTGATCATTGCTTAATTTTGAAAAATCTATGGTACATAATTAAACGCTTTTTAATGGAAGTTTCAATAGGAACAGCAATTTTCATAGTGAACTAACAAGTCACCCTCGATAACGTCATCTGATAGTTTCATTCAAGATTGCTATGTAAAAGATAATTTCTATGCTTTCTTTATTGAAAGTCCTATTAATAGGCTTCCGGTAGGTAAAGCGTTAATAATAACTCTTAAACAAATCCGCGGCGGTCATTTTTGCAAAGGATAATGTCGTTTCAAATGATCTCAGGAACGTCCTATTTCCGGAAAGCGAGGGAGTTTGGGGAAAATAAATAAGTGTTGGAAAGTAAAATGCAGATTCGAGAAACGTTTGTTGCGGGTGGATAAAAATGTTTGAACAGAGAAGGGGGCGATCTCGCAGGAATCAGTGTAGCCGCTCGAATATTCCATTTTAATTACGCGGCCGGAGAAAGGCGTTGATGAATAAAGAAAGAGGAAGTAGGAAACGAGGGCGAAGATGTCGGCGCGAAAGCGAGGCTCCGCTCTGGATTAAGTTACTCTCAGCTTCGGGGATATAGGTAACAGATCGTTAAGCCGGAAGATCGAGGAGGTCTGGCGGTGAAATTACATTTTTTAATTATGGCCGGAGCAAGTTCATAATTGGTGCTCACTACGCGGGGGATGAAACTTATTAGTCGGCAAGGCTTTACCGTCCTAGGGGATGTAACATGGCCGGCTTGTGGAAGGATATCGCCTCGCAGCTTCCAGGGACGCATCCGGATGCGAGGAACTCCAGCGAAGATACGCGAAATTAATTAATTAGCCCTCCGGCCATCATGATTGTTTGATCAACATTGTTCGCGACGGCGAGAAACTTCGTTCCGAAACTACCGTTCGTAAATCATTTCGTAAATCATCCAATAAATATTTTTATCTTTATGCGCGTTGAACTGGTTTTATATCGACGTATGTTTTTCTAGTGGAAATTATTCGTTAAACGAGTGTTTCATTTGGTGACCAGTTTCGATTCGCTCTGTTCGTTTGTTGTGCGGATTTGTGAGAGGATACGTTTGTTTAAAGCAACCTTTCATGAAAATGTTCAACTAAGATACATAACCAGAATTTTTTTGCAACAAATGGCGTAGAATATGATACAAACGGTTGCAAACGCGCAAGGTAGCGAGTCGTGGCAACCATAAGCTTTCCCACCCCATGAGGGAGTCTCCTGATCTAGAGTATCATTTCGAAGGTGTCCCTTGGATATTTTTATAAAGAAATCAGACGACCGTTTTGCATTAAGATTTTACACACGTATTTTCTATTATCGGAACAATGCAATAGAATTTTCTGAAGTCAAAATTTAGGGAAGCTTCGAGAAAATGTAGAGAAAGAAAAATCAATTTTTCCGAGGCTCCAGACTGGCAGACCCCGTTAAGCGACAGTGTCCGTCTTTTTAGCGCTAATAAAGGCTCTGGGATATTTTGAAAAACGACAGGGAGCACGGGAGAGACAGATCGGGCGAGAAGAAGGGTAGCAGCGGCCCTGACACTAATCTCGAGTTAGGTGGCAACATTTTCTCGTAGACAGGGAATATACGGGGCTCGTAGCTGTTGCACGGTTATCCGGCCTCCAACACAAGCACACACGATTCTGTATATTCCTGTGCGTGTGCAACGTGTTACAAACACGTGTCGGACGAGATACAAGGCACGCGTTAAACTTTCCAAAGCGAATTTCCGGTTTCACCCCGAAAAATATTTTGCGAACTACGAAATGCATCTCGATTTGCCACTGATAAATTATTTCGTGCATTTCGTACGATTCTATCCGACTGCATTTAATAGAAAATTTTGATTATTGAGGTAAACGAGCTAAATAATACATATTTTACGTGAACGCGTGCACAAGGAACAAGTTGAATTCTTCTTTGCAGCGTTCACGAAAAGTCTCTCGCGTTTCATAATTGCAATAATTCCGTAGAATTCCAAGCCGATTCCAAATAATCCCGTGAACAGACCAGGGTGGAAACTGCACGCTGGGAAATTCAGTGAAAATAACGCGCAGCAACGACAGCGTAACATTTCAAATCTTTCCTCTGTTTGCAGGTTCTCTTTCGCCCCTTTCTCTCCATTTCTTTCTCAATCTTCCTGCCGTTTCTATCTCGACAACCACCAGAGGGTAAGATGGGGTTGAGTCTCGTTACACGCGAGCCCCGGAGCTTACGCTATGTGCGTTTGTGCGCGCGCGTGTGTGTGTTAGGGGATGCCGGGGGTGGTTACATGAACAAGTAAATAGACAGGTAGCTGCACAGGAGCCCCACGTACACAAGGGTATCGTTGGTGAAGGGTCGATGGCGTGGTGAGAGATTCACAGGACGTTGAAGGGGGCTGAAGGGATGGGAAGGTGGTGGATAGCAATAAGGTGCTGGGCACCGCGCTGTTACGACCCCTGATCTAGTGATGTCGTGTATGAGGGAGTGTGCTCTCGCCGTGCACCTCCACCGTGTGAAAATTATAGGAAACATGTTTCATCCTTCTCGTCATTATTTTCAATGTTTCCGAATAATTGAGCAGCTCGATTAAACGTCAGCGAACCACGTTCCAGAACGCTGGAACCTTGGAAACTTCCTCGAAGGGTGAAATACATATTATTAGTCTGCGGATGTTTTT
Organism: Lasioglossum villosulum; assembly: GCA_963971365.1. Classification (NCBI taxonomy): domain Eukaryota; kingdom Metazoa; phylum Arthropoda; class Insecta; order Hymenoptera; family Halictidae; genus Lasioglossum; species Lasioglossum villosulum. Next base: position 21,732,202 of record OZ020503.1, on the reverse strand, counting down.
GCAAAATTTTCTGCATGGATTAAGAGATTCGGAGAGCACGTAGACATTTACTTCCATCATCGACACTCCTTTTTTCCTGCGATTGGACCGCGGATCTTTATGGAAAATTTCACAAGAATTTTATTTAGAAAGTTGGAAATAATATAACCGAGTTCTCAATTTGAAGTGCATCAAATCCGTGGTCGAGTATTAATGTTTGTGGACTCCATTTTGGAGGTGCCTGGAAGTTTTGATCGGCAAGATGAAGTCGAGTATCGGGAAAAATTCGCGTCTCCCGGCGAGAATAAAATACGAACAGAATTTCCGGCGGCTGTAATTCGCGTCGGACGGTAAGGGTGGCTGCGCAATTCCCGAAACGATTCGCCGGGGGTTGCGAAATCTTGAAAGGAGCCGCCTCAGGTAAAAAGAACAGCCGCCGGGGGCCATGATGGCTCTGACCTTTCTCGCTTATCTGCGGGGCGAGAGAGATACCGGGTCAATACTTCTCGGGAGGGTTTCCACGAGGAAAGAGGGGATCGTTTCGCCACCCCTCGTTTCTCTGCTCGCCGACGATTGGTGGTGGCAGGAGGTCGGGGTGGTGGTCCTGCGGGGGTGGAAACACACGAGATGGATATTTGATTGTATTTGTATTTGTACCCCGTGTGTGTCCTTGTAGTCGTATCGGAAGAGGACGAGCGACGGTGAATAATACCGTTCTTTGGGGATGTGAATCTGCGATTTTATTTATATCGTTTCTCTATTGAATCACGCCATATTTAGGAACCTGCCGGGTCTGCCAGGTATTGGCTGCGACTCCCTAATCGATATTTTATTGGCTCAATCGGATTTACCAGCGTTTTACAATTTTCTTCTGTTCTAAACAGTCGAGTCCCTTGATTCGATCAATGTATAGAAATACAGAAACATTTTTAATATACATATTTCTTCTTTCAAATAATTTGACAAACATGTTTGAAATTTGCGTTTTATTCGTCAAGTTTCATACTGACTGATCTGACACATGTTACGATAAAAATCCCATGAAATCTAAATAAATTAATTTGGAGCACGCCGATGTAGTGTTAAGAAGCACTCGAAAAAGAATTATTATTTTCCTGATTCGCCAAAAATTAGTGATTTTACAATAGACCGTACTTCCTCGGAAGATTGCATGAAATCTTAATGTTTCCATCAGCTGGTTATAAAAAGATGGGGTCGGCGAGAAGATTCGCTTTCCCGGGAGCTATTTATTGCAGAAAATTGTATCTACTTTCAATGATTATGATTTATCTGCAGCCGGTTAAGACGGTGGTGGTACGAAGAAGAGAAGGAGAACTCACCACACCTCGTTTCAGCCCTCGACGACGATTGGTCCTGGCAGATCGCGCAGGACGAGGCCGGGGGTTAGCTAACGGAGGGATGAAAGCGGTAGAAAACGTTGCGGGGTTGTCTTCAAGGAACGGGCGAAGGGATGGAAGAAGGAAATCAAGGGTGCGACGAGGAGGAAAGTCCGTCCTTGAGCCTGCCAGGGGATGAGGCGCCTCGTGAAACACCATCATCAAGCATTCATAAGGTGTAGCTGCCTGTTTATCAGAGGAATACTTTGCAGTAGATTCCTCGGGAATAACTGGCTACGGACTCTCTCCAGCAAGGATTTTCGAGCAACCATTTCACAAAATCACTGTAATACCGCGGCGCTTTTTTCCTAATTGTTCTTTCCAATCAAATTAACACAGAGCCTGTCAGAATTTTATAGTGAAATGTTATTCTGCCACATGCATTTACACTAATTTTTTGTCTCTAACATATTAACCCTTGGCAGTCGAGGGGTGACTCAGAGAGTCGTCACAAAAAATTTCTGTACCACTATTCACAATATTGTTTACATTATTATTAATATGTTGGTGTTTAATCAATTATTACACATTTAAGTCCTGTACGAGGTAATGGAATTATTCCAAGTCGGAAGAAATATTTAATTTTCAAGTTGCAGAAAAATGTAGGGGATGAAAATTTCGAAAGGCGTACAGCATCTAAATCGAGTTTCAGTATTCCAGAAGTGTTAATAAGCATTTAGATGTTTTCACAAAATAATCAATAGGATCATCTTACCGGAACGAGAAAAAACTGAAGGGCATCGTCTGGTCGATTCGATTTTGATGGATGATGAGCCGCTCGTGCCTGCAAGGTGGAGGAAACAGCGGAGCACCGTTCAACCCACATCATTAGTTGCTGAAAGGGAGGATAAAAGAGTCATCTCGCAGGACCATCAATTTTATTGATAGGTATAGCCGAGTGGCAATCCTGGCAATCCTGTTTATCCTAGATGGAAGATTTCTGTTTCGAAATTGTCGTTATTCGTTTTTTTGATGAATCAATAAAATCAGTATATTTCGAAGTTCCACCATCGTAGAATCGTTCGTTTTACAGAAATTCGTTTACTTTATTTTAACGTTGTAGCGACTTCTTTGTCGTTCATAATTTCTTCGAGAAATAAGACTATTTATACTTATCGTATGCCCGTGTATTTTCCGACGGCGTCATGTCGACAACGACACGATAAAATTTCGCTCGAATTTAAGGGAAATTAATTCCATACATAATAAATCCTGCTCGAAATCTTCATCACGAGTCTGACTCGATGTTACAGTGCAAAGGGTTGAAGCGCTCGTAAAATGATTAATCCCGTGGATGGACGATGATTTCGATCGAGTTGAATCGAGTTTCAGTTTTCGGCTGGTGGCCTTGTCACCTACGGGTTTACGGCAATTTCGAATCCCCGGGTCGTATAAAACTGCGCGCTGCTGGCAGCATATGTGAATGTAACCCCTCGCGCTGAGGGATGTTGTTGCCACCCGTGGCTGTGTACGTTTTGTCATTGGAATTTGATGATCCGCCGTCCCGTGGGGGGATCCCGGCTACATAAATATTTGCTCGGTAATCCCTTCGTGGATCCACTTGCCTCCTCGACGATGTAATCCCCTTTGTCCCGACTTCTGCAACGCCACACCCTTCCGTTTTATCGTCGCCCGGATCCTTTCCCATCCACCTTCTGCATCGCGTATTCTCATGACGGATCATCGAGACCGATTAACATTGTCATTCTCGCTAAAAAGCAATTTTGCAATTTATAAAAATTCAAATTTTGACGTTCCGGTCTATGTTTAGACCATTTTCAAGAAATTTTATTATTTTCTTGAAAATGATCTATATCTAGATCGAAACGTTGAAAAAATGATTTTGTGATATTTTGCAAATAGTGTTTTAAGTAAAATCAGATCGAACCTGTGCGCTGAAATCATTATACTTTAGTTGGAAACTAATTGCGATCGATATTACGTATTTATTATTTTCAAGAAAATTAATAATTGCGTCGAAAACGTTCCTCGTATTTGACGACAAGCTAAATTAATGATTTGCAATTGACGATCTTAATATGTCTTCTCATTTGAAGCTTTAATCGATAGGTACATTTAAGAAGATAATCTAAGGATCCTCGAATTAGGTACATATTTGGCCATTTCACAGATCCGCAAATTCAATTATTCGGTCGTTTATTAAATTCGCAGTTTAGTGAAGAAAATTAAAAAAAGACGATTACCATAGCTTTTTAAAAATCTCAAATTGTTTGACGAAGTTTATTTTTAGTTGTCTTTTGGTAATGGGTGCAGTGAATAAAAAATCGTTCAAAATGGGAGATAACGGCGTCCCTTACATATGTTAACGATGTTCGACGATTTTGCGGGGATCTGCACTTGTCGAGGGGTGAATCCTTACCTGCTGTCGCCGAGGAAATAGGGGTACGAGCTATAGCTGTAGGGTTGCCAAAGGGTTGACTCTGGCTAATGAAATTAATCGAGCGCAAAATCCTCGACAGTAATCCTAACTTTATTATGCGTGACGATTCGCGTAGCTCACGCCTCGGAAAAGTTATGGCTGATACTCGTTTTTTTTTCTTCGACGAGCCTGAAGGGGTAAACATTGTTCTCCATATGTGTATTTACCCGCGCAATTATTTCAGTATTGCTGGCATGCTGATCTACGAAGTCATCGTACAAACAAACACAACTCGGAGAGAATATTATACAGGGTGAATCCGCAGAAACAGAACACCCGAATAACGCGGCTGCTATTGGTGTTAGGAAGAGATGCATCAGATGGAACTTGCATGGTTTCGAGGGGGCATTAATCTGATGTTAGTAGCTTTTTTTGTACGTGGACACGTAAAGGACATATTTTAATAATTTTAAATAAATAATTTTATATATAATAATAAAGGACATATTTTATAATATAAAGGATATATATATATATTTATTTTTTCAAATGGAATGAGGTATTTAATACATAGGTTAGTACTTTTTTGTAACGAATGTCCAGCTGCATCGATTGATGTATTAGAAAATACCTCATTCCATTTTAAAAAATGAAGTTGTTATTCAGGTGTTCTGTTTCTGCGGACTCACCCTGTACACTATATTGATAAATATAGTATACGAATAAATTGACGTTTCTCTGGAATAATTGCATGACGAAATGATTCTGCGACTAATATTTAATGCGATTGGAATTTCAGGATTATTTTAGAAATTGTCAACTGGGAAAAATTAGGATTTTCGTCTCAGCTCGACTCGCGTCTAGCGACAAGTCTTCCATTTGACTTTTTGTAGCAGTGCTTACTATTACTGTATTAATACATACTTCACGCAGTAGTAGCATCATCTGTCGGACCACCAGCAGACAGCATATGCCCCTAAATTCTACAAATCCCATGTTAATCCCATTTAAAACGGCGATCATGTATAATGCAGCGACTGCGTCTGTCGCGACAGGAAGTCATCCGGGGATGATTAATCGGTCTCCTAGATCCTTGCAGCCTCCTGCTGTCACGGACCTTGCAAAAAACCGTACTCCTATAATCCAACCTACAAACTTACGCTGTCCAAAAAATGACCCTACGAGCCTGCATAAATGATAGAACTGCGATTATCGGTAAGTGATATAAAGAGCAGCGAAGATACCGGTAGCATTTGACAATATTGTCGCGTTGTTGTCAGTTTACTAAATTTATTAGAAAAAAAAATATATTCTTGTTGAATTTATACATCTTGCAATTCGTGCAGAAAGTTTTTTATTTTGAAACGAAGTGCATTAATGATTCCAGGAGTTTGAAGAAATTATGGAAACACAATTATTTGCCGAAAACGCGCGACAGGATAGTTTCCTGTACAATTTTCCACTTCTATTCAGCTCCTTGCAATAAAGATGTCGGAATATTCGCCGGCGAGCGAGCGAGCACGCGCGGGCGCGCTCGAGTTTAGCGACAATCGTTACTCTAGAACTTTTCCCAGAGTGCGCAGTTTTGTCCGGGGTAAAGCTTTCGATTCTTGCGACGATCGCAAGGACCGCGGGAATTAATTTTGTCGCGAGAACCGGGCCCGACGATCCTCCACGTCAATGTGTCGTCGTTATCAACGTCCTGTTCACCTCTCAGCTGACACGCCGTAAATCGCGGATCGACGTGCTCCCGCAAAAAAATCGAGCCCGTGCGAGAGAGACCGGGACCGTCCTCTCCTGCAATCTCCAGGAAAATGAACGCCATAAATAAGCACGGTCGGCCAATAATTCCGTCGCGATCGAGCAACAAGAGTTTTTCATCGGTGCAGCCGGAACGGGGTTGCGGACGCGGTTCAATCTAGCGATGGAGACGATCCTCGGCATCCTGTTCCTAGTTTCACCCCTTTCTAACAACTATACACTAGCTGCATAAAGAAATACAAACGTTTTCTTATTTCGATCACCGGATTACACGTTATTGGTCCTGGAGAACAATTCTCTCACAATTCACACGATTCTCGACTTCTCTTCTCAACGTTCCAACAACAAATTCTCCAAGGAAACTCTTTTAAACACCTTCAGGTGTATTTTAAAAGCTTTCTAATGTCTTTATCTAGATTACAAGTCGTACTACTTGTACCTTTGACGTAGCAAAGTAAGAAATTTAAACATTTATCAAGTGAAAACTTGTTAATTCGATTTTCGAAATTGTTGGTATCGTTGGAGGGTTCGTTAGAAGTGTTTAGTCGTGGATCGTAGACTTCTTAAAAATTGTTTTTTTGGCGTAGGTTTTCGGTGTCGACTTGTTGGACAGGGCGATGCGCACGGGGGTGTCGTTGCCATCGCTAGGAGCAAGAGCGAAAGCTCGATCGCGGACGTGGAGGAGACGGTGCCGATGGCGGGAGAGGATGGGTGGACGCGTTTTGTAATCAAATCTAAAATTCCCAGCGCGGAGGAACCCGATGAAAGAGTAACCAACGGACACAATCGAATCGGGCTACGAGCTTGTCACCTGACTTCAAATAAGCGACCACTGTCCTGCGATTTCCGCGCGGCATTCCCTTGCGCCACCTTTAGCCTTTTCCCAACCCCTTTTTCCCCAGCTCGACCTCAGATTTCCCTCGAGGCCGGGGAAAAAAAAGAAACGTGAACCGTAGCACACCCCTTGCCACGTCGAAAGAGTTGGAATCATGTCCGCCACATCGTAGTTTGAGTTTTTAGCGAATCGTTCCCTTATCTTCCAACGCGGTCCTCTGTCCCTGAAACTTTGAGTATCTGGCTGGTAATTAACTCCTAGCCGTGTGTTTTAATGAGCCAGACTCGTAACGAAGATTTTAACAAACTCTAACAACCATGAATGTTATGCTTTTCTTTTTAGATGAAATGAAATTTCATTCGTTTGTGTTCAATATTTGAGGATTAAAATAAACGTAGCCATACCAAAAATATAAATTTTCTTTCGTCTTCTACATTTTTCGGGACAAAGACTTTTTAATCATTTTAGTTGTAAAGAAAATATTAGGGCAAGGGGTTAACAGGCTTTTAAAAGTCGACGATTCTTCAACAAATTTTTAATTACGAATTACGTAATCGTCCGGAGTATTTTACATTCTTTATTTACCGTTACACATTCTTGTTAATAGGTTTACTATAGGCATAGTTGAGTTTTAATCAATTGGGTATCTTTCGTAAGTATGGAATGAGAATATACATATTTTTTCTTATTACAGTTTCAGCAAGTTTAAATCTACCTAACGGTACTGGCAACTCCATCTGTGGTAAAATGCTGAGGCAGGTAAGGAAACCACGAATGTATCGATCTTTCATGATATTGTAATTCTCTTTAAATCTGTGTGTCCTTGTCAGGAAGTGCATTCTTCTAGCTTTAATTGGAGCCCCAAACCACCGAAGAGATACTGTTAAAGACTGCCAGCGTCCGTGCTATTCCGCGGTCCGGTAAATGGGCGCAATGGGCGAGGTGGTAACGGTGGAAATTACAGTGACCTGAAAGACCACATCGCTAAAAGTTACTCCACCGACGAGAATAGTATCAAAATAGTGCCAAAACATCGTCTAAAATACGGCGGAGAATGCAATATTTAATAATAATATCTTCAGTGGTCTTCTGCACCAGGAGAGTGCTCACGCCCGGGTTTTGCCCGTGCCACTTTTGTTTGCACATCACGTTTAGCCTGGAACAGCTCCTACATCATCTTTAGCATGGAACAGAACCTACATCATCTTTAGCATGGAACAGAACCTACATCATCTTTAGCAGGATAAAAAAACTTTAATTATCCATCACAAGTAAATATATCATCGGAATAATAAATAATAAGCTAGTTCTGGTCCTGGTCACATATGTAGTAAGTAGTAAAGTGGGTTCTGTATCTTGCTAAAGATGATGTAGGTTCTGTTCCATGCTAAAGATGATGTAGGAGCTGTTCCAGGCTAAACATGATGTGCAAACAAAAGTGGCACGGGCAAAACCCGGGCGTGAGCACTCTCATTTACTTCTGCACTAACGAAATGTCGTCGGAGACTTTTTGTTTTTCTGGCTGGAGCCAGAATAAATCCCAGAGGGCGTAAGAAAACACCGAAATTTTCGCGGGACACGTAGTCCCGTAAGGCTGGCAGTCTTTAACAGTATCTCGTCGGTGCCCAAACTATTACAGAATCCTAACGAATTAACTTTGAAATGCTATTATTGTTGAGAAAAAATAATCCTCGCCGACTTCTTCGTAAGACACTGTAAATTGCGGCTTGTGGACATGATCATGTTTTAATTTTTATTAAATGTAAACCCGGTAAGGTAGAAAATGACACGACATTTTTTTTCGAATCACCATAAATCCCTTTGGGCTGCGTTTTCATCCGGGTTTCCCAAATTGGGAAACATGTTTTTTATGCAAACTAAGGCGATGTGCAAAATCACCGACGAGATACTATTAAAGATGCAAGTGGGCACAGGAACAACGTGGAACTTACAGTGACCTGAAATTCCACGTCGCTGAAAGTTCCACCACCTACGATAATAAACACTGAAATGGTCCTCTCTGTTTCGAAATCGCAATATTTATTTAAATAGTATAAAAGTGCAGATAATTTCTCTTATATACATGTATGTATATGCGTTAGAATATAAGTTATGTACATGTACAATTTTGACCTTCTGTGGGTACGAAAATACAATGAATTTATTATAAGGACAATGTCACCAAGAACTGTATATACTTATTGCACTTCCGGAATGTCTCATCACCATTCTCCATTCTCCCCTTTCTCTATCCCCTTCCCTCTGCTTCCTATCTTTTCCCACTTCTCCTCAATCCTTTCCTTATCGACACTCCTGACTTTCTTCTATTCCCCTCTCTTCTATATATTTCGTTCTTCGTTTTTCTCATTTTTTTCCCATTTGGATAACATCTTTCCTTCTCTCTAGCTCTTTCTTCTATCTCTATGTTCTTGTATGTTCTCCTAATAAAAAGTTAAACGTCTGACTTGACGTTGCATTGCAAAATTGTATTTTTGAAATTTTTCGAGCGTCTGCCTTGTCGTTGACTTGCACTACTGAAAATCCGAATACCTCCTTCGATATCATGTTCTCCTAATGAAGAGTTCAATTTTCGAGGTTTTCGAAAAATTTTCGGAAATTTTCAGCCTTCTGACTTGACGTTGAGTTACACTACTGAATTTTCGAAATTTTTCGACCGTCTGACTTGTCGTTGACTTATACTACTGAAAATTCCGATACCTCCTTCGATATCATGTTCTCTTAATAAAGAGTTCAATTTTCGAGGTTTTCGAAAAATTTCGGAAATTTTCAGCCGTCTGACTAGACGTTGAGTTACACTACTGAATTTTTGAAAATTTTCGGGCGTCTGACTTGTGGTTGACTTATACTACTGAAAATCCGGATACCTCCTTCGACATCATGTTCTCCTAATACAAAGTTCAATTTTCGAGGTTTTCGAAATTTCTCGCCAATTTTCGACCGTCTGACTTGTCGTTGAGTTGTACTACTGAATTTTCGAAAAATTTTGGGGCGTCTGACTTGTGGTTGACTTATACTACTGAAAATCCGAATACCTCCTTCGATATCATGTTCTCCTAATAAAAAGTTCAATTTTCGAGGTTTTCAAAATTTTTCGCCAATTTTCGACCGTCTGACTTGTCGTTGAGTTCTACTACTGAATTTCCGAAATTTTTCGGGCGTCTGACTTGTGGTTGACTTATACTACTGAAAATCCGGATACCTCCTTCGACATCATGTTCTCCTAATGAAGAGTTCAATTTTCGAGGTTTTCGAAAAATTTTCGGAAATTTTCAGCCGTCTGACTTGACGTTGAGTTACGCTACTGAATTTTCGAAATTTTTCAGCCAGCTGGCTTGTCATTAACTTGTACTACTGAAACACAATTTTTCGGGAATTTTTGAATTTCATAAGTACCAGAATTTAATTAATTCTGCTTTACTTAAAATTGTAGAAGAAGTTAAGCTAATTCTGCTATCGCATATTCATGTAGAGATTGAGGAAGTAAGAACACATTAAGTATTGTAACTAATATTCTTTATTTTTCATCAAAAGATTACATATGTATGTGTTTCGTGACGAGGTGTAATTAAGGTGTCTAGCAGCATTGCGGAGGCGAAGATACGAATATCCATGCGAATACGAAGGTATAGATAGTTTCTCCCCAGGCAGTGGCAGCTAATTTTTGTTTGAATCGGTGTAATCCTCGTGAAATTCTGCATCAGAGAGGAGTGTAACTTACTGCGTACTGAAGTGAGTAAGTAATTGTAGGCAGATTCCTATGTTCACCACCTTTCTCGCTAGTAGTCCCTCCCATTAGCCGTGCCACTTTTGGCTGCACATCGACTTTAGTCCGGACAAGAACCTATATCGACTTTAGTTCGGACAAGAACTAACTACTAGTTTTGTAGTTTCTGTCACGCTAAAACACTCAGCGGATTGCCTTTTGAAGGGGAACCGAAAATTGCGGAGTGTGGACATGATTATATGTTTAATTTTTATTAATTGTAAATCGGTAAGGTAGAAAATGACACTAAAATGGAGTATTAATTCTGTTTAATAGAAATTGGCACGATTTTGTATTTCTATTTTAACCAGAGTGCACCTATTGCAGAGCAGAATCTGCGTTCAAAAATATCTGCAGCTATATATCCTAAAATCGACTCGAAGAATCGTTTCAAAAATCGTTAGGAATCACCAGAGCACCGACGAGATACTGCCAGTGCGCGTGCTATTCCGCGGTCCGGTAAATGGGCGCAATGGGCGAGGTGGTAACGGTGGAAATTACAGTGACCTGAAAGACCACATCGCTCAAAGTTACTCCACCGACGAGAATAGTACCAAAATAGTGCCAAAACATCGTCTAAAATATGGCGGAGAATGCAATATTTAATAATAATATCTTCAGTGGTCTTCTGTACCAGAGAGTAAATTTACTCTCTGTCTGTACTAACGAAATGTCGTGGGAGGGTTTTTGTTTTTCTGGCTTGGAGCCAGAATAAATCCCAAAGAGCGTAAGGAAACACCGAAATTTTCGCGGGACACTTAGTCCCGTAAGGCCAGGGGGAGAAAACTCTTATGTACGACCTTGGACTGCTTATTTAACTAAAGGGTACTTGCCTAGATGGCGCCACGATCACAGCACATCACGTGATTAAATGTGATTGGACATGACATGACCGAGTTCCCTGGCGCTATTGGGCGCAATTTGGCGCTAATATTTGACTATTGCCGCCAAAATTAACCGTCAACTGTCAATCACTGTCTCTATCCGTTACCGTCCATGCTGTGCCAATATATTGTTCAATATTGTTCAATATATTGAGTGATTGTGTAGACAGTTGTGAGAGTGTGGACTGTGGACAACTACGGCTGTATTGACGAAGCTTTTTTAATATTATTTTAAATTATAAATTAAAAATTTGAATTATAAGCTCCAAAGAAAGAAGTTTGCTCAGTGTCAAATCAATTTTAGAAGTAATTTTTTAAAATTGAGCGACACTTAGCACTCATTTTGGAGCTTATTTTTCGAATTTTGTGCATAAATTATAAAATTTTTTAAGTTTGTTTTCAGAATAGCAGATAGTGAGGAGCAACGGAGTGCAGCAGCAAGAAGAAAAAGTGAAACAAGTGTATAAAAACATTTAAGTGCACAAAAGACATAAAGTGCAGAACATTTGGACATTAAAACTGGTAGAACAAAATGGTGAAGTCTTGTTGTGTTCCCCAGTGTTCGTCGGGTGTGACCATCCGAGCGCATTACTTTCCCAAGGATGTGAAGCAATCAGATTCTTGGGCTAGTAAAATTCAGTGTCCTGTGATTCATAAATTAACAAGCACTGAAAGGCGCAAGTACAGGGTGTGTCGCAAGCACTTCGAAGCAACTTCCTACCTGTGCTTTGCCCAGCGAAGCAAATTAAAAAATGATGCAATTCCAACTTTGCATTTGCCAGTGCAAAGCTATGAAACGGAATATGCACATGAAGATATGGAAGCAGAAGAATGTCCAGCCTCTGCTACACCGCTGGGAAATGAAGACGGTCCAAGTACATCAACGGGACAGTGTTCAATGCTACAGGAGAGCCGAAGTGTAATGCTGCGGGAAAACGTTAAAAAGTGTCAATTGGCCCCGAAAGCAGCTAAATTGTACAGCGTTATTAATTATTAATTATGTATTATTATGTATTATTGTATACACATTATTGTATGATGTATGATGCATGATGTATGATGTATGGTGCATGATTTATGATGTATGATGTATGATGCATGGTGTATGATGTATTATGATTTATGTATTATTATGTATTACTATGTATCATTATGTATTATTATGCATTATGTATTATTATGTACATCATATACGTATATACATATAATAAAAAATTTTTTAAATAAAATATTTGTTCAAAATATATTATATCCTTTTATTTCGAATTTTAAAGCAAGCGGTATAGAATCGTATAGCTATATATATATATATACATATATATATAGGTTTTAGTTTGAGGGTACTTGCGTAGATGGCACCGCTGAAGTCCATGGTCCACATATTATACATGGGAGTTTACCCTCCCTGCGTAAGGCTGGCAGTCTCGTCGGTAACCAGAGTGATGTGTCCAGAGTATAGTGTTTCCAGTAATATATATCCTATTATTTCCAGTAATAGATTTATTAATTCTATAAATTTCTAAATGAAATATATACTGAAGTTACGAAATCTGTTTATTTTTGCGCGTTATACAAGGGAGAACGAATCCGAAACAATTGAAATTCAAAGCTGCCAACTGCCACATGTATACTGTAAATACATAAGCGAGGCAGCGTGTTATTCTGTTTTTTTCGTCGCTGGGAATCCCCAGACATTGTCACGTACATATAATGTAGATCGATTCAACAGTCAGTAGTTATACGTTGGGTTATATTGATCGTTTCAAATGCTCACCATCAGTCAGAAGAATTAGCTAAGATAGAAGCAGTAATGAAACAAAAATTGAGAATCCAAGATTTGCGATGCTAATTATTCACGCACATTTCGCGAACCGTAAGCACATCCTGAATATACTTACATATTTATATCATCGAAAAAATGAATTTTTATGTACCACGGCATTTAACGCGTTAAATGTTTTAATTAATGCTTTTCATTATACCTACCTCTTAAATTTCTTGTGATCTATTTTCAGGGATCCTTCCAGACATTCACGAAGTTCTTCCTTAGAAGTACTTAGACGTATTATTTACACGTGTACGGAGAGATTCAGTAGACGTATATTGTCCTTAACAAATATTTTAAAACTGGTTGGAATCTGATCAAGTATCTCGTCTATGTACACTATTATTTTGAATACGGAATTTTAAAAGTTTGTAAAGATAGCAGCATTTAAAGAAGTGAAACTCAAGAGGACGTAGTGGCCCTAAGCGAATAGAAATGGCATATTTTGAGAAGGTATCCTTGTTTTTCTTATTTTCATTAATGATCAGGTTTTGTGTAATATTAGAAATGACATTTGTGTATTTTTTAATCAGATGCAACAGCTTGCATTAAGGCATCATCAATTTTATTATGAACTTCTTCCTGATTGGTTTATATACAAACTAGAGGAGTGCGATTACATACAGCAAAGAATTGGATTTGCATTATATAATACTCCTGACTGTAATACAGATACACAACTGATTGATAACAGGGCTACTGATTTATCTAAAAATTGGAAATATGACAAGCAGAAACGTAAAACAATTAATAACATCTATGCAAAAATACGTGAATGTAGCAAGCCAGAGTATAATAAGCGTGATGGTATTGTTGTTTATGTGGGTGTAATATATAATATAGTATTTAATCAGAATGAGTCAAATAGGACCACCGATGAGATGTATTCAGTACCTATTTTTAAAATCAAAGCAGATACGACCACTGTTTGGTATATTGATAATACTGTCAGAGTTTATAAAAGTTGGGAAGACTATCTACAGAATAACACATTACCAAAATGCATGATGACTACACCAAAAGATGGAGTCTATCAGTGTAATCCACATTGTAGAGTTACTAAACGATCTTCAACTGTGTGGATCGATATAATACCATCGCCTGCCTGTGGAGCTGCAAAAATAGTTACAGAAGCCATTGATATTGCTTCCGGAGTTACAGGTGTTACTGCAGCTGTAGGAATTGGAATAGCATCGTTGTTTACTCCTATTGGACCTATGTTAACTGCTGCAGGCTTAGTTAGCTCTCTTGTAACTGGAGGATGGAACATAGGTCGAAGTATAGAAAAATTAGTAGATCGTTCTACACACGAAGAATCTATATGTCCTTCGGAAGGGAATGCTTTGTCCGCATGGTTTGGAATAACCAGCTCAGTTTTAGGCATTGGATCGAATGGCGGAAGCATGCTTCTATCGAAAGCTATTGCAAAGGGGTCTAGTATTAGCATGGCAGCAAAAATTGCTTTAAAGTCAGTGTTAATAGGCAATCTTACAGTCAGCGGTTGTGGTATAGTTTTTCAAGGATATCGTTTAATTGACGAATACCAAACAAACAAGAAGGTTGACATTTTTGATATAGTCATGTTTAGCTCACATGTACTATTTTTTAGCAACTCTCTAGTGAATATGAAGCTCGCTAACGAGCTCATACAGACGTCCAATGGGACTATCCTCGAGAAATTCAAGAACATGCTACGTTTTGAGCGCCTTGAACAACAGTACAATAATATGTTTGGCAGCAACAGCAACTCTACAGGAATAATACACCGAATGACGAGAATCGGCAATGTAAAAGATTTTCTGGCCAATTACAATATCACATCGAAATTTGAAAATGGCGTAGTCGTACTGAATGGTATTCCTTTGATCGATCCGTTTTTGGTCGCGGAAGGATTGCTAACAACGGGTGCAATAATCATTGCAAAACGAGGAACAAGATCACTGCTCACTAAAAAGATAGTGACCGAATTAAAAAATTTATTTATGCAGTTGTTACAAGAATTCATTTCTAAACAGCCATCTACATCTTCATCTACGTCGAACAAACAGTCTGATGATATTAATCAGCTTCTTGTAGTGTTTAATGAGTTAGCGCAAATCAATAACTGCACAGAACTCTTGAAAATGATTTTTAAAATCAGCACACGTTTGCTACTGGGCGAACAAGATTCTGCAAAGCTCCTGCAAGATGCCATACTGTTTGTATGGGAGTATTCCAAGGCGAATGTAAGACAAAATGAGAAGGCCAAGTGTTCTTCTTTGGAAGAGAGCTCTGTCCTGTATAACTTGTTGACCAAAATTATTACAAATTTAGTTAATTTCATTGACCAGTTAGTTGATGATATGCATTCAGCTTTCTATTCGTATATATCCAATAAGACATGTGATGTTAAAATTAGCAATTAGCAATTGCATTTATTTTATTTATAGGCTTTATAGTGTTCATGTTGATAGATTTGTTGCAGTAATATTTTTATATTGTCCGGCCTTGCATGTGTATATTTACTATGAATAAGATTTTGTATTTTTTGATAAGAAAAGGACCAAATAAACAAATGCTATGATACAACTTAACCTTGCCAAACAGACTTTCACTTTTACCTTCAACACTGTCTTTAAAAGAATTTAATTTTGAAAAGAAGTTTCAATATTCACACTTAATTGACATAATGGGGTCTCTCATGACCGCAACAAAACATCTGTACACTAACTTTTGCTACCGTATCGTACGATCATAGCAAACACCAAGTTTATTTAACTTCTTTCGAATATTTGGGTTATTTAATCTGAAATTATATACTGGAAGCAATCTGTGAAAATTTGTACAGCATTTTAGAAATGTTCCTGGTATGACATTTCGTAATCTGAGTAAACATTGTACATTTAAGGGTTGAAAATACTTTCTAAAGTTCCATGTTGAATACAGACATCTGTACCTTCGAACTACTTTTTGAATAGTTACCGTTGCGATTGGGAGGCGAAATTACGAGAACGTTAGTAACGCCCGCGTTGCACAGAAGTAAAGGCATTCATTTATTTCATTTCTCCCAGATATTTAGATTACAACTCACACAAATATATACAGACGATACTGAGCACATTTACAATGTTTCTTTCCATCATTTGGTCGCATTTATCAATTAGACATCCACAAGCGAATGTTACAATTGCTTCTGTAAAATACCTTAAACGATCACGAAGCGTCGAGAGTCCGGCCGTGGATCTCTCGATCCAGATCCTCTCCTCGATCCCCTTTGAATCCGTGCCGCGCGCGCACGTCAAATAAATTAGACCTAAACTAATTTATCCGAATAAATTACTTAGGTGTGTAAAAAAAGAAGAAGAGAAGACGATAGAAATAAGAGATAAACGATTACTCGGAGAGTATTGATCCGTCGTTTGGCCGTGACAAACGACGATAATACTGATCCAGCGTCAGAAGAACGACCCGCGGATCCAAATAAATTACCGCCAAGCATAAATACGAAGAAATTTTTTCATCTACGAATAAATATTCGACTACACGGGGGTGTTTTATCTACAATAAAAAAAAAAGAGAAATAAAATGAAAGATAAAGGAAACCGATGGAGACGCCATATCGCGTGATCGCAATTACATCGTGATCGATCCGACTGATCGCGTTACATCGTGACAGTCGACAATACTAATTATCATAACGCGTTATAATAATTAATATCAGCTCCTATGATTACATCGTCGACTCGCTCGCTCCATTGAATTAATTACCTTTCCGTTGAACAAAAATAATGTCCGCCGAGATATCGCGAATTCCCGTCGTTGCGAATGTTCATGCGAATTGAGGGGTTCATAGTGAAGTACGATCCTCGTCGGCGAATCGCTGAACCGCCTAATCGTTCAAACGACCGTTCATCGAAATCACATCCGTTGCAAACGTGCGTTTCGGCCACGATACAACTGTGAATCGCATGAATAATTTCTTTAGAAATTCCTACCTTAAACGCAGAGCTTCTCACGATTCGTAAAAACTATAATTCCGCTACCCTACATCAAAGAATCGAACGAAACGTGAACTAGCAAATGCACGAGGCGCGGAGAACCATAAGAGAATTTTCCATAATTCCAAGATTGCCCGTTCTTCGTGTAGAAAGAATCTCATCTTCTCTCGTCGCGAGCATAAAATCGTTCAGACAAGGATCGTTTTCGCTTCGCGCTCCCCAACCGTCGTCCTCAGCGTGTGCGTTCGAAGAGAAACCGTTTCTTACACGTTTGGTACACATATGTACAAATATCAGGAACGTAGAAAATCATAACGAAGGTGCGACGGCACCGAAGAAATGAAAAGTAGAGAGGTCTTGGGAAGGACCCGTTGGTGGGATCGTCGATTCGTTTAACAGTTATAGATCGCGAAGGTTTGCTGATTACACGGTTCTCGTTTAGCTTGGTCTTGGGTTTCGTTCTATCCTATTTCGTCGATAATGAAAAATAGGTCTCCGCCTATTCGAACTCTCCCAACAGCTGAGAAACAGCGACTTGGAATGTTTGCTGGTTTGCTGATAACCGAGCAGTCTCTCTCGTGTTCCTTGCTGAACACCAATGGAAGCCCCAGTCCACTTCCACGATCGATTAGCTCTCGATCAATTATCTTTCGATCAATCAATTAGCATTCGTTGCTAAATAATCACCTAATACCTTCCTCGATCTCCGAGTATTTCCTTCCATGATTGGGCGCTCATCGGTATCTCGATCGACCTCGATCTTGATCACAGACAACGAAACGTTGGTGCAACAGATCTTTCGTTCCTTCTCGATTCTACTTGGTCGTGTGTGTTCATTGAAGGTTCGGATAGACGCGGTGTGTCTTTGACTCTCACGATTTGGCAGCAACTCCAGTAGAGTATGACAGTGTAGAACGTTTCCGTCTAGGTCTATCGGCGATCAGCGTTTCGCACGCGGTAGTATGATCAGGAGACACGATTGTGTCATTGGCTAGTCTTCTCTTAGCCGTGATGTATGTATTCTAATCGTTCCTCTAGGTCCTCGAATGGCTTGTAAATCGCTCGAGCGATCAGGGTATACTTTGTCCTAGATCCATGCTCGATTATCTTTCTACTGTCGGTACTACTGGTAAACAGTCTTTCCTCTACGTCTACGTCGCTTAACTGATACGAAACTGGTCCTGACGGTCGCAGCACGTTCTGCGATTCGATATTTCACGGCTCAGAGCGATTCCGACGTCGAAACGCAGACTCGAGGGTTCTGGTTGTTGAAAATCAACTGGATAGAAGTTAAAGTAGCGTTTTCTCAAACAAACATGATCGAACGAGCTGAGTGGAAGATTGCGAAACTCTCCTGAACGTGTCAGGATCTTCGGATAGATCTGCGAGTAGCCATTAAAAATTATTTTCATATTTAGCGTTGTTTACCATTTGATAAAAACATGAGAGAAGGGAGTCAACGAGAAAACCCAAGTCTCGTTCGCGTTCTTCGTTGATTCAACTGTCGTCATGGCGAATTACGCGATTCGCGAATTAACTTCGTTACATCCCTCGAATGAAGATTAAAACAGCAATTTTTTCGGCCGAGCCAAATCCTTGTCAAGATGGCGGACCTGTCGGCCATCTTCTAGAAGCTATAGCAAACATTCTTCCCCGTTATCAATTCGAATGGTCGCAGAAAACGAAACAAGACGTCTACGGTAGGCGAGTAATCTGTACGACGACTCTTTCCAAAGCCAACAGATTACTCCCGATACCAATGGCATCAAGTACAACTGCTCGTCCGTTAAATTTCGTCAAACGAGGCAAGAAATTCCTAGCAGAGCCTTTCTTAAGAACGAAAGACACTTGTCTATGGTGGTAGCTATGGGTCCTTTCGGCGGAGTTTCCGTCGCAGGATCGGCCAGAAAAATTGCTGTTTTAGCTTCGATTCAGCGACCAAGCCTAGGCTAAGTGGGTCCCAGAGTTGGACTCTGGGTCAATATCGCTCTTCGTGGAGCAGAACCAGGCTTCTTGACCAGGCTGCCATATCTCTGGACACCTGGGAAAGGTGGGCCGGTGCTCTGCGGCGAATAGTAACCGCCTTCCAGCTGATAGTAATTGCCAGTTTGCTGATACTGGTACTGATCGCCAGGTGGAAGGATGTTGCTGTATCCGGAATAGGAGCCGTACTGTAACGAGTACGTCGACGAGTATCCTCGCTCGCTCAGGCTCCTGTAAGGCCCCGAATGCTGGGGCCTACCCTCCTGTCAGACGGGGGTGCTAACCGCCGCGCTGGTTATGTAGTCGATGTCCCCGATGCTCTTCACCCTACGGTGCCTCTTGTTTCCGGTGATCGGCCTCGGCGGAAGTTGAGGCGGTGGCGGAGAATTGCTGCGGGCACTGCTCATGTACTGACTCGCTAGACTTCCCGTGTCCGACGAGGATGATGGAGAAGCCTTCTCGCTTCTGGGCCGCAGACCGAACGCCCGACTTAGCGATCCCTGTGGAAAGACATCGAACGATTAGTCCGCGATCTTGGCACACTCCTATTCGTTTCTGACCGCAAGGCGCAGCGAACTCGTCAAACTCTTTTTCGAGATTTAATTGGTTCGAATAATTCGGTTCGACTAAATCGTGAATTTTACAAATACGATCGAAATTATATCGTGTTTCCTGTGAATTTATTCGGAAAAATGTCACAAATATGATGATAGTTTCATAAAAATATTATTTAAATTAGTCATCTTCGATTTTTTTTTTTGGACTTATTTGTTTGCTGAAATTCTTGGTCCAAAGTGACCTCGACTGTTTAAGAATTTAGCTGCGACTAGGTTTATTTAAGTTAATACGAGTTTGGTGCACCTTGATGTGACTATAGGTTTCGCTATTGCTAAGGAAACGATGATCAGATTGAGGATGTTAGTGGATGATTAACTTGATTATGGTTTCTCATGCGACTTCAGGTTTTCTGTAGAATCAATGTCTGAAGGAGACTGATTGATTGACCTTACGATTGTGAATTGATTCTTCGAGATTACCATTATGGTTGCGGTGAAAGGATGTCCGGCTACATCCTCTAGGAAATAATTTGTTAAGAAAAATAAATCCGACAAGAGAAGCGAAGATAAGGGTCAGTGAACCGATTGAATGAGAAATACGATGCGTCGAAGTGTTCAGAGTTTTCGTCAGAAATTGTATTTCGAGATTGATCTTGAATGATCCACGATTCCATGATCGATAATGAGCACAAATGATTTTTTCTCGTGATCGAAAGAAGCGAGATCGATACGTTGAGTATGAGTTTCGTGTGACCGCGAGCAGACAGAATGGCGGACGATTAGAAGAAACGCTTAATGTTTCTGGGAATGATGATTGAGCAGCTCTCACGCGAACAAGAAGCAGTTCAAAATCAAACGCATGTTAACATATTTAATCTTACGATTGAAAACAACAAGAACACGATCAGCATTCTTTATACTCTCTATGAAAACGGAAATCAAAATTGGTACGTTTCAGTTGAGGGAGTGGAAGTAGTTGCTATGAAACGGAAGATAGAGAAGGGTGAAGCTGGTAATCGAAATTGGTTAAATTGAGTATCTCTCAAAAGTGATAATTTCTAAAATTAAATTTCAAAATGGATCGAATAATAAATCTTCACATTCGATTAACCCTTTGCCTTAAAATATCGTCTCTGACTAATGATAAAGATTCGGTAATTATATACAAAAGTCTGCCTACTCCGATTTTGATGAAATTTCAATATGTTATACAACAACACATTCCGAATAACTTTTTCCTTTTCCAATATAGGGGGTCGCTTTTAGTTTTCGAGATATTCGCAAAAAACTATTGCTAATACTGTATTGAATTTTCGGTATTCTTGCACGGCGCGTCGTCTGTTTACTTTTTTTGCAATAATTTTTGCGAATATCTCGAAAACCAAAAGCGAGCCCCCTACATTGGAAAATGAAAAAGTTATTCAGAATGTGTTGCTGCGTAACATATTAAAATTTCATCGAAATCGGAGTAGGCAGACCTTTTCTATATAATTGCCAAAGATTCTAATAAAAGTGTACGTTTATTTCCCTTTCATCGGAATAAAATTCAGTAGTATAATAATATAAATTGTTTCTGTAAGAAATTACGATCAACAAAAAAGTTTCAATCACTGAAATCGTCAAATAAATCGTAGGGCAAGGGGTTGATAACAAGATGAAGTCTTGTTTATTAAACAGATGGAATAATTAGCCAATTTCGATGTTACTACAGTGAAAAGAAAATCTCGAACGGCTACCGAGCAATGATCGGGGACAAATGATGAAGAAACACGTACGATGACACGCAAAGTAAATGATGATGGACGCATACCTGTGAGCTCTTCCACGACAACTAGTAAAGGACGAAACAAGGTCGATTAAGAACCCACACACCGTGACTTCCACATTGAAATCATCAGTTTATATTTACACAATGGCATCGTCATCGTTATTATAATTAGTTTGTTTAGGTGGCTAGAAATCGAGCGTCTGCGGGCAATTCGTTTCAAACGCGGCATTCACTACAATTAAGACGTGTATACCCTTTTTTTTTGGGAACGGGACACTCCGATTAACATACATTGGAAGGTGATAAGGTAGCAATCGACTGTTTCCAATCTTTTCCTTTATCCTTTATGTACAAGTGTTTACAGTGTGGCGGCGATACGGTCAGCCCTCTGAAGGAAAATATAGTCGAGGATAACTATAGGGGTCGCGATTACTCGCTCGTAATTCGTCCGACTAACCAGAACCATGAAAAAAGGTAGAACTAATCATGGAAGGGAAAGATTAACAAAAACTGTATACTCGTGTTCTTAATTTGTTTCCAGTTTCAAGCTCAGCAATTCCTATAATTAATATTCCTTAGGTCAATTTAAAGCGCAGAAAAGGAGAGAAGCTACGAAAGGTATAAAATCGAATGAAAAATTGATCGAAGCTAATGCATGGGAAATTCTGAGCAGGAATAAGAGGACGTCAAAATTCCGGAGACAGTTGAAGAGGAAAGAGCGGGTTCTGGCTACGATGAAGAGGCGAAGAGGTTTCTGGAGGATCAACGAGTTACGAGCGCAGAATATCAACCAGATTTCCCTAGAAATTTCACTAACAAGTTAAGCTCGTGATTTGCGAATGTCGCGTGACCGACTATCGCGCCTTGCGACGAGTCGTTTTCTCGAGAGAATCATTTTCTCCGATGACCGATCGCGTTGCGATCGTCGGCAAGAGACGAGGGTTTACAAGATTTACAAGTAGACAATTTACCCGGGAAGCGAGGAGGATCTTTTCCGGCGTTCACCTACGCACAAGAGTGCATTACCTCAGTCTTTCTTCTTCTCTACCGATTTCCGAAGCGGGACTTTCAAACACGCGAGTTCGTAATTATCTAGAAACTGGAATCGGGCTCGGAACGAATCTCGCAAACTCGGACACCGTTGCCACGCAATCGGACGCTCGTTTTGTCGTCCGTATTTTCGAGGTTCGTACAATCGAGATCGATATTTCGTGAGGATCGTTCGATCGTCGTCGCGGCGTCGAACGAGCACCGTTTCCAATGAACAATCTCGTCGAATCGACTCGAAACACACGTTCCACGCTTCGTTGACGATCGAACTTTGTCGACCAGGAGACATCCTCCAGGTTGTTTGATGGGGAGGATGTCTCCTCGTTTCTGATGGGTGATCTAAGATAACGATGTGTATCTACTATGTCTCTACGAACATCTTGGAGCGTGCAACGTGGACGCTAGATCGCGGATTTTGATCATGTTCCTGCGAGAAATTAGAAATTAAGTTGCGGATAATTTTCGTACAATTAAAAACGCGATTTTATTAGGAACATCAACTTTCTCTTTCGATTCAAAAGACTCTGTAGACGCGGGTACACGACCACATTAATAACACGATTGTAAAAAATAATCTATGCGCGTTTCAAACGTAATACAAAAATTAAAAACTGAGGCCTAGAAGGACGCGCGTTAGGAAGCAATTTTGCAATGATTTCCAAGCCGATTGACAATTTAAAAAAATTACCGAATAGGCGAAGAGCGATCCATCGTGCGCGTTGCACCCTCCGCAGGATTTGTTTCGAAGTTTCCCGCGGGTGTAGATCGCTTAATCCTTGATTCTCCCGAACGGAGAAACGAACTATAGTCTTACAGATCGTAGCAACCTCGAGGAAACTTCGAGCGCAACCAGGCCTCATGAACGACACCTCGGTGTCTCGACGATAGAGTAATGTACAGAGACGTAGGCGAAAGAAAACGATGGATTAATATAGATCTAGATACATGTACGTATATATACATATATACCGAACCTTTTTCAAGTAAAGAAGACTGCAGGTCTGCGACGATCCACATGATGCAGGGACAATGATTAACGTTAGGTCCGAGCTCATAGCTCACAGCTTGCGACCCTTATCGCGCGGAGGTTCGATCGCGTCGCGGTTATGGCTGCGCGCTTTTATCTCCTGCTCGTCGATACCGTGCGGAACGTATTAGAAAAATATTTCATCTCGGTAAACTGAATACCATACCTGAGCAAAACTGGAAGTTTCATCGATTCTCCATCTCGAGCGCTGTGTACTCTTTTTTCTGGGTTAATCGGAACGACGATCGATTCTGGATCGCTGTGATCGTCGCGAAGGGATCGCGCCCTCCGCTCGATAAGGGTCAAGCGAGTTTTCGGGATGCACCGAGATTAGGAGAACGCTTTACTTTATCTTTTCGAGTTTTTACGGCGGAGCGAGCGTCGTTACTTAAGCGATGCCATGCAATCGTGCGAATGAGAAACGAAAAAATCGAGACAGAAAGAAAAACATAGTCAATATTTACAGAAATGAGATGGCCAGAGACTGTTTCGATAGTTTGGAAAGGGTGCATGGTGTACAGAGTCCCCTTGGGGAATGGCAGCTCGAGTGGTTCTCTTAAGCGAAGATGATCGATTCTCATCGAATAAATTTGTCGAATGAAAGTGTTTCTCGCTCGAGCGACCATCGAAAGCAATGCGTGACGGTGATGACGGTGGTTGTCAGTGATGGCTTTCTGTATATGGTGTTTCGAGATGTGATGCAATGGTGTTCAGAGTGGGAAGAAAGTCATCCGTTAGCAGAGTGACACTCGGATGTTATTCAAGGCAGATTGCTTCCACAAGTGATTTCGTTTCTTGAATATTTACCTATTTTTGCGAACGAAAATCCCGTCTACTTTTAGCTTTTAGCGACCGAGGCTCTCAAATATTTATTCTCTTACTTAAGACCCCGTTACGTTTCGAACTGTCATCTATCTGACGTCCCTTCGTTCTCATATCTGGCGATTTCTTTGAAAAGTACCACTCCATAGATAACTACTGAAATCAATAAAGATTAGTTTTATTTTTATGCGGTTGCGGGACTCGTTAGAGATTGTTTGTAGCGTGTGACTGGTCTCGACTGGTTACGGCAATTTAGTGTCCTGTGCAGTGGGAGCTGAACGCAAAGTGTGCTTCGTTCCCTTTCGAATAACCGAATGCGCTTCGGATTCGTCGTAGCTCTAAAACTCCTGATTTTTGGTACCCGAGGTCATGGCATTGTTGAACCCCCTGTATACTCTGTTTTTTTTCAATCTTTTTAAATAGGCTTAATCAGGGCCGGCGTGACCTTTTGCGGGGCCAGGTTCAAAAATTTTGCGGGGCCTGAATACACATTCAAATCCTATACATAAATTTCACAATAAGGAATTATTATATTATTAATTTGTACCAGGCTAAACTCTGCAAGAGGGTCCATGAATCATTTACAAAGTGATTCGAGCCGTTCTTGATAGTTTAATGTAGATAAAAATTCCTCGATATTAATTGAAAAATTTGCAGATTATCGCAGTATCGGGTAATTACAATGGAACACGTTACCACAAAATTATTATTATTATTATTATTATTACCGCGCCGGGCCTGGGCTTAATAATCAACCAACGTTCAAAACAATCTACATACTGTTTCTTCCTAATTTTTGAAACAAGATCTACCAAGAACATCAATTCCTGTTCAAAGTCCTTTACGTTGACCACATTATGTAAGCTGCTAGCACCAGCAACAACGAACAAAAGTTGTACAGGAAAAAGCGATCGTTACCAACAATAAAGCCAAGGTGATACGTGACCTTCCAAGCCTGTGAATTCTTTTCCAGGTACACCGAAGGTACGCTTCGGGTTGATCCGATTGCAGAAGCTACACAGTTCTAGCATCAGCGACTGGGTAAGAAGCGATCTGCCAAGAATTGCCCTCGTACCCCGTGCACGTTCAAATAGATAGATAGATAGATGTAGAGAGATAGAGTATACGCTAAGAAGATGGAGTACCAACGAGTACCCGGTGCAGTCGTGTATGGACCAGGTGGTGTTAAATCTATGCGGTACGTTACCCTGAGGCTGGATCTGCGTCTATCGACCGTGCCAGTGTGATTAGCCGTCATATGCAGGGCCGAGAGGGAGCTCTGATGATGCTGAAGGTGCAGCGCCCTGCTTCCACGACCCAGGCTACCCCCTGCGCTCACGGTGCTCATCGGACGACCCCCGCCGCTGCTGTTCCTCGGGACCACCTCCAGCTGACTTCTACGCACACGCACACCACGCTTCATGCACGCCTTTCTGCGTACACGCACTCCTCAGACCCGCTTATATGCACACACCCCCTTTGGTGACACCGCGGACACACACACGTTCGGCACAGTTTGCAGCGAACCTCTTTCTCTTTATTTTTCTGCACCGCCCCCTTTATTGCTACGATAGTACTCTCTTCAGTTTGCTGTTGACCAGACTCCGGACGTTTATGCCAAATAAAATGTTTGCGCATCAATTGCAACATGCTAAATTTTAATTATCAAAATTTTCGATCGAGAAGAATTCACCTGTATAAATTTATATTCTTTGTTAATCATTTTAATATGTGCTGACGATAATATTGTTACGAAGACTTCGACGCGGTCTTGCCGGAGAATTCGTTATTGTAGACAATAACAATTATTTATTAATTGTACAACAGTTAACAAAGAAACAATGTAATCGTCGATGCGTGTTCTCGCTTCAATCGTTCGAAAGGATCTGACGACTCTTTTCTTTTAATCAACAACCTCGTTGTTCAGATACCGCAATATCGATCTAACGCTCGATCTCTGCGATATACAGGGTGTCCCAAAACTACCCTAGGAGCCGAAAATGGGAGGTTCCTTGGGTCATTTGAAACGACATTTTCCTTTGCAAAAATGGTGTCCGTGGCTTTGTTTAGGAGATATTAACGAAAAACACAGACCAATCAGAGCGCAGCTGTAGCGGACAGAGTCCGACTCTGCGACAGGTCCCGCTTAACGCGGTGTCGCCATTGGTCGACTCAGAATCAATCCGCTGTAGCCACGCTCTGATTGATCCGTGTTTTTTGTTAATAACTCCTAAACAAAGCCACGGACACCATTTTTGTAAAGGAAAATGTCGCTTCAAATGACCCAAGGAACCTCCCATTTTCGGCTCCTAGGGTAGTTTTGGGACACCCTGTATTCACAGGGGAAAGCAACTTCATCTCGTGTCATCGTAACAATATATCAAAACTATTAAAGTCTTTTAATATTTTATATTTTTGCTTGAAAAAGGTCATTTTGTTCGGTACATCCTGGGAGCGGCACTGTGCTTAAGGGTCGGCAATTTGTCTCTTTGCGGGCCCTGAAGCAAACGAATCTTTCTCTACGCTCGACACGCTACGAAGAATGTAGCATCTCTACTAGAACTGTCTCGCTAGATACGACGGTTACGGAGAAACTACAGTAGTCCAGGAATAATTTGAGATTTGCTTTTATCTTGGATCCTAAACTTTGCAAATTCAAGCGAGCACTACCGTATCAAGTTCGAGCACCCTTTCGTGACGGGACGTGAGGTGCTTCTTCAGAGGTGCGAATAGAGGATGGTTTTTGCTATGATAGTTGCCGGTGTGGTTGGGATGGGTCGAGCACAGTTGGGAAATAGTTGATCGAGTGTCGATTATCAACCCCAAAAATTGGCGAGTGAAGATTAATGGAACTGCACGATGCTACTTTAACCCCTTTGCATTCTTTATTCTAAGGAATTCGATCATATCGTTGAATTTTTTAAATAACGAAATAGAGTTAGAAACGTAAAGAGTAATAGAAATTTTTCAAGGGTAGGATTCGAAGAGTTCTTCGTATAAAAAGAAAAGAGTGCAGGGGATGTGAGGGAGGTAAGATTAAAAATCGTTTTGGCACACAAAATCTATCGTGATCGATAAACATTCGAAATTGAAGGCTCGCTGCAAGTGCTCGACGTTAGGACCAGATCGATCATAATGAATATCTAGTTACAACATAAATATACATACACAAGCATTTTGTGCACCATTGATATATATGTATATATAGAAGAATGTATATATGATGGTCGCTGGACACCGGATGCGCAGGATCGTCCGCGAAGGATCGACCGAGACGCAATCGGGGCCAACTAGTCAATTGGAATAAACACCGAACAGTCAAAAATGTAAATATCAAAGTTGGCAAATCAGAAAAAGGTAAAAGGAACCATAATGCATACTGGTGTAATCCATGGTTACATATGGAATCAACGCAACAACCATACGCCTCTACTGCTTTCTTCGTTTTACTAATCAAAAACACTGAAAACATTCGAATTCAAATTTTGGCAAATTATCGCAGAGAATATCTGTGCAAATTCATTTTGGAAATTTCGAGCTGTAGGAGCATCCAACACTGGCCGTCCACAATGTCTGCAGCTTACAAACTTGTTGGAAAACTTCCGGTCCAGCGCCATTTTACTTTGTTCCCATTACTTCGCTCCATTTCCACTGTGGATTTAATCGAATAAAGGTTATAGCGTATTGGTTAAGCAAGTTTACCAACATTGGTGCTTCTGAGCTCTGGAATTGAACAAACAAACTCTAAAGACAGATGGAGACTAAAGAATGGTCCTCGAGATTCTAAACTCAGGTTTCATATGGAAACTTATGAGTTTTGTTCAGTGTTCCGATGACTGGGTATTTCTAATATTAAACGAACTCTAAGGCAAAGCAAGGAGTCTTTGATGGCGCCCAGATGAAGGATGGTCCTCGAGATTCTCGAGCCCAAGTCGTCGATCCTAACTTATGGGTTTCCTTCGGAAGAGCGCATTGAATGGCTCGGTACTTGTTAAACAAACTCTAAAAACAGAGGCAAAGCAAGGAGGCGGACTCTCAGGTGGCGTTCAGCTAGAGGATGGTCCTCGAGATTCCCGAGCTCAGGTTTCTGATCGGAACTTATGTGTTTTCCTCGGAGCAGTGTTCGAACTTGTTCGGCCACGGATCACACCAGAATTACTAATATTAACATGTGCTGTACATAGCGCAGTGCAGTGCAGGCGGCAGCTGTGGGCTACGGCTCAGCTATGAAAGACATTACCGATGGATCCGCGATCGAGTGGACTGCAGACCCAGCGAATTAGCTGCGGTGCCGAGTACAATGTTTCAAGAACCATTTCATCCGAGTATGTTTGTATATGTACATTATGTCGACTGTACTGTACTGTATTTACGTGTGTGTATTCCCGATATATCCAAGTATGGCGTGTGTATTACGGATGAGAGTACTTAGGCTACGGAGCGGGTCCCGAGCGACCCCGATCTAGGCCCGCAAACTTTGGCGAATCGGTCGGGGTTGCCGAGACCCTGCGTGTACATTTACCTCACTGCGAATCGATCATTTTGATCATGATCGTCACTCCGGTCTTCGCGAGACCTTCGTGACGGGTCTGATGTTTGATGTCGATGTCTGAATGAACTTATGTAACGAGCAGCGACCTTTTCTGGGGAACCCCATCAGCTTCTAGATTTAGGGTATCGTACGGCGGTCCCTCGTTAGGGTACGCGCACAGTGGATCCGTTTTCGTCCGATTCGGCCGACGTCCGACGCATCTGTCTCTTCTTTCAAGCGTGCGGAAAAGAGACAACTTCGGACGTCGGCCGAATCCGACGAAAACGGATTCACCGTGCGCTTACCCTTACACGAACGCCGCGGAGTTGATCGGCTTGGCGCACGAAGAATAAAATTGTCACTCTACATCACTGTAGTCCATTTACCGAAGCGTGTTCTTAGGATTGCACCAATTTTACCGATGGTACGCCAAAAGCCGAAAATCGAGATCATGATTCGACCCCGTCATATGCGCGTCAGACGCTCTTAACGAGGGAACACCGTACCTTCGAGTACGCGTGCTCCGTTCTCTCACATTTCTCTCTCTAGCAAAATTTGTAAACAATTGCTCGATTATTTACAATCTCCCGCGGTCAAGACTGCGTTATCTTAAACGATACCGATGCGGACTATTGGTATAAGCTTGCCGGTTGCTATAGTTATTTACAGACGTCTCGGTACACGATAATTAATATTAGAGCCACGTGCTCTCTCGAACGTAAAACGTTGTTGCGATCATTTTACGATATACTTCGAAAGTAGAAACCTTGAAAAAATCGAGGCCTGTAACACTTCTACACGCGACTTTATACAATAACAAACGTCTTCGAAGCTAATCGCGTGGCACCTCTGCTTTTTTTCCACGGAGCTGTCGAGTTCTCAACGTCTCGACAGTGTCCACCGCGAATTCGAAATAATTGACAGTGACTCAACGAACGTTTCCCTACGGATAGCTCTACCTATAGAAGACGATAAAAAAGGACCCGCGAGATTTGATATTATACATAGATAGTCTCTAAACGTCGTCCGTGCCGGAAGTGGCGGTCTCATTGACTTCGAGTGCGATTGTTAACCGGTGTACAATCGACAAGCTGCGACGTCGGTGCTCGAACGAACACGAAATCTGTTTGAAGTAACCTGTTGCGTGGCCCGAGCTCGAGAGAACACCGGGACACGCGTGAAACACGTCCAACTTGTTGCCATTAGTTTGCGCACGAACTGCTTCGCGATGTTTTTATCGGTTGCCAAGTTATGCTAGACCGAGGGCAGTAGCGGAACGTTGTGGAATTTTATGCAAGATGCAGCAGCTACTTCCATTTCTTTCGTCAGTTAGAAATAAATTGTAATTCAAAGACTTCCTTTGTAAATATGTGCTCTCTCTCTCTTTGTTTTAATCTTTAATTCGACCTCTTTTGAAACAGTACCGATCGTTACTTTGCACTCTTGGGCGTCTCGTTAGTCAGAATTTATTATTCAAAGCTCATGAGTTCAAAGGAGGGAAGATTAGCACAGAATATGGAGAAGTACAAGGGAAAATGCTGAAGAAAAATGTTAGACTGCAGTTGAAAGAAGAGAATTCTTTTAGCAGTTACGAAAAAGAATTAACGAGTCTAATGAGGAAGAAGATAAAATAACACAAGCCAAATTAAAAATTTCCTTCGTCAGTTACAATTTACAGTAATAACTACAAAGTTCATTTTACTATATTTACGTTGCTCTGCTTGTCTTTTTTATCGATATCCTGGTCATCACTCGAATCAAAGTGAAATTATTGTCTCTCTGTGTGAAATTATTTTCACGTAATTCTATTTTATAATTAACGCGTTGCTACTGCCCATGAGCTACCCTATGGATTCGTTTATCCGCAGTATTAATGATTTTTCTATAGTCGATGCCATTTTAAGGGCAACGTCCCCGATGAGGATCTCTCGAGCAAGGACAGTTGAAATGGAAACGCGAGAACGATGAATCGTGTTTTCGGGTCGATCTCGTTATGTCGATTAGTGAGCGTTGTCCAATGTCGCCTCGGGATGTTAGAAGACTGAGTACCTTGCTGGAACGACGAGGGCTTCCAGTTCGGCGGTCAGGTGTCGTCTGATCATGTGTTTAGCTGGTGGAATTCCCAAGGCTGTGGCCATCGTGTCGCCGGTGAAGGATGGCTCCAGCACGACCAGGGCACCGTGCACACCGGAATCTAGTTTTGAACGTTAATCAGTCTTCATATTATTCGAAACGAGCCGAAGAAACGGGCCACTGTGACTACAAAAATGGCACCTTGCTCCGCCAACATTTTCTGTCACCTTAGAGGGAAACTTTATTCCATTCCGAATTTGATGTAAGTATTGCATTGTTCTCGCAATCTTTACGATGCGAAGTGCCATTTTTGTAGAATATTTTCACAGTAGTCTGTATCAAAGCGAGGTCGTTGAGTTAACGATGAAACGAAACTGATACCAGGTATCAACAAATTAAAACGAGAAAACTTGGGTGAATAGATTTCCTTCGAATACTGGAACGAGCGGATAGATTGAATTATTCGTCCCTTTCGATGGGTTCGGTGGCTAATTATGGACGTACCTTTCAAGTTCTCAGCGTATTCGGTTAGATCGATGTTCCTCGCCCACCGAATGAACCTCTGGTTCGTCCAAACCAGAGGATCCGTGTCGACTTGCTCGCACTGGTGTCTTCTGACTGCTAATGCCTGTCGGGGAATACGATTAACAGAGTCCTTTGAGCGTTGGCGTGATCGAATTTACAGTAAATAAACACAGTCGTAGCATATAAATACTCCTTACATAGTAGACTGGTTAAAAAATGTCTTCACATTTCCCAAAAGAATTTTCAGACTTGTAGTTCATTAATTTATATGGTACAGACTAAACGTTTTTAAAATTCGTTTTACCTGGCGATCGTAGTTGAGCATCCGCAGCAAATGGATGCCGTGCACGATGCTGGCTTGATGGAACTTCCTGGTGACACCGAGCAGCTTCTCGAGCTCCTTTTTGCCAAGGTGATCGAGCATCCTGGCGTCCACCATATTGGTAGCGAAACTCTCGGAATATTGTGCGAG
Organism: Lasioglossum villosulum; assembly: GCA_963971365.1. NCBI lineage: Eukaryota > Metazoa > Arthropoda > Insecta > Hymenoptera > Halictidae > Lasioglossum > Lasioglossum villosulum. Next base: position 21,700,572 of record OZ020503.1, on the reverse strand, counting down.
TCCAAGGTCTGGCAGCCACTCGGAGCTGACCCACGTGTGACCTAGTTGAGCAATGCATGGATACCGAACTAGACTCGGATTTCGATGCTCCTCGATAGCTAAACGTAATTTCTTTCGATGGAGGGGGTGCGTGACACCCAATCCTGCCTCCAATTCTGCGTCGCTGAGCTCCATCAGTACCTACACAAATTTCAACAATTAAAACAGTACTCGGGTACCCTTCGGAACATTGCTGCTCCAAACAATTCTCTTAGGCTTCTAACAGACTAATCATTCTTTATTAACAACAAATACGATCGATGTAAGAAACATATTTATCATGGATGGCTGCTGTTGTCAGTTTGTATTTAATTATTTCGGCTTGCATCCAGCACGCTATTGATATTAGCATTATAAACAGTGTCTTTGGCAAGAGTTGATGTTCAATCGATCTAAGTTTGACAAGACATACCTTCCCAGACTTGACGTTCTCGGCGCATCGCGGACCATACTGCGACATACCAAGAGCAACCTCCAACCATGCTAACACCGTCGGTGCCCTCCATCGTTCCATAGGCACGGATGCGGCTTCTCTAAGTAAACGAAGTTTCTCAGCGTAACCTTCCTCGGTAAGAGGTGACCATGATCTATATGGATCGAAGCCGTCGGAGCCCTCGTTGCTTCCGCTCCCACCGCTCGAGTTGTTTGCAGCCTTTCGATGCCGGGAACGGGCGAACACTCTGAAAGCCCGATTTAAAATGCGGTTTTCAAACTCCGCAGACTCTCGAGAGCCACCTATTTTATTACCATCGTGGCCATTTTCGTGCTACCATTTCCATTCGATTGTAATTTCATAGCGACTGCGGCTGCCGCAGTTATTATTATCGGACCGATCCATATTTTTATCACGAGCTTCGCCGACCAATATTATAATCAACAATCCATTTTGTTAATGGAAATTTTTGTGCCTCTTATATTCGATTGCAATATTACGTCAGGCAATCGTCGATTGCAATTTTCTTCAATTAAATTTGAAATCACGATGAATCTCAATGTGTTTTATTTACATTCCGATTTAGATGAAAAAAGAATTACGTATATCCATTGTTCGAATCGTGAATCGAGTTTACACAAAAATCTCATAGAAAAAAGCCCTATCATTTTCTCCCGAGTTTTCCATTTTTCCGAGCAACTTTTCCGATTTTTCTTTCTCTAAAAACCTCATTCGAACTATTACGAACATTAAAAAAAAAAACATTAGCCAAATCGGTCCAGCCGTTCTCAAGTGATGCGTTTGCCAACAGCATTTAATTTTGATTTATACAGGGTGTTCGACTACAGGTGGGAGAAAATTTAAGAGGTGGTTCTTAACGATGATATAAGACGAAAATGAAGAATAAAAAATTGCGATTTCGGCTTCGTTAATTAGCTATTAATAATTAAAAATCAACACCGCGTCTAACAAAAGTGTACATTGTGTACGTCAAAGAGTTCATTGTTGTCCAACGATTTGTTAAACACTTTCACCTCGCTGGGAAAAATTTATAATTAATGAAATTTACTAAAATATTAAAATCAAATAATTTATTAATAATTTTCCCCAAATGAGAACCAAGGTATGCATGCATCTGTCACTTGATACGTGACTGTCGCGTTGTTAATAGCTAATTAACGAAGCCGAAATCGCAATTTTTTTATTCTTCATTTTCATCTTATATCATCGTTAAGAACCAACCCTTAAATTTTCTCCCACCTGTAGTCGAACACCCTGTATAGATGTTATACGACCAAATTTTTTAAACTAATTTTGTTACCATGCTGACCATTTTCGTGCTACTTGGATCGTAATTGTATAATAGTGTAGCTACTATTGTTAGCAGACTCGGGCAATTTTATTATACAGGGTGTCCCAAAACTAGTGTAGGAGCGGAAAATGGGAGGTTCCTTGGGTGATTTGAAGCGACATTTTTCTTTACAAAAATGGCATCCGCAGTTTTGTTTAGGAGTTATTAACGAAAAACACGGACCAATCAGAGCGCGATTTAGACATGTGATGACACGTTCGGCCAATTGACAGTTGGCGCGTCGGTCCGACTGTGCTAACTCGCGTCTAGGTCGCGCTCTGATTGGTCCGTGTTTTTCGTTAATAACTCCTAAACAAATCCGCGAACGCCATTTTTGTAAAGGAAAATGTCGCTTCAAATGACCGAAGGAACCTTCCATTTTCCGCTCCTAAGCTAGTTTTGGGACACCCTGTAGATATTAGGAACCAGTTTTTAAAGTTGGAAAATTTAAGCGAGCAGTACCGTGTACAGAATTATCAGAACAGTCCCCAGAGGTTCTAATATCGCTGTGTGTTCGCGAACGACGGCTCTCACCTGGAAATAGATCCCCACGTGCCTCCTCGGGTTGCTGAAGAACGCGAATGCGCGGCAGGTGCCGCGATAGGTGTGTTTTGTTTGCTCCTTCTCGGTTCGGATTCCAACGGGCTCGACAGCTGTTCCACCGATCGCGATAACGAGGAGTTGTCCATAGACCTAGAGAACGCGTTCAGGGGTGACAACGTCGGGCTGCAGTCCTTCGGCGTGGTCGCTGCTGAAATTAAACATAAACAGAACCGTAGATCATCGACTCGTTCCGCCGATCCCGCGGCTAACACAATATTATCGCATCCTGGAAATTGACCCCTCGATTCGTAACGCTTTTGCTACACCCTTCTGCAAGAATCACTTCGTCTCTTATCATTTCTCAACCGGAAAGTTCACTTCAAGTTACCACCACTTTTAAATCGCACATGCATTCATTACTGTGTAGCATTTGTTTATTGCTTCTTTACCAGCCTTTCTTACTCGTTCCTTGATCACTTAAACATTACAATCAACACGTACAAACATTTACAACGTAATCAAATTGTATACCATTATATGCGCAAACATTTCTGTAACTTTCACAGCTAAATCGCAAAGGACGTCTAAAGTTGGGAACTCGAGAACTGACGTTTTGAGGAACCGAGGGCGAGAAACGTTCAAATTAGTGTTCAATGCTTGGAGGCGAATTAGCTTCAAGGGTAAACTATCGGAACAACGTGGGAAGCAAAGCTGGGATATATCACTGTGAAAGTTAGGGAAGTATGTTACTCTCTACGGCGATCGGCGAGCTGCGATTCTCGAGTATTTCATCGACACGGGTATCTCATAAATCAATAGCTGTGCTCGGTAGTCCTCTCGAGATAGACGAAGAAACGGAAGGAGAGGATGATCGTCGAGTAGAACAAAGAAAGAGAGAAAGAGGCGCAGAGAGAACAGCCAGACAGAAAGAGGAGCAACGAAGAAAACGGAAGAGGACGGATGAACAAAACGAACAAAACAGAGTCGGAGAAAGAGGACAGCTAGACAGAGAGACAGACGCAAGCAAGAGGAGTCCACTGGACAGTGGAGGACGACGATGAAGAAACGGAAGGAGAGACGACGATCAGCTATTATGTTTGGACACTTACACTGGTATATGTGGGATGGTGCAATGGAGGAAACCACGGAGATGCTGTCCATGTCGAGACCGCTCCCCTCGACCGTAATTGTCGGTGTGCCTGCGCGGAAATGTACAACGTATAGAAAAAAAAATGAAAAAAGAAATTTTGCGTTTGAAACCGGTGTACCGTTCGTCTCTCGACTTACAGCGAGCAGTGAAAATATGCGAGAGGAAGATTTCGTAGTTGAATTTCAATTTCCGTCGCATCATTCCCTCCGCGTGTGTTTTCCGAGATTCCCCGGATTTTTCAACGAAACATTTTTTTCCAGTGAAAATAGCATATGCAGTTTTGTACACTCGACTGGACACACGACCCTGGGACAGTGCAGTTTTTTGGGGACAGAATGCAACAGACTCGCACATTTTTGTTTGCCATTCTTTCGTAGCCGAATTAATTTCAAGTTCTTCCCGATCGATTTCTTTCGAATATTCCCGGAATAATTTCTTCCGAATCTTTTCAGAATCATTTCTTTCAAGTCTTCCAAGAGTAAATGCTTTCAAATTCGAATTGTATTTGTAGATTGGATCAGCGAACGTAATGTGTGAGCTGTTGTGCTTGGAAGGAGGCAAAACTAGAGTTGCTATAACAGAATTGAATTTATTATTTTCTACGTATAAAAAATTCTAAATAATTCTAACTAAAACGATGAAGTAGTTTTGCATGTCTAACGTATATCATTACTGCGTAGAATCGTCGAAGGAAAATGTTTCAAATGATCAAATCGAGAATTCAATTTCCGACTGTTCGAGTTATATTTTGCGTATCGATTTAAACCATTGTCTGTTTGGAAACGTTTTATTCCATGCACTGTGGACACGCGGAGGATATTCACGAAATTCGCGCGCACGTATGCGATCGGCTGCGAAGTATGTTTGTCCTAGACGAAATCGATCAATCCGTTTTAATGCACGGACACGACGAGCCTCTCTGGCTGAATAATACATGAAGGAAATGCGCTCGATTAGCCCGCCACCTACGTTCGGCTAACATTCGCGGTTGACGGAGCTATCTTCTCTCTTTTCCTTTTTCATCTCTTCTTCTTCTTTTTATTCCCCTCCCTTTTCCGGCAACGAGCGCGGCACAACGATCCGACGTGATGCACCGTAATGCACTTTAACTAGGCGATTAATCTTGGCGCTCTGGTCGCACACCTAAGCGCGGGAATCGTTGCGAACCGCCCTGACATTCGGATGAATAATAATGGCGATTACGTTGTTACGCGTCACTCGACTTCATTCGTCAAGACGATTACCCTCGGATGACTTCTGCGCGATTACGTTGTACTATGGGTTAATTAAAACCGGCACGCTCCGCTCCGGGGCCCTGTTGCTTCGGTATCATGACAAGCTGGCTTCCGTATATACACTCTGTTGTTAATTAAACATTTCTACGTGGTGCGATTTGAACATTCTATGAAGATAAGCTCGGTTCATTTAGGTTGAGTAGCTTGGACATCTTGATGCGAAATAATTTGAGAAAAATATAGTTCGTTTAAAGAAGATACTAAAAGAGGCTACAAAAATGTTTTTAAATATTCTTAAATATATATAAATAATCTTAAAATTAATAAAATATAGTAATAATTATAAATTAATTTATTAATTTACGTTTTATTAATAGTACTATTTATTCTATCAATTAATACAACTAACTTATTTTTCTTATGAATATTTTTAGAAATTTCATCTATATCATTTTTAATTTATTTAAATATTAATTCAATTAAAATTTATAGAATTATATATTTTTTTATTTCTAGAATATCTTCAATTTTAATTATATTTTCAATTTTAATTCAACTTAATCAAATAAATTTTAATTATTTATTAATATTTGGTTTATGATTAAAATTAGTATTTTCTATTCAAAATAATTGACAGAGCGTATGCAGGCAATTTTCGATCATTTGACTACGGTGGAAAATTATTATTTTCTATTGCAGCACTATTTACACGATTTCCTAAAATGCATTTCGACCGTCAATGTACGAGACATGTAAGAATCATGACATTTTCTTCCGTGTGCGCATTATTTGCACTACTTCCATTGTATCGCCGTTCACTCAATTTTATAAATTCTATTTTAGGTCTCGTTTTTTGCAACTCTAAATCTCCGGGGAAAGGTCCGCAGTCCAGCGAAGAACAGCATGAAGTTTTTCTCACGCAGTTTTTCAAAGGACGAGAATCAAGATGCATCGATGGTCGCAACAGCTGTCCACCTCGCTCTTGTAACCCATATGTTACGAGTCAGGTGTAAGCAAAATGGGGTAGCAAGCCGTTATAGGTCTCCTCTTTCGAACGACAAGCTATAGTATTTACGAAGGCAGGTAAAAGCCATTTCATGTCGTTACGGTTACCACTAAAAAATTCAATGTACTGTCGAGTTCCACGTGAAACTAGCTGGAACGAAACACGACACCGAGTCGGACACGACAAGGAACCACAAGAGGTTAAACAATTTTTCGCACATTTTCAGGGTGAATCACTTAACATTTGTACCTCAAATATTGTTCGTCATTACTAGACTGCGGATATTTATGCAGAATAAAAAATGTTTGCATTGATTGCAAGATGCAAATCAAAATTTCTTTCTTCTTTCAAGTATCTTATTAAGGTGAAACTAATACGCTAGTTGACCTAAATATTTTTAACGTGTCCACTGTTTTAAATTAAACGCACCCCTTTTTGTGATAAATGCATAAAATCCGCAGTTTAGTCATTACAAACAAATAAAGAGACCTCATTCGTAAGTTTTTTGACAAATGAATCTTCCTTGGTTACTTCGGAGCCATTCTGTTTTTCTTATAAACATCCTGTTTCTCTGAATTTATTCTGTGATTCCAAACTTTTAGATGGATTTAACATTAGCACTACACCTACCACCATCGGAAGAAATGAACGGTTCCAGATTTATTATGTTACAATTATTGAAATAATAAAAGTGATTTTATAAGAATTGATTTATAAATATCTTCAAGCCTAAATAAAATCAATCTTGTAAATCTTGTAAGGGAACATGTGTCAGTTACCTTTAAGACTCTGTAGGTTTAGCGTTAAATAGACGGTAGACGAAGCTGAGACCCCTTTCCCTAACTCCTGCATAAATTGATGTACAGTATTTTATCGGTATATGTCCCAAATGTCTAGCACGTAAATGTCCCGGTAATATCTCCACTACTGCAGGATGTACCCCCTTGAGGGGTCGTGAAGCTCGAGAGGGCTATAGGCCCACATAAAAAAGTTGTAAAATGCAACTTTTACTATTTTATCTACAATTCCGATCAATTACAATTTTTATCAAAATTTTTTTCCACATCCTGTAGCAAACTAATTGATCTAGCTTCCAAAAAAAGTTCAAATCGTATAGTACAATTGTTATTTTCATTGATCGAAAATTATCTTTTTAGAAATACAAGAATTAAATTTCGCGGCGCACGGTTCGATCATTTATTATTTATATTTGGCTCTACTTAGCGAATATGTCGAAGTGACATACATGTGCTATCCAATATAGTAGAGGAAAAGAAAGGTGGTGGTGTTTCGTCCTAGACCCGCTAGAGGACTCATTCGCTAAGTAGAGCCAAATATAAATAATAAATGATCGAACCGTACGCCGCGAAATTTAATTCTCGTATAGTACAATATTTAGAAAGTTATCGTCTTTTTAAGAGTGAGCGAATCATTTTGTGACACACTGTATGTTTACTCGTCTCGGCGACCGAAGCCTCTCGAACTCGGCTGTCCTTCTCTACGTTTGGCAAAACTCAAAGAATAGTACCCCTGGCGTATAAATGACCCTGCGCAGACCCGTGTCGAGGACTCATATCCATGAAATACTGTATGCAGAAGAATGTCATTTCGATACAGTAATTTCTGAATCGTAGTCCTCGGTCGCCTCTGCAATCGTAGTCCAGTGCCTACCCATTCCACCGCCTGTCAACGCTGCGCCGGGCAGCAGGACGGCGATGTTTGATGTCGGCTCGGGTATATCGGTGTGAACACCACTACATTGACTCGAGTGAATCGAATTTTCGAACTACTTAATTTTCATTATTTTTTTATGAGATTTTACTGGCTTATTCCTGGCATTTTTCTGATTAAAACAAGATCAAACACGATATAATTTCAATTTTATGTAGTGGTTTAATTCGACGATGAAAGTTTCACTTACAAGGAAAGACAGCGTGTTTGATCTATGCCGGCGACGGCGACTCTTCGCGTCTGTTTCTTTCCAATACGCTCTTCTTCGTTGCGTTCGAAACTTTCATCGTCGATTAAACCACTAAATATTGGCCAAATTATATCGTGTTTGGTATGATTTTAATCAGAAAAATGCCACGAATATGTTGGTGAAAGTTCCATAATGATATCATCGAAAATAAAGAAGCTAAGGTGTTGGTGTTTTATTGTGATGACGCACGGGCCTTTAAACTGTGCCGGCGACGGGGACACGCTTCGGCCACGCGATCCTATTTCATTCTGTCCTTCTCTACGTTCGGCTTGTCGTTTGAAGTCTCAGCGCGGTAGGGTAGACGCAGTCATAAATCAAAAAATAGCCACCCTACTTGATCGTAGTCCGTTCATAACACGGGTGTTGGGACTACGATTCAGAAATTACTGTAGTCCGCGAGTTCCAGGCTGGGAATAGGCGAACCCGGGAAGTTTGTTCGAGCAGTTCGAGATAAAACGAATGCGACTTACCATCGGTGGTGGAGTCGGATAGGTTTCCGCCCACGCTGGTCGCGCCTCCGCTCTCTCGATCGCTGGATCCCCTCACTCCGCTGTCCGCGCTGCAACTTCCGCGATCGCCCGCCTGTCCACCGGAAGAGCCTGCACCTGCCGCATTCCCGACGTTCCCAACAGTCACTCCTAGTTCTGTGCTGCCTAATGGCGGTTGAGAATTCATATGAGGGATGATACCACAGCCGCCGCCACCGCTGCTGCTTCCGGCGCCCGGCGTCGCCGCCCCATTCACGCTGCCCCGAGGGAACGAGACCAAGGACTCCTGGTCGCTTAAGCAGATACCGCCGCCGCCCCTCTCCGCCAATTGACGCTGCAACTGTTGACAGAAACAGTTCCGTTCACGATCCGTTGTCCGCGTCCTTTCTCTCGCGTGATCTTGTTAAGAATAACAAGAAAATTATCCACTGTAGCTCTCCGAACAAAATAATTGGGAAAAACAAAAGACACTGGCAGCACTAGTGCACACAATTGTAAGTGTGCGTGTGCGCAGAATTCCTTCCCTCTGTCTGTACTTTTATTGCAGGCTTTCCCGGAGTATAAACAGGACAGAGCGCAACACGTCACTCGTGATTTGTATCGAAGTGTGTATTAAATATGATAAAGTATACAGTAATCTCACTATCTATGACCGGGGATGCCTTTACGATCTATGACACGAGCCTACTCATTCCACTGCCGGCCAACGCCGTGCCGCGTCGCAGAGCGGCGATGATTGATCTCGGCTCGGGTATATCGGTGTGAGCATCACACATTGACTCGAATGAATCGAATTTTCAAGGCCCTTAATTTTCATTATTTTGTTATAGGACTTTCACTATGTTATTCCTGGCATTTTTCTGATTACAACAATACCAAACACGATATAATTCCAACTTTATTTAGTGGTTTAATCGACGATGAAAGTTTTACTTACAAGGAAGGACAGCGTGTTTAATCTATGCCGGCGACGGCGACTCTTCGCGTCTCTCTCTTTCCAACGCGCTGTCCTTCCTTGTAAGTGAAACATTAATCGTCGATTAAACCACTAAATAAAGTTGGAATTATATCGTGTTTGGTATCGTTGTAATCAGAAAAATGCCAGGAATAAGGTAGTAAAACTCCCATAGAAAAATATGTAATTAAACATGGAATGAATAAAGCATTTTTAAATGCCGTTACATTGTGAGCACACGCGGGCATTTAAACTGCGTCGACGACGGCGGCACGCTCGGTCATCCGATCCGTGTATCGTTCTGTCCTTCTCTATGTTCGGCAGTTTTTTGAAGTCACGGCGCGATCGATTCCGAGAAAAAAAATAGCATACCCTTTACGATCTATGACATTTAAAACCCCTGGCTTCTGGTCATAGATAGTGAGATTACTGTATATCTTAAGAAATATACAGGGTGTTCCAATACTACCCTAGGAGCCGAAAATGGGAGGTTCCTTGGGTGATTTGAAGCGACATTTTCCTTTACAAAAATGGCGTCCGCGGCTTTGTTTAGGAGTTATTAACGAAAAACACGGACCAATCAGAGCGCGATCTAGACACGTGATGTCACGTTCGGCCAATTGACAGTTGGCGCGTCGGGCCGACTGTGCTAACTCGCGTCTATGTCGCGCTCTTATTGGTGCGTATTTCTCTTTAATAACTCCTAAACAAAGCCGCGGCCGCCATTTTTGTAAAGGAAAATGTCGCTTCAAATGACCCAAGGAACCTCCCATTTTCGGCTCCTAGGGTACTTTTGGGACACCCTGTAGACGCGAGGTAGCACAGTGGGCCCGACGCGCTAACTGTCAATTGGCCGAACGTGCCATCGCATGTCTAGATCGCGCTCTGATTGGTCCGTGTTTTTCGTTAATAACTCCTAAACAAAGCCGCGGACGCCATTTTTGTAAAGGGAAATGTCGCTTCAAATCACCCAAGGAACTTCCCATTTTCGGCTCCTAGGGTAGTTTTAGGACACCCTGTATATTTTACATCCCAATAATTAACACATTCCCGAGTCGTTGCACGGCGGATTCACCGTCCGGTTGTCATTTGTAAAACAGTTGATTAACGTAGAAATCCGCGGGAACATTTACCAACCACTTCTATTTAATGAAAGCAGAGAGGACCGGGAGATTTGCGCAAGATCCTGGCCGAGGCGGGAAAGCGGGAATATTTCGGAGCGTGCGTGACTGTCGAGCAGATTCCGGGGGCGCAACCCTCGAGCCATCAGTTTTAAACTCGTTAGCCAGAGCGGCCGTTTATGCACAGCGTCGAGGACAATTTGAGGGCTCAAAGCCGGGGCTCACCCTCCGCGTAATTGCATGTGCAGGCAAAAGAAATGCTTCTTACCTAACTGCTCGTAATAACCGGCCGATCGATCGCCGATACTTTTTCCTCGCCCCTTTTCCAAACCACCCCCGCCGAGTGGCTCTGACCATAAAAAGAACTTTACGCCGGTGTTCTTTAAGTAACGGAATTACACAACCCTCCCCGGAGACGCTCGATTTAACCGAATCCCCCCCTCCACCACCCTCGATAATTAGTCGAAACTTTATTTTTTAATACCTTGACAATATACGCACCCTGCACGAACTAAAAATATTTCCGTCTATAAAAGCACTTCGGGGAAAACACCCCCTAAGTAACGAGCATAAATGCTGCAAGGAGTTACTCGCTTCGATCGAATCCTCCGGCTACTCGTAATTATGCTTTATTTTCTAATAACTCGGAACCACTCCAATTTTACTAGCCTTAAAGTGTACTTCATGCCCCTCGTGATTACTCGCGGCTGCTTTTAGCCGTGCGAGGAATTTATGGGAATGTTCTGCCACAGTGCTGTGCAATCCTCGTACAGAGAACTTGCTCGAAGCGATGCAGAACCAACGGTATTGGTACTGGAAAATTAAACGAAAATGCGAACGAGGACTGGAAGGTCGAAGATTATTAAAAATAAAAGTTTACTTCGTCCCACTTTCTTCGAACTGGCTCGCAAACATGGCAAATTGGGGAGACGACCCTGAAGAAGGTCCCTAAGAGCTCCGACGGTAAAAGTGTCGAGGGAATCGCGTAAAATAATTTTCCTATTTCCGCGAGTTTATACAGAACCGCGTTTTCCGCGGTCTTGACTTCGCTCTTTTTTCGGAAGCGTCGAAAGGGAGAACTGGGGACAATTTAATGAAGCTCTTCATGGCGAAAAAAAGGGAATTTCGAAGTGGATTCGAGGCGACTTTCCTAGCCGTATTCCCAGCAGCATTTAATTCCAGGGAAACTTGGTCGCGTAACAATTTCATCGTTAAAACCTTAGAGACCAAAGTTCGCCCGGGCGAGGCCAACTTCGCTAAAAGCAGAGTCAACGCGTCCGGTAAATAATTCAGGAAGTTCAGCATCCGACTGTCTCCACGCGTACAAAAAAATCTTTCTCCCTCTCCAAGGAGTCCCGTTTCAGTTATTCCTCGCGAAACACTCGAAAATAATAGCCACCGACGGCATTGAACTGATCAAAGTCACTTCCGGGCCGGGGTAATACATAATTCCCCGCCCGGGCTATTTACTTATCGACGTCGCTCCGCCATTTTCCCTCGGAACAGGAGACCTCATTAAAATTCCCCCGGATACGACGGAAAGTTCTTTTCGAACACAATAATACTTTCGCCGAGAAATGCCGACGAGCATAATGCCGGCGACACCCTGTCATCTTCCACCGAACTTTTCCGGCAAACTATGCCGCTCGGAGAGAAAAAAATGTCTCGCCAACAAAAGTCGTTTATTCTTCGCTGACAAAGGGGCCAGGGATCCATTTATTTGAGACATGCACTCGGAAAGTGAAAACAATGGGAGACACAGTCATTTTTCTTTAATTCGGATGACGCGCGAGATTTTCGAGGGAGGGTGTTCTTTCTCTGAAACTTTACAGCTTGCCTCCACCCCTCGTGCGTACATTTATTATTCCACATATTAAAAAGATGCGCGGTAAATATTTTTTTAAAGAATTGTCACCGGCGAAAATGTTTGAAACGCAATCTTGCGTATTTATAGGAAATTGTCTCTGAACAATTTAGTAGTGTTTCATGTTTGCAACGCTGGAGGGTAGTATTCCCGAGGTCACAAATAACGGGAGCAGAGTCACCTATTTTTCAAGGAAACGGGGTCGTTACGCTTGTGTTATACGACGGCTCTTGTTCGTTTATACACTGTTTCAACTGTGTACGGTAGCTGATGAACGGGGGTGTAGCTAGCCTAGTTGAAAAGGAGATTCTTACCTCTTTTATAGTGGCGTGTGCGTGCGAGAGGGCGGCCTCTTTGTCGGCCAAACTAGCCGCGAGGCTAAGGCTTCGATCGGCTTCGTCCCTCGCAGCCCTCAGCAGACTCCAACGTTCTCTTTCCCTCTCGCGTTCCCGTTCCTCCGACGGCATACCGACTCCTTGCTGCTGAAGGCGTCCTAAGGTCGCCTCGTTCTCCCGCATCCGCTGCAATCAACGGTCAAAGAGACCCATATCCGGGCAGTAACTCCACCCAAAACCACCACCGTCTAACAATGCATGCGAGCATACAAAGTGCAAACTACTTGCTTCCAGACAAAGCACAAATGATTAACGTGTCAACCGGCCGACAGTTTTCAACATCCAGTTTAATTCTTCTCTGCTCACCCAACGTCATTGCTTCTGCAACCCTTAACGATCTTCGCTGACCACGAGAAGCGACACTGACGCTTTAGAGCCAGTGATTGCTGGTTTTGGGAGCATCGGACGTTTCGAAATAGGGGTGGATAGTTGCTAGTTGGTAACTCAACGTCCGCTGACCTGCTACCCTTAATAATCTTCACCGATCACGTGGAAAAGAGACAATAATCTTCCAGGTTCAGTGTTTGCGATATTTTAAATATAGTTCTTCGTGGAACTTGAAGGTCCTAGACTATTTCAGAATGAACTTAATCTCTGCTACCCCTAAGTCTCTTTTGCCTGATAATCCCTTCTTCGAATGTAAACATTGATTTATGTGGAGTGTAATATTTTTATTAAATCCTAGACACTATATAGGGTAAAGCGCTAGGAACAGACCACTTGAATAACGCGGCTGCTATTGGTGTTAGGAAGAAACGCATCAGATGGAACTTGCATGGTTTCGAGAGGGCATTAAACTGATGTTAGTTGGATCTTTTGTAGGTGGACGCATAAAGGATACGTGAAGGTCAACTTCATCTTTTAAAATGGAATGAGGTATTTTTTAATACATCAATCGATGCAGCTGGACATTTGTTATAAAAAAGCACTAACCTATGTATGTCAAAAAGTTAGTAGTTCAGGAGATATTTCAATTTAAATAACTCAAAAATACCATTACTGTCGTAGTAAGACATTAGCGTTTAGTTACTAGTGTAACTAAATATCAAAAAATTGAATATCAAAAATTGTCCAGATCCAGAACAGGAATTCTTCGCTTACTTTTTCATAGAGAACAAATTACAGCTCGATGCGGCAATGTTGAGTCGAGGAGGGTGTGAAATCGATTTCGCATGGGAACGTCGGATTTCCGCGCGGGACGACGCAGATTGAATTCTGCCTGGTTATTTTTTCGTAGCCGGTCGATCGGTAACTCAATACAGGTGCGACTCGAGGCCCGTTTATTTACAGGTGTCACGTACCCTTCGCTTATTAGCCGGGCAGGATATCAGCTACGGAGAACTTAATCCACTTATCTTTCCCTCGGGCGTAAGTTACTTCACGCTACGTAGAACAGGTGCTGCAGCTGGTTTATCGGCTAAACTTCGGGACAACGCGATTACTGCCACTCCGACGGATCGGTCAGGTGTTAGCCGGTGTTGGCGAGTCAACATGTTTCGGGGGTTAAAAACTGTCGATCGCGCGTGTTACTCGCCTGCTCGACCGGAAAACCGTGCTCCCTTACGCGGAAACAAGTTAGACTTCGTCCGAGAATATTCTGGACGTGCTCGAACGATCTTATCGTCGTAGAACAGGCATCGTAGCTTCCATAAACTATATTCTGTGATCTCGGATATTCAAAAATACGAGAAATTCAACTATTTTTTATATACGTAAAATCGTGTTCGTTCAAAGACGTAATACGAACAGCGTATCGTAGGGTAACTGCACCAGTGAATGAACATTTAAGAAATTGTTCAAGAAGATATTTTATGTACAAAAAAATGTGCGAATTAAAGGAATCTCGTATATGCCAAATGGCTCCCTATACTTCATTTGTCAAAAATAAATGAACACAAATAAAATGAAATCATTATTATTTTTCTTCATTAAACGTTAAATAAAAAATATAAAAAATACCAGTCAATGAACACTACATTCTGGTAATTGAACAATGATAGTCCAATGAATGAACAAAATTACTAAACAATATTCTCCTATTTATTTAACTCTTTAATCACAATTTTATCGCTAGTATGCCGTCCGGGTGAAAATTTGTTGAAATATACAAAAGCGTTCATTTACTGGTGCCCGTTCATTCACTGGTGCAGTTACCCTACGATAATTTGAGTAGTATTTGCCGAAAATTTCAACATTTGAACATTTCTACGAAACTCCGTATTCGCATAAAATACAGAAAAATATTTACGATAAAAATAGTTAGGTAGAACAACAGCTACCAGATGGAGAACCGGATGTACCAATTAATTTACAAAGATTGAAGTTACCCTTCGATCGAGAAAAGACTCACCTCCGAAGCTTTACAAAAATTTCTAAATACTGGCGCCACTTCAGTTGGACCACCCTGTATATTCAGAGCGAACAGGTGAGCCTGCCAATCAGAGTACGTCAGTCGAAGACCCCCGAAAATCGATAAGCCTGTTCAAACAGCGGCCATGGTCGAAAAATGTGTATCCGCGGGGGTTGTCGATAATTTATTTAACCGTTGCGCGTTCCGTATATTCTTCCGCGTATCCGCGCGCAGGATGTTAGCGAAACGTCAAACAACGAGATCCACGGGAGCGTACATAGCGACGTTTACGATGTCAAACAACGGAAGAGAGCCGAGGATACGGTGGAGATCGACGCGATTGCCAGCGTGTTTCTGTTTGAACAGTTTCTGGCGGGGGTGGTCTGACAGGGGGAGTTTGTTGGATGCGCGGATGTTGAGCCGACCGGATAAAAAAATCGTGCATGGATCCGTGGGTTCTTTTTCGTAGAAGGAAGACGACCGGTGCGACACGTCGGACCATTCGCTCCGGTGATGAAGTGGATTGCGCGCGATCCGACAAGACGGAAGAGTATAAAGCAAAAGGGGAAATTGACGTGCTCCACGGAAGAGAAATTGCCGTAAGACCCGGAACAAGGTCTGTTTCCTTTCATGTTCCATTACGAAGAAGCACCGGCCGCTTTCTAGTTAGGAGATATCCGATGATAACGGATAACGCGGACCCGCCACCATTACGAGCTACCATGATGGACGCTGATGACCCCGAAGACCGTGAAATTCGGTGGAGCAATAATAATTCGTTTAACGCTGCCTCTCTCGGCCAGATGATGTACTGCGAGCATTTGCTGTGACGAAATTTCGAGGATTTCAGGCTTCGAATTTATTATAATGGTACAAGGGTTGTTTTTTTCACGAATATTTTAATTCTAGTAAAAAATGGTAATCGCTTTTTTCATAAACACGACAATTAACATTTTTATACGGTGAGCACGCTCTCGTCGTTACGCGGTTAACCGTATAATTATTTTGTGGTTAATAACATCTTTTTAGACCGTTTCTTTTTTACAAAATTAGCGTTACTCGATATTAGGTATTTGTAATGTATACAATTCAGGAGAATCATACTTTCTGTGATTTCATTAGCAGTATTAATTAACGTTCGGAAAATATTTCACTGGTATCAGCAAGCACGTAAATGTCCGGATACTCCTGGACGGTGGTGCGTGTACAGAAAAACGAAGATAATCCGAGCGTAAAAAGTATAATTAAGAGGGGAACACAGAATGTAATTAGAAACGAGAGATATAAAAGCGTAACAGAAATACGCGCGTTATAAAAATTCAGATACGGAAATGAGACGGTACAAAACGTGGAACTGTGAAATATAATATAAATAAAAAATGATAATAATGAGCAGTACTATGGCAGGTTCGCCTATTCAAATTAGATTCAAGATAATGTAAGTACAAGATTAATATACCATCTGTGATTTTGCTTGCTCATTAAGCTTTTAATAAGGTGCTGCGATTACTAATTATATTCGTCACAAATACTGCATATATACTAGTCTATATTGTTGGTATAGTCACATTTAAAATAAAATCAAGAGTCAAAATAAATACAGTTTAAAATAAAATCATATATAAAATAAACACTGTGTATCTATGTCCAAGCTGTGCGATCAAGAAGATAGAATAACGTGGCGACTATTAATAGCCACTGACCTACGATTTAATATGTTTTTATTTTCTTTAATATCGCGAGGGCACACCTGGCAGATTAAAAATAGTTGGCCAACCTTTATGCTCGTTGGGAATAGAATATCAGGGTTGAGAAACAGCTATAAACATTGTTCGCCCCTTTTCTGCGAAATAACTTAGCGAATGGGTGCGGGAGCCGGTGTTTCTTTTGCGAAACGAGAGACCGGGAACTTCGAATCGCGGGGCGCAGTTTAAACGTTTAAAAAGGCAAGTTTCGCAATGCTAACGGAGACGTTCCGTCAGAGTTCCGGGGATGAAAAGTTTAAATTAAAAACGAGATCTGCCAAGAGCGAGGGGTTGGATTCCCGGACAGAGTTCAGTCATGGTTGTCGAACTGCAATGCTAGAAGTTCAATCATAAATCACGGAGGTCGTCGGAACTAACATCGGCCTCCGAAAACTATTCTTAATTAATTGAACCGCGCGCGAGCTTATTAAGTTCTCGGAGGCGCCGACATTTACGGCTTGTTTCGAGGAACGTTTGCGACGTTTAATTTGGGCCACGGTATTTACGATCGTCCGCGTGGAATATAATATTAAAGGATATTAAAGTGTTCCTTCCGAGTCCCCCAGGGAAGACACAGTCGCCGTATGATGCATGGTCCCAGTTCTTATGAGAATATCTCTTCTCCCTCTCCCTCTCTCTCTCCTCTCCGATCTCCACGGAGAGTAAACTCTGTATTTTTCGCTGGGAGCGCCATTACTGCGCCTTAAGCTGCTTGCAAGAAACATTAAAGACTGTCTTTGTAGAACAGGGCATTAGCGATCTCGTTCTTTTGTGAACGTCGAGCTCGATTTTTGTCGACGGAGGCCGGGAGCAAAGGGAGCGTGACAGAACGAGAATGTTTTTTAATTTTCCCGGCAAATACTTTAAGCCGATTCCCGTAATCCCTGTTTAGACTTGGCGCGTCTGCCGTCCTTCGGAACTCGCGAATTCTGGACGACCACTATTAGCAAGTTCCGACAGCTCGCGACGCGTCACTCGACCTGACGTTCGTTTGCAAACGTCGCGAGATTTTAACATTTTTGTACGTCCTCTTTCAATCCTACACGCTCGACTTTCTTCCAAACAATTTGCCGGTATCGATTTTTGAACAGTGACGATCTCGTTATGATAACTCAATCGCTCCTTTGACGAGTTCAAAAATGAGATTGCAGCAGGCTGTTTGCTTCGCAATGATGGTTTTGCATTTTGCTCGTCGCACGAAATTGTGCGGCTAACAAATGCTGCTTTTTGGGTGGGGGAAAGTCGTTTTCAAAGGGACAAAAGTTAATGGAATATTTTCACGAAAGCTGGATAAACGAAATTAGTTTTGAAAATGCAGTGTCTCGCGACGCGTTTTTGAACGTTTGAAAATCTAATATGAAAGACGGCACGCGGCTGGAAAAGTCCGTGGTCGCTCGGCGTGCAACAATTTAATAACAGTCGGAGGAATAGTGCACCTGATAAAAACGTACGAGATTGTGCCCTGGTTTCGGCACAAAGAGCCCTTCTAATGCGACGCACGTGTACCACGGCAGAAATATTCTTCTTTCAATCTGTTTAAAGCCTTAGAATGCGGTTCCCCGGTCGGGGCAGACATTTTTCGCTCAAAAATGCATCCTGCTGCTTGAAACTTTGAATCCGAGTCGAGTGCATTCTAAGGATTGCAACGCGCGGCTGCTTTGAACGAATTGAAAGAGGAAGATGTCGGTGTGCTTTCCATACCAGCTCGGGAAAGACGATGCATTAGGCGTTCGAATTAATTCGGTGTCTACGTAGCACTCGCTTCTAATGCTAGTTGGGAAAATTAATTCTTGGCCCTGACACGAAATTAGCTATTGCATTTATTTCGGTGGACAGTCAAAATAAAAATGATTTCTAGAAGTTTATGTTACTGTACAGTAAGAAGCTTGTTAAAATACAATATCATTTTTAATTTGCTGGGGTAAGAAATAATATGATGAAATTTTACTCAATTTATAAAACTGCATATTATCGTGACGCTAATTTTCTCAAGTAGAAAGTGTAGATGATAAAATTACTCAGGATTTCTAAAAATTTATGTTACTATAGAGCACACACAAACATTTTGTTAAAATTCAATATATTGTAGTTTCTCTTTTAATTTGCTAGGTTCACGAAGATACTAAAATTCTACTTAATTTATAAAAATTATATTATCGTGAAGCAAACAGCTGGCTAAAATTTAATTGAATTCTATCTTCAATTCCCTCGATTTCTAGAAATGTATATTACTGTACAGCATACAGATTGTTAAAACGTAATAAAATTCCTTTTTTAATTTGCCACGGTTAGAAACGAAGACGATCAAATTTCACTTGATCTCAATTTCACGAAGATCCGCGGAAAAAGTAAATTTGCATAGCATATCACTAAAGGTAAACTTTGGCTGGAGTGAAGACCCTCGACTCAGCCAGTTTAAGAAGTTTAAGGCCGTGAAGTATCAACATCTGTTGCATGAAAATCAAACGCTAACATAAAAGTTACTCGGTGCGATTTCAAATGGCTCGCCGATTTCTGCAACTTCGAGAAAGCGCGAAGAACGAGAACTCTATTTTTTCGAAAAACCAGAATACCCGGCGTTCGTTTAAGCGTTGCGAATACGCAAATGCAAATTCGTGTAAACGTTTTGTGCGCGCGAATTCCGCGGATTCACCGTGGAAAATGAATCGGCATAGGATATCGATGAAGCATGAATATTGCAGGCTGGTTTTCGCGAGATTGCGCGGCGGGGATCAGCGGGCGTTGTTCATTTGACGAAATTGAAATGACCGACAACGTCGACCCGTCGCAGCGCGCGAGCGATAACGGTGTCGAGAAAATGAGAAATTCCACCAAGTTTAATGAAAGTATTTAACAGGCAAAATTGCTGTCTCGCGTAGAGAACCCCTCCTGGTTGTTACCGGCGAGAGCTGGAGCTGACGCGCGCGCGCCACAGGGAAAATTGAAACGCGTTTCCACGAGGCCGTTCGTTAAGCGAGTTTTCCCGCGGTTATTTTTCCACGAAATTATAAGGTCAAGTCGACGAGAAAAATTTCGGTTCCCGAGGGGAATCGGTTCGAAGGCCACAGGGTCCTCTAATTAGCAGCTGGCCGCTCTGATGGGCGCAGATGAGTTTTAGATTGGCCAAACGAGCCCGAGGGCAACATTTGGCAAACATTGGATTAGCCGAACACGATTCGGTTGCTGGGCAAAATTCGGTCGGTCTGTTCTCAGAAATTTTTCGAGAAACGAAAAGTGTGATTAACGTTAATTTTTCGCGAGCAATCGACACTGAATTAACGCAGCTGCACATTTTCGATATAGAAATATCGTCTGGAAGGAAGAAGGAAAGCAAAGTCTACAATCTTCTCTACGAAACTCTTCTCCACCCTCCACAATACCCGTGTCATGCGAACTTGTCAAATCAACGGAAGATCGACTCACCTGTTCGTAGTTCCTGATGAAATCCCGAAGTTCCCGTTCCTTGTCCTCGAGGGTGCCATATAGCGCCTTCATTTGATTAAGCAAGTCGAACTTTTCCGCCTTGAGCCTCTTCCGGTCGGCCTTCAGTGCTTGCAGAGCTTCTTTCGCGTGTTGCAATTCCATCTCGAGTGCGACGAATCTAGCCTCCTCCTCGAGCACTGCATCCTCTGAACCGACTTCGCCTCGAGCTGCACCACTGAACAATAGCTTCCTCAGTCTGGCAACTTCCGCTACCAAACGCTCGTTCTCCAATCGGAGTCTTCTCGTGCTGGCCAGCTCCACGGAGCCGTTGCTGCCGCTCCCGTAGATATTAGAAAGCCTGGATGCTACCAGTGGATCTCCTATTCCTGAAAAATAGCGTGACAGGTTAGGAAGAGACAGTGTAATTTAGAGGCTGTTTAGAACATTCGAGTATACATTTCTGCCACATCAGTACGAATCCTTGTAGCCTGAACGATGAACTACATCGACCCTTTTTTTTGGACCTGGGAGGTAGAGAACTCCCAGGACCGGGGACATTAGATGTTATAAATATCCCCCCTTATTCCTTTTTTTTCTATTTTGCGCATTTTAGCTTCCGAGGGCCCGCTGTCCGCATTTCGCAGGGTCGCCCATGCGCACCTTTTCCACACCTGTTCTCGACTAATAAACTACATCGACCCTGTTTCTCCTTCTTCGCTGTATGCTAAACGAACCCGAACCTCTCCGCCGTAACAATCCCCCAGAAACCAGCGGGAGAAAGGGGGCTCTAACAAGGGCAGCCCTAAACAGCAAACGTAGACACGCGCGACTACATCGATCCTTGGAGCCATCGGCGAAGAGCGCAGGCCGAAGGAGTAGATTCGGTAAGGTAACGGAAGGAGGATGGTGGGGATGGAAAGTGAGGGATAGAGCTAGAACGAAGTAGAGAATCAGCGACGTGTCATTCTCAATAATGCACCGAACCGGTGCTAGGCGAAACGTCTGAGAAAGGCGTCTCGTTAGTCACCGAGGCCTGCGCTACATTGAAGAAAGCTCAGGCTAGAATTCATCTTGCGCCGGAGACCCCGTTTAATTCCCGGGATTCGTAGGAACGAACGAGTCGCTGCCAGGAACAATCGCGGACACCGAGTGCACGGAGGGCGAACTTGAAAGGGAGGGCCTTCCATAATTAAATGCTGGGGTTACCCACCGAGGGAATTAGCCGGGGACGACGGTCTGCTGCCCGGGGCTGGTCCAGGTGGTTCATTGTCCTCGTCGCCGGG
Organism: Lasioglossum villosulum; assembly: GCA_963971365.1. Taxonomy (NCBI): domain Eukaryota; kingdom Metazoa; phylum Arthropoda; class Insecta; order Hymenoptera; family Halictidae; genus Lasioglossum; species Lasioglossum villosulum. Next base: position 21,679,210 of record OZ020503.1, on the reverse strand, counting down.
CCGCACCTCGCCGTCCACCAAATCCTTGTCGATGTCCTTCTCGTGATCGTTCATCTCCTTGCTGGATCGATGGGACTCGCGGTTCGTCGATATCCGCAGCCGGTCACCGCTCGATCGATCGCTGCCACCGCGGTGCAGGAAGCCCGATCTATTGCTGGATCCTCGATCCGGACTCGCGCTGCCCGATCGAGAGTCCACGCTACCACCGGAGCCGCCGAGGCGCGTCTTCTCCAGCGCTGGGGCGTAAGGACGCCGAGTTTTGTCGATCGGACTGCGACTCGGTGACCCATTGAGCTTCTCTGCGGTGGAAACAGACTATTTTGGTGATGCTTCTAGCGATCACGCGAATATGTTCATGTTTGAATACGTGCCGCCTATGTGGCCCGGCCGCACAGCGCAATCATGGTTGTTTACTTGGGCTGGGCTTATTGCGTATTGAACACCGAACAGTTCTTGTGCAACGTTTACATTAGCGTTTGTTGGTTTTTAAAAGGAAGTTATGCAATTCGAAAACCGGATTTTTGAGTGAAAATTGCGGTTTTAATTTTATACATAGCACTAGTAAATTTCTTCCATTGGTTACGAAAACTGACGTTGTGAAGTTATCCAGGCAGATATGATTAAGATTATATAAAGATTATTCTACAAGAAGATGACTGGGATGTTAAACAAATGACGAAGAAGAAAATCAAGACATATCTATGATGAAAAATTCGATGGTGATAGCAATAAATAAATATCTGCAAGAACTTGAAGAAATGACTTCCTCTAGGCCTCAAACATTAAAGAAGGAGGTTTTGGCCTTAGAGGCTGCAAATAGGAGAACAAAAAATTTAGATTTCTCGTTTAATGATTTTATTTCTATTTCTGGTACTTTGGGGCCAAAATAAGGACACATAATCATAAATATGTCTTGGTTTTCATCTGTAAAAATTCAAAACCGGTTTAAACCGGTTTCACGGAAAAATTAATATTCGAAAATTGGTTTTTTAAAAAGTCGGTTTTTGGATAAACCCTAGATCACATTCGAAGTCGCTATACGCTTCACTACAGTTGATGTCTTGCGATCAATAATTCATTCATCTTAAAGAGATTACAAAAGAAAGCTCTTATGCCGGCGGCACGCTTTTTATTCAAAGTTGAACAACTCGGTCAGCAAAAATTATACTCCAGTTAAATCTAGTTAATAATTTGTGCGCAACGAAATAAAATGACTCCGCAAATTGAAGTATTAAACCGGGTAGCTTAGACGAAGGTACTTGGCTGGATTGATAATTAAAGGTTCACGAGCCATTAAGCAAAGTGCACGAGCTCCTTCGTTTGCATATCACCGACTAGAAACGATCGTACACGTATCCTCATAAATTAGACGCAATGCGTATAACAACCGGTAAAAGTTTCACAGTGTAATTGGTCCGACACGCGGTGAATCTTTCATCGAATCGCGTATACGTCGGCATACTCAACGACAAAGGGGCTGAAAGAGAAGAAGAGAGTAAAGAAACGTAATGAAATCTCCTGCTGGTCATAGAAGAATCTTCACAAAGGCCATGACAGCTGGCGCACGGGGTTACACGCGTTGTTCCCATCGTATTACAAGTTGTAGGAGAAAATGGTGAATCATGGGCCGCCAGTCGTAAAACCGGCAGCAAGTAACTGCGAGATAGTGAGGTATATACACCGTGTTCCGGAAATCAAGATAAACTTTTAACCGTGAGCTATGCACGAGAACCTACAGTTTTGAATTATACCGCCCGGGGAACTTTTCCCGTGGTAAGATTTATGTATACCCTAAACGTAAGTTAAAGGAACGAACATTTATGGGAGAAGTTGGAACGGTGTCGTCTGCGAACACTTTTAAGCCCCGGGCCCCGGAACTCTTTTGTTGTGTCGAACTAATAAATCAACATAAAGCATCCCCCTTTTTCCAGAGGCGCCGGCAGCTAACGCATAGGTCAGCTAATTAACGAACCCACAACGTACACTTATCGTTTCTTACAAGGAGAACCCCCGCTCTGTCCCTCACGGATTTAATTCAGACTTTACAGAGTTATAGATCTCGTTCCCCTGATTACAAAAATACCCCATTATAGGCGCAGACGCTCAATAGTTTTCGAGATATTTACAATTAAAGTTTCATAATCGTACAAACTACAAGAAGCTTGATGGCAAACCACATTAACCGCTCTACTATTCATTGCATTTATTCTATTTTGTATTTGTATTTATATTTATATTTGTTGTTTGTTATGTATTATTATTTTAATATTATCATTGTTTTATAATTATTATCTTTTGTATATGTAGTAATAGATCTAGTGTTTCTTCTATAAATTAATAAGTATCATTTTCAAATAGTCCTTTTGCGAATAAAGATATTTTATTTAAAATTTATTTAACATTGAAAATGCATTTTCCATGAAAAAAACAATACAAAATAATTTACCACGAAGGGATTCGAACACGGGCCTAAAAATCCGAACTAACCTTTACTTTTACGGTTATGAAACTTTAATTGCAAATATCTCCAAAACTATTGACCGTCTGCGCCTATAATGGGGTATTTTCGTAATCAGGGGAACGAGATCTATAACTCCGTAAAGTCTGAACTAAATCCGTGAGGGACAGAGTGGGGGTTCTCCTTGTTAGTGGTACAACCGTGGGATTTTGTTATCCTGGCCGAGCTAGAGACTTTAAACTTTGCACATAGCTTGGAACTGGACGACAATGCAATTTTTAAACAAATTTTTAAGAAAATACCGTGCGTTTAGGAGATAAAAAGCAATCCCTACTCTATCTCCCGTTCCCACCTCGCACTATGGGTAAAACAGACGAAATGTTCTCTATTAGAAAATAATTTTGGACAATTCTGGTCAAAATGCTCCACTGTGCGCCGGTCAGAAGGGAAGGATTAATTATGGTGACCATACTAACCGACGGGGCTGGATCGCCGATCGACGGGGCTGGTCCTCTCCTTCCTGTCAACCGGACTGGTTCGTTTTTCTATGGGGCTGGCTGATTTGTCGCTAGCCGAGCTTCTCTTGTCAACCGGGCTGCTGCCAGCGCTGAGCCTCTTGGCGTCCTCTTGTTGTTGCTGGACAACCTCTGTTGATTCTTGGGTTACGGGAGTGGCGTTGTTGGTACCGCTGGCTGCCCCGTTGTTGTTGCTGTTCCCCGGGGTAGCGGTGTTCGTCCCGGCACCGTTGTTGTTGTTCAACACCACCGGCAACGCGCCTCGTACATCCCTCAGCTCGCCGCGGAGGGTCGCGCACTCACCCCTTGCACGTTCCAGCTCCCCGTCAAGCCGGGCGCCAGTCGCTGCGTTCTCCTCCACCATCACGCGAAATTTTGCCTGCAACAACACAAAACGAAAATTCAATCCTCTTGTTCATTACTCCATCGTTCAATATATTCTTCAAAAACTAGTTTGGAAAAAGAGAAATGAATATATTCGCACGAATGTATTAACGACATCGAACACATTCCTAATTTACATTCTCCAAAAACTAATTTAAAAAGAAAATTCTCAATTTAACGACACTGAATATAATCGCGATTTATATTCTCAGAAAGTGATTTCAGAAAAGAATTGCAAACTTAACACGACACGAAGTATATTCATCGAAAACTAATTTAAAAAAGAAATTGTCGACTTAATGACACTTGATATATTTGCGATTTATATTCTCAAAAAGCAATTTCAGAAAAGAATTGCGAACTTAACAACATGAGGTATATATTCCTAATTTATATTCTTCGAAAACTAATTTAAAAAAGAAACTGTCGACTTAATGACATTTAATATAATCGCGATTTATATTCTCGGAAAGTGATTTGAGAAAAAAATTGCGAATTAAACGTCAATATGGTCCTAACTTATATTCTTCATTTAGAAGCGCATAATTCCGCACGGCGTCTCGAAGAAACCCGAAAAGAAGAATGCCACGGTGCAATCGCGAACCGGAAGCCATAGTGGGCGCGCCTCGGAAACTTCGCGGAACCGGAAGTCCCTGGAACAATCGTCGATTCGTCGACACGGGCCCCGCAAACTTTCCGAGCAAATTTTCGAGGGGCGTTGACCGAAAACTTTTTAGCGAATTTTTCGCCCGGCTAATGAAATAATGGCGGCGACCCTTTGTTTGTTTAGCAGGGCTTCCACCGCCATAGCTCGCAAGGGAGAAACGGGGCAGAAAGTCTGGACGAAAGAATGCACGACGGAGAAAGTATCGGAAGTTCTGGGAAGTTGCGATACCGGGTGCAATCGCGTTGCACGCCCGACCTTTCGCGAAATTGCGAGCACTAATGCGGGCCGAAGTAAAGCGGGCAAACAGGGCCGTAGATAAAAGTTAGCTTCGAGCCTGAGCCCTTGCAAAATTAATAAGTCTACCGCCGTTGCAATTCTGCTCTGCTTTTAGATTGTATAAACTGCAGTTTCTTCTGTTAGCACAATTTTTAAAGATTGATTGTATTTCTTAATAAAAGAAATATCTTTACATTCTGCGAAGATGGGCAAATTTATGCACCAGTTTTGAGATCCATGCATTCAATATTTTCGGTCCAAAAAATTCCGGAAAGCTGCAACGGATGGAGGAAGAACGCTCAACAATTGTTGAGGCGAAGAACCCGATTTTCGAAACGGGAATGCAGTGATGCATTGTTGGGCAGCTGAAGCAGGAGAAGTCCGCAGAGACAGGGTAGATTTGCAGTGGGCAGATGAGCCGGTCGGAATAAACAATGCAGTAGATAAAAAGCTCGCTGCAACAGCGAAGCGTGCAATATTAATAAGCCTACCGCGGCGCATAGAATAGGAATCCCATTGTGGACCCGGCATTGTGCTCGTCGTTTCGAAAGCTTCGCCGCATGACGATATTGACTGTGCTCCGGGAAGTTTCTGTCTGGTTCTCTTCGTCGCAAAATCCGCGCCGCGGCTTCGACGCACGCGGGAACAAAGGATTATTTGGATATTCAACACGGGGCTGTCTTTAAGCCTTTGCCACGGCCAAGACGCGGCATTCTGTATCGGCAGTTCAACTCCGCGAAGCTCTCCAAGTGGCAAACCGGTAGTTTCTCGTGTAAATCATTTCGAAGAGATTAAACCTAATTGTCGTCTGAAGCTCGGCGCGCGGAATTATTATACAGGATTATCACAGTGTCCTCGGCGTGTGACTACGGTTCTTTGGAATTAACGTCGACTGATCCAGAACTTCACCGACCCCCGCATACCCTAGAACCAACTTTCGGCTAATCAGGAAAGGAGCTACAACTTCCAGCTTCGTCTTCTCTTTGCCTGAAAGTCACGTTTCCTCGATATCTAATCAGCAGTTTCGTTTATGCCCACGGATTAACGGGCGACGTCTGGTTTCTGGCATATTTTCCCTATTCAGCCAGATGCGAAAATTCCGAAAAATATCGGTCGTCTGTCCAACATCCAGTTACATGTACTGCTGTAGGAAATGAATGATTTGTATGATATTATTCGTTGTTTGAATGTGAGAATCGAGCATCGTGTATGTATGCGTGAGTGCCGTGATATTGCGATTGCGACACATCTTGTTTAATCAATATTTGTTCTAGAAAATTTATAAACATTAGAAAAAGTAGGATATAAAAGGACGTGTTCACGTAGCGATTCGACTTTTTCTCGAGATACGAAACACGTCATCACGTCTGATTTAAATACGATACGTTTACGTTAATTTCCGTTAATTTCATATTTCAGTTGTGTATTTTCTTTTCGAATTAAAACAGTTATTCAGTTACTTAATATATTTTCGCTTACACTGCAATTAATTCGGATTGCAAATCGTGGTTGTAAAAGATCAAAAAGCGAAGTAATTTCTGTGTTCACGGTAACCGTGTACAGGCATGAATATATTACATGAATTTTTTCCGATTTTTTGGTGAGGTGTGCCGTGGTAAAAAAAGGAAAAACGATGTCTTTTTCAACGTTTTTCCCTAGGAGTGATTAATGCGAAGTTTAAGTTTTTCGTTTTCCTGACGATTTTTTTAAAGGATTACCGGAGGATTTACGGAGGTATGATACAGGATTTAATAAATGAATTTCATCGTGGGGAAGTTTTCGCCTTTAAAGAGCGGCGCAAACCTTTTAAGGAAAGCTGGCGGCGCGCCGGTCTCCGGAAGGTCCGTTCATTAACGTGATCAACGAAATGATTTATTTACGAAAGCCGGCAGATCCTCCTCGGTTCCTACGGCGGCGGTTTGCACGGGAGCGTTGTTAATTGCAACGAATCTCGTCCGAGGGTTTATCAGGGCCGATCGGAGGGCAACGTGGAAAAAGAACAGCCAGGAATCTGTTCCGGCGTGCGTCCCGATAACGTCGATAACCATCGGAGAAGCTGGTTCCCCTCGCTTTTATTCGCCTTGCCGAAGATGTAATCTCGAAAACGTTGACCTACATGCCGAACCCGAACCAGCCACTGATACACGAGCCTCTGCCGCTAACTGGGCTCGCTTTATATGTGCACGTGGTGCGCAGCCTGCGCAACACAGACCCTTAAACACATAAAGCGTCCGCAGGCATTGTGGCGAACTTCTGGTAAACTAAGCCGACGTTTACTTCGCTATTCTTGGTAGCCCGGCTACCGGGCCATTGTTTGCCGACCGGCGCGTTTATTTAGTTAATGTTATTAACTTCCGCGGTTGTTGACCGGCTACGCCTTTTTCCGAGCTTCACTACTCTCCTCCTGGAATCGAAATACTTGCGCACGAGGAACGCGAAACGCTCGCTCGGACACCGAGGAGTTCTCGTTATTCGTTTTCCCAAGTGAAAAGAACGTTTGTTGAAAATTTTATGTGGGAAAATTGTTGGGTAATTATTCGGAGAGTACCACTATGCTCCGATTTTGATGAAATTTAAATATGTTCTAGATTTTGAGCAACTTTTTCCTTTCTCATAGAAATCATAGAGACCTCACTATTGAGCTCTTAGAAGGAAATCTGCGATTTTTCACTTCTATGAAAGAAATGTTCGGATATACCAAACGTTTTCGATAGGTAAAGTATAAGTACTCGATAAGGAAGAAAATATCAAATTCATCGCGTTATCCAGAAAACGTTCGAAAGGGCGGACGTAATATAATTCAATTTGAGACGTTCTCGAATCGGCCGGGTATCAAAGCAAGGGGTTCCTGATATTACCGTGGCGGGCAAGGTTATATTTTACCGGAGAGGGTTTGATTAAAATCGGTTTGATATTTTTGTTTGTATGCGGAAGCGTGCCGATACGTATGGGAAAAGGTGAGGGGAAGCGATCGGGACGGTATCCGACGAGTCTGTTCGCGTTGAGAAGCAATTCGCGAATGAAATTCATAGACGCTGTCCCGGATCGCGAGCAGAGAGAAATGCGGCGGAAAGGAACAAGGCGGTGGATTATTTTCCTTGCTCGGCGCGCTGCGCGGATAAATTGCTACTGGGAGCTGAAATTGCAATTTCATAAATTCGAGTGGCTCCCGTAATGCTCATTCTCCGGCTCGTTCCTCTTCCGCGTTTCCTGTTCACCGTCGGGGTTCCGCCTCATTTTTCCCTCCTCCACCCCTATTCCACCTCTGGCAACTCTTATTTCTTTCCCCGGCGCTAATGCAACGGCGAACCTGACGATTGCACCATCGCCTTCAATGCGTATTTGTCCGGGGAATCACGTCAAACGGTTCGCGTCTCGTTGTTCCCTCCATTCCGGATCGCTACCGCGACTTTACAGCAAAGTGGGCGCTTTTCCGGAAACGGAGAACACCCAGAGACGGATAAAAAACGTGGATCTTCGTCTAAAATAAAAATGTTTTCAGTCAATTTTAGGGCATTTAAGTTAAATGAAAGTTTATCCGTTTCACGCTTTCCCAAACCATCGAAAGATTCGGTCGCAGGTCTCCTCTGCTACAACTCGACCGTACGAACAATAGGCTGAAGTGACGTGATTGAATCTCTAGATGAGCCAATTCTCGTTCAATTACCACGGAATCCCCAGTACGGAATGATAGACAGTTCTCTCCTGTTCCGGCTAACATGGCAGCCCGGTCATTGAGATAGGTCAATGATTGCGGAATGTAGCTAGAGCTGCGGTTAGGCGCGGACATCGGTGAGACGACCGTGCTACCGGACCGCATCACAGGTATATTAATCGAGATCAATCGTGTTGTATTTGACACTTGGCCTTCGTTCGACGCTGGAACTCTCCGTACTGTCCAATATAAATTCCTCGTTTCACACCCCTAATTCAATTGGGCTCACGCGTCTCCCTTAATCGGCCCGCGATGACCAGACACCGGTGTCCGCTCGAAACCTTCTTATCAAACTATATTATTAAAAGAAAGATAGATGAACATTGGCGCTTATACAAAGTTGTCATGCTAGATGGTTCCTCTGTTATTATTTTTTTTTAATATTTGGTCCCCTTAGGGTTTCAAATCCATTTACCATCTCCCCTTCTTTCTACTTCTCCCTGTCGCCTAATTCCAGCCTCTTCCAGCCTAATATTTAGCGGGACCCACAGTTTATTAAGGTGGATTCCGACCCACTTTGGGGCACCACAGTATTTACATGGCACACTGAAAGACAAGAACATGTGTGGAGGCTCTCGATCTGACTCTCCGAGAGTAATACCAATAATGGGTTCTCGGTCCTCTTTCAATTGATAGCGTCCAGATCGAAGTCCGTTAATTCAGCAAATGAATTCTCTAGGGAGTGTTAGATGAGAAAACCTAGGTTTAGACCCAGGGTGATAAAAGGAACTGAAAAATTGTTTGCCCTTGAACCCTGCTTCTTCAAGAATATAATTGTTAGTTTCTAGCTTGACTTTTAAAGATATGCGAAAAGTCAGAGTAAGGAACTAGGATGTTGGGAGAAATAGATAATAAAGATGCTTCTTTAGCTAGCGTATCAACCACCTTACTAAAAAAAAAAGTATTTAGATGGCACATGGAATATTTCCAGAGGTGTCGGCGGGGATCGAATCCGCGACCACGAAGTCCTTCTGTTAATATAAATTCGTGATCCTAGTGCTCATATAAAGTCGTCAAGAAGTTCTACAAGTTTAATTACCCGCGATAACTTCGCGAGACGTTCCAAGAGCTTTCGACGGAGCCATTTTTGCGTGAAACCGAGATAACGTGTCGGTCTAAAGTGCAACCCTTAAACTTGCCGTGGCAGCAGAACGATCCGCTTAATCGTTGGCCGGAATCGGTTCCCGGCAAAGTGGAAACCGGTGGCGGGCACTCGTTACACGGTCAATCGCGTCCGAACTTTGCTCGTAGCAGTCGGTCGCGGGAGAGTGATCGCCCTCTGAAATGATTGATTGCACTTTCGGGTTAGATAAGAACCTGAAGGCGAGGGTGGTCGGAGGATAAACGAAGGGAGGAGATAGTCGGACGGGCAGCAGCAGCAGCGGTGAGCCACCGTTGGCCAAGTTCCAGGGACACAAAAGGTTAGCCGACGAGGATAAAGGGATCGCGAACTTGTTGCGTTCCCGGAGGCGCCTTCCGTTTTCTCTTCATCGCAAGAGAGAGAGAGAGAGAAAGACGGCGAACTCGCATTCACGCCCTCTTCGCACCAGACAACCGCACGATCATCGATCAATTTCTACTCGACGACAGAAACCCCATTGGACAGCGAGTCGAGATTTATCGACGATGCGCATGCAACAATTCCACTGCGCACTTTAGACATTAGTAACCTTCGCGAATGCTCAATAGTGACATTTCCTTAATTTCTAAGCGATTTCACATTAGCACTCTTCTGGGGGGATTGTTAACCCCTTGCCGTACTTTGACGAGCCAGATGAAGGTTTTCAACAATGTCTAACACATATGAATGTAGGGTAACTGCACCAGTGAATGAACATTTAAGAAATTGTTCAGGAAAATATTTTATTTAAAAAAAAACTATGTGAATTAAAGGAATCTCATATATGCCAAATAGCTCCCTATACTTCATTTGTCAAAAATAAATGAACACAAATACAATGAAATTATTATTATTCTTCTTTATTAAACGTTAAATCAAAAATATGAAAAATACCAGTCAATGAACACTACATTCTAGTAATTGAATAATGCTAGTCCAATCAATGAACAAAATTCTCCTATTTATTTAACTCTTTAATCACAATTTTATCGCTAGTATGCCGTCCGGGTTAAAATTTGTTGAAATATACAAAAGCGTTCATTTACTGGTGCCCGTTCATTCACTGGTGCAGTTACCCTAACTCGTTTCATTTTAGATGGAATCAAATTTGATTTGTTTGTAACCCATATTTAAGCATTAAAATAAATGTAGCCATATTAAAAATATACATTTTGTTTCCCTTCTAAGACATTTTCGTGCACAAAGACGTTCTTATCACGGTAACTGTAAAAGCAAGGTACGACAAGGGATTAAGGCCGTTGCACACTTGACAGTTGTCACGTTTTAACCATGTTCTATGTAGTTTGAATGGGAACGCGGCACACTTACCGGCAACAGCACAGCACCGCCACACCTACCAATTGCTTCGGGAAAATCTGCGAACACTTACTAGTAGCACCGCTGTCTGACCAGCACTGAGCAATTCGACGTTAGACTTTCTTCTATGTAGTTTCAATGGGAACGCGCACAGCTGCTGTGCTGTTTCCGAACCTCTAATAAAATCGTAATCGTTGCAATAAAATAATAAGCGATTGTGGACAGCGTTAATGCTGGCTACTCGAAACTACCTGCGTCTTACTCTAAGTAACCCAGTCATAAAGCAATAAAACGACCGTACGCCCCAATATTAGTATCATTATAGAAAATTTATGGTGTTTTCGACGCACAAATTAGTAAGAATACAGTTCAAGTCATAAAATATCTAAAATCCATCAAAATTTTCCACAGACTGTAATCTTGTATATAATAACTGCAAATTGATCTCCCTACAATACGCCTATAAATATTTCTAAGTATAAAGATGTAATATTCTAATCAAAAGTCATAATCTTCAATATCGCTAATGACGTTGATGTTGATGCGACCTGTACCAACAAAATAAAGCTCGACGTCATCGATACATTATGATAACTTGACAGTCATTATCAGTGATTGTTAACACGATTTTCAAATACTTCCGATGATCTGACATAAAATGCTTTTACGAAAAATTAACCCATCAGCTTGCCGAACGTTGGAACACAGTTACATAATTTTACGTTAATTTTCATCCTTTCCAAATGAATTACCAATGTGAAAATACCTTGTAAAGATTTCTCTAATACAATTTTTTTAATTGATGCAAATTGCTGCCTGCATATAGAAACATCTGCGAAGTTCACTCATACAATTACTTGGAGTGATAAATGCTCGAAGCAAGTCACTCAAAGAATTAATACGGAGGATCCAAGGGAACTGTGCGAGACGCTCGTGTGATAATGGTAATGGAAAGGTTTCCAGCGGATTCCGTGAAGCTCACGGATACTTACAGACCCCGGTGTGGGTTTGATTTAAACAATAACGGGGGACGAGCAGCGGTTTCACGCTAGCAGCGGAAAAAGTATTACGGCCATTCATAACCGCGGGAGCTTACGGAATTAGCCACGACGAGGCTGCGTGACACGGAACAACAGGGAACGTGGACCGCCATGCTATTTAAATCATACGTCCCTTGTCGAGCCACCTAATGTAGGTCAAACTCGAAATTATACTCGACAAAGTATTTCAGGCCATAATTTCCATGATCACCGTGGTTGTTCCGGGAGTTCCGGCATTTGAACCTTTTCGGCCTCAAACGCGAAATATCGTTCCCGATAAAAAAGAACCTAACTCGCTTGACAGGAGAGTCACCATTTTTTCAGACTTCAATGTTTGTAGATTAGCTCACTACATTTTATATATTCCAAACAAATCCACAGTCTAATTATTGCACAATTGTTGGAAGTCTTTCGATATTTTTCTGTGAAAGAGAAATACCTCGATCTAATCAAGTATTTAATTGAAACATTATACAAGGCACTTTTCGTGGCACTTTTTTGTGAAAGAATTACTTCAATGTAACTGCTCGCACAGAAATAAAATTAATTCAAGTCGCAGAACGAATTGCTCAAGTATCGACAGATTTACAGATGCATGTTAATTGGACGCCAGCTTCGACCCACTGGATTTTCCCGAGTATTAATGTAACAATTATGTGAACATCGAGGAAAGGTTCAAAGGAAAAGCGCCGGTGGAAGGAACACGCGTGAATAGGAGCGGAAGAGCGTGACAGAACGAAAGTAGAAGCGCTCGCTGTGTTTCGTAATGATTACGAGGCAGCGAACTGAGACCACGTAATAAAAAAGAGCGTGGCTTCCCAAAGCGGGGTTAACGAGAGCCACTGATTTCATTGTTCCGAAGAAGCATCATCGCAGCCTCGATTCATTATAGAAACTTTTCTCATGGTTTCTGCGCCGCTTTTCATCATCGACGCGTTGCTGCTAGTTACAAAACACTTTGTACCCGAAGGATTAGCCAGAAGTACACTGGAATTTCTTGATCTTCTCTTATCTAGACCGCGGGCGATTGCGCACGTGTGGAAATCAGGTAGGTTAAGTTTTGTTCACCCGAGTTCCGATTCAGCTGCAACTCGAGATCAAAAATTGATGAAATAAAATTCTATAAATTATTGTACAAAGTCGATGTTTCGTGATGCATTAGCGACAAACAGTTCCGAACTGCTTCGCGGGTTAGCGAACTTGTGCTGGTCAAGTTAACGAACTTGAAATGACAACAGTAATTTACGGAAGCTACGCGTGAGTGATCGTTTTTAAAAATAATGGAGGTTATTTTTCGTGAAAAACTGCATCGAGAATGCAGACTAAAATTTTTCCATACCGTACTCCGTTTCCGAACGAAGCGAGTTTGAAAATTCCTATCGCGCACGCAAGTAGAAACGGCCAGCCATGATCAGACACGGTCGATTCCAGTTTGAACTCAATTTTCAGGGAAACAGAGCCTCGAATGCGAAAATTTTATTCTGCACTTTCGATGCAGTTTTTCGTGAAAAATGACCTCTAGTAATTTTTGGAACGAACTCTCCAATGTAGCTAGAGTTTTTTAATAAATTAATGAAGTGACTTTAGTTTCTCGAGTTGAGAATTGTTTCTCGAAGCAGAGACTCGAAAGTAGTTGTGACTTTTGATAAATTTTGCAAGAAACATATACTGGGTGCCCTTTATTGTACCTGGGTAACAAATAACTAATCTAAAATCTATAATTCGAAGCTGCTGAAAATTTGTGGGATCAAACGACGGTGTAATTGATTGAAATCCGAATTCTGTAACTTGATGAAACAGTTTGTCTGAGTAATGCGCGTAGCGGCAGAAATGGTAAGATGTGTTCGCAGGGTTAATTGCGATGCGAGACGCGAATTGTGGCGAAACGCGGATCACGAAACCGGAAAGTCATCCGGATCGCGATGAGCAGATGGAGTGGTGGGAGGCGAAGAAGATGGGGGAGAAGTAATTTCCGGAATTACAAGAAACGCCGCGCATCAAAACGGCCTTTGACGGTTCTCCGTCAAACATTAAGTCAGCACGAATTAATTGGATTGATTGCGACAGTACAGACCCATAATCCCGCCACTGTACAGTTACTTCTGTTACTTTGCTCGAACACGCTTTGATGTGCCCGCAAGCTTTCGCCAGCTTCTACGTGCGATTTCCGGTCTGTTGGGACTACGGTGTCAGGTAAAAGCGACGTTAATGAAGCCGAGGAGGAAAACTTGAAGAAAGTCATCAGAGACCATTATTATCATATCAAAACTATGTGCTTAAAAAGAGGAAGGAATAAGATAAAAATGTTTTTCTTCGTTTAATAATTTTAATCGAGTTAAGATAATGTATTGACGATCTCAAACTTATTTTATTATCAATATTAATTAAAACTAACCACTTTTATCGTGAATTCGTAAAATAAAAATCGTCCACGTCAATTTCTAAAAGCAGTAGTCATCTAGAACTTTCTTTTTCGTTTAATAATCGTAACAAGTTAATTATTCGAGGATTAAGGAAGGCCTCAATGGCGAGACTTTGGAAGAGCCTGTATAAATTCGACGGGGGCGAAGACTGTACCACTTTCGCAGGAATCCGATGCGTTCGAACGGGGCACGTCGGGTCGCTCGCTAAAGTCCGGTTAATTATAGACGGGGACGCATAATTTCGGCCGCGTGTTAAGTTTATATTCATCTGTCACGCTCCGAAAAGGTTCACTGCACCCGGCATACTGCGGCACCGGCTGATACGGCACGGCCAGCGGGTTCGCAATTAAATGTTCCGCCGTCGACGTCGTGCAGGAGAATTCCGTCGACGCCTTTGCCGAAACTGTGCCGCGCTAAGCTTTGATCTTCGCTCACCCCGCTTAACCCTTCGACTGGCAAGTTATGGCGGCAATAACGCGTCATTGGTACCGCCCGCGTACTCCCTGCTATACGAGGATTAATTTGCTGCGCGTAGGGAACCTTGGTCGACACCCTTGCAACAATTTATGTACCTTTTTGAGCTACATCTTCCTCGATTGTTGCGTTGCTTACTTAGTAGTCTCAGCTTTATTTAGGTTGTCGACTTGATTAATTTCCACTTTCCCTTCCCTCTTATCTTTCGTATTTGAACTTCCGGTTTTCTCATGTTCTTACTGTACCTACGGGGTTTCATTGCAACGTTTTTTGGCGTTGTGTATTTATTTGTGTACGCGTTAGCATGAGTTTATTTAGACTTTCCGCGGCTCCTATTGTAATGCATGTTCTGCTAAAGATACCTATGCAATCATTTTTATTATTTCGATAATTGTAAACTGAAAAATCTGGATCCGGTCATTCCGACCGGTGGCGGTAGATTGAATGGTTAGAGCTCACTAACAACCTAACGAATTCCAAAATAGCGAGAAACACGCTCGCAGTTTGCGTTTTCTCTTACAAAGAAAAACGCGAGAATGCCGGGCAATTGTTTCTCGTATGTTCTCACGAGATTTTCTAACGACTGTAATTGATTAGTAGAGCGCGGTTAACGAGTTAACGAAATGCACGCAGCATCGGTTCTGGGTAGCAGATTCGCGCAGAACTAGCAACGAGGTGAGAGAGAGAGAGTGAGAAGGGAGATCAGAGTTTCGAGTGGCGATTTTTTTATTGCACTTTCGTGGCCTGATTCAGCCCCGAGGCTCGCCGTTGGAAAAATAAAGGAATGCAAATTTAATTACCGGAGTACTCGGCAGGTTGACGAGCACCGAGCACACGTTCCGTGAGCGTGGCCCCATGACGTTTCGCGAATTTTAGTTTAAATTAATCTCGTCACCGTAATTCCCCCTTGCTCCCCACTCCTCCTGGTCACCATACTGTTCGCGCTTGTCCAAGATCCACGGGGATACGGTAACGTTGTTATAACCCGCATTATGCGAGCAGAATGTTGCAGCAATTCCGCGTTAATTGAACCGGGAACGGCCACGCGCGCACACGAATGGACGAATTACCTCCTTTTGACGCACTTTTCGGTCGGTAACGGTGGACACGGTGAATCTTTAATTCGCGTTTGATCTCACCAACACTCAACACACCGTGTCGCATAATGCATTTTTCACTGATCCGGTTAGCCCGCGTCTAAATTGTCGCTTGAACCAATTCGGACCGCCATCGCGGCTGTAATGACGAAATGTAAAAAGGACATTTATCGGATCTCGACGAAATTACACCGTCGAGCATTTCAACAGCTCTGGCGAAAATGAATCGCCAAGTTGCGGGGAAACTGTGCGCAATTACTGAGACGAAGTTATTTCTGGACAGCTTTATTCATCAATTCTTTAGACTAGTAGTTCAATAACAAATTTATTCGAGAATGCTATTCCTTCGAGAAGTATAATGGTATATGTTGTTGATAGAAATTTCACGTAGCGTCGGGAACAAATATTTGCAGCGATGATTCAATTTATTGACTTCATTGCGATAGAATAAGGATATTTATTGGGTGTGATTAAAATTATAATGCCGAGAATGTTCACAGTAATTTGACGTAGCGTCAAGAACAATTATTTGCGCCAGCGGTTTAACGAGTAATTTATTTAAATAGCCGAAAGCGTCGTTGTATTTATATGAAAGTGGGAATAGTGATTTAATATAGACTCGCAAACCGATCATTGAAACGAACAGTGTAACGAGTTGCGGAGAAACGAATACAGACACAGAATAGTTAACACCATGCAAATTCAAGCCATTCAATTTCTCGGTTATTTGATTACTCGATCGCGTGTGTAACTTCTAATTCGTTTCGTTGCTCGTGCGAATTTATCTAACATCGCGTCGATGTTATTATTCGGCAGAAATAATAGAGTTTGATCGTGCAAAATTCACGCGAAATAAAGTTCGAATAATACCGGGAATAATTGAATTGTTAATATTCAGCATGTGCGTTTCGGGGGGGGAGCAAACATTGATTCTCATTTATCGGCGGCTACGTTTAAAATGCTCCCGAGTATTGATCAAAATCAATTTTTCCAAATAACTCCGACAAACACCCCACGATATTTCGCTGTTTTAATGAAAAATTCGAGTTCCGCTGCCACTGGATTTCAATTTTTCTACCTGTCGTCTGTCGATAATTAATTGCTACGATCGAGCACATAATTCTTGTTCAACGGTGTACGATAATTTCTGCGAAACTGACGGAAAATATAACACAACCGAACGTACTGTGTACTATCGAATGTATAAACGTTCATGTTTTTCACTTATGGTGCAATGGCTGCCCATCCAATTCCAATTACTTCACAGTTGTAGCATAGTACCATGTTAATGGTATTTCGAACGAGTTTACCGTCTTAAGGGGGTGGGGTACCAACGTGACATTACTAGAATCTAACTAGATTTTGGGCCAAAAACAGGGGTTTACCGGGGAAATTGAATAAAATCACGAAAACACACCTCACATCCTCGTACGAGCATATTTTGAGCTGAGTGAGGGCTCATTCTAACAAGATTATGTGCGCGTGGTCCCAATTTAGTTAGATTATGTTTATATCTAATAATATGAATGTCCAAAGTAGGGGAAACAAATCAAGAAAAATTCCGGAGATTCCAATGTATTTTTCGTTCACATTAAGACTTTTCTTGCTAATCTAAGGAGACCCACGCGCACTTCATATAACCTTCTTCTTTAGAATGAGCCCTCACTCGGTTGAAAATATGCTCGTATGAGTACGTGAGGTGTGTTTTCGTGATTTTATTCAATTTCCCCCAGATTCCGTTCATGAAGGGAGAGTCTAGATCAAGTCCAGAGGCAATTTTAGTACAGCTAGCTGGGCGAGATGACGCCAAGTCAGGAGAACCGTCAGCGTAGAATCGTAGCAACAAAAATATAAAGGGCTGTAGCCACTAGTATCCATTAATAGCAATAAAGATATTAATATAAAGAAAAAAAACCTGTAATGATAGCGAAACTAAAGCGTTAGACTGATACGAATGTATATGAGTGTTACCACGCAAATAACTATGTTTCTGCAGACAAGGGTGGAGCACGGGTACCCTAACCTTCTAATAGGCTTCTGGTACATAAATTGTAAAGAATCATCGATAATTGTGCAGTTGCAAAAATGGTCCAAGTGTTATAACATCGTTTGCGTGTTTTAAACAACGAATGCACCGAGAGATACGTGGTCCAACGATGCAAGGTGTGCAAACAGTTGCACATACGGTGTCGGTGTACATATGTAATGAGATGAGAGCGGGATGAAAGCGGTGGCGAGGAGGCAGAGAGACGTTTTCCCGGAAACGGTACGGTAAACGTTTTGCGGAAAGATCCCCTGTGAAACCGGAAGCCGGTGGTGTTTCGCGGATCATGCACCCCGTTGAACGGGCAATTCCCTGTTTCGTTGTCGAGCTGAAGGGCTCTGGTACACGGAGATGGAGACGACGGGGGCGAGGGGGGAGCCGAAAGGAATCCGGTGTAGGAGGGGCCACGTTTCAAATGCAAATAGGAACACGCCAGCCGCATAAGAGGCCGAGCTTAGCAGTTTTCAGGGGTGGTGGGCGCGAAGTTTCGGGTTCGATAAAGAGTAGAAAAGCAATTTGGTGGTGGTGCGCGGCTGAGGGCTTATGCGTTTCGCGGAACGAGCCGGAAACGGGAAAATGGTGGTAGCGAGAAATTACGCGCGAGAAAACGGATCTCACGGTCCGACTCGCCGAGTTCCCTCACTCTCTCTTGTTGATTCGAGGACAGTTTTATTGTCGTGCCTCTGAAAGGAACACCGAATTCTTCGCAAACCCCCCCAAATGTTGCTCTGTTCGCTTCTGGTCGCCGATATGTGCACTTGTTGACGCGATCGATCGCGAACGCTTCGGTGCAGTGTCCGGCGCAATCTATTGCAACGATGTTTGCCGAGGATGCTTGTGCAACTGATAATCCTTCACCGAGAACACCTGGTCATTTTTCAGACGAATTTTAAGTAAGAAAGAATTCATTCAACATACTATGAGATTGATCGAACCGCGCGCCGATAACTTTAAAAACTATGAATTCAGTATTGTGTACGATATCCGCAATTTACGAAATTTTATTTTCTACAGATTAAGATTATGTTTTATTTGATTGATTTTCGAAACACTGGATTGGATATGAGCTGCATAAAAATGATCAGAAATGAATATAACGACGGATTATACCTCCTGCCTCCTACCTTCAGTATATTTAATCATAAATAATTGAATATTTAATGAGATGCTAATGAAATGCACCGATGTCCGTGGTAGGGGTATTTCACTCGTTTCATAATGCAATATTGAATTGAATGAAATGTATAAAAGATTTAATTAATGTGTACAGAATCGTCAATTAGCCATTAATGCATAAAAATGTACAGCGCGCATTCATTATCGTTATGTAGTTTCTCTTATCGAAATAAAACTTATTGTTACTTCGACAATGCCACGAAGTACCCAGAAAATATCAAGAGAATCGTTTGCATAATTTCCAAGATAAAAAATTCGAAAAGGTCACGCGACTTCCATCGACGTATACGAAGTTCCTCCCATAACGAATGCAACGAGGACGTCATTATCGTTAATATTACAACACGAAAATTCATATTGTTGCTTCGGCAGTGCGATAAGATACTCGGACAATTTCAAAGGAACTGTTTACATAATATCCAAGAAAAAAAATTCCAGAGTTCAATCAATTTCCAGCAAGTTACACAAGGGCCTCCAGTAACGAGAGCAACAACGACGCCGTTGTTATTAAAAATAAAATACAACCACGTTAAAAGATCAAACGCGGTGGTAGTTGTAACACCGTCCACAGCGGAAATAGTACAGACAGACACCGAGAATAGAAAAATAATCGAGAAACTCACCCCCACCGGATCTCAACCCCCAGTTTCGATCTGCCGCGAATTCCGTCGCGCGAACCGGTCATTGTCGCCGGAAAAGTCTGCAATATTCGTAAGTGGTCGGGCGAAAACACCAACGGTGGCACGGCCAACACGAATTTCCCGTGACATATATCCCTCGGCCACCGGGCCGAAGTTCGAGCACGCTATTTCCCCAGAGGTTTCCCCTGATAGCGCCGCTGTCGCCGCCGCGAGGAAAGTCGTTCCCGCTAATGCACGTGAACGTATTAACGTCACGTTCGGAATTACGACGGGGATACACCGGTATCCTGATTAAAAACACCAGACATCGTGACCCACTACCTCTTCCCCGATATGTTTACCGAGCACGGGCATTTTGTGCGGGCGTGAACAATTCTTTCTCCTCCTCTGGCCCTTCGCGTCCTCCTCGCACCTCCGCGAAGCAGCTTTCTCCGGTTTTAATGCAGCGGAATCGATTCTCGGCGTAATGCGTTTCGCGTACGCGCCGACACTTTCGTCTTTCGGCGTGCGGAATTTTTTCCGCCGTTTTTTCCTTCCCCTGGGTTGAACAAACGCGCGAGAACCCAACCCCTGACGCTGCGGAGGTCACGGATGACGACATAGTTTAAAGCGATGCTTGGATCATCGCGAAGATACTTTGGTGAATTATCTTGACACGTTTGTGACGAGAATTTATTGCCGAAAGCCACGGATTAATTTGTACATCACGCTGTGAACCGGTATCGTAAAAGAGAGCAATTCGTTCCGGTTTTCCAGCGAGCGTCACGATCATGCTCTCGCATGCAACGTAACGTTACACAACGGTTAATTCAATAGTCGTGGGACCGTGGCTGAAACGGAACTAACAAACCATCGCGCTCGTAAAATTCGCAGCGTTTGTTCGCGCGCGTGGATTCACGCGTCGCGCGAGCATTATACGTGCCTTTACACCATTGGTGACGGATTAACCCCCTTCGAGACCCAACCACGCTACCCGTATTACCCACAGGACTCCCTCTCTCTCTCTCTTACACGCTCTGTCGCTCAGCAAGAAAACGTCATCCATCACCATTACCAGCGGAACCATCCGTTCCGTGAAAAAAACTGACAGTCGAACAGACAAGCGTCTCTGTTGAGAGTAAGCCGATTTGATGGGGACGCACGAAAGAATACATTCGCATCCGGCTCTGTACTCCACGAATCCTTTTAACAGTGAAACTACAGAACTCGCTAAAATGGTGGGCATTGAATCTTTTAATTCACGATTATTGATAAATCTAAATAAACGTGTGTTTCTCGATCGTATTATTGTTAAAAACAATTGCAAAATGATCTCGGCGCTACGGTTCGATCAATAAACTACTTTAAGCAATTTTGCTAATTATAAATTAATTCGACGTTTCGGTTCTAATTTGAACCATTTTCAAGAAATTAATTGAAATTGCGTCTGTAATCAAAATATTTTAAATAAGACATACAATTTTCAAATTTTAAAGAACAGAAATGAAACTAAATTGAAAAAACAATTTATATAAAAAGAAGAGGAAAATTTTTGTACTCACTTGCTTAGGTGTGATTAAATATTTAAATTTGAGAGTCGTGAGACACGTGAAACGCGTGCGTTCCCCATGTCTGTTTGCACGAAACTGATCATTCTTGTACGCGATATAGGTTAGCAAGATCGATATAGAGCGGTAAATTCAAAATTCATAATATGTCTTTAACCCCAAAGTGGTGAGAATACCAAATTGGTAAACCACAATTTAATAACAATCAAATTGAAATGAAATCAAAACGCAATAAAAGGTTGCGCATGTGTCAGATTTAACAGAACTAAGATCTATAGAAGATTTTATTGTGTTGGAAAAATTTCATCATATTACGCTAATGGCACAGTAATGCTGCATAATATTCGTTTATCTTTGGGGTCTCATACCTCAAGTTTACGCTTTGATGTTTAATCATATGAAAAGTTTCCAACAATAATCTTTGATGTAGGTTTTCTTCTCTGTCAACTATTTTGACATCGTCAAAGTTAAATCTGTGATCCAATTCAAATGAGTGTTTAGTCAATGCTGTGTGTTGTGATGGAGGTAAAAAGATATTATGTTTGTGCTCTCTAATCCGTGTATCAAGATTTCTAGATGTTTGTCCAATGTAAACTGAATCACAACCTGAGCAAGGAATAGAGTAAACAACATTGTAACACTTGAGTTGTGGTAGTTTGTCTTTAACTGGAGGGAATAAAGACTTGAGATAAACTGGTATTTTGAAGATTGTATGTATACCTGCTGATCGGAATTGATAAATCTGCCTGAACTGCAGACTCGCCGAGGATCTGCTAGATTTTCTTGTTCCACCGAAAGGAGATGACCAAGATCGATGATACATCTCCAAAATTGGGGACGCGAGAGGAGGGTGTCTCGAACAAAAGGGCGGTTGTTCACCGGTGCGCAGACGTCGCGAAACTCTGTTTGCATTGTTGTCTTGAATTACCGGTTTCTATGCTAACCAGAGATCCGTGGCGAGTGCATCATGAATCACGCGCACTTGCCAATGCGTTCGAGCGAAAGGGGGACAGGGACTAAATGAAAAATGCAAAATCAGGAGACGCAGCAGCCGTCGTTCTCCCTGCCACCCCCGTCCCCACCCTCTTTTCCAGCCTTTTTTTCGCGTACCGCGTGTTTGTCGAGCTGCTAAGTGGTACCCCGCCATGCCTCACAGTGAATCCTCTCTCGCGCTTCCTCCTCTTCTCGTGCTTCGTCTTCTTCGGGCTCCCTTTCACGTTCGCCGCAACCACCCCCGACGCGCACCCAGTCTTCTTCAACCTCCAATGGAACGCTGTCTTTCCGCCCCAGAATGCCTCGGGAACCGGAAGACTTTCGTACCGAAACCGAACGCAGAAATACCCACGATGAAACGCTCATTGTGCTCGAGCTCGCGCCGCTGGAATTTTTCACGATTTTCACGATTTCCTTCTTCCGGTTCGCGGGAACACTATGCGTCATCGTGTCTTGAAATATTTTAACGCTGAACGCGCTCCACCACCGGTTTTATGTCGACTTTGTACCGATACTGTTCTCGCATGTTTTAATACCCTTTCGCATTGAATCTTTCCTTTTCCGTAAGGTGGAAGCTCGTTTATCCGAGCGAGGTAAATCGATACAAAAATTATAACACAACTTATTTCACTTTTTATCTTTGGCGAATTTTTGAACTCAAACCCACGCGAGGGTCATGGTGTTATCGATCGTTGGATTCGTCTTGAACTCCATCTTAAATTATACTATTTTAAACAAATTCTATCCTGAACAAGCACGTTTGTTTTAGTTTTAAGAAGTGTATTCACACATTCGGGAAAAGCATTTCTCGCGTGAAGACAAATCCGTTGGAACGCCGTGAGGGCCTGCCATCTTGACGCCTCATTACAAAACCAATTACAACGGTGTGGAACGGATTTCCATCGTTCGAGCATCGCGATCATGTATTCGGGCCGACGATTTCCATCAGGCCGTTTGCTTTTTGTTATTTTTTGCCGGGGGATCCTCGAGAGCTTCGAGGGGCGAGAAAAACCGGAGGATCAGAAAGTCGAACGCGACGCGCATAAAAGGGCGATTCCGACATCGAAATGTCGGACATGGAATTCTCAGTTCGTACCCGGTGCAGGCTCCTTCCGTTAGATATTTTTCAGCGGGCTATTGATCATTCCGACGACACGGTGTAAGATTGAAAACGTGTCTCGGCTCGTGCTGCCGTCGCCGGCCAATTTCCGCCGCGTCCTCGTTCCCGGGTTGCGGCACATCTTTTTCTTAATTTTCGACAGTCGGCCGCGATTTTTCCCGGGTACCGTGACTGCAATGACGAACGATTCCTCGTTGTAACGAGGATTGCAACGCGCGAGTTACACGGCGAACGATACGATGCGAGAAATCGGGGTTTGCCGCGATCCTGCGACGTCTGACCAATGGCTGACCTACACTACTGGCGCAAATAAAATCACATGCGATCGCTCTAACGACGAAGTATTTCAAAATTAGCATCTACCACGTGCATTTTTGGTTGGCGTCTTGCTCAAATAATTTTTAGCAATAATTAATCGTAGTTGAAAAAAGTGGAAATTATTTGTATGGAATAAACGAAGTTATAAATGGACTTTAACACGTGTCATGGAAGCACTACCAATTTATTACGTACTTCTTTTATTATTTGTGTAATAGTATAGAATTTTAATTTATAAATTCTATCGACTTACAAATGTAAACACGATTTTGACTAAAATTTAGAAGGACATCGGAGTCTTTGCATTTGAAAACACAATTTCGAATTCCCCGGGACAGAAGAGACAAAATATTGAAACGTCAGTGCACGGTGTGTGCCGATTAACTTCGATCACAAAAGAGTGCAAAAGTTTGTGCCAGCGTTTCGTCGAACCAATCGAATTCCAGTGGGATAAGAGAAAGAATTTTTGAAAAATTGCACACTGTGTGCTGAATAGAATCCTCGGGCATTGAAAATATCCAACGAATTCGCGATCAGCCATGGAAAAATTTCATTTGCGCGATACGTGTCTTCTAAATATTCGAGCGGGTCGCGGCAGGAGAATGCCAGGAGCATGATCGCGAGTGTCACCGGAGGAATCAATTTCATAAATAACGGAGGACCGTGGCGCATTATTCCTTCCCGGGACAACCGCGGTCCATGACCATCATCGGCTGACTAATTGTTAGCCGTCTATTTAATTGCGTTAATTTCGGAATCACCGCAGCATCGGCCGCGACAGGACCCGATTTACCGGATAATGTGTTTATACGGGACGCGATTCGTTAATTACGCGGCCACTCCCCTCGTTCCTCTGTTACTTCCTTTAATTTTTATCATTTTCCCGTGGATAGGGGACGCCGGATCTCGTTTTCAATGCCGGGGAGCAACAACGGACCTGGGAAAGCGTCGGAGGGCTCGTCGGAGAAAGGGCCGCCTGGAAAAAGGACCAACAAAAGTCAACGAGACGGCGCTTCATTTCATTTCCCGTGGAAAATTGTTCGATGTACCCGGTGTCGCGTTAAATCGTTGCTCGAGTTCATACGTACATATTATATTACATGTTATGTACATATAAATGTTTTAATACACATATTTCCTTTGTCCCAAATATTTTGAATACACGAACTGCAAAATTTGATTGAGCTCTCTGGAATTACACTAAATTCCGTAGTTTCCGGAACTGGTTAATGAAGAACGACACCGGATGGTCCTTGATCCATACGAATATAGAATTCTATGTTGGCTGAGGAGATTGACATCTCGTCGATTCAAAGGTAATCATCACGGGTAAAATAACAGAAAAATTGTCGAGCATCTACATACATGTCTCTACTCGATCAATTTTGCACTATCAACTCGCAATAAATTGCCAGCGGTTTTTCTTTCTCTATCGAAATAATTCGCGATTTAATCTGTCCGCGTTTGATCGAATTATCGTTCGCATTCAATTCATATTTAACGATTCGGATTGTTCAAAGTCCGAAACGTCGATGAACGCCTCGTTGCGAAAAATAGAACTGAGGCGAAACCACATACAGTCCGTCCGCGATGGCCATTTTAAAAAGCAATTTACCGTGACATTTTATGGAGCGTTCGGGGAACATAAACTTCGATCATTTCCAGCGAGAAATGCAGTTAGCGAAATCCATTTTCTAACTGACGATGAACGGCGCCGTTTAGCGCTCGCGACAAACAATTTTTATGACGTTTAATGTATTTGATAGAAATGAGGTATTGTTGAAAGTAGACTGACCTGTGCATCTGCAAGGATGCGTCGCATCAAGGCCAAGGTGGGGTGCGTTGTAAGATCATCCTGAAGGGCAAGGGCCTCGCCTTCTTTGTTCAAGCGGTTTAGAGTGTTGAGGGCTGAAATAAGAAACCATCGAAACGTCAGAAAACGGTGAAATTCATTAGTAAATTGCATTGTTATCTTATGTTAATATTTTATATACACAGGGGAAGCGATGAAGCACTATGTTGGTACCCACATAACATTTTTGAACAGCATAGTATACAATGTTAGTAAATATCATCAATTACTAAGTAATCGTACTTCCACAATTTCTATTAAGACCTGCGACCGCCATCTTGCCGAAACCGAATCCCATGGTTCCTCCAGTTCTCTCTCTCTCTCTCTCTCTCTCTCTCTTACTCTATCTAACTATACCAGTTCGACGTGCGCAGTGGTACGCATCCCTTGATATTTCCTGTATCTTGATTCCGGCCAGATGTGCCCGGTTAATGAGAGAATATGTAGGTCCCCGGCAAATTATGTATTAGCCTCGCGTGGCGCTGAGTACAAGATTAGTACAAGATTAGTACAATTAATAGGTCGCTGCGTATCGAAATGCTCTGTATGCATTGTGCCACGCGCACATTTCTGTACAGCTAATTTCACTGTAACAGGCTTTTCCCTGCTGCCCAGTGAATTTCTCCTGCACTGTGGCGACATTTTGTTTGGAGGAAACGTGTACTCTTCGGGGACTGTGTGGATTCACGAGCTTCATTCTTCGAGCCAGCTCTTTCTGTTTTAACGTTGTCCTGAAATCTTCTATTTTCGTGTTTGAGAAAACAAATTTTTAACCATTGCTGGTACAAACAATTATTTTTTCAGACAGGAAGACGATCGAGTGAGAAAGAGAGAACTGGAGTCCATGGACTCGGTTTCAGCCGACAAGATGGCCGTCGCCAGTCGACTCGTTCATCTCGCATTACCTTCACCGAGTCGTTCTCGGCGATGAGGATAATTGAATTCTCGGAGAGTACGGTGTTCTCGCTCGTGGCGCGAACGCAGAAAGGCCCGAGGGGTGCCAAACTGTTATCGACAAGTTCGTGGGAGAAGCTCGTTTCGGCCGCGCAGGCCACGGACGCCATATCCCTCGGCCGTTCTCCTCGCCAGCGTCATGATACATCACGTTGGACTTCCAAGTGCTCTTTGATGTAGATCGCCCGGGAAACTTCCGACGATTGAATCGTGCTCTCGTGCCTCGATCCACTTGGTCGGCGACCATTTTAAATCTTCATGCTGCCCTCTTGGCTTCCTATGCGCGATGCAACCATTCCCTTCGATGACCCATTCTCGTTTTCTCATTCCTCATTTTTATAGTTGCTCGTTTAGGATTACTCTTTTCGTTCTCGTGATACGGTATTTTATCGATGTATGTCCTCAAAACGGCTCTGCGCAGGGTCATTTATGCGCCAGGGATGCTGTTCTTTGAGTTTTGCCGAACGTAGAAAAGGATTTGTTTAAAAATATCTCCATTTGTTTTTTGAAAGGACAACCGAGTTCGAGAGGCCTCGGTCGCGAGAAGTGTAAATATAACTAATCCGAATTTTAAACTTCTTTATTTTTCATTATTTTTTATGGGACTTTGATGAGCAAAAATCATACCAAATACGATATAATTCCGATGATATTTACTTGTGTAATAGGCGATTGTTTCGGGCGAGAGGAAGGCCAGCTTATGGGAAAGAAATAGACGCGGAAAGTTGCAGTCGCCGGCACAGTTCAAAGCCTCAAATCTTTTTTTCATATCTTGTAGCAAATTCCTTTAGCTTCCCAAAAAAGTTTAATCGTATAATACAATAATAAAAAAATTATCGTCTTTTTAAAAGAGAGCATAATTTTGTGTTCCACTGTAACTAATCCGAATTTTAAACTTCTTTAGTTTTCATAATTTTTTAATGGGTCTTTGATGCGCATATTCGTGGCATTTTTCTAATAAAAATCATACCAAATATGATATACTTCCGATGATATTTACTTGCGTAATAAACGATTAAAGTTGCGGGCGAGAGGAAGGACAGAAAGAAAGAGACGCGGAGAGTCTCCTCATTACCGTTCTCGTGTTAGGAAAACTTTTTATAATAATGTCAATACATCGGTAATGAAAAGAAAAATGATATTGCGTGGGAAAGAAAATTATTTAGATGTGGAATATTGAAACTGAATTTAGTGTCGAGGTTTTACCAAAACCACGAGAATCAGGATCCGCGCGAAAATCAATACGGAGCAAATTTCCTGTACTTTACGAACTGGTGTATACTTCTTCACGTGTTCGATGAAGTAGGAAGTGGCATAAGCGTTCACCTCATGAATTCAATTTCTGCGGCGGGAATCTCATTCGCCGAGCCAAATACGTCGGCCGTGAACACAGTTCGACTAATATTGCGATAATAAATGAAAGTACGATGAAACAGGTATTGGACTTGGAGCCAAACGTTCGATAGGAGTTTCGAGTGTGCTTCGACTCGACATTTATGAAAGCTCGAGATGACGGAGAGCACGATACATATACGAGGACCAGAATAATAGAAACTTGTTCATCAAATGTCAATTATATTTGTCAATTTTTTTAGCATATTTCGAGACAGAGAGAACAAATTAAGAAATTGAATGATCGAAACAATTCTAAAATACTGGCAGATCAACTTCTTTCTTTTGCTTGAGAAGAAGGCGAACCGGATTGCAAATAAACAATTCAAATCGCTTTATTTTCCACAGCTGTTTGCGACTCGACCGAGATTCATAATTGCGCCGATAATTAATTAACCGAGAATCTTAAAAGCTCGTTTGGTGGCTCGCGACGAATTCCTTATCTCGTTGCTTCATTACTGCAGCCAGCGAAGTTCCTGATGAAAGGATGCAGCCGCTCGCTTCAAGTGCGAACTCGGATAAGCTTAACGCAATTACGTTGTGAATTATTTGTTTCTCGGTCGGGGAAAACGAAATGAATTTAACGGGGAAAACGCGGGCACCGAGACAGTAACTCTTGAGCACGGTAAATTGTCCCTAAAAAATTTACTGGCATCGTCGGTCCGCGCGTGCTTAAGTATTAAAACACTTATCAAACATGACGTGGTACCGATACGGTGAACAGTATGCTTCTGGCACGAGGAAGTTTATGAAAAACTAGCGAAACTGCGCAAAAAGAAGGTGCGCGAGAAAAATTATTTTCCTAAAGGAACTTCCCGAACAAAAGAAACCTTGCTTTATGCTAAGGATACTTCATTGTATACTGATATTTATTCCAGATTTTTATTTGAATGTTGTGTAATGAATAATTTGAATAATTCAAGTTTGTAGTTTCCTAGACAACCAAAATTTGTACTTCAACGTCAAACGGCTTACTAATTTCATCAGAAATTTTTATCCTTGTTTTAAGTTTTAGATTTTTGTTTGCAATGTTGCACAGCATTTATTAGTTCTCTGGGATTTACAGGAACTGCAGACTCGGAATTGGCTTCCTGTGCGAAGAGCACTCTGTGGACTCGACTTGTTCGCATCGTTCTTAATTAGAATTCAGTTTTCTTTGTTATTAACGATTCCCACGCGAGGCAACGTTGTGTATCCCAGCGAAACGGTAATAGAATTAAGGAAACTTTGCCTGGGAATAGATGACGGTGTTAGTAAGTTCCCGATATTATACGGCAGGCATATCGCCATCGGCGATCGGATCTAATAATACAATTAATGCGCAGCTTTCGGCGTGCAAACAAGTATGTTTGGGTCAGAGGAGTCGCGTATTTAACTGAGAATTGGCAACTTATACGTGCGTTTCGAATGTTCGGCGGAATTGAATCAATAACTTGGAAATTCGGTGGCTTACGAGGATATTGTGAGTTAAATTGAGGATCTTGAGGTGAGCCGAAATTATCTTGAATTGGGATCGAGGCGGTCTAGGCGGTATTAAGATGTATTATTCAGTGCTTAATCATTTCCAATTATCTGGCAAATTACATTTCCGGTCCTGAGTGGTGAGACGGATTTTACAGGTAAAATGGGAACTGCATTTAAAGATACGACATATTTTCGACGATTCAGCATTCCTCAAGATTTCACAGTAGTAATAGTAAAGAAAATAACAAAATTTTTAATTTTATCGAGGATCTAAAGCTTTCCCAAGATTTCCAAATGGCTTTTAACATTTTTAAGAATTCTAGCGTTTTCGAAAATATGACATTTTTGTTGTCGAGGATTTCAGGACGTTGAAACCATTCAAGGCATTCAAGATTATAGAAAACGTATGATTTTCGGCGCACAGGTTCGATCAATTGTTAAAAACAAGCAATTTTGTAATTCAAAAAATTCTTGACGATTCGACCCAGATCCGGAACATTTTCAAAATCAGATTTCTGGTAGATTATCCAGTATAATACCATTATTTTATATTATTTATATTTGTATTATTACCATATACCAGTACATTATCTACCAGCATGGGGTAAATACAATTTTCTTGTTTCTTTCACACAGCAGACGTAACTTATCTCTTGAAAATGGTCCGGATCTGGATCGAAACGTCGAGAATTTTTTGAATTGCAAAATTGCTCGTTTTTAACAATTGATCGAACCTGTGCGCCGAAAATCATACATTTTCTATAAAATTGTTACAATCGACAAAATTGAATATATTCAAGATTATTTGTCTCTCGAAGCATCTTGAATTTCGAGGATTTCCAGAAGACCGTCGACACCAATGTCCACCGTCCCTATTTCCTCACCATCACTGTAAAATATCTCCAAACACAATCCCAAGACATTGAAAGCTTCCAAATTGTTCCCGTTGCAGATTTTCGCGATCTCCGAGTGATCGCAATAACTTCGGGGTGTTTCAAGCCGGTATATCGACGTTCGAGCTCGGTCGAGCGTTCCCGAAGGTGTGCGTTGTCGGTTGGAAAACGATTTGCAAGAGGAGCCTCGCGTCTTGGAGTCCCATCGCCAGGCGGCACAAGCATCGGGTTACGGTCAGGTATGTGCATTAAAGCAGACGGAGGCCTGGGCCGACCCTTCCAGGTGGTATATAGGTCTACGTGCAAACACGCGAGCACGTTAAGTGCGCTTCCAGCGCGAGGTCGCTATGATACCGGCGAAGGAAACCGCGAAGGGGTTAGCCTGATATATGGGATGGGCCCGATATTATGCGCGTACGCAGCGGAATTGCAATTCTTTACGAGCGTCCGCGAAAACTGAAAGCCTGTTCAATATCTCCTACGGTTGGAAAAGTGCACGAGAATGTAAACCTTTTTTCGCGAGTGTGTACGATTAACCCTTTGACCGAGGCACTCTCTGGCTTGACGCCATAAACGTTTTTCTCTGCGAAAATAAGTCACGATTGAACGAGTTCGCTACCGGCGTTGTTCCATTACTGGACAGCGGATTTTATGCATTCGTGATAGAAATGAAATATTCTGCAATTTTATGTTTTTGATGCGAATTGTCTTGACCATATTATTCAAGTAAATCATGCAATTCGCTGATATTTTATGATGTTTATAACTACTCTGTAAGAAATAATCAATTGAACAATCATTACCATTTTATATGTTAGTTATTACAGTTAATTTAGGGGCTTTGTTAGTTTTGGGAAAATTG
Source organism: Lasioglossum villosulum (assembly GCA_963971365.1). Classification (NCBI taxonomy): domain Eukaryota; kingdom Metazoa; phylum Arthropoda; class Insecta; order Hymenoptera; family Halictidae; genus Lasioglossum; species Lasioglossum villosulum. The sequence goes on along the minus strand of OZ020503.1, from coordinate 21,648,468 downwards.
ATTACGGAAACCTACAAGATAAGTAAAATTCACAAAATTAAGATTTATGATTGTGATAATAATTACAAACATGAATTTCATTAGTTCTTATTCTTAATAATTTCCGACTCGATTCGCACTTTCAGATAATCGTAAGAAACCAAGATTTCGACAATATTCAATCGACAACAGTGTTAATAGTAATGGTTATAAATTATGTAGTATCTCTAACTGTGCGAAGTTGCGAGAATATCGACAGTGTCGAGATGAATTAATTATGAATCGGATGCAGGTGTCGAAAATAGCAACCCCGTGTCCCACCACCGCAACCCCCGGGCGTTCGATCGCCGTCCGCTACGTAACGTTGTGCTTCACGAGGAGTAGGTACTATAATACAGGAACCAATCACCAGAAAAAGCCCCATGTGCACCGAAGTAATCCCTGAACCATCTTGTGCGTCTCTCACCGGACTCACCTTCCTCGAAGGGCTGCGCCCGTTTAGCGAATGCGTTCGAGAATACGCCACGCGGCTTCGAGGCCTCCACGCCGTTTTCTACGGCTGCGCTCATTTTTCTGAGTGGTCCTTCACAGTGGTGCTTCTATTGCCACGACGAGTAAAGGGACCATCTGAAATTCACGTGACACTCAAATCTCTCTGCTCGAAATCGGACGTTGTTCGGCAACGGGACCGCTCATCCTCGCGACAAACGGTAACAAATAAACTCATCGTTTAGACATTTCAACTTTAAACAAACAGTCGAACATTTTTAACCGAACGTCACTAGCAAATTGAATCTTCTTTTACAGTAAAATTGACGTCGTCTTGGTTGAAACGGTGGAGAATTCGATCCTGAAACTCGCCCCTTTTAAAATGAACATGTTGGAAGAAGTTATGATAGACAGGTTTACAATGGTTGAATTCTTTAAATAATTTTCCAATGCTGCTGAGTTTGCCTGCGAACACAATTTTTCTTCTTAAAATTAATCGGTGAGCTGTGACAGCTCGATTGAAACGCTCGAAAACTGGATATAAATTACTGTTAAGAATAATCGTACCGCACAGTTGTCCTAGTTCGAACAATCACAGACGAAAATCTCCGACGGTAATCGACTGTTCTTTACTTCCGCAGGCCAGTGCATTCCCCTAAAATAACACCGCTCGCAATAACGAACCGCGGAAGCTCGCCAATTAAACTCCAATTAAAATTCTTCTCTCGAGTCAACAAACAAGTCTCTCGCTCCGCGATTCCCAATCATTTATCTAAATAAAAGTTTCGTTCTCTCTCTCTCTGTCCTCTAAGTACGCACGGTGGCACGCACCGTCGCGAATCGCAACGAAACTTTAACTCACTCCGCGTAGGAGACACCGGAGCATCGATCCCCAACGTGCGTTGCACGGATCGCCGGGGCGCATAAATCAACGCTAACTTCGTCGAAAAGTCCGGCAGAATTTATCGAGCGCGTCCTTTCCCGTGTGTAATGATAAATTATGACGATCGAATATCGGGTTCCAGGCTGGGGGACGCGAGAAACGTGTGTGTACACAGTGTGTATACCCTGGACCCCTGTAATAAGGGTGGTACTGGCCTTGCGCAGTTTTTAGGGGATGCTACGCTCAAGGTATTACGGCCGACGTCGAGGCGTAATGACATTAACTTACCGACAGGCCGGTAAACAAGGGTTATCGAGCTCGTACCGGCACCAGATGTCTGCAAACATCGGCGCGAAAGTATCAACCCCTAGATTGGGCCTAGCCTTCGAAAAATCATGCTCAACCCTTTCTTCGATTACACCGGGCAAAATGATATTAATTATTGACGTTATAAAAATAGAGAACTACCGATTAAATTTCTTTATTCAAGCTTCTTTATGCAAAATAAAAATGTCTCTCTTAGTACGTTTAATGAGTTGAAAAGAATATTTATTTTAAGCTCTACTCTTTTGTGTATCGAGCTTAATTAAGTTCCAAGAAATTAATTGCAGCTAGAACGTCGATATCCAAGCACATGTTAACACAAAAAATTAAAATTTCTTTCTTAGTATGTTTAATGAGTTGAAAAGAATATTTATTTTTAGCTCTACTCTTTTGTGTATCGAGCTTAATTAAGTTCCAAGAAATTAATTGCAGCTGGAGCGTCGATATCCAAGCACATGTTAACACAAAAAATTAAAATTTCTTTCTTAGTACGTTTAATGGGTTGATAAGAATATTTATTTTTAGCTCTACTCTTTCGTGTATCGAGCTTAATTAAGTTCCAAGAAATTAATTGCAGCTAGAACGTCGATATCCAAGCACATGTTAACACTCAAAATTCAAATTTCTTTCTTAGTATGTTTAATGGGCTGAAACGAATATTAGGTTTTAGTAGCTACTCCTTTGTGTATCGAGATTAATTAAGTTCGAAGGAATTAATTGCAGCCGGAGCGTCGATACGTTACTTCCTAGTGGGAACAAAGGGATCGAGATTTGATGGGAATCCGCGGAGAAGAAAGAGATACGATAGCAATTCCAGGGAACCAGGTGGAATCTCGTCAGAAACAGATACTTTGAGCAACAGCAACAAGCGCTGACGCGTTTCGAAATAAGCCAGTAATTTCGGATATAACGGAGGGCCGAGTGGTGTTGTCACGTTTATTCCCAGTCCCTGCAAGTTACGAACCTTGCACGACCCCCCAGAGTTCAATTCCGAAATGGTCATACTACCAGTTTGTCGATCCCTTTTGTCAGTCGGCGGGAGAGTGCTCGGCGAATGACAGTCTCATCTACGGGGATCCTGACAAAGACCCATGCAGAGCACCGATTTCTTTGTCACCAGGGAAACTGGTACGACTTCCTCGACTTCTTCCTTGGCTTCAAGGTCATTAAGCGGATACGGAATTTTGCTGGAAATGGAATGTCGATCGATTTCGAAGTGAAATACTTGGACAAGCAGGTTCGAATTACAATAAAATTGTTTTGCAAAATGCGAGAATGCTTCCAAGAATGACCACCAGTTTGGAAAATACCGAAATGATACCTCACGGAACAGAAACACCGAGTTATCTCGAGGGAAAGACCAGTTCCGAGGTTCAGATGACGTTAGCTAGAGAAAGTCCGACGTAGCCGCGTTTCAATGCGGTCTCCCCGAGTAATTCGAGATTTCTGCGCCGCTTGGCTCCTCAGAATGGCGAGGTAATGCTGATGTAATTTGTATTTACGGTTCCCCACGGTGCCATTGTACCGAATTGCTCAATGGGCCACATATCCTTTTGGAAAAGGCATCCATCGGCCGACAAAGCGAAGAAAAGGAACCGAGGAGCCCTGGTGACGCAGATCCTGCCTATCTAAAGCCCTTCTACGCCGACCTTGATACATTTTATGCGAAGAGTCACTAATGGGAATAAGACGTCGAATAGAGCCGCAGATGAATATCGTTTTCGCTAATACAGACTTTTTCTTTCGGCTATTGTGTGGAGACGTGGCTTAAGAGGTCCTTTGGAACGATGGATGATAATACCGCACGGAAGAAGTATGCAATTTAATGTGGAGATCAAGAAGAATATAATTTTTAATAGTATGTATTGTAGAGTTACTCTTTCGATAATGGCTCTTGTATGGAGACGTAGCTTAAGCGGTTCTTTGGAACGGTAGGCGATCATAGAGAAACGGGAAATTTGTGCAACTATAATGTGTGCATCAAGAAGAATATAATTTTCGATAATATTTATTGTAGACTCATTTTCTCGGTAATGTCTCTAATGTGGAGACGCGCCTTAAGAGGTCAAGAACCTCAAGCTGCGTCTTCGCAAGAGCGCCACTATCGAGAGTAAAAATATCAACGTATACTATTATAAACGGTGAAATTCTTTTTGAATTCGTTAAATATTGCTCCGAGAATACGAATCAAAATTTAAGAAACACAAATAAAACTGTTTCCAGGAGAAAATTCTAAGTATAACGAGGAAACCTCGCTGATTCTACCGGACAAAAACAATTCAATCCGACTGCTAAACCATCGCAAAAGGAACGGACCCGACTGGTGCGTGCGGCATTCAGTGAAACCAGATTTTCCTGCGACGACATTCGCACAGTTATCGCGATACGGGTTTCGCATTGCACCGTACACGTAGAACAGGAGAACGACATTAACATTATATCGAGTTTCTCGCGGCTCCAACAAGAAAGAATCGGCAAGCGGCGAAAAATTAACACGTCGCGGGGGCGGAATAGCCTTCTTCCTATTTATTCGTACCCGGCGGGAGGGCAAAGGGGGAGGAGAGATTCGCGCCCGTGAGATTACCAGAACGGTATACGGTCGGCGATAATTAAGCGGATTCTGCCGTCGGCTCATGAATATTAATGGCATCGCGCGCGTGTACAACGCCGGGAAAAGCGTGGACGGGGCCCCTCGATGTTCTTTGAGCGGCCCGAAACAAGAAGCTACCTCGTTACCAGCTACCTTTTATTTCGTGCACACCTTTCATCAGAGTCGGACACGATCGACGAATCTATCAGACTTTCACAAAGCCCCGCACACATCCCCTTTCGCAATGGCGCAGTTCGCACCGGGCACACCTTCCGTGAAGTTTGCTCGATATCACCGCTGCACGGAATATCGATGCGATCGAATTAACCTTCTGCTGGCTTATTCCTCGCGGATTAACCAACGCTAGCACACTCTAATTGCTGTGTCCGGCGGACGAGCCTGTTGCGACGATCAGCAGACCAGTCAAGTTCAATGGATCTTGGAGAAATGATCGAGTTTAGGGCTGTAACTTTCCCAAGGTTCGAAGGCTTCGAAGCTTTGAAGTCTTCGAAGGAACGAAGGGAACCTCGGCAAGTTGAAATTGCTTCAAGGAAATGAATGGACCGTGGAAAGAAAAATGTGGTGGGAAGGTATCGTGGACGCCAGGCGGAAGAAAAAGAATGGAGGATGATTATGCGACGGGCGGGGAAGCGTACACGATGCATTATCCGCGGAGCAAAAGGTTTAGATACCGTTCGCATTGTCGTGCCGGTGGTCACGGATCGTCGATCCTTCCGGTCCGGCTTTCACCGTTAAGGCTCATCCTGAATGCTCTTTCGAGCGAGACAGATTGTTCCAACGCTTATTGTTCTCGTGCGACGTAAATCAAGCCGGCTGATCGGGAACAGTACCCCCCGATCGTGAATTCCGTCTTCGAGCTTACGTGCGCCGTCTTATCGGATCAACATCTTTATAGATCTCGTCGTACATGGCAGTCCGGTGTCCTGAAAAAGTGCTTCCTGCATACTCGTGTACGAAGTGCCGCGTAATCTGCCTGCACCGCTAATCCGATCATCGTTTCATCTTCAGTGCGACGACTGTTTTCATCCATGAAAATTTTTCTGTTGTCTGTATTTGGACGTATCAAAAAATTTTTTACTACACAGAGAGAAGATTAATACCAAGTCTACGGAGTGGTAAAAGAGACTATTTTACATTAGCTATGTTTTAAATAATATATACTCTTGGAATAAATTTGTGGAATAATTTCTGATCGATCTTTACAATTCTAATAATCGTAAATTAAATAATTTAATTATATTGGATTTTTAAAATCCTGATTCGGCACCTGTAGAACAACATGGTTTCGCCTCGGAAACAATAATTCCTTTTTGCTTCTGATGGTGGGGGGGGGGGGGCAAGCGGGGCACATTCGCGATTAATGAACACGTTCCTCTAATTCGAAGACCTCAGTGAGTCACTGTGCAAGCGTCCCTGCTATCGATTCTCCGTAGAACGGAAGCAAACGGAGAACCGGAGAGTGCGTTACAGAGAGAGAGAAAGCGCTCGCGAGTACATTCGTGGGAGCATGCACGAGCAGCGAACAATCGATACAATTACGGCGCGAGCAAGCTTTTAATTACAGCCGCGCGTAACTCCGCTTACTCAATACGTTCTCGCCGCGCAGAAAAGCGAGTGCGGGAGTCTTTCGACCGGGTTTGTCCTTTGTGCCTTGAGCACTTTTCATTTCTCTGCCGCCCGTTTCCGCTCCGGGTAATCGAAAGCTCCGCCGGCAAAACAGAAGGGAAATCAGGCGGAAAGAAACGGGTCGTGGGTTTTGGAGCCTCTTATAAAAGTGAGGGGAGGAGGAGATTCGCCTAACGTCGAAAACGCCGCGTTATAATTAGCGGTCGCGGGCCCTGGGGCCGCTAATTAAGCCAGAAGTAGGAGAAATAAAAGCCAGAGGCCAGGCTCGAGCCGGCTCTCCTCGCTTGCTCGGCCAATTCTCAACTTTCTCGGCGTGTCCTTTCGATCCTGGCCCGAGCCGATTCGATTAAAGGCGACACCTGCTCCGAGGAACTTCCTCTCCGACGATTTAATCGTGTTTCAGAGCTGTTCGTGCTCTTAACTCTGCTCTGCTTCGCTCTCTGCTCGGATACGCGAGCACCACCCGTCAGCAGAGACTCGAGCGATGAAGAATGCTCGCCGAGTGTATTCGAAATGTTAATTATCTCGCGGAGACGCGTTTTTAGGTCTTACTCGTCGCGAAGCGTCCTCGTGCGCCAAGAACAGCGTAATTATTGACTTGTCGCGAGCGTCTTAAACCCTTTTCCCACGGTAATTAGAGCGAAAATTTGCGGCTTTGTCGAGACCGCCGCGTCGCGAGCGAATTAACCCGATGCTGCAGTTTCGAACTATTAAAAAATTGATTTTTACGTTTTACCGTTTACTTCAAGATCCACAGTTTTTAGAACACGTCTGAAGATTTCTCAAGATCAAAGGCAAAATTCGCGGAGGCTGTCGTCGCATGTCATTTGTTTTGAGAAAGCCTGCATACAAATTGTCCAACTTTCCTATCACGACATGTATGAATTTCAATGGGAGAATCTGATATCCTAGCATCTTTTTTTTTTTTTTTTTTTTTTATTAATGCAAGTAGAATCTCAAGTTAGAGATTATTTTGCCGTACATTATTTTTTTAATACATTATTATACTTTATATAATACAATACAAATTACATATAGATAATCGTAGGTTAGAAAACGAGCAGTTCTAAACATATATACTTTTTTTTTTTTTTTAATTTTTAACACACAGTCTTTCAGAAACGAGTAAGTTAGTTTACATATTTCCACCGTAGGTGTGGATAGTAAAACATTACATCCTAGCATCTTCAAATGGAGCTTTCAGGGCCGCCACGTGGGTACGAGTCGCCCGTGTGCAAAAGAAATTTAGTGCGCCCTCTTCAAACATGAAAATAATTTGAATGACCTTTTTTTTGAATTTAGCAAGTGTGTTTACTGTTAATGTTGTGGCGCCCCTTTGATGAAGCGCCCGTGTGCGGCGCACAACCGCACGCGGCGGCCCTGGGAGCTTTTAAGATCCTCAGCTTTTAGAACCGTTTAGATGTTCAGCGGAATCATCGAAAGCAAAATTTATTATTATCGACAGATGTGTACAATGAAGTTTGGTATTGTCGGTTTTGGGGAAGCCTGTGCAGGGTGCCCCACCCATGAACATAGCTGGTCTACTGAGCCAATTACCGCGTAGCATCTCTCTCTTTCTGCCGCAGCCCCTCGTGCCGGTACAAGACTCGTCAGGGTGACACGCGAGACGAGGCAGAGACGAAAAGTGGAATGGAACAGGCCGAGGGAAAGAAGACTCGACGCGTTAAACGCGCGAGAGGAAAATGGCTTGAATGTGGAACAGAGATGACTGAGGGGAGGATCCATGAATATTCATGCCGCGGTTATATCGCAGAGCCAGCTCGGGGTAAAAAAAAGAACGCCACCCAGCGTCGATGACCCGAAGCAACACCACGACCGAAATTATTGAATAAAAAAAACCACTATCTGGCCGCGTAACAGGCTGGATAGTAGACTGTGAATTTCACGGCGACACGACATTCTCGAAGATTCTAAGTCTCATTACTTATCTTCTACCGTTTCAACCATTTTCAGACTTCGAACTCTGTTTCTTTCTTTGAGAATTTGGTACTTGTCGAAGTGATTTTTTAACCCTCATATGTTCCTCTGAGGGCTGTAACTTTCCTTCGAAGGTCGAATATTTCGAAACTTTGAATCTTCGATTTCTGAAAATTCGAAGGCGATGAGAATCAAAGTTTCTAATTTCGAACCTTCGTTTTTTTCAATTTATCAAAAATCGTGATATAGTATGAAACTCATAAGTTACAACTTCACACGTTTCAAACATTTTGGAATTTCGAGCACTTGGAAGACTTCGAAGTTTGATTGGTCCCTCGTTATGTGTTTGTGAAAAGTATTCCTCTAAAATGTAACGTGGTAAATGAAGCAAAGTTTATTAGTTTGAAGTGTGAAGCAAAAATGGGTGAGAAAGTATCATAGAATCTTTTATGTAACTATTTTTGAGAAGCTTATGAGGATTGACTTGGATTATTTACACATTTTCGGAGCTAATATAAATGTAGAATTTGCATTAGATCTATTTTATTTGATTGAATAAATCTTCATAAATTTTACTACTGTGAATTTTATTTGGTATTTTGACCCTCTCAAAATCAATTGTTTTCAATTTTTCTATTATGGAATTAATATACAATTTGAAGGTTCTATTTCATTTGTAAAATTAACGAATTCCAGATAAATTAAACGTTGACCTGCCCCTGAAAATTTGATTTCCGAATTTAGTGGAGGCGAACGCCGAGTTCAAGGAGATAAATATTTAATTGTGCTTGCAGTGTTATTTTCGGTTCGGAAATTCGACGTACACGCTGCTGCACGAAATGTATAATTCAGTTACGAATTGATTTATTGCTTTCGGGCCGAGTTATAACTTAAATGAACACCTAATTACGTCGTTGCTAATGACAATTACGGACAAGCAATTATTAACGACACTCGCCTGTGTGCGTTGCCAATAGCCCTATAATCGTTAATCCATTACTGTGATATATACACCGAACTCTGATTGTTACGGATTGCATTTTAAATAACTTTAATGCCTATAATTTCCACCGACGATTAACTACTTTCGTTTCACGATCACACCGGACACTATATGCATACACCCCAGAATTATTTTCAGATTTATTGTTGCTGTAAAGTGAAAATAATTAAAAACTTTGCGTAGAATTTTACATTCTCTACTTCGAAACAATGTTCGTAGTTGGACAAAAATATTAAATTCTTTTTTCCAGGGAGAAAAAGTAAAATAACAGTTACAGCGCATAAATCAATTCTTGAACGAAAATTTCGTGAACAATGACGCTGAATACGTAACAGACCCAATCGCGTTGTTTATTCTATGAAATATGAAATTCTCCGGCCACGGATGCTAACGTGAAAAATTGTTGTATGAATTCCTACATGAAATCTTCACAAAGCAAACCGATGAATACGTGGCAATATTAAATTCGTTTGATGAGAGAGACGAGTCCGTACAATTTCGACGGAAAAATAAATTCCTGCGTGAAAACGTTGTAACGCTTCGTGTTTTCTCTTTCGAAAACGGGAACACCAGAAGAGATGGAAGGAAAATAGAAACGCGTGCTTATTTTGCTCGAGTTTCGTTCCTTGTCGGAAAAATACGGATCACCGCGTGTACACGGCATCGAAAAGACCGATTGCACGGAATTTTCAGTTACCAGCTGTTGCGTTCGCTGTGTGAAAGCATGGGCAATGTTAGCTTCGCTCGAGTAAGGATAACTTTAATACGTATAGCTCAGCCACGAAAGCGCGCGGATAGAGCTTTATCGTCGCGCACGCTGTTGCGAAAGCTCGTTCGCGGGAAGGTGCACTAAATTGCTTCTTAATTGGCAGCCACGAAGTTGCTTGTACACATGTATGCACACGTGTACGCCCCTCCGTTTAATATACGGGGTGGCGCGCCATTAAAATCGCCCGATTGCGCCAGAACGATTCGCAAATTGCGGATAAATTAATAAAAACCTGCAAATTTTCCCGTTTGTGATCGACGAATTATTCTAAAATTTTTTTAAGACATTTGATTATCTGCTTTTCGATCGTATGAATTTCTTTGAAGAACATTGTAAGCTCGATCACAGTTTCGTTTGAATTAATTTCTCTGTAATAATGCACTGCGTTTCTTTGTGGGGAAAAATTATTGTCATTTGAAGTAATTCAGTGGACTAAAAATGGAAGAGACATTAGCCATGAATTAATGAATGAATTAATTCATAGAATATTATTCGCCTGAAAATATTTCACCAAGCTCAGCCACTGGAAAAAATGTAGTATAAAACATGGGCGCTGTCTCTGGATTTTAGAGGGCCCTGTAATTGCAAAATTCATCACAAAACACTGAGTTCTTAATTCAAGTGCATCCTCGTTCACCGCGATAGAGACAAGGACTCGCTTAACGACCGGCCGAACAGCATCGGATTTATATGCAGTTCACCGGGAGAGAAGAGAGAGAGCGCGAGAGAGAAAAAAGTGTGTTCAACCGACTGCTATATGCGTCGCGACGATTTAACTCCAGAACTATAATTAGACTCCTATGTTTATTAATGAGCCGGCGTACCGTAGTTCCTGTTTGCACCGGAGCAGCCTTCAGACTTTCGTTCCTCGCTCGCAGTCATTCAGACTTCGTCAACTGCAGCCGGACAGAGTTTCTGTGCAGGTTGCCTGGCATCGAACTCGATGGATGATAGTTCGAAACTGAGACAGACGCGCGTTCCACTTGGTTAATTACGGTAATTGGCGAAAGGAAAGTTTGGCGGAAGAAGTGCCCGAGCGATTACGTTAACGCAACTAAATATCGCTAAATGGTTTCGTTTAATAATAATCATCAATTGGTGTCATTTTGAATAAACGTTCATAGCAGAATCAATTTCGATGGCAAACGTGTAATTAACTGCGGATTTTGCGAGATCATGACAAAAATTAATTCGTGAAATTTAATGTATAGAGTGTATTGCATTAATTTATAATTAATCCAAGAAATGTTACAATTTAGATACATTTATACGATCGGAAGGTGTCTATACATTAAATTAATTTCATCAGCCAATATTACTGCAGGAAAAATTTGTTCACTTGTATAATAATAATAACGCAACACACGCGTTCAGTGAATTATAGGTTTCATATTAATTAACTCGTGTAATGAGATGAAGTCGTAAATTGTTTAAAGCAATTATTCTATATTTCGTTCGAAATAACACGTGTACCTCGCCTCGAGATATCAAATTAGCTCATCTCCGTTGCGAAATTATGCTAGTACAGGGACAGAGTATCGGACGCCACGGAACAAGAACTGCTTCCGGTACCCGTACACCTCGAAACGGAAGATTACTGTCCATCCGCGGACGTCAAACTACACATACGTCCACCGTGATTGCAGGAAGCAATGCGTGTGACGTACAATGATGCGAGATGTGGTTCAACGTTGCACGCCGGTGACTGTGAATATTGTATAAACCTGTTGTGCGAATCCGACAGCCCGTCATGCTGCTGCATTTTATTTTTTTTTCGGTGTCGGATTTGGCGAACCTCGTTTGTCTCGACAGACAGAGTGTCTTTAATTCTTGCAAGGTAAAGTCTAAAATAAAAATGTGGTAATAACACATAAATGGTAAAGTGGGGTCCCTTAGACCCAGTCAAATGAATTTGATAACCGTCGTTATTAATAAAGTATAACACAGGATAATATGTAAACAATCATATTTATTTTAATTCATATAAAAATTCTTTTTAAAAATCTGAATCTGGGGTCTCCGAGACCCCATATTACCTTGCGAAGTTTCACAGCGTATTTACAAAAAAAGTAAAAATAAAATTCAAAGAGTATTAGCAATAGTTTTTTGCGAATATCTCGAAAACTAAAAGCGACCCCCCTATATTGGAAAAGGAAAAAGTTGTTGAGAATGTGTTGCTGCATAACATATTAAAATTTCATCAAAATCGGAGTACCCAGACCTTTCCTATATAATTACCAATTTTGCTGCTGAGATCGACGAAAAATGTAATAAATTGATTCCCGATTGCCTCACTCCCTTTTTGGAGTGAGATTTATACCGGAGTCTCGTGGGAAACAAACTTGAAAAAAATTCTGTTCCGAAGGGCTAGAATCCAAACACTTTCCACCGCGAAAAATGTCGAAAAAATCATTCGCGAGAATAAAATGTGTTTGCTCGCAAGGGAGAAGATGCTGCAGGAGGACCCGCGAATGTGTGTCAGAGAAATCGCGAGGAGGAAATGCGAACGGGGGTACGAGAGAGCCATTCGTCATGGGCGTAGTAAAAGTTGCACGGCGTGTGCGCGCACGGTCACCGTGGAAAATTGAAGGATGCCGAGAGGGAACGGAAAACGCGGCGCACATTCATGCGCATTCATTGCGTCACATTCTCGTCGCGACGGCATTGAAAACGAGCAAAAGCACCGCGGGCCATTTAAGGCACTTGTGTCTCGTCGCCGTGTTCCCGTTTTACCGTAAAGGTTGCTCTCTCGCGACCGTACGAGGTCCCCGGGTGAACAAACCAACTCTGAGAAACCACCTCGCGCTCTCGATCCGATCGAGGTTGACGGACAACGAATCCTTGCCCCTCCAACGGGCACCTTTTACCCGAAACCTTCAACCTACGGCCCTTAAATGGTCGCGGGAACGATGCCTTGCGTAACTTCTCAGAAACCTTGTACATTTCAGACGACTCGGAAATACCGGTTTCGCTGCCACCGTTTCGATACAGAACGATTTGTCAACGTTTCGATCTCGGTGGTGCTAACCCTGAACATGGATTATTAATGCGAATTGCTGTCATTTATTCTGCTTGGACGAAAGTGGAAAATTCGATTTTAATCTTTAGTCAATGCGTCCTTCTGTCCTTTATCGCACTAATTATTTATTCCGACTTGTTTTCTACTTGTTCAGCTGCAGTAGTTTCTTCTTTTCTACCATTTTTTTACCACTAGGTTGCAAATATAAATTAATTTTACCTATTTAATTGCAATTCCCTGTAAACGCGAGTAACACCGGATAACTAAAAATTACTTTACTTATTGGGTCCTTCTGTCCTTTATCTCACTAATTATTTATTCCGACTTGTTTTCTACTTGTCCAGTTTCAGTAGTTCCTTCTTTTCTTCAATTTTTTTTTACTACTAGGTTGTAAATATAAATTAATTTTACCTATTTAATTGCAATTCCCTGTAAACACGAGTAACAGCGGGTAACTAAAAATTACTTGTACTCTACGGTTTTGTAATTTATCGTAATTCTTTGTTAATAAATGAAAAGATAGCGATCAGCACTTGAAGAGAACAAATTTATGTCACCACTCGGTAGTTTCTCGAGGTAAATAGTGAAACCGATTTCTTTATACAGTTCTGCGTAACCGTCAATAGAGAAAAGCAGCTTTGACGTTCACAATAAAATTTTTATTTCTGTATTACGGAGGAAACAGGACTACGAGAAGGGATGAAAACGGACGAAAAGGGACGAGAAGTGGTTTCCAGCTGCTGCGCGCGGAAACTGTCGACCGAGATTCAGTTCGAGACGTATCGATTTTTCAGCAGCACTCGTTCCGGGCAACCGGCGCGTAAATTCTAATAAATATTTATTGCCAGATAAAGTAGCATGCAAATACGCGGTCACGCGGCGGAATCTCGATCATCGGAATACATGTTAACCGAACTCCTTCCGGTTATCTGAGCATTCGACAACCCTCGGCGGTTTCGTGCACACTAACACTGTCTCCCTTCATTTCCCCCGACACCCTCGCCGTGACTGACAAGTGTAATAACGTTGCCAATAATGTTCATCTGTCGAATAAACCTTTTTGTCGAGCGTCGCACTGTCAGATATATTTCAGATCCTGGATACATTAGCGCCGAACCCACCGAGCATTAATAATCAGCTGGTGTAAAATAACAACACGGAATTTATTCAGATTCTGTAGAATTTTTATTGTAATCACTGCGGATCTTTATGCAAAATTTGTTGCATCGATTGCAAGAAACAACAGAAGGGAGAGTTGCATAGACATCGATCTCTTCTGTGAATAATTTTAATAAGTTACGAGTATATCGGAGTTCTCATTGAAAACGGAGCAACGAAATTAATATGGAATGGCTCTTTCATGCTCACGCAATTTTATATGGTACACAAATTAATACGGGCCCTCAGTGATCGATCATCATGAAAAATAAAGAACCGTACTCTGAATTTAAACTCGTTAAATTCTGAATAGCCACTCTAAAATTACACGCAAACGCGATCAATACTTTCCACCGGGTGTTTCAGAAATACATATACACAAATCGGAAACACGGTAAAAGTTTATAAGGAACCATTCGAGTGTGAAGAAAAATATTTCTTGTCTCAAAACACGTATCTCATATTTTCACTTGTAGATCACAGATACTAGTTTGTCTGGAAATTGCAAAAAGAAAATTGAATTTTTAGAATATTGTCTAAACCACTGTTAATGTTTGAAATACGTTTTCGAAAATCTATTTTGCCATTTCTCTAGCTCTAATATTTTCCAAAATATTCAATGAAATATATTTTTAATGTCCAACCTTCGAGGGCTGTTTTCACCCGTTGAACGCGGATGTTGGCAGACTAAATAAAACATGTGCCAAACATCTTCCCTAATAATTAAATTTATTCAGTTTTAACAATATACATATTTCAAAAAAGAAGTTTAACGAAGACGTATTAACATCGGACCGTGTAATTCTAACATTTAAGAACCGTGCAAAACCTGAAGGAGCACGCTGCAGTCAGCGATCGACCGCAAAAATATCGAAACGATCCCGCTGCTTTAGAAGCATCGCGAGCATTCGTTCCGTCATCGTGTCCGAGACACAAATTGCCGAGCAATCGGCGGAACGAATCGCCGTTTAATTAACTCCGATCAAGATTCAAGATTCAAGAGAGCCAACCAAGAGAAACACAACCGGCCGCCGCAGAACAATGCAAAGTGTTCCAATAACGACCGGCACGATGACCCGAGGAGCGGAACGAATGCAACAAGAAGAAAGACCCGGGACGGTTTATCAGTTCGAGGTTCTCCGGACTCGTAGATAAAACGACGGGACGAGGTCTCGGGGCGAGAGTGAGCGTCGAAAAAGAGAACGACGACCGACTCGACGGGAAAAGAAAGAAAGGAGATGTTGAAGGAAGAACTCGCCGGTGAGCATTCCTGCGCTCTGAACCCGGGGAGAGCTCGGCCTGATCCGGAACGCGAGCGTTCCCACGCCGAGCGGATCCGCCTCGGAACCAAGCCGCTCCCTTCGAGCGCGCGTCCACTTCCGTTTCCCAGTTTCTAACTGCTTCCCTGTCGTTCTCACTTCGAAGCTTTTCTCGCACCTCCTCATTTGGAAAACGTCACACTAAAATATTGCAGATAAACTTGACGAAGCGAATCCGCAGGGTACAATTGAAAAGAGCTCGTATCTCCAGCGAGGATTTTTATTAAAAATTGCAAACCTTCAAACGAATAATTTACCGTGTTATGTAATATAGATTTTCGAAACATAAGTAAACATAAGCCGCTCTAGTTTCAAACTGCTTTTCTTTTCACACCTTTTTACTTGGAAAATGACACGATTAAATATTGCAGACGAACTTGAAAAATTTGCGAATTCGAGAGTTGCAACTCGAGCGAGGATTTTTATTGAAAATTGCGAACCTTCAAACGAATAATTTACCGTGTTATGTACTACAGATTTTCGAAACGTAAGTGTTCAAATTTTGAAATATGCCTCGATACCAAGCCGTTCTAGTTTCAAACTGCTTTTCTTTTCACACCTTTTTACTTGGAAAACGTCGCACTAAAATATTGCAAATAAACTTGACAAAGCGAATCCACAGGATACAACTGAAAAGAGCTCGCAACTCGAGCGAGAATTTTTATTAACAATTGCAAACCATCAAACGAATAATTTACCGTGTTATGTACTACAGATTTTCGAAACATAAGTAAACATAAGCCGCTCTAGTTTCAAACTGCTTTTCTTTTCACACCTTTTTACTTGGTAAATGACACGATTAAATATTGCAGACGAACTTGAAAAATTTGCGAATTCGAGAGTTGCAACTCGAGCGAGGATTTTTATTAAAATTTGCGAACCTTCAAACGAATAATTTACCGTGTTATGTACTACAGATTTTCGAAACGTAAGTGTACAAATTTTGAAATATGCCTCGATACCAAGCCGTTCTAGTTTCAAAATGCTTTTCTTTTCACACCTTTTTACTTGGAAAACGTCGCACTAAAATATTGCAAATAAACTTGACGAAGCGAACCCGCAGGATACAACTGAAAAGAGCTCGCAACTCGAGCGAGGATTTTTACTAAAAATTGCAAACCTTCAAACGAATAATTTACCGTGTTATGTACTACAGATTTTCGAAACGTAAGTGTACAAATTTTGAAATATACCTTGATACCAAGCCGTTCTAGTTTCAAACTAATTTTCTTTTCACACCTTTTTACTTGGAAAACGTCGCACTAAAATATTGCAAATAAACTTGACAAAGCGAATCCGCAGGATACAACTGAAAAGAGCTCGCAACTCAAGCGAGAATTTTTATTAACAATTGCAAACCTTCAAACGAATAATTTACCGTGATATGTACTACAGATTTTCGAAACGTAAGTGTACAAATTTTGAAATATGCCTCGATACCAAGCCGCTCTAGTTTCCAACTGCTTTTCTTTTCACACCTTTTTACTTGGAAAATGTCACGATAAAATATTGCAGACGAACTTGAAAAATTTGCGATTTCGAGAGTTGCAACTCGAGCGAGGATTTTGATTAAACGACGTCATAACTTCAAACGAATAATTTACCTCGGAAAAAATACTACGGATTCTCGAAACACGCATAAATGTATGTACAAATAGTGAAATCATTTTTAAAAAATGTTTGAATGCCGCCTGTCTTTTTCAAGATTGTAGGGGAAGCCACCCTTAATAAGTATTCGGTTGAACGCACCCCCACGGACGTTGGCGCACGATTTTCAAAGCGCGGCTCTGATCTGTGGGAGTCGAAAAAATTAATGAACACGTCCGCAAATGATGCAACGCCGTCGCGGACGAGAAACTTTGGGCTTTCGCCTGGCAGGCTGGGTTTTTCATGTCGATTTACCGAAAAAGGTAGACGTAAACTGTGTCCTTAAAAACTGGGTGTCTCCAACAAAGTCTTCTAGTATATTTTCGTTACGAAGTTTTTATCCCTGGATTACTCGGGTCAAGAATATTTACGTTGTTACCTAGATTGCATCCCATTTGAGAATTTCTTCGAGGTTTACTGGCACCTGCGTTTCTTAATTATAAGAATACTGTCTACTAATATTTTCAAAAAAGAAATTGTTCAGATGAACTTCAATTCGTTTTAGTTAATTACTTTAAGATATTGCTAGTGTGTCCAATTTATTCTTTTCGTCTTCATGTACTTGTTTATTATTGAAGTAAAAGGATTCCACGTATTCATGATAACAACTAATTTATAATAAAGGCGAGCAGGTGAAAATAATTAAAGAACATCCGTCTATTATTTTCATTTTTCACAAAACAAGGAGATCGTGAAGTGGAGTTACTTGATACAATGAATATTAAGATTTAGATCGAGGAGGTTCTTGCGACGAGACCGAGACAACTCGAGGTTTATTGAACAGACTGAAAATATTAATTCGCGATAGATATTCTCAACGCTTGAATATTCATACGTCGATGAAGTGAATCCATTAGAAAGCCTTCCGCGCGTCCCACTTTCCCCACGGACAAAATCAACAAACAAAAACGCCCCGCGACCACAATAGAAATAATCAGAGTGTAATAGTTCCGTTCGATATCTCAATTAAGCGAACACGAGGCACGTTTGTTTCGTTAACGCGCGCCGGTGGTACACGCTGGTCCAAATTACACGTTCCGCGCCATAAACCCCCGGTTTTGAATTGCTATGAACAGTAGTCATGCATTCGGGACCGACATCGTCGAGATAGAGAAAGCTGTGCAACGAAATCTGACGAGATGCGCAGGCTCTCGTGAATCATCCATCGAAAAAACAAATTACGCAATTTTCTTCTGTAACTGCTGTGAAATTCTGCATATTTAAATCAAATATTCAAGTCCGACTCAACAATATTGAGAATATTCAAAACCAGAATTGTTGGAGAATGATGTTTTTATTAAAACTCCCGCTGTAATAATCACCATAAAATTCTACCACACGTACGTACGTAGAAAATAAATAAATTGCAGATTAAATAAATTCATTACAGAAATGAGTCACCCCAGATTCAAGACACCAAAGGAGGTCTGGGAACATAAAAGAAAGAAATACTCGATTTCCTGTGTCTTTCGATGTAAATCTCGATTCTCCATAAAAGCCTGCCCATAAAGTCCCGCCGTATTCGCGAACAATATAAAAAAATCCTTGTTTAATGGCCAGCATCGTGGCTTTTATAGTCGGTCCTCGGAACGATGTTAACCAACCGAACTTCCCGGTAGTCGCGAATTTAATTAAAAACTTCGGAACGCGAGAGTGGGCGAATAAATTAATCGAGTTGAATCCCCACCGTCCTTAAAAACATTCTGGGTCGGTTCTGTTCCATTAGAATAATTTTCGAGCGGCCTCTTTTCACCGGGCAATCTCGCGTCGTCGATAAAGTAGCAATCAGCCGTCGATTCGACGTCTCGGACTCGCGTTCTTTTTCCAATTACCGAGGAGTAGAGTCAGCCGCGGTTCTCCTTTTTCAAATTGAATTTTCCGGTAGGAAGTTCTGGCTTCTTTGTGACCGAAGCTGCACAAAACGCATCGGGCCAAGATGCAGGCGAAACTTTTCGCTCGGCTACGTCCGCGACCCACGCTAATTATCCGCTCGAATCGCGAAATGAAGCGAACGCAATTTACGGGCGCACTCTTCCCGTAATCCGCGGACAAAGAACCGCTATCACGATAAATATAAAACGAACAGGGGGATGGAAAAAAGAAAGAGAGGGTTGGGGGTGGAAACCAATCGTAATACGTTTATCAGCGGAGTCACATTTACGATGCCCAGGAGCCCTGAAACTCGGTCGACTCGCCGAGAAAAACAAAGAAGAACGATCCCGACACCGCACCACTTCCATCTACACGGTTTCTCTCGCAC
Source organism: Lasioglossum villosulum (assembly GCA_963971365.1). Taxonomy (NCBI): domain Eukaryota; kingdom Metazoa; phylum Arthropoda; class Insecta; order Hymenoptera; family Halictidae; genus Lasioglossum; species Lasioglossum villosulum. Next base: position 21,629,443 of record OZ020503.1, on the reverse strand, counting down.
GTGTTTTCTAATTTCTTTCGATACAACCCCGCGCCGCGCCGCGCAGCTCCCCGTTGCACTTTCATCTCGTCCAATTTTTATTCTCCACTGCCTGCGCTTTCTGTGCAACCGTCACACTCCATCTGCTCTTCCCCACATGACACCCGGATCGATAGACGCACACCTCCACCTTTTCTTTATATTCTTCTTACGTTATTCCCACTTTTATTCCGTCTCTAGCTCCGCTGCGGACGATGTTACACGCTCCGTCGTTTCGCGCGATTATACTTCTCGCTCGTCGAAGGGCGTTGATCGATGATTACTCCTCCCCCGATGCTCCACCCCGGGGATTTTCCTCAAAATTCGGGATGATGAAGTGCGCGCGAAATTAGGGGAGGTTTAATTCATCATTTTGCTCGGCTCGAATTTGTTTGCGAAACGCACACTCGTAAATCTCGCTATTTTGTGAAGGCTGGATGTGTTCTGGCTTTTAGCTTGGGAACTACTGGTTGAATCGAGACGGACGTTTCTCGTTCGAATTAAAAGAATATTTGTGTTTTAGGCAGACATATTATTACAAGTATTAATTAGATGACTCTGAGATTGCAAAATTCTTTTAAAAAGATTTTTTAAAGTATGAATACATTCCTTGAAATATCTTCTACAAGTAAACTCCCATCCTCTCTGATAACTACAAAATTGTCGTCACAATGAATTGTTAAAGTGCAAGTCTTGTTAATATCACACGTGCAGAAAAACTACGACAATTATAATCGGTGGTAGTGGTTTGAATAACTGTATGGAATTGTTTGAAAAGTCAAAAAGTATCGAGGAATTTTGTTCCCCTAATTTTCTCGAAGCTTCCAGATTTCTCCCCGTCGAATAGAGAAGCTTTTTGGTTACCGAAGCTCGAGTAGTTTGGATAATTGGGCGGATAATGGAGTAACTCCTCAATTATCCGAACTCCCTAATTGCTGATTCGCTTCCGTTCACTCGATACACTTGTAACCCATTCAAACAGCCACGATACAATTTCGATAGACCGGAGCAAGACCAAACTATAGCGACACTGGCTGAAACCCCATATCCTTCTCTGTGGACGTACAAATTGCATAGACGTGCGGAATCAATTACTATACGGGAGTAATCACATCTACACTAATTGTAATACGCGAATGTATCTCTTGAATATGCAGAAGTAATTGAAATCAATAACTGTATAATCGTATATGAAAATCGTACCTAACAAAATTTTATTTCAGAAGAAAAATACGATTTTTTGGAACCCAACTTATTTGTTAGGTGAATTGTGGCTCGAGAAGATTCTTAATCTGAGCAACACTATCTCGGATAGAATCAGTCACGCGAGATAACATATCGCAAAATGGCGCACTTTTCAAGCTCAAACATCGAAAATTACGATCGTAACTTTCTGAAAAAGAATACGAAATGTTAGAAACTTTCTTAGAAACTTGTTTCTGGAACGTGCCGTATCCAATGTCTTGCAAAATAACGTCAGAAAGCTTCAGTCGGATTGGTCGAACAGTCTATTTTATTTTCCCAGCGACGGAAGAGGAAGCTGTTCTACGAAAATCGAAAGATTTGTTGCCGAGACTTAAAGTTCTCGGTAGTAAATTTTGGAAAAGTCGAAATTTAAGTTTCTGTACGAAATACTCTTGCTGCTCTTATATCGCATTCTTGCATGATAATGTTTTCGATAAACTTTCGTGAAATACCGAATTATTTTATTATGTCGAAAATATTTTGCGAAATGTGAAATTTATTTCATTATGTTGAAAATATTTTATCAATGACTCGGTTTCGTTAAAAATATTAATAGAAGCACGCCTGTGGAAATATATCCAGTAAATTGAGTCATTCATTCGCATACTACATATCGATTTATTGCGTTGGATTAAAATAATGACCCATTTGCAAGTCCTCGTCGAATGATTAAAAAATATTAATACAAACGCTTCTGTAGAAATGTATTCGGTAGATTGAACCACTCATACATGGACTACATATCAATTAATTAAATTCGGATTAGAGGAGAACCCCCTCTTCGGAATTCTGGTTTCACTGTTACGAAAAATATTAATGAAATCAGTTCTCCAGGAATTTATTCGGTAGTTTGATTCACTCTCGTACATGTCGATTTATTGAAATTGATTTGAAGAAATGACCCATTTCAAACTTCTGGTGCCAGTACTATTAAAAATACGAATAAAAGTACGTCCGGGTAATGTATTCGATAGATTGAATCGTTCATACGCAGGCTACATATCAATTTATTGAAATTGGATTAGAATAATAGCCCATTGCAGACCTGGTTCTGCGATTGCTGAAAATATTGATAAAAGCACAGGACAGAGATCTCAACAAATGCATTTTTGCGATTGATATTATATTACGAGTCCAATCGGTTAGGAAATTTTTCATTCGATTTGAAGAAAGTGACTAATGAGAACGTGAATTCGCTATGCTCATGTATTGCAAGGAAACTTGCGGAAGAAGACAGCCGAGAACGCGCGGAGGCGACGTTTATTGCTCGAGCGGGCAAAGTAATGTTGATTGCTTGCGTTGGGTGGGTGCAAAAGCCAAGGAATCGGGCGCGAGTGAATTTCAAATTCATGAGAAAAGCCTCGTCTCTCTCTCTCTCTTTCTGTGGTGTGTTTCGCAGCGGATATCGTTACAGGCGAGGGAATATTAAATAAAAAATGTCGAGCCGGTGCTATTAACTCGCTTCCGTTCGTGCATCCACTTGTGCCCCATTGAAATAACTACGTGCCGCCGAGAGAATCGAGTAGGTTACGGGTACTACACAGTTCGTAGCGAAATTCTCGCCGAACAAATCAAGGGAGAGGGACTTTGGAGAGGAAAGAGGGGTCCGGACGGGTGGGACGGGATTCACGGCGCGGAGATACAACGGCGACAACGCTGAAACAACCGTGGGGGAGAAAGAATTGCACCGGTGAATGCACTCACGGTGCAATTCATACAAACTCAACGAACCGGTCGACCCCTGTTGACACAATATCATATCGGGTCCTCTCTCTCTCTTTCTTTCTTTCTCGCTCTCTCTCTCTGTGCGAGTCGAGCCAGCAGAAAGTAGAAAAGTGTATTTCTGAATGTTGAATTCAGTGACGCCGCTGGAAAAAAGTCAGATGAGAACGCTTGATTTCGAAATATCAGTCGGTGGTCGAAAAGCTCGTCGAAATGTTCGATTTCCACGTTGAAAAGTGTGGTTTTCAGTATCGGACACGGAATCTTTGAATGCACCGTCGAGTCTCGATACATGTAAACGCTTCGGGATCGAAATGTCACTTACATCGTGTACCGACATCATTTTTTGACCTCTTGCCGCTGGCGTTCAACGCGGAAAAGGATAAAGAGTAAGAGAATTTCTATAAACTATTTTATGAAAGTTGTGTCTACATATTCGTGACATATTTTAAGTATTTACCCGTGTAATCCACAATATTTGAGAGTTTAGATGATGAGTATAATTTGATGAAATTTTGACAGTTTTGTATAATGATACGCGTTGAAAATGAATCGCTTTATTTTAGACGGTAATTGCGTCGTGATCCGATTAATTTTACTCGACAAAATGTGGCAAATACGTTGGCAGAAGAATCATAAATTATTGAATAACTATTAAATTTGCAAAGTCTAACGTGACGCAAAAATAGGAAGATAAAGTGTACCGTGGAAATAACTATGCAACGGAGATGAACTTTCTACGACACGGAAAAGGGAAATAGAAAGACCTGCTCTCATCCCCAGGGCCTCCGACATTTAAATCTTAATGCATCGCTTCCGAAGACAAACTGCATCTGATTGCAAGTTTATCTGTTTCAAGTTAATTTGCTGTTACGTTATCGAGGATTGAAATAAGTTAACGTTTCAATAATAAATGGGGCCGGCCACTGCAATCGCGAAGTGCAATCTCTTGTAATCATTTCACTGGAAGCTAACAGACACACAGTTCGAGACCACTCCACGAGAGAGAGAGAGAGAGAGAAAGTCAGACAAAGATAGAAAGAGAGAGTAAACGACCGATGACTAAAATCTCTCTCCGGTGAAACGTAATGCAGAGATGCGCCAACGATAACGATGAACAAACGTTGTGTACACTGACTGCACCGGTACTTTCAATCGGACCGTGCAATCTGAGATGGCAATTTCGGCCACTGGGAAAACTGCATTGGCCCGCGATGCACATTTCTAGTCTAAAACAATCCGCAGCTAATCGCGAGAAATCGACTCCGTCGCGGGAATGCAAGGCTCGACAGAAACCGACTAAAGAATTCGATTTCCGATAATATCTACTTGTCCGGAATTTAATTACTGCTCTGCTGTCGCATGCAGGATTTCAAATCCAAGCCATTGTCCCAAAAATTTTCTTGGAGAAAAATCTGCACCATTTTCTACAGGAATATAAAAATTGCCTAGACACGTTTAAAAAACCTCGAATATAACATTAATTAACAAAATTAAAATTTCTCAGAAAAATCAAGAATATAAGACACGCGATAGAAACAAGAGAACAATAATTTCTCCTTTTGATCAAGCTTGATTGGTCCTTGCCAATCATTTAGTTAATTTAGTCTTCGACGTAAATTCGGTTAATGAAAAATAAATTAAAAAATTTCACTTAATGCCTGTAGTCTTCGAGCACGCGTCGTATTAAAAAAGTTATAATAATAAAATCAATTTCTAGGCATATTCAAAAACCAGTACTTTCGAGATGCACCGGTGCATCGATGCACACTGTATTAGAATAGAACGAGGTAAAGTAGGCAGGTCTCGAAAAATCGACAGTTTTCTTCCCGGAGAATATCTGAATTCTTTTTTCTCTCTCGAGGAGCGTCGTTTCCGTTACAGAATTTTTCAATCGGGACAAGAATAGGGACGAGGAAGAGTGCAGTTGTTATTGTGCGCGAAAGCTGACCGATTCCATTGCATTGTGCACGGTTTCGTAGCGAGCTAACAGCACCCGTCGTTCCTTTTTCCCTGTCATCTCGCGGCTTCAGCCGTTTCCAAGAAAAAGATTTCTACCTTGAAGTGGACCGTGAATAATAGCGTTCCGGGCGAGAAGCATGCTTCACGGGCGCAGCGTGAAAATGCATCGAGGCGAAACCGAACTCTCGCGACCGGCACCGATGAGATCGTGGCTCCGATATTATGCAGTTTTCATTGATGAAAACGAAACGCCTCGGATAGACTGTTGAATATTTGCGCAGGTTCCCGCATTTTCAATCGAGGTCCCGTAACAGCAATACCGAGAACACGGTTTTAATAAAAAAAAAACTAAAATAAATTATTTTATTTTTGCAGTTTTTCCTTTCGACTGAAACCGTGCTCTCAATTTTGCTGTCGCAGGAGACAAGTTAAAGACACTGCAAGTTATGTTTCTGTAATAATTAACATGTCTCCAGCTCCGAACTGTACACTGTGACGAGTAAAATGTTTTTTCGTAGTGGCAGGTTTGTATAATGCATTCCGCTCAAGTTAAAAACAGAATTGCGCATCTTATCTTTTAGATAAGGCATTGTATCGTGCTCTGGTATCTTTCAAATACATTATACTATTTTTCAGGGCTACCGATTCTTGAAAAGAAGTATTAAAACAGAACGTTCGGTATAGAAATAAAATTTTACAATATTTTTGATCGTTTCTTATACTCTTGGCATTATTTAACAACCAAATGAGATTTTAACACGAGTCTGAGAATGGAAACGTAAAACGATTTTGTAGAATCATTTGGGAAATAACGGATACATTTTTAACAGAATTTTTTTATGGAAAACGGAATTTCGTGGACAGCACAGGATCACTAAATCGGATCGAGTAATTCGCAACGATTGGAGCAGTAAATCCTTTCGAAATAATCGCGCACCTAGTTTCCCTTTGTCGACGAATTTACGTATCGCGTGCAAGTCGTTCAAGGTGATTTGTAACAGTCCCGATTGCAAAATTTATCGCATCCAAAACGGTAAACACCGCGGCGTACGCCGGGCGAATGTTTGCACAGCAATTGCAATTTGGAGCGCAGCGCAAAAACAGAAATTGAGCAATCGTTTGAATCAACGAGTCAGCGAGTATACTGCGCGTTCGGACACAACCTGTATTAATATGTTTTGTCGTAAGGTACACACGCCGTGTACCAGTCTGAAATAAATCCAATCGCATTCGTCCCGATATGTATGAAACCGTGGACAAGTTTACATTCTGCTAATATTTGCTCCGAGTAAATACTGGAGTAAACAACGTATCTCTACGGTGCTCTGGGAAGAGGAAGATCAATCGTCTTTTGTGATCGCAAGACATCCAAAACGATTTGTTGCGACCACCCTTTTCACAGAACATACTCGCGCAACAAGCATTTTCAATTCGTACAAGAATAAAAAGTTATTTCTGGAAATCGTTTCACTAAATTGAATATTTGAGTGAAAATTAAATACTTGCAAAGATTGCGAACTCAAACGAGAAGTGACGCGTTGAACATTAAATAGATTTTGCAGGTGTGACTACTTGATTAGATAAGATAATCAAATTTGATTAAATGACCAAGATTAAAATGTTCGAATTTAATTATTTTACTTCCAAATGTGTTTTCCGAACGTGTGAATTATGTAGGATTGAACATTTGCTAGTAGAATTCATTTTATTTCGAGGTTCTAAGTTCTAGACTGATTCTGCAAGGTGTTGATGATTCCCATTCACCATGTACAAGAATTCGAAACGGGTTTAAGATACGCGAGTACAGGAACGCCCACGTTTGCACTTCGGGAACATCGACATACACGCCAGTTTCTCAGTGAAATAAGGAAACACAGTGACGTGGTTTATTTACAAAACGTGGCGACGTCGCGTCGATGAGAGGCTTTCGAGAGAAACTGTACAGGAATATTAACAATTGCGTTTTGTACGTATACCGGTTGCATCACCTTCTGAAATATCGATTTCAGGAGATTTCCATTTCTATTCAATTAATGTTCTGGAAGATGTACTTGTAAAAATGTACAAAAAAATATGGTCTTTTGTTATTTTAAAAAATTTTAAATTAGAATTTACTTAAATCGTTTGATCGTTATCAGATAAAATATTTAGAAGGCGTAATAAATGGTTCTTGCTCTCCAATAAAAACTATTCCGATAAAATTGAAGGACAAGGTAACCGAGACAACAATATTGTACTACGAAATCCAAAGTGTTTTTAACACTGTAAAGGGTGCGGGTCCGTTCGAAGGTGGACCGTGCCACAGAAAAATCAACCCATCAAAAAGAGGTTGGAACCGGGCTGATTCTTTTTATTTTCGCAACGGCGTCCGTGTATTTTATTTCCCGCAGGGTGTCGCTCGAAAAAACACCGCAGGAAAATGGTCGGTCGTGTTTCGAGCAGCACAAAGAAAGTTTCTTGAGTAAAATCGCGAGTGGCTTGAAAAGTGCTTTACCACGATCAAACAAACGTAACAAGCTTCCCGAGTCGATACAGAAAATATTACAACCCGATGTACCACATTCGAAACACACTCTACAGAAAGAAACTACTCGATCATGACTCGCATCGGTCAAAAGAGAACCGATCGAGCACGTTCTCTTTGAAAAACCAATGAAAAATGGACTCCGGGTTCCTTTTCCATTTCAATCAAGCTTTCACTCGGTGCAAGATAAAAATGCCGTACCAACACCGTTGATAACATAAAAGAGACAGTGACGCAAAAAGTCGCGTTTACACGTAAAACCTCAGGGAACCGAACCGCAAGAAGTATCCTTCGCCAAAAAGTCACATAAAACCGAACTCATTATCCTTGAGGGCAATTTAAAAGAAACCTAACCACCAGCACGAAGAAAGGCAAGCAACCACTGTGAACACACCGCAAACTTATCGGAATCCTCCATAAATATCGATCTCCGTTTACGGATCGACAAAAACCATGAACATCAAGAAACCGCACAAAAATAGGTAAGGCACGCGTGAAGACGACACTGCACCTCCGATTCCCAATATAACGGGCCCAAATCACGACAAAAACTAACAAATTACTGCAACCACGAACCACACACCAAATTAACAAATTCATTAAAAGACAACCTCACAATCACCCATCTTGCGAAACACTATATTCCCAACGGGTCTCGAGACCCAACCACGATAAAAATCAAACTATTCACACGGAGAATCACACACAACATATCCAACTTCAGGATCCCCCATCTTACGAAGCACAGAAGTCCCAACGGGTCTCGGGGCCCGAGGCAAAATATCAAATAATTGCAACCGAGTAGCACACTCAACAGATTCTCAACAAATCCAAGATCTTTCATCTTATGAAACAGTGGTCCCCAAAACGGGGCCCTTTAAATCGGGGGCCCAAGCGAGTATCTCCACCGTTTGCGACTCAAGACCCACTTATTCGAGATCCAATTCTTCCGAAGAATTTATCAAAATAAAACTAGATACGCTACCGGTCATTGGAGCATCCTGGGCAGAGTTGGGCCTTGTTTCGATGATCATTGAGGAGAAAACGCATCCGAGGAACGACACTAACGACACTGACACAAGGATTGACACTGTGAGAAGCACTCGGAACACCGGTCGCGGCAGAACTGACTGAACTGAGGACGGAAGAGGAGGAGAGGCTCGTCGGACCTGTTCGGGCCCCTGCACCGGGCCGCCGAGTGGTGGGGGCAGCCCCCAAGAGCCCTCGAGCCGTGGATCGGGTTCCAGGGTTACCACTGACCCGACGTCAGCGGCTGAGCAACGACTCCGAGTCATTATCGTACCCGCTATTATCGTCGACCGCATTTCGACCCCTCTCCCAAAGAGGAAACAATTGGGCTACGAACGGGATCGCTCCGACGGATCCTTCCTTTGTCATCGGGCATATCCAACTTCTTCTTTCACTTGGAAATACACTTTTCGTGATGACGTATGAAGAGTGCAATATTTTTTCGAATTTTTCAGAAAAAGATATATCGCTTGGATACATACGAAGACATTTATGTAGAATAATTTCCAAGGACCTGATAAGAGGCAATAGCGAACGGCAAACAGGAATTTCGTGTGGATCGGTTCTCGATGGGATCGGTAGTCCCTCTATTTCCTCTGAACAAACAGAAATCACGGATCAATCGGAGCGGCCGCAGGGGGCAGGCTCTCGATCCTCGCTACACAACTGATTCCTGCGTCAATACGATTTGCGTTATCGCAGGCGCAAAACTCTCCCCGCTAATTCCGAGTCCTCTCTCTCCCCGGCCACCCCCGGCAAACCAGGGGCCCTCTTCAACCCTTATCTCGAGTGGAAAGCGAGTTTTCCGGGGGCGAGGCGCGGTGCGAGCCGTCGCGTCGGCAGGGTCTCTCTCCTCGAGCCAATGCTTTTCCAATAAGCCTCCAGATATTCCCCGCCGAAAGGAAGAGAAATTCGAAGGTCGGAAGCTGGGCCGACGGCCACGCTCGGAAAGGGTGGCAGACGAGAAACGAGGAAGAAGAAGACGCGCGGGGTGGAAACCACCCTCCCGCAACGTTGAATAATGTACGACACGTAGATCCTCAGTCGGACGCTCTCTCTTCCCCCGTGTCCTTTGGACTTTCGACAACCGGGGCGGAATCAGCTTTCGCGAATTCCTCTGATCCCCGTTGTCTATCCAACCCCTGGCCAGCGTCAACAGTCGGCGAAAACGGTGAAAGAGAATCTTAATGAAATTTTTTTCGGTTTTTTTTTCGACTACCCCGGGGGACCAGGGTCACCAGAGACCCGAGATACGTGTCTGGAAGTTTTCACCGATGCCTGGAGAGAAGATGGACATGCGCAGGGTTGCTAAAAGTTTTTTTAGGGGTCTGAAGGTGATCTGCCTCTCTATGGTGAAATTGTTACCAGTTTCTTCTCGAATATCGAGCATCTAGACCGAACAATAAATTATCGGGTGTCGCGTGCTGAATTTTAATCGCGATTCCTCCACTGCGACGGTATCGCAAATTCTCCTGGCGCATCAATGCGGCCATAGCTCCCTTTAACGGGTTAACGAGTTCGGAATAAGAAAAATGAGTAACGTCCTGGCATCGTTTCTGGTGCACGCCCGGTGAGATCGGTCGATTCCCCTCGGACTAGAATATTCTCTGAACACGAGACAAGAGACAATAAAGTTTATGAGTTGCATTTAGTGGGACAATAAATATCGGTGCGCAGGGGAAGAACACGGCCGTGCATCGATGGCTTTTGTGTATTTAAGTGCTCCGATATTTATGTACCTACAAATTACACGGGACACTGCGGAACGTTCGGAAACCTTCGTAAATCGAGACCTCCTCTCGGTATTCGCCGAGATGTTGCAAATTACCACTGTACTATCGGATAATCGACTTATTACGCTATCCTTTCTCTGTTTGCACGTTTTCCATATGCTCTGTACTTTTCATGCGCTTTATGAAAATAATTTCACAATTTTTTACATCTTCTATCGTGTTTCTACATATATTTTTGGATAATCTCCTACACATATTTCTTACAGTACCTATACTATATTCATAATTTTCTGCACGTTTTTTTAAACATTTTCTCGCGTACCTTCACATTCTCTCAACATTTGTTACTGTTTAAAACAAAGCCAAATATTCCCAGAAATAACAAATGTAAAATGATGCGTTCCAGCTAATAATAAATGTACAAACGTATGTTCTCAGTAATAAATGTATGTTCACAATAATTACTGCGAAACCGTACGCACAGAATAATAATGAATGCAAAAACGTGCGTTCCTAACAGCAATAAATGTAATAATTAACATTCGTATTTCCGCGCATTTTCCGCACTCCTTTGATCGTTCGAATTCTCCAATTTCAATTTCATCGTGCGCGTGGAATAAATTTTGCCGGAATAAAGATATTCGTAAACTGTTTACATTTCGTGCTGAATGTTGAAATTTAAATAGCCATTGCTGCGAACATCGTTCCCATGGAAATTCATACGCGTTCCGACGTGCATATCCATACCGCGTAGTACTTTATGGGATACGGCCCTTCTGCGCGATAAACGCGGCAACTAATCCTCTTAAAGTTTTCAGATCTTCCTTTAAACACATAAATCGGGGGACAACGTGTAATCTCGTAAATTCGACGGGCGCCATAACTTTCACAACGGGTTACGAACCTAAGGAAATTTTATTACTAATTATTTCGATACTTATCGGCGGCGGCTCCTGCCTGTTCCGTACAATTACGGCAAATACGCGAAACGCTGTAAAGCATACTTAATTTCCATGGTTAATGAAGCCTACACCATTTTCTCCGCCTTGTTACCGTCATTGCGAAACCATTGCACGCAGGCTGGCGCACGAAACAACGCGAAATATAATTTTTCCTTTAATTTATCAAATTGATTTTTATATTTACGAGACTGCAGATTTTTACGCAAATCAAAATTTGTTTATATTCATTGCAAGATGCCAGAGCTACGTGTACACCTTAGTATTTTTCCTTAAAACAGTATTTTTACATTCTTTTCTCACTTGATCTCATTGTTGTCATTCAAAAATTATCAATGTATTGTTTTCAGTTTATTCAAGAAGATTATGTCTAGTGCTGATTAAAATCGTATAACGAAAGAGAATTTAATGTCCAATAAATTCTGATAGATTTTTTGGAATTTCGATAAATCTATCTACACATCTAATTAACAGTTTCAGGTTCAGGAAACTGGTGTTGGTGTAAGTAGTCATAACGAAATTATTTTGCTTCCGTGTAAATAAAGCAAAAATAAAATTCATTATATTACACTTTTAGTTATCGCCGTAAAAGTCACTATTTCGTTGCGAAGAAAAATGTAACACGAAGTTGAAATTTCAGAATGAAATTGTAAAACCAGTAATTTTGCCTGACGCGGTAGATCTAGTGTTAAAATTCTGCGAACAGTTGCGACGTTTGCCGAGTCATTTTTGGCGTGCAGGTGTTCGTTTTGGCGAGACGAGGGCTCAGGGCAGTTTTTCACGAATCTTGGTCGAGCGACCCACGTGGCCCGCACAGCATATCGGGCTTATGGTGGCCCTGAAGGCAGCAGGTGGTGGCTGTAGGTTCACCTGGACCTTTCGGATTTCAGGCGTTTCCGAGTTCATAAATAACGAATTTCCCCCATGGCTGTTGGCTGCCACGAGCCCCTTTTCTTTCCCTAGCTCTCGTTAACCAGCTTCCTTCGTATTCTTATTACATTATTTTTTAATTTTCCTCCCAACATTCCACGTAACGCTAGAAATCCTCTTGCCTCGCTATATTTTGTTGCTGTACGACTGTAGACTGCTTGAAGCTCGAAATTTAATTTGCTATTGCTGCAGAAAATTTCACTCCGCTGAAAAAAACTATTAACAAGGCTGACTAATTCCGACTGGATAATATAAAGAACTAGCATACGATTATCAAATTCACTTGATTTCCACGAGTGACCAAAATCAAATTAGAACAAATGCATGACAACCTTTAGTCCGAATAAATGACAAAGCTACTTCATAAAACGCGCGGAGTTCAATTAAGCAACGCGCAGATCGCATTTCGCGAAGCCCATATTGTACAATAACGAATCCGACCGCCGGTAAATATTTCATTCACGATTTTGACGTCCGCGAATATTATTCATTTCGAACGGAATAAATTGCAACATTGTTTCATTGTCATAAATATTTAATGTTCGCGATACCTAGAGACAGCCTCGCCGTAAAATTAAATTATTTCATTCTCATAACGCGCGTAACGAAATATTCGCGTACAATCGGCGAAAAAGCCGAAGTAACGAAACCGACACACTGTAAAAACCGGCACCATTTAAAATCTCTTTCAAAGACTTGGATTCAATTTGCAGAGGTTGCTGTGTATTAAAATCCTCTAAAATATCACGCGGATGATTTTGTAAGGAAAATAAGCCTTGTAAAAGCGTCAACATCATCAGCAAGTATTGTCGGAATCAAAACGCGGAAAAAGTTGAGTGAAACCGTTTGGAAAAAGATTCTCTGCGAGTGTGAAGGGGCTTTGCAGCACGAGCGCATTAAAAATGTTAAGGAACGTTTATGTCGTTTGTAGTTCAATGTTAACCTGTCAGACAGCATTCGAATAAAACGCCGTCCCGTCTCGTTAACGATTCACAACCAGACCCGCATTTTCCAAGACGTCTCGCGCGTACGAGTTCTCTCGCCTTATTGCCGAAGGAGACGACGCGTGGGTGGATTGCAAGTGCGTCAAACGTGTCAGCTCTCGTTAAACACCTCGGTGCATTCATAGGTGGCGAAGTTCTCCGGGACCTATCGCCGTCGTCGTGCCAATATGTATGCGCATCATCCTCCGGATCCGCGTTGTACACGGGCCGGAGCTGTTTGCACGCTTTATGCTACATGTCGACTTGGAAATTGCTCTAGAAACTAAACATCTCTCCGCTAGACAACCTACGAGCTGTTCCTACCGTTGCTCTCGCTCGTAGAAAGAAACGTGACGAACATCTGTAACCAAATCGACAGACGCGTTCGGTCTTGGTAAGTTTTGTGGATACGCAGCCTAATATCTCAATATTGAACATCTGTTGCGACAATTTTAATTTTCATGTTCGTTCTTCCAGTTTCGTTCTGCAGAAATGTTTCGTATCCTCGATAGTTGCTCTTATGTGGACACGCAGCTTAAGCTGTAGATCTTTGGATACGTAGCATAAGCTTTAAGTATTGAGAAGATTTTACTTGGTATAAGTAAGCTTCGTCTTTAATTTCTACTTTGTTACGCTTTTTTATAATCACTCTGTAGAAACTGCTATACACCCTCGATAGGTGCTTCTATGTGGAGACGCTTCCTAAACTGTATTACAGTAAAGATCGAGAAACACCGCTCGTTCGTTTGTCAGTTTGTGGAAAGGGGAACGTGTCACGTGAAGAGCCCCACCCATAAACGTGGACACCATGGGGCGTGGAACCATATAGTGAAAAGACTAACTGAGGTAAAGTGGGAGAACTAACGGAGATAGAGTGGGAGTATTAATGGGAGCAAACTGGTAGAACTAATGGGAACAGAGTGAGGCAGGTAATGGGGATATTCCGGGGGAACTGTTGGCGGCGAGGTGGGAGAAGTAATGAAGTCTGAGTAAGAGGAAGGATTAACGTAAAATGAGAGAAATTAAAAAACGTAATGTGAGGGACACTAATGTGGGCAAAGAGGGGAAATTGATAGATACAAAATGGGAGAATTGATAAGGGTAAAGTGGGGAACTGACAAACACATAGTGGGAGAAATTAAAGGTAATATGGCGGAACAGATGGGGGAAGTGAGGGATCTAATAAAGGCAGCAGCCAATGGCAATTCCAGTGGATGTAAACTGAATGCACAATAATAGAGCTAGAGTAGGGGAAGTCGGTGTGCGTATCGGAGAGGGGCTGGTGCCTGACGGCACCACCCCTCTCCTAAATGGAATAGGAGATGGTGCCGATCACCTACTCCCCGGTCATACTTTACTATTGTCCGCGCGGCGAGAGTTGGCACGGAATGGCGTCAGTGGGGTGCAGGGGGAACGGCGAGTCCCACTCTTAACGCACTGGGAGCACCACGTGGTACCTACAAGTTCTCGTGCCAACTCTCGCCGCGCGGATTATACTACTACTACTACTACTAGAGTAGGGGAAGTAACAGACGCACGGTGGGGGTAATGAGTAGGGGACGCTAACAGAGCTAGAGTGGGGGAAATTAGTAATGCCAGAGTAGTGGAATCGGATAGAGCTGGAGAAAACAAAGCCAAAGTTGGTGAGCTAGTAGAGGCAGAGTGGGGAAGTTAATGCAGCCAAAGTAAAGGACCTAACAGAGACAAAGTGAGCAGAGAGTAACAGACTACAACAATACGGTAGAGTGCTTCAAAGCTGTGGCACGTGTCCGAGTGACTCACGCGAAATTTTCGGGACAATATTTGATAGCCGTAGCTACACGTCGACTAGAGATGTCCAATGTTTGAAGTGACACTCTTAAGTCAATAGGTAGCGTGGCTCGTGCATCGGACCAGCGAAATTCTCTCGAAACTTGAGAGCAGAAGTTGGACACCACTGTCCCCGGATACTCGTGTATCCCGGGAACTATCCTCATCTATGCAGATGCTCGGGAACGACGACACTCGGGGCTCGGTCGCCTCTGGTTTTTACTACGAAAGCGACAGCTGTTCTACGGAACCTTACAGCGCTCGCTACGAAGACGAGGGGTCCAGGTTGTTTTCTGTGGCCAAGTCTTAACAAGCCTCCCATCTGGAGATCGGTCTCGAGAAGAAAAAGGAAGGACGAAGGGAGGGCGCCGGGCACGTTCCGCCACTGATAGTACTTAAAAATATATTGGTTCCTGTTTTCGCTCCTCCTTTCGTGAGGGGAAAGCGGAATGAGTTTCGTAATCGAGACTTCCGTTTCGCTGCAACGAATGGTGTTCTTTACGTCTCGAGATTATTACCGGCAGACTGAAAATTATTAGCAATTCCAACTGAACCGAGGATTTTTATTTTAGTGTTCCTAGAATCCGATAAGCATTAAACGAACATTCTGTTCGATCATAGTGTATGTCGATCCAAAATTTATACTTCTACGTGTGAAAATAAGAATGTTTCGACCCTAACAAAAGCACAGCGCACAAAGACCACGTTGCTAGCTTCGCTAGAAGAGTGAACTGCTATATCGTCACTCGTCAACGAAATAAATTATTAGGCGAACGCTAATAAAAATTGTAGCGTCTTATTCATTTCGCACGTGGAAAGAAAAGTGCTTGAAATATTCAGCGCACTTCCACCGTAAAAAGGGTAGATACCGTGCAAAGAACATGCTCGAGGCTTCAATGGCGGAGTAGACAGCGAGTTTTGTCACACGTCCAACGGAATACATGATTTGCAAGGAAGATACGAGTTTTCCGAAATATACGGAGGCTGGCGAGACATCGTTCGGCCGCGTTTGGAAGGAGGTTAAACGAGTCTTAGGGAAATTTCACGAGAGTAGGATCCTGCCCCTCGATCCCCTCTTCACGTGACCCACCCTCGTCGCACTTAGTCATTCTCCCCTAACCTCGTTTCAGGCTCGTGGCGACGAGACGGTACAGGACGTTACAAAGGGTGAGATAGAGAAGGGCCCAGGGCTGAGCCCGTGTGTAATGCGTCGCGAGAAAATACGATATCCGGAGGATTCCCGGCATCTCTTCCATTTTCCTTTCTCCGGAGGCCGAGGCTGCTTTCCTTCGTTTTCATTTCGTTCGAGAGTTACCGCCCACCCGTCGAGTCGCAAAAGTTACGCGAATCGATGGAACACCCGGGGATATTGCGTTCTCTGATGAGATACGCTGAACAGGATTTATGATCCGTTGTTAACACGATGTTGACCGCCGCGCTCTCCTGAAATCGATGACGCAGTGCTTTGGAATTGCGAAATTAACTCCTGTTCGCGAACACTTATTTTTATAATCGCGGTCGATTCGATGGTCGAACATTAATTTCGAAAAAACGGTCGCAACTATACAGCTGAAATTTGTTCGCGCGTTTATGCATATTGGAAACAATAACACGAGTTTTTGTTAAACGTTTCGTTCAGAATTGTGGGAATTGTTAACAAATGGGTCCTGTTGCTGCGTCCAATCGACGCTTTGTTTCTGTTCATTGCAGTCGCCTAAATGTAAACAAATGATGTTTTATTTGTCTTGGATGTGGTCATTGTTGCACCTACATTCAATAACTTTGAAACAATTGACGGGATGATGGAACTGGATGTTCGAAGGGGAACCTCTGGATTTCACTAAACAATTTATAGTTTTTCATGTTTCGTAAAAGGTTGTGCTATTATTTCAAATTACGTGAAATTCGTTTATACCGAATAATATTAAAAGTAATGAGAGACGAATTTAAGAGGAGCAAACAAATTTTCTCGCACGTAAAAATTGTTTGTACCTAAAGTTGAAATTGCAATTAGCTCGGCAAACGCAGAGTTCTCGTCTCGTCAAATAAAAGTTTAAACTTTGTGCGAGTCTTTGAAACTATGTTTTTTCCGCGCGCGGTAAGCGTGGTAACAGAGGACGGAGCATCGTTTAAATTGTTGATTCTCCAACCGGGAGAACTGACAAAAGGGGAAAAGATTGGGTCCCGTGTAATAATTTGCATTCTGACGGTTCGTTCGTAGCTGAAGCTGCAATTGCAGGAATAAATCGCGCGTAGACAATTAAGTCGGCTGGTGGGGGGTATTTTGAATTCACGATAAGAGAAAAGACATCAAGCCAGATCGATATCTTAATTGCGATCAAGCTCTGTTTGAAAGTTTATTTCGTTCCTGCTCGGGGATAAATTAATCCACGATCCGACAATTAATTTCGCCGTTAAATCGGAGAAACAATCTTGTTCGTTCTCGGTCATGAAGCCCTGTCCAATTGAATGCCGCGTTCCGACGAACAAACAATCGCTCCGATTGCGAAAAAATATTGCAACGAAATAATGCATTTCGTTGAAATTGCGAGGAAAATTGCAGTCCCTATTGAATCTTCAGGTATGTTCCCTATAGATTGTACTGTCGTTAGGGCCGTAAATTATACCCTTTTAGCAGCCCTCCATCAATCATCATTAGACTGTACCTCTTTATACAAAGTCAAAATTTTCTTGGTTACCTATCGCACACAAGCAGCAAATAAAAATGTACTTTCATCTTGAATAATTTCAGTGAGTTGCGAAACAACAACACGTACATGTTTTTAAATTATGACTGCATACTGTTTCTGTTCTATACACATAAAATGCGCAGTCATACCATCACATTTAAAAAGTGCTGAAATATGCTGTTCCCCAGGCGTTGTTAATTAAACTTCAGCCAACTTGTTCATGTCGGAACAATTGTGCTTCCGGGAACAGCGCTTCGTTATTTTAATACAAATATTTTCCTGAAAGTGTGATGCTGGATAAAATACCTTCATCTCATACACGGTAGCAAACTTTAAGTGTTAAAAATAAAAGAAAAGCGGGAAACAACCAGTTCAACCCAAATTCATTGAGACAATTATTTCATTCTATTTCACAACTGAAGATTATATCCTAAGATCCAGTTCTCGATAAACAAAGGCGAATGCCCAGCGAAAAAATGTTTCGCCGACAAATCCACCTCGGCTAATCAAGAAACACCGAGATATCCTCGCTGTGTATCGACCGATCGAAAATCCAGGATCAGACTTACGATTATGAGCATCGTTCCCCTGGTTTTTTCGTCTCTTTCGTCCCATCGACCCGCAATCACCGTCGAATTTCCGGCAGAGCGAAACTGCTTTTCCCGAGTCGACGTTCATTCGTACGTGTTTTCGCGCCACCTTGTATCCGACGATGGGGGTGGTCGGAAAATCGAGGGTGGAACATGGTGACTAACTGCACGAGTACGAGGAGGGTGGCCAAGAGTACGCCTAGCGAATGCCGAGTGTCCTTAATACAGGGTGTCCCGAGAAAATATTCGCTGTCGTGTTTTATACCGCGATAACGAACCTCTTTTATCACTCTTTTCCTCGCTCGATCCACCCCCGAACGATTATTTATTCTTACGCGCTTACGACGATCGTATCACCCTCCACCGTGGACATCCCTAACTCAAGTATAATGCCGTTGGTTTTTCATGTTTGCGCCACTTTACTGAAACACGACCATTGAACAAACGCGATTGGAAGGGTGAATGGTATTATTCTTATTGGCTTCGAGAAAAAATATTTTTTCAAGTAACTTATTTTAGGTTACATTTAGTTCTATATTGAAAATATTTTTTTAGCACCGTTTGGGTATACTGCTTCAGATAAAATTTTCTTTTAAATTCAATTTTATCAATGTATCTTCCTCTTCTGGAATACATTTTTTCCTCCACAGTTTCTTCCCCCATTTCGCTGTACGATATCAGAAAATTTTCTAATCGAGTCCTCTATCACTGTAGTAACTACCCCCATCTATCAATTTCTTTCTCTTCCACAGTAAATGTTATCTCGCGCAGTTCCTGGCTTCTAGCTCGCGGTTCTTCTTCAAAGTTTCATTCTCCTCGCTTGAACTATTAAAGATCGCCGGGTGGTAGCAAGAACTTTTAATGGCGCGAGAACTACATAATCGCGGGCGCAGCTAACAGAATTTCAACGTTCGACTAACAACACAGCGTGACCAGCAGCGCTAACTAAGCCGACCGACACATTTATTTTCTCGGTTACGGGTCTACGTGCAACAATATGGTTCTCCGGCATGATCCATCAGGGACGTATGTATCAACGACGGTGAATGGAGCCACGCAACACCCAGCACGTGACGAACACACGACCCTTACACCCTTACCCTTACGTTCTTGCCCCTCGCAGACCTTAGCCCTGTCTCTCTACCCTCTCCTCTGCCCCTCGATCCCTTCGTCCAACGAGTTATCGGCCTCCCAAGTTCCGGATACCTTTCTGTTATTCTATCGACGATAGAATCCCGTGTTTGCGTACCATTGGCGACCACTACCTTAATAACGCTGATGGATACAGTCAACATGTGCAATATTGAGTCTTCTATCGATCTATTAATCCTTGGACAACGCTCCATTCTCATAACTATATGATTGATAATGCTTACAACCATTCACTTCATTTATCAATTTTTTAAAACATACATTTCATAAAACAAGTGAGTAACTTATCTCAGAAATTTATTTTGTTCTTTTACTTATTTCATTCGTTTTACCATTACACAGGCGCAATTATTAATTTTCTTGAAAATGGTTTAAACATAGACCGAAACGTCGAAATTTGAATTTCCATATGTTACAAAATTGCTTTCGAGTAACAATTTGATCGAACCATTGCGCCGTCAACATCGATATTCTTTGTTAAACCAATTTACGATCGATAGAAAAAGAAATTTATATATTTCATTCCTTCGTGAGAAACTCAGCAAGAATCACGATTTTCATACTCGGTCAAAATTCACTCGGACACCGATGTCGGAAACTTTTGCAAAGAAATTAGGTCGATGATTGTTTTGCACAAATATTTTCTACAACAGGATTTTTCTTATTAGAATAATTTGTATAACTGCACAGGTAATTACAGATAACAATTACCTATTATTCGATGCAATTTTTGTTTTCAAGATATGGGTGTGTGTTTTGATGTGCAGTTATAGTGAAAGAGTATCGAAGCATCAGGATTCATTAACGCACGCAACGATTCGTCAATTATCGGTCTCGTGCGAGTTTAAAAGTTGCGAATTGATTTATTAGACAGGAACCGATGAGCGACAGGATTCGTTCCCGGCATTACGTTGCAGAAACTGGCCCTGGCATTAGCGTCGCGACGCAAGGGTCGTTCTCATGAGTCACCCTCGATCTACACCCCCAACAGAAATGTGACTCCTCCGATAACCCGAGGAAATTCCAAAAATATTTGACAATATTAGCTTGTTTCATGTTACACGTTCATTTCATCGATGGGTAGAACATATATACCGTGCCCACGTTTCAATGCATCAAAGTTATTAACAATCATCGAATTTCCGTGACGGTTCGACACTCGGCTCTATTGTTTCACGAGATAACTCTTGTCGCAATTAAATCATTTATTCACCTTATTAACCCTTCTATGTGATATTCATTCATCGGTACGTTAACGCTTTGCAAATTAAATTCCATTGAAATTGATATCCAATTAGGAGCACATTTAATTTTAATTGGAGTGTACCGTGCAATGTAGATCAGCAAGACTCGGTGAATGAAGCCTACTTGTAACAATTGAAGTTACTACTGAAGAACAGTTGTCAATTTATTTATTTCACAAATAATTAAATTCCGTGAATTGTAAAATTGTACTGCTTTTTATTAACACGAACTTCACCCCTAAGTTTTCTCAGCGCCCAATATTGCACTACAAATTGCACAATTCACCAACAATTTTTTTAGTAGCAACTTTTTATTTTGCAGAAAAAATCATTCCTAAAAATTCTAAATTTTATCCAAAGCAGAAACACGTAATAAAAAATATTTCCAACCCCCATGGCGCGCCATAAGCGTCGATTTTTAAGTTCCATTGGAAGTCCTTGAAACAATGCTGATGCCCGTTCGATAACAGGGCGGTTTTGTCGCCTGCTTTCGAAACACCCTGTATACGAGGTCACCCCACCGCCAGATATTGATTTAGTATTACAAGAGTGAGAGAGCAAACGAGAGGGAGTGAGAAAGAGAAAGTGTGTGCGAGTGTGTGTGCGCGCTTCACTCCACACAACAGGGCCACTCTGTCGACAGCGTTTCTCGCATTCAGGCCAGCGTTCGCTGGTTTTTCGAAAACGAATTCGACAAAAGCCCGCGGAGCCGATCACAATGCCACGTGTTTGCCGGCTTGCCATCCCGGACGACCGCTTTTCTACGACCGCCGTTTCTTTTCACCAGAGGACTCCCGTGTAATCGTTTCACGCGGAATGACTCCTTTGTCCCCGGGCAAGTCTCTTCGCTACCCTTTTAAATGGGGATAATTGAAACGGTTCAATTGGAAGGCGCGCGCTCGAAGATAACATTCGTCCCTCAGAATCGTCGCTTTTTTCGAGGAAGTAATTGTTGCGCTGAAGTCGCCGAAATTCTATTGGAATTTAACTTGAACTTAGATCTGCGAAATAATTTTTTCAAAATCTTTCTTCAATATACTAGATGAAGGGGTGGTATGAGCCACGTTGTTTATTCCAAGAAATAATTGATGCGACCCTGCCACTGCAGTCGCAGAAATTCTACTAGAATTTAAGTTGAATTTAAACCTGCGAAATAATTTTTTAAAAATCTTCAATATACTAGATGAAGGGGTGGGAATGTGCCACGTTGTTTTTTCCAGAAAATAATTGATGCACTCCTGCCATTGCAGTTGCAGAAATTCTACTGGAATTTCAGTTAAACTTAAATCTGCGAAATAATTTTTAAAAAATCTTCAATATACTAGATGAAGGGGTGGGTATGAGCCACGTTGTTTCTTCCAGGAAGTAATTGATGCACTCCTGCCATTGCAGTCGCAGAAATTCTACTGGAATTTAAGTTGAATTTAAATCTACGAAATAATTTTTACAAAATTTTTCTTCAACATACTAGATGAAGGGGTGGGTATGAGCCACGTTGTTTTTTCCAAGAAATAATTGATGCGACCCTGCCACTGCAGTCGCAGAAATTGTACTGGAATTTAAGTTGAATTTAAATCTGCGAAATAATTTTTTCAAAATCTTCAATATACTAGATGAAGGGGTGGGAATGTGCCACGTTGTTTTCTCCAGGAAATAAATGTTGCAATTCTGCCACTGCAGTCGCAGAAATTCTCCTGGAATTTAACTTGAAACAGAATGCGGAATAAGTCTTTTCGAAATTCGTCTTCAATTTTGTTACATAAAGGGGTGGGAATGTGGCCCGTAGTTTTATCTATATACCTAACCATCCGTATAATAAAAACATACAAATTACTGAAATACTTTATCTTTTCCATGCATATAGAATAAAAATATTGTGGAATAAATTGTTTCATCCGATGGATTTATCTTTGAGAACGGATGTTTCGCACGATCGCACGTCATTCCCTCACATTTGCGTGTGTATATGGATTGAAGATTCGGAAAGCAGGGAATGTAATTTCGTTTCAGCCTGGGAGCCGCTTATCCAATCGAGATACATGTAATCCAGAGAGGAACGAGGTAATAACGATAAAAAATAATCGTGAATGGATGCCACTACACCGGCATTCGAGTA
The DNA here is from genome assembly GCA_963971365.1 of Lasioglossum villosulum. Lineage (NCBI taxonomy): Eukaryota > Metazoa > Arthropoda > Insecta > Hymenoptera > Halictidae > Lasioglossum > Lasioglossum villosulum. The sequence goes on along the minus strand of OZ020503.1, from coordinate 21,606,737 downwards.
CCCGTTCAGTCACGAAGGGGACATTTCGTACGATATCACGATGATCCGCGCCTCTCTTTGCGACGGTAAACTTTTACAATCTAGAAATGAAAACGGACAATGCAAATACAACGTCCGGCGATCGGACGTGCCCGTTTAATCGATTCAATTTGCAAAATAAACATAAGCTGCATTATACTTTGCGTTTACGTGTTCCAACCACCCCCGCATTCGCATTGCTCTCCATGAGCAATTCATCCCGCGATACTTTCAAACCTATCGCGTTCCCGTCGACGGTTCAGGCAATCTTCGCGAAGTTATTGTGAAATTAAAATTAAACGTAATAATAATAATAGAGAGGGTTAATCTAGAATTTCTCGTTTCACGAGAAGCCTCATGCAACGTTGTTGGTTTTTAATTAAACGCGGTTGTTACTTTACTTGGGTATACGATCGCGAGGATCGAAATAATATAAAGATCATTTTAAGAGAGGGGATTGAAAACGTTCTGTTATTCATTTTCCACAGAACAAACATTTAACGTGCCATGAATTATAATACTCAAATGAAAACTATCGGAATAGAAATAAATTAGAGTAATAATGATTTTAAGCGAGGGAGTTGATCTCAGTCTTTTTCTAAGACTGAGGTGAATTGCAGAAATGATGCACATAGAATTGCATAACGCATAAAAATCCGCTGGTTAAATGCGCCGAGACCTCGGAGGAGTGATGTCGCGTGTTTCCGGAACGAAACAAGGGGTAGCGAGAAGGTGTGGGACGAGGATGATCAAAAAGTGTATCCCGGCCATCGAGGAATATTTACTCTCGAGGATTAAATTGAAAACAGTCGTGCAGAGGAAAGGATAAGAGGCGACGATTATACTTCGCCCGGTGAGAGAGGATACCCTCGACCGGACGGAGAAGGGACGAAGGGAAACGAGAGAGATAGGAGGGCCGATGGGAAACGGGAAATAGAAAAAAAAAGGAAAAAGCGAAATTGTCGCACGGCTGCAACGTTTCATCCTCAAGAATCACTCCGGAGTACCGCAGTAATCCGCAGGACTAGAAAGGCACGCGAAATTGAAAAGATTTCCGTCGATTTTCCCTCGTCCTGTTCCGCGCGGCGAACACGGGAGAATTCGAGGATTTCCAATCCTCTTCGGGATGCACGGTTTCACCTGACGAACCGGAACGATTATCGGGGAAATATATGTCGGGGAAGAGAACGGGCGAACGTTATCCTTGTATCGAATTGATGGCGGAACAATTTTCTCCGTGGGCAGATCCGCCGCGGAGATATTGCAAACGGCGCAGTTGACAATTCATAAAAATGATGAAACCTGTACGAGGTATTATCAAATCTTTTATTTGTAAGTTAAGCGAAGGCATTTACGGAGAAAAGAAAATTTCTGTCGTTTCAATCTCCTTGAAATTATCCTATAACAGTGTAGACGTGTTTATAAAAATGTAGATTTGCCCATGAAACTGCAAATTTGCATACAACGGCATAGATTTGCATGAAATTGCACGGTCTACCGATAAGGCAAGCTTGTAACGCACATTTCTCATTTTTTCAGAAGCCTCAGATTAAAAATGAAAAGTAGAATTTGGAAAGTATCGTTTGAAATTTCCTAACAACTACAGAATTAAGTTAACAAATTTGGAAATTGATGAAAACCGCCGTCCAGTCTGTAAGAAATTAATTGGTGGAAAATCGAATGGGGTGTTTAAAAAAAGACGAACAGTTTCCCGTCCGATTGCTATGATACTTGTCCGGTTATCGCCACAAGCGAACGACGCGCAGAAGCTAGGGACACATTCATTGAATTAATAACGAGCGCGAATTAATCCATCAAATAGATCATACAAGCCGCGGGCGAAAGACGAATCGATTATCGAATGAAAGTTTAATCGACTAATCCCTGACGAGGAATCGATCGACGGATTTGCAACCCTCGTGCAAAACGCTAATTCAGATTTTGCGATCGTTCGGTTGCCATGCTCGTGTATATGTATGTACCCAGGATCACTCAAGATTATTTTAATATTAGAGACAAGTCGCGTCAATATCTTTATATGGTAATTAGGACATTAACGCATTCTGTACTACTTTAAATTAAATAACCATTTCAGAATTTATTTTTAAATAATCGGATGATGAAATTAAGGATGATGAAATATTTTTAGAATCTGCATGTGCATCTCTAGTGCAATTTTAAAATTTTATAAATATCGTACGAAATTTAATTTAATTAAATCTTTTCAAACATTTATAGATCACTGCACATAATTTCTGCTTTTGAAATGAAAGATGAAAAATGCACGGAGTGGAAATTCTGAAGATTTTAATATGTTTGGTCAATGGATTGAATGGAGATGCTTCAAAGGATATTCAGAATATACAAAACGACTAGCAAAACTTGCTGGCAAATATAGTGTAAAAATATGTCTATGTCCGCCATTTCTTTTTCTGGCTGGGGAATGCGCGATATGGATTTCCGAGCACGGTCGCATTCTCATTTCTGCCGGTAATGGTGTCCCGCGAATTTCATCGCGCCTTTGTTAACTCGATGGCGTTATTTCCCCGGACGATCTTTGCTTCCAGACTAACTTCCATCATTTCGAGAAAGAAAGATCCAGCATCTCCCGTATGCAAGTCGGGTGTGATCATATTGTTCCTCTAAACATTCTACGAGAAGCTTCTACAATTTTTAATAGTCATAAAATGGCAAAATATCGTGAAAAGCTTTTAAGGGATGATTTCATTCCTTCAAAATAACTGGCAATCAAAAATAAATTTCTCTTTGTATGAATGTATTCTGCAATTTTATTGTCGGAAATATTGATTGTTAAAAAATAATTGAGATTGATTCTGTCAAAAGGAAAAGCACAATGCCTTCAAATATCGAGAAATCGTTGAAATATTTGTTTGCAGCTCGCGCGTAAGCTTTCCGATTTCGTTCTTCCGATATTAGCATGCGACTGAAATTTCATTGCGGATGCCAAAGGGCTCGGTGTGTTCCATTTGCAAGCAATTATCACGCGGCCCGTTCAAAGAAAGAAATTCTGCCGTAAACGGATTAAACAGCGACAACTACGGCGCGTTGGAATTCGTCGCGTGGCACAAAGGGTTGAAATTTCGAAATTCAAGGAACCGCTGGCGGGGATCTACCTGTTTTGCCAAGTAATTCACGTTTCCGTGGGCCGCGGTATTTTCGCGTGTTCTCGCATAGACGTGTCGCGGAGTTAATTTACTTGGTGGCCGAGGCGCGAGGGTGGAACACGGTGTTACAGCGGGAAAGTCAATTTTCCGGCAACGGTGGAAAACGCGAGACACGTAGCAGAGAGCTCAGGGCTCAGGAAAACCCGAGGAGGAAAATCTTCGCGAATTTACGAGCAACCCGACGAGACAACGAAAATTCGCGCGGATCAGGGCTAGACGACTACGAACTGCAACGGCGATTATAGTCGCCGAGGAGGCAACGAAAGGGAACAGATGGAGAAGGAAGATAATCCTTGGGTAATCCTAATCGACGGATTACTCCTCCGGCTGAAATCGGTCATTCAACTCTCACCGCGAGCCCCTAATGGCCGGCCACTTCCGTCGCCTGAATTTTTCAGGCGCTCGCTGTTACTGCGAAATGATTTTCTTTTTATGCGCCGCTGCGGCCTCTACAACGTTCTTGAAGAGGGAATAGGGTTGCAGAAGCTGTGTCGAGTTATGGATTCCCTGGTCGAGGTAGCTCAACCCTTTTCATCGATTTTTATTCAACTTTTCAATACTCGGTAAATGCAATCCAATATTTCAATGTTGGATATTTCAGTTTTAGTATTCGGTGTTCTGGATTCTTATTTCGATTCCAGTATTTGAATACACAATATTCCAACTTCAATATTTTAATGGTCAATATTTGATTGTATATGGTACTTCGATTTTGAAACGTTCACTTTAATATTGCAATATCCTATTTTTTCATTTCAATAGCCAACTTTAACATTTCGAAATTCAATATTTTATTATTCGGCCTTTCCAATTTATCATTCTACAAAACGGAGCAATACGACCAATACGATCCATAAATCTAACACAGTGTAATAAGCTTCAAGAATGTAATAAAATTTTGTGATAGGAGGGAGACTTACAGAAAACGTCCACGATGTTCCGTCCTGCAAAAAGAAAAAATAATAAAATGATAATGGAGGCATTACTACTTTTGCATTCTATAAATTGTACATATTATTAATTTCTCACGTTATTTATATGTAATAGAAATCCGTGAAATTCAGAATGTAACAATTAGCACGATCTCTGAAAATAATCTCCAGTGTTAGAAACACGCCACGTAACCGATGAACATTTAATAGGACGTATACTTTGGTGGAGGTCTGAAAAGTTTCTCGACTTTATCAGCGTTGATTACGTGTCCTCTTGAAACACGCAATTCTATTTCCACGAGGTGTCCCAAGTATTTTCAGTATCAGATCAGATACTCGTCAGGACGCATTCAAGGAACCCTCTTTTAATCGCTCTCGCCGAGGAAACAGGCGAAAGCGTCAACCGAGTGGAAATCCAATAACAGATCCTACGACAGCGATAAATGCCAGCAACGTTTCCACACCGGGTTGACAACGTGTACGAAGAAAACGTCGTAGGAAATCGAGAAAATCGAAAACAAAAAAAAACATGCTCAAAGGCCTGTCCAACTTTTCCTTTCTCCAAGCAAACCCATTCAACACGCAACAATTCGCTCTACTGTCGCCGAACCATTCAAATTGTCCTTGATGCTGCGTTCCTCGAGATCTTCCACTCGCACATTCTTTTACTTTTGAAATTCTTTTTCTTCTATCCATATACTGTTATTTAGAGAAAACGTGAACATTTTCACAGTGGTTACGCTCTCGTAAAAAATTGTTCAGCAGCGAAATAAATTATTCACGATCACCCAACTGCAGAATATAATACATTTTATTCCAGCAATGTGAATAATTTGGAATTTCATATAAAATATTTTTGTATCCAGTCCGGCTGAGCAAGAACCTCCTCACAGTGTATCATAAAAGACATCGAGCAAAGAAATAAATTATATATAATGGTATAGCTACGAAATAATATTTCTCTTCAATTCTGTCGACTCGAATCACTTTGAATTTAATTTAAAGTGTTTCGGCAACAAGTCTGACAGGGGGTTGCAAGTGAATGGGTTGCGCAGGGTGAGAAAAGCCGGCGGATCATTGACAGACGCGATTCCAGGGCGACGTTCGAAGGAATTCGGGGCGTAAGTGTGAGTGTATCGCACGGTGGCGGTTTTCCCTGTGAAACAACACGCGTAAAATTGGTCGGGCGAGGACGAATCGGTTTGACGTCCGTCGAAACGTCCCGAAATTGGCGTGGAGAATTTGCCGCGTCCCCGGTGCCGGGGTTCATTTGCTACGTGAGAGGCGTTGAAGACGAGGAAACGATTTATTATCGACAGGATACCCGTTATTCTCCGTCTGCGGTGGAACCAGGCCGAGAGAGCGTCCGTTATCCGTCGCTCCAATTTTCCTGCCGGTTTCTCCGTGTACGTGTGTACGCCGCGGGAATCGATCGAAAACCCGTGGCAGCAGCGTTTCGATCAGCTCGACGGGAATCGCTTTATCTCTACGCCCCCGTGTTCAGCTTTTCTTTCGAGATCTACCAGAGAGAGGGGGGGAGACAGAGAGAGTGTACCAATGTTGTCAGGGACCGGTTCAACCGGCCCGATATTGCTCCACCGGAGAACACTTGTTCGCGATTTCGTTCGAGTGCGGAAGGTCAGGGATTTCAGGGGTCTACCTACTTCCACGACCTCAAAGAATAGAATTTTTCTTTTATACCTCGACGAGCTCGCGACCCCATGTCCTCGATACTGACTCGTCAAATTGCCATCACTTTTTGCATTTATTGCGAGCACAGATTTTTATTGCACTTCGAACATAAGATATGTCGTAATTCAGCCCCTTGCCGTGACATTTTCTTTACAGTCACAGTGATTAATATATCTTTATCCCCAAAAATGTCCCTGGAAAGGAATGAAAATTCATACTTTTAGTATGGCTACATTAATTTTATTTTAATTAAAATACGACAATAGGTTAAGTACAGATTACATAATGCTGTCTGACCGAATTATCTGAAAAAATTTTATAGTACTCTCCAAACATAGAAAAACATAGTCGGGAAATTAAAAATTTCCACGTCCACTGGTTCTTCAAAAAAGCAAAATACCAAAAGCGTGTCTTTAGAAAGAAGCCACTTGCATCAGCCAGAAAACGAAACCTACCCCTATTTCTGCCTAAGGAGCGAACAACCGAACCTGACAAGGAGCCAGTTACCTCCCATTGAGCCGCTAGTAGGGGGAACAGTCACACAAATGATCTCGCAGTAAAAATACTCGATCAGGAAAAAGAAGAGAGGCTGCCAAAATAGTCTGATCCGCGGCAGCGTTTCAATTACGGTCGCTCAAAAGCATTCCCTTTCGAACGTTGAACGCCCTCCGAGCGTTCAGAAATTACTTCATCAGTCGACCGACCGTTCGACCAAACCGCAATACGTTGAACAAACGATCGGGCCCGGTCGTTTTTTCGATTCTTTTCAGGAAACCGCGGTTATATATTCCGGGCGCACAGGGAGATAATTGGCTCCGCGGGCGAAACCCGATCGATCAGCGTAACGCCGAGGCGCTTTAGGGGGTTGCAGGGGTTCCTATAAGGCATTTGTGACACCGTGGGCGCATGGTCGGTTCCCGTATATCCTGAGGAATAGCTTCGCATTGTTCCCTGTTTGTCGCGTGTCTTCGCGCGATAAGGAAACCTCCGAAAGGAACCGATGGAACGTGAACTCGAAGGACAACAAGAGATCCTTTCAAAAATTTCTATGGATCTCAAAAAATATTTATGAATTTGAAGATCGAAGTGTCCACTTTACAATGACATCATTCAATTTGATGGACGATATTTTATCACCACTCCATTTCTCGTACACCCGTCTCGTGAAAAATCAACTAGAGCTAACCTTTCGAAACTCTTTTGAGATCTAGCCTTTAAGGGATAGTTTCGCATTGTTCCTCGTTCGTCGCGTGTTCTGGTGCGATGGAAAAGGGGGAAAAGCCTCCGAAAGAAACCGCTCGGACGATAAGGGGAACGAGGGGGTGAGAAAGGGGTGGAAAATGGGGGTGGGCACGCGAGAGGACAGAAGCGGAGGAGCTCAAGTATCCTTTGGCGCGCGTTTAACCTCCCCCCGAAAAGAAATTCATCGCGAATCCACTTTTAGAGAAACGCGAGGCGCGGGAAAGGGGGGCACGGCACAAAAAGCTCGAGTATTGTTTACCCTGGCAGAAGGGGCGGGAGCGGAAGACGAAAGGGAGTCGCAGAGAATTCGACCGCGCGATAAAGGGATGACAAGGAACGAGGCTCGAGTGCTGGAACCCGACTTCTACCCCTTTTTATTCGACGAGCGAAAGGCGTGTAAACGAATGAAAATGAGAGGCAGACTCTAGCTCTTCCTTAGTTTAGAACTTTCACTGATTCTTCGGTGGATATTCGAATATTGAGTCGCCACTTTTTTGCGAATGTTTCAACTCCTCCTGGCGGCAAATTACCTTCATGTTCGAAATTAATCCGATCACAGCGGATCACAAGATAAACATTTCTACGACCGCAAGAAGGTTTTTCTAATGTTTTTACCCTTTTAAATTACATCTATTCATTTTTATCATAATCGTAGAAAATCTTTTTCATAGCGAAGCTTTTGGAACCTCGTACAAGGTTATATAACGATACATACATTATTGCTACATTTAAAGGTAAATAAATTGAAATGTGGTGGTAAGGTTGAAGAGAAAATATTTTCCGAAATTGGAAGAAATCTGTCTCCGCGTTCCCGTGACAGGTATTTCCAATTTCTGTTAGTGAATTGTTGAAGCCTCGTCGACCCGTGTTTTCGCGATCTATAAAATATCGTAGTCGCGAGTTTTGCCGTCGCTGCAACTCCAAAACGAACGAAAGAGGAGAGCGCACGTATTCGTTTGGAATTCCTCTCGGGTTTCTCTAAGGAGATAGTTCCCGAAAAGAAACTATCGATCGGAGGGACCGCAGACCGCAAACTACGGGCTGGCAAAGTCAGTGTGTCAGCGAGCAAGAATCTCTCGGGAGACGCTACCTGGACTGTCAGCTCTGGTTACGAATTCGCGAGCCAACACCGCCGTCAGAAGCTACAGGTACAGCACACGTTTTCGCCGATGGAGACCGATACACGGGACTGTCTAACGTGTTGAAAGCCAACAGGCTAAACTGGAAAGCGAACACGGGGGCCGACCATCGAGGTGCTGTCGGTGGTAATCGATCGCAACCTCGAAAGGAGACGTCGCACACTGGGCCGTTTCTATAAGGTAGGTGGAATCAATTCGAAAATTGGTATGTCATGAGATGGGTTAAACCTAGATCGAATTCAAAATTAACGAATCCACATAAATTTTCTTATTTCCCTAGCCCCTGAATATAATTTCTGATTATCAATTCAGACTCTTAAAACCGCGCACTGTTTGTAATTAATAAGGTATCATTAACAGAGCCATGAATTTTGTCTAGCTTTTTGCAATCCTGGATCACGTCGGATTCCGTAAAAAGGATCTCTACTTCCCGATAAATACCCAATTAAGCTGTTCACCTGCGATCCCTCGCACCAGCGACTCATTATACTCGTAGGAATTACCAACCGAACTCCCTTACAGGAGCACCGGTTGCAATTGAAATAGTGTTTACGGGGTTTCGTTTTGATTCCTTTTCGCAGAGAGAGAATAAATGCTTGCCCAGGTTACATCGTAATTGAATGAAACAAACAATAGTTACCACTAACGCAAGTCCAAATTGCTGCATCAAAATAAAGGACAGCATCAATTTCACATCCCATAGACCCGCCCACGATTAGCACCTCCATTACCAAACCGACCTAAACAGCGATCACGCTATCGGTCCGAGATCTCTCAGCGGAGATCCATAGAAATCCCAGGGCAGGTCTAGGTTAGGTCTGTCGCCTACACGGGGCCACGAGCTTCCGAGCGATCCGAGGATCATCCATCAGGGTCGCCTAGCATCGGCTAGTCGGTAACCAGTTCCCGATAGGCATCGCGGTAGTGCCAGGCACAAAAGGCAACACGGGGGGTGGCTTCTCGCGAGGGGTGGCACGCGAAGTCAGTCCTCGGCGCCCGTATCCTTAACGAACCGGCGAAAATTCGCTCGAAAACTCGACAGTGTTTCCATCGAATCAACAGTTCCGCTGGTTCGATCGTCCCTCTTGCTCTTGCTCCTTGTCCTCGAGGCAAGTGAGGCGAGTGAGGCGAGTGAGGCGAGTGAGGCGAGTGAGGCCAGCGAGGCGAGCGAGGCGAGCAACCGGTTCTACAGAGCTGTCCTCCTCTGTCCTGTCGGCTGTGCACGTTCCATAGGGTTGTCCTCTTTCATTCTGCTGGCGGGTTGTGCGCGTCCTATAGGGTTGTCCTCCTCGGTCCCGATAGCGGGTTCTCCTCTTCTGTTCCGTTGGCGGGTTGTGCGCGTGCCACACCACGCTGGCAGACCCCTGCACGCCCTGCAACCCGCCGCGGTATTGATCCACGAGCCAGCAGCCCCCATCCTACGCAGTCTATCGAGTTCCGCCCCTGCGGGAGTAGGATTGTGGCGATGGTGGAGCGCCGCTGAGCCAGGACGGCGTCGATGTTGGTGATGTCGGTGGTGTTGGCAGAGTTGGCGGCGTGGGTAGTAGTGGTGCGCAGCTGGAGGGACTCGAACCAAGAGGCCAAACTGAACCGAACCGAGCCAACCCCTACCTTGAACCGGGCCGCGTCCCGAGCGATTTGCCTCCGTCCATCTACAGACACACTACCCACGCGGCCAGAGACGCATAAAAACCGTCCTTATTGCTCCATCGACACGGTTGCCTCGCTACTGCCTCGTTCTTGGCTCGCTTGCCTTGCTTGCCTCGCTAGGCACGCATCAAGCTCGCGTGCACCATGTCCCGCCGTGCCGGCTAGCTCCACAGCACGCGCGAATACATCTCTATGCGCCTTTTTACCTGTGTCCAGCGAGACCACTATCGCCGGATCCTCGTTACGTCCCTCTCCACCCCTGCTACTCACTGGACACCCTCCACAGCTCCTGCTGTCTACATTACCAGCCGTTTGTACTCCGACTCGGCAATACGACCCGGCGATTCGTCGCGGGTCGCTATACCGGTCGATACCCGCGCTCTTACCCGTCCAACTGGGGGTCTCTTGGATGCTTACGGCCTCGATTCAATTGGCGATTCCGGGGGCTGCGATACACCCGAGTCTCGCTGCGTGATCTGCCGCGAGCATTGCTTCGATGGTTATTGTTATGGTTTTTTGGAAGAGCGGTGGAAGGAACGAGGGGTTCGGTGTACTTTGGTACGAGGGGTTCGGGATTTATGAAGGAGATATCGGGGATTCTTAGGGTCGCGGCATGGGGAATTGCTGGGGGTCAGTAGACTACGGATGTTTAGGCGAAATACGAATTGCTTGCATTAATCGCGAAGAAAGGAGAAACTTGTAATTACTAATTACAAAGAAACCTACGTGTACGTTGATTTTCTCTGTAACTAGTGAATTTTCTTCTTAACGCAACGTAGCATATTTCTTATGGATAAATAGCTCTAAACACGAATGACCCACAACAGTAAATTTCAGGAACGATCTATCTGGTTTCTAATTGCGGCCGAGCACGTTATTATTAAAACAGCGGGCAACATTTCAGCAATATTTCAGGTGATAAAATTACACGAAACTGGCGGTATACTAATGAAAGAGCTACCGGTTCGTGTTCACCGCGATAACTCTGCTATTCGATGTAAATCTAGCATGAACAAGCTTGTAACGGATGCAACCCTGTGGACAATATCCCGGGAACAAAGCATATTCCGTTGCGATAGAGTAACAAAGTTACCGCGCACTGCGTCTCTCTCTCTCTCTCTCCCTCTCTGTCTCTCTGAGTTTAAATCGAGCTCGAAGGGTGCACTAAACAAACCGCCAAGCGAAACAAGAATTCCTAGTATTGACGAACCCGGCGTTGCATTACAGTCTGTTCTCGAGATAGGGGGATAGCTTCATCCTTTGCACGGAACATGGAAAGTCGATTATAAAATCTCTTTGTGCGCGACATCATTCTTAATCACGCCAGATTAATTATTTCTTGCACCTGAAAAAACGCTTCAGAGGAATATTTTATCGCTTTTTCGAGGAAAACGGGATCCCATTGAGCGCATACATTATTTTTTACTCATTCACGAGTACCCTGCAGCAGGAAAAATATTGTTAATAAAAGGTACATTTTATTTGGTTTTTCCAAAAATATTTTATTTCGCTCTTTTTCGAATTTATGTACATCATACGTCGCATATCTTTTTAAGTGAAAGAACACGTGCATCAAAGCTTCTAGAAGTGACCTAGTTAAAATTGTAAAACGAATAGCTGTAACGCAAGGTGGCTGGAGGACTGTTCAAAGTTGTATTTAATCCTTTACGTCAACAATTAACGTCCCAAAAACAATCCACGACTGTTTAAATAACGCGCACGCCAGCGACAAGCATGTTTAACAATAACCAAAGTACAAACGCACAGTCCTTCAAACGAAATTACATTTAATTACCAACTCGTTCAAAATTAATTAATCCCGCGACGGTCGAAGGGTGGAAAAATATTAAAATCCAATAAAACCCTATCGCACGGAATCCTGATTACCAAAATCCCCGGTCAAAGTATTGGAAGCTTTGCAAAAAAAGCTGTCTGCCACAAAGCCGGCGATTCTCAAAAATTCGCTTTTATCCGCGAAATCCGATAAAGCGATCTTCAAATGGAACAAACGATGCAATGTAGTTGCGTCTTGTTCATGGCCGAACAATTTCATAGAGAACATTGACAAAACATTTTTACAGCTGCAAATACTCGCAATAATATTCCGAAACTCTTAAAAAGACGATATTGGACCGGACGATTTGGATTTCGAATTTTTTAACAACAATTTCACTATAAAATTCCAAATTATATTTCTTAATCTTTCAATATTCGCACACACGAGAACTTGCAAAGAACAACTCTTAGTATTTTCTCTACATCTCCGACCAGTTGCAATATTTTCAAAATTTTTTTCCTGTAGCAAACTAATTGTTCTAAATTTGAAGAAAGTGATTGTATATTTAAGAATGTCTGGGTTAGGTCAGTACTCGAAATTTCTAGTTCCCAAACGGGTGTCCGTTAGCAAGTGGAAGGGTGAACCCGAAGAAGAGGGGGATGAAAAATCGGAGTTCGAGACGCTGTAGGAGAGAAATTAATGTCCGCTCGGACGCGTCTCGGACACGACACAGGTGACCAGAAAATCGCAGCCACGTGATTACGACTGTAGCTTCTTTTCATCGGACCGGCTGATCCGCGTTTGGTATTAGCCGTAAGCCGCTTTGCGTGGGCGTTTGACAAAGACGAGCGTAGAGGGGCGAGCGGCATAAAGGGGGGAACGGGCGAAGAGCGAGGGTAACGCGGAAGCGAAAAAAGGGAGCACGACGAATGGGAACAAGGGTGGAGGGCTGCTGAAACGACCTGTAGTAGGGTGAATGGGGATCGCACGGTCCTGGGATACCTGTGGCTCCACACGACCATCGCCGCGATGCTTTTTTCTCTCCACCCCTTTTTTCCACCGCACCCTCTCTCTCTCTCTCTCTCTTCACTTTTTTCGTCCCTTTCTATTTCTACCCCTTTTCCGCCAGCGAATTTCCACCCCCGCGCCACTCCCGGCATCACGGAACCGTCGCCGCCAGTCGACGCGAGCATTATCGCAAATATCGACCACAGATTCGGCTACTGATAACGAGTTTTCGTCCGCATGAAACCCCAGGCCGATCGAGAGCACCGTGCTCACTACGCGATTTTTCACGGTTTCCTCGACACAAGCTTTGCCCCGTGTCCGCGATACTAAACCCGCGCGTCTGGCCGTAATGGTGATTACTAGACGCACGCCGGACCCTCAATGGCTGAACTCGGTCGAATGAAATTCTACTGCACGGCGAACACGCCCAGCGCTCGTCCCATAAATCACTCGTTTCCTCGGACCAGCCTAATTAACGCGCCACTCATTTTTCCGTTTGTCCCGCGGCGATTGAACGCGAGTCCCTCCATTGAAAATCATTCTCCATGCGCGACTCGCTTCCGCAAAAATCGAGTTCTGTTTCTTAGAAAGATTTCGGTCGTCGGAAAGCTCTGCAGATTTTTTGTGCAGAGTTGAAAATTTTAGATTTCTGATACCGAAGAGGTATCCATAAACTTGATTAAGATAGAGTGAACGTAACTTATTCTAGTCGCTATCTGTTTTTCGGAGAAGATAACAGGATTAGTTTAGCAAATGACGCGCGATGAGTATTTTGGAAAAATTGTATTTGGTCAGAATCGCGAATAAAATAGTAGAGATTGTTTTTCACGACTTTTTGCAGAATATTTAATGTGGAAGAACAAGTATTATACGAAGCGTTTAGTCGAATCGAATTTTCGATGGTACAGATGACCCTCGGTTAACGTAGCAGTTACGTATCGAAGTCTCTAGGGTGAAACTTCCTAATATCGTGAACCACTTTATGTCTGAGCGACTGGGTACAAGTTGACAACGCTTCAACACATGCTTTCACATCCAAGTTGATATGTTCCGTGGATAATGTTACCTGCACCCATCAAGTGAATGGATCCGTGGCTGCGATCCGTTCGTAAAGCAAACCGACATCGGTGGTAATTATCAAACGAATTTAATCTACCCCATCTTTTACAATCACTAATCAGAATTTCTGCTTTAAGATGATATCAAACCCTTGCGCGTTTATTTAGAAAAATAGCTAACATTTAATAGGAGAAAGATACAATAATGTATAATGCGATTTTATTTCTTATCAAATTTACAGTGAAGGGGTGAAAGTAACCCGTGACAGTGCAGCTAGTTTTCGATTTTTTCTAATTACGTAAACAATTGATAAATATTTTACCACACAATATTCTTCGTTAAAAAGAACGTTTTCATATCCCCAGAGAGTGCCACCTCCATAAAGTAAATTTTAGCAGGAAAGAAAATAGCATAATATTTCATAAGCACTACATATCCTCAATGTTTCATAACTTTTAAATTTCCATGTTTGGGAATTTATAAGGGGTGGTTTTTACATTTTCTCTATCGAATAAAAAGGAATAAAACTATGCTGGAACACCGAGAGCAAGTATACTGAAAACCATGCAGTATATTCCAGTCTGTTATTAAAGTGCCACATCCCACGAGATAAATAATTTAGAGGGTGTAGCGTGGCGGAAGGGTTGTTTTTCGAGGAGAATACCAGCTCGATCGAGCTCTTCTCTCATCCGGAAGTTAATAAGTACCGGGCAAGATAGCTCGAAGCTCGAAAATGCCAATAAAAGTCACCCCCAACCCTTCCGGACGGGGTTTTGCGTTCTCGCGTGACCCACGGAATTCAGGTACTCATTTAAGTTTCGTTTACGTTACGTGCGGGATGCAGGTTGCACCCTCTCGTTTTCCCTGCGCTTGTGCATCATGGACGCACGCGAGCCAAGATGAGCGCCGACCTTCCAGCTCAATAAATTAGTTGGCTGGATACTACCGGTCATCACGGCAGGTGCTTTTGCCTAGAACGTTTGCTCTCTGCAGTGGGTTCGGTTGGTTGAGTGCTGCATCTCGGCTCGACTTGCGAAATCCAGCCAGGTAGAAACACATTTTTCACCTCTTCGCCCCAGTTGCTTAGAGTTCGACTATGCACATTTATGCATCTATGCACATTTTCATCAACCATTCGTCGACACGTCCACTTCTTCGCAACGACCCTTCGAATTTTTATGTGAATTGGTAACAGGTTAATCTAAATTGACAATTTCATAGTAAATTAAAGCCTGCAATGAGTAACTCGGAATTTAAGTACACTATACATCTCCAATTATGTATGTTAACGTAAATATTCTCCTGAGAATATTATTTTAATAAGGCAACCGCCGCACTCCCCTAAAAATGTAATTTTCTTAAAGATTAGATGTTCCTCGAATTCTTTCAGCTAGTGATCACGGACGTTCCACCGTCATTTAGCTGATTAATTATGTATTCGCGGACTAAGGAGGTTATGAAGCAAGAAGCTGGCGGGTTCATTTTCAATTAAGGATTCACCGAGGATTTTAATATCATTTTAATACCGTAGCAGCGGCGATCGTTCGGTCCTCATAATTTTCCCCAGGGTCGCCTCGGGAACGAGGCAGATGCATTCGTCCGAGAATTTATTCAGTCCCCCGGAATTTTACGAGGGTTTTTTCTTCCAATTTTCAGCCAACGAACGAGCACAGACCTCTGCCGAGTTTATCGGTGTTTATTAAAAAACGAATCGCTTCGTGAAGTTCACTCTTTCGGCGTCGGTGAGGGAAGCAGCGATCAATCGCAGAGACTATAAGTTTATGCAAGGATCCTTGTTCCTCTGCGGTCGCTTTACATTTTCCTTTGGTCGCCGACGGAACCGAATGACAGGGAATAGTAATATCGTCCATCCAATAATACTTCGACATCTCTTAAATAAATCCTTTGACTCTATTCATACATCTCTCTCCGCGCCTCTTGGATCGCGTCCTCGCTACGCTCTTTTTACTATCGCGGACTTGTGCTTCACTTTAAACCGCCTTATTTACAAAACACACAAACTTACGAGATTACATTGCCAACCCGCAGAGAACTCGCGTATGAAACTAACGAGTTCAGTCGAGACGCGCTCTCTCCGAAAGAGAAACACCGAGCGACCAAGAAAATGTCGCTTGAATAAATAGGGGTGTGTTTTGAGCTCCTCCGACGAATGAAAGGGAATTTTTCAGCGTACAATTAAGACGAATTGTGATCAGTGCACTCATTGCGGTTATGAAAATTTTAAATACAACGAGGCTGCAGACTGAAGATTCTCAAATATAAGAAAACTGCAAAAACTGAAGATTTCAAAAATTATATCTGCTGAGCACACACAATAACTCCAATGAAGACGCGATTATGTAATTTAAGCTTGTTGGGTTCACGAAACATTCTTAGAACCACCAATGACAGGACTAAATCCCCATAAGGGGTAGTTCAGTGGTGCAAAGGGATGAAAACCGTGTTAGGGGTGAAATAGGGGATGCAGGACTGCGCGAATGTCAAATGCAACGAACACTATGATTCATTCCTGCCTCCGCGGCTCCAATTTCTGCATCGCACAGTAGCCGAGTCACTTTACAGAGGTTTTAGCACGCGGAATAAAGAAAAGAAGTGGAGAAGTCGCGCGAACGTGGAAAATTGAGCTTGCAGCAACGACAGGCAGTAAACCAACGGGATATCGTTCGGAGCGGAATCGTGATAGAGCTGTAAAAAAGCGAAACAGCCGCCTGGATCGAGTTTATTGGACCCGGTCACACGTCAGACCATCCCCGAACCTAATCGTGGGAAAGGGTCGATTTTAAGTTTGATGGGTGCGCTTGATATTAAAGGTCCAAACACAGTGTTCAGATTTAATTAACCCTTGTGTAGCCAATCCAGTATACATTTATTGCATTTCCTTTAATAATTTGTTAACGTTGCTCTAAAAATATCACAAAATTTCCCTGAACATATTCGTTTGTAATCTTAAAGTGAGAATTCGTGGAAATTTATCGAATACAAAAGATTTTAAATAATCCTTACACATTCTTGACAATTTCAAAATATTTATTTTCCAAATTTAGCCCCGGTCTGAGAAAATAAAATTGGCCCGAAGCTCGGTTGATCGCTACGTCTTGCTTCTACCCAGTTTCCCGCGAAACTGAACTTGCAACGTTCTAACGAGTTCCTGCCGATATAGTTGGTCCAAGTACTTACAATTAGTAGGCATAGTTGCAGCGCCGGCCCATTACCCGAAACGCGCGCATACAGCCAGCCCCTAATGAAATGAAATGTAATTGGATCGGATGGAGCCTAATTCCGATACGCTGTGAGTCAACGTATTAATTACAACTTTCCAGCTAATAACTCGATATTAATTCATCGAAGGTCCCCACGTCCTTTGTTCGAGCTCTATTCCGCGGACACGGTAACCCAGTTTCAGCGATCTTCTTTTAGAAGACTTCTAATTGAGTTCTCGTTCCGAGCGAGCGAGCACCTTCGCCACACACGACTATAGTTGCTCAACTTGTTCAACAAAAAATGCGACACACTGTAAACCTCCGCCATCGGAATCGATTTCTTTTTTAATCTAAAACTACGATGCAGGACGATCCAGCTCTCTAAATGGAACATTTTAAACATTTCAAAACAGTTTCCCCGATCGAAGTGTTGCCAAGAGGAACACGGGGAATACGTGATCGAGGAAATCGCGTGATCAGCTAGAGACATGCGATCATGCTCGTTGACGACCCCCAACGTCGATGATCCTCGGTAAGAGAGGAAGGTGGGGTGGGACAAACAAGTGAATCACGGATAATTGATAAGGTTTTCATACGGAGTCTGTCGAATAATCGAGCAGGCCGAGAAAGAGTAAAGTAATCGGGAACACGGGTTGCTTTCCATTCATGCGGCCCCGTCCGGGCGACCATAAATTCTCCATCAGCTCTCTCGATCCGCGGATCATGTCTTGTTCGTCTGATGGTATATTAAACCTGGATCGAACTTGCTCATGGAACAAGCCAGTGTTTCCTATAAAGAATGCAACGGCGAGATCGTTAAAACTTCATACGGGCGCAGGAAAGAAATAACGAACGCGTCTCGTGACGAAACTTTTCGTCTCGGTCCGAGATTGTATCAATAATGCAGACCCAGTGCAAGTCCTCATTTCCGTCGTGACCAGAAAACTGGTAAGAAATGCTTGGACCGCGGTTACCTTGCGACTTTTAATCATTTTCTGGAAATACTTCTGGACATTGCTGAAACAATCGAGTACATAATCCAATTTGTATCCATAATACAACTTCTACAAATTTCGTTTACGAATCCTCGCATTTCCTTCACTGATATAAACTCGAAACTAATATTGTCGATATTTATCATATTTTTACGAGACCGAAATCCAGACAATCGCCAAGTATTCAAATATTAAACAGTCGTGATTGGACTGTGAATGTTCACGCAATTTTCAATTTTTGTAGACATGATTCGTTGGTAATAACATTCCTAGATCCAAAATTCGTAGAAATCGTGTTAAATTCTGTAGAATTTGATACACCAGGATTTTTTGAAAATTTTTATAAACCATAAATGAATGAAGATCCGTAGTCCAGTTATTGTTATACCGTTTGAAATGCGACCAAGTAATTGTTGTTAATAAAGCATGAAACCCTAATAATCGTTAAAGATCGTATCAGCTTGACTTTAATTCCAGAAGAAGGTAAGTACCGTATGTTGCAGGGGCGGCGCGCGTGCCGCGGTGTTCAGGGTTCCTTTTCAATAAGCACGATCATTAAGAGGTTAATCCCTTCGTCGCCCTTATCATCCTAATTGCCAGCGCCTTGTCGTCACGCTTCATGATTTAGACACAGAACGCCATTGTCCTCCCCCGTCCATGACGTAATCGTTATCTTTTAAGAACGAAAGGGTTCAGGGTCGTGATTATGCCTGGCGGGGCGACGCTGATAGATCGTGTGTCCCAGGGGTGTAAAACACTCTCCCTCGAGAGGGGCGCAAGTGGCTTCAACGGGTGAACAAGCATGATGCTGGGCCTAAAGCGACTATCTAGATCCGCCATCCCTTTAATTACACCATCCGCAGAGAAATCCGCAGTCGTTGTTACCGTCTACACGATATAACAAATGAATTTGCGGCTGTTTTTCGATGCAAAAATCTCATGAGATTTAAAAATTCTAAAATCACAGTTCGCCAGATCGATCTCTGCTAATTACCTCCGACCAAACAGGATGAACGACCGCGGTATTTACAAATAAATTCGTAATTCGATGAATATCCCTATGATTGTATTCCGCGTTTAATTTACGGCAAACCAGACGGGAAAATATCGGGGAGAGGCGAGAGATATATTCTAACGGGGAGAGACCGATCCCCGGCTCGAACCACTGCCAATAACTCCGGACAGTTTTCGTCTACGATATTATTTCACTGTATTTACGTCATCCAATTTCCCCCGGTTCTAAACCCTGTTATACCGCTGACGATATAATGCCGGATTAATATACAAATTGCGGAGGAGGCAGGAATGCTCCTGTCACTGACAGAGGTGAGGGCGGAGGCCTCTGTGGGAGGGAGAGGAGGATGCAATTGAGAAAATTGCTGGGATATCGGTTTCACCCTCGTATCACTCGGGGATGCTGTATGCGAAATGCAGGGTAACTGAGGAATCTTCCGGTCTAACGCCGGCTGACGCAGCTGTGCTTGTCTCCGAAATACGATGATGCCTCATTTAATGTAAAAACTGCAGGACCAGAATGTATTTAGGAGAGTCCAGATATCATTGATCCGGATAATAGAAGCTCACCGAATCGTGAATTAAACGGAGAATTCGGCAACGAATTGTGTCATGTTTGGACTCGTTTTAATCGGGAAAATATCACTAGTATGTTGGTTAATGTTTCTTACAAAAGTAAGTAAACGTAGAAAAGACTTGTCATTGGTATTCTGCATCTTTCCGAAAGCGTTTCTTCTCGACACGCTATCGAACGGTGCAATATGGGTTGAAATCGATTTAAGGTCACATTTGACGCCCCGTCAAGTATGATCTGTCAGCTGGGAAATTCTGCAACCAAATTCTACGTCGAAACCGTCATATCTCGCGAGTAAACGATTTTCGCTATAATTTTCGGGTAGGCGATATTACAGCTGACGCGAACAAAATGGTCTTGAATTTCAAAGAGTGGGTTTGTGATCTATTTGATATCCACGTCCTGATTATATAAAAAAGAAAGTTGTTTCTTGCTTTAATCATTTTAATAGATTGAAAATAGTGAAATGAATATTAACGAAAGAGTGAATTACAGAATCGATTTACCGATCAGCAGGTATCATATGCTGAAGAGTGGTAGCTACTTCAAGCCACCGGATTCCCCTCGAAACTACCCTCTAGTTCACTATCAGCGTTATTCCATCGGAAAAGTTCCGCAATTCGCAAAATTTATAGTTGTCCCAGCCATTCGCAGCTGACTTTCAAATTTACTAGTGTAATAGGCGACTGTAAATGGTCCCCCAAGGTGTTTCGTCTCAGTTTCATTTGAATATTGATCTTCCTCGACGAAGATATCTAGGGTAACATTTAACAGGCGTTACAATTCAAGCTCCGAATCTACCTCGTTTTAACCCCTCGTCCATTAACAAAATTAATAGAGCATTAATCAGTTCCACCAAAACGATCCATCAAATTACCTATTCAACCCCCTACAATACCTGTACGAGTGTTTGAACGAAGACTTTTATACGTAGCGCGTGAGGTCTTGAGAACAGCACAGAATTTTTGATTTCAATTATCTGTGACTAGAATACTTCCTAGAATTTAAATATCCAAAAATATTTTCTCCGTTGAGGAAACAACATCTACCCTCAATGGTGGGAGAAAAAATTGAAAATGATTCCGAGTAGTAGAACAATTCAACAATAACGAATCTACAACATTTCAAATTACGGGGTGGGGTCGTGTTTCAAGCGTGAACGACGTCGGAAGATTGGGTCGAGCGAGTTCGAAGCGAGTCGAAGCGCCGGAGAGCTCTGGCCCAATTCCGGGCGAACAATTTGACAGTGTAATTAACTGGTCCTCGAAATATCCTGCTTGCGAATCAGTATGATGCTCGCGAAACAACAGGAATCACGGGCCGATGCGTCTGTGATTTACAGGCGAGTTAACCGGCCGATTAACGGCCGCGCGAACCGACCGCGTAGGATGATGCGTTAACAACGACGCGAAAGCGATTGGAAACGAGATTCGCAGTAGCCGGCTCCGGATTCGAACGAGCGGAATCGAAATCACGAGTCAATAAAACACCGGCGAGGATTCCCTTGGTCAAGAGCATCGAATTCATCGGCGAGGCTGCCAAAGGGAGGGTGCTCTCCTAGTGTTGGTTATTTCCGTGGGCTTCGTATCAAGGGGTTCCACGCCGACGCTCAAATCAACCGAATTTCGACTGGACGAGGCTTAAGAAACAAAGGAACTTTCAATTAATCGTGTACAATGTCATTGGCGGTTGATTAACGCTAATTACTTCTCGCCCATTTCGACGGCAGTGCGCCACCTGCGACTCCATAGCGCTAACCGTGATTAGAGTCGACCCGAGAGAAAACGTAAATTTCGACCTACAATAACAGCTACTAACTAGGACGATTGTACAGGGTGTAAACAAATTTTGGTCCTTGCTGCCATAGGCGTATTCTACATCTTCGGATCGGTGAAGATCTGTGAGAAAAAGTTGCCGCAAAAATGTCCTTGACCTTGAATTTCAAGGACAAATTTTTGTATTATTGCATTGTATTCTACGCGTCATGGGACAAGTGTCAATGGAACCATGTATCAAAATTCAACTCTTGATGCGTAGAATATGATACAATAACAAAAAAATTTAACCTTAAAATTCAAAGTCAAGGGCAATTTTGTCGCAACTTTTTTTCACAGATCTTCACCGATTCGAAGATATAGAATACGCCTATGGCAGCCAGGATCAAACTTTTTTTACACCCTGTACATGAAACTGAAATTTTTGGAGCTGAAGCTCACTTGAAAGTGGCGTGATTATGTCCGATGCAATGGAAAAAAAATGTAGTTATATGGAAAAGTAATGATCGATTACCTTGAACTCTGGAAAAAGTATTCTTCTCAGGCACGAGACCGTGCTGATGCTAATAACCGAGTATCCCACCCCTAAACGCCGTAAAACCCGCACAATGGGTTTGCCATCCTCTAACATCGTCGAGCTACATCTCAGTGGTCCGTGGAGCCCTCCGACCATGAAAATTCCTTTCCCCGCCGCTAAAGATCAATCCATAGGTCGGCATTACGAAGAGACTCGACGAGGAAAGCTGCGTTCCAGTAGAATTATCGTCGGTCGAATCGCTAATTGGATAGCCAGGAATGGCTGGAGAGGACTCTCGATTTGCGGGCTTACTTTCGGGAGGGTCGTTCAACGAGAACGCAGCCGCCAGCCCGGAGCAGGGTATGCGGAAGAGGAATGGTGCCAAAGGACAGTCGATGGAACACGATTAAGGCCTCCCAAAACCCAATCCCCATTGACGGGAAAATATTTTTCCTGGCCCGGTCGGTAAACACGTCGACGCTCTCGTGTCGACGAAGATTGGCCCCGGCTAACTTTTGGAGGAACGGCGGAGACCAAAGTGAATCAATGGTGGTTGATTGGCCACGTCGCAGTGCCAGAGTCCCGGGCCTCGGCCAATTACACGGCCCGTCCTGTAACTACAGGCCACAATGACACCCCGTGATTTCGCGACCCCCTAACTCGACAGGGTATCTGCAACCTTCACTTTTCCACTCGTCGGCTCGCCGCGCTGGACCTTCGGATCCGCGATCCTGATCGCCCAATCACGACCAAAGTAATCTCCGAATTGAACCAGCAAACTGCTCTTTCACCACATTTATTAACATTTCTCGTGGCAGGTAAAATATTCAAGATTTTTTTGGGAATCAAATACAAATTATTAGTATACTTCCATTCTACCTAAAAGCTTGTTAAGGACGGAAAAAACGCCACTTGGTATTACCAGTGCCATTTACAGCGCCCCATCGAGACGCGAATGCAAAATGCATCGGCTCCGAGTTTGCACTTGTGGGATCTGTCTCTCTTATGACAACAATGGCTCTCCCGCCGAAGAATTCGATACAGCCGTATCTTTCATCGAATTAAAGTTCGTTGCTATCATTGAATTTGTGAGGATTCCAGCTCGATCTTGGACTCTGCTTCGTAGGGATTCATAATTTGCTGGCGTCAGATTCCCTGACGTTTCTAAATACTTCGAAAGAATCTGTATCTTTAATTCCTTGTAATAAAATTGCCGTTTATTTCAAGGGAGAGGGAACGAGAGAGAGAGATAAACGGTTTCTCCTGTAATTCCATAATCCGTTTTAGAAACAACAATGGCGACACGGAGTTCCAGATTCCAGTACGTTCGTCACTCTCGGGGAAACTAATTTTACGTACTCCGTTACCATTGTGCTTGCACACGTGTGCTTGTATATGTGCATACAGAGTGCACGGTTCCGGTGAAACTCTACCTTAACGCTCATCATCGTGCGCTGCGAGGTAATAGATAGCCGCTCGTTTTGCGGTAACCCGTTAAAGTCCGCACGATAATCAAATCAGTGGCCGCTGCTTTGTTTTGCATCGAATAAAGTAGAAGCAACACGGTCCCGCGCCGCTGTTTAGACGAGAGAGACGCACAACAAACCGCCGGAATTGAAAACGCTGTCATTAACGGACTGGATTTATTTTGGTCCGGCAGATTAAATTATAATCACTCCAATTCACTATTCCGTACATTCGCCAACATAATTTACACTACACATATGTTAAGGAAGAATTTAATGAAATTTCACTTGTAAAACTATGTACGTCCGCTACGATCTACAGCGAAGAAATCCGAGTCTAATCACACCACTTTGAGGAACCAGAAAGGATGAACCTCCTGGATAAACGAAGAGCATTTGTTGCGCCCTTTCCGCGAGCATAATCTCGTTTGACGAGGAGCAAAGCACCGGGAAGTCTGCCGAGTCTACCGAAACTTCGCCTGTTCGTACAACTGCGCGCCGCAAATGTTTATTACCGGCAACTATTCCGTTCCCAACCCCGTTCGCTGAACTTTCTGCGATGATTACAAAAGTTACGGAGCCGTTCTCGCTGACAGGCCGATGCTACACACACACACACACACTGCCGCAGTAAGAATTGCGAAGGAGTAGTAACGTAAAACCGCGAAAAATTCTTTCTCCGTTATACAGGCCGGCCCTGTGTGCCGCACCGGAAACCTTTCATTGCCGACAATTCAGACAATTCGTCGCTGACAGGTCGGATTTGCGACGAGCCCCGCTAATTCCTGGTGCTAACATACACTTCGATGATGTAATTGGATTTCACCATCGGCCTTTATCGCGTTACATTCGATCTCCCGTGTTTAAATTAAATATCTTCCTTTGAGGAGCTACTAATTACCATTTTATCGTCAGCCCGGTAAACTCTTTGTATCATCGTCGCTGGCTCAGACTTGGAACAAGTAAATAAATTTGGCAGAAGGATCTAACTGCACAGAGACTCTTGAAATACTTAAAAAAAATTAACCTCTGAATGGTACAGTGTTTACTCTAATTGCTAAGTATCAGGACTTTTCTAATATTTCAATTTTCTCAGATATCTTTAAGTATGCAATTTAAGACTGAATAACCCGAATGTTCTAAAGATGGTAAAGAAAAGGTGTACCAAAATTTTGTTAAGGTTATGAGAGACCTCGATATAGTAACTGACGGTTCAAGAGGAAATGGATAACATCCATGTTGATTAAATTGTGTCCTGAATATTATAAACCAAGGAGACGAAGCAGACGTAGAATATTGGAATTTATTGAGGGGGTTGAACGTAAGGTGTTGTTGATAAGCAACGTGTTTGTAAATTCGTGTCAGTTGCAGAGATAATCACTTACTGAGTCGAATCACGTTCGCGTACAGGTGATAGAGTATCCATTGGCAGCAGAGGAACACTTGTAGAGCGGCCGGTTTCAACGGCAGCATGACGATCGTTTCGCGAAAAGCTTCTCGATCCGTCTCAAAGACGGATGACCGTGTGATCCACGCATAGAGGATCCACGCACTGAAGTGGCCCACATATTAAACAGCAGTATATCGCATCGAGGTCCGAGGCTGCTGCATAATATGTGGGACCATCGAGCGCGAGCAAGAGGGAAAAAGGAGGAAGAGCGCTGGAACGAGGAAGAGAGCACGAGCAAAGAACCGAGACACCCGTATGCACGCACACACGCGCACGACATTCCCCTACTCGCGCGAACGAATGAATGACGCCATTCGTTCAATTGCGACTAAGATCCGGATGTGTCGAATCTCGAGTGTTTATCGCGGCTTCGAGAAAACGCGGCAACCCCGACCCTTCTATGCACCATTTCACGTTATTTCGCTGTCGGAGATTACAGTCGGTCCCTTCAGCTACTTCGAGGAAGAGAGATAATAGAACGCCGAGGACCTTTGATCCTTGATCGAAGATTTTATGAATGCACGTTGACCTGCATTTCCCATTTTAGAAAGTTTGGAGATTCGATTAAAAATATTCTCGCGGATGGAGCGTGGGAGTATACCAATCTCCAAATTTTTATATCACACGTAGGAATTGCAATACCGGTACACCGGCATACCGAGTATCCGTATTGTATGCTATTTTCCAATTTCGTGAAACCGGTATTTGCCAAGGTAAAATACCGGTATTTTCGGTATTAGCTATAAATAATAAATATTTTTTTGGGCATCTACCCTTATTTGAAATACGTATTTACAGTAGATAGTCCAGCAGATGCATTATTATGTTTTTTACGAGCATATTTCAAAAATATGAAGTTAATAAATTAAAGTTTTTTGTTAAATAATAGATATTATATAATAGACCACACAACAAGATTTTTATGTGATATCTACTCTTATGTATACTATATCCCTTTATTGTATTAGAATAGTGTAATGTTTTATTTTCTATATTATATTTTTTATTTCCAATGTTAAAAATTATTATTTTACTGCTCTTATTAATAATATTTGGTTATAACATTTGTTCCTTTATTTAATATTTGTACATAAAAAAATTGTTTATATTTTTACAGTTTATTATTTTTTGTATAAAACTAATAAATGCGGCAAAGAACCTGTGTTCTTGTACCTTTTTGAAAATTCCTAATACCGGTAGTAACACCGATATTCCGGTAGAACGTTTGGAAATATATCGAATACCGGTCTTGCATTTTTGGTCCGGGATTGCAAACCCTAGTCACACGCTCGTGATGCTCTAGACTCCATCATAAATTTCGTGTTCCGTTTGACGCTACCGATAACTCTGAATTTAGGCTTGTAAGCGAGAATAGAGTGTACCATATACTTTGTTTCTGCTACGAACATTCACCAGATGAGGGGAGAGGGGACGAATTAAGGGGAAAAAGTTACCCCCTCTGTGCCAGGACCGGACACACGCGACAGGAAGGCAGAGTGGGGATACAAGTTAAACTGGCGACTCTGGATCCGAATGCAACAATAAGATGTACGATTGTTTTTAAAAAGCCAATTCTCCGACTAACAACTATTTACGACCTGTTCAGTGCGGAAGACAGCCGCTAAAGAACAATGTACCACAGTCCATAAAAATCGTTGAACCTCCACTATCGGATTTCGATGGAGCAGCCCATAAAAAATACGAATTTCCATAAAGATTCGCCGTCAACGTAACGATACGAGAGACTTCGAGTGAAAAATTTCTCCTAAGTGAAAAATTATATAGACCGATACGAAGGGCCAGTGCAAGAAACACGCGATTAAACATCGGGAACGGAAAAAGAACGACAGGAAAGAGAGAAAGAAAAACGAAAGTTCCCATAGGGCGTAGAGCAAACATCGCGTGACTTGTCGTTGTAAGTTTATGTCGCGGTTACCATTTCTCTCTACGGGAACGCACTTTATGGAGGATATTATCGTTCTAATACCCCGCAGAGCCAGCTGCCAAGGGACTTCTGGAATCCTCGAAGATCTACTCTCTTTCTCTCTCGATCCTTCGGCCAAGAACAGCCACAAATTTCGCGTATTCCTCGGCCAAGACCCATGGAGATATAGAAACCGACCTGCTATGATCGTTTTTATTCCGACCCTAATACACCGTGTTCTCTCGAAACAGAATCCTCTCTAGTTTATCGGCTGTTGCTACTTCGCGATCGGGATCATCATGCTACCTCGGGAAAATCGTACCCCGTAAAAGCATTCCTCTTAAACCGCACATGATATGTGTTTCCTTGAACTGAAGTCGAGTGCTGTTCACACAGTTTTCAAATTCGTTATTTCTTTCATAATTCTTCGTGGTTATTAAACCTATTAAGGTATAATATTTAAATCGGACATACTCATTTTGGTACTTATATAGAAAAGGTTTGCTTACTCCGATTTTGATGAAATTTTGATATGTTATAGATTTCGAAATTTTGAACAACTTTTTCCTTTTCCAATATAGAGGAGTCGCTTTTAGTTTTCGAGATATTCGCAAAAAACTATTGCTAATACTTTATTGAATTTGTGTCCTCTCTGCCCCCTCCACGACCACAACTCATTCTGATCGCACAATTTTCCATTACTAGTTCAAATTCTAGATAACAGCTACAATTCAAAGATTATACGAATAGAACGAGTTGTGGTTAGGTCGTGAAGAGGGCGGAGTGAACCACGCGTACGAAAATCCTATATTGGGAAAGGAAAAAGTTGTTCAGAATGTGTTGCTGCATAACATATTAAAATTTCATCAAAATCGGAGTAGACAGACCTTTTCTGTATACTTACCATCATTTTTATCAATAGTTTCACAAATATTTTCTGCAGCTGCGATGGGACCAGAAAAATTTCTTGCAGCCAACAATTAATTCAGTAAAAAATAATCTTTGGAATCCAATTTTCTCCAGCTCATATGGATTCCGTTAGTCGTAAACAATAATCCATAAAAATTGTATGGCGTGTGGCGCAGGATAATGGAAGATATTTCGCGAAAAACTGGATGGAACAATGATATCGCATTTTACCCGGTGCCCATGGTTCCATAATACATGCTCGGTAATAAGAGAAAGAAAATTACGATTTAATGCGTTCGGTACGGCAGGCACGAGTACGCAATTACTATGGAAACGCGAGTTCGAAACGTGATATTACCGGAAGACATTTCATGCCACACTGTACAGGTAATACTAGCCTTGCGGTCTCACCGCGGATCCGCAGAAAAATCCTGATCCGAAGATTGATTAATCCTTGTCCGCTTTTCAGCGGACTAAAATTAGGAATTCGCGATGCGGGACACGTTCCTGTTTTCGAAATTATCGAAGATAATTCACGATTTTTACCACATCG
The DNA here is from genome assembly GCA_963971365.1 of Lasioglossum villosulum. Classification (NCBI taxonomy): domain Eukaryota; kingdom Metazoa; phylum Arthropoda; class Insecta; order Hymenoptera; family Halictidae; genus Lasioglossum; species Lasioglossum villosulum. The sequence goes on along the minus strand of OZ020503.1, from coordinate 21,578,637 downwards.
AGTTTTACATTAACAACAACTTTTTTGAAGTATGATTGATCAATAATTTACAACAGCGCGAGAGAAAAATATTTTAAATTGTGCAATTCCATTTTTAATGATCTTTTTAGAATATTGCACGTACAAGTAATAGTGAAAGTTTGTGTGAAACTGCAATTTGCAGTAAACGATGCAGTTGCAATTTTAAATTCTCCATTGCAGTTTACATACCGGGCATTATTAACACATCTTTCCGGTTCTAAGAGCCTGAAGTTATCGATTAAACCAATAATTTGACACGTACGGTTGTATTACAGGTCAAGCATCACACGACACAATTATATATAGAAATTTAATTAGAGTTCGTATTGGATTAAAAACTCACCCAGTTATGATCGCGTGGATTGGCAGGTGAATTGTGTATTCCAGGCGATGTCAGCGTTCACAACCGCGGAATAAGACACTCTGATACACAAATACACTGTCTGGAGACCTCTTCAGTAAACCTGAAAAGCGACAGTAAACTAGAAAATCTTGGAAAAGCAATTTCTAGAAAAATAAGGATGATTAAGTATTAATATCATTTTTGAACCTACTGCCCTCAGATCAACGTTGATCTTAATTAATCGTTAATTAAGATCGTAGATGAAAACCGTTCTCCCCTAGTACTCTGAATAATTCCCAGATTTAAGAGAAAAAGAAAAAAATATTTCCGAATATTTGATTTAACTGACACAGAATGTAATCGAGGCCAGGAATGAAAGAGAACGAGCATTATACGATTAGGTGATCGATGAACGATCCACGGAACCAGGTAAAAGGTGAATTGCTCCACATTGGTGTCATCCGCGTCCGTGTATATCCTTGACTTATCAATAAATGATTTCGCCGGCTCCGTTAATCGTTACACAGTCTAGGGTCGTTGCACTAGAAACTTCAGTTCAAGAGAGAGAGGTAGAGAGAGAGACTCAGTTTTGTCTAGAATACTCGCCGGCTTGACCCTACTTTGCATCACGTGCCAAGCCGAGTGGGATCAGGTACCATTTATCCACTCGAACCGGTTGCGATGCTGTAATTCAAACCGTTTCGAGGGCTACCATTGTTGGCCAAGAGAGATATCAGTGTCGCTTTGACGTTAACGTAAATACTTCATGTTGTTCGGCGGGACGTTGGCAAAAATCAAGGAGAGAACAAAACCTGACCCAGACCTAATCAAATCGCAAGCACTGTGCAACACATTTGTTTGCTATCCTCAATAACAACCAGTAGAAACGTATAAATATTCTTTTATTCATAAGAAAAGTGACATAAGTCAAAAAAAGGAGATTGTACAGGAGCCAACTAGAATATATGTATAGTGTATCTAGTATATTCTGGTATATTCAACTATATTCAAGTATACTCTAATTATGTATAGAATAATATATATACATATATTCACCAACTTAGAAATGTAAAATAATTTGTTGTTACATACTGGAATTATTCTCATGTACGTTAATCATAAAGTAAATCACAATGTACATAGTGATTATTATACTTCGAGCGGTGTCACTTATCTTATGAATGAACGATTTTATGAGGCGAGATCATTTTATTCGGATAGATTGTTTGCTAATTAGAGGGTTGATATTATCATGGGTCGACACTATTCTGGTCTAACTATGATCGTTTGGTCGCGGTGATTTAATTTTTGCGGAAGTGAAAAAATGATAGCAGAATATGGCCGGAATAGATACCGACTTGGCTGTTCGCAGCATCGTAATTCAAGCTGCAAGAGAGGATATCCATTGTCGGCGGAGAAAGATATCAGTGACAGTGAGTTTAGGTACTTAGTCGCGAGTCGCGTATCAAAAGGGGGAAGCCATTCGGAGGCCCAGCGATGGGTATTGTCCGTAAACGTGCCTTTTGTATTCCAATTGAACCTCGAATGGATCATCTGCGTCGCGGGAAAAGTACGTCGCATTCCGTGGATCCTTTTGTTTAATGGATACGGAGTGTAGCGGGCAGGAGGGGGAGAAAGGATCCACTCGGTGTGTCCCTGACGAATGCAAAATGTGTCCTGGACCTTTGAATGCCGGGATAGCAACCCTGAACGCGTCAATTGTTTGACAAAGGGTTTACCCCTAGGAAAATGCTTCTACAATATTCTGTTCGAGTTTCAAAAATTGTGCGAGTAGAAAATACATTATTTCAATCATTTTAAAAGCTAAGTACAACATTCACTGAATTCAACGTGTTTCAAAATGTTAAAGATCATTGTAGATAATAAAAGAATACGAAATATTCCCAGCTTTGGGGATCAGAAGGATTTGCATCAACAAAGTATAAAATGTTTTGAAGTTCACTGAATCCGATAAATTTCAACATCTCGTAGAAGGATGTACCCGTGTACTGTTAAAGAAATACAAAATGTTCCGCGTTTCTTAAATATAAAAAGAATTAGTCCGTACACCGAACGAATACGAAATATACCGAGATCCCAGATGTTCGCTTTGTGAACCGAATGTAAAGCATACTGAAATTTTAAATGCAATGAGGGTGCGTTTGGATTTCAGAATGCAAGAATCGTATCAAGATAGTTTAAAATATTCAGTCGACGGAGAGGGATATCAATGCGACAGAAGTAGAGTTGGAAAAAAAAACTCCAGGAACCAACGATATTAGAATCTCCAGGGGAACTTAATATGTACTCCGGTGGCAGTAGAGATGAGTCTACTCCGGTAGAACGTATAAAAATACACACGATACGAAATCTCGCGTTTTCAGGCCGCGCATTCTGACCTCTCTAAATATAATCCTCATCGATAAAGTTGAATCTCAGCCGGGCCAAATTAATTTCGATCAACAACGAGATTTCCGAAAAGAATGACACAAGCACCATCCACCTACGGGGCTGCGAGTTATTAAAAAATTGCTGGACTCCTAGAAAGAAACGCGGCTCCGGTGTAAATTTAGACGAATATTTTCGGCCGCGTGCCTTTCCGAGGGAAACAAATGCATAAGATAATAATCCCGTTTTATGAAGAACATTAATATCGACGTTACATAAATACAGAACTGGAGAGCAGGAAACATCATTCAAAAGAATCTGCAGATGACTTATTTTACTTATAACTTCTACAATTTCAAATATTTTTACTTCATCAAATTTTTTATCATACACTTTACGACAATCTCGATACGAAGAACTTTCGGAACAACGTAATGCAGATTGTTCAACAGCTAGGGGTATAAACAAAAAGAGGATTATCATTCTACAAAAAAGATAAGTCAAGAAAGTGGAATAAAATTTTTTCATACGAGGCTTTGTTTTCGAGAAAATTTATTATATTCGCGTGCTTAGCATTTCTAAGTAGAATCAGTAGGTCATGCACAGACGCGTCGGACGATTCCTATTCCACAGCGCGCGAATTTTCATCCTCAATTTTCTCGAGAAGAATGTTTGAAAAATGTTTCATTTACATATCCGACTTATTTTTTAGTATAGAATCGTCTCCTTTTGTGCCACTAGTTTTAAAGGAGGGTAGAATATAATTGCCAGGCGGCGGAAGGAACCGGCTCCGGTTCGTTATAACGCGTGTATGTAATAATAAAGTGCGATAACGGCGTGGCGAGAACGTGTGTTTAGGAATCAGGATCGGGGAATGAACGAAGTGAGAAATTAAGCATTACGGGAAATGGGGTCCACCGACGCGCAGCACGCTCTCTCGCGATAATAAAATTAGTCGGTTCATAACCGTTCGATGCTTCCTTATCTTGAACGCGTAACCTTCCCTTTGTGTTTCCCGTTGCAACAACGATATGGCTTGTGCTCACGTAACGCGCACACTTTTGCGGCCCGTAATGCACCTTCTTTTTGTCACGGCACACGAGCGTAGATTAGATTTAACCTCCTCGTTGTCTTTTCCTTGGAACGAGGTCGCCGAGGAAAATTGCGCGTCGCTCGTTTGCAAACAAACACGAAACAATTTAGACGCTTCTTCAACGTTAATAACGAACTCCTTCGTTACTCGAAACCACAACGGACAATCAATGCGGCATTTACTGTGCTCGTTATCAGCGCTTGCTCCCAAAAGTATTATCACAACGTTCAAATAAATCAAACTCTGCCAAAGGTAGCCCTCTGAATATTTTAATTTCATTCACTCTTGAACGTGAAGTCGTTTAAGCACAGTTTACCTAACCGGAATCTAGAATACTTCACCGGAGGCCTATGAATAGATCCTTATGCAAGTTTCTATTTTTATAAATCGTTTTACAAGAATTATGAGAAAATGAAGAAATTCATGAATAAATTTTATTATTTATGAATGAAGTACCTACACGAAGGAATGGCTGAATGAAATTCTATAAATAAATTCTTGTTTGAAAATTTGCTTAGCAAGAAAACAAGTCTGAACGTTGTGTTAATATTTATTTTTTGTTTTCTTTCCAGCAAGATGCGAGTGAATGCAGTTTTTCACTGCAGAGCTGGATTCTTTCAGTCTTGATTATTCATCGGCGCTAAAAATCAGCTAAAAAAGACGAGCTTGGTTTTCGTGACTCTGGCAATTTTCCACTGATAATAGGGTGCTGTTAATATTAGGGTGCACCGAGGCTCGGAAAATGTTGCTCGTCTGCCCCGCGCGGTATGAAGCATTCGTTCTATTTCGAGGATATTGATCGGCTTTCATGCCATATGAGAATATAAGGTTTCGAGGGAAAGTTAAATCGTTGCCTTACGCTCGACCTTAATATCTTTAACCATGATCACTATAAACTTTCTCAGGAATCTGCGTCCTCATCTCTCGCCTGCTCGTCCCGTTCCCGTGTGCAACCAGACGGACTAGCTCTCTAGTCGTGACTATAATGCTCTCCTTCTTAGTAAACATTTACCACGGAATCGTGACGTTTCTATTAGGCTAGCGGCTTCGGCAGACCGCGGGGCCTTTGCGCATAAGTTGCATGTGCAGATTTCCTATTGGTATCCCTAACAGCGGCTAGGTTTTCACTTCATCGTTGATAGAAAACTCTCGCACCGACAAATCCCTTCTTGGTTTGTAATTAACTTTTACGGGTTTGTTCCCTCTAATTGTGCAATTTTTTGTAGACTTACTTGCAAAATCTGGAATTTATATCACTCCAATTAAATGGAAACAAAATTTACCAACACACGCAAAAATATAATTTTCATAATTAAACAGCGATCCGTCGGTTTTAATTACTTTTACTTCGAATATTCCATTTTCATCGCCCCGGCATTCGTTTCGTTTAATTAATTTGCAAAATTAATTATCCACATGTTTTATCATACGTCCTGATAATATTTTTCATCATTTCCGATTATTTGCGTAACAACGACTACGTCCGTCGCGAAATTTGATTATTTAATCAATCGTTATGATTCAATGTAACGCGTTACCATTGACACCGCGCTGCTCGACAGTGATTATTGTAGGCACCCTAACGCCAAGTGTCAATAGCGCTTGTACTAACAGAACAGTCCATTACAACTTAAAGTGCAATTGTACCGACGCGTGAATGATAATAGAGACGGACAACGAAAATCAATAATATTTTAGGACGAAATTGCACGGTCCAATTTTTGCATTGAACACAAAAAAAATATCTTTTCAATGGCAATACCTCTGGTCCTGCGGCCCTAATAACACAAATGGCGCCTGTGGTGTCTCGTTACAGATTCTGTCAGACATTTTCAAAAATACCACCTTGTCAATTACAATGTAACGTTCAATCGTTGATAATGGGATCGCAGCTGAACAGTATACATTTTTTAAATTCAACATACACAGGTACAACGTTCTCCAACGTACATTCAATGCACATTCAACGTAGATTCGACGTGCCACCCCTAACAAAGAAACAACTCCTAAAATTGGGTGTCCAACTTACAATTTTCCACATTTCTAATTTGACTGATAGATTATCTAAAAAATCAAATGTTTTGAAAACCTGATCCAGATTTCAAAATTTCTAGTCCCTTCTACCAATTAACGTTATACCACGTTGAAAAAAATACCTCATCAATTTCTACAAACAAAAATTAGCAGTCGTGAACTCCGTAACCTTAATCCGCCACTTAATCGTAGCCTTTGATTCGTCCACGCCGAATTGGGTTATCGATAGAACAATAGACCCCCGGAAGACCGTGTCGCGAGCAAGTCCACGTCGTGTCATTCAATCAAATAGTTTGTAAATAGATAGTAGCGTTAATCTAGGAGCGACCTTCGTCAGTGCAGCTGAATCCGAAAAATCAATTGAATATTTACCTTGTGGTGGTCCGCTGTTGGAAGATTCTCGGCGCACACCTGTTTAAATCCCCGTTACGTTTAATTATCCGTTTCTGCGCAACACGAACGCGCCTACACTGTCGATTCTAATTTTAGGGGGACCTCCTGTGTGAAAGGGGGTTGGTTCCACGGGGGGCACAAAAAGGGGCACAGCGGATCCTCCGCTTTATTTACGAACTCCTACGACACTGTTGATCGCGGCGCGAAATCGGTCGCGATTCGAAACGCGCCACTTCGACATCGCACACGTTTTCACCCTTGAACGCCGCGGGGATGAAAAACAATCAGCTCTTGGAACAACAATGCAGCTGGGAAAATAGAGACAGGGAAAAGAGGGGAGAGACAGATAGAGAGAAAGAGAGAGAAAGAACGAGGACAGAGGAGATGAACGACGACGATTCCAGAATTAATCCGAACGGCTCGCGACACTGACGGTTCGAGGTCGTCACGACGACTGGCGGATTCGTCGGCAGAGTGCGACACGACAGCCCTCGGCCGGGCCAACGCATGCGCACCACCAGCACCGTGCCCAACCCTGTTTTTCCCCGAAACCTCCCTTAAAATGCGATCACACTTTCCGCTTGACGTTTATCAAAGTGCATCGAATATTTTACGTTCCTCCTTGGTCTTACTACAGAAACGAACAACGACCATCCTTTGTGTTACACCAGGGACGTTAAAACGGCGAATATCTACTGCAGGAAATATTTATTCAACGCTCTGTGTAATTAGCAATTCGCTGCGGGTACGCCATATTCGGTTCACGGGCACGCAAGGATCAAGAGATACTTCATACGTACCGTTCCCTAAGCCGTTTCCTTCACTTTACTGAATAAATGACGAATTCTATATTGGTTGAGTTACACGTATTGTTTACGGAAACGAGTGATTTCTTTTATATCATACCCATTTTGAAAATAATTTTGATATATATATGTCATTCAACTCTTTAGGAATTTCTTCGAACATGTGCTCCGCTAAAGACTGCAAATTGCGGAAATTAAGCAGTAACGGTCTTCTACCGTTCAGAATTTCGTCGGATTAAAATTGAACAATTACTAAACTGAATATTTGTATTTTATGTTTCCTCCAAAAAATTGGAAACAATACCGTCACCGAGTGAACAATGAGGAATTCATCCCGACATCCGCGTTTTTTTGTCTTCTCCATTTTCCCGTCGGTTTCGAATGCATGAATTTCGAATTCGTCCACGGGAAGAAATTATGAAAATATCACCGTGTTACATTCGCAACGAAAATCGACCGAAATGTCAGAGCAATCTAATTATTGAGGGAACTTCAATGGGTGGTACGTGAAACGTACACAATACTGTTTGTTTGTCAGTCGATCCCTCAAGCCTCTTGGGGACAATAGACTTCGAAATGTCAGAACATTGTGGCAGAATCCTCGCTGTTCGAGAAATTCGCATGTAATACTTCACGAATAAAAAGCATTCGATCGTAACAACGTAATTGTAAAATATAATTGTTCCGCGCGAGGGAAATTTATAATACTTATTCGTTGCGTGGACAATGTTCGAAGATATCAAAGTGGAACGGGATTCTATTGAAAAGGGGGAATTTCATCTGTGGGCGAGGGCTCGCGTACGAAACTTCTAACAAAGGGCCCTAGTAATCCCTAAACAGCCCTAAAATAGCAATTTCTATTCCCAACAGTTTTTGGTCGTCATTCGTCCCCCATTTTCAAAGAGAAAAATGTCTATACCTGGAGATATTACAGCGTAATATACGTATACCGTATTTTAATACGAGATTCATGAATGTACATCGTTCATAGCCAAAGAGAAAGCACGAAATTCAGTGTTCGAGCTTACCAGGCTTCAATTACGACGCTGTCCACTTTAACATAAATTCTACCCCTTTTCATACTCTCGACCGGTGTCAAGTAATTTACAGTTGCATATATCGGCATGGCATTCATTCGTAGAGCACGGTACATTGCGATGCAATAACAGAAGGGTGCTCCATCGTGGCAAGCAAACGCGACCTGATTACTCGATGAATAGAATTTCAGATACGGCCGATAGCTCGTAGGAGCACAATAATTTGTATCTCACGATGCTACAACAACCGTGTGAGAGAACGCGGTATCTATTTAAATTCTAATTGCCTTTATACGAGTGACCGCAAAGCTGCGCGGAAATAATATTACTTTTCATGCATATCGCAAGACGATACGGATCCTGACCGAGTTCTCCACTGATTCAGATCGTGGAATTTGTAAAAAGAAAATAAACCGAATATTTTCAAATTATTTTTGCGACTAATTTGACGGACTCCGAAATTTTATTCGGTATTTATGAATAGAAATAAAAAAATCGGGTTTGCTGCATAAAAAAAACACACTTTATTCTTCTAAAAATATGTCATTCAGCTCAAGTTTCGGGAACTTTACTCTTTGTTCGATCCACTTCGCTACTTTAAGGAGCCTCTCCTCGTGAAAAGGGGGAGCCATAAGTTGCATGGACAAAGGTAGACCACTTTTAGAAAGTTTAATTGGCACATTGACTGCCGGTATTCCCGCCATATTAGCGGGCTGAGTACAATAATCTTGAATCAAACACTGGGTCTGATTATCCAATGAAATAAATTCGTCGTAATTCGGTGCCGCTGTTAAAGTGGTGGGGGTGAGTAAAAGATCTACATTATTATTCCATGCTGCATCAAAATCGTTGGCGATCAGTCTCCTGATTTTCATTGCTTTTACATAATAGTCCTGGTAGTTCTGTTCCAACAGAAAGTAATTTCCGACTATGATACGCTCTCTCACTACTCTGCCGAAACCCTCTGTTCTCGTTTTTCTATAAAGTTCCTGCATGGATTCCCACTCATCTGCTCTGTGACCATACTCCATGCCATCGTAACAAGCTAAATTGCTGGCAACATCACAACGATTCAAGACTGAATAACAAGCTATAGAGTAGCTTGTATGCGGCATTGATACCATAGAAACAGATGCCCCGGCTTCCTTCAAGTACTGAGCAACTTTGTCCCAGCATTCTTGAACGTCAGGACTTATATTTTTGACCTTGTATTCTTTCGGTATTCCAATTCTAAGGTTACCGATGTCTATCGAATCTGGTAAATTCAATGGTACATATTCTTTTTGACTACAGGTTGAATCTGCTTCGTCTGGACCAGCTATAGCATTTAAAACCATTATAGCATCGTCAACGCTTCTAGCTAGAATACCAGGTACATCCATAGAATTTACAAGGGGAATAAGTCCATATCGAGATAGCAAACCGTAAGTGGATTTCAGTCCAACAACACCACAGTAGGATGCTGGATTTCTAGTTGAACCACCAGTATCCGAACCTAATGCAGCATAACAACTCCCAGTGGCAACAGCTACGGCGGAGCCACCACTACTTCCACCTATAATTTTTACAGCATTTACAAGGAATATGGGAGAAAAAACTAATAAACTATACCTGCTATGTGCCATGAATTCTGATCACTACATTGTTCTGTACATTTTTCTTGAGAAACACTGTTACGATAATACTTTGTTGACACATCTGAATTCCACAAGTTTTTAGTTGCCCCGTAATATGAATCAATGGTTCCAGAACCCATAGCAAATTCATCAAGATTGGTCTTGCCTATTAAGACTGCTCCAGAATCTTTCAAACGTTGATACACAGTTGCATTGTACACAGGAACAAAATTTGAAAGCATCTTCGAGGCACATGTTGTTGGATGACCACTTGTGCAATAATTGTCTTTAACTGCAATTGGAATTCCATCCAACCCGCCCAACAACCCATTTTTTCCCTGTCTAACATCTGATTCTTGTGCTTCTTTACTTGCTGTTTGACTGGTGACAGTGATGTAAGCGTTTAACGGTTTAATAAGTTCTGTCAACTTGACAGTGGCTTTCGTAATGTCCGAAGGACGCAGATCACCGGCATTTATCTTCTGGCTAATCTCTTTTATTGGCGCAGAAAGTAATTTATTCATTTTTCTGTCGACAACGCTAAAAGAAATACTACGTCTTCCTAACCTCTACGCGAAATATAACCTCAATTGGTATCTGCATAAGTTATGGGATATAATGTGGACTTACCGTAAAGTATAGTCTTCTAACTTCAATCTAATCACTCAATAAATAGAAAATTATAATTGAAAGAAGTAGATTATTATTTTCATTAGTGTGTTTATAATGTTTGCCGTCTTTTCCGTAAGACACAATGCAAATTCCGGCAGGAATCATTTGCAGCCTTTAAATGTTTACAGAGCTCACTGCCACATAGTGGCAGAACGCTCAAGCTAATAGTAAAAAATGCTCGCTGGATACACAGACACATCTGACTCGGGAAGACTGAAACTTTGATTCTTTTAAATTATTTAAAAAACGATGTTCCTATTTAGATATATATCAAAGGATTATTACCAGACACCCTAGAAAACCCTGTAAAATGTTCTTATACGTTTAACGCCTTTAATGTATTTCAAATTCTACATTATTTTACCATTCTCCCGCTCTTGTACTTTATTTGGTCGCAATCTTTTTTAAAAATCAAGGGATTAGTCATTTTTTCAAAGTAGATAGTCGCCGTCTCTGATATTCATTGAATACTAGATTTGTAATGTACTTAGTTCTCCTAGAGGTCTCCCACTGTTAGAAACGCACGGTTATCTATGTATGCTACAACCAACGCTATACCATTTCGCGTTGTATTTGGTTGCATTGAAGAGGCGTTTCGAAGGAGTGAGTTACTTTGGTTACTTTCGACGTTGATAATCGTACAAAACAATTGTGACTTGATAGACAGTCGGTGGAAATTGTTGTAAACAAAAGAGGAACGCTAGTCAGTATAATTTTATAAACTCGAACACGCTTTCGTAATTTAAAAAATGCCAAATACGTCGAGTATAACGCACTACCCATTGAAGGTAAATATTATCGAAACTGCTTTATTATGATTTTCCAATTCTTTAACGCGATATTTTCCGCTGGATAAAAGTGATTTTCTTCGCAATTCCAAATGCTGTTCATTGCATGTTAACTACTCGTTATCCTCTTTATTTAACATTCGTGTTGCTTTTCCCTGCACTTCCGCTCGCAGGTATTTAAATGAGATTAATTCGTAGAACAGATGTCTTGTAATCTCCCATAATAATATTTCAAAACGCCATTTCATGCGACACTTTCAGCGCTGTATACATTTACGTTTGAAATAAAATACACTTATGTAAAGGTGGATGGCAATGAAACAATACCATAACTTGCTTGACGAGTTTCTCATATCATTGCGGCGGTTCACGTAATACCGCAATTTTCGTGAAATCAGACCACCATATACTGACCTGATAATTTAAGACCATTCTTTACGACACTATTGGCTTTTTTCAGGTGATATTTGCAATACATTTTGTGCTAGTGACATGGTAAGAATAAGTTTTATATTTTAATACATGTCGATTACAAAGTATTTCATAATCGAGTTATAGTTTACATTATCAACTTTTTGTTAAGTAGATTAAACAAATGATTTTTAGGTGTCTTCAGGGACACTGGTGTCCAAGATCCGTAATGTTTTACAATTTTCTTTTCTTTATTTGTATATTATGGGCTATCCATCATATCGAGTCAGATGAACCGCTGCAATTCGTAAGCAGTAAACAGTAAATTTCTAATGTACTGTTTTATCAATGCGTGCATAATCGAATTGATTGTTTTAGGCACTATTCATAAATGTACTTTCCATATTTTTTGATGGAATAACGTTAGCAATTTATTTTCCAACATCTTATAATAGTATATTCTTTGGTATGTATGGTATTATACTGTTTTGAGTAATCTCTTTACACAGAAGATATATCTACCTGATCATACAAACTTGTAGGTGCATCAGAGAAGTTTAGCGCAGGGATTATGATTGTAAATCTAATCGCGCGTGTCTTCACGAGTGTAGTACTTCTGAGAATAGGGCAAGCAAGAGGTGGATGTTTAGCAACAATGTTTTCGCAGAGTCCAGCAATGGGTCAGTAATACATTGGACAGAGATCTGTGTTTTGTAGGCCTGCGTTGCTTCTTCAAACTTTTGCTTTAAGTAGGTGCATGAGATATTTTTAAGTTTCTGTAGAATGTATTTTACTTTACTGTTATTGCATCTGTAATTGTTTTTATATTGTCTCAAACTTAGCTTATTATTTCTGTAAGCAATATTTCTGCTATTTCTGTAATGTGAGCGTCGTATTGTCTTACACATGTGATTTAGATAACAGAAGTACACGTCTATAATGTTCAAATAATTATTTTAGGTTTTGGACGACAGGAGTACGAGGACATATCTCACCCAGTCCCACAGAATTCGGACTTTGCTGGAGTGTAAGGGCACGACATGAAATTTTAAAAAAATTGATATCAAAACTGATATCAAGCTTTCTGTTTTATCTGTGTTAGCAATAAGATATGTAAGCACGCGTAATTGAGCGATACTCAGATCTATTTTTTACAACAAAAATTTCATGGGTTGAAAGCCTTTCGAACAATAGTCGTACCCTTTGCTAAAGGCAATCTGAAAAGAGGTGATTACACAGAGACATTACCTCCTTTCCGTAATGCAGCAATAACGTACTTACACATCGAAACGTGGCCTGCTGTACCAATCATTGGTATTAGCTTATACATTAACAATGACAGGAGATTATAACACAATACTACATGAAGAAATGTGTTATTGTACCACACTAATAAATTTTATCTTAGTTGTATATTTCGTACGTTAAATTAACGAAGATTTATTATCGAAGAGATATTGATGTTTGTATTTGTAATTTGTGAATAAAACTGCTCACAACAATCGGTTTGCAGCTGTGTGGATTTATGTCTTCAACAGATTCGATATGTGCCTTATGTTTACCTATCAATTATATAAATCCGAATACGATAAGAGAATAGTTTGATAAACAATGTTGTAGATTGTTGATTTTTCTACGAAATTATTTCCTATTTGCTTCTCCTTTGTAACCAAAACGTAGGAAAAATTTTGTTCAAACAAAATAACTACTTTAATGCAAAATAGATATTTGCTAGTGTGGTGGACATCTCAGTTCATAATCGAAACACTAAATTTAAAGTTTTGATGTTGTAAATACTATACATACAGTCGGTGTACAGAGTGTTTGTACACCTTTTTATAATTATACCAAACGACCTGATGTTTTTATCATCAATTAGAAGCATTTCTTTTAATTTGTTGCTGGAAATTTCATCAAAATCATAGGAGACAATCATAGTTTTACACGATTTTCAATCAGTGTCTGCTTAGAATCTGCGTCAACCGGTTTCGATGAAATTTGCAGAATGTATGTAACTACTACAGATCTACAAAACAAATTTTAAATTTTCATTACGGGACCAAAAAAAAAGTTTCAAGAAATCCCTTTTTTATTTTTGCATGTAACCTTGTAAATAATAATTTTTTGGAAAATCTGTTCATAATCGAATGCTTGTAATTAATTATAAAAAATCAGGTCGTTTGGTACAATTAGAAAAAAGTTATTCCATTTTAAAAAGTGTACGAACACTTTGTACACCCACCGTATATGTAATTAAAAGTGATGCCCCTTAGGAGGAAGTGCGTTTGAATTTGGCGCGTACGAGAGGCGGCGCAAGTGACGGAGGCTGGATGGCAGCACCGGCGATCTATAAGAAGCGCGTCGGTGAGGCGGCTTGGTTCAGTAGTGTGCGTGACCGTTCTGGGAGGAGGGTGGCTCCGCGCGCGGCCGCACCGCGAAACCGTGCCCACTCTGCTCAACCACGGACGTCCACTCGTTTTCTCGTCTCGTGAAAACATGGCGGCCAGCGACGACGAGCCGATGCATCTCTACGAGGTCTTTCAGAACTGTTTCAATAAGATCGCCAACAAGCAACCCGGTGAGTGTCGTCAGCCACGAAATAGTCCCTTTCCCGAGCCACGGCAACCGGAATCCCAGTGCTGTGCGTGCGCACCGTGTGAGAAAAATACACGGCCAGTCTCTTGTGTGTCTCTGGTGATCACTTGGCTACGATCAAGCATCGCGGGTTTAATATAGCGAGCGCGTCGCTCTGGTGTGCTAACCTCTGTGGACAGATATCTCCCGCGAGGTTGAATGAATCGTCCGGGTGTAGTGGTGCGGTCGATCGAGCCCTCGATCGTCTCGAGGATCGCGCCGGACGAGAATCTCTCGGCCGACTCCGCTCTGCGTTCTGTGTTTTGGTTTGCTTGTCAGTGCTTTGGACAGTGCTGCCCCATCGTAGTGAACTAACCCCCGGGGAGAGATCTGTTCATCCTCGTGTTGTACCTTGTCCCTTTACGTCGTTTCGCCCCTGGCTACGGTGAATTTTATCCACGTTACCACGGGGACACGGAAAAATGTAATCATAACCTAACCTATACACGGATTACACACACCAGAGACACGGACACGCTATTCTCTCTCCGCACGGTGCTGTCATGTGCAACAGCGTCACTGTTGTGACATGTCCCCGCGATATGCCGTGACGACTGCGGCCCGCCTGAGAAAAAGACTTTTCAAGGTTACTAGAGAGATTCTTCGCGAATACGCGTGCACGACTGCCTTCGGTTTCATGAATGCCAGCAGAAAAGAGACGCGTTAGTTGAATGTTTGCCCACGGACTGGGCGTGCTCCGCAATCGCTCGCTCGTTCGTTCGCTCGCTCGCTCCTCGTACCACGTGTCTCTCCGGCGACGCTCCTGGAAGAAAGAGAGCAATCGTTAGAGGTTAATCGTTCGAACGTAATGCCACGAGACCATAAATCCAAGTCCTTTTCTCGGCGGACTGCCCCCGGGGGATATCGAGGGGAAGGGACTGTCGTGCGTATTTTTTCCTTTTATTTTTCTTCTTTTCCATACACCTGCCCGATCCAGAGCGAGTGAGAACCTCGCTTCTCCGGAAAGACAAAGAGAGAGACCGAGCGAAACGGCTCTCCACGATGCGCCGTAACTGCTGCGTGTTGTAAACAGAACTGTCTACGCTCTCGAACAGAAATGTTTCGAATATTATCCAAATTTGTACGTTACACGATGCAGCAACATCATTTTCATTTCTGGAACTCGAAGCATCGAATTATTTTTGTTCATTCCAATTTGAAGAAGAATGCTATTTGTAGGTTAAGCACGAATAGTATTATACAAGTGAGTGCATAGCTGCCAATCGTTTAAATCAAATCTGCAGTCTATGCATTTGATAAAAATTCAAATTTATGAACTCAACATAGACTATTTATTATCGAGCATAGTATTTCATCAACTACTGATTCATAGTTTGTGTCGCGAAGTGGTTCTCATTTATTTTGCTGATCTGTCCATGCACGCGTCTCTCTCTTTCTTTTTGTAAAAGTTTATCGATGCTTGTACACGAGCTTACCACCGTCGAAATGTTTCTTATCTGTTTTAAAAAACCAATCTTATCGGATTGACATTATTCAGCTTTGATTTATAGCTGATAACGATAAAAAACATGGCTGCGCCCTGCCCGCAGCTTACTACAAGATCGTTCGAAATGTTTATGTATACAATATCAGGCTGCGTCGAGAAGAAGACACATAATCGAATGGTTCGCGTGACGAACAGGATTCCGAGATCGTAGTTGGTCAACGCCAGCTGTTTGTTTAGCTTGAAAGAAGCTGTTTAGAAAACGTCAGGGGTGCTCAACTCGGGCCGAACGCCATCTTGGCGAGTTTCGAATTTTCGCGGGCCCTCGTTGCTTGAACCTCGGCTTTGAATTGTTCGCGCGGGAAATTCAAACGGCAGTTCATCTCCGTAAGCGTATTCCTACAGTAACTCGTACAATAATTAGTATAAAATGTTTCAACTAATAAATAAAATTATTACACCTACGACAATGTAGTATAATGGACAGGCTAGTTACAAAAATTATTTTCGGTAAATTGTGTGCTTTGCTCGCAATTTAGTGCAGTAGACTTATAATATTTACAATAACGGTTACAATAATTATATACGTATAAATACAAATATTTAAATGCAAAATTTCAATGTCGTTAAGAGATGAGAAGTTGTATCCGGAATGATTATTCGGGTCTGTAAAATAGCGGGACCAGGTCGGCGTAATTAAAATGTAAAATTTGTTCCCGATGGAATGGAATTCCAGTTCTGGGAAATCGTAAGACTTGTTACAATTCGACTAAATTGTATCGCATGATAAACCGTGTCGTAAATTAACAACGGAAGTGGGACTTCCACGTGCGAAATGTTTGATAGATTAATTGCACGGGAACGAGCCGCAATTTTATTATACGATGCACGCGCGCCGCTCGTGTTTAATCGGAGATTAGATACATGCATGCACGCACACGGACGGGTCGATTCGTTGTCGGGTTTTACGCGGTGTTTTCGAGTGTCGGATCAACGGCGATTTCGAAAATATATGTCCGCTTGTTTTGGGATCGATTTCTCGTCTTACTCATTTATATTCCGATGTTTGAGCGGCGCGCGGTGTCAGGTTCGTTAAGCGTCAATTGTTCTGGCGTGCCGGTCGTCAATTGCCAACAATCCGGTTAATTCTTCGCTCGTTTTGCCCGGTTAATTTTCAACGATTGCTACTTCGAGTGGAACACATTGTGTACGATACTGGGTGTCCTGCGAACTCGCAAACCACTAGAACCGTGAGAAACGTGATTACGAGAAAAAATAAAAATACACATTTTATGCACCGATTGTAAGAAGTCGTGACGCATGATAAGTAATAAGACATTGATTCGTTTACAGGAGCATCTGTTACTCCAAATAATTGTTTAGATTTGATAGTCGGCGTGCTCCAATAGGTTTGGAGATAGACACACTCTAAAATAGAAAGTTTAACACACCTGCAAGACGGAGATGTTAAAGTGCAAACACGTTAAAAGATAAAAGTAATACCGGTATCTTCTTTGGTACGCGTTGATAACTTCCGGATGCAATCAAACTCCTTAATTCTTATTGACTCCAAGGCTTACGTATGCATCATTTCATTCCATTTGCTTGAAATTAAGCTTTCGCCTCACGCTCCGTAATTTATCATTCCTTGTGACAATTCGGATTTATGATTTCTCGTAATTATACACCGTTTCATTTCTCCCGGGCATTACAGTGCTCAAGTAAGAAAAACATGTCGATTGTCTTCTGTTACCGATTTTATGGACAAATGTTCTCGGACACCCTATGTTAGCAGTCGAAGGATTAACTTCGGAACGATTATAGTTCGAGAGGATCGAACGATTTGGAAAGGGTCAGGGCTCGGTCCAAGTGCAAGGGTAACTAAAAATACGATCGAATCACGGCCGTGACGCTCCAGAAATATTTTCTTCTCATCAAGTGCGATCCGTTCGCGGCTCCAGCGTCCTCCGTATGGGGTCGAACGCGTTTCCTTTCGATCGAACTTTCGATTCCGTCGCCGGCAAAATGATCGGGAGTGGCGTGTAACGCGGCGAAAACAGAAGCGCGGATCTCGACGTCCGATCCGATCTAAAATTATCAGCCAGTGACTCACGAGTAAATCTACCTGAAGCGGAGTTTGTTTCAGGAAACGATAAAACGTTGGACGGCGTGCGTAATCGCGCGCGCGCGCGATCGCGCGACAACCTAAGGGTAAATAATTCGCATTAATTATCCGAGCGAGCTAAAGAGAATGGAAAAAGATTCATTCAGCGATGCAAAATGTCCTTTTAAAATTGCATCGAACACGCGTCCTTTTACTAGACCCCGGTTAATTCTTCTAACAAGGGAATTTTGTTTCCACGCGAGTGTGTTGGGCTCGAAGACCCTAGGGTCTAGCGTTTAGACTGTCTTGAGGGTAGCAGTGAGGAAGAATCGAAAAGAGATTTCGATTTCTTTAGGTAAACGACAGCGATGAGTAAGCTCGGCTGGCAAGCAATTCGTAGAGATTACCTTCTCGATCCGATCTGACCCCAGGAACGCCATTTCTGAAACTCTCTCGTTCCCCGGAGCGAGAGTTTCAGCGAACAACCATAAACGAGCTCCAGACACAACACTCGTGACTTAGCTCCGTTTCTTTCCTTCTCCCACGATTCTCTTATCCCATAAGACGGTCTTTGTCCTTCTCTCTTTCTCTCCCCTCTTTGACTTGTCTCTTTTTATTTTTTCCCCTCTTGGATTCTCTCTTTCTCACTCTTCTTTCATCTTTCTTGTACTTTCTCTGGCTCTGTCTCGCTTTCCGGAGAATTATCGAGGGAGTGTCACCGTGATGCACCTGCCTCTTGCTCTCTCTCTCTTTCTCTCCTCTTTTTTCCTCACTCCCACTATATCCTTCTTTTCCTGCCGCCCTCTCCTTCACTCTTCCTCACTCTCTCTCCCTCGTTCTTACTTTCGACTCGTCCCACTCCTTTGGTCGCACACGCGCCTCGCACACGACTTCGGAATCGCCATGGCTCGCGTATGGAAATTCGTTTTGCCAGTCTCGACTGATAGATGGGACCGGATTTGTTACATTGGGGGATGAAGTTTCTTCGAAATGATGCCTCGTTTCGATGCACGATTCTCCCGTGACTTGTACAGCATTCGATAACACTGCTGCGCGAAGATTATATTCTTCAATATATTCTATGAGGGTAGTAAAAATAGCTACACGAAGCATGGTCGTTTCACTTATGACGTAGTGTCCAGCGAATAGCCTAGAAGCATCGATTTCGTAATCACGATTTAATAGTTGCTTTATACTGCTATCTCGCAGAGGTATGATTCATTGTTGTTGGCGAGCCTGTAATTTTATTTCGATACATTCTAGATAACAATCGTAGCTTCTCTCGACTGTTCCAAATAGGTCAATAGAACTACCTATGAAAGTATAAACTTCAACCCAAATCACCAACATCCAAAACGACTCCGCAACCCACGGCTTCTTCGAGAAGCGCCTGAAAAGTTGATCAATCGATTAGCAAGTGGTTTTAGAGCCGCATAGATCTGTTCCATTGTTTGCACCGCGTGTCCCGGAACCAGTGTTCGAGAGAATCCCCTGGGTAAACGGTTTCCCGTGGGCAGCGTCGGCGACTTTTCGGTTCTTTCCTTAGGAAAGGCCAAGTCCAAAGTGCGTGGCACACGCACGTCGACGCACACTCGCGAGGGATGAGCATAATCTACATTTACAGGAGGGGCCCGATGAGCATCTGCTTCTGCACCCCTCTCGGCCTCGACCCCTCATCCCCCTTGCGCCCTAGCCCCGAATCCCTTTCTCCTCTGACGAGCATCATCCTCCCACCGTGCACGCGTTCTTCCAATCATGATCGTTCCCTCCTCGTCCCTGCAACACGAACGCCTCGGCTTTAGACCGGCTGTCTCTCTTCATCTCTCTGTCACTGTCTTCTCTCTCTCACTTTTTCTACCGTGGCGGATCGGGAAACGCACGCGTTGCAACGCATTGCACTGTTCGGTGTCGCGATAGGGGTCACGCACGACGATGATCGCCTCGTGTTATCTTCCCGTAGCCTTTATTATTCGCCGTATCGCTCGGCGAAAAATTCGCAATCGTTTCTCGGTCGAGTTTTCAATTCACCGCGATTTTTTCGATCGGAATCGTGCGCCTGGCTATTGCGTCGCGGGAACACAGCCAAGCACACACGCGATCCGCTTTTTGCGATTCCGTCAGAGAGCATTGTCGGGCGATGGTGGGCACATCGGTCCGTCGATTTCTTGCCTCGAGAGTCCCACCAGCAAAAATCCACCCGATAAAATGGTTAATGAGCAGGCTACCGAGCGGCAGCGTTCGATTTTGCGGTGGATTATGGAACACGCGTCCCCGCTCGTTCTCTTTTTCTTTTTATCTCGCTCTCTCTTCCTCGCCCTCTTTCTCTTTCTCATTCGCTTTGTCTCTCGCTCCTCGGCGCAGAGTGGGACGACGCTTGATACGGAGTTGTAATTTTTTGCCCGGAGCCGCGTGTTCTCCGCAGTAAATCTTGTTGCGAGTCTGTGCTTACTTTTGTGGGGCGTTGTAGAGAGTTAAACGCTTTCAGGAGCGGCCTTCGGTGATGTTTTACTCAATATCGAATCGGTTCGACTGGGTAAGAACTGTGGACACAGTCTGGACGAAATTGGTCGTCTTGGAGGGCGAATCAATCTCTTGAGAGTTAATTGTCGGCGTTACCGGTAAAATAACGTCGGTAATCCCAGAAGTCGAAAAATCTGGTATCCTCGTCAATTTCAAAAATATTTCCCAAGTACCTCTCTTCTCACACTCTCGCCTTCTAAAATTTAGTTACAAAAAATTGTTCCAACGATCCAATTATATTTCCCCAACAATATTAATCCTTTCATCGCAAAACACGATGTCTCTCGAGGCTCATCCGTGTTTCACCTAGAAATAAAAACTCGTCTGATGAATTGGGCTCGCCTGCGAATTTCCGGGCTCCGTGTGTAGGTTCGCTTTGCGAACTCTAGATTCAGTTGATCGTGGAGCTGAAAGGGGACGGAAGGGGGAGGGGTGAAGTTCGCGAAACGGGCTAGCGCACGCTGCGACTCGAATTCCTGACTAATGCAAGTCCCTCGTTACCGAACGCGGCCCGCCATTCGCCTCGCTCCCGTTATGGTCGATATGAATTTGCCACACCGTGAAACACCGTCGTCGTCGTCGTCGTCGTCGTCGTCGTCGTCCTGAAACTCTCTTCTCCGGTTCCTTCCCCTCTCCGTTCTGCATCCCGACCATCGGTCTCTGTTTCTCTTTATCCTCTTGCTCTCAGAAGCGTTGTCTCTGCCGTCGTCCTCTTCGCGTACTCTCTCTCTCCCTCTCTTTTCGTGTCTCTTTCCATCGCGGTTTCGAACTGGTCCCCGGTAAATTCGCGATGCTCCGCGGGGAAGAGCAAAAGTCCATTAGCTGGCGCGAGAACTGGGTTACTGAAAGGGGCTTGGACCGATAAAAAAGATTCTCGATGATTCTGCATCCGCCGCGATCATACGAGCGGGCGACGCGATCTCGAGCTCCAAAAGGAACCTCCAGTCTACAGGATGATTCAGACTGATACAGGGATTGGGAATTTTTTGGTTAGAGCATGCGGCGCGCTGGATCATCCTGTTTTCGCGTAATGTCTCATTCGGACTCGAACACTTGAGTCGTTTTTTCTGTGTACAGGATGTTCCAAATTTGTACCGAGATCTAGAGACTTTTTGGTTGAACTGACAAACGTGCTGCTGGACGTTGTGTAATGTAGAACAAAGAGTTTACGGTATTGGGTATGAAATCTGAAAAATGATCAAGTTTTCGCATCATTTTCATTGTTTCTTGTATCAAATTGGGGTAACTGATTGTTTTTTTGTACAGTGTACTATTATGTCTGGTTGGGTTTTCCGAGTAGAATTTCAGGAAGCGTGCCTTATATTTTTACTGAAAATGTCCGTCGCGCGAGAAGTAGGGTGCGGTATCAGGGGTTACAAGTATTCCCTGCTCAAGAATGTCTTCCCGTCCTCCGGAAAGACGAGCATCCATCGTCCTAGAGAGTCTCTTAGCAGTCTGACTGAAAGCACCACCCTACTAGGTACCATATCCTGGTATCCCCTTGCTCCATTGGCGCAGGCATTGCTGTTCTCAACTTCCCTTCTCCATACACTGTGCAAACTTTTACTGTCGCCTTTGATCTCCTCCATAATTCAATTGTTCATTCATTTTTCTTTCACAGACGATTATTAGCCTGTGTCTACGAAAAGGGAGCCAAATAGGAATGTCACTCTCCCTTTAATTATTCTAATCAGCTTGAACCTGCACATTGATATTTTTAGATTCTCCTAATCTGTTTACAGCATTAAATAGCACCTGCTCATTTTCGATCCATTGAAAACGACAATAATGTCACAAGATCAATTGTCTGAAATTGCATGAACACGTTCTGGAACATTCCTGAAAATCCTCGAAGAAGAAAAGAGAAAAACCTGGGTTCCATTAATTAGCTGTTAAGCGACCGTGCGCCGTTGCGCCCTAAACGCAGGAACCACCTGCAACGATTGGAGCGTGTAGCCACCAGCGAGTACAATTTCTCGTGGTCTCCGAAAATAAATCTCTCTTTCCAAAAGGATCGAAAGAAACCCGTCTCGAGGCTGCGGTGGTCGGTGCCGGTTCACAGAGACGAAAAGGTCGATCGCGGCCCGATAAGAACCGGCCAGGAAGAGTGATCGCCACCTGTACGAGAGCAACAAGCACCGGCGAATCTGCCGGAAAGCTGTCTCGGTGCACACATGCACGTACACAGGCTTGTGCATTCACGGTGGTGCGCAAAGTGCAAGAGAGCGCGCGCCGCTGCTGGTGGGTCTGGTGTGTTTGTGCCGACCTGCACCACGTTTGTAATAGACATCTGGCCAGATTTCGTGAACTGTCTGGGCCCGCGTGTACACACGGTGTAACACAACCAAATAAGCCTGCGTGTATGAGAGACACGCGCACGGCCGCTCGCTCGCGCGCATACACCGGGGTCTCTCGAACAAATGTGCATTCGGCTCTCCTGGCGCCAGCCAAAAAGGGGGCTCTGATTTTTTGGCAGGTGCCACTGTCCTCGGTCAGCGTCACCTTCCGACGTTCAATGGCCCGCAAACCGAGCAAAAGGAATCTCCGAGGAATCTTGATTCTAATTGGACCCAGAGATCCCCCGGGTCACCACCGATCGTCGAACTTCTGCCCTGTAATTTCGCTCTGACATAGATCCTCCGGCTTCTAGACTTTCGATCCTCCGCCGACGTTCCTCTATACTTTGCCGACGATCCGGCGAGTGTATGTTTACTCGAGTTTTTGGGAAAATTGCCATGGCCCTTGCTTTCTGTGGTCTCGGCTGAGATTGAAAGAGTCTGCGGTGCTGTTAGTTTCGAGAATGCTGATCCATGAGGTGGATCCATTTATCAATAGACTGCGGATCTTTGCTGTTATCATGGTAAAATGTTTGTTCATCGGCGCTTGCGTGGCACGATTGTTCCACAGAAGAGCACAACAATTCGCTTGGACGTGTGCGTGTCAACAGGGTCGAAGAGGTTAATTTGAATATCACTGATCCAGAAAGCGATCAAAAAAGGTTCTCAATGAGTCCGTTCCAATTTTTGTGGAAACGAGGAGCTCGCCGCGTGAGAACGCGTGCGGCTGAAACGTGGAGGTGAAAATGGCGGCTGGCTCTCACCTGTTGAACGCATCCCCGAGGCGATCAGCAAGATTCGCTTCTCCTCCTGGTATCTTGGTTCTGCCAAGGTGGTCCTCCTACTTCAGCGATGTGGTTCGCGTGAACCTGTGAATGAAAACGCGCGTTAGCTCCGTGCAAAAGCGACCAGACAGAGGTAGAGAGCGAGAGCAAGAGAGAGAGAGATTGAGAACGAGAGGTGAGGAGACGGAAGGCGGGAAACCGGAGCACGTGTACGCCACGTGCCACCGACAAGGCACGAGCTAGCAAGCGTGCGCGCGCGCGCACTCGTACCCGCACTCGTTTGTACCCGTGCTCGTACCCGTGCACACCTTTGCGAACGTTTTTTCCCGAAGCGATTTTACGCGGCGCTCTCGCCCGTTTTCACCGGTCCCCAGAATCATCGTGGACCTGTTCGCTTTTACCCAGGCCCGCTCTGCACAAATTTCTTGGGCCCCGATTGCAACACAACGATTTCTTTTGCGTCTGCGTTCCCATCGACTAATTAGGGAACCACGGTTCATTCTGCGATACTTGATCGGGCCGTTCTGATTTACCCGGCTGAAATTATTCGATCGAACTCGTCAATTGTCTGTCATTTATTCGTACTTTCAATGTGGAAAATATTTTCAGCAACGTCGAAATTAAATGCATAAAATCCCCTCGCCAGAAACCAGGTTACACATTCTAGTCACCATTTATCGTTTCTAACTTTCCCGAAGAAAATTTTTCTTATATTTTCCAAAATCTTCGTCCGGGAATTAATTCCTATTACCAACAATTTGTCTTTATTTACGGTCTCCGCTCAAGAGTCAGTAAAAACCGCCAAGTCGAACTCGTACGATCCGCAGCGGAGTTAGCAGTAGCCCCTGGTCGATACACCTAAATTTCGAGAGTCTATCCCCGGTCTCTCCTCTTCGAGCGAGTTGGACAGCGTCCAAAGGAGACGAGCGAGGGAAGATACCCGGGACAGATAATCCATTTCAAGAACATTCCGGATCGTTCTCCGCAATCAGTCGAGCATTCGTCCGCTTTTCGATTGGTCCTCCGGGTCTTGGTGGCAAGAATTCGTCTCGTTAGGCTCGTGGAATCGATAGAGTCTTTATACTGAGCCACGGTCAAGCGACTTGGCCTTTTATTCTGCAATTATTAAATCCCTAAAGAAGCTATCGTGCGAAATATTTGGCTTAATTTCATCCAAGTTGTAATCATCATCCAAGTTGTAATAAAATCGTACAAGATCTAAGTTTTAGTGAGTCTCTTCAAAATTCTCGGACAGAATAGCCATACTTTAAAGTCTGAATAGTACCATATCAGGGTTAATCCGCGAGTCACGTTGAGAGCCACTGGATCCACCGCAGTCTGCGCCACTGTTCTCCGATGGGCCCCTTCTAGGGTAACACGAAGGGGGGCACTGACAGCGACAGCTGCCGCTGCTGTTGCCGTGCCCCCTCTCCCCTTTCCGCGTCCCTTCAGCGTCGACTCCGGTCCCTTTTGCCGAGCTGTAGCCCTCTCGGTCCCGCGGGGCCCCTTGGCACCACGACGTCCCCACCATCGGGCCCCATGGTCGCGTGGCAGTCAGCCTTCTCCTCCACAAAATACACCTTCGCCGTACCGTTTACTCCCAAACGCCGCAACGGACGATCCTCTCCCTTTCCTCCCTTCTCTCTTCGGTCTTTTTGCCTCTCCGTCTTCCTCTTCCACTCTCTTTCATCCAGCTCTCTCGTTCTCCTTCTCTCTCCGTCTCGTTCTCCTCGTCTCTCGGCAACACACAAGCCAGCGGCGCTGCTCTCGCTGAATTTTTCAGCTCTCCTCTCTACGTGGGCTAGGTCGATTTGACTGGTTTGTTGGCACACACAAGTCCCGGGTCAGACCGGTGTTCTTTTCACCGGGGAATTTTTATGTGCCTCTCTTGCTACCTTTGCGTTCCAGAAAGTAACGGTTCCGGGATGTTTGCTCCTCTCTTTTGCACCAGCCTCCGAACGAACGTGTCCTGGCGCTGTCTCCGCGACTGTTCGATCTGGGTATCATCCTGGCTTCAGCTGCGCCATATCGGTAGAAATTTGTGGCTAACCGGGTCCGAGGGATACGTTCACGCTCGATCGCTAGCTCGGATTCCTTGAATTTCTGCGAGGCTGAGGTCTCAGGCCCGCCGACAGTCTCCTAGCTATAAATTGCCTTCTAACAAAGAGTCCTTGGCAGCGAAGTCGTGTTGCAACAAAGACACTCTTTTACCGAGTGTTCGGATGATCGTTTTGTTAGAGTTACCGCAAGAAAGAAGCTGTTGTTTGATGTGTCGCTTCTCCGAGCTACGGAAGTCTTAACTTGGTAGCCAGTTTCGCTGAGAAAATTTGTTGGACTGTTTTCCTCGGTTTGAGTATTCAATCGTTCTAGAAAAATTAGCCAAGAAAATTTTCGACACCGATTGGGCTAGCAGAGCCCTATGAATTCCAGGCCGTGAAAGTCTCTTAACAAAGACTATCTAGTAGCCAAAGATAGAGGAGTCAGAACAAAGCCTCTTCTAGCACAGCCTGGAACTTCCCGAAGTAATCATAAATGGTTCGATCAGTCTTATTTCCGTCTGCCAGTTCGGAATACCGAGAATAGTCTGCATCGACTCTGTATATCGCGTGGTGGAATTCTACAGGCAACGTGTCCTTTTGTTGGGGACTATACTCATCGGATGTGTTTGCCACGACAAATGTCCTTGCGGTCAACATAACGTATGGCCAAAGGATTCCAGCGTGCAGAAATAACCTTTTAAAAAGACTATTCGCAACGAAAGGGTCCGCTACATATAGACGGGACCCGTCCAATAAAGACTATCAGGATGGTTTCTACACACGGGAATACCGTTCTGGTCGGGTTCTACACGTCCCGGTGGAGGTTTTACATGCACGGGGACGCGCGCACGCTTGTAGACGAAGACATCCCGTAAAAACTGAACACAGGACACTAAGGAAACCTCAAGACCTGAGATAAGTCGGTCCGTGAAGAAGTAAAGAAGTCGCGTGGCGACTTCGTTCCTCTCTGACGACGACCGTGGTCGTGGGACTCACGGATCCGATACACATATAATGCCCTGCGGTTTCGGGCCCCGGCGGACCCTGCCAGTGTCCGACAAGGTGGGATATTATATCTGGAAGTGTACTGTACACGCTCTTCCGATTATTCTCAGTCCGTTGGTTCCACTGTGTCCTGGCGAGGGCAAGCTTTCGAGGCCCTGGAGATGGCCCGATACTCCTGTATAACGGGCGGCCGAAGAGTTTCGGAACACCATCATTTTCATTCAAATCTCTTGATTTTCTCAACATTTTTGGTAATCAGAACCATTATATAAGGAACGAGAGGGGGAAACATTTTTACATGTACAGGGTGATTCATTTTTGAGAAATAAAATGGCATCGTTACGGTGAAGTCATTATATACTCGGATACTATCTTCAACGATTCAAATACACAGTAGCTGAAGCAACAGTGTCGTAATCACGAAGTATACCTTCTTCGTTAACTGTCCAGGTATCTAAACCTTCTACATACAGGTTGATTCAGAATTACTACTTCATCCTGTACAAAGTAACGAATAAATCGAGTAAAACTCGCACAATAAATAAAATGAAATTGTACAACCCCTGCAAACCGAGTGGCAAGGGAATGGTTAAGATATCGAAATTTTAGAGAAACCTATCGAATTTGCGGAATTGATTCGAAAAGTATCGATCGCGGAGCGAGTCAGTGCACGTAAGGGCACGGTTGAGCACCATTGGCTACCTGAGTTCTTTTCCACATTTTTTTCGTCTTTCTCCTGGCCCTCTATTCTTCCTCCCTCGGTGTATAGGTGTGCGTCTCCCCTCTACCGTTGGGGTCGAGGGCCCCAGGGGTGGTAAACCCGCCCCGGCCCCCTTCCTTTCGCTATTCTCTGTCGGGCTGTGAGTTTCGTTGTCCTCTTTCACCGATTATCGTTTCTCTGTCTGGCTCTCTCGTTCTTACCTGCGCGCACGGTACACCCTTTTGGGTCGCGTGGCACCGTGCACCGGCACGACGGTACACACGCGAATTCTCCCATAGAAAATGGCTCGTTGGGGTGCGTGGGCCTTGCACGCCGGCGGTCCACGTATCGGGTGTCCCGCAAAAATATCGGAGCACCGTCCAGAAAAAAGTTGTCGGCAGGAAAACCGATATCTCCGAGCAGACACGTTTTGTACCCGTTTAATTGTTCGCGGGCCCTCCGGGACAACGGAATACGTCCTTACCATTTTTCTGGACGAATTCGCAGCTGAACGAGGACCTCTCTCTTTTTGCTTCTCTCCGCGCACCTCTTTCCAGAACACTGTTTTCGTCAAACAAGTCTCAATCGTTCGGATAATCGAGACTCTCCATTATATCCTGCATCGAACGAGCAAATGCGACCCGAATTGTATCGTGTTTGGTATCGTTTCAATCAGAAAAAAGTCAGGAGTAAAAATTTCATTAAAAAATCGTTATAAACGCTTTAATTTGCATACAGTTATTTAAGAAGAAACTTGTTATTACGAAATTATTTCTGCGTGCGTATAGCTGTTTCGCGAAGATGTCCGATGTTTCAAAACGTTCCGCGGTGAACGCGAAAGGTCGACTATTAAGAATTATTATTGCTCGACGTAAAACATAATCCTCCGGGGGAGATAATCGAATTAAGCCTTTTCAGGCAGGTGTTCCATTATTTCTTTCGCCGTTTTACAGGGCTGCCTCGCCTTTGTCGCGGCTCGTTCCACGGATTTTTCGTCTTCACCCTGTTCATTTACGTTCGAGGCTTGATTTAATCGTTCTCTCGGCAGGTGGTGATGCGTCGCGTTAGGAACTCGATCCTCGGTCAGATAGCCCGACGAATTATTAGCTTGTCGCGGATTAATTGTATTTTTTACGACGCTGGATCCAGTGGCGTTCCGTTCCTTTTATAACTACATGCAGATTACCGCGCGTCTTTGTTTGCTTTTGTTTTATCCGCGCCTCTTCGGAAAATGAGAATCCGCCGCGATCGGATGCTGCGTGTCCCCCCTTATGGGCTCGTTAATGATCCACTGTAAGGGCTCGTGGACAGGGGGATAATTATATTTTCTTATTATCTTATTTATATCATGTATTATTATGTCAAATTTATTTTGTATGATTTTTTGGGGGGAGGGGAGGAATAACTTTCATAAAATTAAGACAACCACGTAAGGTGACAATTTGTGACTCATTTATTTCGTAATATGGTCGGTTATGGTTATATCGGTGTTATCGGACCGGAGTGTAGCAAAGTCAGAATTTTTTTGTCCCGAATCTTTGTAACTCGATCGAAATTCGGCAAATTCGGCGCGCATATGGGAACGAGACGGATCGGTCGGTCTAAATTTCACGAACTCCTGCAAGGTACCCACGCGGATCAGGCGTGCGATCATTTTTCGAAAAAGGGGGAAAAATCCTCCGGGGACGAACTGGACACACAGGAATCCTGGGTCAAGCTACAGGCGAGCGGTCATCCAATCCCGGTCCTGCATTAAGGACGTTCGACCGAGCGTGTGATCCTGTATTTTAACACCCGAATTTTCAACATGCAGACTCTCAGCTTCGCATACTGCAACCATGCATTTCTCGTGTCTCGGGCAGACTTTGGCTTTCTTACGCGGAACCTTGGACAATATTACAGTAACATTTTACGCTTTCTCAATACACTTTCGATTTGAACTCCTCTTACAAAGTTGTATTTTAGTAATATTCAAGTTTCAATTTTTGTATTTACATTTCAGTTTGTCAAGTGTTAATTAATCTTAAAACGTGGTGACCAGAAGAGCATTAAACGATAACACAGTTGAGTCTGTATTACATAAAATTCCAGCATGATCACGAGCATCCACCAAATAAATCAAATTAGCCTAGAGCTTCAGTTTCAAAGAAGCCGTTAAAGAGCTATCCAAAAAGATAAATTGCATCGTAAACCGACCAGTTAAGGGTTGAACATTTTCGGGCCGCGAAGGGTCGAAATGTATCCGCAGCGGCATTCCTGTTCCCTTTTAAGGGAAAAATTCCGGTCAGAAAGAGTTAATGGAGGATCTCGCGGGTGAAGGGTTGGGGGTTGATACGATAAGTCAGCCACTCGGCGGGCGCGGGGGTGGCAAGCGACGAGAGCACACGGGGAACTCTTTCGGTTGGTGAATTTTTTTTTGCGCGCGCTCTGGGACCGCGAAATGCAGATAGGTCGTGGCAGTTTTCCGTCCTCCTCCCTCCGTCCATTTTGTTTTTTATGCCCGGCCTCTTGTTTTTCAACGGTTCGCGTTCCACGCGCTTTTTTACGAGATCGTCAACGCTGAAAGTGTCTGGCGTTCTCGCTGCGCGTAATATTCCACGATATTTCCTCCCCTCATTCCTCCACCCGCACCTCCTCCCCACTATTCCTCTCCTGCCTTCGTCGTCTCCCACCCCCGCGTTCCTTTTTTTCCGCATCGCCGCGGCGAATCCGCGGAACGGTGTCGGCACGGTTTAATCGATTCGCGGAATCCCCTTTCCGGCGATTGATTTCGCGAATCCCGGCGCTTTCCAAAATTCATTGAGAATAATAACGATGCCTGGTGATGCTCTTCTTTTTTATTGTTTTTTTTTAACCGACGCGTCCACTACTACGCCGCTTCAGCCACATACGGATGATGAAACTCTCTATCTTTCGGGGGGGAAAAAACTCTTGATCCGTTCAGCTGTGGAACGGAAGGTGAGGGGGTGGTTGTGAATTGTGGGTGGGGGTGATTTTCGAAAGCAGATTCTTTTTGTGTTCACCGGAGTCGCATTTTGGGACGATTAATTCTATCCCATGTGTAGATTTTACAGGATTTTTAAGTTATTTTTAACCCTTTACTAAACATTTTGAGACGGGTCTAAAGTGACTTGGTACTCTTGAAGAGTTAACTGGAAGATTCTCGATACCGGCGAGGTGTATTTCACGGTACCTCCACCTGGGGAATCGGTGAATATGGGTCGAGAAAGAGGGAAATCGAGCACCAGCGTCGAATTACGCGGTACAGCCGGCCACTGGCCGCCACGATACCATCTACACGGATTTCGGGCAGGCATCAATTCGGCATTACAGCTCGCGGAACGCGCGCGACACAACCTCGAAAACCGCGCGGCCCGGCGCGCGCTGCGAACGGCGATTTTCACCGCGCGAGACACGACCGCGATTTCGTGGTCAGCCTCGGTACGGCGTCGTATATCAGCGCGACACCATCGAATTAGAATTACCTGAAATTATCGCACCCTTTCTGCGGTCCTGTTACCTTGTACGAACCGAAAGTAGCATCGATTTGTTTAGCACGGGTGAACAAACCGAACAGACTGTCCTACAAATGCTCGCCGAATTTGACCAGTCGTCCAGTTAAGAGCCTCAGATTCTCGATCAATTAGCGCTCGGAATGTCAACCCTTAAACGAGTGGTCTTTCAATTCTTTGACCCTTCGATACATTTGTTGATTCTTCATGGTCTGCAGATTTTCTAAAACAAAACCTTAAAAGAAACTCACAGCCACAATTTAGTTGTCAGCAATTTATTTCTCAACACCCTAACAACACCTTCGTTGTTACCACCCCTAACTTTCTAAAAAAATTACAAATGATCTCATAAGTTCAGAAAAGTGTACGAATTTACAATTAAACTGTCTTAAACTCGAGGGCCGCTATTCTTCAGCACCCTAACAACACCTTCGTTGTTACCACCTCTAACTTTCTAAAAAAGTAACGAATAATCTTCCAAGTTCAGAAAAGTGTGCGAATTCGCAATTCCAATGTCTGAAACACGAGGTCCGCTATCAGAAATATATTCTTCAGGCTGACAACGTCTTCGTGATTGTCGCCCCTATGCGAAGTGTAGAGTTACAGTTCACAGGAGTCCGTGAACACTTGGAGTACGAACATTCTATCGTGGAAAACAATCGTACAAGGCTAGCAGCAGCTCCGGAATCTCGTGGGGACACATCCGTGGTAATTCTTCATCGTTGCCAGTACTCGATAGAGGTGACGCCGGCAGCAGCCAACGTGGAAGACGAACTAGTCGTGACACGAAGCTGCCCGGTGCTCAACACTACGTCATAACGGTCGAGCTGGCTTGCACCGGTCCTGAGGATGACACGATGGACCATGGTTTAGCTTGTCCTTTGATGCATGATATTGCAGACTCGGTGCTGCACGCTTCGGCAAACATGTCACGAGCAAGCCGAAACTGTTAGGATTCATAGTTATCTCGGCCCGATCGTGTCGTAGTCGGACACTCGCCCTATCGTCCACGCACGGATATATCCGTCCTACGTAATGTGATATACTCCTCCTGGGCTGCCCTTTCGCGGTTATCAGTATAGCCGGCCCTTTCTGCTTCTCGGCTTCTTTGGTCAAACCGCAGCACTGTTCGCTTAAATTTGCTAACTCTGTTACACTTATCCAGTGATGCAAAAATTCACCCTTCCGCAGTCCTTCGATATTGAAACTTTTTTTCGTGCCAAACGATTGATCATCGCGGCGCGAGTTGGCGTCAATTTTCAAATTGAATTCACTATTAGTTTCCCGTTTTCAGTTTTCAGGTATTGATTGAAATAGGTAATTAACAAAGGCAAGAAATTTCAATAAACCCGCTCCATATGGAAAGGATTAAAACGCTCGTCCGCATCAAAGAATACATTCGCCGTGGTGA
Organism: Lasioglossum villosulum; assembly: GCA_963971365.1. NCBI lineage: Eukaryota > Metazoa > Arthropoda > Insecta > Hymenoptera > Halictidae > Lasioglossum > Lasioglossum villosulum. The sequence continues at coordinate 21,546,545 of OZ020503.1, read as the reverse complement.
TTTTCATCAGCGAGTTAGTTAAAAAAAAAAGCCCCCGACCACTATCTATCCGCGGCCGAAAATCAAGCAATAAAAATTTTTATTGGCATAAATATTCGCGCGCACTCGTCGCAGTTGAACGGAACGGGTCCGCGGCCGTCGAATACAAATAAATGTAAATAGCAGGAAGCGATCGTTCATTGAAAACCAGACCGAAGCCTGCCCGCGGGGGAAGAAATTCATTGTCGATCGGCGAGGGGTGCCGCGGGGTTGGCTGGGATACAATAGCGGTCGGTGGCGATAAAATATCGTCGAATTAAAGTTAATCCGAATTCTTCCGCGGCGGTTTTCGAAACCAGTAAATCCAGCCGATCCTCATAAATTGCTGGCAAGACGCGGGCCCGCGTAGTTTCTTCCTCTCTTTTCCTCCTGCTCGCTCTTCCACGCTCTCTTTCGTATTCTCTCCTTCTCTCTCGTCCTCTCTTCCCTCTGGTTCTCTCCCGTCTCGCCGTGTGCACGTACGTACTCGGGGGTGGGCATTAATAACGGATGAAGCCTCCTAGCGCACCGAGCACGGGGAACCGCGTAATGTTTATCTCGTTGTTTATTCCGCGTGCGTGGCAGCCGCAACGCGGAAAACGCGCGGCCCGCGGATTCTTAGCGCGATCGCGGTTTTGATTTATAAAGACGCGTCGCGAATTTATGCCCGACATTAATTTTGCATCGACTCGCGCGCCGCGCCGTGCGTGCACGTCGGAACCGTCTTCTTGCGATACCCTTCTCTCTACCCTCCCACAATTTTTCGCCCGAAGAATATGCCGCGATCATAGGCTAACGCCGCTGCGGACCCGTTCTATTTACTTCCTCGAAATCGCTGATTTACACCCGAATTTTATTGTCGGATTCTTTCATATTTACTTCTCTTCTCTTTCAATTTCTTCCGCGCTACGCGCTTCTTCAAGAATTTGCAATGATCGAACGGCTTGGTACACATTTTTGGAAATTTTACTGCGTTTAAATGCTACTTTGACAAATGCTTGCAAAAATTTTCAGCTCAAAAGATTTATTTTTTAATAAGATGTGATTTTTTGTTTATTTCATTCGGAGGCTCGATTTAAATAGTAGTTGAATTTCTATCTGCTTCATTGCGAGGCATTTCGCGGACGAGAAATAACGTTTTAATACAAAAAAATATGTATATATATCTACCCGCGGTTCCCCGCTTTTTGACAATTCCAACGAGTATTTTATTGTTGTCCATTCGTTATTTTCAGACGCGCTTGTAGCTTTTCCCGCGCGCTGAAATATACGATTTTCCTGAACATTCGTGTACAACGATCCACAAATAACGCGAGAACTCAAAACACAAACGTTTGATCGCCGATTACGAACAATGGAAGGCACAATCTCGAACATCCAGCGAGGAAGGGAGATGCGTAATACAGTTCGCCGCTGAAAAATATAATTCCGCGATTCAAGAACAGCAAGCGAACCGTTCCATTTTCCTAACTTCCTGTGACAAATAACGTACTAAAAAAACAAGGATCTCTCGACTTTACGATGCTCGTTGCCCAAGAACTGTCGTAACTTTATTTATTTTAACGTTTAGCGGAACTTTATTTCAACGGGGACGGCTCTGTTTCAATGTTTCCTCGTTTTTTCTGTTGCAGAGAAGCCGGGATTCCAGTCGCCGTATGGCCCCACGATGGACAACGGAATGGTGAGTACCATTTTCCCAATTATCCCACTAAGATCCGCCAGGTTTTTGTCCTTTTTTCTCTCCCGGGGGATGATCTTCGAGGGAGTCGAGGGGGTTAGGAGAGTCTAGGATTTTCTTCTCGGGAGAGGGCTCGACCAACTCGAATCTCCAGATAAAGCTGGATTACGTAAGAAACAGCGGCGTAATAATTATTGCAGTCGTGGAGGCAAATTTATCCGAGAAAAAGTTACTCCTCCCTACCTTCCCTCCCTTCTCACCCCTTCGCGCAGGCCCCCGGATAATCCGAAAACTTTAGACCGGGTCATATTCTTCGTAGAGGTTCTCATCGTGCTTGGAAAACGACCGGTACCCTTCTTCATCCCTAGCCCTGTGAAATCCGCCATCCCTTAAAAATATTAGGCACTCGCGCAAGTCTCTGCGATTTAAAAAATTTTCTCTTACCTCGTGGCTACTTCAAGCCGCTGTTCTTCTTTGAAATAATTAAGGAAACACGCTGAACAGTTGCTGCAACTTATGGAACAAGCGATTTAAGAGACGCTCGGGCAGTTTCGTTTTTGACAGAATTAGCACAGTCGATTAACGAGCCATTAAATGCAAACACTCGCGTCGTCACGATGACGAAGGATCAAACAGCAACGAGACATATGTTGACGTTAAATTTTACTCGTTATTTTCAAGGCACATCTTTGTATCAACCATACAATTGTCATACAATATTTTAATCCTGTAAAATTTAGTTTACTTTCGATATCGATGTTTGTAAAACATTTTCGAGTTGTACAGATTCCGACGGTGCACAATTAGTCGCCCAAGATGGCGTTTCATCGGTCCGCGATTTCCTCGCGATCCACCAGGCGACATTTCTCCTTGGAAAGCAGAAAGAGAGAATGTGAGAAAGCGAGCGAGATTAATCTCGACCGTGAAGCGTTCCTTTTCTCCCGGAAATAAAAGAATTACCCAATTTGGCGAGGGTTGAGCATCGTCAACCGGCAACTTTAATATCACTTACGTCCTCTCCCTACCTTCACGACGCAACGCTGTGCTTGTGAACACGCACACCACCGGGACCGGTACATACTAATATATACATTATGTGGAACAAAGGAATACGATGGACGAGGGGTGGTCCACGGGGTGGTTTAAGCCAGCCCGGATGAAAAGTTATTCGCGGAGCGCGGATAAAGTCCTCGTATTTTCTTCTGCCATGGCGTGTCGGCCATCAATTTCTTCCGCGCGACCTCCGTGACGATCGCTAATTAGTAAAACATGCGGGAGGACCATTATGCTCTTACGTTTTGCTATTCAAGGCCGATTAAATTGGTACGTTTAAGTCGCGCAGATATTTCTTCGCGCGGGGGTGGTTTCAGTTTTATTTTCGTCGGCCTTCGCCTTTTTTTAAGGGCTGTACTACTGAATACTCCTGGAAACATCTTACAAAAATAACACTGCAAATAATAGTTAACATCTGGAAAATTGTAATTATGATGGTTACAGTGTAATTAATTGAAGGTGTTTTCAAAAGTGACTTGTTTAGAAGCCCGTATTATGCGAGTCATTCAAATTTCCGGAATCTTCTTTGCCCGACGATAGTAATCTCTCATTTGGAGTGCTGTAATATTTACTGGCGATAACGTATTATTCTTCGTGTGACTCATCGAAAATATATCGGACGTTGGCATATTATTCCAACTGCGGAAGGTGATTTTACGAAAAGTTGGTCTTATTAGGAACACGAATTTTTACGACAACATCTTGATTGAACCTACATATGTAACTCCGTGATCAGGCAAGATCAGATAAATCGACAAAAAATTTCTACGATATTCGATAACGTAGCACTTTGTGACTGCAGATACTCACGCAAGATAAAGATCGCAAGAATTTTGCCCGCTCATTTGCGGTGTCGCGGCCGTAAAATTTAAATCAAACTTCAATTAAATCGTCATCAACGTGCTCGGTTTATAGCGCACTGCTCGTCGCGTTATAAACGCGTAAAGGCCGTGAAACGGAGACCCGTGGAGCGCGTGTGGCGGAATAAAACACTCCGTGTACTGATCGGGGTGATAATCAACAAGGGTCGGTATCGAGCCCGTTAAACGAATCTTTCGAATCGAATAAATCGATCGGCTATCAGAATGGAAAATCGCAGAAGCTTCTGCGATTTCATCAGGCGAAACGATTTCCGCGAAGGTTCGATTAAAGCGACTGCCCCACCCCTTTCGTATGTGGGCGGTTTCGACTCTCTCGGAGAGAAAAGAAGAGAGACTAGCGTCGAATTTATAAAACGCGTAATAGGATGACGGCCTTGTGCCCGCATTCATCGCGCCTGTTGCTACACTTTTAATTGTCTTATCCCGGCGACCTTCCTTTTAATCGGTGATCGGTGATGGTGTACAGCAACCTCGCTGTCGAATTAGCCGATCGTCGAATCCTTCAACGGATACACCCGCGGTACATAGCATCGGGATTATGGCTCTTTCGCAATCAATATTCGTCGGATACGCGCCGATGGGGAAATCCGTATTGTTGACGGAAAGGGTAATGCGAGAGACTTTCAATAATCTGCTCGGAACCGGCTGAGGAGCTCACGTTGCCCTGTGGGGCATTACTTCGGCTGCCTCGAGAGCAACAAAGCCACGCCCACTCTAGATACCACGCCGCTTTACTACCTTCAGCTGTTTTCATATAAATCTGCAAGTGTATGAAAAGTTGAATAATTAAAAGACGTTTTCCCACTCGTGGACAGATCCTTTACAGTAAAATCAAGATAAAAACAATATTAATATTCATTAGTATACGCGTGTTGAGCTAGTGAGCAGAGATAAGGGATGACGGACGCAAAGGTCGGAACGATATTTCAAGCGACAGATGAGAAATGTGGCGAAAGCCTGTGAAAAAACGAGGTCGCAGGGATGAGTTTTCGGAGTTGGTCGACTGTGAAAGATTCTCCTCGATGATGTTATTCAAAAAGTGCGTTCATGACTAGTCTACGCGGTTTCTAGGAAGAGGCGTAGATAGTAGAGATTTTCTGACGGCGCCGCAGGGCAGTATCTAATCGGCAGTCGTTAAACCATAACTGATAAGGAGTATTGATTTCGATGGGTGATTTATTGGAGCCCACTTCTATCCGCTTCGTTCCTTTGCTTCCTCTTCGCCGATAGCATCGGCCAGACGCGGAATTATTAATTACGAACGAGGCTGGCTCGAAAATTGTTTCGCAACATTAAATCACCGTTTATTCCCCTACTCCCGCTTGAATTTTATCTCAGCACCATTTTCCTCCTGCTCTTAGTCTCTAGTTTGTTATTACTCCGTGCACTGCTTCTATTTTATATCTGTTGCGGACTCCATCTGTACCATAATAATATTATTATTGTCATTGCGTAGACTGCAATAATAATTTCAATGGTTCTGCAATAAGAAATGAGAAAGTTTCTTGCGCGCTTATTGAGAAGAATAGTTATTCGAAGCGTGTGGGCTGCAGTGCATAAAGATATGCAGTCTGATGATCATTTCTGGTTTCCACAGCCTCCAAATACAGGGGATGAATTGTTCTTTTTGCAGACGTACGGTGGAGGAGCATACGGTCCAACAGCAGGTGGGCCAGGCGGGGGGCCAGGGGGAGGTGGAGGCGGGGGTGGAGGCGGCGGGGGTGTCGAGGGCGCCACCTACCCCCCGGATTCCCCTTATTTCCCCTTTGGAACACGAGGTGTGCCGCCCTCGGTGGGTGCACCCACCCCCGCAACCAACCCCGCAGCACCCACCGGCACCAACGGAGCCCGGTTACCAAACTCCGCAGCTGGTTAGTCTCTTTTCAACCCTTTCTTCGTCTCCAGCCCCAAAATTCTTCGAAGCTCAAGCCTCTCTGTTCCGATGTTTCAGGTGCTGCGGCGGTCAAAAGGAAGAAGGACGTAAGTACCTTTGCATAACCGTACATTGTTTCTTATTTTAATGCTTTGTCAGTACCATTAGCTATTTTGCAGATCCTTAGAAGATTAGAAAACGCCTTCTGGTGCATTATCGTGTTCGTTAGTATCCTTCTTTGTCGGCAAATGAGTAGAGTTTCGCGACTTCAGTAGATATGGGAAAAGAAATCTGAGATCCATTATTTCGACGGGGTTGGCGCAGGGTTAAGGGATGAATAGATTCGCCGAGTAGGGGATGATGATTATATTCTGAGTGTTTTTAAATTGAGGGTGAGAAATGGACTAGCTGGTAGACATTCGAAGGAGGGTCTCGGCATACCCATATATTTTGATGCTGTCTTACACGGGATTTGGATATCGTTAATATACATAGCAGGAAATTGTGTGTTGTGCATGAATTTTCTTATCGTGGCTGCAACTTGCTGCGCTACTTTCATTACTTTCATTGGTTTATTCAGCTGTGGACGAAGGAGAGTATTTAGGAGGCTTTTTTAAACTCTTCGGTTCAGGGTGCCTACAGATTTATTTAACGGAGCCTAGTAAACGTCGTCCATAAGAAAAGTATATTTTATCATTACCGGCGATCGCGGTTGCCTGTGAATCTACTTAATCAAACAAAAAAACTAGTACCAACGGAGGGAATTTTAGTTGAATCGAGTTCGATCGCAAGCCGTTCGAATTCCTGTGAATCGACTAATCGTTTGCTTTTTTATTCAACAGGCCCTGGACGGACCGGACGGCGAAGTCGTGACAACGCAGCATTGGGTGAGTGACTCGGAATCATTTGATAACCGCATACCGAGTTAAGTCAGCCCGCCGAGAAACGTGTTCCCCATTCGATAATCTATCGAGACAAACGCGAGCCTAAACGGCGCGATGGATGAACGTGCAGCGCCGGGAATTAGGTTGCCTCTCGGTGAATAACACACGCGTCTTTTTTCGTGGTCTTCCGTCGGCTCCTCGAACCGCGAGCAAGACACGCGATGATCTCAGACACCGTTTATGATCGTAATCTTCCACGAGAGGTCGCGGGGATAATGATTTTAGCAGCGGTCTGGGTCGAGACTCGAGATTCAGGGTCTCCGCGCGGTTTCTCACGACGATTGTCATATGGTTTAACAATAGTCCCGCTCTATAATTTTTTGAAAGAACCTAACAACTGTCTATGGAATGGACAGATTTTCTTTACTAGTATTTATGAACTTGTTAGCAACTATTAGTAACCAAATATGCTCAGCGTCGTGAACGCATACAGCGGTAATCCAACACTGAGAATTCGGGGGAGGTATAACTCAAACACGGACGTGATAAAAAAATCGTGAAGTCCTCTCTAATCAAAGAACGAACGCCGGTGTCGCATCACGAAGGATGCTAAAAAATGTGACACGCGCGTAGCGTACGGAAGAGGCGGTCTCTTCGGCAAATAGAATGTAATATCGATCGATAGGCGAACGTTAAATATTTGTCGTCCCGGTGTTCGTGACTCTCCTTCGAGTGCCGGAGGGAAAGAGGCGAAAACAAATCGCCTCTCGATCATCAAATACGCCCCCGCACCTGTTTAAATTCTCCTACCGCGCATCCGTTCAGCTGATTTATCTGAGGATAATTCGGCGGACAATTCGAGGTTTATCACTTCTCGGCAGATTTTCAAACACACAGAGAGAATCGGATAAATGTATTTTTCGCAAAGAATTCTTCAGGAGACGTTTTCGTTGAGAAATTCGGACAGAAGTTCTAAATAATTTTTGTTACGCTTCGTAACAAAAAATGGCTGTAATACATTTTCAGTCGAGTTCGCCAAATATAAACGTTGTTCAATTTGTACAAATGGAAAAATACAATCTAATAATTGCTATAGGATTAAATTGTATGTATTTAAATTTTTAAGAACGAAATTTGATTAACTAATGGTTGAAAATGGTTAGTTAACTGAGTCGATTTGCACGGCAAAATGACGGCACTCGGAGAAAATTGCGAAACCGGGATGAACCGTGAATTGCGAAACGAAAAACGCTCTCCCGAAGTCCGCTGATTAGGAAGAAGCGAGTCACTCGATTTCCGTGGAAATTAGTCGGGGATAACGCGGTTGGGACGCGGTGAATCGATAAGATTAATTATAACGATCTCCATTTTCGGCGACCCATGTGATTCAACCAATTGGCCGAGACGCGCGACCTGATTATCGCTCCTAATCGCGAGTCTCGATAACTGTTCATTCTGCGTTTACGTTCCTCCCTATAAGGAATTTTTAATTAACCAACTGGTGGTCGTACTAGATCTAATCAGTCACCATTCATTTGTTCACGAATGTCGAAAATACGAAAAATCAATGCATCGCTTATCGTTGTTGCCGCGTTATCGCGAATCCAGAGTCGATACAAAGTGCCCGTATTCTGACGTCAGTGAGGGGTACAGTTTTACGAGGAAACCAGTTTTACCAGTTTCTTTCAATATTTTAGATAACATGATATTACATTCAAAGTCAAAAGATGACTGGGAGTTCCATTCAGCCAACTTTCCAAAATTAACCACAATATTCCCTTGACGTTAATATTCGTGAAAAGTGTCTGGAACCCCTGCCTAATCTATTATCTATCATGCGTTCTCAATAATCCCGAGCCCGACAGAGGCGATCATAATTATTACCACTACCCTCGCCGGATGATTCATTCGGGGCCGGTATCCGCTGTATCATTATCCCCGGCACCAGCGTCCCCTAAACGATAACAAGGGTAGAAATCTGTAGTCTAGATCCAGCGACAAAAAAATTCTATTTCGCCCTGCGTGCCGATCTAGCAGCCATGGTATTTATATTACCCGAAGAAGGCCTGGGTGCTGCGTGTGTTTTCTTACGGGGGCGCGACGCCACTGGTCACGGTCGGCGGACCTTGAAGAGAGACCGGGGAAAAAGGGACGTTGAACAGAGGGTGTTGCGGAGGGAACGATAAGTGAAACTCCCAGCGGAGGTAGCCCGGGAATATGGTTACAACACCCTCGAGGACACTAGAACGCTCATATCCTAATAGAAACGTAATCGCGTAGTCCTGCGAGCTGAATAAATTATTAGCAGGCTTACGCTGTGACTGCGTTGGTCCGAGGGTTGTTCAAGCAACACACCATACCTCGTGGATTAACGGCGATCCGCACCGTGGGATAGTCGAGGATTTATTCGGCCGTGACTCTACGCTCTTATTTATTATTGTTTTGGCCCCATTACCCCCGTTGTCGGCCGCCGATTTTTACCGACCACCGGGGGATGATTTCTGTCGGGTGATCTTGTTACGGCATCGAGCCCCTTCGCGACCGAAGGGTATGATTTTTCCCTTCCTCGAATGTATTCGGGATTTTTAGTAATTAATTTCTTCCGATTGACTGCACAATTAAGCCCGGTGCTGTTAAGTCGGCCACTTTCCAAGCAAAACCGAAGCTAATTTCGAAAAAGTGAATATATCACCGCATTCTCCACTGACACGGTTAACATGCCGACGCGTATAGCGAGCGAGGGAGCTTAGCCAGGTCTCCCGATGCCCTATCCGCTCGACATTTTTCTCCGGAGTATTGTTAAAAAAAGAAATTCTTGGTGTTATCTGGTTTTCGGTTGGACGCTTCGTCGGCGCGCCGTTCGTTTCGGTTAAGATCTCTCGGAGCCCGTATCTTTCGGAGGCATGTTTGTGCATAGGGGGCTCATGGGTATCGGGAGAAGACCATATGGTGTCGCGTGCTACGGTCGCCAGACCGTGGAGCCCTTCCAGTTTGGTTCTATGGCTCGCGCTATGGCTGCCTGAATGGCTTCTCGCTAATTCGTGGCCTCGAGGAATTTCGTGGCCGCCTCGAAGAAACCGAGGATCCGTGCTCCCGTGTAAGTGGCACGCATTTTCACGGGCCGATGGACCCTTCCACGGTCTGGACCACCTCTAACTTTCAATGGACGATCGCACGACGACCATCCTCGTCCTCTGTCAAACTGGTCCTCTCTTTTCTCACTGTTGAATATTAATTCCGCTGTTCTGCATTTTCGAAGTCCATTTCGAAAGTTCTAAGAACAAACTTACGACGAATTCGCTCTAGACAACGAGTTCAGTTCAGTGAGTCTCGATTCGTTTGATGGAACAAATAAAATAGTTACGTATATAAGCATCGATTTAGGTGAATTGAGTCTTGATTCAATTGATAGAACATATAGAAAAATATTAATTCCGCTGCTGCATTTTTGAAGTCCATTTTGAAAGAGCTCTGAAAAAATTTTTGATGAATTCACTTTCAACAACGATTTCAGTGCATTCAGTCTTGATACATTCGACAGAACGTATAAAATAATCAAGTACCATTTTGATAACTTGGGTTCTACATGGAAATAGGGATAGACGCTCATCGAGACCGATTTTGACACCAGGAACAATAGTTCTATTACGTTGCCGAAATAGAAAAACCGTGACGATCGTCAGTTGCCTAGATCTTCCACTCGAAAACGCGGGCTGTAATTTGAAAGATCCCCGAGAACGACCGCGATAATGAGTCCCGTGGGATTCGGAACGTGAACGTGGCCCACGTCCGGACACTGCGGCGCCTACGAAACCATTCCCCGGCTTTCTGAAACGGCCCGGTTCAAGTAGCCAACCGTTCATTATGAAGCATGAGGCGGCCGATCAAATAAATGATACAACGTCCGTTTCGAGAGTCGTTATCGGCTGGCCGGATTAAGCTGACAGGAAGAGTTTGTCAAACTGGTGATTCCAATGGAATATTCTGTTCCCACAATGAGCCCGTGGATCAGACGATTTTTCACTTGGACCCGGTTCCGACTTGGAATTATGATTCGAACATTTCTCTCCGGGAACTTCAGAACGGTGACACCGTTGAAGCTGAACGAACAATGACAAAAATGGCTTCGGCAGTATTCAGAATAATTGATAGTACGATATAAAAATAGTTTTGGGTCAAACGTTTGAAAACTGACTTGGGAAAGATGTACTCAAAAGATATATAAATACATATATACAGGATGGTCCACGCAATTGTTTCAAGTCATAACTCTGTTATTATTTACGAAAAAATGCCACAGGAGAAAGATAAATGGTTCGAAGAGCACTACATCTGTAGGTCTTAAAATTTTTTTAGATGCAGCAGTGCATGTGCAATTAACAATTGCATCATTTCTTTAAATAGAAATGCATATTCTGTTGTACACAGATCGATTCTTCTGTTCATTCTAAAAAATGATTAGGTACCATGGCAAAAAATTATTATATCTCGATATATTTTCAAAAAATGTCTTTATTGAAGAAGATGCTCACGAAAGCGTGTTTGCTACGTTGTCGTGAAGCGCTTGAGCATTTATATATGTATATATAAAATTGTGAATTTACGTGAAGATCCTCGGTGTACGAATTCGAAAAGGTTCGAGGCTAATTGGCCCATTTAATGTGCCAAGAAGAAACGAAACATAGAGATCGCTGGCAACGGCAAATGAAGAAGATCGATTCGAGGGTGTCCAACAATTTCATATTTCGCGATCTAGTGTTTCCCTGAAATTGTGTATCACCTTCAGTCTGCCGATGAGAACAGATTTCGGAGCTATTTTCTCTGCATCTAGAACCAACATGACGAAGAAATAATGATTAATAATTCATTCGAGTGTGTCCAATAATTTTCATTTGGCAACGAGCATTGCTATGTGGATCGCAAGACCAGGAGGAATCTATCCGACAGTCAGGCGCGACTTTCTCGCAGCCTCTCGAATTACGCAGTCGATAAACGTCAAGCGGGACAAATGAATATCGAAAATCGCTCGTAAAGCTGCTACTCGGTTTGACGAGCGGGTGTGTGCGCACCGGGGAAAAAATCGGCGAGGCCGGTTCATTAATCGTACACGCGCGATTAAGCACGTCACGGGAACGAGATCTAGGCGGCGTTAAACCGAGTTATCTAACAAGTCGCCGCGGGAACGCACGGTGTGCGCGCAAGAACAGAGAGAATCCACGGGTTTTCGGTCGGGATAAATTCTTACGGCATATTCGCGCCGTAAAAATAACGACTTTAATGATCTCCGCTGTAAACCGTCCTAACGGGGCAATTAAAAGCGAAACCTCAAAAGTGGCCGCGGTTTAATTTCTTCGTGAAAACACCTGCAACTCTGCGCATCGTAAACCCGAGTCAATCAGAGCCCACCGGGCTGCCGAGGAACCAGCCTCGAAAATCTTTGATCGATCTGGATCACGACTGTGCTCGCAGAAACTGCATTTGTACGCATTGTACGATTCGTAACTCCGACAGATTTTGTTCGAAATGCAGATGCATGCATATCTTGAATTGTGAGAATTTGGATGACGATGTTACGTCAACACTGTGTTGGAGGAAATCATTTTTAATTGGAATCTGGCTACATTAAAATGTTCACTTGGTAATGGATTTTCGTATAAAGTTGAAGCGAATGTCTTTGGAAGACGATAATGTTGCTAATAATATTTGTTGTTGATACTGAACAGTATTTTACTACAATATATAACTGGGTACAAGAATCACATGGCGTATCGTAGACGTCGTTTTGCGTCAGGCTAAGGATTGCATAATGAAAACTATATTTTTCGTACAGAGGCTCATAAATTTAAATTAATTAACCTTTTCCACCGCTTTTGCGGGAGATTATGGTAATCGAAGTTTGTGATGACGACGATAAGTAAGTATTAACTAATTGTGATAGGAAAATGAGATAAGATTGATCAAACTCCGGCTTGAAACTTACACGTTTATGTACTTAATTAATTCGTTAAGTACATATGGAAATAAAATTAATTGAACTTCGCACGTTACCCAGATATCTATTTACCCGTTGATTGGATTTCTTATTTTTCATACATGATGTAACATTGGAAAGCATCGAGCGTCGAATTGTAACACAGTCGTGAAGAAATAAAAAAATTTGACAGTGAGATGATTGAATTTTTGTCTGAGAATTGAAATGTCTCGTTCATCTGGTGTAGACATAGAACAAGATTAGTGAAAGTAGAGAGATATTTGTGAAATCAATTCTCTGTAACGTTATCGTCACCCTTAATCGATTGTATAATATTCCTGTTTTCGAACATTTCATTCCATTGTTTGGTAAGCCTTCCATTTCTCAATTTATGATAATAATCTCGTTACAGTATGGCCGAATATCACCATTATTTTCCTACCAATAGATGCGATTATGTAGGGGATAGTTTCGAAATTGGACCAGCGCCTAGATTGGACCTAATTTACAATTCATAGTCAATTAATACCTCTAATAACACTGTAAATATTTCTCTTCCGCAAGATACATAGCTAAACCAGATCCCGAGCATAACTCACAGTCAATTGATACCATTAATAACACTGTCAGAATTTTTCTTCGTCGACATATCATGGCGGTTCAATCTAAACGCTCACTCAAACACTTCTACACACCCTTCTCTACTAACAGGGGTTGTTCCGCAAATCGTAAGCAAATCGAGGTTCATTATACAATCTACCAATTCCGTAGATTATTTTCCGAATCAAAACTTTCCGATCAAACAATTCCTTGTGACAAAAATAAAACGGAATTCTTCAAATGCTTCTGGCACCCCATGAAAAATACAAAAATATAATATTCTTTCTCGAGCCTTAAAAATTCATTACCACAGCGACAGACGAACATGCGTTAAATTTGTTTGTGTAATTAACACTATAGATCTTATCTTTTTAATTTTTATTTTACTAAACAATTTGCTTCGATTACATCCCAGTTTTAAGATGCTACATGAGTGATCAATGTGCTAAGATTAACAATCCCCAATTACTGAAATTTCTATAATTTCCCAAAAACCTGTAAAAATCGTTCACCGATTAATTTTCCCAGTGTCAATGATGCATCGCAGCTCTGTTGGACAGTTCCCAATGGCGTCAGGCGGTTTCGACCGCGAAGTTCCCGAAATCCCATGGATCGGTCGATGAACGACCGGCCATTTGGACAGAGGGTAGCATGGGCTGTCTCGTCGACGAATCAATTACCGTGGATCGCGTGCGAGAGTGCCGGGGTAGAAAGAAGGCGAGTAAGGTGGTGGGAAAAAGACAGAGTTAAAGGGGGGATGAAGAGGAGGAAGGTCAGCAGCAGGAGCAGCAGCAGTAGCCAGCGTAGATGAAAAGAGAGAGAAAGAGAGGACTGTTCGCCGGAGACGTTGAACGCTGTTTGACGGGCACCTGTTGCTGGTAGCACACGAGCCAATGCCTCTTCGGCTTGCGCTCTCTCCTCTATCCTCTTTCTCCTTCCCTTCTCCGTGCTTTGGTCCATTCCTTGGTTCGCGCGCCATTTTACCGAACCTTTTGTTCCCTCTTTCCGCGTGGGCTTCGCGGTCTGAGGGTTTCGTAATTTCCCTCGCAGAGGGATCGTGAGACCGAGGACAGCTCGAGCGGAAGCCGCCGCGTCGTTTCTCTCTTTTGAGATCTCGGCTCCATTTAGGAGAGAACCGAATTTAGGGCTCTCGAAATCGAGGAGAATTTTCTGCTATTTATTGCCCGGCTCCTCCAACGACTATTATTATACAGTGACGCAACGGGCTGGCCCGAGAAACCGAGGATTTTTCGTGGACTCTCGCGGACTCTCGTAAAGTCTTCCGGTGTCGAAGCCGGTCGATTAGGCGAGTGTAAGTGCACTCCGTCGGTCTTGCTGCTTATCTGCAAGTCGAAGTGGTCCGCGATCGAGGAAACGCGTTTTGCTTAATCCCACGGGACCCCCCAACCCCCTAGGCAATTTCACTTTACACACCTCGTGTCGGCCAGCGGCATTGTGTACGGCCCCGTTTTCAAAGTTTATGGGCTAGATCGAACTGTAAATCGTTGTATCATATTGATACTTCTTCGGCTGCGGAGATCAATCTGCTGCTTCTTTTTATCTAAGGACGATAAATCCAATCCCTGGCGGTGTTTGGTCTCTTTATCGTAGCGAGTAATGGCTACTCTTACTGGACGTTTTAGCCTGAGAGACTGCCGGATGCACGATACTTGTTGATTTATCTTGTTTATTGTTTCTAGTAAATTGAGTAACTGAAGCTTGGTGTTCAGTAATTGACGAAGAAAATGTTTGTTTCGCATTGAAGATCCGCAGTGTACTAATACCAAATAATAGATTAATTCAATGGGCAGAGTTACGGGCACCGTGTCTCCATCGATTAGATGACTATTTGCGAACGAGCGAATCGTGGCGTGCAGAACCTGACAAAATGGCACCGGTGAAGTTTGTCGTCGTAGGACAAGGGGTGGTTGTCGATGGTGAGGAGCCAGCAGCGACGGAATTATCGCGCGGTTCTTATCGTATTTACCCCCCTTCCTTTTCTTTACCTTTCCCCGTCGATCTTTCACCCCTCTTCTAACAAACTCCCCCCTCTCTCTATCTCTCTCTCGGGCAGCGTGCAAACTTGCCGCCGTGTACAGAGTACACAGCGCGGCGCAGCACGGGTTTATAGAGTGAGTTGTCGACTTACAACGGGTAAACCACCACCCTTCGGGGGTTGCGCAGGCCGAGGGGAGGGAAACGAGCGGTTGTGTTGGCGAGGAGAGACGAGGAGAGAGTTCCTATCGGTCCTGGATAAAGCGAGTAACCGAGAGCGAGAGAGACAGGACGCTGAGATATGATCTATACACATATTTTCTGGCTTCGAACGATATGGGAACCGTGGCTCGCACGCCGGCTCGACTATTGTCCGGCAACGGCACTTTAATTTGTTGCATCGAGGGTTGTTAAGCCGCGTAATTGAAACCGAGAGTGATTTTTAGCCGACGATCTCCTGCCCGATCTACTTCCATGTTGACCAGAACGTGATTTTGTTAAATATCGCTCGATTAACTTGGTTTACGATTATTAAGATTATAAATATGCATTCACCTGTTAATAGAATCGCGATTTATTTATTCCGATTACAATTTCGAGGAAGACAATTCTGTGAACGAAGTATTGTAATATCGTATTTACCACGGGACAAACGTTTCAACTAATTCCATTCTGATTTCCCTGTTATTCTTCTGTGACATAACCGCAATCGCGTTTCGTCCTTTGCCGTGCCGAAATAATTGTTTCACAATCACACCAATTAACAGAGCTTTAATTCGCCAGTGATCGGCACGATAATTCGGATAGTAGTTGCATTTACGATTGTTAAGGCAGCCGACACGGTAATTGATATTATTTTCCATTTTTGATGAGGATATTAAGCGCAGATGAATAGGGGGAACAGAGAAAAGGCAGTGATTACAATTTCAGAGGTAAATCCTGGTTCATTCTGGTACACTGGTAATTATTATTGATACATTCCCGGTAATAATCTCGACGACCCAATTAATACTATCGACATACCGATAGGCGCAGTTGCGATACACCCAATAATTTATCGCGATAATCCCACAATGACCGTAAACTATCGCTCACGCGTGCATTTTCGGCCGATCGCACGCGAGATATATACGTTCACCGTGTCTTCCACACCCAGCCGAATGCGGATCGTGTGTAATCTGAAGCGGCAGGATAGATCCTGATTCTCCGGTGAAATTAATTTCCCGTAAAAACCGTGCTCGATACGATCTCGTGTCCTGAATCAATTGGCATACGCGATCCGCATCTGTGAAATTGTACTAGCGATCAAATTTCGACTCTTGTTTGGCTATTAACTTAATATATTAGTTATACCTGTAATAATTAACTTTGTTAACGAACTTTATCTCAGGCAACATACGTATCTAACTTCAGTTTCTTGCGATTAAAAGATTTTTATTTTGCATCGGATCCGCAATCTGATTATAACAATTCGCGCTTCCGTCGAAAAACTCGCGAAGATCGACATTTCCATCGGGCCTCGAGTAAATTAAAAATAAATAGAAACTGCAGGAAATTATATATCCGCCAGTGTTTGCACTTGATGATTGTTCGAACATTTTGATATATGCTATGATTACAGGGAGAGAGTCTTCTGTTTGCTGGTATTGTATCATTTTTTGCAAAATCAATACTGTCGACGAGAGCCACTTGGACCCCAGCCAGGAATTTTAATTACTTTATTAAATACTAGATACACAGAATAAAATCCTGTAGAAAGATTTAGAGTGTCCCACAAAAATTCTGTTTGTCCCGTGGATGGTCACAGTAAATTCCAAACAGGAATTTGATTAATTTCATTAAAATCTACTACCTAGTTCGGAATCGAATAAATCCCACGCTATAAAAAATCAATTTTCAACCCCTTTTTTCTACTATACCAAAAATTGAGGTTCGCATGAACCATTGGGGGTTTAAAAATAACATAGATATTTTCTCAGGCTCGTACAAATATGACAAGCTCTGAAATCGTTGTCTAGCTCGAACAAAAGGAAGACACTGCGATTACACGGAGCGTGGTCCGAGAAGGGTTGAAAACCGGCCCATACGGCGTGTCCCATGGCTGGTTGATTCCACCATGGCGGGATATTTAACGACCGGTAGGCTTCCTATAGTGAGAGATCAATCTATTACCTTCGACCGACAGGAAATTTCGAGTAGCCACTATCTGTTCACCCCCTGTCCGAGGTCACGTGTCTCGCAAGGGGGTTTCCCATTCGAGTGGCCGGTTCGCGTGTGCCCCGCGATCGTTTTCATGGGGGATTAACGACCGCGGTGAGAACTGCACGCCAATTAACATATCAATCGTCCTAAATGGATTCATCTCTTGATCCTTTATCCTCGCAGAAGAGTCGGGCAATCCCGCTATCTGCTGGTTGAACAAACGATGCGGTACAATGATCTTTCTGTTGCGTTACGATCTCTTGTTTTCTTTTGTGGCTTCGGTGCGATCATTTCCGAGCACCTCCACTCTTCTACGCTTACGTAGCATTAAGTGCACGTAATCTGTAACGCATCGGTCCATTTTTTAGGGAAACAGATGTGATAAAGTGGAATGTGTGAAGCAGATTGTGGGATTTTATTTGTGGAGAGGGTTGCTGGGATTATTCGATTCTTAAATATTCATTTCACATGTAGGCGTATCTTTGCTACGAAAATCGCTGGTTAAAAATCAAATCCTTGCATTGGAATCGTTTTCCCAATCTGATCGATGATTTTTAAACTTTATCCAGCGTGGATATAATATTTAGAATAGTTCTGCCAATTAACGAATGTTTTCTGCAAACTTCTTTTTCCACGTGTTATTCCACGAACATCGAAACGAGGGAAAAATTTCTTACGTCGACTAGAAAATTGCTCGTAGCAGTTTCAACAGTACTATTCATTTTCATTAGTGCGCGAGTTCCCTCGGATTTTACAAATTTTCGCATGCCCCGTTGAAAGTGTCGCAAATATGCAATTTGTCTGAATGCGCGGCAGGTGTCCCAGTGCGTGCACGCACGGACTCTATTTATATTCAGCGAACGAGTTGAACACATCAAAATCAAGATTTTTCGGTCGTGATACCACTTTTTTATATATTCTTACATAATCAATTATACAACCACGCGAGTATGATATAAAATGTATATTGTGTTCATCATTTTTCATATGCCTTCCCTGATGATATACATTACCGTTCATGAATCACGGGTACCCTTTAATCGGTAAAAAGTGTCTCGAGGAAAGAATATATATTTTTCCGAATTACACTCATTGGGAAATTACATGCTACGTTGTGCGTCATATCTGAAGAGTTTCTCTCTCAACTCGGTCAAATTCTGTTACGTTCGAAATTTTATTTCAGAGTGCCATTATTAACGCAAAATGTGTGCCATTATAAACGCAAGTGTACTATTTTAACAGTGGTTGATGTACCTGCCCCATGAATTGCAATCGTTCAAAAAATCGTGCTCGCTCGAGGAGGCGATTTTACAAAATTCCCAGAGCAAACGCGGCCACGTTCCAGACAGAAATTTCGGGCCGGACTGGTTTCTCGCGAAGATAACGGCCGCGATAAACCGACCTGGGGAGCCTCCCCTTCCGGTTGCACGCTCGGTGCACCGAGCGCAACGGTGGGCCGTTGCATAGACGATTGCATAAGCGTAAGGCGACGGGGCTGCATCCGCGGGCCCTCTCCCCTTGAATATTCGAGGGGGCCGTGAGGGTGGCACGCGTGGATCCTCGCGTGCCCGAGCACGTGAAGCGAGTAGTCGCGTGTGCAGTGTGCGCCGATCCGCTCCGCGTGTGTTTGAACAGGCCGCGTTTCAGCCCGGGTCTCTCCCGTTGCGGTTTCCCTGTTGTACCGGACTGGCCGGTCTCTTATTTGCTTCGTAGATCAACCGTGGATCATTAGCACACTTGCTACCACCTTTACTTGCTGCGCACCACCGCGTCTTGTTTACATTTTGCTCCATTTTAATCCCCCTCCTTTCATTTTGCTCCGCGTCCTTTCTTTCTGTACCATTTCCTTTCATCTTGTGCCATTTTATTATGTTACATTTTATTTCATTAAAATTATATACGAAATACAGAGTCGTAGGTGTTTCAATTTCGACCGAGCGCAATTCGTTCGGAAGCTCGGTAGATTCTATTAACGCGTTCGAGGGGGGGAAACAATAGTCAGGAAGCTCAGCTGCCAGGATCAAGAAGACATTAGCGAAGATCCACTCTAACCGTCCACACACGAGGCAGATACGGTGCCGGCGTATGTATCTATAATTCCCTAAAATTACATGTGTACACAGAGAGGCGCGTGTGTGTGTTTGCTCTAGGTACGCGGCAGTGTTTGCGCGATGCGTTCAGCCCGGCCGAGGGTGCGGGTTGATACGAGCTAAATCGAGCACCACCCAAGTGTGCTTCATTTGTGGCGTACCGGCCTGTGAAATTCGGGGGATGCCACTTTCTGTACCTCACCCCCGCTGTGCTCTTTCGTCGCCCCCTTGGCTCGTGACAATCCGCCGACTGCCCCCGGGAGTGAACTTGAACCTTCCGACGGAATTCCTGTTAGATTTTCATGAACTTCTGTAAACAATTTATTAACCCCTCTTAATTGGCCGAGGAAAGCCGAGCAAATCCCGTGGGGGATGAACGTCTTAGCTAAAATGCTCTATTCCACCCTGTGAAACAGACACTTGCTAACCAAAGCATTAATCTAGAGGGCTATTCGATCTACAACAATTGACAGTGTTTAGAGATGTGTACACATGAAAGGGGTGGGTGAGGGTGAATGTTCGTTTAGCCTAACCTGCTTAGATCTCTGCTGTTTTAATTATATATCAATTAATAATTTGAGAATATTTTATTGAGCTGTACTCCATCATTTACACCACAGCTACGAAACTGCGCGCTTAACAATGAACTTTATATTGTTTGTATTGGCAGCAAGATGAAAATACGACATAAACAATGTTCCCGCGGGGAGTTAATTTGTAGCATTGTTATCGCGGTTGCAGTGCTTCGCGAGCGAAGGAAAATAGATAGCTGTTTTTCTAATTTATCAGGAGAAACGGGAACTCGCAGCCATTCGCAGTCTACTTACCAACATAAACGTGATATAGAGTCTGGCGGGGGTGGTTAAGTATCCCGAAACTATTTGAAGAGCAGCGCGTACTTTAACTACGAGCCTAGAATTTGAGCCTACCGTAGGGGTGCTCCGCTTGTTTACTTTAAGGGTATGTTTGCATACGCGATCGCGGCTTCCGCTGGCTTCGTGTTTTCATCCCTGTTCCAGTGGAAGCCTCTGTTTCGCCTAGAACCTCGGCCAGTCACGTTTTTCCTAACCCATCGACGGAACCCCGAATTCGATTTCCAGGACGTCCTGCACCTTTCCACCCCCTGACTTGTTAGTTTTACGGCCCGCTAGATACGCCACTTCACATTTTTCACGGAATTACAACGGAAGAAAGGGAGCGGAACTACCCCTTGTATACTTTCTTCACACTCGCACCCTAAATTCACCTGTGGCCCACACACAATTTTTAATTAATGCAGTTCCTATAGCCCTCATTTTTCAAACGAAACAAAACAAGACCAAACGAAGAGGAATAAAACAAAATAGAAAGAAATGGTATCGTAATTTTCCAAAATTCGAGGAGACTGAGGGCGGCACTGAGTGAGTCAATCTCGAACGCGTTAAGAAGAAGAAGATGAGGAGGAGGAAGATAAAAAATGGGAACGATTTTCGAGTCCGCCAAGTTACCCGCGCCGCCAATTACCATAAATCGAGGGCGCGCGTTAAGCGTCCGCGGCTACGAAGTATAAAAAGCAAAAAGATTCCTTGGTCGATCGTGAACGATCGAGAGAACCGAATGGCCCCGTGGACCATTACCATTTTCGGGCGGCAACGAAATATGGCACCATGGAATTAATTTAACGACGCTGTAGCGACGCGGTGGAATTTGATAAAACTTGCCCTCACCCAATTCTTCGTGGGTAACATCAATTAGTATGGAGCAATGTCTTATATTGTGTATGCGCTGGAATCATTTTCTGGCATACAAATTATTTCTGGGTGGCTTGTGCGATGAAATATGCGAAGGAGTGTGATCGAGGGGCGAGAATTTGACAAAATATCGATTTTTTAATTCTCTTCGATATCGCGTGAACACGTGACTGCATAATTTAATACGAGGATCGGTCGGGTAAATAAACTTGCAAGAATTAATCAAACCTGAAAGTAAGTCAACGGTAACGAAACCATGAAAAAATTGACGAACAAAATTATAATAATAATTCAATTTTTGATTTTACGAACGATACTGAAAAGATTATTAGAAATGCAAAATACATGAATCTAGAATTTAAGATCTTAACGATAATGAAGAAGCGCCTTAATGTTAACCTTCTTCTTATTTTTTAACGCGTCGCGTTTGAGATTGACCCTCCCGGAATCCTTTCATATTTCAGCCGCGTCCCGCCCTCTTTTAGGTCTCAGAATCTTGGAAAACTATCGAGGGCGTACAGCGAGGCTGATTAGAATTTTATTATCGCGAAGGAGGAGAGAAAAAAGCAGGGAAGAGGTTCAAGAAGGGTGGCATATGGCGCGACTCCTCCGGCTTTTGAAGTTTCGGGGATGAAAGAGGCCGACGTTCTAGAGTTTACTTGACTCCCGCCCCTTTTCCCGAGGATTCCCTGCACCCTACAACCCCCTACGAACCCACCCACACACACACACACCCTCTTTCACTTTCTCATACCATGACGGAGTCGTTACTCACGAAACGAGCTACGATCCCTCGTTCCAAGTGGCCCGACTTGTCTCCCGAACTCTCGAAACGACTACCGCCACGGAAGACGTTGGCCAAACATCCGTGTGAATCCTATGGTTAGGCCATCTAGTCCGTGAGGAGGATCCTCGGAAAGCCTGATCCCATTTCACAGGGGATTTTTACTAATTCTTGCAACAAGATTTTAGGGTTGAACTTCTAGTACTTTCAGAAATAGCGAACGAAGATTTTGGGGATGATTTCAATCCTTGGAGACAAATTGGTCAAGATAGAAACTGATTAGCCCTGATAAACGGTTAAATCAATATCCAAAATTTTCTGCAATACTCGACGATTTATGATAAATAAAAATGTTGTACACACCGAATAAATTGCGAGCAGCGTCTCGCTCGGTAATTCGAAGTGTCCATGTATTCGCGTTGAATATCCGGCCGCTTGTAAAGGAAGAGATACGGAAGTCGCGGGGATGTTAAACGGGACAGCAAATTGACAACGAAGAAGGAAAATGTTCCGCAGCCGGAAGAAGCATCGCCCGGTGGCGTAGGGTGCGGACGAGGATACAAGGTCGTACGAGCAGGCGTAGGTCGATCGTAATAAATTACCAGGAAAGTTGGATACACGCGAACCCCGCGCGAGCGTCTCTCTCTCTCTCTCGCGTACGTGTGTGTGTACGGCCGTGGTTATCCATCCTGGTTCACCCCACTCACTGTTATCTTATATGGCCGTACTTAGGGTACATTACCCGGAATACGAAAGGTACCGAGCCCCGAAATTTCTATTAGTTCTACAGGAGGAAAACCACTTCACGAAATGGGACCCTTAAGTTCCCCTGCGGAGCCACGAAAGCGAAAGAATCCTCGCAGAAGTCTCCGCTTTCCAACGAAAACACCTCGCGTTCGATTATTTATACTATCATCCCCCAGGGGGTTCGATGTTCAATCCTCAATCCAATGCAAGCGAGAAATTTCAGCAAGTTTACGTCGATGATTGTTGCTCGATCCTTTCTGAGGAGTAGCATCGAAATCTTGGGGTTGCTGTGGTTCAGGGTGGTGGATTATACATTTTTATTTCCTCGGATACAGTGCGATGCTTGATTTATTTCTGTTCATACGCTCTTCAGCATCAACTTGATACGGAGGGTTAAAAGAATGTCCTTCGAGTCCTCCGGACCCACCCCTCAACCCTTCGCGGCTCTTTTAGGATCTGTCTCGCTATTAGTTCGTAACAATGTCGATCCGAGCCGAAATAATTCAGATCCATCGTCGTGGTGCACGGTCAGCTTTGTTTCCGAATACCATGGGAATCGATTCCTCGAGTTCGGTTTAATCCTGCCAGGATAAACGACGCTCTCGGGTCACCGTTGATCCGCGTTATTCCGTAACTGCGTCCCCGAAGTTTGTGTCCCATCTCATGGCCTTCCGCGTTCCGGCCACGCTGACGAAGGAAAATCGGGGAACCGATCAATTCCCGGGGACAATATTTTGCAGTAGTTTGATATTTCTCATGAGTATCGACTATAGTTCGGGAGGGGGACGTACGGCCACCGTGCACTACAGCCAAGATGGGTAGACTAAGCGGCGGAGGTTGGTACTAAATCTCACCCTAAAGCATCCCTACCGAGCCACCCCTAACTACGCTACTAGTGCTCCTGCCACCCCTCGTTCAGTGTCTCGCATTGGCGTAGCTAGCGTGCCAAGGAGTCCACGATTTTCGCCAGGATTCCTTCGTGTGCTGCTCTCTCCTCTTGCTCCTTAAGATGTCCGCCAGCCTCGTTTCTTAGAGCATCAGACTTCCTGGCCACAATTCTCTATCAAACGCAAGCGTAATTCCTTCATCGCATATCTTTAAAGTTGCGACATTCATCGATTTTCTCGGAAAAGGACAAATAACTCTTTCTGCAAAGGTACCGGATCCTCTTTTCGGTATAGTTTTGATGAAGTCGATTTTTATTAGAAAATATTAATCGCAGGATCGAGTCTTTAATTCTTGGTTACATTCTTCCAGCAATGCAGAAGTAGCTGATATTCCTGCTAGCTTTTCCGTAAACAGAGAATTCGTTTGATGCAAATATTATTCAAATCGCGATGTTCATTGATTTTCTCCATGTTACATTGTTTTAAATTTTCCGCACTGTCGCAGATCATTCAGAGCGAATCAAGTTTTCGCGGCGGCGCGAGTCGTGGCTAACTAAGTGAACAGCATTTATTCCGTCCGTTGAAAATCCTCCGTGAAGCAGAACGATCGATAAGAGCGGCGATCGGTCTCGAGCCGCTAAAGCGATCTAAAAAGAAAATAGAATGGCGAGCAAACGAGGGACACGTCTCTCTCGATATGGTCGTTGGCTTTCGTCTCCTTTTTAGGACACTCGGCTTCATCCACCTATAAACCGTGTGTACATATGCCGGTATTATACCGTTTCTCCTCTTCTCTCTTTCTCGTTCAGCTTTTCCCGTCTTTCTCGTTCGCCTCGGCGCAAACGAGGATCTAGGAATCGACGTGCTGGGATACAACGTCGTGCGCTGGCTCTCCGCGATCGAGATTCGTTAGGTCGATCTATATTTGGACGAATCGATCGCGGGGAGGGGGCTGATACACCGCTAGACCAGCCTCGATTAAGGCTAATCGGGATTAATCTCGCGGATCTTACAATGAGAGACCGCGAACGAGCGAGCGAGCTCGCAGTTCTTCTGCGTCTATCCAGCAGGCCGGCACGCCGAGAGCGAATTAAAAAGAATTAATTAGAGAGAGATTAGATATGGAGGCTCTTGCTAACGACGAGAGCTGGCTCCGGACCCCGGCTGCGAGTCACGCAGTGATTCTTTTCTATGTATGTTGCGCCGTCGTCGTCGTCGTCGCAGTCGTCTCGCTCGGTGCACGTAACCGGTGCATAAATCTATCGAAAATTGACCCTTCGTTAGTGGCTTAATTAACAGGATAAGTAACGATGGAACGCGGAACGCAGTCACCAACCACTGCCCCAGCCGAGATTTATTTCCTCATTCAGAGGACTCTTAACGCGGCCACCGAGTCGGCGATCCTTCAACGATTGTTCCACAGTCTTTGCAAATTCTCCGGGAGAGTGCGATTTACGCGCCGGATCTCGATATATGCTCGCGGCGAGCTTCTGTATCGGCTTGCTCGCAGAGCCGACTAAAATTATCTGGTGCAGAAATTGTTACAGATTTGTCATGGACACACAGTACTTGTCCAACAAAAATCCAAACCTGTGGATCATCAAAAATCATGAGACAAAGTCAAACCTGAATTTCCATTTGTACAAGTCACATCAATCCTATCTAACCTTCAAAAATGATACCTTTCACAAAAAAGTAATCCAACCCTGTGGATCATCGAACATCGTGAGCCAAAGTCAAACCTGAATTTCCATTTGTACAAGTCACATCAATCCTATCTAACCTTCGAAATTGATACCTTTCACAAAAAAGTAATCCAACCCTGTGGATCATCAAACATCGTGAGACAAAGTCAAACCTGAATTTCCATTTGTACAAGTCACATCAATCTATCTAACCTTCAAAAATGATACCTTTCACAAAAAAGTAATCCAACCCTGTGGATCATCAAACATCGTGAGACAAAGTCAAACCTGAATTTCCATTTGTACAAGTCACATCAATCTATCTAACCTTCAAAAATGATACCTTTCACAAAAAAGTAATCCAACCCTGTGGATCATCAAACATCGTGAGACAAAGTCAAACCTGAATTTCCATTTGTACAAGTCACATCAATCTATCTAACCTTCAAAATTGATACCTTTCTCAAAAAAGTAATCCAACTAAAATCATCTCTTTCATAGTGTACTCTATCCTCATCGATCATCGAACAAGGTGAAACCAAATCAAAGCTACATTTTGATTTTTATGTAACTCTGTAAGTTAGTCCCCAAAGTCATCCTGTCCACACCGATGTCGCATTCAACGGGATCGTCCACCACCGTCAAATATCCCGAGACCGGACTCGCGCGAATTGATCTCCCTTTCAAAATTCACTCTCCGCTAAATCGCCGGCGAACGATCTCCGGGGCTATTTCCTTTTCTCCGCGCGATAAGTCTCGTGGGTCTTCGTCGCGGAGGGGAACAAGGGATGGGCGAGGAGGGGAGGGGGTTAAGGTTTGAGTCGGCCCGATAATCTCTGGGCGGTAGTGAGTGCTCGAGGTGTGTGCCCCGTGTCGAGTACACAAGCCAGTTGCTCGAGTACACCTCCGTGACTCGCAAGAAAGGTCAGATTAAGCCGTCTTCATGCTACGCTACCGAACAATCCCGTTTTCCATTGAGCTTACGCCAGTGGCGTCGCCCCCAACCCATCTCTATATACCCCGTCGCCCTGCAGTTAATGTGTTCCAGGGTGGAACCCTGCCTGCTCCCCTTGTCTCCCCGCCCCTGGTCCCTCGAACTCCCCTCCTGGCAGACCGCCCCCAATTTCAGCCCTCTTTCCACATCTACCCTTACCCAGAGAGACAGGGAGAGCTAGATATATAGAGAAAGACGGTCTCTTCTCTCTCCGCCCCTGAAAACCCACCGAACTCTCCGGGATCTCGGGTTCGCCTCAACGAGAGAATATTTCTCTTTCTCTCTCCCCTCCCTTCCTTGCTCACTGCAGACCCCCTCTGTTCTTCCAACCCCGTCGCAACCCCTCGAACTCCTACATTGTCTCTCTCTCTCTTTCTCTCCAGGTCTCTCGTCTTTCTTTCACTTTCTCATCCTCGATCCACCACCGTCTCCTACTACCACTTCTCTTTCGCCTCTTCATACTGCTCCTCCTCCTTCCACTGTCTTTGTTTTAGAAATTAGAAGCGGATTACCGAATCCCCTTTTCAGCTGCGCTGCGTTATTAACTATTACCTTTTAGCCGGTCACCCTTCCACGCCGAACGAGTTGTACCGGGAAATTAAATCACTTTTATGGAACGCCCGCCACGATTCTTTCCAACCCCGCGGTAGGGGTCGGTTTTCGACAAAGTCGCAAAGGGAAAATCTTTCTGTTGGATGTGTTGGCGTGTTGAACGATTCGCAGGGGTGGAGTATTTGCGGATGTGTACCGTGGTTTGCGAAAGCGTTTGGTACTGAAGTGTTTTTTTGTGTGGCCAATTCTCATTTAAAAAAAGTGCTTTTATCATTACGTTCTTTTCGTTTGTCAGTTTTTGTATCCATAAATTATTTCATAAAATTCAGAGAGGATAAATTGTTACCAGCTATTAAATGTGTCTTGATAAAATAAACTGTCTTCGAGCTAATAAAGTCGAAATGTCACCTGTGTTGATCAACATGTTTACATGTGTGTCGCTGAAATTATAAATGCATAAAAATCCGCAGTATCGTATACAACATGGAAAATGTAATTGCTCGGTTCCCATTTGCGAAGCTGCTCGTTTTACGAGCGAATCAACTTCTTTAGTGGTTCTTTATTAGCATTTAAGCGTTCTCAGTTATAGCTAATCTGAGCGACTATATCCTGTTCTTGAAAAGAAGAGACTCGACGTACACTATCTGTCATAATAGCTGTCTAGTCTACTGCAATTACTCCAGATTCATTACACGTGACCAACGAGAGGATTGGGTTGGACAGCTGTTATAACTGTCTGTAAACGTCGAGTTACATCTTTCGAAAAACAGAACCATAGTAATTACATTATTGATCCTCGCACGGTGTTTAACTTGTATACTCGCAGTTTACATTTGCTTTTTCTAGGCGGTATTTTATCTATATTGCGCTATCTGTTCGACAGAAATTTTCACGTTGGTAGTCGGATTACCGTAATCCGCGCAGTCAATAAATCACGGAGTCAATTACGAGTCTACAAAAATCAATGCAACACAAGATCTCATTAAACTTAACGCGGCTACGGATCGTCATTAATCTCCCGAAACTCTCGACGCATCAAATGAAATTTCGATTAATCTCGTTTCCTTCGAATCGATTCGAAATATTAATTTCCATAAACGTCTGATGTACTAGCAAAAGCTGACTCGGTTAAATGAAATTTAATTACAATTCCCCTGTGGCATCAATACCCGCGAATGTAGTGAACGAATCAATTAAATCCACGTATGTTCAGTATGTTTTGGAATTTGGTTTCTATAAAAAACCTTTCCAACATGTCGACTCCTTGAAAATGTGACTTGATTTATACGCTTCAAGTTTGTACATCTGGTTAATTAACCAAGATAAATAACATCTATATTTGATTTCCATTGAAATCTTTCAGTCTGTGAATTACATTTTTCGCGGTGTTCTTAAAAGTAGACATGCAAACCGGAATTTGCATGAAGATCTTCAGTGTAGCGCTAAAGTGTAGTCGCTAAAAACGTGAATGTGTTTGGTGGATCTAAAGGAGCGTGTTTCCGTTCAGCGACCTGTGCTGATGAGAAGGAACGCACTTCCTCATCTGGTCGGCGATACCCTGAAGAATTTACACACGTTGGCCCGAATCGAATCAGATCGCGGTAGTTCCTCGCCGTCGGTACTTTCCCCGGAGCCGGTCCCGTCGGCGTTTATCGTCCAATTTCGATCTCAGTCAATTTTCGCGTTATCTAACGATCGGCCTTAATTATATCAGCTCTCGGCTGGTACGGCGTACGGGTTCGGCTGGTAATGGCACGAGGCAACGTTGGAGTTCCGTCTTCTTGCTCGCGTGGGCTTTTTGCCGTGTCCTCGCGAGAACGCTCGACAAGGAGCATCAGCCGACAACGACCGACAGCGGTCTTATGATTATTTTTTCTTCTTTCTCCCTCTCCCTCTCTCCCTCTCGTTTTTCTTTCTTTCGTTCTTTGCGCCGGAGAACGCCGGGCTCGCGAACGGGGAGGGACCACGCGGCGACGAACACGACGAACGAGAAGAAGAGGCGTCCGGGTCGACGACTCTCCACCTTTCTTTCTCGTCTCCGTTTCTTCTTGCTCTCTTTCTCTCTCCGTCTCCTCTTCCCTTGTACTTTCGATGTGTCTCCTCGAGCCGTGCGACGCGGAGTGCGGATGATCGCGAGAGCCCGCAGTTTACACAGTTGGCCTGGCGAGGTTACCTAATTATTTGTTGCCCGTCGCACAATGACGAAACGCTCCCCACGCCGACAGGTTACATTGCTCTTCGTCTTCCTACGCTAGCGTCTCCTCTTTTCCCTTCCTCGATCGCTTTCTTGGTTACCTGCCGATCGGGTGACACGTGGAACAATTCATCGTCGATGCGTCGACCCTGAGGAACGTCTATGATCGGCTGCCTGCACTGTGATCCAAGAATTCGGGTGTCAATAGAACAGGTCTCCTCTTCCTCGTTATCTTTCTTGTTTTCCAACGATATGGCGCCTGGGTGGCACGTGAAATAATTTCTAGTTCATTCGTCAATTCTGAAGAACACTCATAACTGCGCACTGTGACCTAAGATTTACTCGTCTAAGGAGTGAAGGTGAGTCGGAGTAGCTTCTGTTCTTTGCTGTCTACCTGCCGTTTAGGTGACACGTGGAATAATTTCCAGCTGATTCCTCAGCCCTGAGGAACTCTTACGATCAGACTGTGGATCGTTCCATCTCCCTTTAATAGTTTCAATAAGTTCAAGCCATTGATGCTCTAAAATTCTTTAAATCTACTCATTTTTGTCTTGAATGTATCAAATCCAAGTCTACCGATCGCACAGAGCAGTTTCGGCTCACTTCAGCAGGTGTTGAAAACGAATCAACTGCGAGATGAGCATAGGGTTTTTTGATACGGTTCGATCGTGTTTATCGCCCGGGGGTCAACGCATTAGCAGCAATCGTTCCGAGTGGAATCGTACGAGTTGTTCACCCACGATCCCACGTCGCGAGCAGCCGAACCACGCGAAACATATTCCGATGGCAACGAGTCCGAAGAGAAGCATCGAGTTGACACCAATCGTCTCGGGGACCTTTCTATTGGAGACACTTGATCCGAGCTTCGAACCCAGGGAAGAACAGTTGGATCGGATCGATCGATCCCCGATGTTCGTCTGGGTCTACACAGGTACGAATTACAGAGAACCCTTTATTTATGTAAATCAAGTGACTCGAGAGGGAATTGAATTCTCTTCCTGGAAGTCCTCTATCAACCACTATCTTCCCAAGGTACGCGAGGGAAGTGTTTTTCGAATTAGGGACAATGTTTACACAAGACTCGTGCTATAAAATAGTAAATCCTGGGACAATTGGTCAGAGGAGTAGCAAATAGGCTGTGAAGTTAAGGTGGGTTTGAGGATGTCAGGTGGACGGAAATGATGAATGACTATGGCTGGTACCAGCTGTAAAATAATTAAAGGCGACAGGTACCAAGCTACAATGAAAATAAGCGTAGAGAACAATGAAGCACCAGCACTTCGCAGTTAGGGGTTTGTACCTGAGGTTGTTCATGGCGGTTAGAAGTTTCACTAACAACCTCCGCGCTGTGCGCAGACCTGAAACTCCGACAAGCTCGTGATTTTTTCGGGTAACCGAATTTGGGACTTCTGCTGAATGTCGAGCTGCGGGAGCTACATGTAGTAAGATAAAAATGATGCAACAATTTTTGAAACGTTCTTACCGTTTTGCATTTGCTTGAATTAGCAGCGTAGCGATGAAATCTATATAATAAAAATCAAATCCTGTTCGTTGGTCACGACATCACGTGAGAACGGCTGGACCGATGTGGCTAATTTTTTTTGTTAAATGTTCGTTGTAGTCCGAATCAGGATCTTAGAGTACAAAAAATTGGAAAAGTTGCCCAGAAACATGAAAATTCGGGAAAAACTAGAAGTGCTTTTTGAATCATATTTCAATATAACAAAAAAATGAACGTCGCAGCTTTTAATCAATATTTCAATAGGAATTTACATTATCCACGTCTGTTTGTTATAATGATCACTGCGAAATACGTTTTTTTCTCATTTTTACTTTGTTTACGTATATCCTACAGCTTTTCACAAATTCACAAAATGATCACAATCAAATTTATTGAAATTTGGACACGACAACGTCTGTCAGGTCAGCTAGTTTGAAATATTAAGAATCCTGTTGCATCGTTTCCAACTTTGTAAAATTGTTAAGAAAAGAAACAAATGTCCACCTAATTCCTGTACCTGATAAACGATACGGACAATTGTTGTATCGCGTAAAATCCGCAATCTTGTTTCACGAACTAAAAAAATTCCTCGTCAATATCAACGTTTTCGATTATGAATTCTCCGAGCGCGTGAAGGACCACAGTCTACTAATAAGAAAAATCGGACGCTCGGCCCACTTCGGAGCACTATGCTTAATAAATTCAGCGGAAGTGCTCGATTCGGAACTTTCCCTGCAGGGTGGCGTGTTCCCCATTTTTACGATCCCGTAAATAATGGCCGGCTCTCCGGCCACCGTCGATCCAGCGGCAATTTTATCTGCATCAAGATGTAATCTACGCGACTTGTATCAGATCGGGACACTCGAATACGGTGAAAAAATAAAAAGAAGTCACACGGGTGAACTCGAGTGCGCGGCAGAAAGTTCGTCAAGCCTGAAGATAAATAACGACGCTGTACAAATAAACAGTTGCGTAATTCCGATTCGTTGATTCAGTTGATAAGTATCGTAGGAGCTTGGTCCGAGGCCAGGTTTTAACGACCGATCCGCATCGGTTTCTCGTCGGTGAGTTTCTCGGGCCGGTCCCTCTGGTCAGAAACGAGAAAATTTTACGTCTCTCTGCCGCGAGGATTCCCCGGGACTCCTGTGGTGCAGTTGCTGGCATTAATATGGCCGCTGTAAATCTCGAAAGGTACTTGTCGCGTCGCTACACCGGCATATGGTCTCCCCGAATATCATTTCGACGCACCTTGCCCTGTCCCAACGAAAAAATGCTGCCCTGACCGTTACCTTTCCCGGTTAGGGTGGCCCGGAATCACTCTAATTGCCTACCGAATTCATTTCTCGCTGAACCATGCTTCCTTAGATGCTGCACGAACTTCTAAACACATTGTAACGCACACGATTAAGGAGTGTACATAAAAAATAACTTTTATTGCCTCAAATTCATTCCGGGAAGGTTGAGCGGAATATTTTCTGGAGGGTTTTTGTTGTCTTGTAATGCTCTCTAGGAGTATAGAGGTGGATCAATTTTTCTTGTATTAAATTGGGATTTTTAAATGGAGTCAAGAAAATAAAAATGCTGTATTAAAGTCTGTGTCATTTTTAAGACTCGCCCTAGGAGTTTTGGAATTGCTACAGTGATTGTTTTTTTTTTTAATACATGTTTATCGAATAGAGTATTACAGTCAGAATTTAACAGGTATCAACAAACAGAAGAAAACTACCTTACTATATTGCGATGAGTGACAAAGTCTTTGGACGTTAATTGCGTTGCTTAGACACTATATAACGGTTGGGTTAATATAAAGTTTATTTAACTTAACGAGTACTGGAGGAGCGCTTAGGGGAGAAATAACTACAGTGATTGTTCTACGCATTTTCCAAGTCCAAGTTTTCTTTGCACTTACTCATTTTGACAAGATGATCGAGTAGCAGGAGAATATCCAAGTTGAAGAAAAGAAGGAGTAGCAAGATTCCAGCAAGTTTGGAGGTGGTCGCGTGTGATCCGCCGAAAAATCCAGCTTGTTACGCGTCTCAACGAGCCGGAGAGGCGTGCATCAATTCTGCGAACGGACCGGGGCTAAGTTGCACCGTGTTGAAGCGTCGCTAAACGATCTGTTAGGCGAAAATATCTTCATTCCGCGGGGCGAAAGGGCCGCGACGATACCACGGTTTCGGAAAATCTGTCTCGGGAGACAAACGAGATACCTCCGTGGCGCCAAAGGTAGTGCTCGTTAGTTGGAAATTCGTGAGTAATTTTAGTGTCGTACCCACGCGACTGGCCGAAGGTATATAATTACCTAACCTCACCCGACCCAATCTAACCCACTTGGCAAACGAACGAGAGTTCCAGTTTTCCCGGATTGAAATCCGGATATGACCAGCCGGACGTTCGACGCGGAAAAAAAGTTGCTCGATATACACTCGCGAACAACCCGAGAACCACTCCCGACATCGCCTCGATACATGTCCGGAGATTGGTCCATTGAAACTCTGTTAAGGAGGCAGAACGGCACTTTCATCTCTGAAACCTTTTATTTATTTTGTTGGACATTTTTCATAAACGCAAGATTAACCGAAGCTTGAACAATATTTGGTGCAACGGTACTGTAAAATTATTTATCGTTTCGTAGAGAAAAATGAACTGTTCTTCGTCTTCGTCGCGAACACCACAGTTTTAATATTTCCGGCTCGGTTTAACGGGGTACCCTAAAGTTCATATATTATTTAAAAAATGAGTAACGACTACAGTTCTTCGTGAGGAATTTCTACAATGTTAATAACGTTCAGTGGTCTTCATCGAAGGGACCACACAGTTTGAGCATTCCTGGCCAGACGCTCGAAGCAACGGTATCCTAAAATGATCGTCTCGGGCAATGTCTATGAACTCCCGTGGAGAATTTTTACAACTGATGGACAATTTTCAACGGTGTTCGGCAAAAAGATCGCCCAGTCCGAATGTCTCGGCCGGCGCCCGGAGCAACGGTACCCTAAAAATCGTGCAAGAAGAAAGGCGATGGTTTGACCGGACGGAGGCGAAAGGTATTTCACGAAACGGGAAAGTGCATGCTTCCCGTGTGGTGTACTCGTTCCAGTCTCGATATTCTCGTTCAATTTCGCATCCGTAAAACCCCGTGGTCCTCCGTGTTTCTTCGTTCTCCGGCTTCCTGGTAACGCAGAGCTTTTGTCTCCGACGACGCTGGGGCACTTTCGCGTGAGCCGCCGGAAAAGACGACTCTCCCTCGCTCTCTTCCTCTCTCTCTCTCTCTTTCAGCTCTCTTTCCGACTCAACAAGTGGACCGATGTTTTCGGGACGGCAGAGAGAGAGAAAGAGAGGCATCCACCCACACTCGTCTCCCCGTCGTCGTCGTCGTAGCTACACGAAGAGAGTGGTGGGTTCTGCGGGCAAAAACGCCGGCCCTTCGAGCTAGGGGTTGCTTCCTGTGAGCAGGGAACGTGAAGGGGGAGCCGAAACGCTCGCCGGTCCAACATACCGGCTCGAGGGGAGAGGAGAGAGAGAGAGACTTCTCTTGTAGGGACTGAGAGGCCCGAGTCTAGCGATGGCTCTGAAAGAACCGCGTTTTTTGGCCTCGCGGAACCTTCCGAATTTTACAACATCGTTGTTCTAATTCTGTTGCTAGTAAGCAACACGTCGATTGACATATTATCCACGTTTGAGTGACGGAATTATTTTTATAAATTTGCCTGTGGGCTATGAACTGAAAGAGGAGTGAAAAGAATTTTAATTTATCCTAACGTTTGTGGTCGCCGAGTAGGTGATTTCTATATTTAAAAGAAATACTAGAAGCCGCGAAAGGGTTGATGACATTTGCATGGGCGTATTTCAGATATGTAAAAAGCGGCGAGCTACATTGTATCGTTTTATGTCACTGAATTAATCAACTGCAAAAACAGGTGAGTCCAGCATCCATTGTTGACCACGCACACCACCGTATTTTATTTCGGTCAATGTATACTATTGTAGTATTTATAACGTATGCAAATGCTAATCCATATAGCTGTCATCAGCCACTCAGCCTGGAACTCTTAAAAATAATCATTGAATGAAGATAGATCTAACTTGTTAGGTCCTATCGACTAGCTAGTAAAATTCTACAGACACGAAACATACAACCGTTGCAAAACCTACGAAGCTCCAAATTTTTCCAATATAAAATACTCCGAAAGATACACTTGGTAAAACAATCTTTATGGGATCAACCTGTGAGTTGAAAATGGTCGAAAGAAAACTCACCTCGATCGATTATGTAACCATTCTTGAAAAAACAGTTCGAATTTCCAAATTGTGATAGACATCGTCTAACAAATATTATGGGATGGACCTGTAAATAGAGAACAAGTGGAACTCTATCCCAATCAGAAATATAACCAAGTTGTGAATCAAGGTCAAAACATTTGGAAAATTACGGTTCACCCCAGAATCCTCAGATATCAACTTTTAGAGCACAATTCGAGAGTAAGAGGTTCGAGCACCCATCGCTAGCCGCGCATCCGTAGCCGGTTGGAGGGGATTAGTTTGGGATTGTAGTGGGGGTCGTCGTAGCCGGATGGGGAGGGGTGGGGCGGGAGCCTCCCCTCGCGAAGCGTCAGTCTCGTCGCGTACCCCGTGCAGGAAGGATCTCGCGTGGTTGCTCCTCGTCGTCTGTCCACGCAGCTCGCTTCTGCCCTGCCGATCGATCTCGCATCCGAAATTCTCGCCTTCCGTCGTCACGTTGACCATAATCTCTCGTGCACAGTGTTCCATTGCTATCGTTCGTCGAGTAGTGGCTCCAGTTTATCCGCGAACAGTCCTTTCGACTTAGCTCCGTGCATCCTCGCGTCCCTAGTGCGCTTCGCGTTCTGGTACAATTCCGTGAACAGGTGTTCGTCTTTGGTTGAAAAAGCGACGCCGCGCGTCGGATGGTGCATGGACGCGCGGGTGAATGCTAGTGGTACGCGATGCGTCCTCGTGGCACGCGGCGGCGTCGAACCTTGTGAGGCTCAACCCGAGCAATGCTCCGATCTGACTCTGTCCCCTAATCGTCAGTGAAAACCGAGGAGTTGCCAGTGTGTGCTCGGTGGTCCTTGAAGTCCTATCGAAAGTGGCGAGCTGATATGCGCCCCGAAATACTAGGAACGTGTGCGCACTGTCCAGCGGAGCTCATCTGCTAGAGCCATCCCCTAGCGAACAGTGTTCCGATCCGACTCTGTCCCCTGATCTTCATTCTCTAGTGAAAAACCGGAGCAGTTGCCAGTGAGTGCCCGGAATTTTCAAGTGGCAGCCTGATATGCACCTCGAAATTCTCAGTGGAACGTGAGCCCACTATTCAGCGGATCTCAACGACTAGAGTCATCCCCTAACGACCAGTGCTCCGATTCGACTCTGCCCCCAATTGCCTGCGTTTCTCAGTGAAAGACCGAAGAACCCTGTTTGTGCCGTTGTGTGCCCGGTGGTTTTACGAGTCCCATTAGAAAGTGGCCGCCTGATATGCGCCCTGAATTCCTCGAAACGTGTGCGCACTGTCCAACGGAGCTCACCAGCTAAAGCCACCCCCTGGCGAGTGACTCTGGTTACCTAGCCGGACGATGAGAGCGATACACCACGGTCGAGGCGCGATCGTCACCAAGATTTGATAGCGAACCACCTGGCGGCCGAGACTTGGCCTCTCTCTCCTTCCTCTTCTATCCTCTCTCCTCCTTAGAGTAGCGACAGTCCGACAGCAAAACCATCCCCCGCTCCCCTCTCTCACAAACCACCCTCAAGGTGGCCGCGAGATGCAGTCGAACACAATACTGCGCGACGTCGCCAGCACGGAGAAGCTGATGGTAAACAACAACAATTTGAACAACAACGGCTCTCCCGGCGCGGACATCATGTTCCAGATGGAGGACGACGGGCTCACGCAGCTCGGCAGCGTCTTCCAGTCGGCATACCAGTCGATCGTCGGCGGTGGTGCGCAGGTAAGACCCGTTTCCAACCCCTTTTCGATGCACCCTGCACTCGTCGACTACCAGTTGCGTCCGCAGACGAAAACAGTTCCATCGATTTTCAACGCTGATCAATAGGGGAACGTCTCTGTCGCTCTGCTCCCTGGAGTTAGGCTCCACGGAGTGAAAAAGAACAACGTTTAGAAACGTTGTTTGAGGACGGGAATAGTGATTGGTGATTCGTAGCGTCCTTCGGTTAAAGAAAAACGAGTTAGACATTTTTTAGTTTATTAACTAGCTAGAACAGGCGTACGGTAAATAATTTTGTCGCAGAAGAATATCTGCTTTTATAGTTTCAAATATCGTGACCTGGAGGTTGAAAAAAATAACTCTGAAAATTTAGCTTGAGGACCACAATATTTCGATTGACCAAGAATAAACTCTTGGTTAGCATTATCAATTAAAGGAACCCCCTCTAACAAATTTAATCCTAGGAGGTTGAAAACTGAAACTACCACCAAGTAATTTGGAATAACGACGGGAGTCGCGAACGAAGTATCCGAATTATATCGATCTCTCTACTAATCAATGCAAGCCACCAATTAACGATGACTTCGTTGAAAGACGGTTTGTTTTCCGAGTTTTAGGGGTTGCAAAAACGAGGGTTCTTAGTTGTCTCTTAGCTGGCCAGAGAGGGTAGCCGCTCGTCGCGTTTAAAATAGGGGCAGACCGGATGCACCAGTTGGAAACGAGTTCCTTTCAATCTCGGCCAGGTTTTCACGGTGCACAGGGTTTCCCTGTAAATCCGATTGTGCGTCGATTGAAAATAGAGACACGTTTACGATTTTCTCCGCGCGGCCGACGGAGCGTGCCGAGCACGCCATCGGTCCACTGACGTCACTGTTACGTCACGAGCATGGCCGTCGTCACGTGGGCGGGCACGATGGTCGTCCGCTTTTTTCTTTTTCAATGCCGGCACCCTTGCCTCGAATGTGCGGGGTGCGCTGGAATTTTTTCTTTTTTTTTTGTTGCGGTCCGACTCTCTGTTGTCTTTGTGCGTTTCGGATACATAGCGCTTTGATTGCTCTTGGGCTTTTTAAAATATTGCTTTTGACGTGTCGTGACGAGATTCTGCCTCGTTAGGGGTTGTTTCTGGTTTAATATTGTTGACGTTGACACGAGAAGCGATAAGCCACAATATTACAGCTTAGAAATGTGTTTTTTTCGATTGGGTATTGATATAATATCTTTCTTGCTGTTCGAGCAGAAAATATAGACTGACGTTTCTACTCGACTCCGATAGGAATTGCGGACAAACTGCTGCTTGAAATTCTACTGCTTCCTATTCTAAAATGTGTTCGCATAGATTTATACCCCGTGTTCCGATCCACCCTGTATAATTTAATATTCTAGAATCCATTGTGTACAGTCCTCGGAAACATTTTTCAGCTGCAGGGCATGGCGCACAACTTTCCCTTTTCTCTCGGCGCGACCGGTTCAGTGTGCTAATTCAATTTTGCAGAAGAAAATCGAAAAACTGCGACCGTCGCGAAACACAAAACGAACGAACAAGCTAATAGAGAATTCTAACCAGGTTCTAATCCAATTGCGTATTTGATACTCGGGGTCAAAATGAACCCAGACTCCATGAGATCGAGATGCGTCTCGCTCGGAATTTAGTTCGGCACGATTATCTCTGCGAAGTCAGTTCGCGTAATAAGGAATATCAGAAACAGTCGTGCGGGGGTGCGGGGGTGAACGTCTATTTCGACTCGTATGGCGGCAGTGACTCATCGTCATCCCGGCATTGTTTCGTTAAATGGAATTTCTATCTAATTTAAATGCGGCTTAGCCAGAAATAATGCGATTATGCGTTAGCTTATTCTGTTTGTTAATCTCCTTTGCACACCATTGTCACCCTGACGGCCGAGAGAGGCTGGGGAGAGACGAAGAGAGAGACGGAACGCCACGGTGTTCCGTGTACACATCCTCCCCGTCCTTTCCCCCCTTTCCGTCGTTGCCACGCCGTTTTGTACGGCACTGTACATTATTTCGCTACAGTCCGCGCAGCACAGCCGCTAGATCCTCTCCGGCTTATGGACTGGTCGGTGCGCAGCGGTTCTCCTTTTCCACGTGGAACTTTAATTTCCCCTTAATCGCGCGCGTTCCGGAAGTTCCCGTGTTCCCATAAATCTCTTCTGCGAGAGCGAACCTCGCGAGTTCCACGTCTCGGATTTTCCATCGAGAGAGCCCCTCAAGCTTTCGCGCGGTTTTCCCGGCGAGAGCAACCGCTTCTCGATAGACCTCGATAGGCGATCCAGGTCGACGAGAAACGATATTGAAATTCTTTTTTTTTTTTCGTTGCGCAATATTCTCCTTGTCTACCGCCGCGCCACTTACCAATTGCCACCGCACAATAGCGGTCTAATTACAAAGGACCAACGTCAACGCGGGAGACAACAGGTTACAGCGAGGCTCTCTCACCTGCGCGGCCACGGATCGACAGCTGCCGATCCATTGTTCGTCTTCTCGCAGCTCGCCGATCGCGCGCGGAATTGGAGCGGGCGACTTTCCGCGACCGTCTTTTTCGGATTCCACTAGTCGGAGGCTGGAAATTCGATCAGGTTGGCGCAGGGTCGTTTTCCAAGCGACACGCCTAATATTGATGATCAGAGCACATGCAATCGTTCGTCGATCGTCGGTGTTTCAAAAACGCCAATACAACTGGACTATATCTATTTTAATACCAAGTTCATCGTCATCGATCAATTTTATCCCACAATTATTGAAACGATCTCTTCGTTTATTGCAGTACGCTACCCAAAAATGTTTTTTCGTCTTCTATAATAAACAAAGTAGTTGAACGATGTTTCGACAATTTCTGAAGCGAATAAAAATGCACGAGTACCGCGAGACAAAAATTGGAGTATCCTCCCCGAACGAACTCAACGAGCCTCGAGAATTAATCATACCTCGCCGAACTCTTCCGAAAATTCCCAACCACTTGGCGCACCGTGAATTCGCAAAACACCACGATAAATCGACAAGGCGAGGTAAAAAAAGCAGCTCGGAACTGCGATCGAAAATTTCCATAAACATCTGCGTCGATCCAACGATTTCCTGGCAGCAATCTCTCTCCATCTCATTAATAACTCGGTGAACCGTCCCTAAAAATTCTTCCACCCTCTGCCGAGGATCGTCGGGGCATACTAAAGTACCCTAACGACTCGGAGCGGAGCGCGCACCGTCACCGAAAATCGTAGATCCCTTTACCTGCCCCCGAACAATGAATTCATTCGACGAGGATTTATCG
Organism: Lasioglossum villosulum; assembly: GCA_963971365.1. Classification (NCBI taxonomy): domain Eukaryota; kingdom Metazoa; phylum Arthropoda; class Insecta; order Hymenoptera; family Halictidae; genus Lasioglossum; species Lasioglossum villosulum. The sequence goes on along the minus strand of OZ020503.1, from coordinate 21,506,983 downwards.
ACTGAACGTAGGGGCGATATTTTTTTATCCCCCCGCCGATCTCGATTTCGAGAGCGTCTGGTGGAACCAGTTTTTGATCGGGTCGTGGTAAGGCCAGCCATTTCCGGTCTGCTCGCGCTCTCTTTCCCTCTCTCTCTCTCCCCGTTCGTATATCCGGTTCTCGGTCTCTCGAAACGTGTTCGAAACGGTCGGCGCTACGCGGATTTCGAGGAGCTTTTTTCCGGGCTTTGTCGGACGTAAAATCTTGGCCGAGTCATCGTCGACCCACAGAAACTGGAGAACGAGAAATGGAGAGAGAGAGAGAGAGAGAGAGAGAAGTGGAGAGAGCCGACGGAGGCGGCCACTTGAAAATACTACAACAAAAAGCGGAGGGCCGCGTTCGTTATGAAAGCGTTATCTCTCTTTGGGCCGGACTTAATTAGCCGCTCGCGCGCTCATTTTTCCGCTAAAAACGGACTTGCAATTAAACGTTTAAATTAGCGGCGACTCGTAAGTGGCCCCGGCGAAATATTGCTGCTCTCTGTTTCGTAACGCGGGCCGCAATTTCGATCGCGGCTTCAACGTCCTAGCCGTATAAGGTCCATCCGCCGACACCTCCGTTGGAAAGAGAGACATTGTCACTTTTTGATAACGAAGCGTGATCGACGGTGTAATTGGCCCGTCGCGTTTCTCCCGTTAATGCGATTGAACGCTGCTCACAGGAACGAGTGGAACGGCATACAGCCGGTGGCAAAAGTAATCTTTGATCCGTTACGCAGAATCTGCCAAATTGGAGCGCCTTTACTCTTTTCGCAGGAAATTGGTATCGTCGAGTAAAACGATCCGGCGGACATTAGCTTTAATGAAATTACCAGAAAGTGTTATAAGCGAAACAATTTTCTATGAATAATTTTCCAGTACAGGATGAATCTAGAGATGAATTTAAAGTACAAAATGAATCGTGTGGATGGGATTGAATTAAAAAAATGATTTTGATCGATAACGATCCCATCAACATGATCTGGAACAGGGCAGATGAATGGATCATTTCGACCCACTGTGGTTTCCACGCAGCTTCCACGACGCGATATTGCATAAAATTGTATGTGCACTTTCGACTGCATTACATTAACACACGTAGCCGCACGCGTGTTTAATAATTGATTATTAATCCAGATAAATATGGTAAAGCTGAATCTAAACGATGCGGCTGTTGTCGGAGCGTTATCATATATTTTCCTGGTACGAGCATGTAAATTTTGTGGGTTGTTAAAAATTAATTTTTGTGAAATTTTGTTTCGCTGGTGATGAATGTTATCGCTCAAGGTGTTCCACATATTATGCAAATTATGTAAATGAGCTGTAATTTATGCTGTTCTGGATTTTTCTACAGGAAGAGTTTCAATATACTGGAATTGGGTCGAACGAATTTATCGTAGCACAAAGTGATACACAATTGTTGCGGAGAATATTAATTTAGAACATTCGGGTCGAGAGAAAATCGTAATTTTCTTGTGGTCCTCGATCCCTGTTTTCTGCCACACCAAATAATTTCGCAAAACGTCGGACATTGCCTGAAAATTCGTAGTTCTACGTTACAAACGTAGACGCGTGGAACAATGCAAACAAGATGCAGATCCGAATTCCGAAATTCGCGCGTTTCAGCGTGAATTATCGATCGGATTCGCAAGAGTTTCGGTTTCATGCTCGGTCAAAGTCTGTACGAGCGTATGGTTCGGCAAAAAGCTCGAAAACGAAACTGGTTGCGGCAATAAAGTGGCACTTGTCGGCCAATTCGACGATAGGGGAAAGAAAAAACAATCAGCTTCGAGACCGGAGCCAGGTCGCCGTCCCATTTATATCAATTCTATTCATTGCCGCTTTTAACCTAGCCCTCGCCCGTCTCTCAGCGGTTCTCATCCGCGGTCTACTTCGATGTCCGTCATCCACGAAACCGATCGATTACTAAATCGATCTCGACACTCATCATCTTCGAGGATCGAAAATTGGGGACTTAATCAAAAGTGTATTAAGTGGCGAGCGTGATTAGCATCGAAACGACCGATAAGTCCTCGAACTGAACGCTCGCCATAGGTCGCGGGCGGGGTCGGGCCCGATTTGCATAAAATTTTGGTCTCCGGGCGAAGTTCCTCGGCTACTGGGAACTCGATAGACAGGTGAAACGAGGCGATGTAACGGGTCCTGTCGTTTTCATTCAATTCCCTGGTTTCGATCAGCAATTACCTCGACCTCCTGGAAATCGAACCGATTTTTTGTGATCCAAATTTGCTTTCGTAGCTCGTGTACACCAGAGATTGATGTGGATACTCTTTCGACTATTATTGAACATCGACTAAAAAGAGACTATTAAAATTCATCGTTAAAAACGTGGTAAAATAGAAACAGCAGACTAAAGTTTTCCAAGCCGAAATGTACCTCTGATTTGAAAACAATAACGGTGGGGACCTCTGTTGGGGTAGTTCAAGTCAAATAAATTGCTCCGTTAATCAGATTATGTTTCCAAGGCGCAGCTAAGGTCCCATGCTCGACTCTTGTTTTCCTTAGTGAAGATGTTTGGTGCTAAGTGATGTTTGGAGTGTGTGGGCACGAGAAACTCGCGATGTGTGTCCATGTAACCCATGGGACAGCTTTCACGATCGACGCCGGGCGCTTGACCCGATCGTCTCGAATTTTCGTCTTAATTGAACGAGCAGTACGCAGAGACCAGGACCACCGCCATCGTCGAGCACTTTCGCTTTCTCGTTTCTCTCATTCTCTCTCCTCCGCTTGTACAGTTGATCGCAAAAGTAGAACCGCGCGCGTGCCAGGAGACGCATCAGGAAAAAGAACGTTGTTCAAATAATACAATTAATCGCGATGACGACGATCGTCCATGCCTGTGTGTGTCGGAGATGTTTTCCTTTCGTTACCAATGATCGTGTCCGTTTATCCAGATACGCTGATTCATATATTTATTCACTTAGCGAACGACAATTAAGGTTAAACGTTTTCGGTCCCACGACACGACATTCTATTTTATTCTAATTACTGCGTGGTTTATTCGTTTAGGCCTTACTATTCGCTCGAAATGTCACAATTGCATCGCGTGCATCGGCGATCTTAACACTTTCTGGCCGCTGTGGATAAACCATTAGGGAGGAATAAAATACTAACCTATGTTCCCCCAACTTCCAATGTAAAAATCTTGCATTATAACTGTTTCCTTTATCTATGTATATTTAATTTTTACAGACGGAACTGTGAAAAAATTTTGTCTGGAAATGGTCTAGAACTAGACCGACACGTTGAAAATTTTATTAGTTAGTAACATCGAATCGAATCGGTGCGCTGAAAACATCAATATACATTGTAAAAATCAGGGTGACAAAATTTTTTTAAATCAGTTCCATTAAGTCTAACAAATAGTCCAGTTCACAATCTACAATTCTGTCTAATTTCCTCCCTAGAAAATCAATTTTTAACCTCGCGAATCCAAGACTCCGAGAATCGATGTATTCGCATCATCCCCTAACTAGTAGCAAAGAAATCTCACTGACAAAATTTTCCAAACAAATTCCAACGAATGCAGCATACATTCGAGAGGGTGTATTAAAACTCCGACTAATTTGCTATCCCTAAAGCCAGTCTTGAACCCGCAAATCGTTGGAAACATCCGGAGCGCGGGGGCTCCAATCATCTCGGCGACCTCGCCGTTGAAATCCTCTGCTGGAGCACAGCAGCCACGAGTTCTATCGGTGCGGTAATTATTAACAAGTCAGCCCGGCATCTATTCAGCAGGTATATCCCGAAGTCGCGAATAAATTGCCGGCGGAAGGAATTGGGGCGATATTAGAGCGGTGGCCCCGGGGCGAGAAGCCAGAAGCCAAAGGGTCCTCGAATTTCCTGCGGCGTGGTTCCGGTTGATCGTCGCTGCTCCTCTCGTAATCTATGGTCGGGATTAGCATTGGTACTTAGGCACGTATGTGTAACCCATATGATCACGCTTGTAGCTACAGATCCCGTGCAGCAGCCTTGCGCTCGCGCGAGCGCGCGCGCCCTCGAGAGCAGTCCACTCCACAATTTGCGCCCGACATATACACACGCGTAAATAGATACTCCGTCGGGGAATATATTCGCAATGGGGTGCGCGCGCGAACGCTCACACGAGGACGCACACGGACGTAATTAGACACACGCACACGGTACCAGCACAACCGAGTATCCTCCTCTCGCATACCAGTTATTCGCGTGACAACAGTATATCCCTGCGCCTGCAGCTCCACTAATAGCGGTATCCTAGGATCCAACGCGCGCGCCGACTGATATATCCATTCCTCGTAACCATTATCCCCTTGGTTCTGTTTGCACGGATATGTTGCGTCGGGGGACACGCGTATTTCGCGCACAGCTAACCTACAACCCCCTCCACCCGACTCGGATCACCGGACTTTTGCGTTTGATCCGCCCCTGACCCGCGATCATCACAGTTTCGACGATTTCCGCGGCGATCCCCGGCGAATCTAGTCCGCCACGGATTAGCGCGCTACGACTACCCCGCATTAACGACCCGAATCCCGTTTCTTGGACGGTCTGTCGCGAACACCGGAACTGGAACAGCGTATTTTTGGGGGTTAATGGTTTTTTAGAGGTAGGTAGACTTTATCTCGCTGAAAGATGGAATTGGAATATGCGAAATAAAAAGTGTAAACCTTTCTGCTGCACGTAATCGAGGTTGACCGACCTCTTTGAAGACACCGTGACAAACTGTATCTTGTTAGAAAAATTATTTGTTTTTTTCTCGCAAGCTGAAACTAGTTAACAAGAGCCAAATAGAAATGAACAACCAAATACTAAATTCGTCTATACGTTTCCAAAAAATTGTAATTTGATACGTTTATAAAATTAAGTCGGTGCACCCCCGGATCTATCAACCATTTCCGAGGAGCGTACAAGAATAAATATTTGAAAGGATCTACGTCCGCGGAGGGTTAAAAAGGCGTGTTGTAATATCTAGGCAGAGCTCTACCTCGTGGGGCAATTTTCCTTCTTGAGGAAGAACGGTCGCTGGAAGGAAACCGTGTCAAACATTTTTTCAAGTGCTGCACGCGTTTCATTAAAATTGGAGGGTGCGAGTCGCCTGACGCCGCTTGTAAGTACACACAGAGAGGAAGTCGTAACACCGGAGGATAAGTTGTTACGCAAACTTTGCGCCGTTGATATGGAAGTTCCTCGGACTCTGGTCACCGCTTAGCCGGTCGTCGGGGCGTAATCCCGGTTGTAATCCGGCCGAAGGCGCGATTTAATTAAGCGGAAATTAATAAAGTGGCGGAGGGAGAGAGAGAATGCGCGCGAAAATTCCTGCGGAAAATCACGTCGTCTCCGTCTGCGTTCTAATTGCCCTGTATACTCCGGCTCACCTGTGTTTGGCTCTGGTATACGTGTCGCCTGACAAGATATACACCTATATCCGTCTAGTGGCACATCGGTGTGTTACGTGTCTACATCTATGTCGTCTCTGTCTCCATTTGCGTGTATCTGTAAACGCTCTCGCGAGCGTTTCAAGCCGCACACAACCCCCTCGCGATACACCTATAGACGCGACTTGACAGGAATGTGTGATACCTATATACAAGGGCACACCCGCGCCACCCCTTATGTATACACGTGTGCTTCCCGAGCCACTGTATAGACACCATATATACGTCCGATTATTAGTGTGTCACACACGCTTGATTTGGTAGCGGGCTTATAACGGCCGCCATAGTGCCGAGAGGCGCCAGCTGGATGTGTTTCGGAACGCACCCCCGACCAACCCCCGATCCGACACCGCAGCTATCTCGCTTTTGTGTATCGCGAGCACACACCCCCACCAGGATGACGTTGACGATGACGGTCCGAACGCTGTTTTCCTTCGAACTTTGCGATTTTTCCCGAAAATTTAACCCCATTTTTGAGGATCTCGCACAATTTTGATCATTTTTCGAGTGCATATGATCGTTTATTACAGTCTTTCGGTAAGTTAAAGTGATTATGAAAGTTGGTGAATGGGTATCAAGTTGGGGGTGGCTGTCCGAGGCTCATTGTTCGGTCAGGAGTTGAGAAAATTGGGGTGAGGTCCTTGAATCAATACGACTCGGCTTTATCAGTCCGTTGTTTCCGGAATTTGTTGATGTTCTTTCTTTTATATCCTTCTACATCGTTTTCGGCAATTCTTACGCGAGGGTGGTATTGATTCGAGGATTGATAGCATGCCAGATGTAGAATCAAGAAAACGGCTTAAACCAATTCTACTGGACTTTGATACTCGATTATTTTCCAAAGCCAGTGACTTATTTCGGTCATTTCATTTGTAACATTACTTCTGACAGGTTTTTCTCTAATGTATCGTAAATTTATGGGTCATTTCACGTGAAATTAATAAATAAAATGTGTGTGTCAAATTTTTAAGAAAAACGCTGCATATACAGGGTGAGGCGCCAGAAACAGGCCACTGTTTAGGAACAAATGCATCAGATGGAACTTGTATGGTTGCGAGGGGAAATTAATCTGATGTTAGTAGCTTTTCTGTAGGTGGACGCGTAAAGGACATATGAAGGTCAACTTCATTTTTTAAAGTGAAATAAGGTATCTTTTAATACATCAATCGATGCAACTGGACAATTGTTATAAAAAAGTACTAACCTATGCGTGTCGAAAAGTTAGTAGTCCAGGAGATGTTTCAATTTAAATAACTCAATACCATTACTGTCGTACTCAGACGTTAGCGTTTACTTACTAGATTAACATTGCCTGAAAATTCATCGTTCTACGTTACAAACGTAGACGCGCGGAGCAATGCAAAAAAGATGCAGATCCAAATTCCGAAATTCATTTAATTAAAAATCAATTTATAAAAAAGTACTAACCTATGCGTGTCGAAAAGTTAATAGTCCAGGAGATGTTTCAATTTAAATAACTCCAGAACTACTAACTCTTCGATATACATAAGTTAGTACTTTTTTATAACAAATGTCCAGTTGCATCGATTGGTGTATTAAAAGATACCTCGTTTCATTAAAAAAAGTGAAGTTGATCTTCACATGTCTTTTACGCGTTCACCTACGAGGAAGCTACTAACATCAGATTAATTTCCCTTCGAAACCAAGCAAGTTCCATCTGATGCATTTCTTCCTAACACTAACAGCAGCTGTGTTATTCAGGTGGCCCGTTTCTGGCGCCTCACCCTCTATAAGTAATAGAGATACACGAGGGATTTCATCCATAGCATTGCACGACGAAATCATGGTGACGAGATATCTCGTCCATTGTAGTGAAAGGGTGAACGAGTATCGACAGAGGACTGGGGTCTGCGTCGTTGAACGCGACTTTTCCGTCGGAGGTGTTGTCGAACAATAGTCATTAGCGTAGATACTGGCCGAGGCGTGTGCGAGCGATTTAATAACGTGTCGCGAGTGGGCGTCGCCCGTCACCGACGGAACACACCAATGGGTGGCCGATATATGTTCCGTCGACGCGACGCGACGGGCCCGGCGATCTCTGTGTGTACGTCACCACACAAAGGAATACACGTGCGAGATGATCTGTAATTACATGCTTACAAACGCGACGATATCTGTCCTCTTGTTAACCGTTTTCGTTCTCCTTCTGTTTCAGGTGAGTTCACAGTCACTATCGTTGCTTGTCGATTAACGAGGCGTCACCGACGCGTCCTCCCCGGTGAGTGGGCGACTCTGTCTCTTCTTGCGAGAATTCTTAACACTGAACTTACCACTGCCAGTCAAATGACCGGTTTGATATTTTTCATTTTACAATTGTTGAAATTATGAGGTGCTTACATGGAAATTGATTCGATAAATAGAAATTATCCAAGCACACTTTGCGTTCAAGGTTGCACTAAATCTACTTAAATATAAATTTTTTGCAATTTTTGTGAGGCGAAACATATTAACCGCTCTTTGTGCTCGGTAGGTTTAGTGTTAAGCACCGTACACAAGTTTTGAGGAATATTTCAGTCTTGATCTTTGGACTGTGGATTCGATGACAAAAATCATTTTCAGTGATTGATTAACTTTCAGAATTTTAATGCACTACTTTCAACTTATTACAAGGATTATTAAGGAATTTTTGTTTCGCTTAGAAATCCGCAGTCTACTGATCGCAGAACGTTCTATATCCTCGAACAATTCGATAACTTCATTTTACAAGAAACAATAGTCGTACAAAAGCTCTCGCGAGCATAGAAAGTATTCTATTGCGTAAACACGCAGCACCTTTTATTTCCACGGAACGTCTTCAACGTTTCACAATTAAAGTCAGACCACAAAGAAGCCTCCATCACCTGCTCATAACGTATTTTGTAATTACCAACGGCTAAAACATTCCCGACAAACATGAAATAAACCTTGAAATCTACGGTCAGGAAATTGAATGCTCGTACCCTGGGGTCTTTCGTGACTTCAGCAAAATTTTCTGCACACTGCTTTCCATGCACTCTGAATTACCTCCGTAAATTTTCAGGAATCTCCGGATAGATTCTAGTATGATAGAGCGCAATCCGAAGACCCCATTTGAGGGTCCGAAATTTTGATTTTCCCGGGAGCCGCCGCGTTCGATCTTCAATTACCGAACCGTGTAATAGGCTTAAAGCCGCGTTCCCACTGTCGGGGGCTTTCTAATTTTCGGGACAAAGAATAACTGGCAACGTGAACGTGACTCGGCCGATTTCCTTAACGACGAGGAATCGGGAGGGTGAAGAAGCGGCGTGAAGAAAAAAGAAGGAAGAAAGGGAGAAGGGTGGAGACAGAGAAAGAGAGATGATGGACGCGCGGTTGGGTCCGTTCCGAGACGAAAGAAAACGAAGGAAACATGGCAACTTTTGGGCCATATGGCGTTTACGGATACCCAAGCACCGTAAAACCTCCACAGACATAACCTGACCTCTCCTCCCCGTTTCTCCTTCTCCTCCTTCTCTCTCTCTTTCTAGCACGAGGCCGTCTCGACTCGAACGGGAGCCTTAATCAACAACCGTCAGGCCCTTAAAGGACGACGAATGGTCTCGGCTCTCTCGGAGTCACGAAACCGACCTGCCACGCTGGTAGCTGTCGGATCGAATTCGATCCTTCCGTTCGAAATAAAACGAGAGAAACTTTTTCCTATTCGTTACGAATTTCCGCTCTCGACACGGGGAAAATTTCTCCCGGGGCTCGCTCGAGCATCCAGCGAAATTAATTCACTCGCTCCGCTCCTGTCTCCGGCGGTGTTTTCATTGCTCGACGCCTGATCGGTTTCGAAGTTGGCTCTGGAGACGTTCGTAGTATTAATTATCAATCTCATAAATTATCTAAAACTGAGTCTGAATGACAATGCTCGATTGCACTAGAAAAATGACAAGATTGATTTTATCGACTTTGTGCGGCTGTAAAATGTGTTCCACTAAAGACATCTTTAAAATAATTTCTTATAAAAAATCTAGAATCGATCATTTTAACAGGTGCTGTTAAGTTTAGTGTTAACACTAGAACTACCTAACCCATCGAAGCGACGAAATTCAGATGTTCTTACAATTGGTGAAATTATGGAAATTAATTGTGTGATGATATCGGCGCACAGGTTCGATCAGTGATGTAAACACTAGCAATTTGAAAATGATGCGCATCAGGATCGAAACGTTGAGTTTTTGAATCAATTTGCAAAATTGCTAGATCGCTATAGCTAGAATTGCTATATCGAAAAAAATTGAATTTATATTATAGAAATTATTTAGCAAACTTTCTTCGTTCAAGTGTGACAATAAAAATCGTATAATATCTGAATAAATTCGATCCTGTTGTTATCATAAGAGAATATGCGTCATTCTTCGCTTAGGCTTCAGTGTCACCCTAGTTTCCGTGTAAAATCCGATGAAGACTAAGGGTGGAACGGACGTCATCGGGCGAATAGAGCACAGTTCGCGAAAGGTGTTGAAAACAAGCGTCGGCATGTAGAGTAAACGCAATCGCCGGAGGCGTTGCGTGTAATTGAACCACAAGAGCGTGGTCGCGTGGCGTAGCTGGAACAGAGGAGAAAAATGCGAGCGGGAGGGAAGGAAAAAGCGAACGGGATGCAAAAGGGCAACGGTGCGGCGGTGGGATCCAGAACCAGGCACCGAGGAAGGCACGATCTACCGTGAGATCTCGCCGGAAATCGGAACTGGCTCGGGCAAACCTAATCTAAGCTCGATCCGACCCCCGAGACACCGGCCCCGGCTTGCACCGTTCGCGGAGTTACGGCCGATGGACGCACACACAAGCGCGACCCCGCACGTTTCGCGCGATTATGCGAGTTACCGCTATGCAGATCGATCCCCGAGTCGAAGGTGAGGGCCTGTCGACCAGAGAACACGTCCGTGCGCTACGTGTGCCCATGATACCCGGTTCTCCCTCGAATTCCGCTCCGGATTGGCTACCCGGTTTAATAACCGACCCTGGAGCTGAATATCTGTTTGCCGAGACTCGTAATTGACTTTTGATTTTGGTCTTTGGGGTGCTTGCTCTCCTTTGTCGACCTCTGCGGCCGATGGAGACGGGGCAGTTTTTAATTGCGTGGCGACAATACTACAATTAAGTATTCATAGTTAGTCGCATTTGAATTCTGGTTTTCGTCCTTGTTCTTTTAGAAGTCACTGTGTACATTGAGAATTTTTCGAGTTACTGCAAGTAGTGTTATGTTAGAGAGTGTGTAGGGAATTGTGGGACATGCTAAGACTCGGTTTTGGATTTTAATTTTCGCCCTGAGTGAACGTTTGTGGTCGTCAAGTCAAATTTTGGTCCTTGTGGAATTTTTGGACCTTCTCTTCTTGGTCTCGGAAAATTTTCGGTCCTCGGATCTTTTAAATATTTTCTGTAGAATTTTTGTTTTATCTTGAATTTTGATCCCTGGAATTTTTGGACTATTTTCCCACCCACCGAAATCGTGGAAAGGTCTGTCCCACTCGCGTGTTCCTTGCACCGATATGGAACTTCATTTTTAAGTCGGTTCGAAGAATTTTGTCGCTCGTGCATGATTGAGGAGACAGTCAAAGTGTTAATATGTCACTCCGCTGGTCTATTTACAACGTTTCAGTGCTGCTAAGATTATACCCACATACGATCCAATTGTAAATACATATCACGCTCGTTGCATGCTTACATTCACTGCATGGCATTAGAGTACAAACACTGATAACAGAAAAATCTATTTACCGAACCAGAGAGATTCAAGGGAAACTGTATATTTTTAGTTTGCACCTTGAAGAAACGTCAAAATGACGATCAATACAAGGAAAAGATCACGGATGCCATAATCTGTCGGAAGCACTTTGCGTTTTGCATTTGCTGAGATTCCAGTCTTGGTTGCAAATAACGTTATCACTGGATCAAGTGCTATAGTGGTTTACAAGTCAAAACGGGGTCTTAAGATTTTGAATCAAAATTATTGGGAGTATCCTCAATTGACATGCAAATTTATCAGAAAATTATTTAAATATTCATTTCCTTACTGTCTGGAGAATCTTTATAATAATTTCGTTTCTTGATTTTATTTGTAAGTGTTGACATATATTTCTAAATTATTTATATGGTTGTATTGGGTTTTCTACCAGTAGAAAAAAAACAATATTCAATGCCAGTGTTCTCAATGCAGTGGAGACAACAAAAAATTTGAATTTCTAAATTCCTCAAAATTCAGATTACCCAAAATGAGAAATCCCAAAAACAGTGTCTACGGTTCCCTATAGTCTCCCAATCGGTCCCAACTGTAGCGACTATAGCGATGCACCGAATCTTTCTCACAGGCTCCATAATTGGTAAGGTCGGAAACGAGCAATTCAGGGGTGGCGGGGTAGAGGGGGCCAGATCGAAGATACGAAAGGAACAAATAAAAAGAGGCGAAGCGAGTTATCTTCGAAACTGAAACTTGCTTCGTGACTTCCAGGGAGCTAGGAGTCGGAGAAAACTTTCCGAGTTGGGGTTAAATGCGACTGGGGGTAGAAGAGGATAGGGTAGGGAGTTGGTTAGAGAAGGGGGGTGGCGCGAACAACAATAGCAAGAACAGCACACGTAGGGACGTAAACTCCGCGGAGGATCAGCAGGATATAATCTAGGGGCAGGCACCGTGGTAGGCACCATCTACCGTGAGATCTCCACGGAAATCGGAACTGGCTCGGGGCAACCCTAATCCGAACCTGATACGACGCTCGCAGCACGGCCGCAGGCTTCTCAATTATTCACCCGGCGATTTCATACTGTCCAATCAAAGTTTAATAGAAAACCGGACCGCGCATTAACCTGTTTGCCTGTGAACCGCTTTTTTCCTCGAGGGAACTTGATTGTCATCGAGACTCGTATTTATTGTGCTAGGTGATAGGAGAGGAACGTCGTCGGGGAGAGTCTGGTGTAAATACTGTTGCACCCTTCGTGTTTCTTGTCTCTTGAACCTTTATTTAAATTTGATTAAATGCATTTCTGTCGCCATTAGAAAAATCCTAAATTCATTGAAAAGTAGATTGTATCGATTTAACACACTGTAACTTATAAAACAAAATCGTAAAAAGAAAGAGAGAGAGCTTTATTGTTTTCTTCTACTTGAATTTAAAACTCGTGTTCAAACCCTCACTAATTTCCACATTAACATTAAATTTGATACTTCTTATCTCGCTACCGAGTAGAAAATATTTTCACTAATAGAATATCAAATAGAAATTAGATAGGATGCTGAAGGCTAGTCAATTGCCATTTTTCTTTCGTATCCCTCTCTTCTGGAGTGATATAAAGTCTCTCCTCGGTGCTATCATCTGGGAAACAAAGGCTCGAGTTTCCCAGGGGCGTCTGCGTCGAATCGAGCGGTTCTGTTTCGAGATTTTAAGTCCTTTTACGCTGAATGACGGCTCTCTAAGCTGGAAGGTCCGCGCGCTCGGCTATAGCAAGCGTCAGTAGGCGTATTTATAGCAACAGTCAATAATTTCGTGGTGGAAAGCATCGCGTTTCGTCGAGAGTGTGGATACACGTTGCTGGAGCAGAGAAAGAAGAAAAAGAGAGCGAGAGAGGAAGAGAATTTCGCGAGAAATGGACGCACCGAAACCGAAAGCTCTGATGGCCTCGCTGTCGATACTCGCGATGGCTCTATCGACAACGATTACCGACTGCTCAGAAATTCAACATGTTACTACCAAGCCCGACGGCAGCATACTCTCGTTGTCCTATTCGTCGTCGTCGTCGTCTATAAGTTAATTCGAATCGATCAAGAGGCCGGTCGAAGGTACACGTGTCTCTTTTAATTTGCCATTGAAAGCGGTCTTATTTCTCCGAGCGAGAGGAATCGGGAGAGGGCAGCGTGTAATGGGGTCCCATCGACTTATTACTCCCCAAGTGCGCCCCGGTCTTCGGGAAAAAGAAAAAGAAATGTGATTACCAGCCGGTGCAATTTTCTTTATCTCAGACCGGTGTCCCACTCTTAATCCGACTGATATTGGCTACGTCACGCCACCGATGATACGCGGCAATCGACCAAACTCTCAAAGCCGAACTTGTTTTGTACTGATAACGCGATCTCTTAGGCGGTCTTCCAGTCTCGAATATTCTCAAAAAGTTCACACCACCCGGTGTTCTTCCAAATTCGAAAAAAGATCGCTCGTTCTTAGCACAGAATTGATTCGCATCGATTGCGACAAACGAAAGTCAAACGGTAACCTCGTTTTCACCTCATTTTTCACGTAATTAAAACTGCGTATAAAATCTTCTAATTTGATTTTTATGTTAAATTTAAATTCAACATGGGAAAGTCCATTTGTTTTCTTTTTCAATGGGAGAGATGTTTCAGAAAATTCTTTTTCATTCATGGGCCTCGAATGAAAATTGAAGTGAAATTGGTTTCCAAGTTTTCAAAGGTTTCAGCAGAATTTAAACGCGTAGAGAGAATTGATCGGGGTGTTGTTAAACCTTTGTCGAGTATCTGCAAGTTTGTTAGTGTTTCGTGCGGGGTTAAACAAGCCCCCAGGGGTTAAGGAAGATTCTATAGCTAGCATTATGGTCGTACTGCGACTTGCTTCTGTTAATAATTGATACTCTTGTAAGTAAGATCGAATGCACTAGCTGTTGAAATTCGCCAGTCGCTACTTATTGAGAGCTGAGATCAATATCACAGTAGAAGGAAATATAAACGAAGAATTACTTTCATGCCTTCCATGATCCGAGAAGCTCTAGGCGCGTTCATATTCTTCAGCTTCCAAGTTGATTTCATGAAAATTTCCTGCAATTAATCGTTTTCAGAATATTTCCGTAAAATTTTTAATCAACTTAGATTACTTCATTCCCAATCTTCAAAAGAAATAAAATTACCATAGTAGCTTCGGACGCAGAGAAATAAAGAAACAACTGTACAATCTAGAAAAGAAACATACACCAAGTAAGTTCCTCTTTCATCTTCAGTAGAAAATCGTCGATTCTAGTTTTCCGGGAGCAGATACCTAAAAGAGCAGTTAAAAATAGGGATCCTCGTGCTTCCTGTCTGAAATATTCGTTTTTTCACGAAGCAGCGAGCCCGAAAGCACCCTCGAGTCGCCCAGGGTCTAGCGTCGGAGCAATTTCGGTGGGGGCCGGTTTGGATTTGTTCTCACGCGGCGTTATTTACGCGACAAGTCTCAGATTTTAATTCGAGACCACGGGTGACCGGTCCTGAAATTCGATCCAAAAAATTACGGGAACGATGGCCAGCCAGTTCCGGGGCTGAGCAGAGCTGAGCTGAACAGAGCAGAGTAGAAACACGAGAGCGTTCCCGTTCGGTCCCAGGGAATTATGGTTTTCGACGGTCAGAATTATGGTTTTGCTACGCCAATGGTTGGGTCATTTCCTGAGTGTCGGGGGTTCTTGCTCCGTTCTTTCTCCTCCCTGTTTCTCGCTCTCTCTTGTTCTCCTTCTTTTTCTCTCTCGTCCTCGCTCTCCGTGCTTTCATTTTTCCCTCTGTCTTACTTTCTTTTTTCTCTCCTCGCTCGTCGTTTCTTCGTCTTTCCTCTCTTTTCGCCCCTTTTTATCCCTCCTTAACTGCGCTTCACCGTGGCTACCTTCTTCCTACACGAGACAGGGAACGGTTCGTTCCATGGAGCAGGAAAATTACAGATGTAAGAAAAAAGAGAACGAGAAAGATCCTCCGCGAAAGAGAGTAAAAAAATGCGAGCCTCGTTTCACGCCGGAACAAAACGTACTGTGGGATCGTGACAATGCGCGCCGAGTGCCTTGTTATTGGACGAAATTCGGGGCGTGGATTATGGTTTATTGGCTCTGACGAGTGTCGCAGCCTTCAAAGGGTTGCGGTGTTTTGACCGAAAAACTGTTCCCCGAAGTCGTTTCCGAATTCTTTCCACCCTAAGCGAGCTGACAGTTATGTTCCCCCTCGGTGGTCTCCTTAATTGTATATTTTTACCATTTTCTGTTTCGTGCGATCGAAAATTATCAAACCACAGAATTTACACAAATGGTTTGTCGAAAGCCTGTTTCCTAATTTTTGCCCCCCAATTTTACCATTTTTTGGTTCGCACGATTAAAAAATCTCGGATAGCTGAATTTATACAAAATGGGGAAAAGACGAGCTACAAATGTTCTGCAACTTAATTTCAGAACTCCCTTATCCAATCGATTCGGTTTTGTGTGTTTAATATCACAAGATACTCAAGGTACCATTTTTAGAAAATGATTCACCACCATCGCCTTTTAACGCTTGCACAATTCTCCCCTCTCACGGTCACAGTACGATTGGAAAGTTTCCTCATCGTAATTTTCTGTCTACGCTAACAATTCTCGAGAAGACGCGAGTATTATTAATCAATCCAGAAACTTTATCGTCGTGCTGTATAAAGTGTAGACTCCGATAACATTGTTATTAGGTGTGCCAACGTGTAATCCACTATTTTTCCACAGGAACTTCCAACGAGCGTTGAAATTGAACGCATTGATCCACTGATCCCTCCTCGAAAAATGGCGGCGAGCGTGTTAGAAACTAACTAACGATAAAGTCGTCGGTCTTTAATCTCCTACGAAACACCAATCAATTTTATCAAAATACATTGTCTCGTAAATTCATCAACGAATTATAGACCGAGACGCAAAAATTAATCGTCGTAAATTAATCTGTAACAATCAAAAACAAGTTCCTTTCGGTATCAGTAATTCTATCGCGTACCAGGAATAACAAAAATCGCTCGAATCTCTCAGACACTATCACGCACGGGACAAAAAATATATAAAAATAAAGATAAAGATAAAGATAAATACAGAAAATAATTTTCCGAGGCAGCGGAGGATTCCACCGATGAGAATCACACCCCGAAACTGGGTCTTTACATCTTCCCACAGAGGTTCCGCGCTGCGATTCGTTCCGAAACGACGCCTGTAAAAAAAAAAGACAAAGGCGGGCCACAGGAAGAAGAAGCGTAACCCTCGTTTATGCTGGAACAAAAAGTCCTCTCGGTGGGATCTCGATGATGTACACGGTCCAGATCGGAACGACTTTCCATCCCGTCGGAACGACCATTTTTTGATACTCTCGAAACAGGCCAATATGGATCCTCCGACCGAAGATTGCATTGAGAAGAAAGAGACGGCGAGAAGAATACGAACTCCTGCGAGAGAGATAGAGCAAGAGTGTGTGGGTATGTGTGTGTGTGAGAGAGAGGGGATCGATAAGGGTCGTCGTTTCTTGCCATCGGGGAGAATCAATTTTCCCCGAAGCGAGGCTTTTCATCGCGGGTATCGCGACTCGGAACCACATTTTCCTTCTTTCGTGCCTCTGGATTAACGTAATAAGCGCGAGATATGGAAAACACACCGGGGGACGCACACCGACGCGTCGATCTCTTTGCACAGGTGCACCTAATCTGAACTTCTTTTCACCTATCGACGATTGAATTGTGCAATCGTGTTGATAGACGCACGGCCAAGAGGCTCGCGTCGCTTTGCCGGCGCTGGCAATTCGCTTGTCGGCCCGCGAATCCTCCATTTCGTTGCCACGGGTTCTTCGTTGGGGCTGGAACCTCGGGGGTGCGATCACAGAGAGCTACGCCACTGGAAAAATTCTAAGTGGAAGGCCAACGTCACCCGTTTACGGTTAAAGCGAATTTCAGGACACGGTGAAAAGATTAGAATGAATTGGAAAGTCACCATCGATCCTGAAATAAATAATACACTGTAGTCCTTGTAGCAAAGTAAAAATTTGGGGCGGTAAGTGGAAGACGTACAAACTGCATAGACGTTCTCGTAGAAGTAGGTTCGAAAAAGTCTAGAAACATGGATAAAAATCTGAAGGAATCTAGCCACGGTTGTAACGAAATCGTGAAAGTCATGACTAGACTGCGGAGCTTTATGCGAAATAAAAAATGTTCGCATTGATTGCAGGGCACAGGAGCCAGATAAAAATTGTATTCTTCTTTTAATCATATTATTAAGATGAAACTAATACCTCGAAGTTCTTAAATGTTTTTAACACGGCCACTGCTTTAAATTGTAAATGCATAAAATCCGCAGTCTAGCCATGACACTAAACTATAGAAATGTTCCTCACTCTATCATGTCGCCGCCATAGATTTACGAACGGTCCTTCCCCGAAACATTTCTTCCGCAATTTTCGCTTATCTCGGGGCATCTTCCGTGGGCCTGGAAAAATCTGTCGGCCCCGTCTCGCCGGGCCTCTTCGGGCCTGGTATTCGCGGAGATACGTAACCTGTGATTTGGGTTTTTGAAGGTCCCTAATCCCAGGACCCTCGTCTCCTTGCACAACCTCGTTATTGCTGTTCCGTGTGTAAAACAATGAGATTAGCGCCGACCGAGAACCGCACGCTTTTAAAGCCCATAATCCCACACTGCTAGAGACCTGCCAGAGGATAGCTACCACCGCCTGCATCCGATCTTCTTCTCCTCTCCCTGACAGGCTCCCTCGCAGACCTTGCTACCCTGCCGCCTGGGCTGCTGTCTAGGTTGCTGCTGCACCCTCTACCTGTTCCCGGAACCTACGGACCTGGCACGAAACGAGACGCGTTCCAGGGGTCTCGAACCTTGTGGAACCTGATCGATGGGAAATTAGCCGGGTTGCAGGTTTTTCGAACCCTCGGTGATCATTGCTGTTCGTTTGAACGATGCTGCGGGACGCCGATCTTTTTTTTTTATTGTAGAAAATCTCTTTTGAGATTCATTTCAACATAATTTTACTACAGAATACAATTCATACAAATGTTATTCGTATTATCCATCGTATGATTGTTGAAACAAATGGTGTACCAATGATCTCGGCGCAACGGTTCGATCAAGTAAATTAAAAATTGTTTTTGGTTACTTATCTTTGCGATTGATAAACATGGGTTCGACCAGTTCTTCAACATCTTCACAATTTCCAAGCCATAACTCCTTAATATTGACGCAAAAAAACCTATGTTAGTTGTGCTAGTTTCGCCATTAATTGTAAATGTTATTCGTATTATCCATCGTATGATTGTTAAAACAAATGGTGCACCAATAATCTCGGTGCAACGGCTCGATCAAGTAAATTTACTTGATCTTGCGCCGAGATCATTGGTACATCATTTGTTTCAATTCATACAGTACAGAATATAAAAATTACAAAATAGAATAGTATAGAAAAAATACTTGTACTTTAAGGCCGCAGCTCTTAAAAATGATAATATGCAATGACAGGCTTTGATATTAGGTTTGGCTATTAACATCGAGACACCCATTGGAAGCTGGAAGTTAATCGTACGGAGTTTATTAATTAATTTTAGCCTTTCATCGCTGTACAAGTTACATTGCCATAAAACATAGTTCACCGATTCGTTCCTCTCGTAACTACGCTCAGGATCATCAATAAAGCCAATGCGAGCCAGAGAAGAAGCTAGATAATAGTGATCTGATCTCCACCTATTGGTACCGACGATAGTTGAACGGGATAAGTTTAACTGTGAAAACCAAGGAAGTCGATTTTCACTAAAAAATAGTCAATTTTCCGAAAATAGGTTTTGCTCTTGAAAAGACCATCGATTTTGGATGCCGATCTTCTGGGGCCAAGGTCCCTGAAATTTCTAATAGGTCTGGGATCTAGAGTACTCCCTTACTTTCTTCTTTCTGTTCCTGAAATTCTAATTTTTATATTTTCTTTATTCAGTACTACTCTTTTAGACGGTACAAGTTTTATGTTTTCCCAGACAACTTTTTCTACATTTTCTTCAGTCAGTACAATTTTGATGTTCTCTCCGTCATGCAGCGATAGGTGGATTATCCCACTATCTTCGATGCACAGTGTGCGAGTATGCCACAGGTCTAAAAGTCGAGTTAAGCACCGAAGAGTTGGAAAAGTGGATGAACCAAAAATGTCGGGCAGCGGTTGGATGTCGCAAGCGAAATTCATCCGGCGTGGTTTTTACGAGACTCGTCGGGGAGTTTACGAAATGTTCCCGGGCTTTCCATCTTTTTCCCCCCATCGTGCAACACGAGGAAGATTTACATTCGCGCAGACGTTGATCGCGCGAGCGCGCGTTCGCCTCACTCTGTGAGTGTTGACAACGATGCAGGGCAGATAGTGCGCACAGCGCGCCTGTGCATGTGCATTCACACGTACCCGGTGTAACGGCGCTGACGCATGCGCGTGCGTCGTTCTCGCAGCAGCTGTCCGCCAGGTGCGTGGCCCGCTCGACCAATCAGGGGCCTCCCCTTGACCGGGGGGTGCTCAACCTTCGGTGCCCTCGATTACCTGCGCCCTTTTAACGTGGCCCGGTGTAACCTGCGACCGAACAGGACCATCCTCAGCACTATCGAATATCTCTCCTCCCTCGCAAAAATATTCTTTCAACCTTCCACACAGGAAATACGAAGCATTCCTGACGGAATAATACGCCTTTCTCGGTCACCTGTGCTAACTCTGCTGAGACTTTGAGATGAGACTCTCACCGGACTCACCAGGTCCACGTGGAAAATATTCTCCTTAGGTTTATTCGATTTTTCAGGGGTTTTCAGGGGTGAGTTACCTCTCTCGGTCAACCGTCCACTTTTGCACCCCACTTGCGAGTGACTTAAATGTACAGAAATGCAGCATTATTACTAAACTGTGGATTTTATGTATTTACGACAGAAACAAGCTGGTGCAATTTAGAACAGTAAAATGATTTAAGCTGTTTAGGAATGCTCGATAAAGATCCAACAAAACATCAACAGCAACAGTGTATGCGACATTCTTTGAATCCTCCAAGCAACCTTTGAAATTCTCCGAGACACTTTATTTGTCCTTTCTAAAGAAATATTGAATCGTTCCTCCTAAACGACGAAAGTTTCCTGGTCGGTGGCTGTCCACCTGGAGTAGCACTCCTTTCCGGGGAACCTGTACCCTTTCCTGTGGCTTCATTGTACCCCGTCGTACAATCTGAATATCTGTAATCTCTTGACAAATATTCACCTCTGCTCTCCCCAGGAAAGCGACATTTCCGTGCTCGATAGGTGTCTTCTCGGAAGACCAACCCTTTGCGACTACCTGAACCTCCTTTCGCAGGCTCGTGGAATGTCGCAAAGAGATTTTAGGCTATTCGTTTTCTATTTACCTTAGAAACAAAGAGCAAGAATTCTGTCAATGAATCTTCACCTGTCTCCCAGAATTTGATTCGCAGTTTGCAACTTGTGGTTCGATTGAGTCATGTCCTGTCCCCTATAAACTGAAATCTGATTACCCGATCGGTTTCTTCCAGGAAGAAAATTGCTTCTCACGTGATCTATGCGCTTTACACCCGCAGTGTTACATCTTTCTGGAAAATATTCACTTCCTTCGAAAATTGAAATCCTCCGGCTGATAGGCGTCCTCCATGAACACTCTCTTCCGGATTACCAGTTTCCTGCAGGCACATTGTGTCTCGTCGAATCTCTTCGACATCCTCATTCACGAAATTCACCTTTTCCTGCCAGAAGCTGCACTTTCTCTGGGCAATGTCGCTCGCACACTCGTTCACCTACTTGCGACCGACAACCGGCCAAATTACTCTTTTATAATATAAAAGTACTGATTACATTTCAATTCTAATTCATTCGTTAATTCTGAATTCGTATTTCCATTGTTTTGCCGTTGCAATTGTCGTGGCGAACTTTGCAAATCGATGTTGGACAGCTCTGTTTACAGACACAACTAGGAGTTGAGCCAAACGTACACAAATCTGGACGTAACGTGCTGATCGATTAATTATTGTTGAAAATGCTCGGGCCAGCTACAGACACAATAAAGATCCTGCACGATAATTTTATTTCACTGGCACGTTGGTTAAACTTCAAACTTGATACTCCACCCATCAGCAGAAATTGCAATTCTACAAAATCAGCTGATTTATTATTTTCATTTCTCGCGTCGTTCTGTAAATTCCCTTGATCCACGGTCAAATGTGGCAGGTTTCTGCAAACAAGCTCCCGAGTGTCTTTCTTTCGAGTATTTCAATTTCCCAGCATCTTGCAGCTCGACTCGGTGGAATTTTCGGTTAGCACTTCGGACATTTCACCATTACGAAATGTGCTTCTTTCTCGGATGTAAATTACAATTTGCCTTCTCCCCATCCCCGAGGAAAGGCCACTCCTTTTCCCGGCGAAAGGTTCGCTTCAGCTACGTTAACTTCGATCGCGAGGCGGAAGCGCATTCGCAATTTCTCGGAGGCCAAAACGTGCGAATAGCTTCCCGAGCTAGTAATGACGGACCTCCAGGCGTAGAATCACGATCCACGGATGCGGTGATCTGTTTCAGCGGAATAACTGCGTCATTAGCTGGTCACTAACAGCGTGTACAACGGTTGCTGCCAACCACGGATTAGCGGCACCGTTCTACCCCGGATTAGCGAAACGACTTCGACCAACCGAGTTTTCATGTTCGTCCAAGTTGTTCAAACTTTATTCGACTCTTTACTGGACGTAGATGTAGAAAGTTCGTCCAAGTTGTTCAAACTTTATTTGATTCTTTACTGGACGTAGATGTAGAAAATATCTGCTAGATAAATTGTTACATTGTACGATATTATGAAGCAAGGGAATAGCAAAGAAACCTGCAGCACGTTCAGCTACCGATCGTTGCCACGATCCATCAAAAATCCTCAAAGACAGTATGCTGTACGCATTCCTACCGGCTTTTGCGCAATCTTCACCAAGACTCACGAGCTCTGAGAAGTTAGGTCCCAGCTTCCCGAAGCCATAAACATCAAAGTCCCCAAGTCACACAAATCGCAACGGTCCCATGTAAGCAACTATTGTACACGGAGCTCATTAGGTCGGGCGCAGAATATTTCTGGCGCATTAATAAGGAGGTCGAGTCCCATACTTCACGACCGATATAGGGTATCCGCATAGTTCAGCTAGCAGGGCACGGGATCGGAGGCAGCCGTGAGTGACCAATCATCTCGGGCCTTACTTTGTCCCGAAATCGGGACGCCTTATCACCGGCTGGTCAGAAGTCCCGCAGCTGTTCGCGTATCGGGTCCGCGTTTTCGCCAGCGTGTTCGTCCACGTGGGTCCGTCGGTTGCGAAACCGTTCCTTTGGCGATAGAGAGAGAGTCCTAGGCAAAGAATCGTAACATACGAGCGATCCATTAAAGGCGATCGGCTTCAGCTGGCCGATCCGGCTAACTTTATCCACGGCGAATTGTCCCGGGGCTGGGCCCCTCGACAATGGACGCCATTCCGTCTCATTGTCCGGCCAACGAAGAAAGATAGGCCCCCATGGGGGTTACCGGGGGCAAGAGGGGGTGAGAGAGACGAGGAGAGAATCTAAGCAGAACGATCGTCATGCGTTACACCGGAAAAATTTTACAACTCCCATTCGGCGTAATCACTTATTGTGCGCGAGCGCGGCTTAAGACCAGCTCCTATTATTATTCGGTGATAGGTGTACCGTGTAGAACATAAAAGGGTACAAATGCCGGGTCGCCCTAGAGAAATCGGCGCCGTTTATGGGAATCGGTTGCATCATGCCGCGACGGAAAAATCGTCACGAGATCCGGATCTCGAGACGGATTTCATCCCTTTATGCAGAATACGCGTCGTATTTTTAATTGGTTCGCGAGTTTAACGATTGTTTTTGTATTCGGCACTTTGGAAAAATTGCACTCGTTCCGATTCCCACGTTACTGTTTATGCCAGCTGCGCGCTGTGTTTGAAACGGTGGCGCGTTCTAAGGGATGTTTAATTAACTCTTTGTGAGATAGAAGGTTGTAAATAGATTTCGCGTCAGCTTTTTTCACTGTACTGTAACTTGTGTAATTTGCAGCCTGTGGATTTTTCGAACTGTGGAGGCAAATAATGAAATCATTTTTTAATGATCGAGCAACAATATGGAGGATGAATCCATATTACAATAATTTATTTAGAAATATTTTTCCGTTGGTGGTTGATACCATTTCTACGAGAAGAAGAGTTTGACCGATGAAAATCGTAATTATTTTTGCTCGAGCCTAATGAACCGACTGATCCCTCTCCCCGGCGATTCCCACTTATGCGAAAAGAGAAATTGCGCGGCGGCTGGCCCGAAGGGGAGAAACGAAAGCGAAAAACTCCGCGGCAGAATGTTTTCTCTCTTTCTACAGACGAGTCAACCGCGAGTTAACCGTTTAGGGAAAACGTCGGCTCCTTTGAGACGCCCGCGCAAGATTTGCCGCTGATTTGCCGGGGAAACGTTGTGGAAATGTCGTGGGCAAACGAGAGAAAGAGAGAGAGAGAGAGAAAGAGAAAGAGCAAGCACGTGTGCACGTGCAGCAACAGCAAAACGCGTGTGCTCTCGCGGGTTTCGGGGCACGATTGATGGCGACAGTGGAAAACAGAAGAACAAGGAGACGAGGAAAGAGCAGAGAGAGAGAGAGAGGGTTAAAAGCCGGCCAGGAAATGTCATTTTCATCGCGGGCGGTTTTGCCACTCGAGAAAATGCAAATTGTGGGAACCGACGATTGCGAAACTGGAGACAGAGCTCCGGCCTCTCCTTCGCTGTCTCTTTTTTCTCTCTCCTCGACGCTGGTACCCTTTTGTTCTCGAAACCTGATCGAGAGAGTCCGCAGGTTCCCTCGATACGTTCCTCATATGCCCTGACATTATGCAAAAAAGTGGAGCGCCGCAGAAAAGATGCGCCTCGTTCGATGGAGCTCGATGTGCATACGAACTGCAACCGTCGGTAAAAGAAACTGGATCCGATCGCAAGATTGTTTGTCACAATATTGCTGTTGGATTCTGTTGTTCGGGAGCCATTGTGCGAGTCAGGCCGGTTTCGCCTCGGGCTTTGAGTTAACATCGATTTTTAAACAGCATTTATTGGTGTCGAACGTCGCACTCCTTGCGGAGGTTGATTCTTCAAAATATGTTTTAATACAGACTTAGAAAAAAAATATATCGCTTCTGCAATTATTAAATCATATATCTTCATTTTTAATTTATTCCGAAACGAACTAGTTACAAGGTAAGCTGCAAAATCCATTATCAAGCTACTATTAATAACTCTGGTCGTTTCTACGAATAACATCGCGAAGACTTGTGCGAACAAAATTCACGCAGGGAACGTGTTAATAGGAACGTTTATTACGCCGCAATTGATGCACTTTTATCTTTCAATGGCCCCGCGCATAAATTCCATTAAAATCACAGGCGACTTCCTCCGTCCGCTCTTGAATTACAAACTCCGAATAAAGTCTGCAAATGTTGGTTACTCAAAGGATATACATGGAAACTATTTATTTTCGAATGAGAGGTGGCACTTGGCGCTAACAGAGTGACCGAAGTGCCATTAGCGTCGTTGAACAGGACCGATTATGACTGCGCACAATAAATCGTCAGTTCTAGCGTATCGTACGGTGATCGATCTCTCGATCTCGCGTATTAGGAATCGTGAAACAGAGCGATTGATCGGTCGGACAGAGACTGCGTAGGTCAGAAACGGTCTTGGAACACGGAACGGGCACTCGGCGGAAACAGTGGTATCTTCTTTCTGTTGTCGAGCGCACAAAGTGCATCGGCGAGAGCACATAGGGCCGGTGTTTGTTCGCTAGACAATCGCACTATTAATAACGCGGCTCGTGTGCTAGATGCAATCGACGGGTCTCCGTATCCGTCGACGCACCGTGAAATCGGCCGGTTTACTATCGAACGATCAAACGTTTCGCGCATCGTCGGCCATGCTAGTGAGATTAATGAGAGGCTTTGATGCGTGCCAGTAATCATTAATTACATACATTACGCGACGCTTACTGACTGCGGCCTCTCCTCTCCTCGTCTCTGTCTCTCGTCGATGATAGTTCTACTCTCTCTCTCTCGCTCTCGCTCTCGCTCTATGCGGTGCTCTGAAACCCTCTCTGTCCGCGTTCCAAGCGGTGTTCAATCGCGTTAACTGTTGGCCTTAATGTACCAGGAAATGGACTTGCCTTCGGTGATCACGTGGCTTCCGTACATATCGTGCCGCGTAATCGCCATCTCGCGATGATATCGACGTTGCGGACCAACAATTTTGGTAAGACCGTCGATTACCAAATAAACCGCATAGCCGAATCCCGTGACCGCTCCAAGCAGCCCCATCAAATTCTTCAAAACCTTTACACTGCAATTTTCAACCCTTAACAATTTTCGTAAAAGTCAAACAAAGTTATTCGACCATTATTCAATTATCGTGATTGGTAATAATGAGATGTGACATTAGGACCGACATCTTGAACCTACCTCCCCTCTCTACCGACGTCAGAACACGGTCGAAATCATGTATAAGAAACCGAAATAATTAATGAGCCGGGTGAACAGTCATTTTCGCGCACCGCGACACGAGAGCCATTTTCCCTCAAGTATCTGCGATGAGTTAACACGTTCCGGAAGACGATCCGAGGTTCCTTCGGTCCCCGAGCGGACACGCGGGTACTCGCGGAAACTGCCGACGAATTATTCAGCGGGTCCCCGCTTAATTGGCCCTTAATTAGTCTCCGATAATTTGCCCGGCGAATAACCAGACCCGCTCGGCACGATGAAATCAGCCGATGAATTATTTATCGTTCCCCCGTTAGATGGGTCAAGGGTACTTTGGAGAGTCTCGTTCGTGCCAAAAGCCATTAGCGCGAGAAGCCCGAGATCGTTTCTCCCTCTCTTTTTCTCTCTCTCTCCGTTTTCTCCTCCTCTCTGTTCCAGCTCGGCGTCTGGCTGGCCACTTTTTCCCCACCCTTTTCCGGCTTTCACTTTTCCATACTAATTTCGCGACAGGACCAACCAGGGACAGGTCCTTCCCCGAGCGTGCCAATTCTCTCTCCCCGGGCTTCGATCGATCATCGATCCTCCGCAAAAGTTTCGCGCATCCGTAAAATGCATCGCGGTCCACCCACATCCACCCCCTCGAGGGGATGACCACCCTGTGACGTGCACACACAAGTTCCCGAATTTTTCCAGAGATAATTACTGGATGAACAATTCTAATTTTTTGGTGGTTTAATCGTGTAACTTGCAACTTCGTGTACCATTTTCCTTAAACCGAAATGTTACAAAATGGCGGAGTTATTCGCTTGCTTCGCTGACTACCATTCGAAAAGACCACCCGAATTTTTTAAATAATAATAATGGTTTTTGTAACATAACAGCGGTGGTTTAAAGCTTGAAAGAAAAGGTTAATGCCGAGGAACACGTCAACTGCAACCCGGAATCGGCAAGAAGAATTCTTTAACCGATCGCACGTGAAATCCCATCAGTCGTCTCGTCCCGTTGTCCTATATAC
Source organism: Lasioglossum villosulum (assembly GCA_963971365.1). Classification (NCBI taxonomy): domain Eukaryota; kingdom Metazoa; phylum Arthropoda; class Insecta; order Hymenoptera; family Halictidae; genus Lasioglossum; species Lasioglossum villosulum. Next base: position 21,480,271 of record OZ020503.1, on the reverse strand, counting down.
CGGGTGTCCCCTGTGGTTCGTCGCACGACTCGCCCCGAGGGGGTTGCCACTGACTACTTGACTGACAACCAATTATACGAGCCGGTTGGCAAGCCAGACCCGTTTATATCGGGCGAAACCGGCCGGATCCCCGGGATCCTCGTTCGGTTAATCCCAGCGAGGGGTTAGAAAACGTCTTAAGAAGGATTACGTGCGGAACGGAGGGACCGTCGACGGTGCCGCGGCTCGAAATCGACGTCCGACGATCCCGTGAAAAATGTTTCACGCGTTCCGCTTGATCCGTGTCGAAGATAGCACCTCTCTCGCAAAAAGTGAACAATCTACCCGTAAAAACGTGTTAAAAATTCCAACCCCTTTAGAAAAACATTTTTCACCGATGCTAAACTTTGTATCCTTACCGAGAGGATATGCCACAGGTTCTCTTCTCGAGTCTCAATAAATTACAAAAATTATCAGTTAATTACAAATATATAATTGTACCAGATGACAAAAAAAAAACATTGAAACCACTCGTTCACCTCGGTTTACTTCTCACCAAACAATGTGCCCACGTAATTTCCTCTCGTAATGGATTCGGAAAGTCCGCGTTATATAATTGCTCTGGCTCGGTGCTCGGACGTAACTTATTATACACGCGTATCGATTACATTGTTAATCTATTAGTTCCCCGCGGGGCACCGGAAAAAATGTATTATCTGGCGTAGTAACCTCGCGATGACACGCGGCAACGATAAAAAAGTGCCGAGCCGGTAATTAGTAACGATCATGTGTGCGAGTGAACGAGCGAGCGAGCGAGCGAGCGGACAATGTCGTCATTTCCAAGAAGCACGGTCCGCCATTTTTCTCCGGAGGATGCGCTCCCCCACCTCGCGACTTCGAGAGCCTATATCTCTGTTAATACGGGTCGTAGAGGGTTCGGAGAGGGACGAGAGGAGAGAAGGCGAGGGAGAGAAAAATTAGATAACCCCGGGGTACGGTGAGATAAAGTTCGACCGGCCGTTTATTTTAATCGGAAGCGATAGTCGCGGATCACCGAGGAGCGCCATGTTGTCTGCCCGCTTATCGCCATCTCATTGGTCGTTGTGATTGACGCACGACTAGGAAGACTTGCCTCCAAGCAAGGAGAAACAAAAATTCATTAGAGCTGGGTAACGGTCCGGTCACGACCGCGATCCGTGATTTTTCTACATGCGGTAACGTATCACGATGATTTTTCCGACCGCAGGCTTCTTTTTTCGAGGGAAAATCAAAAGCCGGCCATTGTGCCGCGGAGAGGAGGTTTCCGAAACATCGGGCGCGTCCGCGATTAAATTTAATCGTCGGAAACATCGCGGCCTCGATAAATTAAAAGCCTCTTTTGATCGGGGCAGCACGCGCGCCCCGGCCAAAAGACCGAAAATGAAATTCGTGAAATTTTTCCGTGCCTCCCGCGCTGGCGAGCGAGCGGCCAGAGAGAGCTATGTTTTTTCATTCGAGCGTTTTCGAATCGCGGTTTTTGAGATATGACCTCCGGCGCGGCCGATAATAGAGCGAGGGGGGACTCAGGGGGGGAGGAGCGTTCAGAAATTCATTTGTACGGACAGCATGAAATTTTCGATTTATTCTGCCGCGGATGTGTGGCGTACGCTCGCGCGCGCTTTTCGGCGGCCAGGATATATATATATATATACACACATATATATATGTGTGTGTGTGTATATATATATATGGATATATATATATATGTGCGAGAGCGGCCAGGACCCGGCTCGAAATTATTACATAATTGTTATTCACACCGGGCGTGGAAAATTAAAGCGGAATATCGCGAGAATAAAGCAGACGCGAGCCGACCAAAGTGGCCAATAACGAGGCGGTCACTCGTTCCCGGGCTATCGCTCGTAATTTTCGTATCCGCGCAAACATCATTTTTACCCCCTGGAGCGCGCCGCTCCGCCAGCGGCTCTCAACCCTTATCGTCTTCGCTGAGCAATGCAATCATAAAAATTCCGGAGCGGTTATTCAACGGAAAGCAATTTCGAAAAATCTAGATTCATCCGCCTCCTTGCGAACCTCGCGTCCAAGTTTCGGCACACTCGATACGTAAAACGGATTCTCTGCCTGGACAATTAATTAGAATTATCGCAATTTGCATCGCGAACGTATAATTTCTCAATTGCCAGAAGAGAAACTCCGAAGAAGTTAATCGTGTTAACGATTGTGCGAGTAGAGGGTGGTTCTGCGATAGCCATGGGGTTGGAAAAATGGCTTGGGATCGCGCGGCTCGCGAATTCTGTGATTCGTGGCAGTTCCGTATTGTCCTGTGGAAAAAATGAGCGGTTCGCGACTGATTATCGGTGCGTCGTAGATAATTGTATATCATTATCTGCCCGTTCGAATAATCGTAGTGTTTAATTTAATGTAAATTCCGTGGCTCGCGTATTATTCCGAGTCTCCTCGGAACGGATCGATCGGGCATGTCTCGTTGGCTGATCGGCCGCGTGTTTTCGCGATAAATCGCGTGGCGAGCCGATAATAGGCTGCGGGAGAGAGTTGTAGATTTTTTTCTTCTCCCTCTCTCTCTCTCTCTCTTGCTTGTTCTTTCGCTTGCCCGCGTTTCCGTCGGTGTTTTTTCATCGCGTCGCCCGTGGCCCGTGTTCATGCATACCATTAAAGACGCTCTCCTCGCGGGCCAAGCCTAATTGTAATTATTATTATCATCGACGGAGAACAAAGTGCAGGTTCCCCCGGTCCCCGTGATCATCGTCATTATCTCCTTATCGGACGCGGCATCGCATTACCGCTCTCGTTTACATCGGATCCATGCCCGTTCATTATTCTCCAGGGCAGATAACCATCTCCCTTATCGACTCCTGGCGAGAGAGGACCGCCGCGGGACACGTGGGCGTGCATCGCCGAGGAATTGAAATATTTTTCGTACCTTCACCCGCATGCTGCACCGGGAAAACCCGTCTTCCACGAAGACAATCTCTCGCCGAAGCGCATTCCGCGGATCTGCATCGAACATCTTCGACGCTACCTCCTGTGCGGAAAATATCACTTCTTGCAATTATTTACTGCTTCAGCTGGTCATCCATTCATACATTACCCAATCCGTTGTTCAGAGCTGGAAATAAATTTTATGCGAATTATCTGGGGTCCTCCGAGATGCTGCAGAGTTAAAATTACGAAAAGTAGAAGTTCGTAGAATTTAGGGTTGATTTTCTGGGATTTTATTTTATTCCCTGTTCGCATATTTATAACGGTTAACCTTTTGTTAGGTTAAAAATTGTTCATTGTTTGTCGAAACATTTTTCTTCTGCCCACAAACTATACACATACTTTGAGACAATTTCTATGCTTCCACTAGGATTTCCAAGCACGGCAAAACAAAAATTGTAGGTTCGATGAAACTTTCATTCTCGATCAGTGCCTGTAATTTAACAAAACTTACTGGAACAACCGAATTTTCCGCAAACACCACGGATAAAACTGCAACCTCGCAAAAGCAGTCTCGCCCCGAACACAAATTCGCATCGACTGGGACAACATTGCTGCGAAGAGCAGTATTTTCCAGGGCTCGCAGTCGGAAAGACTCGGCACAGACTTCGGGAACGATCTTCCTAGTCCCAGGAAGCTGCGTCTCGTTTCCATCGATCGTCTCCTCGGTGTTCTCTTTGTCCGGGTGTTGGAATTGTTCGGACGCAGTCGTTTAAAACGGATCATGCATCCAAAGGTGCAAAACAGTATCCATTCGAAATAGAAAAGTCGATGGGTCCGGGCTGGGTTCTCCGTCGCGCGAGAACTATCGTTTCGACGAGCGGAAAACTCCATCGTCCTCGATTCCAATTTCCCTCTTTCCCTCTCTCTCTCCACTATTTTTCTGTCGGTCCTTTTTCCCGTTCGAACGAGTAAATCGCGAGCAACGCACGCTCGCGCGAGCCACCCCCCGCCGCGCGGGACGATTTACATATTTCGGCGTGCGTTTGACCGATAATAATGTTTCGTCCCGTTTTCGACGAATGGCTCCATTACCGTGGGGCAGCCGAGGCATCGTTGCCGGTGACTTTTCGTTATTATGCGCTTTGAAAAATCAGCAGCCAACGCGTATCGCTCCGACAACAATACGATCGGGACAAACCGGAGACCCACGGACCGCGGAGTTCCTTTGTGTGATTTAACGCGGCCGAGCGTCCAACCGGGGGGCACAACGATGTAACTTTTCACTGCGGAGCCTGCACCGACCGTTGATCATCGGTTCTGGATGGCGTAGGGCGGCCATCCGACGGATTTCCACGGGTTTCCGCGGGATTAAAGCACCACGCGATTGTTTAGCGATGTTAACTTCCGAGGACCCGCTTCCTCTCCCCGCACCGGTATTTTTCAGGCGAGTTCTGCACTATAATCTGAATTTTCGCCGATTAATGCGTTAGTCAATGGGGGTGGATTGTAATTTTAGAAAAATTAACATTTCGGGGATGATGAAACTAGAGGATTTTTTATAAACTGTTTGTAAAGGGGAAATATTTTTCCAGAGGTTTTTTTAGTAATGTTTAACGTGTTCTAAATTTGTGATTACTAGATCATTGATAGAAAAATTTTATACGTATTTCGATCAAGATGTTGCTAAATATTCTGTTCAGAAGTTCGTAATGAAATTAGTTACTAAATTTATAGAAAGTAGACAAGTGTTATCAACGTTATCAGCAACTGAACTATATTTCTCCAGCACACATGTATCAAAAATATAAAACAGGTTAATAATTAAAAATCTTTTAGTTAATGGGGGTGGATTGTAATTTCAGAAAAATTTACATTTCGGGGATGATGAAACTAGAGGATTTTTTATAAACTGTTTGTAAAGGGGAAATATTTTCCAGAGGTTTTTTTTAGTAATGTTTAAGGTATTCTAAATTTGTGATTACTAGATCATTGATAGAAAAATTTGATACGTATTTCGATCAAGATATTGCTAAATATTCTGTTAAAAAAATAGAATCTAGTTCTGATAAATGTTTCCTTTACAGGCAACGTAATGAATTACTTAAATACTAAATTTATAGAAACTAGACAAGTGTTATCAACATTATCCGCAACCGAACTATATTTCTCCAGCACACGCGTATCAAAAATATAAAACAGTTTAATAACCTCTCTTCGCACGCGCACATTACTCGTTGATTGGAATTTACGCGGCGTACCGAAGAGTAAAAAGGAAGATAATTGTAGAAATAAAATATTGGATTGTGATTAATGCGTCACGGCCGAGTAACGTATTGTTTTCCTATATTTATCGCCGCTATAATCGAACAAAGAGGGTCTAAAAGAGAGCCGGAACATCGATCGAACGAGGGTTAATTTCATCGAATGACAAATAGTCGTGCGTGCAGAGGAACGAGGAGGAATCGAAACTGGACTGTTTTCACTGACTCGGTTGTACAGTTTTAGGGAACGTTTTATTTAGATTGTTCCTGCGGAGATTGTTTGGGTAGGGTTGTATGTCCTGACGAACGGCCGGGAGAGAGCTAGTCTTTGAGGATGTTTCGTCCCTTCTGTGAGGCTCTTAGGAATGTATAAATAGGAGAAGTTGGTCTCTGTAAACAGGAGCCTCACCGGCGGAAGTCTTTGGAAGTTTGTGTACGTATAGGTCGAGGAGAGGACCAGGGAAACTGGACTCTCGGGGATAAGCTCTCGACGGTGAAACGTGGGAAGATACAATTTTTATGTACGACCTCGGCCCGCTGCTTCGCCAGACACTGCTAAACCCGCGATTACGATGATTATGATCTTACAGTTTTTAACTATGAGAAACTCCGAACAACTTGTGCAATATTCCGGGAAATGATCGATTCTGAAATTTTTATTCGCGGTTACAGTTCAGGGGTCGATCGTCGTAGTACAAATTTTTATCATAATAATAAATACATAGATTTACACGTTACATAATAAACTAATCTTTCAATTTATCTAAAACAGTCACATCATGCTCCAATTTTAACTCTTAAAAGCGAACCTTTAAATATATTTAAAAAATGCAATAACTCAATTAATTTAATATTCCTTGTGTTTAAATGGTAAATGGAAACGGAAATAGTTATGTTATCAATAGTGGAGCAATTAGTTGTTAGCATTTCGAGTGTGGCTGCAGCAGCTCATGGTTCACTGAAGGGTTGAAAAAGTTTCAATGGTTCCTATGTGTCTTCGGTGTCCGTCGCTCCGCTCATTCACAACAGAAATATTAGAAACTGAAGATCGAACGTCCGAGACTCGGATCGATCAGTATCCGCAGCGAAGGTAAAGTGGCCGCCATAAGAATGGCGGTGTAATTGACCGAGTATCGGCTCTCGAGCCGTTCAAAGGTTAACAGACGGAAACCATTGACTGCCGGTTCCCGGTATTTGTTTCATTTCAATAACTCAGGAGGGTATAATGGATCCGCCGCGGGATATTCTCGCGAGAAACGCGGAAACCGTCGAGGGTGTGGGTGGGAGAGAGCTCCTCGCCGAGTTCGGTTAAATATTTAAGTAACAGAGCATTTCACTCCCGGGGTACATTGCGGGGCGCGAAGACGTCTCTCGTCTCTTGCAGCATCCCTTATCTTTATCCGTGAGATATCTCGCGGTGACTGGAGCCGGTGCGGGGTAGGGGCGGCCTCCAATCGCGGTTTTATTGGCTCTCTTAGACACCGGCTTAAGTACGTTTCTGTGTCCCGCGAAACCCACCTTTCGAAAATTCCAGCCGCTTTTTCCAGCCTTCTCTCTCATTGTCTCTCGTCTCCCGTGATTTCTGAAATTTTCCGCGCCACCGAGCTTCTCCGGAGATCCTCGTCCAAAGAAAAAAGGAGAGGAACGAGTCTTTCACCGGGTTCATTCAAAATTTGTGCCGGAGAAAGCACTCAGTCCGGAAGAATTTTTTTCCAAGCTCTGCTCGAAGAGATTCGAGAGCAAAGTTTACTTTGGCGAATTGTTTGTTGAAGGAAGTGTTGCTCGTCTTGTTGGACAATCTTCTGGCATTGTTCTGTCTCTCCAGTTATTTATAATATTTGTTTTATGCGCGTGTTTTCATTGCTGCTTGGCATTCCGTAAACTTTCAGCGTCCAGACTTCTTTAAAATAAACAATCCGCGTGCACGTACGCTTAATGTTTTACAATGATGCTCTTACGCGGCGTGTTTGGAAACACTGCGCTGGTGTGCGATAGGCTTTAACTCGTGTTCGTATAAATTTCTTTTGGAAATGTCTGGCTCGAGTTCTTTCGAAAATTAATTGTGTTTGAATGGACTTTAGAGTGATTTAGCTCGACGATATTCTGATTTCTCTTAAGCAGTGGGTCCTCCTTTCATTTTATTCTGACAAGAAAATTAAAAAATCGTGTCTAGTACATTCCGAGCATTCAGATTTCATTTAAAACATGAGTTCTCCTAGTTTAATTCAATTTTCAACAAGTTTCTAACATTGAACGATTCGAAAGTACTAGTTTGGATTAAGTTTGAACATTTTGATTTCCTCAGAAAAAAGTCCTCTATTATTCCGAATGGAAAAAGGAATTCACGTTAGACGGAGTGCTGGGTAGAGTCAATAAATTTTTCCGAGGTCCCAGTCACCGTGAACTAGTCCACAAAAGTCGCTGCTTGCATAAACATCCGCAGTCTAATTATAACGGGCAGGGAATATACATATATATCGTAGGTAGCGATACACATACACGCCGCCGGACAGACGAACGAGCCCACGAGCCCCGTGATTAATGAAACAGGATAAATATTGTTTTACAACGATATGATAAAACTCGCGCGTAGTCGAGTCGTTCTATGAATTATTTGTGCACCGTTTTGGTAAGCGAGTTTCATTAAACCAGCTAGGAATAATATTTTCCTTGAAGTTAACCCAAGGGTTACATCCCCTTGCTTTGGAATAACGTATCAGGCTTGTGGCCAAGATTTCCAACTTATTCTCATAAATACTGACATTATTCCTATGCTTTTCTCTTCAAAAAGTGTCTTAACGGTATCTTCATTCTTTCTCGTTGGACTGTCGCGTGTTCCAGGTCCATAAAATAGTGAAAAAAATCATAATATTGTTTACATTATTAAATATGTTGGTGCCTAATCAATTACTAAACATTGAAGTATTATATGAGGTATTATATCAATTTCATAACCACAAATTGGAAAAAATAATATGAAGAATAATATGATCATATATGATGGAATTATAAATCGATGCAGAGCGAATCACTATCATTTAGCTAGCTCTCTTGCCCGTATTGACATCATTGACAATCCTAAGTGTGTGTGTAACTCTGAGAGTGAAACTCTCAACCATGTTATTTGGCAGTGTGAATTATACAACACCCAAAGATCTTTACTTTTAGAAAAGCTCCATAAACTGGGATTTCAATTGCCCTTAGATGTCTCTATGTTCCTGTCTGGCCCTAATATTGGGGCTTATCACCATATTGTGTCCTTTCTAAATAGCTGTAATTTGCGTGTGTAGGTGTCATCCAAAAGGGAAAAAAATAATGTTCATTTGTTCACCTATATGTTTATATTGAAAATACCTCTCGATATGTATATAATATTCTGTTTGTATATCATTACCTAACGTTGTAATAAATCTTGTATAAGATTGAATAATAAAAAAAATATATATATGATGGAATTATTGTAGGTCGGAAGAAATGTTTAATTTTCGAGTTAAAATGGCTCCGAGTGGAAGTGCTCTTTGGATCCACTGTACGGCGACGGAGTTGGATGTTTTGAGCGGACGCGTTGCAGGAGAAAGATGGCGGGCGTAGCGTCCCTTATTAAGTAAATCACGAAATGGACCCCACCCGTTCCGGGTCTCGAATTAATGGAATCGATGGCACTCGTGGAATCGCGAAACAGTTGTCGTTTCGAGGGTCGTCGACGCGCTCAAAAATGATATTCCACTCGATGGGCCTGGGGGATAATCGAAAAATTAGTGAAGTGTCCTCGACGGCTGGCCTGACGCTCGTCGAAAAACGCACCCTCGATGGAGCCCTCGAGTGTCCTCGATCCTCCGGTTTTCGATACTCGCGGAACAGTTACCGTTTCCGACCCCTATCATCCTCCGGCTCTTCTCTATTTTTTTCGCGCACGCACACCCTCACAGCCGCAGCGTTCAAAACCGAACGCCTCGGCCGTTGTCTACATTGTAATCGAGACCTGCTCTTTTCGCAACCTAATTTTAAATTCGATCGGCCCGTAGCGAAAAAGAAGTACCGGCGAACGGCGTTTCCGCGTAATTAATTATCCACTCTATATGCTAATTAGCCGGGCAGCAATACCGCGCGACCCTACCACGGTTTGCCATTGTGCTCGACAGGAAAAATTCAAGAAAAGGACGAGAAAAGAAAAGCCTCCTGTTTACGAGCTACCTCCTATACCCCGTTTCTCTCTCTCTGTCTCTGTTACACAATTCACATTGGAAAACGTGAGAGAAAAATCGACTCGGGCCCGACGGGGACCGCTGCAAATATAAATGCACGCATCGTTTCGATCCATAAAGCGTCAGGGATGATCTACGCGCGTGAAAGCGCGATCCGAGCGAGAAAGAAATTATTTACAGGTGCGCGCCGCGTGTTTATGCAAATATCGAACGGTGCATCGCGGTTGGCAGTACCGGGTGACCTGTAGCAATCCGTATTCCACGGAATCCGCGTGGTTATGGCTTTCCGGGGGAAGTTCCAGCGTCAACTGTCGGCGAATATTATCACGGAACTTTAATCTTCCGAATCGGCCGCTGTTCTTTATTATTCGATGCTGCGTGCGACTTTTTGGGTCGAAGAAGCGCTCTGTGAACTCACAGTTTAACCATTGTTTTTCTTTTTATAAATTGCTATTTTTCTAAACTCCACTTGATTTTTCCAAAAGAGGAGTTGGTCTCGTTATCCATGGTTTAAATTTGCAATTATTTGCACAACCATATGGTATGTTATTTCTTCACTGGCAAAATGAAAATAAAAATTGTATTTCTTAAACCTTAGACCTCACTGGTGTTCTGTGTAACAGTATTGTGTACAGCAAACATAGTTACGGGCAATACGATACCGAGAAAGAACAATCTATACCAGCAGAGCGCATAGTTGATAGTGGAGAAAGTTCTTCGACAAAGTTTGTCGAAGTTTTTACACTACTACCATCGCAGTTACAACTTTTAATCGAGGAACTAGCCTCCTATTTCATTGAAGTTTTGATAGACTAATGTACATGACGATATAGATTTACATAAGAATTCACCGTCGTAGAACAGCGGAACTACTATAAATATTTACATAAATTCGATTCAATATTATGTAATTTCATGAACTAAGAATTTTTATAAATAATTAAATCAGTTGTTTGTAACATGAAGAAATTAAATACATAGACCTGGGTCACCAAAATGAAGACTTTCATTTTTATCAAACAATGATTTAAAGAAAGATATGGTTCTAGAAAAATTGTAAGAAATATTTATAATTTATATAATATTTCGTCTCCTCTGCAAAAATCATAATTTTACAGACACAGAGTGCAGTATAACTTTCCGACCGTTATCGATGGCTCGTTCGATCGAATACGATATTTAATAAACCTGAGATTAAGCGGAGAACACTGGTCGGTAATTAATAACAATCGGACACGATAAAGATACAGAGGCCTCAGCGTGTTCAGGGAAAATATCATCGGACCGGGGCAGGATTGATCGGCGCCAAGCTTAACAATCGCGCAATTGCCGCAGGTGCGGCTACAATTTCACGCGTCATAATTATTTGTTATCATTTAATTAATCGCGGCGACGAGCATTTATTTATTTACCGGCGGGTCGGACTGGGCCGGGCCGCAGAGATCGATGCGGCCACACGGTGTACGCCCCGTCGACGGTGAAAAGCCGAGAATCGACTGCGGGTTCGATTAATTGAAATTAGGCGGCACGCTGCGAGAGCCGATTGTTCGTTCGCACTCTCGGTTTCGTTCCCGATTTCGTGACCGCAGAAACGAAATTATTACCTGGCTGTTAAACCAATTAGCCGACTACATCTGCAACTCTTAAAATCATTTTAAACACGTATTTAAACATCGATGCTATATTCAGCAATTTTTTTAAAACGATTTTAAGACTATTTTTAAGTCTTACAATTTTCTGAATTGTATTTTTACGAGTTGAACGCATCCAAACTATTTCAAAAGTGATCTTAATATCGTGTTTATAAGCTGAGCATACGAAGACATTTTTTCAGAATGATTTTAATAAATACAACAAAACTAAATACGAGAGAAGGAGCAAGTATAAAATAATTAACACGAGAGAAATCGGGGATAAAATGGACGCTGTATTTAACGAACTCGTGGAACTCAGAGCACGGTAAACGCAAATATCGTGCCCGAGACAAAAATGGAAAACTTAACTGTAAACCCGAGAGATCAGCAGGTCGGCAAATGAACAATTTACGACAGTCTAACCCGAAACTAAAATATACCAATCTAACAGTTTTAGACGCATTACGGTAATGCTGCTTTCCCATTCGAGACGGATGGATAGATGTTAACGGTCAGAGGTGTACATCAATTGGCCAGGAAATTTTCAATTTTTTCACGGCGGTTCTAGAGAGAAACAGGAAGATAGGATCGGAAATTACACGAACGTAAAAAGAGAGAGGGGGATAGAGAGAGAGAGAAACGGGTGATCTATGCCGTCGAATTGATCTACGACGAATTCGCGAGGCGGCCGCACAAATCATGCTTCGATCGGCGGCGGTTCCACGGCGGAGATGCGGCTCCTCGGTGGAAGCAGAAATTGCCGGCGATAAATAATAAAACGAGCCGTGTAATTTGAGGTAACGGCTTTCCCGTCTCCCTTTTTCCCTTCGTGTGCGACTCTCTTCCGCGATCGCTTGCATTCGTCTCCTGTTCTCTCTTTCTTTCGCGTTCTGTTTCTCTCTCTCTCTCTTCCGATCGTTTTCCCTCGAACCTCTCCGCCTCGTGCGTCTACAAGAAAACGCACGCGAGCCTCCGCAAAAGAGGCGCGTGCTCGACACGCACAGTTAGAGAGAGACGAGCAGCACGATTCTGCAAACTACAGACACAAGAGGAAACCGCGGTCACCAACCAATCCCTCTATTCTCCGTTTTAATTGCGGACCGTTCGAGCATCGGCGTCATCTGCTCCCAAATTCAACCGCGTCGGATCTCTTCCTGCCACGCACGACGCTTTTGCTGTTCTTCCTGGCTGGTGACTCTTTCGCCTTTTTAGTGGCACAAAATATTCCCGAAATTCTTCAACAATTCTTGTACCAAAAATCTATTCATTAGATTGAAATTAACACTCGACGCCAACGGTCTCTACACCCCCTAAAGAGGGTTGAGACTGATGGAATTGTTTAGCAGCCCCTCCGGAATTGATCTATCGATTTCAGTGGTGCTCGTGTTTCGCATTCAGCGGCGGCGATTCTTGCCGATCAGCCGCACGCAGCATTCCGAAACCGAGACACCGATACGCGCGAATATTTGCGGATTTTATACGGGGTGCGCCGAAGTGTGCAATTTGCATCTGGTCCGTGTGACGGTGCAGATCACAATACGAAAAAAATTAGAAATAACAAACTCGCATTGGTCACCGCGTTTCCGACGAAAATAAAAATCATTTTGGTACTGATGCATGTACGACTGCAGTTGCAGATTTTGAAACATTGCACACGCCTGTAGACTATGGAGTGTAACGATTAAAGTGCATTTCTTGTTCAGAAAATGCACCACGATAATAGGAAATTGCACAAAGAGAAGTCCGAGCACTTTTATCGACAAATGATCGTGTCGCGTTGGTATACAGAATTTATACGAGTTGCCTAGATCTCGGATACTTATGGACGGGAGTGTATGTCATGTAGTGCACTGATGCACGTACGTGTTGCACGCATGCAAATACTGTAGCGTTCCTTGTCGTATCGCGCGCGCTCCGCGGTCTCTTGGCGATTTATTACGTTTTTGCGGCGGGCCCCGGCCCTGTTCCGCCGCAATATCTTGTGTCGCGGTAATTGAATATCTGAAAATGTCAGGAAGCATATAAGACGGCAGGTCGCATAGGGGAGCTGATTGCACTTGGCCAGGAAAAATAGCGCGTCGCTCGACGTGAGACTGTGACCGAAATTGAGGGATGCTGCCGGCAATCGGCCTCGTTGCACCCTGCACTTTACTGCGTCGTGTCGGTGCAACGGAGGGTAATTAGAAAATTGCATAATCATGAAATTCTGAGAGACCGTGGATACGATAATTGAATGAACGTACCTTATTTTAACCCTTTGCAGTCGGAGCTATCTCAACTTGAAAATTAGGCATTTCTTCCGACCTAGAATAATTCCGAAGAATATGATGTTCTTCGCTTTGTAGATTCAAAATTGATATAGTACCTCATACGATACTTAAATATGTAATAATTGATTTCATACCAACATATTTGAGAATGTTAACTATATTCTGAAAAATGGTGAGTCAGTTCCTCGACAGCTAAGGGTTAAAATGTTGTCGTCCAGAATCGTAAATTTCATATGCAACAACCTAACGATTGCAATCTTGTGTATCGTTGAAAAAATCGCCCTCGATCTTCCGAAAACGAATGATCGAGCGTATCCCGGAGGTTCCAGGCCATCAAGATCGTCGTTTCCCGGATCGAGGCTGGTAGCAAGGCTCGCCACGGCAATAAATATCGCAACTAATTAGCGATTCGCGCTCGCATTTCACACGGTCGTCGAAGTTCCCCGGTAAATCTTCGTAATTGCACGCGGCCTGGCCGGGATACGCGTGTTCCCGTCGTGGTGTTCCGCTCTGGTCCAGGGTCAGAGGACGCGGAACGAAGCGAAGCGGAGCAGAGCGGAGCGGAGCAGAGCGGAGCAGAGCCGAACGAAGCGGAGAGGTACCGAGTCGTGAGATATTTATCTCGTGCTCGCACGCGCCTCGTAAATTCGCGCGCCGCTGAACTTTTATACTTTGCCTTTAATACACTTTGCTACGGACCTCCGGGGAGAGAGAGAGTGAGAGAGAGAGAGAGAAAGAGCGAGGGCGTGGAAGAGAGGGAGCTTCACCTCTCTTCTGCCTGGTCCGCTGGCAAAAAGAGTCGAGCACGAAATAATACTTACGACGTCTGGAACGATTCTCGGAGATCCGCGGCTCGTGTGCACTCGCTCTCGCAGCTTTCTTCTTCCTATCGTCGATCGATCCACCGCCGGGGATAAAGCCGTAAGCCGGCACCGTTTTCGAGCCAGCCCCCTGCTACCCCCTTCACCCCCTGACCCCTTCCCACCAAAGTCTCCCCGTGCACCCCCGGCGAGCTCCACCGTCGACGATGAAAACCAGTCACCGGGAGAAATGGAATTTCGCGGAAATCAGATTTACCGTTTCGCGGTGTCCATCGCTCTTTACCTCGCACCCCCGCGCAACCCCCACCGCCCACCTTTTTGTCGAACGCTTCCGGTCAATGGTTTTCGGTAGAAATTGTCGCGTCAGTCGTCACCGGCGACTTTTTCTTCGGAATTTTTGAGATATTGACCACTCGATGTTCTTTGTAGGGGTGAATTTAGATCTTTGAGGATTGTGAAATATTCCAGGAAATTAATAGACGCGATTGAAGACTATTTCATCGCGACTAGAGGATAAGAAAAATTTGTACTGGCCAGTAGAGGCTGTTCACAGACAATCGCGAATGATAAACAGCCCGAAACTGGTCCAGCAAGAAACTGTGCCGGTGCACCGAGAACCAGAAAAATCGAGCAGAAGGTTTCGGTTGTCGAAAAAACTCGTTGCCCGGGATGCTGGGATCTCAATTTCGCCAGGCTTAATTTACCAGCACTTCAGAAGCGGACTCGTCGGGTACGATGCTCGGTGATTTGTGACTCTCGATGCCGTTTCGTTCTCCTCCCTGTACCGGAAGCGTTTCCCGCGTGTACGAGCCTGTACAGGTTATCGAGGAACGCGCGTTCGACCAACGAAAAAAGTCGCGCGAGCACTGGCCAGCGGGAGAGGAGAGAGAGAGAGCGAGAGAGAGGAAGAGAGGACGATAGTGAAATGGCCATTAATTACGAGCGTCGGCGCTGGTCTTCCAATTAGCTCGAAAAACCGGGTCCCGTTTCCCTCCTCGTCTCGCTCGCGCGAGCTCGTAATTTATGAATCGACTAACAAGCGACGAGAAGAAGAATCGCCACGCGCCGATCTGACCCGACTTTCCCATCTTTTCCTGGGCTCTGGTTAATTAATCGCGCGACCTTCCGCGAGAGGAACACTATTCCCTCGATGATCGCCTCGGGCGCGGAGGATTAGGCTCGGTTATTTCTGACACGGTGTATAATCTTCGCCACGGGGGCGCGCGCGCTCTGATGATCGGCTTTGTGCATCCAACCCACCCACCCCCTAGAATATATTTTCATTTTTTTTTCATCCCCGGTCAGATCCCCCATGGCGAGAGCCAAATCCGCTTCGAACCGTACAACTCTATCGGCCGATCAAATAATTGAAACGCTTAATGCCCGCGCCCTTTTCCTTCCCGACCCTCGTTACCGGCGACAGTATCAATCACTATGTCTCCGGTTTCGCTTACCCCTTGCTTCGCGATTTATTCCACGGTCACTGCGATTAGAACCTATTCAACGATCGTCATTTCCTGGGAGAAAAAGATAATTTATATGTTTTTCATGTCGCTGATAATGAAATTGAATTATATTTTTATCAAAGCTGTCACGTTTGAAAATTTTTACTACTTAACATTTTAGTAATTTCTTTAGTTTTGTCAGTGAACCGGAAGAATCTTGCGACGGATTCTCTACGTGGAGATTCTCACCCCCTGATGGGGTGAGAATTTGTCGGACGTTCGTGAGAGTTCGCGAACTGTGGATGATTTTTAGTGTCGGAACCCTACGGGGGAAATGTGGGAAATGCTTGCGAATTGCGTCGTAAATGAAGATGACTGCTCTAGTCGTAATTCTAGGGGGTGGAAACTTCCTGGAACTATGTACATTCGTTTGGAAGAAGGATTCATTGTGTTTGGATTTTAGAGCTTGCAGTTTCGGGGACTCGTGAAAACTGTGACGAGGGGCGAATTTTTGTCATCGGAACTATGGGGGTGGTAGGTGGGAAAATATTTTTGAACTATTCCTTACGAGGATGGTTAATTTAAAATTAATTTTAGTGTATAAAAATTTACGTATTACTGTTAACAAAATTCTGCTAAAAATTCCTAGCATGAAAAATTGTCTGGACTGTTATGAAACACAGTAATGCAAAGGGTGATGTATTATAGTTCTAGAAGGGTATGGTTTCTAAAACCCGAAAAGGCCGAAGTTCAATAATAGGTTCTTTGTAGGTAGAATCGATCCGAAAATTGCACCTAAATCGCGGAAAATTTACCCCCGAGGTTGGCACTGCAGTTTTCACCCTCCTTGCGATTAATTCTCCCCAGAATGTATTTTCGACGCTAACTGCCGCAAACTCAATAACGAGGCGAATTATCTGTGTGATTGTACCCTTGCAGCGAAGGGCGTTATGAAACCTGAAGGGTCACTATAGTCGGTACCCAATAATTCAACAACTTACAGTCGGAGGGAAATGCTACGATTTTTGTGGCGAATTACTCTGATTGTAATGCGTCGAATCAACTTTCTATATCACGCGACATTTTTCAACCCCAATCGAAATCAATTCTTCAGATTTAAAATATTCCATGCAAAATGTGAATTCAAGAAAAACATTTTTCAATTTTTCCGAAATCTGAAAACATTTTTTAACCCTCCAAAGTTAAAACGTTCCATACAAAATTTCAGAAAAACTGTGTTTACATACCTAAGAGTTGTTCAATTGGAAATCCTCACAAATCTCTTCAAAGACCTCTATTTCCACATTTCCAAATCTTGGCGTTCCACCCTTCAGAACGATTCTAGATTACCATCGTCCGCATAAAGTGCGCAGTTTAAGAGCTTCCCCAAAAACCACCCTGGTGTGCCAAAAAATTCGTACGCAGCGATCCCGTGTCTTTTAATGTCCTCTTGCAAAAATGGCAGGGCAACGGTGGTAGCCTGCACTGTTGCCGGCTTCGTAACTCTTCATCCCCCTGGAAACTACCCCGTTTTTTCCAACGGAAAGCGTAGCTACGTGTTGCTATACCGGCCAAGGGCTTGGAAGGGTGGCGGAGGTGAATCGGTGCGTGTTCCACGGACGGACTGCGTGTTCGCCGCTCCCTGTACTTGTGTCCGTGGAGGGTTGAAACGTCGAGGGGGTTGGGAGAGGGTGAGTCAGGGGTGGGTAGTTGAGGCATTATAGTGCCGCTACAAATCATAGGGCAGACCCCTGTGCTTCAACACAGTCCGTGTGCCCGGCTCCGAAACCGTTTCTCTGTGTTCCGGGGTGGAAGGGTCGGCTGACAGTGGGACGTTACACGCTCTGTGTACTGTATATTCCGTTGGTGCAGGCAGGGGTGGAGCACCCCCGAAAACTGCCGCCTCTAGAGGGGCCCGAGGGATCCGTGTACACATCGTTACTACCTTGTCCCCTCTTTTCGACCCCCTCGCTCTCTCTCGCTTTCTCTTCTCGCCCTTTTCCGATTTTTTTTCTCGCCGCAGTTTCGCTAGTTCTGGATCTCGTGACGTCATCGGTGATCCGGGCTTTGGGGTGGGACTACTGTATGTACTACCGTAGCACCTCGCTAGTTGTAACAAATTCCCTCCAAGGCATTGCATGACGTCACGTTCCGAGAACAGTCCCACCAAAGGAGGGTAACTGTGTCGTCATGACCTGTAGGAACGCAGTTCGATCGAGTGGCGGTGTGATTGAGGTGCGACGTGTTTGAATGCACGCGTCCGTATTGTCGTCGGACCGAGAAATTGAGGGGAATACGGTTACCCTCTCTCTGACGTTACCGGATTAGTCACGTGACATCGTGACACACGTCACGTGACCGATCCTGGTGGAAGTGTAGCGATGCTCGCCGCCAGGGAGTAGGAGAATAGCGTCGCAGAAGGGGTTAGGTAGAGTGGGAGGCAAGTCTTAGGGTACGCGCACAGTGGATCCGTTCCAAGCGTGCGGAAAAGAGACACAACGTCGAACGTGGACCGAATTGGACGAAAACGGATCCACTGTGCGCGTACCCTTAATCTGGCAACACTGTGAGCACGGTCATAGCGTGTTTTTGGAGGAAATGAATGAATTATACTTTTATTTGACAATAAATATTACATCCATTACGAGAATTCAGATACCACGATGAATCAACAGATGCTTTGTCAAGATTTGATAGATCGTTAAAAGAACTAGATCGACGGATTAACAGAGGCTTTGACAGTTCTGAAAATTTTGAATAATTCGCTGAAAAGACGTAGCTCGTCATAAAGGTTCAAGTCCTGTTCATACCATAGAACGTATATAATATGCCTAGTGGATGGGCTTCCGGTTGGTTCTCGACGGTGACAGAATGGGTCGTTGGGAAGATCAAATGTTCGAGTAAAGGGTGGGCCGTAAAAGCGGAATCGAAAGCGTCGATACCGGTATCGATCGTCGAACAATCAAGATTTTTCCAGCGAAGGTGTTCCTCCGTCGGCCGACATGCAAACAATCCTTGACAGCCGTGTCACTCGACACCGCGTCAAGTGTTTAATGAGAACGCACGGTCATCAGCCAACTATCTCCCATCTATCGGGTTACGTGAGTCACGAGCTTGTAATCTGAAATAATGTCGGCGGCGTGCAAAATTCGCCGAACAAGTCCGAGAGATCACGCCGCGCGGAAACAAAAGCTCTCTGGCGCTCTCGTTTCCTCTATCTTCTGTCAAGCTATCGTCGCGTTCCTACACACCGGCCCGAAATCCCATAAAAATCCCATGAACCCCGCCGCGTTATAATTCCTCGCCACGGATGAAAGTTCCGAAGAATTATTCAAACTTTAGAAAGATCTAATGGGTGTTATAATCTTGAACGTTGTGGGAGAACCTTCGACTAAAATCAAAATTTTCTGAATTAGTTTCAAGACAGAGATAATAATAATTGTAATCAGACGAAAATAATATAATATCGTTTTAAATTCACTAATCTGGTTGTAGAAATTTGAGAGAGATTCATTTCGTTGAGAATGTTATATTCATTTTGTTGTAATCGTGAGGGCTGAAGACCTGAAATAAAAAATTATGGTAGCATCCCTGGGGTGTTGTAAAATTAATAAACACGCTTCTAGAAAGATCAAGACTACGCGTTTGAATATTAATGAAGACATCTTCCAAATTAGAATTTTAAAGGATGAAATGAGGAGGTTCTTACAATTCCCCCAATATTCTGTGTTTCTTTTCCTGCGATAGAAGAAACCACGAAAAGTGTTTACGCAGCTCAGTAAGTGGCCAGGAAACTGCGAGGGTGGGTTTCCGCTCTGCTCGGAGGGAGTTAACGCGATTGGCCACGAGCTTCCGTGTAATTGGGAACAATTCATAAATTTATTGCGACAGACAACACACAAGAGTCTCTTCCTCCTGTTCCTCCCTCTGTTCGAGCAGCCCCTGCACACCCCGTTTTCTCGCTCACCCTCGGTTCTCCGATATTCGGTTCGGTCGGCGGGGTTGAAGTGGCTTCGGGGGGTGAGAGCAGATAGAAGGGCGAGAAAAACGGAGTCTCGTCTGTACCAACTTCGACACATTAAAAATTTAATAACTCGCCCGGGTCGGTTGGTAAAGTAGGCAGCTAGAGCCGGCCAGGTCTCACCCCTAAATCCTCCCGGAGTCTGCTAACGTGTAGTCAGTGGCTTTCAATTTTCATCCCCCTCCTTCTTTAACGCGTTAACCCGCGCTCTCGCTCCCGTATTTGTATACGTGTATCGCGTTAAAACCCGACTCGGTGTGCACTTTGTTTCTACGCCGACGAGGATGGCCTCCTGTTAAACCGTTTATTTCGCAAGAAAAATAATCGGAAAATATTCCTTTTTTGTCCGGAAGATTCTCTTGCCCGGCGAGGATTAAAGTTTTTCATTATAGTCGCAGCGAACACTTTGCTGCGCTTTTTACAACCCTTTGGCCGATACATTTGTTAAAAACTTTTGGGAAATCTGCTTTAAATCTCCGTATACCAAATCTAGGATACGAAGTACAAGTTTGGTGGATGACAATATACTATAAATGTTACTGAAAAATATGTAGACGATTTAAATACAAAAATCTGGGGGTTGGAAATGTAAAATGTGCTGAGATGTTGTTTCATGACTTTTTAGTTAAAATTAATCGCGGATTAATTGTGGTACGTGAAAAGGGTGATACTGTCTGGCCCTGTAACGGAAGTTGCAGTAACACGGGGAGGTTTTAAGGTTTTTTATGGTCGCAGAAAATGGAGTCGGGGTAAGTCATGATTTAGGGGTGGGCTCGGAGTAATTATTCTGTTCTTCAGCGGGATTGAGAACCCGCGGGGTAATATATTATCAAATTACTACCACCTTTTCCCCGCTGCTGCCATTCGTCTCGCTGGCTCTCTGTTCAACCCTCGGCCGTCGGCAGCGGCGAAACCGTTTTCGTTTCGCAATTTAACTCCTCTTTCGCCTCATTTAGGCCACATGCAGTGTGACTCAGCGATCGTAATAACTTCTCCAGGAAATGACAAACACAGGGGGTTGTTCGGGAACCTCGAACTTGGAAAATTCTCCACTCGGAGGGTAAAAGTTTCCTTTTCAACCCTTGCGTGCGCTGAAAGTCTCCGATTAAACGTTTTCATATCGGTGCCTACCCGCGAGCGTAGCATCGAGGGTAGTTCTTTAACAACAGGAAATTAATAATTTTTTTCATCAAATACCCTGGTTTGCTGATTATTTCAGAAATTCTTGAACGTTGAAAAGTCTGGAAAACAGTTAATTAAAAAAACTTTGATTATCGTGCGATAAATTTTCGGTAAATTACACTTTCTGCAGTTATTTCGATTCAATTAGCGATAACGGGACGGAGATGGCCGACGATTCGATGCTCGGGGCTCTCGGCAGAAATCGAGTTTTGAGGTTTCCGGTTTCGAGGACGAGGTCCTCCTCGAGTACAGGCTCTTCAGAACTCGCAGGACGAATTTCCTTCGGCCCCGCGCCGCTAAATTATCCCGCGATTAAGCGCATCGGCGAATCCATTAACGCGCGCGACCCCGGTTTAATTAACTCCCCGCCGCGGAATTAAATACTATCGCGGACGCGTATGAATTCGTTACGGGGTAGAGATAACGGTCAGCTGCTTCATAAATTCGCCGTGGGCTCTCTCTCCCTCACTGGCGTATCGGCCGATTCTTGGATCCTCTTTCCTGGAAGCCTGGCGCCCGGCGAATCCTGATCCGAATAACGGTGGTCTCGATCTCTCGGGATTTCGGGACTCTGTGTATCTGGCCATCGCAATTTGGATCAGCCAATATCGGTTCGTTAATGGTAACTAATTACCGACGATATCTGCAAGGTTAACTCCGCGTTAAGGCCTCGGTATATCTTATTTTATCGTGGTCGTTTGCTAATTAATTTTTACTGCTTCCTTTCCGTGTATCGCGCCTGACGTATTAGGCACTGTATTTTTATCGGCCTCCGTGCTCTGTCAATATTTAGTGAGCTGACTTTTCCCGCAAATACAGACCGCACTGACGAGTCAATTGAATTGTAAGTAAGTAGAAGACAGTTCCAATATAATATTTCCGTTTTGCGTTCACTTTTTCGAGTTTTTTATTTCTCGCACGGAGAGTTCGCAACTGAATTCGTTCAGAATTTTTAGTTGCTATTAAGTGGAGAAAGAGGGACAAAAACTGATTTTGTGCTATTATCAAGATGCTACCGCAGTCAGCTCAAATGAACGGTCAATTCACGGAATAATAAATCGAAGTAAGCAGATTTGCGAAGATCGCTTTTCACCAGTTTTAATTTACATTTTGCGCTATTATCGAGGCACTACCGCAGTCAGAAATGCGCCAAGCGAAGAAAGGAAGGACAGTGCGTTTCGCGGGATGATTTCCGCGCTGGGAGTTTAACGAGGCTTTGATGAAAACGCCGTGCGTCGCGCAATGGTTAATCTTCATCTGACCAGACCGGGAAATTTATTGTTCCCGACGATGACGGTACAAACCACTGTTAAATAACAATTACAACGGGACGAGGGAAAGCAGCCACCGAAATGCGCCCGTGTAACGTCAACCGGCGGTAATTTAACTGCCGCCCTCCATAAACAATCGTAGCCAGGACCATAATTATTATTGTACAGGTCCGCGCCGGAGAGAGCACATTGTATGCGCGCCACGCTGCGACAGTTAAATCGCCATCGTTAAATGTCCGGCTTTACGAGTGCCGTTGGAATCGGCGTTCTCTTCGTTATCGTGCCACGGGACTCCTCGTCCACCCCCTTTCACCCCTTCCCAACACCCTCGACGCGATTCTCCACCCTTTTTCTTTCGTTGTTATCAGTGTTTCAGCGTCCGCGAGACTTCCGGCTTAGAACGCGAATAAAAGTCGTTATCGATCCGATGTATCGCGACGTTAATCGATACTAGGGGGTGGTGCTGGACTGACAGTGCTCGAAAGATTTCCGTCGCACCGGGCCTACGTCTGTTACGAATTTAATCGCTGCGACTGACAACGAAAAGGGTTTAAATTACAGGTTCGCGAGCGGCAATTTCGGCCAGGCCATTACCGAAGCGTTTAAAAGCTGGGGTGAAACAAAAATTTGTGTTATTTGCGGCATAATAATTTGACTGGAGAAACGAAAAATTCTGGCTTGATGTCTCATTTTCATGTTACAAGCTTCTATCTTTTAACTGCACAGGCGAGCATGGATTTCTACAAAAATTCAGCTTACCGGCAGTGGAAAAATCCATTTTTCTCATTCAAGTATGAAAAAAAGGAACATTACCAACTGTGCAGAAAATCCGGAATTCATGTCGATGCAGCCAACGCAACAAATTTTGCATGACGCAAAAGAACGTCTGGTAAACTTAAACGATAAACGTTGTCTATCCATTCTATTTTTGTCGTTGAATATTTTCGCCGTTTCGTCAGCGAGCGTGTTAATTGTGTTCCTCGAGACAGGGTTGCACCGTGTGCAGCAGGCTTTCCGTGAAATTTCGTGTGCAGTTATGCGACACTCTTGCTGACGCGTGACGTCATCCCAGCACCGATCCAGCACACCTCCGACACGTGATTTTTCGCGTTGCGATGGGGAGCAGAGCGCAGAAACCCCGTGCGTGGGAGTGTACCAGCGACAAACGGCAGAGCGTTGAATATCCTAGAGTAAGGACATCGAGATCATTGCTCGCCTACTCGTCCTCGTTGCTCCATTATTACTCCACTCGCCGAGGATGACGAATGCTTCGTTGGGGTGGCCGGAATTTCGCGCGGCTGGCTAATTTTCTCAAGTGGTCCATCCCTTCAGTCCCGAACAAGCGAAAACTTCTGAAAAATTCACCCTCCAACGTTTACCCTCAAAAGAAGCTTAGGATCTATCGATTGGTCGGTTGTCATCGATTAAACTATTAACCTTCAAAGGTTTCGGTGAAGACCAACCCTTAGGAATTTTAATTTGAACCCTCTATAATATTCGGTGTGACTTGTGAAGATTTTAAGTAAAATCTTGGAAATATGTATGTTAATAATTCCCTTACTCTTCGCGACATTTAACCACTGGAATCATCTGTAATAACTTTATCGAGACTGAAAATATTGAACAAATTTTTATGAAACTAGTGTTCGCAACTATATTCTGTTTCTGTGACATTGATATTTAACCATCAGTAAAACCGTAGGAATACAAACGATATTAACACTGAACTTAAAGAAAGCCAGTGAAAAATGATCGACGACGTTCATTTTTGGAATATTTATTCTGATTATCGGCGGTGATAACGCCGATGATAACGCCCGCGCGACATGGATCAATTCGAT
The DNA here is from genome assembly GCA_963971365.1 of Lasioglossum villosulum. Taxonomy (NCBI): domain Eukaryota; kingdom Metazoa; phylum Arthropoda; class Insecta; order Hymenoptera; family Halictidae; genus Lasioglossum; species Lasioglossum villosulum. Next base: position 21,456,398 of record OZ020503.1, on the reverse strand, counting down.
GACGCACTCTGCTCTAGACGTGACATAATCGAAACGATATTTTTTATGGCGTTCACGGGTATATTCGAGGAAGAATGTTCATCGATTATTCTTAAAAATGAAACTTCATCGATGTTTCCTCCAAATTCTCAACTACATCTCCATCCGCTTTCCAGACCCAATTCCGGAAACTGTCCAGTAAAAATGATTCGAAGGGGTTAGGTCCCAGACGCGACACCAAATCGCGCAATCGAATAAAACCGCTCGTCACGAGCTGAAAGCTAATCAAGTCTCCGAGCTAAAGAAGCAACCTCGGAGTCCATCTTTGGGAAAAAAGTGATCGGATGACTCGCAGCAGCTTATCCGATCGGAATAATCACGCGGCCTTGGTCACCGTGAGGGCGACGGTGACACGCGATGAGAATTCTTCGTGCCCCCTCGATTCCCTTCACTCCCCCCTCGAGCCACCATCAACAGTGAATCCCGCGAGATCTTGGGATTACAGGTAGTAAACGGTTTCCATGAAAATCGTTCGCCCGTTACTTCCGGTTACCTTGAGCCTCGGTAATAATTCGCTCGTCGGTCCACCGTAATTGCGTTATACTGGCCAACGAGTCTCTTGCCTATACTAATTACGATGCTATAATCCACGATACTAATTAAAATTCTTTCGTTTTGTTTCAGGTAAGTGATCGATCGCTGGGTGATCATACGCTGCTGACTTTGCCGACCAGTATTCAAGGTGGGATCGTTGATCAGCAGATTGAGGATTTTTCCGCGTAACTAGAACTCGGTCGAACCGAAGCCGAGAGCTTCTGCGATTTTTACCAAGCTCGAAATGATGGGCACAGATGGTAGAAGGCACAAATGGTCCAATTTTAGAGCTATTACTTCACAATTTTATTTTACCGAGACAGTATATTTTCAAGTAACCTGCTTCGCTGAAGTCTCAATCGTATCTGCTTTAGTAAGATTTCTAATTCATTATACACTAATTTCATTGAAATGTTGAAATTCTTAGCAAGACCATTACCTTTTTGAACTTCGTAGAACACATGTTCATGAAGCTAGTAGTGTATAAAACCTGCTGGTACATAAAATCCGCAGTCTGTTGATCGCGGAGTACTATAATGCCACTGATCTGAAGTAAAACATGAAAATAAATAGATTGGGGGGACATTGGAGTACAAAATGATCGTCGTCCAGAAAACAGTTTCGCCCAAAAGGAAATCCTTGACCTACTTTGTTCACTAAGTTTCTCTCGAACAATTTCTCGAGCAGCGCACACAGTATCGACTTTTTCCCGTGTGTATAACTAATGTCGACTCTCTGTAGTGCACGCTGCCGGAAGGGAGAAGGGGTTGAACAAACGGTTAAGCGTCGTAACGAATTCTCTGTTGGTCGGATAAAGGTGGATCAAACGAGATCCCATTGTCGCGAACGAAAGGAGTCGCGCGATCGACGGAAACAAGGTAAATTCCACGAACAACGACGCGGTGCACAAACCGAACCAAGCCCGCGTCGGAGCACGTGGGCAGCCGCTAACAATCGTAAACAGGCGTGCTTAATTCATTCAACTTTCTAGCACCGCGCCTACCTTCTCTCTCTCTACGGAACGGAGTTGCGCCCGCGCCGATATTTTCCACGTTCCCCACGGAAATGTTTGTCATTCGCCGTTTATGCCGGTTTCTTTATACAGCTGCCGCACGCCGCGGCGATATGCAACGCCGGTTTATGTGTTTACCTAAGCCGGATCATTAATCTTTGACCGCGCCTCCTGCGACGACCTGTAAATCTTACACGCACGGAAATCACGAGCGCCTCCGTTGCTCCACGCATCAGCGGTCCCCGTAACACGGACTTTTATAGTGAGTCGATATCATATTTATACCGGCACCCCCCGCCAACGGGAACACCACCGAACCTTGTCCGAGCCGATTTCCTGCGGTTACTCGTGCGCTTCGAGCGGAAATCGCCGGAACTTGCAAAGAAATCGGTCTGTTCTAAGACAACCGACATTTTTTCATGACATTAAATTTTGAACAAGGGTGTTGCGGGTGTAACTCATGATTTTAGACATAGGAATAAAAATCGTGGAATAATTTCCCACATCGTGAATAAAATTGAACATCATTCTCTAAGCAAACTGAAATTTTTTTCATGACATTAAATTTTGAACAAGGGTGTTGCGGGTTCACTCCATAATTTTAGACATTGGAATAAAAATCGTGGAAAATTTTCCACATCGTGAATAAAATTGAACATCATTCTCTAAGCACAGTGAAAATTTTTTCTTGACATCAAATTTTTAACAAGGGTGTTGCGGGTTCACCCCATGATTTTAGACATTACAATAAAAATCGTGCAATAATTTCCCACATCGTGAATAAAATTGAACATCATTCTCTAAGCACAGTGAAAATTTTTTCTTGACATCAAATCTTTAACAAGGGTGTTGCGGGTTCACTCATGATTTTGGACAATACGATAAACATCGTGAAAAAATTTCACGCATCGTGAATAAAATTGAATATCATTCTCGAAACAAGAAAAAATCCTCGCTAAACGACTCGATGATTGTTATTCAAGGGATCGATCGGTTGAGATTCAGGAAGCCTCGATCGAAGGCTCGCATCGGATGAGGTAACGGTACCGCGGCAGTGTTAGAGATCGTGCGAGGAACGCCTTCTAATTGCACAGGCTCTCTAATCTACCTACGAGATCTCTTCTTCCGTCGTGTCACGCGAGATCGGCGAATTTTTGCGGGACTGTGTCTCTCCCAGCCAATTCATTGAGATCGTTGACTCTTTTTCCTCTTAACCTGTTTCAGAACGCTGACACAATCGTGTGGGCCTAGCATTTTTTAAATGGAAATTATTCGAAGTAAAAAGAACGAACATCAAATTGCAGATTTGAGATCTTACATATTACACGATGTAACTCGTGGGCGATTTCCGAGTGTTCCTGAGTTTTGTCGTGATTTTAATAATTGAAGATAGGCATGGGTTTTTTCCTGGTCCGAGATTTAATACGAGTATAGTCGATGGCAAAAGTCCCGCGCCTAGAATATCGGCTGGCAATTAAGAATCGCGTGGGCGGTGCCGATGGAGGACGACGCTAAAAGTGAGAGTGGTTCGCTGAGCTGTGCGGCTGGTCGATTGAGAATTCTGCGATTGAGTAATTGCCAAGCGACGAGTGTTACGCGAGGATTTACTGGGTTCGTTGACACCATCGGGGACATTCTTTCTGCTAAACGGAAAACCAAGCTGATCCGTCATTCCGTGTCCCGCACTGTGCCTATCGGACAAATTAAAAATTTTGCGGATCGGTAAAAAATTTCATCAAATTTGTAGAAAAAAGTGCCTTACAAAAAGAGGTAGACTATCCATTCGTCAACTTTTTATTTTTATTTATGCATTTGTATCCCATTCATACAGGAACAGTACGTGAATAGCTGTTGCATTGAAGATATCGGAAAGCGGGTCCACACGAAATTTGAAAAAAAATTTTTGAAAATGATTAATTAGAGCTGTGAACGGTCCTAAGCATTGTCGATCATATAGCTTTAAAAATCGTCCATTGTCCCTGGGTTAAAAAAATCGCAGAACCGGAAGCTAACGAAATTGCCAGCACTGAAGACCCCGATAGGTGTAGTCCGCTTCCGTCACGAGTTATTCAGAGTGCCTTACAAAAAGACTATCCATTCGTCAACTTTTTATTTTTATTTATGCGTTTGCATCCCATACACGGAGGGAAAGACAAACTAAATGAATAGCTGTTGCGTCGAAGATATCGAAAAGCGCGTCCACACGAAATATGAAAAATAAATTTTTGAAAATGATTAATTAAAGCTGTGAACGGTCCTAAGCCTTGTCGATTATATAGCTTTAAAAATCGTCCGTTGTCCGAGGGTTAAAAAGATCGCAGAACCGGAAGCTAACGAAATTGCCAGCACCGAAGACCCCGATAGGTGTAGTCTACTTCCGTCACGAGTTATTCAGAGTGCCTTACAAAAAGACTATCCATTTGCCAACTTTTTATTTTTATTTATGCATTTGCACCCCATACACGGAGGAAAAGACAAACTAAATGAATAGCTGTTGCGTTGAAGATATCGGAAAGCGGGTCCACACGAAATTTGAAAAAAAAATTTTTGAAAATGATTAATTAAAGCTGTGAACGGTCCTAAGCATTGTCGATTATATAGCTTTAAAAATCGTCCATTGTCCCTGGGTTAAAAAGATCGCAGAACCGGAAGCTAACGAAATTGCCAGCACCGAAGACCCCGATAGGTGTAGTCCGCTTCCGTCACGAGTTATTCAGAGTGCCTTACAAAAAGACTATACATTTGCCAACTTTTTAGTTTTATTTATGTATTTGCACCCCATACACGGAGGAAAAGGCAAACTAAACGAATAGCTGTTGCGTTGAACATATCGGAAAGCGTGTCCACGCGAAATATTATGAAAAACAAATGTTTGAAAATGATTAATTAGAGCTGTGAACGGTCCTAAGCATTGTCGATTATATAGCTTTAAAAATCGTCCGTTGTCCGAGGGTTAAAAAGCTCGCAGAACCGGAAGCTAACGAAATTGCCAGCAACCCCGATAGGTGTAGTCCGCTTTGGTCACGAGTTATTCAGAGCCGGTGCTCGGATCGCGTGTTTCATTTGTGCCCAATAGATTTCTAATTTGGTCGAATAAGGTCAGAAAAGGTGTCCACGTCAGTGTCGGTCGTTTTGGTCGTGCTTGCTCCACGTTTCTCGTTCCTCGTCGGCTAGTTTTATTGGCACGTTGTGTGCACGTGTGCGTCCGTGTGTGTGCCTCCCCGCGTTCTACCAAAGGCGACAGGCAGTCTGGGCCAATTTACTCTTCGCTGATTAATTCTTTCGTCGGCGGGACAAAAGGAGGGAACGTCCCGTTAATCGATCCCCACCCGGTCCTCTTCCGGACAACAGTTCTCTGGGAATTGGAGAGATTCCTCGGAGACAAACTCTCTATCGGGTCCCTCGGAATTTTCGTTGCCCGTGGCCTTGATTCCTCTCTTTGATGTCTTCCTGCACTGTCTTACCCTGTTCTTTCGGACACGGATCTTTTTAGCGCGAGTGCATTGCATCCCTGCGTTTGTTGCAGTTGTGGAAGTCGAAACTGTTAAAATTGAATGACTTCGAGGTTCCTTTCGAAAAACCACGTAATCCTCTAGCGAATCAAGAGAACTTTGTGAATCGAATGATTCGATTAAATCACATTTAAAATTCATCTCCATCGAATAAATCTAAAATTCCATCCAAGTCTGCAAATAGCATATTTATAGTTACACGTTAAATAATGATTAGCAGAAAACGGTCTGCCAGCGAAGTACAAGAAGGGCGTGTTCGCTCGGCTTTCTGCTCTTACTGTACCGGTTTTAAAGGACTCGGTAGGACTATGGGAGAAGTGCACGAGTGGGAAGGAGAAGGAAAGAGAGCGGTCGCTTGCTCGCGCAGGTACGGCGTGCTTACCTGAGATCTGTACGACAAGGACGGCGAGGTGATCGTGCCACGGTTAAGCACACGGGGATAGGCCAGTCGTCTTAGATGAAAAGGGACAGACACACCGGTTGTCGAAGCGTGTTCGAGGGAGACAGCTTGGCGCTCGGCTACGGAGAGAACAGAGAGAAGAGAAGAGAGACCGGCGCAACGGAGGCTCTCTAGCTGAAGAGTAAACTGGCCAGACTGCCTGCCGCCGTCGACAACGTAACACACCGTTCTAACAGCCTCTCCGAAGTGGTAGGGGAAACGGACAGGGGAAATAGGAGAAATAACGAGATACCCACACACACACACGTGCGCGCGCGCACATAGAGCTCTGCAAAATAATATTTTCCGCGAAACACCACGCGACACCATTCTCTTCGGCGACCGACTGTTCGCGAGCGAACGATGATGGTGTCGCGTGACGAAATTCGAAGACGTTCGTGAGCCGTTTCTGATTTCCGTCGCCGCGACACGGAACCGGAGAAGCTGTTTCTACTGATCGCCTCTGTTACAGAATGACTGGGATGTTCTTTTGTCCGAGCAGCTCTGTCTTGACTGCTGTGTTCTTAAACCGAGTCCATTTTGTGGACTATTGACTTCGGTGGTTGGTGCACGCGTTATCATTTTTACCAGTCCGGGTATTCAACGGTCTGCAAACTGCACTTTGCGACAATGGGAAATTATATCAGGACTGCGGTGTCCATTTTGCGTGGATTTTATTGTTGGTTTTGTGCAATACGGTAATCGTGTGGTGGAGGTTGCTCGGACTGGTATATACGAACTTCTCTATTTAAAACAATATGTGCATTGTACCGACTATACATGCACATAGTTGCACATCTATATTTAAAACAATGTTTATATTGTACCGAGTGTAGATGCGCATATTTCAACAATTTATATTTAAATATATTGCATATCGTACCGAAGCGAAGGTTTCCAATTGGTTCGTTTCGCAATAAACAGCAACGCTATTGTACGTTTATCTTCCACAGAATTGTTTTCCGAGCAGAGTGTGGATAATTGGTTGCAAGACAAATATTTTGAAATCCGCGCGAGTTCCTGCGCTTGGTCGGCGAGTATGAAATGTTGGTTTTACTGATTGTCGCGTTTGTTAATGCTTTCATGAATGAAAAATGTTTACGATGGTCGCCATTTACTTGTCGAGCCGTTCACTCTGCCGCTTTTACGTTTGCGTTCGTGCTAAAACAATGCGAAGTGAACGCCGAATTAAAAAGAATCTGCTGTATCTTGAACCTGCGAATGCGAAACCATAAAAGAACATTTTAGTGTTCTAACAAATTGTAGCGACTCTGAAATCCACTTTACACAGTAGAACCTAAAACAACCCTAAAATAATCAATAAAAATAATCGTCGCTTTTAAAATCTTCAATATAGGTCCACATAAAAAATTTGTAAAATACAACTTTTAGTATTTTTTTACAATTCCGATCAATTGTAATTTTTGACACAATTTTTTTCACATCCTGCAGCAAACTAATTGCTCTAGCTTCCAAAAAAAGTTCAAATCGTGTAATAAGATATTGAAAAAATTATCGTCTTTTTAAGAGCGAGTAAATAATTTTTTGAGTCACTGTGTTCGTTGAAGTAATATGTCGCTTTTAAAATTTTCAATATAGGTCCACATAAAAAATTTGTAAAATGCAACTTTTAGTATTTTTTTACAATTCCGATCAATTGTAATTTTTGACAAAATCTTTTTCACATCCTGCAGCAAACTAATTGCTCTAGCTTCCAAAAAAAGTTCAAATCGTGTAATAAGATATTGAAAAAGTTATCGCCTTTTTAAGAGCGAGTAAATAATTTTTTGAGTCACCGTGTTCGTTGAAGTAATATGTCGCTTTTAAAATTTTCAATATAGGTCCACATAAAAAATTTGTAAAATGCAACTTTTAGTATTTTTTTACAATTCCGATCAATTATAATTTTTGACAAAAATTTTTTCACATCCTGCAGCAAACTAATTGCTCTAGCTTCCAAAAAAAGTTCAAACCGTGTAATAAGATATTGAAAAAGTTATCGCCTTTTTAAGAGCGAGTAAATAATTTTTTGAGTCACTGTGTTCGTTGAAGTAATATGCTACTGTGAGTGTGCAGAGATGAATTGCAAGGTATTATACAGCAGGTTAGGGTTAACAGCCGCGAGTTATTCGGTCCCTCGGCAGCTGGTAAACAAGTACGGTGTGTAATCGAGGCTCGGCATCCCGCAGAAATCGAATCGGCGCGTTGTCGCGTTCGGAATCGCAGCTCGGCAAGGCAAGACAAGGCGTAACACGAGTAACCGATTCGAAAGGGTACGGTTGTCGCGTCGAACAGATATCTAGGTGAAGGTGTACGATTAGGCACCTCGCGGCCCGTGGTACGGTACTAGTTTTCGTTGAGCAACCGGTCTCGAGCCGATTCCGGAGCGCGCGCGCGCGTTGGCCGTTTGCTCGGGCTCTCTCGATTACGCATGCCGATCCCCGTTTTGTGTCGCTTTTCCCCGCGAAATCCCGCGGACGACCGCTGCGCGCGCGATCGATTGCGCGAACGCCGATCTGAAATTAAAAACCTGTTCCTCGTGCCCTCGCAACGCCGTTGTGTTACGCGTTTCATAACTGGATCGCAGATCTTTATGGGTCTTTTGGTTGCTAAACATTGGAACCACTCGTGTTCGAAGTTTCAGCGAATTTAGTGGCGATACTCGTTAGCGCGTATTGGCAGGAAATATTACAGAGATTAGTGTTCGACCGTATTTATTGTATAGTCGATCCGAGGAAATAGAAATTTAGGTGTGATCGTACGGTCAATTTACATGTACGGCAATTTGTAATTTTGTGACTATAGGAAAATTGATTGAACAGTATTTTGCCGAGCCATAAAGAATGGAAGATAAAAACGTGTCCATGCTGTCCGAGAAATTCCTATTAAGAGGAAACGTTTCGGAATCGTTTTATTTCGCATTTTTTCCCCGGGGCCAGTCTTCAATGGCGGATTAAGGAATTACGGCGGAGAACTCCGAGATAGAGATAAGAGATTAAGCGGATGACAAATTTGAGGAGAGTCCTGCGCAAGATAGAAATTCATCCAGCCACCGTGGTAAAAAAGTGTTCCTCTCGGTCTCTCCGCCCGCCCCCGCGGCGTGTAGCGGTGCCAGAGGTAAATCCGAGGAAAAACTGGCCTGGCGACGTGCAACAGGTAGGAAAGCGGATGCACACAGGCCACTGCAAGTCCAAGCAGCCCGTCAAATATCGGCGGAACGAAGGCGGCGGTTAAACTCGCCGCCGGGAAACCGAAATATCGACGTGGGCCAACTATTTCCGATTCGAATCACCACCCGACCATTAGCCCCGAGCGAAATTTTCGCTGAGCTTGTCCGAACGATTTTACTGTCTCGCCTTAAAAATCCAAACGAACCAATTTTCTTCCACCTCCTCTATTCGAATTTATAACGAACCGCGCGCTTGTTTAATTTCTATCGAACAATCCGGCGAACCTTTCTTGTCGAATCGGAGACCTACCAAGCTTTTCATTGTTAGTCGATTTTCGTTTCATACTGCCACGCTTCGGAGAATTGGTGGACATTTTTATTTGACAGTCCGGTGATTTCTCTTTTCGTATTAGATTATTATTATTATTATTATTTATTTTATACGGACCGAAGTCCTTTAATACAAATGTTTGCAGATAATGTAGAATAACAGAAAAATCTTAAACATAAGTCTTAATCTAAAATATAAATTAATTAATTATGGACAGTGCGAAACTAAACTAATGATGGTACTATTATCGAATCGTGCGGCGCAATTTTGTTTTGAAAGCCTGTAACGTGCCATTGAAAAAATCAATATTGCTATAAAATGTGTTGGAGTTTGCAATAATGCGATTTAAAGGATTTATTGATCCATATGAGGATTTGGATTTGATTGTTTGAAATCCTGCTCTCGTTCTCAAAACACGTTCAGGTACATACAAATTAATTTGCTTAAGATATGTATCGTGTAATTTTTAATAGTATATTTAATTCTATGTTGTGTCCACTTAGAAAAATTTCGAATGAGAATAGCAATTGAATTTCTGTATTTCTGGAGCTTCGATCAGGGAGCTGTTTTGGAACAATCTATTCGTTGGTATATTCTAGAACAATAGTTTCCATCGGAAATACCCTTGCCGATTCCCTTGACGAGAGATCGGTTCCATTTACTTGTCGATCCGAATCCGTCGTCGTCCTCGAGCTCATCAAATCGAGCTTATCACGTTCTCCATCGCGACGAGCCTAACCTTGGACCAAGCAACTGTATAAACGGGATTCGTGAGTCGTCCAACAATGTTTCCGCAGCATTGATTCTCTTCGAGGATCTATAATATTGCACGATCTTTTGTGGCATAAATCACGCGGTAGCTAACGAGACATTATAGGTCGAGTTTATCGGAGAGGAATCGTGGCAACGAGTTTGCTACCAGTCGTCCCTAAGCGGGCATCTTCATTTAGAGTCTTGTGGAATATAAAGTCCATCGGTATTAACATTTTAATAGTTTATGTACCGCTAGCTGGGTGACGGCTGCTTAAAAATCGAAACTTTATTGTCGAGTACTTCCTGGTAAGTTGGTGAAGTTGTTTCTCGAGTAATATATTCCACTGACTTGTTTTCGTGATGATATTTAAGAGGACAGTATTAATTCTTTTCTCAAAGACCTTCAATTGAAAGGTGACATCTCTTTTTTAATTATTATATTCGATTCTCGTAAAGTCTCAGTTTAACTAAAAATTCCTGTTTCATTCAGAGATTTTTTTTAATTTACGGAAACATAGTACATAGATGCTGTTTTAGCTGCCTTCAGCATCCTGGGAGACCTAACAACATTTTGTTTCTAGGAATAGATCACAATAAAGCTATAAAATTTAGAGACCTTTTTACAATTGCTACTGCCACTGCAGAAAATCCGCAGCGCGTCTCTCTACAACAAAGCACAATGGCCACTTTCCCGAGGCCGTTGAAAAGAACGCAACAGAGTTGCCGGGAAACGGGGTCAGAACGAGTCTGCTCGTCGAGGGTTGAATTAGAGCAATTAGATCAGCCCCGAAGGATATCCCGCCGCTTTGTTTCGCCCGAGAGAGACAGAAAGAGAGAGAAAGAGAGAGAGAGAAAGAGAGAGAGAGAGGGAGAAACTTGCACTCTACAAGGCGAAAGAAAGAGACGGAAACAAAGATAGAAAGATAGAGACAGATTTTCGAGACACGGTGGTGGTCCGCGGATGAATCGATTCCCAGGGCGCACGCGGAAGTCGGGACAAAGGAAGAGAAACAGAAAGAGAGAGAGAGAAATACATAGAGCAGGAGAGGCAGAGAGAGAGGACCGATCTGGCGGCAGTAGCACACCGGTGGTGCCTCTCTTCTCCTAATCCTCGGCAAAGCGCCTCACGTCGCCACGAAGTCGAAGTTTACTTTTCGTGCTCAAACATAACTCCGGGCCTTTCGGAAGTGGGGGGTTAAACACACATAATCCGCCGTTTTCCGCCGTAACTCGTAACTCCCGCTCGTATTTTCTCTCGTCCCTCCTCTCTCTTCTCCCTCTCTCTCTCTCTCTCTCTCTCTTTCTCTTCTCATCTCTGTCTCTTTCCTCCCTTTCTAGCGGTCGCCGTCCGAAAACGCCCCCGCACAGCCCCGCGCCCCTCCATACTCCTTTCGCGGCCCCGAAAATCGCTCCGCCTCGGTACCGAACTATTTCTGTAGCTCTCTCGGCGCATCCACACGGGGAGAGATGCAACGATGCATCGTGATGCACCGCGAGAGCTCGACGTCCGACTGCCGACTCGAGCACAACGGCTTTCGATGAATCGTGCCGTCGGCATTCTCATCCCTTCGGCGCCTGCGACGCGATTAGGCTCGTCCTGCCTCCTCCTGGATTATCCTCATCCGGTTCGAACTGGACGATCATATTTATCCTGAAAAGTAAAAACAATTTAATTAGTCAAAGTAGAATTTGTGTACATCGATTTCACGCTACAGGAGCTGTATAAAAATTATGCTTCTAAACGAATAATTTGAATATGTTGGAAATAATGTATCGACAATCTTGCAATGATGAATTTGAATTAATCAATCTACGTACATCGCGACGATGGAATCGAGCCGAGTTTATAGAGATGTTTGCCTCCCTGCATTTTATGCGCGAGATACCATAAATGCATAAACATCCGCGAGTCTTTTGATGTGTGGACTGCGGATGTTTATGCGATTTCCAGTCTCCGAAAAGAAAGTTTCGAAGGTCGCTATTAAATAGAAATACGCGCCCACTCTTTCTGCGATCGAGGTTTAAATACGTTCGAAGAAATACGAGGACTGCAATGATCATTTTGTCGTACTTCGAGCAGTCAAATATGCTATAAATGCATCAACATCCGCAGTCTACTGATGAAATATGACTACTGTAAACATACGCTGCGGTTATCGAAGTAGTTATGATACAATACATATTGACGGTGTGCCGTTTCAATCGCGTATCTTCAATTTTCTGTTTTCAAAATATCCAGTAACTAAGTATCTAATAATACATAAAATTCTGCATGCATCAGTGAGAACAATAGCGGGGTTTATAACGAAGTGTCTTGTAACAATTATTAATCTTACGATCAAATTATTATAATCAGGATTATAATCAGACCAGGAGAATTGGTATTAAAAGAATACAAACTTATAACCTTTCAAGATTGATAATTATCTCGAACGAATAAATCCCAATTAAATTACTCTCAACGAAAACGAGGACCGTCCCGTTAACAATAAATAATCGTAAAGGCAGTCTCAATATTATTTTCACGAGCTTCACAAGTTACCCAAAAATTTTTCTCAACTGCCAGTCTGCCTCAACCCCTTCGGGCAGCCATAATAATTAAGAATACCACGTAGCATCTCTCAGCTTGGCTTTCCAATCAGCTCGCGATTCCAGCTCTCGGGGTACTTGACCTCCGACAGAAAAAGGGAAGAAACAGCCGATTAAGATATCGCGATTAATGCTCGCGCGGAACGAGCCGAAGAGGGAGGAACGGGTGAGCATGAAGGGGGTGAAGGAGGAGGGAAAGAGGTGAGATAGCGCGGCGCAAAACAACGTTCGCCACCAATGAATCAATATACACACACTCGTCTTTTTGACGATGGCCAGCGCGTTCCGGAATAAATCTCCCGCGGAGCGAGGCGAACCGAGAGAGAGGAGAGAAAGAGAAGGAGAGACCCTTTACCGCGCTCGAAACGTCTTCCTCCGTTGGTCCGTTCGTCGGCCCGACGGAAGGGCGACGGGGCAACGAAACCAGGAGGGAAAAGAGGGAAAGAGGAACGCTCTCGATCGAGATACACTCGCGACAAAGCCGCACGAGCGACCACCCACTCGCTCGGAATCGCTCGACGGAGTTCTCGGAAGCTGCGTCAAGCTCTCCCGACGAGATGAAAAAGTGTTATCGCGAGAATTGCTTTTGGGGAACGGCAACGTGGAATCGTCGGACCGTCCACGGACGCTCGATTGTTAATATTCATTTGGCTCCTCGGGAAAATTACCTCTAACCCTCGGAATTTCTTCGAATGCTGTTAGTTTTGTCGAATACATGTACATTTTTAGGTATAAATAGTTCAGTAACAATTTCATTAATTTTCAAAGTTGTTGAACATCCGTTTGTTACCGCCCCTTATTGGAATTCTAAGAAAATGACCCTTCAGTCCATTGTGTTCAGAACTGCCTTCTGTTAAATTTAATAAATACAAATATTTGATTGAGATAATTTTTGAATGTTCTTCAAACAATAAATGTATACAATTTATGGTCGTCTCTTCAGAAAATCATATTCCCAGTATCCCAAAACACGTATCAAAAATTTACGAGCACTGGTATCGAAGGAAATTATCATACGCGATTCGTCAGCGCTCTGTCAATGTTTACAGCCGTATAAATTACAAACATCTTCGCAAACGAATGACACAAACTCTCGTAGATTTCCTCCTTTGCATTGGTTTGAGCGAATCGAGGCGATAAATCACGGCCAATAAAATTCATTGTAACACGAGCAAGAGAACAAAAATCTCCATAAGCATCCACAGAGTCTATTCATCATACGGATCCTCATATAATCTCTCGACAAACGTTTCGAGACTCTCGACGCGAGAGGCGGTCAAATGAAAAGTGATTGCTCACGGAAATTAATTGCACTTCGGTCGAGAAAAAGAAAAGAAATCGTCGAGTTCGATCAGTGAACAGTCAGGTGTGATCGGGAATGGACAAATAAAGTGACCCGGATAAGATGAATAAAATCAATGAAATGAATAAAATGAATGAACCGAGTGAAATGAATAAAATCAATGAAATGAATCAAATTCCACGTTCTCGATCGCGGGGAGGGGGAAACAGAGCGCGCTCCCATGAAATTCTTATCGGTGTTCCGCGAACTTCGAGAAACTGCAACTGGCAGAGTGCAGCGCGCGCGGCTGCAACGCGTTGCAACGGGGACGAGTACAGTCTAGTGTCCGAGAAGTGAGAGAAGGTTTTGCACACGAGCGCGTTTTCTACGTGCACCGGGAACAACCGTGGAGGGGTACACGCTGGACCCAGGCTCCGTGCGGCGCGTAGCTTATGTGCCGAGCAACAAAACCAGTCGTCTCTCTACTGGCGAACCAGCTGCCCGTCGCCAGGCCTTCTAATTCTCTCGCGATTGTTCTAGCGGTGCACGCGAACTACACTTGCTAACTCTCTTCGTCATTTTCGTCTTCGAACCACTCCCTTGAGAGTCCAGGCAACTGGGTTCAAGAGGATTCGAGAGGAACGTCTTTTTCGAGAGCTAGTTGGGGTTGGAGAACGTTGGACATTGTTTGACACATCGCATCGGTAAAATGCTATGATTTTGTTGGGAAATGTAGTGTACAGTGATCGTGCAACTTTTTCTTTCTACAGAACGAACATTTTATGAGAATTATTCTGTTTGACTATGTTGGCAATTGTTTGATGTATGCGGTTACCTTAGAGTCAGTGATTGTGTATTTTCGTCGTACATGTAAAAGGTTTGGAGAGGAACATTTTTTGGAGAACAGATCCGTTCGACTACGTTGGAGATTGTTTGACGCATTGCATTTACTTTTTGCCATTTTTTATGTCAATAGTATGCTTTTTCTAAACAAGAGTTTCTTGTTGTGTACTAGGCTTTCTTGTTTTCTTCTTTAGACTGAAGCGATCGATCTTGATCTAACATTATCACGAATAATCCGTTCGACACGCGACAGTTCTGCGTTTTCTTCGAGTATTTTCGTATGCGTTTGAGAGTCGCGGGAGAAATATTCGTTAAACGCATTGTGTTCGGAATTGTGGGGCGGTTCGTCGAAAGTCCGGAGCGATTCGAGGAATTCAAATCGAAGGGAGCCGGGACAGGGTATCTTGTACTTTCCGCGCGTTGATTAATGATCACCGCGGCTCTCGCTCGCGCTAGAGCGCTGGCTGACTCGCGCGAATTTAACCGAATAACGAGGAACGTCGGCAGCGAATCGAGCGATCCCAGTTCCTGCAGCGATAAATTGCATTAAACGCTATACAGTCGGAGGCGGGGGCACACGCAGAGCCGATCGTCCTACGCGAGATTGTTTATCCTCGGCGTTGCACACGCCGGATACAAATTTATCTCGCGACTTTGCATAATTTTCTCGAATGCGGACCGACGACGCGCGACCAGCTCTCCGCAGCCTGAGCTTTTGGAAGACGTTCAAGTGAGCCCCGCTGAAACCAGCATGACGGGATCGACGATGATAGCTAAGCTGCTTGCCGATCCCATCGATTGCCCGAAGAAGCGTGTCGAGCTGATCGCGTGCTCGGAGACAGTGTGCTGTAGGACTCTATTAACGGGCTGTATTTCGCTCTTGAGGACAGGTGCCAGTGCTAATTTTCTCTTAAACGTTCGTTCTTGTCCGGAGAAGCGCGCTTGAGACTGTTTGATAATGTTTGAATTAATGGTATTGCGAGGGGACTCGTTATAAGGTCATCAATTATAGGTATCATCTCTTTTCCGAAGTCTCTTGATGGTCGTTTGAGAGGGATGGAGAGTGTTTAAATTAATTGTGTTGTGCAGCTACTCGTTAGGCAGACTGATTGTAGGCATTAATTTACTCTGAAGTCTCCTGATGTTGATTTTATTTATTTGCGTAGAGGGAAGGAGACTGTTGGTTAGTGTTTGAACATCCGCTACGTCAATGCAATTATGTTTCTGGCGATCCTCTCAGGGCCAGGATCACCATATGTTTTGATTTGGAAAGGAATGTTTGAGACTGTTGGCTAAAGTTTGCGTGTATTCCTCAAGAGGAAGTGTTTTAGCTAGTTGGACAAGGTTTAACCATTCCTTAAAAGTGTGATGGAGACAATTGTGTAACCTTTTACCGTTTCACGAAGAAAAATGATTGAAACTAACGTTTGACGATTCCAACGAACGTTATTAGTGTCGCCTCTGCTAGCGTACACGATCATCGTCAGCGGGGCCGGGATGATTAAATTCCGAGGCGATATTTGAAAGTCTAATTCGCCGGGAGAAAATGTCGCTGGCAACATGGACTCGGAGCAGAAGAACCGTTTGATTCCGATACGAGAGAAAGCCGACATGGAGCGGAGCTTCAAGAAGAACGCGGACTTCAGGATGAATCAGCAGAACTTCAGGCTGAGCGACTTCGGAGTCGAGACGAAGGCTGGTCACGCGACCGAGCAGGGCAAAGTTGCGACCAGGTACAACCAGATCACGGGCGTGCAGGCGTCACAGGTGCAAATAAGACAGGTCAGACTCGGTCCAGGGAACGGAGGACCGTCGAGCCCTCTGCAAGTCGTCTGCAATCGTTCGAGACTGACCAGTTCGAGGAGCCCCAGCCAATCGATCGGACAGTTGAACGTGGATCAGTACCAGGCTTCTAGCCCCAACAATTTGACCGGAAGTGGATCCATGATGCAGCTCAATGTCTCGTCGGTTCCCTCGCCTGGATACTGGAGCCATTACAGTGGACAGGAAAGCGGGGTAAAATTTATTTACTGAAATTAATTGGAAAGACCACTTAGCTTATTGGACAGCTAAGACTCATTCTTCGGGCTTCAAGGATTGAAATGAGTAGTTAAGCAAAAAATAAAGGGGGCTGAATTCACTGATTATATTTAGCACTTGCTGGCTGAAAAATATTTTTGGTACAGCATTTTCACAGCACCACAGTGATTTATCTCAATTGTTTTACATATTTGACTAGATTTAATAGAGTACTCAATCTTTTAAATTAATTTTTCAACAACCTTTCTGGTTGTACTATTGACACTGGAACAACCATATAAGGTTCTTTATTTTACATTCATCGACGCAATGTTTTATACGAAATTATTAAATACATTCAACAATAATTGATAGTCAGAAATTGATTATCAACATATTTTCGTTTGACCGAAGTTGATATAAATCGTTAAGATATCATAAATTTGAAAGATACAATGTCTATAATGATTGATGAAACCAGAGAAGATGGGTTTCTTGAAGCCAGTGGATTGGATTAAACCGTTTTCGTTCATCGTTAAACGGCCTGATGCGATTAGTAGGTGTCAAAACTCGCAGTCGGTTGTCTGGAACCAGTTAGGGCGCGCGGAGCTTAAGCCATGGCACGGTTTGTGCGAAAATTCTCGGTCGGACAGGTATGACAGTTTTACGATTGCTGTACCTGCGATCGGGAACTCTCGGTGTTCCAGTGGTGCGCGAGTCCCCGCGCCGATTAGTCCCAGACGGTCTAGGACCGGTTTAGTACCCGTACGTGACTTCGAGCCGGTTCCGAACTTTTATTGAACCGGCGCGCATACCGGATGCACTTGCCGCCCATTTCTTCGCCCGGGAACTCTACCGGTCAGTTGTACCTGGGCCTGTGACAATGCGTTTACGTTTTCTCGGGGCCCCATTGTCGTCATGGCCACGACCAATTTTCAGGTGTATGGTCTCGTATGCTCATGCCAGCTATCGTTGTGCCCATTGCCCTGGCCTACCTGCCCAGGTGGAGTTAACTCGCAGAGCTTCTTGGCCTGTTTTATGGCTGACCCATTAGGACCGATATACCATTTTACGGACCTGCTATACGAAATATTTATTAACAGCATTTGAAACCGGGACCCATTAATGTCATTAGCTGACCTACTGATTTTTCATGTACCTCTCAGGGACTTTTTTAGACCTCAGGGACGTTTTGACTTGGTGACTTTGTTCGCAGGGTCGATGATATTGTGGATGATCGTTGTAGGCCACATTGTCTCCTGTACTGAAAGTGTTTTATTTGGTACTGCTTGGGTTTTCTTCTAACTTTTTTTTATAGGCTTTTTAGTACCGTGGGTTGGTATAGGTAAAGAGAAAGTTTGAGGGTACGGTTGAATTTAGTGTGCGTTTAGTCGTTTATTTTTTACCTTCACGGAACAATTTAACGTTTCGTAGCTTTATGGGACAATTTAAAGAAACAGCCGTCAGGTAAAATTACAATACACAGAAATGTACTGTCATTAAAAAAGTTTTCTACAAAATAAAATTGTCCGCATCGCTAACAAAAAGTAAACGGAAATTTATGTTTTCTCTTATTAATTGTAACATGTTGAAAATAATGCATCACGTGCAGTCTGGTAATTAAAAGTTACAAGAGACATTTGTTTCATACGGATCGATAAAGGGTGGGGTTCTATTGTTTGATAGCCTGAAAAATACAAAATGGCTGGTTAGAGAAAATGATTTGTTCGTTTGAAAGGAGTACACGCGATCACAGGCGTCCATTTAATTCCCATGTTGAATCGCAGTCGGTCCGTTTAATTTTCCATTAAAGCCCTGCCATAATTAAAGACCGGAACTCTCGGTCGAGGTTACGAAAAACAATTGGCAGCAGGAAGTGGCTCGCTGGTCCGAGGCTGAGCCTCGACCTAGCCTCGAGTCGCGTATCTAATGTTTGTCTCTCCGCGTGAAGTCGTATTCACGGCGCGTTTCGCTCGCACAGCTAATTAGTATGTGCCGCGGTGGCACGTATTAGGCGACGGTCACACTTGCATACGAAACGCACGAACACATACACACATGGGAAACACCCTTTGAATCCCGTCCTTGTAGTTTGTCGGCGAAAAACTCGCGCTAAAGAATTTCAAGAATCCTCCCATTGTAACGCTCTTACCGAGCGTGCTTTGGACGAGCATCTATTAGGTCAACGCCGAATTTGACAAGTCTTTTCTTTGGATAATTAACTCTGTGTAGAATAAGCAATTTGATACCTGATGAAATTTTATAAATTTTATTCTGTTCGTGTGTTGCTCATTTGGTTTACGTTGGAATTGAATTTTGTTTTTCTGGAATTAATATTTGAACATAAAGCAAATTTAGACATGCTATAAATATGGAGTTTATTTCTCCACTAGGAAATTGAAGACAAAATATTCTAATCAAAGTAGCTGTGTAAAAATATGATTTACTCGATTTTTATGAATTCTTTTTATCATACATACTTTTAACCGTCGAACAATCAGATTTTAACATTTATAATTTTTCGACAATTAAAATTACGAGTAAATAAAATTGTATGAAATAAAACTGTATGCAATCGAAGATCTCTGGTATAATTGCCCGTAAGGCACTTCGGAGAAAAGCGAACTTTCCATACTTTATTTATAGGTAATTACGGAGTTGTTGTTCTGTATTATGGAACGAGTTTCAAATTTTTCTGTGAACGAAAAGCGTGATACGGTTACTTAACATTGTTTACTGTATGATAATTGAGTATCACTCTGAACTGAGTCACTTCCGGCCCATGATAAATCTTTTATCTGTGCATTACATGCTAATCTATTCCACTATGTTTTATGTATCTTTGTACCTCGATTTTAAATATTCGATATCTGTAAATTTTTAGAACGTCCGTTCTAAACATCCACTCCTGAAATATTCCGTAAAATAATCGCCATTTCATTTTAACAGCAGTCGGTATATGTTAAAATGATTGAAACAATCTTTTAACATTGATAAAGCGAGCAATGTTTGCTTTTATTAATTGTCGACGTTTAATTCAAGTCCTGTTCTAATCGGAATTAATAACGTGAGTACAAGTTTCGAAAAAACTTCACGGTCTTCGTTTTAATGGACTGGAACTCATTTACAACTTTTATACCATCTCTGATTTAAAAAGGAACGTTATGGCACATCGCGAATTACGAACTACAAATTGAATCAGTTTTTCCCAGCCTTGAGTGAACAATGTGAAGCAAAAAGTATTTTCTTTCCGGGAATTGCAGATCGTAAAAGAGCAGTTCAAGCTCAATTATTATATTTTAGCATCAACTGTGAAGGTACTGTACTGGTATTTAACACCCACGACGAGGGGGTTAGAGTGAATTAACGGCGTACAGGTGTATTCCTGCGGATAGAATAAATAAGGCGGACTCCGGGGCGGTATGTCAATTTGCCGAGACTCTCTCTGGAAGACAATTATATTAATTAGTTGAAACGATCATTAAAGTTCCTTTGATGTTCTCGCGTTCCCCATTAACAGCCTCGGTGGATCAGTTTTTCGTGCGAATCGTTTGAATTCGCCGCGGGCCTCGCGGGATCGAAAAACGCGCAACGCGATTTATTTTTCACGAGTATTATTTATTAAAACGTTCATTTTTGACAGTGTAATTAACGATTTTTAGTACTGTCAAAGAGGCCAAAAGAATATTCCGGTCTCCCCCCCTCTCTCACTTGTGCGTATGAAAATCGAAACGTCGGGAAACCGGAAAGTTTCGTTGTTTCCTCTGCCCGGTGTTTGTTCTCGTTTTTATTCGGTCGGAGCCAGTCACCGACAAAAGGGTACCTACCGGTGAAATTAACGAGCGTACACCGAGCGCACGTTAATAGCGGTAATAACCGAGAGACAAGATTATGAAAAAGCCGGGAAATAAAAAAAAAAAATACCGCATGAAATATTCCGGATCGGGCGTGGTGCACGTCCCACACGGCAAAGACCCGCCTGTCTCTCGCCTTTCTAGCCTCTGCTCGCGGCGTTCCAGCCTAAGCTTAATCGCTATCAACATCTCTCGATTGTCGAACCACCGTTCGCTCGAATATCGACCCTGATTATCCGCCAATAATCGCGGAAAACGCAGATGGTCCTCCGATAAAATTTTCAATACTCAATCGACACTCCGGCCA
This sequence comes from Lasioglossum villosulum, assembly GCA_963971365.1. Lineage (NCBI taxonomy): Eukaryota > Metazoa > Arthropoda > Insecta > Hymenoptera > Halictidae > Lasioglossum > Lasioglossum villosulum. The sequence continues at coordinate 21,435,715 of OZ020503.1, read as the reverse complement.
CAATATTTTCTCGCCACAATCGTATTATCATTCGTAAAATATAGAACACATCAATGAATTTTACTGAGATCCGACTTCAAGTAGGATAAAATAATTCCAATTCGGTTTAAATATTGTTAAAACAATTTTATTGATGAAATAAACAGTGGTCCCATCGAAAGAAATTCTAGACCTCGATTTGGAACATGTTTTCTACTAGTAGGATAAAATAATTCCAATTCGTTTTAAATATTGTTAAAACAATTTTATTGATGAAGTAAACAGTGGTCCCATCGAAAGAAATTCTAGACCTCGATTTGGAACATGTTTTCTACCTCGTGGAGAAAATTTTCATTCGTAATTATCGGATTATATGACTTTATGTAAAATGAAAATTGTCTGACAAGTTGAAAATAGTATATACATATATATATGTAAATGCATAAAATCAGTCAAAAATTTTGTAACGCATAAAAGACATACGATAGATTGTCACGATGAGATCTCCCGAGTCTAAAGACTTCGTTACGGTGTTTGCAATTGCGAAACGTTTTCCGCGAACCGCTCGAGAAAAAGTGACGTTCACCCGGTGGAAATGTAGGCTAGTATCTGCTCCTCGGTTCTGGCCCTCGAAATGACGGAAAATGATCTTCTTGCTAGTCCGCGTTAGCTTCCCCGATAACCCCGTCGTCGCCGTGAAAATTGCGTCTCTTTCCGCAGGTTCTTGCGCGCCGCAAACGAGCTCTAATTGCCCTCGAACGCGAAACAGATATCGTCTGCGAAGGGTAGAACACTGATAACAATAGTAACAGATTGTAGACTAAACATTCGTCGACGTTGGTGAGACGTGCTCCGATGTCCAGGCACGTGGTTTCATCCTGAAGGATCAGTCGAGACGCTAACCTGAATCTAGCGGCTACAAAAATTAATTTATTATGAAATAAACTTATTTAACTCGTTCTGATAAATACATCTTCGTGCTTTTAATCGTAGCAAAACAAGGGAGTAAACAGATTGGACACATAATCGTATCATTGGATAGTGAATAATCGTTATTAATAACATCCACCACCGCCGCGAATAAAATAAATGCTCACCGAACGAAACACATAAAACCCACGTGGCAGTCGACGTATCGTAACTGGTTTTTCGAAAAAAGAGATCTGCGATACACCTACGGTCACAATAGTTGTCCACCCTAGTTCTATGATCCATATACTTGACTTATCGAAGTGGGGTGCACAGTTATTACGCGACCAATGCTGTACTTTCATGATTGGCCATCCAAACAATAATCCCCAAAAATTTCTGCCTTAATTTATTTTGCACAGAAGAATTGAACGCAATAAAATTGAAGGACTGCGTCTGCTTTCCCAAGGTAAATTACATTAATTATCCGAACTTTGTGAGGTCGCTAATAAAATGTAAGAATATCGAAAGACCATCCACTTTGTATTAACACACTCAGTGTATCTCTGTACTTCTTCAAAATAAGTTACACCGAATTAAAAAATTTTCCGAGACAGCTAGGTGATGAATCAAAGTATTAATTAGCAGGTAACCGAGTGGTTGTTCGATTTCGCCACCCAGTGGACAGATTCGCACAAATCATCGTCGGCCGTTCGGAATACAGAAAAATCGGCGGCGTCGGCGATTCGGGCGCGCGTGCAAGCGCCGCAGGGTTAAGTAGGGGCGGAAAAACAGGGTGCCGGTCTCGGGTGGGAGTGGTGTCTGGAGGGAATCGCTTTATTTTCCCGGAAAAAGTTTCCCGTTCGGAGGGATTCGTGAGAAAAGGGACGACAGAGGGGCTCGGCGGGGGGAGACGAGAGGACGCGGGTATCCGAGCCGGGAGCGAGAACGCGATAACCGATCGTTCGGTATTCCGCGCGCGGTGACAAGAGAGGAAAGTTCCTTCGTATATCGACGAGCGGAACTGCATGCCTCTTGTAATTCTGCACGGCCGTCGTCTTTTATGCAGGCTTAAATCACATTCTCGACGAATGAGTCGACCCTTCGTGCAGACGGAGAGAGAGAGAGACGGCGTGTCGGTGCTCGACGAGAAGGAGAAACGCGGGCGTTCGGCTGGATCTACCGGGTGGCATGCGAAATTTTCGCCAATCCGACTTTGCTTTGCTTCTCGATCGGGAGAGTCTATTCTCTGTTGCTCTCTTTGGCATTCTGATCGAATGAGTCAACGGCAGTAACGATACACCGCGTTTACGTCTATCCACTTATTTTCACAGTCCTCGCTGTTAACAGGTTGAACATTTTACGCGTTTCACACAAGCTTCAACTATTAAGAAGAACATACGTATTTAGTAGACACTGTTCGAAATCTTCTTCACTGATGTTACAGTAAAGAGGGTCTAAAACACACGACTTGAACAGAAAGTTGTTCCTAAAGAATCTCAACATATTGATAAAAACGTCTTCACATTCTTAAATTCTTTTTCTCACACAAGCTTCAACTATTAAGAAGAACATACGTATTTAGTAGACACTGTTCGAAATCTTCTTCACTGATGTTACAGTAAAGAGGGTCTAAAACACACGACTTGAACAGAAAGTTGTTCCTAAAGAATCTCAACACATTGATAAAAGCGTCTTCACATTCTTAAATTCTTCTTCTCACACAAGCTTCAACTATTAAGAAAAACATACATATTTAGTAGACACTGTTCGAAATCTTCTTCACCGATATTACAGTACAGGGGGTGTAAAACGCAACCCGACTTGAACAGAAAGTTGTTCCTAAATACTTTCAACAGATTGATAATAACGTATACACATTCTTAAATTCTTCTTATCTCCTGTATACTGTCAACTACTCGTTTTGATGAAGCAGGAACTCAGCAGACCGCGCTTCAAATCTCCGATCACTTATTTTTAATCCGTGGAAAACCGACGGTTTTAAAACCGTATGCTGCGGAATCGCGGCCGCACCGGAAGACGGATCGCGTGTCGGTGAACCGGCGTGTTGCCGGTGCCAAGCCAGCACTGATTTAGCAGCCGGAAACTTCGGAGCGTCATACCAACAGCAGCGCTACCAGTTAGCATTGTAACCCAGATATTCGAGTGTAGAGTTCGGTCCGTAGATCGAGTCCGTCTCTCAATCCGATATAGATTACGGAGTCTCTGTGAGAGTCTAATGGCTTGAGCGCACATATCGTTGTCCAGGTTCTACGGGGACTAATTCCCCTATAAACTAGGTGCGCAAGGTAGATCAGTCGCCCGGTGATCTACGTTCCGGTAGATTTTGGGTCACCGGGTACCACTTCGCGAGCGATCGCTACCTAAATCTAGACGGTCTAACTGGCAGCTACCGCTGTACTGCTTTGATTACCTGTATGTCACTGGCGGATTTGCTGAAATTCAGCTGTCTCTGCTGGACAGTTTAGCTTCCTCATAATTAGCGTACGGCGTTCAGTACATATTTCGCGATTACGCGTAGAACGTTCCGATTTTCGCGTTCCCTGCGATTGGAAAGCCTGTCAGTCCGCAAGCTTGAAAATTAGGTTAACTTCCGACTGGTCCGAACATCGATGTTGTTGCATTTTCGAAAAAAATTTTCGGAACTTCAATTTTGTAGGATTTTTTGAGGAGTCAACATCGAGTAACATCTTTTTTGGACGTGTTTAGTTAGGCGGCGACTTAGCCTGCTTCACCATTCGGGTTTACATCGCAATGAGAGTGCCTCGTGATTCAGTATTCATAATTTAGGTTTACCGTGACGTAAGCATCTTACTATTCTAGTTTAGTGCTACGCGTCCCGTTGACTCGGCGTGATAGCGTCTATCTACTTCGTAAGTTACACGTAAAATATAATTGCAGTTTAAGACTATTAGAAGTTGAACAGTCTCGCCTCTGGCGCAATCTGGATACTTTATGGCAAAGGTTTAGTATATCGTCTCTCGGAGCTACGGCGTGCCGATACCCTCTGAAGTAAGCTTATTGTTTCTTTCGATGCAGTTCTATATTAGGTGGTGCAAGTCTGACTTGAGTAATAGGCATTGCAATATTTCTTGATTGACTGGATTCTTTCTTGTCTGGATACGGTGTAGATATTTTATACAGTGCGTATCTGCTCGCTATTTGCTACTCTACATTTAGTAAAGGTGCTTTCTCTCTGCAATTTACTTACTTCGGATTCCGCGTCTTTTTCAAGTTAAGCATTACGTACAGTATGTTACCCTGGAGCTTAGCTATCTCGTGCTCTAGGCTTTATGCAAATTAGACCGCTTACTATCTGGTCTGTAATTTAGCTACCTTGTACTTTGGGTCCTATTCGACTTAGGTATACATTTAGCTACCTTGTAACCTAGACACTTCACCTTTCAGGTCAATTGTAGACATCGTGAACTCTAATTCCAGTTTTGCCCTAAATATCTTGACGTCTAGCGGCCTATCGACGCTTAAGAACCTTACAGTAGATGTCTATTATACCCTAAACAGTCTTATTGGTGGTTCCACGGTGCTTTCTTCGATGCATCGATTACCAGCAGAGCACCTCTAACCATAATTCTATTGTCTGATTGAATTAACTGTAACCGTAGATCTGTAAAATCTAGGTACCGCAACCTGTCACTTCTGTAGAGTTAGCCTAACATTTCTGGAACTGTCATTGGTTGCAGATCTGAGTTCAGGCACCCGATTTCTCAAAAACAAAGCCTCGCGTGAAAAAATGTAACAACGACCAATTAATCCTCCAAAAGTTCCAGAATATCCTCGTTGAACCGGAGACCACCACCAGCGACTCCTCTCGTTGATCGAGGTCTCTCTCGTGGTCGTCGCGGCTCGCTCGTTAAAAACCGATCACGTAGACCATATCAGCCAACTAATTGTTGATTATGCAGCCGTTTGTCTTGGCTCCGGCTATGTACGCGGCGACGATACGGCTAATAAATAATGTAGACGTCGTTGATCTCTAGCCTCTTTTCACGTGCTGCGCGCTGCTAGCCGAGGCACCCATACGGAATTACATATGCACACCTGCGCGCCTCTGTGTCCCGACCCGTTGTAAACCGACGTACACCTTACGGGCTCTCTTCGGTGGCAATGGTGTGATAGTGATAGTGTCGGTGTTGGTGCCGCTCTGCCACCGGATCCTCCATCCCGTGTAAACGGCCTTAAGCCTCTTACGTCAGGTTTCCACGAGTGGGTACGCCTGATAATTACCAATTAGTGGGTGCCAATTAAAACCAGGGTAAGCTTTCGATCGTACCCGGTTCACGATCCCAATCCTCTTCTCTCCGACACCTCTCTCTCCCTCTCTCTTCCTCTCTCTCTCCAGCGGCCTCTCCCGATTCCTTCCGACGAGGATTTACTCGTCGCAAATGAATTCCAGCTCCCGAGACTTCTGTTTGCACATCGTATCGTCGTCGTCGCGGCTTCTTTGTTTAAAGACTGACTCCGGAAAATTTTCTTTGGTACCGGTTTAGTCATCCTCGCTCGGCTCCAGCTCCTCTCTTCTTCTGTCCGTCTCGGAGAGTCTCTCTTTCTTTCTCTGTCCTCACCGTGTTTCGTTCCTTTTTCGTCTTTCTCCGCGCGGAACGAACGTAATTGCCCGTGAACGGTTCGGTTCCCGCCTCCTCGTTCGCCGCCGTAAAATATATATGTCGGAGGGAGTTGTAAGCTCCGTTTCCGCGTCAGCACAACAACCGATCGGGTGTCGGTATGGAATAACGTCCACTAATAAGATCTCAAATATTAGGCAGCATCGTATCTCGTGTTTTGCGAAACTCTCGCCAGCCCCTCCCGCCGACCTCGACGTGCCGTCCGCTTCTTTTCCGCGGCGCCCGATAAAACGTGATTCCGCGAAATCGGAGATACCGAACCCGGGGAGTAAAGTTCGGGTGGGACTGGTGGAACAGCTACGGTTACACTTAAGCTTTTTGATCTATAGCGCGCACTATGGCTTTACTATTCCCCTGAATTCCGAAAAAAACGAACACGCCACCACTAAGTATCCGCATTCGGTCCCGAATAAAATTATACCGATTATTATGTTTTTTTTTTCCTAGTGGTTCGGAACCCACCGTAATAAAAAGTAGGTCCCGCTGAAAATTAGGCTGAAATACGCCGAAATTTGGCGACAGAGAGAGTGGAAAGAAGGGGAGAATTGGTAAATGGATTTGAAACCCTGAGGGGACCAAATATCATATACATGTTTTTTTTCCTATTTGAGCTGAGGGCCAGGATAATTTTTTAGAATTCGGGAAAGAGGTACGGGCGAACACTCTGAAGTGTACGTTACTGTAACAGACCTACAGTTCCGAAGTTAGACGTTCTCGAATCGATTTCCTTGTTCGACGAGGTGGTCCAGTGTTGGGGGTTTTGGTTTATCGTTACCGGGATTGTTGTTTATTTTTTTCGGGGGTTTTTAAGTCGTTGGTCGACGAGCTGTGCTTAAATTATGCGAAACGTCGCGACACGCTCTCGCAGCCGCATTATGCTCGACGAGGAGAACAGAGAGCGTGTGGCTCGATTCCTATTCGTCGCGGACGTTCGAAATGGCACAACCGGAAGTCGTCCTGTGTCAGAACATGCCTATTCCATCTACGGGTATTTCCTTTATGGCCGGCCGTACCCTCCACCATGGGAAACCATCGGGACCCCGTCCTACACGAGCTGAACGAACATAAATTTAGTAAAAGAAAATACGAGAATCAACGGCCACGGTTTATCGGCCGATTCTTTCCCACATTCGTGGGCCGGCGACGATCGGGCGTGAAATTTCACATTTTTGATTGGTACGGGTCCGTAGTTTCTCCTTCGTTCACCGGAAATGGTGAACCGTTTTGTTCTTGCTTGAATATGGTGGGCTTTTTACTCAATTTTATTAATCACAATTATTTTCTTAAAAATGACAATTCACGTAGAATCAGTTTTATGCACGGTCAGAAAATGTTCACAATTTTCCAAGATGGTACTATGTTTTTTACTAATGTCAGTTGATGGAAGGGTTTTTTAATAAAATTTTACTGGGTATTGGAGTTTTGTTCGTTTCAAACATATTCGGGCTTGTGGAAGTTCTTCTGATAAATTATTTAGTTCAGAACAATAATTCCTATTTTGTAAAATTAAGTTAATTAATTTAATATTTTTTATTGTTTCTGATATCTGAAACGTATTAATTTTCTGGACCTACTTTCTCTAACGCATTTTCCCTTCACATTCTGAATTTTTTACGTTTCTGTTCGATTTAACACGGTAATGACATGTTTTCCTAGTTTTGTAATCATCGATACAATGTTGCATGCTCCACAGCAATGAAGCAGTTACCTTTTTCCGCCATTTACAAGTTTTTGTTAAAAATCGAATATTCATTAATATTTCTCTGAAGCTACTTTCTATAAGATCCGCTGTTCTTGCTCATTCTATCAGTCTGATCATTCCAATCAATTTTATATTAAAACTGATAGCAGACATATTATTACGTTGCTTTTCTAATCTTCGCCACTTGTAGATAATATTAATGCACACTGTTTTTGTTGTTCAGCTTCCATTTTTCCTTCGATCTGCTTTCTACAAGTTCTACCTTATATGTTACGATTATTTTATTTCGTTTTAGATTTGAATCTAGCATCTAAATTAATTTTATATCAACACTAGATGTAGAAATATACTTTCCTTATTCAAGTTGAATACCAATCTCTCTGGCCATCTAAATCAGTTTCACATCAAAACCAATGGTAAAAGTATATAGAAAATGTATGATGTTTTCGACGCACAAATTCAATCAATTGTTACAAACAAACAATTTTACAATTCAAAAAATCCTCGACGTTTCGATCCAGATTCGGACCATTTTCAAGGGAAAGCTGCGTCTGCTGTGTCTGAAAGAAAAAAGAGAGAAAAATGTAAATTCAAAAATATAGCTTCGTTACCCCATGCTGGTAGATAATATACTGATAAAAGTATAGTTTTCTTTTTCTAGAGATAAAAATACAATTTTCCCACCCCTCCCTCTTTCTCATGCTCACCACACATATCCGCACATTTCTAACATGGGACACGTTTATATATTTCTAAACGTCGTTAGATTAGCGTTCTCCATTCGCATCAACACCTGTTCGATCGTTCTCAAGGGAAGTTCCCCCGTCCCGAAGGAAGTCAGCTCTCATTGGCAACAAGGTGTGCGTGACACGATCAATTTGCGTCGAAGTAAACAGTCTTATGCGGGTGCGTATAAAGACAGAAAAGTGAAAGAGAAGGAGAGAAGAAGAAACGAGCAAGCTCGTTAGAAATTATCCGGCATTCATCAGTGCCACCACGGCCACTTATTTTAAAGACCGTTGCGTCCTTTTTACAAATCGCCCCGCATTTAATATATTATCCGGCCGGGACGGGTCACGATCGCTCGAGTTCTATTCTTAAAGGGTGTATAAATTTTCATTGACATGTGATTAAACCGATAAACAGATACGTTATCGATACGCGGTATCTGCCGACCCGAGACACGCAAATCCGTCGATTCGATCCGTGAAAGTCGACTTCGGCAGGCTTTTACTTTCGATTTACTTGTGCGTCCGTCTTCCACATTGTACAGGCCGATTCAGAGTCGATCCACTCGAATTTACCGGCACACCGTTGACCTCGAAAGCAGAGAAGAACTTTCTAGTTAGACGCTCAAAGCGATCATTTTCTTCTCGAAACGCGCTCAACGACGCGTTATCAAATCTCCCCGCACGCATTTTGATATATTTATTGTGCGCGCTAGTAGAACAATACGACAACTTTGATAAGCTTTGATACAGCTAATTAACGGAGAAAAAGCGGCCCCTTGAGGTTTCTGCAATCAGCTCGGATCGGTATATTCCAGTGCTAATCCTTGCGGCTGCTGCTCGTGCTTTCGCAACCGCGTTCGTCGGAGCTAATTATTTGCTGGGCAATTTCGAGAAAAAAGAACGACGTCTGCGGAGAATTTAACTTGCATTACTCATGCTGATTTCTAAAGTGTTGATACACACATCTACGAAAATCGACGGTGCTTTCATTCCATCCTTGGCGTGAATAATTTTCTTCTGATCCTCGATTCGTACAAAAAGGTCCAGAGAAATTCAAGTTCGATAAATCACGGTTTCAATATGATAGGGCTGACAATGTTACAAAATGGTACAACTGGAAGTGATACTGACCAGTGACTGTACAATAAGATTTCGAGAGTATTGTTGCATTCAATTTGTTAATTTAGCAGAACTGTTCAAAAAGGACTTTTTTATGTAACTCATGCTTCTCACTACTAATGCAGAAAGTGTTTCTTTCACGCAGAGATCGGCGGTTTAACGATGATATGGATGTGTTAGGGGTTGTCTCGAGAAATCGGTTTCGCAGGCCACTCTAATTTATTCCATCGGGTTTCGAAGACAATATTTAAGGAATCACTTTATCGTTCCGATCGCATGCTGGTAGTAGACTCGTCGAATATGCATAGAGATCGCAGCAATGCCGGTAGAAGAATTTTCATGGGAGCCAAGTGCCAGCTGGTTACGTCGAATCGCTTCTCCTGGCCAAGCGTCTTGGTACAGTAATTAATAAGGGGGTAATCGGCGATCTATTATACTGAGAACCAGAGGGACCCTCTCTCATAGCTCTCCTCAACTCTCTCGCTCTTTCTGAGCGACCATTTCCGCCCACGTGTAGTCGATAACGGCGACGACACGGAGACAGTGGAAGAATAAGAAGAGGAATCGATTGTCTCCTTAATTCTTGCTCATTCGTCATCACTGCGAGATAATTCGCCCTTTCCCCACATGAAACATTACCTGCAGGCTACACAATTTTTTTGGTGGAGTTGTGGACTCACTTTTGACCGGATTGTACTTTAGAAAATAGCAAACGTTGTACATTGTTGTACATCTCGTTCGATCAGTAATTAGTAGCTCGAGAACATTAATGATGGAAGTTCTTTTTGTTTTGTTCGTCCCAGGACTTTTATCTCAATTATTTTTTCTTATCTACGATTTATGTAGAGTGTTGAACTTATTCGTTATAGGTACATAGCGATTGCTATTTCGGTACATGATTAATTGGGTGCGGGGTTAATTAGTGTAAGGAGATACTCGAACAAATTGGTCGTAAATCAGGAACGTCAGGGAAACTTAGTCAACTCTGTCGAACTTCAAAATATTTCACCATTGCCACGCTTTTCTAAACAGAAACAATTTCATTTTGAAGAGTTAAGCAATTCTAAATTGCCTCACAATCCAGAGAAATGAAATATTGTTCGTTTGGACAAAGAGCGAACGAATTTTGATCGAATAGCACGTATAAAAATGAGAGAATTTTTGATCAGGCGATTGTCGGAGTCCCCGAAGATGACGTAAGAGGATGGTAGGATGTTGTCCGAGTATCGCGTCGGGGAATAATTTCTGTAAGGGCAAAACAGCCGGTATGAGAACGTGAGACAGACATCACGTGCTCAATTTTCCGAAGGCGTCACGTAACACGCGTTGCTCGGCTCGTAGCCGACCCTTCTGTCCTATTTCAAACCCGAAGGAAGCTAATTTCCCTGACAGAGACGTTTCTATTCGGGTTTCCTGGAGGCCACCCTCTCCGTCTTGTCGCTCGTCGTCGTCCGCAGCCCCCGGGAAAAAGCGAACTAAATCAATGTAGGACATTTATATTGGCTGGAAATCGCTGACTCTCGCCACCGTGGACACCCAACCAGGACATATTAAGATTTCTGATCCGCCTTCCTAGCCCGTCCGGCCGCCGGACATTTTTATTATTGCGTGTCCTCCCTCGAAACCCATACTCCGCCATTCGGAAATAAAACGTGAATTATTGGCCACAAGGTGGTTCCTCTCGGCCAGGTCCTGGCACCATTGTCTTCTCGGGGCCATCGTCGCTTCCCTGGATCAATTTCCTCGATCTTAATCGGAAGGACCTCGTTTTTTTACCTTCGGTGATATAGAGCGCGACAAAATTTTATTATAATTCTGTCTAGCTGGCACACGACCGCGAATTTAGGGTGCCTGCGGAGATATAGTGGGGTATCAGCTCAGATAAATTTTCTGGGTACTCTCTAATTGGTTCTTCCGGGTCTCTTTGTTCTCGGGAGACACGATCAATATTTGGGAATTTTCAGACACTTTTCCAGTGTCATTTTATTCGACGACATCACCCCCAAAATATCAATAGCCATCCCGAAAAAATTTGATCGATGTAACATCAAAAATCAACCCCTATTGGAGTTAGACAACACATAAAAATCGTTCAAATACCACTCCAGTCAATAGAAAATTTATATATATCACTCACGCAAACGGAGCAAAGGGATCAAGATGTTTTGAATTTAATGGCCAGGCTCGTTAATCACCGCAGCCCCCAAAGAAACGAAATAGGAAACGTGTTCGCGGGAAGGAGAAAGGGGGGAGTCAGAAGTGAAATCGTGTATAGGAGAGCGTATCAGAGCGGCCGATGTCAAAGCAATTCATTTAAATTAATAGGTCCAGAGGCCGAGAGCGTTTATCGCGTGATTAGCAGCGGCTTTTTTCTCTCCTGACTCCCACCACCGGGTCGTTCGTATTTGTAAGCCGTTATCGACTGCTGCCGCGATAAACTCGACGCTTTTATCGCGTACAATTATGTGCTCCGTCCTCTGCCCTCCTCTTTCCCTCCCCCAACTCCCCTTTCATCCCCTCGGTTCGCGAGATACGGATGCATCGCGAAACGCTGTTGAAGATCTTTTGTTCCTCGGATCAGATTGCCCGCCATCCTTTGCCGCGATGTTCACCCTTTCAAACTGGGGGTGGTTCAACCCTTTGCCCCTGAATTTCTTTCCAGCGCCGTTTTTGTTTCATAGGGGCGCAATCGTCGACAATATTTTTAATTTAGAACCGGTGAAAAATATGTATCAGTGATTTGTTGTTATTTGAAAAAAATTAGATCGTCCAAAAATTCAAATATTTTTCTGTATAATTACCTCGAGAATGTTTTATTTAAATTGAGAAACGGTGGCAGGTATTTTTTGTAGCAAATTGTTTTTAATTTATGTCCTTGTGGATTTGCGAAGGGTGGTTGGGGGTTGTTTCGTGAAAAAAACATTATTAAAATTGTTATTGAGCTTATAGCACAGTCGGATTACAGAGGATATTTTAATTATTCCATATTTCCGCAGATACAAATTTTATATGAACTGATACGCGAAAGCTCGGGGTGAATGCAAATTTATTAATTTTATTTTGCCTCATTGTCACGATTCCGATACCATAAATCTTTTAAATCTCTCGGTGCACTTGTTTACGTTATTACGTTCAGCGCAGTTACGACTGCTATAAATGTATTAAAACACCAGGGATACTGATCATTAAAAGTTCATAATGTTTTATCAATGCTATGAGGGACTGGTTATTGATATTTTGTCCGAGTTTTAATGCTGCAGTTCCCTTGTTGATTTTATGCACTCTTCGGCATCCAATGCCACTAATTTTATGGACAAGGTTTGTACCGATAAATGATTGTAAAAGGTAATCGAGTTAAATAATGTGCCGACAAAAATTCGGAAAATTAATCAATTCAAAAAATGTACTGATTTTATTAATGAAATATTAGTACGATAAAATTGAGTGGTTAAAATGAAGCGTGATTCTGTAGTCTTGCGAATACAGACATTAAACATTTTCGCACACTGTGCAGTTCTGTAAAAATTGCAGCAATTCTATAAATAGTTAAACAAAGGGGATTGTAATCTCCCTAACCTGCTTCGGAGAATTTGAAAAAAGAAGTGCTTCGCCACAGTAGAAGTACGTGTCTAAAACAATGGTAGACTGGTCTGGCACAGGTCCCGAGTCGTCGGAGCGACCAGCGGCGGGCCGCGGATTCGCAATTGTGTGAATTTGTCGGTCCTCAAAGTGGGAACGGACGACACACAGAAGCTATCAAAAGGACGACACCTAACGCGTCTTAGCCCCTCGACTATTCCGTGTCCTCTGATTGGTTAGAAGCCGTCCCCCACTTCTCGTCTAGTGAATCGGCGCGTCTCGGCGCGCAGAGCCGAGGCCGCTCGCAGTCTCGCGTCACCCTTCGCGTGCTCGGTGTCTCGTTTTTCCTCATTTGTTTCGCCGCCCTCGACACTTGTTCCTCGGCTTCCCCCTCTTTTCTGGTGTTCCGTGCAGTGTCTCCGAACGGTTCCGCGGAGTGCAGTGCTATCTAGAGATTCAACCGTGGTACAATTTTATTTCAATTTTTTGGTGAATCTCGAGGGGTGGTTTCAGAAACGAATTCCCGGGAAAAGTTACGGTGCCGCTTTCAACGGCTGAAATTCGACGACCATAGTCCTCGCGTTAGCCGAAACTTGGCTGTCCCTCCAGGTCCCTCGCTGGCAGCAGGTGGAGGTGGCGGAAGAGAGCAGAGGCCGTGAAGCGGGGGTGGGATATCCACGGACAAAAGTTTTCGGAGCGGGGAAGCGCTGCGGAATATTTTAACATATATCACGGCGAAATTGGGACGAGGGTATGCCGCCGCGAGACTCTCAACCCCCGCCGAAAGCTTTCCACCCCCGTGACCGCGTCCCGACGTCGTAGATCGCCGGATATACACCCACACCCGTCCACGGCCCACCGTTCGTGATGCTGCTGCTAGGCCACCACGCGATCTGACTTCTTCCTTCTTCTTGTTCTGCTTCTTCTTCTTCTTACCGTCGTTACCGTCTTCTTCTTGCTATCGAGATGTTTGTGTGCCCTGCAGACTACACCGGATACAGAATGGTAAGTGTTGAAGATGATTTTATGAGCAGATCAGCGTGGGACACTGTGTTTCTCGATTCGGACACCGAGTGATTGGGATTTGAGACACTGATACGGGAGGAGACAGTTTTTCGGTGCTGGAAGTTGGGGTGGTTTGTTGGAAATTGTCATCGAATGGGTTGGGGGTTGTGTGAACTGGAGTAGTAATTTTGGGTGGGTTGGACATCTTTTTGTGCGACTCGAGAATGGTTTGATGGAAACGGTCGTACAGTGATTTTAAAAGGTGTGTTACTCGAGCTCCGGATTTCGAGATCATTTTTAGACGAATTAGGTATGGTGATCAAATGTAACGTGGAATATTTTTGTGTATTTTTGAAATATTTGGGGAGATCGCGATTTCCGTGGTCCCTTGATTAGAGGTTAAATTTGTGTTCTTGGGGTAATTGTAATAAAACAAGGTATTGTCGCAGGTATCGAATGGGCCTTGTTTAGCCGGTAAAGCAGATTTCCTGTTTTTTATAATTCCGCAAATATCTCGGTAACTATGCGAAATATGGCAAAATATCAACAGACCTTTTTTGTAGGAAATCAAATTTCCAATAATTTTCGTCTACGACATTTTTTCATTAGCTGCACAGTTTCCGAGGATATTTATATTTCGGTGAAGTTGAAGAACAACTGCCTCCTCCCCCAAAATGATGGTCGGGGGAACGTAAAGGCTCCGTTCACAACTGCTTATACGAGACTCGAGAAATGTCTATGTATTAAAACCCAAAGTGAATATTATTGACGTATTAGGTTAGGTTAAGTAAAATGACCCCAAGAACACAAATTTAACCTTCAAAATAGGGGCCATGGAAATCGTAATCGTGCCAGATGATTCGCAAATACAGGAAGGATTTTGAATTTCTACATCGCGATAACGCGAGGGAGAACACGTGTGCGAGTCGGCGCAACGTCGATGCACGGAATACAAGTTTGGTGATCGGTATGAAAATACTTTGATCCTTGAGCCGCGAGAACATCGTCGTTCTGGCAACACGGTGATAATCCCTCGGCACATATTTTCATTGTGCCGTAAACGCTTGGCATTCTAACTAACACTGACGCCATTGAGACGGCCGTGGTGCTGTTGCAACGTGTTGCTCTGAAACTGCAACCGCGTGTCAATAATCCACGGCTGCAGTCGCGGGAGGAATCGTGCCGTTGCATTATTGATAGACTTTATTCGTTGGACGACCTCGCCTTTAAATCCTGAATGATCTTTCGTGTGCTCTATCTGCCGACTATGTCTTAATCATTTTCTCTTGCTTTTTTGTTGCAGTATGGCTCGGATGAATTCGGCCAGGACTCGCCGAGATACACGTCCCCCAAAGCTGCAGCCCTTTACGCTGACCCCTATTATATCGGTAAGCAGACAACCATAACCTCTTTCAAAATAAGTTTCAGCTCGTACGCTAACGATATTACCTGAATTTCAACGCTTTTCTCAGACAGAATCTTTTTACTGTACTGCAAAACCGTCGAACAACTCGGTTATTGTAATTTTAGTTCTTACACGCTTTTTTTTCTAACGCATTCCGAGAACCTTTTTGCTGCAATTTAAAAGCACTCGACGCTTCGATCGCTGGATCACTCGCTTGTAAATTATAGTTTTTACGGACGATTTTATGGAATGCAGAGTAAGAAAAAGATTGAAATGATATTGATTTTTTTAAATTATTGTGCTGTAATTTGCAAAATAATATACACAGGCTGCTGTGAATTCCGATTTGTTTATACCGAATCTTTTCATGCAAGAAACTCTTTATTTCCGTCGAGAAAGTTTCGATTTACATACAGTTAACGATTCGATTAAATGTTTGCTGCGGCATTAGTTATTCCGTATCCGGGTTACGCATAAAGTACTGCTATTACATGAATTCCGCAAAAAGTTAATAAATCGTAAAGCGTCGAATGAGCATTGCAAATTGCATCTCGACAAGAACTTGAAGGAAAACGAAATGGCCAAATATGTACTTAATTCTCTTAAATGTATCGATTAAAGCTTCAAATGAGAAGATATATTAAGATCGTCAATTACAAATCATTAATTTATCTTGTCGTCAAATATGAGGAACGTTTGTGACGCAATCAATAATTTTCTTGAAAATGGTCTAAACATAGACCGGAACGTGAAAATTTGAATATTTATAAATTGCAAAATTGCTTTTTAGTAACAATTTGATCGAACCATTGCGCCGTTAACATCATTATTCTTTGTTTCCGAAAACGTTTGGTTAACCATTTCCTTTGATCTACAATAGTTCCATTGTATATGATTTTTTCATTTTACGAGAGAAATTGTTTCGACTGGTTCTGATATTAAAATCGGAGACGATGATCGATCCGGAACCATCGATCGATTAGCCGCGACGGTCCGCCCCGACTAAACCGGGCGCGCGTATGTCTATATCCGCCGGGAATCGCGTAACGATTCGAACGAACGATAAAAGGGAGTTTACGATCGCAGTAATATTCAGCTGTTTAACGCGTGCTCGTAAAATTCGTCGCTCTGGCTGTCGCGCGTAAAAACAATAACAATCTTTCGTTATTTGTTCGTGCTGGTGCGGGCCGCGACGCGCGACGCACCCTGAAATTTCGCGGCAACCGCCGTCAACCGTGGGGGAAATTGGAGAACAGCAACGACAAAAAAAAGATATCAGGGTGAAAGAGAGAGAAAGAGAGCAGAAAAAAAATTGCGTTCGCGCGGAAAAGCCGCGTCGACGCGGTTCGTTCCCCGCGGCGCGCAATAAACTTTATATCGCGGCTCGCTGTTCCTGTTTTACGCCGATATAATTTAATCGCATTGCGAAACCGACGTCGCGGTGCTATTTCGACGCCCCGACGCGCTCGCTCTCTCTCCCTCTCTTTTTGCACCGCGAGTTCTGTTTGTTTACCGTCGTTCGCGAACACGTCAGGGAATCCGACGTACCGTCGAGGTCGAGATAGAAAGAATCGGTTAATGGTGGATAATGGTCTAGGTTTAGTGTAGCTTTTTGTAGAGCTTGCCCTTCCTTTGGGAACTGATTATTATGTGCAACTTGTTTTTCGAAAACGCTTTATTTTATATGGAAAATAAGTAGTTCCTTAAAATAGCAGCTCTGCTAGAGCTATGTCAATAAGAAAATTGTAAAAGACGTATTCAACATTGTCGTGTGAAGTGCATAACACAATTCGTTTCTATAATGATTCGCAGTCTACTAATCACCTTGCCGGATGCATTCAGCGTCGAGTTGCTTGTTTGTTCGCTCCGTGGAATCGCGAAGATTCTGTATTCTAGGAAAAGGCCGCGTTATTGACGCGAATCGTCGGAATTAGTCGAAGAATCCCTGAATCTTGCAATAGTTTATAGTCTGATAAACAGTGAAGCAGAGTTCATAACGAATATCAATCGTGCTTCTTTCCGAAAGCGATCGAAATTGTTCATTTCTAGAAAAATCTAATAGTAATATGATTGATTGATTAATTCGTTGATGTTAATTTAAATAACTGTCTCAACATTTTTAGAATCCGTACAGCCCAAAGAAAATTACATGTTAATTTGTGAATCTTTATGAAAAAATAAAAATTGTTTATATCTTTTGCAGAATCGAAAAAATATTTTTTCTCAATTTGGATTGAACGCTGCAAATCCATAATGATTTACAGAGCGTATGTTTTGTAAAATATTTTTAGGGCACTAATTTAGTGGGTTGAGGTAATGCAGAATGCAACTGCGGATTCCGAGTCGCCAAAGTTCAGAATGCGAAAAGAATGTCGAAATTAATAGCGCCGGGACTTAATAACCGGCCGAAGTTTATTCAATTTTGAGTTTAGGGATGTTTGGAGTTATCGCAGGCCGGGTTTAATAGGATTTAGGCGCGAGTTAGCTCGATGGAAATCTAGGTTCAACAGATGGCTTAGGAGAACTTGGGTCGTTCGTGGGTTAGCAAAACTTGGCTGTATCGTAATTTCGATCTGATATTTAGGGTAATCGATGCCCGTAGCAAATTATAAGTTCCCCCAGCAGGAGTTATTTTAATTCAATTCGAACTTCTCGAACGAGTTCGGCCGCTTATTTATCAGAACATTTACTTGGCAGGAGAGTAGAAATTATGTGACATTCAATGTCGGCTGGTTTTGCATTTATTGTAATTCGGGTACAATCTTTTCTGGGCCATGAGCTTCCGGTTACCTAGATAAACTGTATAATTTCCACTACACTTCCGTAGTACGTGCTCGTAACATATCTAGTTTAACGAATGTGTTTCAGCAAAATTGGATTTCCGCGAAATTTTAGTTAATTCTCGTGCGTTACATTTCGGTTTCCGCGAGACACAGGCTTGGAATGACCGAAATTTACAACAGTCGGAAGGTAGATTTACTTCAATTTTAGTGGAACGTGTTTTAGGGTCAGTAGAATCCAATTAAATTAAAAGTTCCGAAACCTCCAACGATCTCTGACACTTGCTTCGCTAAAGAGGTTGCGTCATGCACTCTGCGTTAACAATACTATATGTATTATATTCTATATTAGCACTAGTAACTGTAGCACAAACAGTACAAGCGATATCAAAACGGAGGCTCTGTTTTTCGTAGTGAAGACGATCGTTCTGCGGGGAAGGCAACTTTTCTGAGCAGTGTATCGCGGTACAAAAAATTAATTGCGTCTGCTGCGAGGTGAAAGGTCTTCCAGGCGATTTCCCTATCTAGGATTTTTGCGGTGCACGATTCTCCTGTAGGAATCGCGGAAACGAGCTCTCGCGGAAACTCTCGCGGGCGAAAGTTTCGGCGGACGGATTACCGAGGCGGTAAATCAATAAGATCGGTAAAGTTTTCCGGGTAAAGTTGTTATTAAAGATCAGAGGGTAAAAGGAGGACTCGTTGCCGGTGGTTGGTTCTCCTCGAATACGTTTCCTCGGGCTCGTGACACCCGGTAGGCGAGCGGAATAGCTTATAAATGGGTGTGCGGGGTGGTGGGATCGGGGGACCTGGGCGAAAAAGTTTTATCAGACATCGAATGCCGGGTAGTCGGGTAGGGAACGGCCGGGTAGTTTGGCTTAGTTTCAGTTCGCCCGTCGAGGGAAACCCCGGCCGCGGAATTATATCAAGCAAAAGTATCAAGAAATACGTTCCCGAAGCTTATTGCTGTTGTTTTCAACTGAAATAATGGCTCTACCGTTGGCCCGTTATCCTCTGTACCGGGTGTCCCGATCAGGAAACTCGAAAAATTGTCGCTTGAACGGTTTACAGATAGTGTGTCGGATCTATTAAGACGATTACGCGAGAAAACGCGGGTCTGATCGAGGTTCTAGAACCTCTATCGTTGTTTGGAGCTCTGTGGCCCCGCCTACGGGCACGCCTACCGTTACTATCTGCTTGAAAAAATTCAGAGTAAACGTTTAGAAAATTCATTAGGTCGAACAAGTGCCAGATTGGAACTTTCAGTGATTAACAACGGAATCGCTATATGGGTACTATAGTACACTCCCGAGCTGCCCGGAAACGTAATTTACACGGGTCGGCGGAATCGAATTTCCTCGGCTCGTATCAATTCAACGGGACGTTTTTCTCGCGTCTTGCGGGGGCGTGCTCGTTAGTCGAGAACGATAATCTCGAATGGCGGGTAATTCGAGCGAAGTTCAAGCCGGGTACGTGTCTTTCGACTTGGGCACGGGGGTGCGAGAGTGTTATTCGGGCACGTGCGCGACATTCTCTGGTCACTGAACGCCACGTGCTGCTATTTGTTGCTCCAGCCGCGATTCCGCGTTCGTGTGTGTGCGGATGCAAACGACCCGATTACGGGTGCGAACCCGTAGAATCGCGAGGAATGGGTTTTTTGATATTCCCTTGCGGCGAGGTCCGGTAGAACGTTGAAATCGTCTCTGATATACGACAAAGAGTTAGTTGAATACAGAAGAGATTTTCTAAAAATGTACAGTAAAACGGTATCGACAAGGTGTGCAAAGATTTTGAAGAAGTAGGTCGAAGGAGTTGTCGAAGACGTTAAAAATGAATATATCTTTGTTTCAGATGGAAATGCCGCAGGAACGGGTCCTGGAGATCCATGGACGGGTGGCGGCGGCGGAGTCCAGCCACCGTACAGCGGCTACGCACCCCCTCACCTGGCCCAGCCAGCCTACCCTATGCACCTCCCCCACGACCCCATGGTAAGCGACTCTTTTCTCTCCCTCCGGCTTTCTTTCTCTCGTTTGTACGGCACCCTTGTTGGCCGGCGGCGATCAATCACGCGTGAGCTGCGCTCGTTTCTTCGGGCCTGGCGTTCCGGGAACTCCGTGACGGACAAGAGGAACCTCCCCCATCATTTCTGTCGTTGGTCGGGCCAGCTGGCGACGAGGTCGTTCGATTAGAGAGCCTTGCTGGTTATCTTCGCAACAGGAGATCTTTCCTTAAATTTCCGCACGAAACGTTTTAACGATCTTCCCCGAAAAAATATCCACCCCTCGTAATCCTCGAACTTTATGAATTGTTAATAAAAAATCGGGAATTTGATTTGTCTTAGGTCTCCTTTCCTTTCGAAGTCGGTTCGAAAACCAAGCTTACTCGCAGAGTATTGTGCTGCCAGCGGCTGCAGGATACGAACGTATCAATTCCTAATTTATCAGTTGCCATACACCTAGGTACCCGAACGACCCGCCACCATTTAGCTAATCCACTGTGGAGCGTGTTCTCGCAGAAGGAGAGAGCGTGGAATATATTTCCATCATCATAAATTCCCGTAGCCGTTTCCCCGACTCCCAACAAGAGTTTCGACTCGTTTGACACTGTCGGATTCACCATGGTCGTTAGCTCCTACTAGGTCAACCTCTCCGGGCTAACTCTAATCCTCTCCATGAAGCAGTGATATCCAGTAGCCTCGACCAGCTGGTCGAATCTCGAAACCTCGGTGCGGGGTTGTCTTATTTCGCCAGGCTGTCTCTCGTCGTGTCTCCACGAGATTCTGTGTGTCTTCGTCCGGTTGAGAGACACTGTTGACAGTGTACTCTGAGCAACGTGAAATGACTCAGTGGCTTCTATATATAGAACGTTCCTCCCGCTACTCGGTGTTTCTAGTCAAGTGCAGCCTTCGTTTGATTTACGCCGTTCATGGCTACCACGAAATCCTCCGCTCTCCGAACGGCCTGCGTTCCTCGAACGAACCCCATGGAATCCGGACCCTGCGAGGTGCCCCGATCGATCCCCCGGGAATTTGCTCCCCACCATCGATTAAAGGGTTTCCACGACCTTGGAGCCCTTACTTCGCCGCTCTGCTGGCCACGATATTAACCACCACTACTTTCAACATTAGTAACGCGCGAAATTGTAATTCTCTCGGTGCTCGGAAGGAAACACGCTCCAGCCAAAGATTTCAGCGTTCGAACTCGATGAGAAGCACAAGATTTCTTTTCAACGGGTTTCTGCGGATCCGCCGGAGCAAGCCGAGCCCGTCCCCTGTTATCGCCTCGTTCCTCCGTCCGTAAAGCGAACAATTAACGGGCTTGTCGGGCTCGTGAAACGGCGTGCACGACCGCGCACGCAAACCTCCCTCTAATTTGTTGATAAATACTCTTCGGTGTTCGTACCGGGACCGCGCTTAAAATTAGACGTTTTACGAGCGGACTTCAGTAGGTGCGAGCGTGCGTGGCTGCACGCTACTAAGCGTATCCGATATCAAAGCTTTCCTGGCCCACCACCATGGTCCATTATGAACCTGAAAAGTCGGAAAGGTCGCGCGGGATCAGTAAGCGAGGACCGCGTGACGGCCACCGAACTTTTCCCGAAAACGTCATATCATCCGCGACGTACTCTGTCTCGCGGATTCTTTATCGGAGCTGTTGGAACGGTAGTCCGACGGCTCTGACGTCCGACGGACGCCAGCTTTGATCTCCGCGCGGAACATCTAATTCGAATGTTTGTTCTTGTAGAAATTTATATTGAAGTTTTAATTTATTAATGCGTTTATGAAAAAAACGAGGGTTTAAGGTCTAGATGCTTGTCCAGGAAAGAAAGTCGTGAGCGAAGGGGTCGAAGACTCTTGTAGACATTAACGACGTTTTCGGCGCACAGGTTCATCAATCTCTAAAAACGAGCACTTTTGCAATTCAAAAAATTCTCATTGTTTCGATCCAGATCCGGACCAAATTCGAGAGAAAAGTTGCATTTGCTGTGTGTGAAAGAAAAAAGAAAAATGTTCAGTACATACATACAGTTTCTTTCACATACTGCAAACGCAACTTTTCTCTTGAAAATGATCCGGATCTGGATCGAAACGTCGAGGATTTTATGAATAGCAAAATTGCTTGTTTTTAACGATTGATCGAACCTGTGCGCCGGAAACATCATATATTTTCTATAAAATTGTTACGATCGATAAAATTTAATATTTATGTGCACGTTAACGTTGTAGGAGTATTCGACTGATGCGATTATGCTGAGGTTTAATTTAATTCATTATTACGTTTATCCAAGAATGATAAAGGTGTAAGGCCACTCTGGATGTTTGTCCCGCCAAGGTAGTTGTGATTGAAGAAGTTAATGATGATGATCGTTGCAGGCGTACTCGGCCATGTCGCCGAACGGAGAACCGGCGGCGCCGATTCTGGGCTCGGCGGTGACCAGTGCGGCTTCACTGCCACCAATGTCCACATTCCGGGGTAGCGGCGCAGTTGCGGCGAACAGCGGTACCGGTGCACCATCCCCGGCGTCGTTGCAATATAGTCATAGTCCCGGTGCACCGACGACCGCACCCTCCGCACCCAATTCTGCACCCACGACGAACCAGCAACCCTCCACGGGGGACAACCTCGGCAAGACTCTTGCGTCTGTAGTCAGTACCAGAGTAAGTCCACATGATCCTACACAAGTCTTTTGTACCACCGATTTTCAGCGTTGCAAAATGATCAAATGGCAGCAGTACAGTGATGTCCGGATATCCAGACAGATGACCAAGAATTTGTTGGGTATCGGTAGAAATGGGAACGCTTCCAACAATTGGTGAAGACAACTCCTGGCCATATATCCGGACATTACTGTATACGCTCCGAAATATTTGATTAAATTTTTACAGAACATCGTGGTTAACGCTAAACCTACCGAGCACTAACAGCGATTAAAATGTTGTAGCTTGCACAAAAATTACAAGGCTCTATTTTTTTAGATTTTGTGCAATTTCTTATCACATTGTGTGCTTGGACAATGAAATTTACCGAATCGATTTTCCTTTAAGCATCTTCGTAATTTCAATAATTGTAAGATGAACGATATAAAATCGGACATTTGACCGCCTGTGGTAGGTTTAGTGTTAATAATGTTCATCATTTCTCTGACGTTTGCAATGTGTTTAAATTCTTGACTGTTCTGTGTCTCACTGTGAACATCAAAGAGGTTGTAAGGGATGTTTAGCGGTAGCTGAAAGGTTCCATCTGTTACATGAAAATCAGTATGACATCGGGACGTTTTGTGACCTTGCAGATTTACCCCACGGACCAATCAGTATCGAGTTATAGCAGCAACCCGTCGACGCCAGTCAGTTCGCCGCCACCTTTGACGGGTTCAGCGCCGGGTTGGGCAGCAGGTGCTGCGCCGGTGTCTCCGCACTTCACGGCGGACCCCAACCGTGGAACCATTCACATGGTATGCACCGATGCAACTGTGGAATCGTTATATCATTTTTTCGTTTATGGTTCACGTAACATCGTACACCTGGCCGCTGCTTCCAACGAGACCACCTCTCTCGACATTTAATTCTTTCATTTTTTGTTCGTAAAAGAGAGTTTCTCTCTGCGAACGTAGTCGAATTAAATCGGGAGGAGAAGTTCTCGTTGGGAAAGTGCACTGGTGCATCCTCGAACGCAGACACGCTTCATCACCGTTACCGATGCGCTTTAGAAACAGGTCAAGGACGTTCGTAACAGAAACCTCTGGTGCTCACTTCTATAGCGATAGTTTATCGCGTTCGCATTGGGATCGACCGTGTTGACACCGACGTCGTGTTATCGCAGAGGTTTTGGGGAGGATCGACACGCGAACGATCGATTATTACGATTAGGCCCCCTACTGCCACGCATTCGGACACCATTCGCGAGTCGTTGGAAAAATTGCAAATTTCTGGAAATTCTTTTGTCTGATTTCAAAATGTATAAAATTATAGACATTAATTCTAACTATATAAATCGTTTAACGAGGTACACCTTGATATTGAACATATTTTCCCGTGAATAATCCTCGGCAAACATCGCGCGTAAAACAGGGCGGAACATTGCGAGCAGCCATCGATTCAATTATCAGCGGAACGAGCGTGACTCGCGTCAAATTAATTGGCATCACGGTTTTCGCACCGTGGCGCGGCAACAGCGAGATTAATCGCGCAAACCGCGTCTGCACGGTTCCTGAAGTGACCATACAAAACATATTTTGTGGGTCAACAATCCGCGAAGTGCGTCCAAATGCGTTCGCAGAGGAGGACCAGTTCGAGCCATACCCGTCGCACTGTTGTGCCCGCGAAATCATGGATTGATTGTCGCAGACGATTGAGATTGCCACGTTTTTTTAATTTTTGGCTCCTTTATGCAACGATTAATTCCAACTGCACCCGAAAATAGCATGCACACCAGATGCATTGGAGAATTCACAGCCTCGTGTGCTCGCATCTCGTCTCCACCCCCTCCCCCGCACACACAACCCCCCACAAACAACGAATCTGCAAATTTCAATCGCTCCGACCACAGCTCATCGTTCGTGTCATTTTACGTGTCTTTTTTCTCTTTTTCGTTCACCAGTTTTTACCAACCCCGCCACACACACCCCTTTGTTTGTTGTGAACGTTGTGTTGACTTGGTTGTTCTCTTTTTTTTTTGGTTTTGTTGTTGCGTTGGTGTTGTGTGTGAAGCCGGCGCCTGAACAGCAGAGGCTAGACGATGCCATCGGCTTCCTTCGCGACCACGCCGAGGTGAGGATTGCCGATTTTCAGTTTTT
Organism: Lasioglossum villosulum; assembly: GCA_963971365.1. Taxonomy (NCBI): domain Eukaryota; kingdom Metazoa; phylum Arthropoda; class Insecta; order Hymenoptera; family Halictidae; genus Lasioglossum; species Lasioglossum villosulum. The sequence continues at coordinate 21,411,053 of OZ020503.1, read as the reverse complement.
TTTTAATGTCCAACCTTTTACTTCCCCTTTCCCTCTCTACCTGTTCGTTTTCTCGTTTACCTGTTTACCACCTGTCGACCCACTCATTCGTTAACACCACACTCTGTGCATGATCACTAACAACGTCGTGATTTCTGTGTACACTAACACCTGTTATCAACAACTACGTTTTTCCAATCCCCTTTCAGCCCTCTGTCTTCTCGGTGAATCAATGTACATTACAACAGATAAAATCATCCCTGCTATGATTTTACATACTGTAAAATATTTAATTTCTCTTTGATCGTATTCTGATGTTATTTTCTAATTTTACGTTTTAATATTATGTTTCTATTTTTTGCTCTAATCTCGTGTTGTAATTTTATGTTCTGATTTAATATATACTCTTCATGTATTTGCTTCAAATTTACCTTTGGCGACGTACGATTATTTGAAATTATGAGTGGGGTACAATTTTTTCAAACATCGTTTTTTTTAAGGAAATGGACATAAATATAAATTTTCAATGGAGAATTTTGTATGAAATTATATGAAAGGAGCGTTTGAGCATTTTTCATGTACAGAAATTGTTATGAAGTTTAATTTTTGTTCTCCGAGATGTCGGTAACTTCTTCCACTTGCTAATTATCTAATCCTTGGTTTTGTTTAATCTTTAAACTGCAGAGATAATTTCGTAATAACTTAATTAGTAATTATAAAAGGAGTTAAGTAGATCCCTCTGCAGTTCAAGGATGAACAACGTGCTAATTCCTTTCCCAACAAGTTTGTTCCATGCTGTCTCTTCAATACACGGATATTCTTCTCTACGTGCTTTTTCATCGCTTCACTGATTACATATGTATAGAACCTCCCCATCAGCGTCGAAATTCGATGAAGATATCTTGAAAAAGTATTCGACGCTGGTGATTTTGAAAATTGAAGTCGAACTGGTGTGTAATCGAGTCGCGTGTCCGGTATTCTGTTGGTACAGGGAACGCGGATGGAGGAGCGACTGGACGATGCCATAAACGTTCTGAGGAATCATGCGGAAAGCCAACTTGGCCTCCATCTTGGTCCCGTTGGTCCACACGGTCCCATCTACTCCCACACATCACCACCGCAGCTCGACCATTTGGTAAGTCTTTATCAATCTATATAAATATTGTCTTGAGCATGATTGATAGCTCGATGAATCTGTACTAATGAATTTTTTGATCACAGACGAGTCCACATCCTGCGGTAACAGTGACGCAACCACAGGGTTCCTACCCTGGTCTCACACCCACGCCAGACACAGACGGATCCATTAAAATCGAAAGGTTACCTGTGACGAATGCCAGTAAGTTGACACGCCACTTACCTAACGTAATCGTTTTGTCCACTGGTTCCTGGAATAGAGGACGATCTTCAATTCAAATTTATATGAAATTTATCTAAATTGAAGCGTTGTATTGATTCAAACAAATTGATTCAAACGTTTGTGCAGAATTTTGTAGCAAATTCTTACAAGTTACTTCATAAACAATGATTTCTAAATCTCCTGAAGTTCCAATCATAAATTTTGGTGGGTCCATGTCTACCATTTTTCTTCTTCGCGATCCTCCGATTTACTAATTGAAACCAATTGCAGCAGCGCTGGAAACGCAAGAGACAGTCGCAAATAGAGTCCTCCGAGATGAAGCTAAAGAATTTCATGGAAACTGCGCGATCTATTCTTCGCAACATTCTTTTCTCACAGCCAGCAATGTTATCTCCGCTCGACATCGCGATCCACGTTCGGAATCCTCGATCACAGCACCAAAGCCTCGGCTAATTCCCCGACTCATTCATTCCCGGTGGAACGGATCCGGCGATGAATAACGTCACAGACCATTTTAGAAAATTGATCGTTAATTCTCTTCACGGGGGGGAAAAAGGAACTGTTACCCCGGAAGCGAGGCGACCTTCGCCGAACACGGCGATCTGCGCGCCGCATTATCCTCGAGCTTTGGGCCGCTTAGTCACGAAACCGTGAAAACCGTCCAATTACGAGCAGGAAGCGCGTTTTAAGCTCTCGATACTGATTCAACCGTCGCCATAAACGTTCCCTCTGTGCTCTCGACAATTCGCGAATGCATTAAACCGCCGCGTTTCTCTCGAACCTCACAGATAAATCAGTCCGCTGGCCGATTGTGTGCAAAGGTCTAACCGATTTTTCACCGTGAAACGTTATCGGTGTTCCGACTGGCGAAAGAACGCAAATTCGTTTTTTTCTCTCCGGACGTTCAATCAAACCGTGAACATTTTTAATTCTACGATAAATGTACAAAAATGCATATGCACTGAAACTCTAAGAGATACATCTGGAAGCACCAAGTATGTTTTGTGGGAATGGCTCTGGCAAAGTGGCTACCATGTTCTTACAACTTCAAGATAATTAGCTGAATCTTTCAGCAAACATACTGTTTAAATATAATTTTCTGAAAGTAAATCGAATATAGAGATGTGTTCCTTAATTGGATATAAAGTAACCATCGAAGCTGAATCCTTGCTATTAAACCATTATTGCGCAATCTCGTGATAAAACAATGCATAATTGAGCTGGAAGTAAAAATTCGACGAGAACAGCTTCCGGAGTAGAAAATAAGAGTATCGTTCGAGCATCGCGTTTTTCCAGAAAAAAACTGAGATCGAGGAAAAGAAAAGGGCAACCGGGGTACGGTAAAAAGGGAAGAGGACGACTAAGAAGCATCCTGCTGATGCAACCGCGTGTTTCAATATGGCGGGTGCATCTCGGTGGGTGGAGGGGGAGTAGCATGGTCTGAATTCCGCAGGCCAGAAATGGTCGATGATGGTGAAAAGAGCGCTTCTTTGGCGAACTGCCCTCGGAAAACTTGCGCATTCCATTAGGCGGCCGCCGGGAGAAGGATTACGGGTAAGAGGAACAAGAAGCGTGACAGAAACGGAGACAATGGAAGGGCGAGAGGGAGAGAGATAGGCTCTTCGCCCTCTCTCTCTCGCCCTCTCTCTCTTCCCCGAGACAGAGGTCTCTGAGAATAATAAAGGCACGACAACGATGCAGGATAGTAGCTACTTCGCGTGATTTATCTAATGTTTCCTTATCGGGCTCCAACTCCGCCGCGGAACACCTGGGAACTCCTAGCCGGGCTTTTTTTCTTCTTTCTTGCCCGTGTCGTGTTGCGAGCTGCTCATGGGAAAAACTGCCTTGCCGATGATGCGACACTGCGAATAGAAACGAGCCACGACCTCGTTGACACCTTTTCTCTCTAGGCTTTATGTATGCCGACACGAAAGTGCCATTTTTCGGCTGGCGCACAGAGTGCATCTGTTTGGTCACCGTTTCCAAGCTGCGGGAAAGTTGAACCGTGTCTCGAGTAAAGAAGGCGGATGTTCATATGTGTTGGTTCAAAAGAGAAGTAATTTGTATCGTTGTCTCTTCGAAAATTGTGTCAACTTAGCTTGACTACTTGGACCCAGCAATGTTTGAATATTTGAGAAGGATAGATTGGTTTTCTCCTCTGTTCCATGGACAACGTGAAACGTTTTTAGTGTTTGTTGCGGCGTACGATGTTTAATAGCAATGTTTATAATGAACAGAATACGTCTCGTTAGAAAAGAGAAAGGACCCACCGGATAGCAGCGGCGGCGAGACGAAACCGTCGAGTAGCGAGCTGGCGGCAGCGGGTGTGATCGGCGCGGCCACGGTCAACTCGACGTCCCAGGGAAAGGGGACGAAGAGATCGCGCAGATAGTAAGTATATCCTGGATGTATCCTTCTATCTATGATCGGGGCGCGTCATTAACGACCGTGAAGTGACAGTAGTGAAACCGAGTTACATGAAGAAACCGACTATGTACTTCATATCTGTTCACCGCTCTTCCGATCGCGACAAGTGAACGTTCGCTCACTCACCACTTGTACGCCGCCTCGAATTTAGCCTCGTCTTTCCGAACTAAACTGATCCTAATGTCGGAGATTGTAACTCTATTTCGAATACATTATCTTGTTTACCAGTTGTAGGCTGCAGTTTATGTACCACTGGCTTTTTAATAGAAACGTGTTTTACAGAAATGATCTTGGGTAAAATGACTGCAACGTTCTAGTTTGGGATATTTAGCTCATATTTCAACACCTGCTATTTAAATATCACGTAATAAGATGTACGCGTATTGGTCTTGCAGAGAAATCTAATTTTGTATAAGAAAAAATGGTTGATCTTTCCTTATGTTACCGCAAACGGTGTTTCGCTGAAATGGCTGCCATTTTCGTCTAGTTTGAGATATTTAGTTTCTATTTTTAACAATCGCCACTGAAATATACGATAGTAAAAAATGTATAATTTTGCATGATTTTGAACAATATTCGAGGCGGCATCAAGGGGTGGTTCCCACCCCCTTTGTCGATCGGGAGCTCGTTCCCCGGTCGTCTCGGTACTCACAGACTCCAACTAATTGATTGCATTTAAACAACCGTTGTTCGAGCGCCGACGAAGACTGCGACGATCCCAGCACCAAAGCGGTGCGCGAGAAGGAACGTCGCCAGGCCAACAACGTGCGTGAAAGGTTAGTGAACACACGCAGTAACGCACTCCCGTTGTACTCTTCAACGTCCTTTGCGACATCCTCCGGGACGTCGACACTTCCGAGTCCTTGTTTTCCGTATGCATGTCCGATACGAAGACAAAGAAATGAGAGAAACTTATTAAAGGAATACCGACAATGAAAAGCTGTATCTTGATGAAAGAAAAGAAAAGAAGGAGAAATTATTTGGCATGCTTACGTTCTCCCGCAACCACGAGGCCCGTATTCTGATAATTAAAATGCGTCTGGTTAAGGACAGAGAAAACGATAATACCGTTCAATCGACAGTTCATCAATCAGTCTCATTTTAATTCGGCTGCGATCCCGGCCAACCCCATCTCTCAAAGGCATGCGACAAAACCAACACACACATTATATTTTCTTTTCTGTTTCATTTTTCTACCGAGCACACCTATCTTTCACCCTCTGCATCATTCTGATCGTGTTGTTGCTGGATACTTTCTTCGTTTGGACAAAACGAGACAACCTGGTTTTGGATCTATCCATTATCTCACTTTCTCTTTGTATCTCTATCACTCTCTTTCTCTCTCTCTCTCTCTCTCTCTCTCTCTCTCTCTCTCTCTCTGGGTTCTTGTAAATCTCCTATTGCCCTGTTACAGTTCGCTCACCCTCGAACCAGCAGGGTTGCTCCATGTGTAATGAAGATTTCTTTCAGAAGCCACCTCGGAGACCTCCACCCTTCGAAATCCTCGAATCCTACAGTCCTCTCCTGAAGAATTCTCAATTTTCTAGGTAACAGCACGAAAAGACAATCAGCTCCGATCGATAAATTATATCACGGTTAGATATCTCTCTTCTCGATTACTCTCTTAACCACTGGTTTGTTCTCTGTGCAAAGAATACGGGCCCATAGAGTACGGAAACCTGACTTTCTGTCCATAACCACGACATCAGCTCTGCGTGTGTTCAATCGACAAAAAGCTACGAACGTAGATTATTTGCGTAACGAGAAAATCGTATCGATGAGAAAACGTCGACGATCTCGACGTGAGAATCGTTCTTAACGAAATCGCGAACGAAAATCGTCGGTTTTCACTGCTGTCGCGAACGCCCCACGCTCGATCTAGGACGATCGAGCGACAAAGAAACGGCCGCCTACGTCAGGTGATTAATCGAGTATTGTTATTGCGCAACTGTTGTTCGAGCGCCGAGGACGAGGATGACGATCCCGACGTGAAGGCGCAAAGGGAGAAAGAGAGGCGGCAGGCGAACAATGCTAGGGAAAGGTAAGGAAATCGACGGAAGCGTGCAGTGAATCGCGCGAGAGAGAAGCTCGTCTTCTTCTTCTACTTCTTCTTCATCGGTTACCGATACGAGACTCAAGCTCGGCCCGTATTCTATATGTACATGTGAGAGAGCAGGATGTTTGCTCCATCTACCCCCCTCGGATCGATCCTGCCAACGATCGATACACTCGTGCTATTACGTAGACGAATATTGAGGTTCTTCTGGCTCCTTCGATCGATGAGATCGTTTGACGATCTCTGTCCTTCGACGGCATTAATTGCGAACTTCCTGATGAGTTTCTTGAAAAATGCATTTCTTCTTTTGGAAACTCGATTTGCTCAATCCTCCCATGGTCTTCAGAAATGGTTGCACGAAAGGCTCTTGGATAATTCGTTTTCGTTTTATAGTTTAAATCGTGTTCCTTTTGTAATGCCACGTTCTGAAGAAATACATTTCACAAGAGAAACAGAAAAGAACTTAATGTTTTATGATGTTTGTAGAATTGAAATGGGTGAACTGTCAGCATGAGTGTTTGGTAGGGGTATTTTGAAAATCTGCTTGGTACTAACAAATTTAATTGATTAGTAGAATTTGTTGATCAACGTTGAACACTGTAGAGAAATTTGTATGAATTTGAACAGTCAGTACCAAACAGATTCGTGTTGTTCTTTTAGTTCCACGTCCAACGTCCAACCCGGTGATTCAATGTTCACGAATTAATATCGATTTGTCTATTTAGGATACGTATTAGAGACATCAACGAGGCCCTAAAGGAACTCGGCAGAATGTGTATGACGCATCTGAAGACGGACAAACCTCAGACGAAGCTAGGCATCCTCAACATGGCCGTCGAAGTGATCATGACGCTGGAACAGCAAGTTAGAGGTGTGTATTAACAGAATTATTGAATGAATTCGATGATTTCTTGGAACATTGTTTTAACCATTGGTGTGTTCATTTGCAGAACGAAATCTTAATCCAAAAGCAGCGTGCTTGAAGAGGAGAGAAGAAGAGAAAGCGGAAGATGGACCCAAACTACCCGGCCATCTTGCGGCGCACATAGCTCACCCGCACCCTCACCCTCACCCGCATTCTCAACCACCCTTTTCCGCGATGCCTGTGAGTATATTTCCTTCTCCTAACCCAAAAAGTATATGCAAAATTCAACTAAAGTGAAAAATGGCTTATTTCAGGGTCCGCCCCCTTCCCTCCAGCACAATCCATCGCAGCCCCAGTAGCAGCGGCTCAGCGGCGGTGTGATCCTGTGCGAAAGGGGTAGATACAGCTTAAAGTTATCGTGGTATCGGGACGTTGGCGGGACGCGAGCGTACAGAGAGGACGTTTTCCCCGGCCCCGTGTGCCCGTTCTACGAGCCGAGCAAAATTAAGGGTATTACAAGGCGAGCCAATGAATGGTGCACACTCTTCGAACGTAACCGATTATGTTCCATCGAAGAGGCGGATAACGAACGGGAGAAGACGCTTGGTGACTGCTTGAACGATCGAGCGGAGCTAAACACTTGCGCTAGGTATATACAGATAATACTAGATAATAATAATAACAATAATGAAATCATCACCGGGACAATAATAATCGTGACCGTCGTAACGACGGTGATAATATAATAATAATAGTAATGATAATAAGAATCATGATAAGGTAATTGGGCCAGGCGTGCGACACACTCCCCTCCCCTCGTTGTACATAGTCAGAATCGCGCGCGAGATCGATTTTTAGAACGAAAATTTTGCGCACTTAATACGTTTCCGTGATCTTGTGACGGGCTTAGGCGATCTACATATCATACTACGTACCCTAATCACTCGTCAGTCACGGACAATTTGTACTATTTTGCATGGTTGTTTGCCCGCGCTAGCTTTCTTCGAGCTGTAAATCGAATTCTTGTTTTGTAAACAAGAAATATTTGTGACGGAAAAAGAGAGGTGTAGCGATTGGTGCCTTGGAGCAACCATAAACTCTCCGCGAGGTCGTAGTAATTTATTTAGCGAAGCGAGAACTAAATGTTAAGTTTTATTATTATACATAATCAAAGTGTCGAACACTCAACATATCAGCATAAAAATTATTTTTCGAAGTTCTATGAAAAATGTGAATGTGTTGATACTAGTTTAGAATTGTTTAGAGGTCGGTTAGCATCGGGACGCTAATATATCGCTAAAATATCGATCTCTCACACCCTTAAATCATACAAGGAAGAAATATTTATTTTTCCTGTCACTATTTATGTATACAAATCATTTCCAACCCCCTGCTTAGGGGGTGGGGGCAATTGTAAAAAAAGCTTACGAAAATTTCTCGAGTAATCTGATAAGCTCGCAGCAATTATTGAAATTTCCCCTAATTTATAACCAATGCGAGTTTATATAAACTCTCGTAATTATAAATAAAGTCCGCGCGTCTCGTTCTCCGCACGCCTAACTCGATCGCCTCATCACGATTGTTATTATTATTACCATTATTATTATATTATCATCATCATTACGACGGTTACGATTATTATTGCCACGGTCACGATTTTATTATTCTTATTACTACCGATTATAATGATCGCCGGGGAGATCCTTCGTGAGAAAGAAAAAGGGGACGATTTTTGTTTTTGAACAAAAATATAGCTCAAAACTCAATGTGTACCCAGTTGCCATGTATTTTAATTTATTTAGATCCATAAATAAATTTTATTAAATAAACGAAACAAATCGACAAGAAAAAAAAGAACACGCACGCAAACGAGCACGCGAAATGGAATGGAATGACACATATAAAGAAAACGACAGACAAACACGGGAACAGGAAGAGGAGGAAGTGTGTCCAAGCGAAAGACAACGTCTCGAGTGTTCGTGTCTCACCGAGTTTTCTCTTCGGTTCTCTCATTATTCTCAAACTTTCTTTTCTCCTTTCATCCGTCTCCCGAGCGAAATCATCGTGATATCCTTTTCCTCGCATATCATACGAACCACACACAGCTATATTTTTCTTCAAAAGCACACGCATATCGAACGGTCCTGGAAAACGTATAGAAAATCCACAAAAAAAGAGAACAGGAAAGAAAAGGGAAAGAAGAAAAAATGAAAGTCTCGCTCTCTGTATCTTCGTGTTCCTTTCTCTGTCTAGAGAAACAATCTACGGAACCGAACAACGAGCAACCGATGGTCGTTCGATCTATTTTTCCTTTCGAAAACCGGAAGCGCCGTGTTTCGCTCCTCGAAGGTCAAATCGATAAATGAGATTCGGCGAATGAGACGAAGAGAGAAACAACCGTGAACCACGGCCCCCGATCCGAGACACGATCCGGGACTCGTTCGAGGCTCTGGATCCCCATGGGTCGGAGTTCTCGATCACGAGAGACAAACTCGCACAACCTCGCTTTACCTTTTAATCGAACGTTCGCCGGAATCGCGAACACCTCCGACTATAAAGAAGAGACGATGAATGAGGGACATAGGCATAAAAGTCAGTGAATGTGAGGCAATGGGAGAGAACGGAAAGAGATCTATCGATCGTGTGCAAGGAGGTCAGCGGCGATTCGTGGGAGACACGTGACAAACATGGACAGAAACACACAGGCACACACCCTCACATATACACACAGACAATGAGAGAAGTGCGCGCGGAAGAAGATGCTGATTCTACAATACACACGCACCTATAATCGCGATGGTAATCATGTAAAATAATAACGACAATAAATAGCTCGTAAGCCCGTCTAAGCTAGGCACACACCTGTCGATAGTCTTAGATAGTCAAAGTGGAAAGGCGAAAGGTGAGGAAGAGTGTGCTCGTTCCGAGTGAGAGGGAGAGAATGGGAGAGAGAGAGATAGAAAGAAAAAGAGTGCGCGCAACGATCGTAAAAGGTCTCTCGGCGCAGATTATCCCGCGGTAATCGATCCACGTTCAATTCAATCGATCATTCTTTCTTTCCTTTTTGTTTCTTTTTCTTCGTTCGATGACGGCTTCCGTTGAAAATGAAGTCCCAATATGTGCGTAGTTAGTTTTTCGGTTCACTTAAAGCACGATGGTTCTTTTAAAAAAATTGTGACTAGGAGAGTATCTCCGCCGCTCGGAAACGCTCGACGAAATTGGTCTCGCCCTTTCGCTCCCGTGTTCTGTTCTACGAGCTCTGTTACGGTAATTAGGATTACTTTGTCAAAGGATAATGTAATTTATTTTAACATGTTCTTAGGAATATACTATTTCTAACGCGCGGCGAGAATAAAAGTGTAATATAGTATACATAGTGCGGCCGTGAGCGAGAGGGTCGCGGATTCGAAAGTCGCGGAGATCGAGCGGCCGGTATTGTACATAGCAAACGAGGAGGAGAGCCGATCGCGATAATATTACTTTCTAGTAGTAACGATGTATTATCACCGTTTTTATGTAAATCTCTAGCCTCGAATCCAGGGCGTGAAACATTGCCGATCGACGAGATTTACAAACCCTTTGTGGACGAATGTCATTTCGACATCAAGATATTTATTTCCAGAGATTGGAAATGTACAAGTAAAAAAAAGGACGCGGATATACTTAAAGAAGTTGCACCAGAAGGTTGAGGAAGAATACGTAATGTTAGATTTTCCTATTTTCGATGACTTCCTATTATTCGTGATTCCGATACGAAAATTGTCTTAGCATTTCTAAGTAATCCTCGTCCGCAAAGGGTTGGCTATTCGATCAACGAGCCCGTTCCTCGGAATAACGGGTGTATTTTAAATTATTGTACAATCGTTTTGTAATTACCTGACGCTTCTCGCTCGAGAGTTTACTTTTTGTTTTACCGTACTCGGGTCAGCGATTCCTGACCGGGAGCACAAAGTGGATTGGATTCCGAACGAATGGAGGAAAACGTCAGGTGTCGACCCTTTCGCCTCGAGGACGATCGAGATCGAGATCGATTTCTGTTAAGTGAAGGAAGTATTTCCGTGAACTATCGCCGGATTGAAAGTTGTAGGGAAACCTCGCTTGTTCGAGGTTCATTCGAGGTCCCTCGAAGAGGACTGCGTCGAAACAGTTCTCCGCAAGCCCCAGTGTTCTTTTCGACTCTGGGGTTCGCAGATTTTTCATCGACGCGATCCTTCTTCGCGTCACCATATTCGAACCGAGCTAGTTCTTTCATTCAGTTTGTGTATAATCACGGAACATCCCCTCGGTTGCCCGGGACACGATTGTCGAGCGACATCACAAACAAACACGTACACACACAATTACACGTGAAACGACACACACACGTACACACATCTGTAAATTAGATCTAACGACATTATTGTATAATATGTAATTAAAAAACGAGGAGTTCGCGTGTGACCGTCGCCCCTACGAGACGGCCAGAGATATGATTTTCGACATGTAATGCGATTGTTAACGAGAAGAGTTGCGATTCTATTAACATCGATGAAGCACGAGCTGAATTATTATGCATATATTGAACGTGCGAATGAGAGGGAATGCTTTTCTCTGTGTGAATGAGAAAGAGAGAGAGAAAGAGGCGCGAGCGAAAGAGAGAAAAAGCTGAAGAGAGGAATGAGTGGTGGCAGCGTGTGCGCGAGTGAGTCTTTTCGTTTGAGAAAGAAAAAAAAATGTATAATTATCGGTAGTAATATTATTATCACTAATAATATAATAAATGTGCCATTTTTTCCATAATCACGGTGCCTCCGGCCTCTACTTCTCTCACTCGGTTGTGTCTTCGATCAGTGTTTATTTTTTTTCGTTCGCCCTTTTTTTCTTTCTCACTCGAGCTTCCCCACGGACACATTTTGATTTCACATTTTTTTCTTTTTTTGTACATTGTACGATCTCCCCCGATTTTGTTTAGCTGCTACCCAACACCAGTATTAGGTCGTATAAGCAGCCGATTTTGTTTTACGATTCTCGTTTAAGTCTCCTACACATCCCCTGTTCTTCCCGCCATTGTCTCTCTTCTTCTTCGTTTTGTTTTCTCGATGTACGTTCCCCTTTCGTTTCTCTCCTTCTGTTCTCGCTTAGGTGCGTTCTTCCTCCCTCTCCTCTTCCCTCCCCTCGTTATGTTTCGTTAATCAAGCCGCCTACTTATTGCGTAGATACGAGCATATACATATTAGAGTAGATACGATTTAGCGGATAAGATGTACACCTGTTTTATTTCGATTAACTCTCGCGGGTGCTCTCGCCGGTTACCCTAATCGGAGTTCGTTCAGCTGTAAAGCATCTGCAAATGTCGTCGATCGATGGATGTTTGTAATACAGAATTTTCAACGTTTTCAGGAACGACCGCAGGTCTTCATTGATTTTTCTATCGCCACCACGTATTTTCTTTTCACACAAGCAAACCGATCTTTCCGAATCGAGCGTCGATCGGTTTTTAGGCACGTATGTTCAGTTGACGAGCTTCGCGAATTGTACAATCAGTTTTAATATCTTCTTTTTTTCTCTTTTTGTTTATACACGTCGAACTCCATCCAGACACCTTGGCAGCGTTGGCTCATTCCATAAGTGATCTTGTTTCCCCCTGGAACGATAAGGTTCCAGAGGAATCATGTTGAATACATACGTAATTAACGCTAGAACAACCAACGTGGAATGTACCTAGTTTTGTCATGTCCGTCAATACTTTAATATTTATATCGATTATATATTAAGAATAATTGCTCTCACGTGGAAAGAGTTTTTATAAGGATCTTATGTTTATTTTATCCTTGAAGATACTTATCCGTCTCCCTATCCCGTCTTCCTTCATCGGTTGTTATAGTAATCGGAATTTTCTGTTAGATGTATTAGATTTTATTTTTTCTGGAATAGGGAACGTAACTTCAAAAAATATTAAGGGTGGGCATATGTCAAGTTGAATAGATCAAATTTAATTAGCATACGTTCCGAGCTTATACGGAGTAACATTTCTCAGAAGAAAAATTTTTAATAATCGAATCACCCGTATCATCTCGTCAACTGAACACACTCCTAACTATTCATGCTGCTCCAAACTATACAATCCTAGGTACACAAAATCGATCAAATATTTCTCATGCAACCAGCAGGACTCCAATAAAAATACTTGGATATGTAAAGAAACGAAGGCGATCAGGGTACACAATTTTATTGAAAAACAAATTTACAATGTGAAAAACAGTTAATGCTATTCGATCGTGTTTCGCGTAACTCGGAACGGTTGTACGAGGATTGTGATAATTAATGAACTTGAACTACTGCTGCATGAAATCCTACTTCAAGTGGGATTATCGATGACGATCGTTGGTTTCGACGATCCGATGATGGTTTTGAGCAGCATGCGTCGACGAGCATTTATCGAATTCACCTTTTGCCCGAACTTCCCATTCACATTGATATTGCGCAACCGGCACACATGTAGGTTCAACGTTCTCACAATTCGATTAGCAAATCACGCTGCGTACGCACAAGAATGTATTTCAACTTTTGACCCCGCGGTTAACGTGTGAAACTCGGGTGTTTTCAATTTCTGCATCACTCCTTTCTGACGGCCATACTATACAATAGATAATGAATTTTTCAACAGAAACAAACGCGTAAATATCGTGGAACAATTTTTGTACTGAATTGTCGCACTGAATTTTTTAATTTATTTTATAAATCACTGATCAAATGGTAAATATGGAAGCAGGTGACGGGATATTTTCCAGGCAATCTTGCAGGTAAGGCACAGGATCACACTTGTTTCCAAATGCTGCTATGCAACGCAATAAAAGGTAGGAAAAATCGACAAACACGTTCACGCAACAATCAAAGGAAGTTACCGTCGTCACAATAGACATCAAAAACCGATCGCACGAGATTTGACCTATTAACGTAGGTTTATCATGAATATTATAAATAGATTACACAATAGCGTTACGATTCACACGATCACTATCGGCCCCTTTCTTCCGTTGTCAGCTTTGGTAATGTTTTTCATTGTACGCCATTGGCACGTCCAGGACTACTTTTAGTATTGGTACAGTTGCCGGAAGAAATACCCACACGAGATCGATGCACCTCGGGCCATTTTGAAAGAAAATGAGACAACAAGAATCATTAAATTCGCTATTTTCCAATTAAGTTACGTAAGTTAAGTAATTGCACTTTGAGCTCTCCTATCTGATGAAAATGGCACAGGTCATTGGAATAGGACAACGAACGTCTTTTAATTAGATATTTACTGTCCCTGCCAATGATGTTGACCTCACCTTGACTTGCTCAAATAATTTAAAATCTTTTTATTTTACAGAGAAAATGAAGTCTTCGCTTCGTAGCGCCGCTATCTTATTTTCAAATCCAGCGAAAGATTCATTTTCTTGCGAAGCTAGCATGAACCCTTAACTGGGCGCATGGGGTCTATTTGACCCCGAGTGGTATAAAATAGTACCTAACTTTTCGCAAATGTTAGTTAGTTTAAAAAATGTTCATTCATTGTTTCATTTTGAATTTTTTCTCCAGTTCTGCAGGTTTAAACAATGGGGTCCCGTGCGCTCCCTAACTTAAGTTTATAGGCGCGCCCAGTTAAGGGTTAAGAACATTTTAGCTTACACACTAAAATTTTGTCCACAATTCGTACAATCAATTTAGTTTTAGGAAACTTAGAGGAGTTTCTGACTCCCGATCTCAGTTAGCCAAAACTATCAAGAAGCGCATCGTTTTTGACCAAATCAAGGCAGTCAACGTAACAAAAAGACGAATCCCACAACGTTAGTCCAGTCTTGACGTTCTCATAGGTCCGTCTCTCCCAAGAAAGCGAAAAAATGTCCCAAACCAAGAGTCACTAAAGCCATCACTCCAATAAAGGTCTAATAAAACACTTGCCACTGCTCATCCTCGGACAAACATCCTACAAAGACCACTGAACATGAGTCTGTCTCACTGCACACAACTGCAGTCACCTATCCCCTTCATCAAGCGGAAGAGAGTTTCTTCTTGAGCGTGCAGTACGCGGCGAACCTGAATATGATGAAGTTACAAACGAGGACAACAATATCGAACCAGAACCTCCCATCGGGCATCGAAAACTCCTCCAAAACCGTTTTTGGCATCCTGTAGTGGCAGTACATTTTCGTACATTCGAGCTTTTCTCGATCAAACCCATACATGGCGACCACGCTGGCATGGACGGAGTACTTTAAGTAGCTGACGTAGCTGAGGTAATAAAGAAAGACTGGCATATGATTGTAGAGCGCCAAGAACCCTGCAAGAACGAGAAAGGCGCAGGTGGTGACGGCTGCGGTGAATGTCCCATTAACAGGATTCAACAGCGTCCCGATTAGAACACCATAACTTTCAGCGATGAGAGCGGTGAGGACCGACACGAGCAGGAACATGAAGAACCTGTTGGTTTCCAGCGGCTGGTAGCTCAGAAAATATGCCACTGAGCAGTACGTGAAGGTGAAGATGATCTGGAGAGGCAATGTGCAGATGATGGTAGCTGCGTAGTACGTCCTCAGTTCGTACCAGTTGTTGAACTTCTCCTTCTTCAGCGTGGGGAACTCGGAGGGGAACCTGAGGACCGCGGGCATCATGCTGGTGTAGCAAGTGTACACGGAGCTGACCAACAGAAACGCCACATTACTGATGGTTTTGCTCCCGTCCTGTCCACATTCTGTAAACAACAGACCCAGAAGAATCCCAACACAGATGTGCAGCACCAGCTTGAGATGGGTGACGGTCCAATCGCGGAACAGCTGTACCATGCAGCGTTTCAACAGCACGAAGAACCTCTCCATCTCAGTAGGCGCCTGGATCAACACGGTAGCCTTGTCCTCCTTGAAGTAGCAATTCTCCTGGGACTCGCCCTTTTCCGCAGATGGAGTTTTCCAGCAGTTGCCATTGCTGGACAGCTTTACCAGCTCGTCGACGTAGTTGCCGTACTCCCCGCTAACAACTTCTATCATGAAGTCAGCGGGGTTGTGGTACTGAGGACACTGCAGGCCCACGCCGTTGAAGAAGTTGATCGTGTTCTTCGTGGCGCCGTCGTAGACACACCTGCCGTCCACCAACAGGTACACGTTGTCGAACATCTCGAAGATGGCGGCGCTGGGCTGGTGGATGGTGCAGACGATGGTCCTGCCGGCCTTCGCCAGGCTTTGCAGCAGGAGGATACACTGGTGAGAGGACAGGGCATCGAGACCAGTCGTTGGTTCATCCAGGAACATCACCGGGGGATTGTCTATCAGTTCTAGCGCGATGCTGAGTCTCTTCTTCTGACCACCACTCAGCGCACCGCATCTCGTCTCCTTGCTCTTCATCAAGTCCAGGTTGTCCAGCACGTCGTTTATCAGCATATCCTTCGCTTTATCGCTCAGGCTGCTACCAATCTTCAGGTCCGCCGCTATCCGCATCGCCTCCTTCACCGAGAACAGAGGGGGCAGCTTGTCGTCCTGTTGAATGTAGCAGCTGTGCTTCTTGTACTCCCTCCAGGTCTGTTTCCCTTCCTTGCCCGTATACTGTATCTCTCCCTTCCAGTTACCTCTTTCGAATCCTGTCAGAATGTTCAACAACGTCGACTTCCCAGCTCCTGATGGACCCATGATGGCCGACAGTTGCCCCGACCTGAAGCTCCCGTTCACACCCTTCAAGATCTCCTTCTTCGGACCCCGAAACCCCTTCCGGGTCGCATAGCTCACGTCCGCGAATTCGATGTCGACTGCGTGAGACTTCGGCAGGTTCACCAACACCACACGCTGAGTACACGCAGTCATCGTAGCCCAATGATCCGTTTCTGACCCTCAGCGAGCCGATTGTTCCGCGCTGATCCTCTTTCCGCGGCTCTGCCTATCGAGCTGACACTGCTGTAAGTGTATCTTATCGTTGCCAACCGTTACGAGCAAACTAAACGGGGTCGGCTGCCAACAGAGTCATTGAAGACTCGGCTGAAAATTTCTACTGAAAGCTGATTCGCTGAAGCTTTGGCTAGCTGATGATTAGCATCACATCTCGGCCAGATAGCTGCCGAGATCTGGGAGTACAAAGTTGTTTCTTGACGGAGTTGGCTGCATCATCCGCATCTCCGGTTTCCGATGATTCTTCTTGGTTACGATTGGACGCTGGATTTCGTCGTCTTTGGGCTGGCTGATCTTCCTTGTCACTGTTCAGCCGTTCATTGAGCGCGAGACACTTGCGCAACCGATCGGTGAACGCGAAGAATGCTCATAGACAAAATAATCGACTGTGTTTTTCCTTAGTCCTCTGCTTCGAATGACGTATCGTTTAAAGTAGTTGTCGAGGTCGCTTTTCTATTCGGAGTTATCGGTCGCAGACTGTCAGGGCTGGCGGAGCTTCGATGTTTCCTGTGCCTGGAAAAAGATTTTCAATGCTGAGTTGTTTAGAGATTGAGATAAGTACGGTTCACAATATTTTTTAAAATAAAAGGTGAGACATATAATACGAAATAGTGTTACTGCGAAGGGGAAGCAAGATTTTGGCAAATCGTAAATCAAATAGTAAGTTCTCCTCGTTTTAAGAATAATCAAGAAAATATATTTTTGTTTTAACAATGTTGAATGAAATGCTAGATGGAATTTTGTTTTAAAATTTTCGTACAGGAAAAAATGCTGAAGTTTATTACTTGATAAAGTTTCTTTTCGCACGTAATCATTTTCGCCGAGTAATTTTTAATTTGTTCTCGTGCTGCACTTGATAACGTTTTGTTTACGGATGCAACTCCGCCGCGGATTTTCTTCCTCTTGCAACATCATGAAACAAGTGCAGATTACCAAGATTTTATAGCGTCTGACGCGACTTATTCGCCCATGCTCCAGTTATGAATATTAATGGACAATATCGCCAATATGAAGAGGTCGCGAATATTTACTGAATTCAGTGATTACAAAATATAGATTAAATTAACCAACGTATAACACACTTTCTTTCATGTCAAGTGCAGTTTTCTTAGTGTTAAAAACCGTTTGAATGGAACAGTTGACTAATGTGAAAATTATAGAAAACGTCGGGGACTCATCAATAATCCGCGTGTATTTAAATTCGTTTAAGTTCAGCCGCAATAGTCCACATTTTCATAAATTTATGCAAACGAATTGTTATATAACTCGTCTTTCAAGTGGGGAGACGTCATAGACAGATGCCAACGTTGCTTATTGATTAAATAATTACACACGTTTTAATCTTCGTGTGACATTACTTTGAGTAATGACTCGATAAATACTTCATTGCAAAGTCACAATTTTTTATCGCTTCATTCAGTTTTTATGCTTGTTTTGCTGAATCGGCTAAATGACTCAATGATCGTGGAGCGATCGCTCGATTGAATCTAATTGATGCATGGAAAAGCATTTTACAACTCGACTTTCCGTTTGTTCTCAGATTTATTTCTAAATTTAGGTTAATAAATAGCGATCGTTGGTGCAAATGCCATTTTATTAAACCACTGGCTTATTATTCGCGTCTCCTGGCACAATTTTACGATGCGTGTTACGTAAACACGATCTTGAACCACGAACAATGGTTCACCTTGTATTATAGAGGAAATTATAGTCAGCGCCATTTCTTCAGTGACTAACGAGTCTTTCTTTTTGCTGACCTAATTGTACAATCTGACAGCTGCCTTTAAGCAGATGACATATTGTGCATGCCGAGCATGATTATCAGGGACTTATTATGTCTGGAAGATTGAGGTCGAACAATTTTGTTGTCAATTGCAAGTAGTACTGGTTCATCGTTTTTTTTAAAGAACATTACATTTTTCAAGAATTTTTCTACAATTGTTTTTCGATTATTTGGTTAATCTTATCCCAAACAAAAACGTCTTTTTCATTTCAATGCTGACTATGTAGATTAATTTAAAGGAAAACATTGGGAAAATTTACCAATTACTATTTTTAGTTTTAAAACTCAGTATATGATACTTTTAATAGTATATGATGTATATATATATGATATATTTAACGTTCTATATATAGTTTATGGAAATCGTTCGCTTTAGTGCTTCTAAACGACAATAAAAAAGGACATTTTTGCATAAAGATGCACCGTGCAGTGACATTCGTGACAGGATACACGTTTTGTGCATTAGCATACCTAAGGAGTCCTCGGAAAAAGTCGAGGTAGTTGATGGATCAAGTTGACAGCTTGCAAAAACTCCTATGCCAATACCGATGAAGTTTGATTTTGCATAACATTGCTTAGGGTAGTCCATAAATGCAGAATATGTACATTAATGCACAGGAATGCACTAAAAAAGGCGAGGTAATTAATACGATAAGTGGACACTGCCGAGAAAAAGGTTAACGGTATTCTTTTTAAGCAACGTACAGAGAAAATTTCGAATTGCATAAAGATGCACTGTTTAATCACAAGTGCATGTTATGTAGATTACAGCAGCTGGGAAATTCCGAGATACATTCAATATATTTTACGATCCATAACGTATGCTTAATTGAAACAAGTTATCCCCGGTGTTTAGGGATTATGCATAAATGCTTGCAGTTTATTAATGAGTGCAGTTTATGCAGTTTTGTGTATATTGAAGCGTTGCAAGAAAAAATTTATGCAATTCATTGGTCCAATTCGGCCTCGTAACAAGAAGAGCTAACACTAATCTTTTTGTAAGATGCGACACCAAGAAAATTTCCTTTTCGAATAAGATGCAATGTGACCGTAAGTGCATATGACAAATGCATATGTGTATGCTTGCACCAAAAAATTTCCCAGACACGTTCGAAGCTATTTGCGGGTGAAAATGCACGCGGAATCGTAAAAGGAGAGGAGAATGCTAGAACAATGTTCTCCTTTGTTCCGTGCAACCGAGAGACCGCAACCCTTCTGCATTATTATGTGCGGCAGCGATTGCGGTAAGACAAATGATCCAGCGATATCGAAGGCCCGCGGATCCCTGCCTTGCATATTTTTCAAAATATGCTCGTTTAGGGATACACACTGGGATTGCGAAAACTCTATATAAGCCTGGTTTGCTGAAGATTGAGCTGTGCATGCCAATGACGCGGCACGTAGCTCGTTAACATCACGCTAGCAGGTAATCACTAGCCGTGGTTCAATCGCGATGATGAGGCGGTTCTAGAGAAAGGTAACGACACATCGGAAAAGGGAGAAGGGGAGGTGGTGATGCATATTAGGCAACGATTGCCATTAGATGCACGATTATTAACACTGACCGTACCGAGCACAACATTGCCGTACGTTCTTTCTTAAAAATTGAATTCGTTCCGACTTTTCTCAATTCTTATGACAATTTGGACGAAGACATTATTTAAACTATTCGAACCTTTTGTAATTTAGCACACATATTAGTGTTTGAAGTGCGTCTCTGATTTTTTTATGGATGATCTAAATTACATAAGGACCGTGGATTTTATGCGGAACGAACAACGTTTTAACCCCTTTGTATCCCTGAAAGATTTTATAAGTAACTATATTCTGTTTTGTATAAGGAAGAAATTAATGAAATCTTTATCTCGGGTAAAATGACCGAACAGAAAATATTTCGTCTATAGTGTCAAAACACTGGAGCTAGATGGCGAGATATCTCGACCAGGGATACGAGGAGGTTCATGTGTGAAAAGTGCAATACACGGTAATTATCAGAGGCGATAATTCTTTTATTGAGATTATGCAAAGGTTACAGCTCTTCGTAATATTGTATTATGCTGTAACCTCGTAAATAATTCATAAAGTTAGATGTCATGTTTATGAGTCAGTGTTTAAAGAATTTTGAAGAATAATGTCCTCGTTATATCTCAATTGCTGTTTGTATAGTAATCAAAATACATGTTCCATGCATTTATGAACAGGAAATGCAAACAATTAAAAGTACTGTTATATCATTATCAACTTAATAACGTTATTGAGAGAAGTAGTTAATTTTGATTCAATTATTCAGATAATGAAAAATTTAGATAATAGTAGAATAACGCAGAAATTGTTATTTTGCGTGAGAATCAGCTGTCTTGTAATAATTAATATTCCTAATTCCGACCTAGCCCAATTTGCAAAAAATTATGCCTCTTAATTTCATCTTTTTAAAACATTAAACAAAAATATCAGTCTTAATATTAAATGTCAGTCTTAATATAAAATTGCGTGCTCTAATAATAGGAATTACAATCTTTCTGATTATGTAGCATGCAAAAGAAGTAAAATGGCGGCGCGTCCTCAGCGACTAGCGTATTGTACGAAGAATTTCCTAAGCATTGCTCGAGGCGTTTCACTTCTTTCGTATTTATTAAATTATTTAGACACGTATCCGTCAGTAAATATTTCGACAGTGTGAAATATTTCTGACTGAATTCCTAGCTATCATTGGTACGAATGATTGGGTTCAGTAACAATCAAATCTGCACAAACATGACTAGAGACGTTAAATCAACATTGTGCCACCTCCGATTTGGAGTGGTACCTTGAAATTTGTGAGAGCGCGGTCTATTAAGAAGCGATGAATTGTCGGAACACATCAGTGTTGTTCACCTTGACTGCCGCAACAGGAGTGCTTTCAACACTCTTCTTTCTAATAGGTGAGTTTCCTAGTTGAGCAGCTTCCTGATCTAATCTATTGTTAATAGATCTGCTTTCTGTCAATACCATATTTAGAAACTCCAAGATTTATACATATTTAATTACTATTTCGTGGAATTCCATTTTGTTTTGCCGACACTGAAGCTGTTTTTAATATATTCCGTCAGTTACGACACAAGGTCAATTGAAATATTTTGTTCCACCTTCTTTAGTGGATTATTCTTCTCCTCTTACAGCAAATTTGGAAATTTAAAACTGCAAATTTATCAGTACACAGTTTCATTTTATTTTCTTTAAATCAAATATGTGCATCAGACGACAATTTGAAATCGATTTGACTAATTGAAGAATTCTTTGAAGAATTTTAGAGTTAAGAAAGTTTTGTAATTGATCAATAATATTTGATCGCGCTAAAGATTTTTATTCGATCCATTTTATTTATACAATTTATAATAAAAGTGATATGTGTGTGTAGTCAGTGATTTCCAAGATGACGGAGCGCTACTACCATCTATCATATTTTCATATTTTGACACACGCATTCCGAATGAAGACGTAAACGCAACGCGTCCGAGAAATAGTGTAACAACAAGACGTATGAAATTGCATAGATGCAATCGGATTACGAGTATGATTATGGGTAAGAATACACTGATTATTTTGGCCAAAGCATACGATTGTTTGTCCTTAGATAATCACGTTTTCCGCTGGGGTAAGCAATAGTTCGATTGCAAATTGCGATCATTGACAATGAAGTCAATTCCTTCGCTTGTTACCTGACATTAACCTTCCTCATACTGGGCTTTCAACCTGCTACCTTATTACGGTTACACAACTTTGTTGTTCCTTACACAGATCCATTCCGGACAAAAACACGGCGGTATATGTTACAGGATTCATTGAATCATTGCCGCAACTGTAATTGAACTCGTAAACAGTTATTGCTTCGTCAAATTGACGCACTATTTTAAAATCTGAATTTTATATGTAAATTCTATTTCACAACGATCCTATCGGGAAGTGGAGTAACAATCTTGTTGCATTCACTTTCATTCACATTAGAATTTAATAGCGGCGCCATAATCGCGGAAATTTTTGCACTTGTAACCCCAGTCGGCTGGTAGCAGGTTGCAACATTATCTATTCACCGAAGAATTTGATTTTGTACCTTGAAAATATCAACTTTGGTGAAATCAGTGCTATGACAATCGTCGTTAACGTATAATTCGCCATAGTAATCGGTGGATTGTGGATTTTACACGTGTAGAGTAAAAACAAGCTAACGAAATTTAAAATGTTGAAAAATTAATTCGAAATTAAAAATATCAACACGTTATTTTCAACTCTTTAAAATTATCAAATGATCAATGATGAAAACATTCTTCTAAACGGTTACTATTCCTTGCAGTTGAAGCAGACAATTTTTCTTTTGTATTTAGCGACGATAAACACGTGGACGTTATAATTGTCATTGATTTATCACGCGCGCATGGCAGTGATTCAATTTAGAACCGGTCTCGTTTAATAACGGCGAAACGCCGATTATCAACTTTGTTGTTCATGTGACGTACATCCAATTATTTGCACAGAGACAGGTAAGACGTGGATGAATTTAATTGTC
Source organism: Lasioglossum villosulum (assembly GCA_963971365.1). Taxonomy (NCBI): domain Eukaryota; kingdom Metazoa; phylum Arthropoda; class Insecta; order Hymenoptera; family Halictidae; genus Lasioglossum; species Lasioglossum villosulum. The sequence continues at coordinate 21,388,144 of OZ020503.1, read as the reverse complement.
GATCCAGTTCTCGCAGTGATATTTTTAATGCGTTATGAGATTGTCTGAACCTCACCTCTGCGACCATAAAAGTGGTTTCAGATCAGGAAATGAAGTCTCAAGATTTTCTATACAAATTAGCATGTAATTGACCAACAATGTCAGACGACTTGAATTTCTGCTGTTTCAACGTACGTAACATGAATGGCGTGAAGTTAACTAGATGACTTTAGTTCGCCGATGGAATAACGTGCACTTCAATTATAAATGTCCTGGTTATAAACATTTTCCACGGTTAAAGCAGGTTTTGATTGAAATCTCTAATCGGCTTGCCCTTTTAATCTGGTTCACCGGTTTCTCCATACACGTTTGTTATTTGCGCCATTATGCAAAATTTTTGTTAATTCGCGAGCAATGATAACGCCATAAAAGTCATGCATACTCAAAAAGATTTATTTCGATCTCTCACTCTCCGACTATTTCTTCTACTTCCGTGCATTCAACTTATGACATTGATAAATCATGTCATATTTCAGGTGTTAGGCTATAATTTTATTCAAGCGCAACAGTCTAATCTGTCAACACGATCAGCATCGAACACTTTCATTTTATTATCCGAGCATTGATAGCAAATTTTGGGTATTGTCTATTGTTTGAAAATCGATCCAATGCGATTTCCTAATCAAATGATATGAAGTTATGCAGGCTGCAATTGCATAAATGTCCGCGGTTAATTTCTAAATCGCAAGTTTCCAACAATGGCAGCGGGATATAATGCATCAAGCGTCGGCTGGATAAATTATTTTCAAATTTGATCACATACTTTCGGGACGACAGTTTCGACAAAATCCTTACCTTTAAATCTCTGTTACCTAATGCTTCCGTGACACATAATTCTACAATGCCAAGAATCTAACATGCAACCGAGCACATTAAAAACGCGAGAGTGCATAAACGTGACCATAAGCGTTGCTTAAGATCAACAGCCCACTGCGAGTTCGTTAAATAAAGAGGCTGGCCACTTCGGAATGTTTCCTTGCGCACTTAGTTCGCGACTGGTCGAGCACTCACCGAGGATCGAGAGTTGGGAAAAATCTCTCGAGGTTTCACCGAACTGTGGATCGCGGTAGATGGATCGGCGCGGGTCCGAAATTTGGTCGGCAGCTCGAAGACACCGCGCGGAACGGAATGCGAATCGGTCGCGGTTCGAGCCCGTGAAGAAATCGCTCGATGCGCCCCGCTCGCTCGTGTGCTCTCCGCGTCTCTCGCCCTTCTAACACGCTCCTCCCGCTGCCGTTTCTGTTTTGCGTTTGATTACCGCGCTCGAATCAAACCTGCTCGTGGACTTTGCCTATCCACTCCTCGAAGTCGCCGCGCCGCTCAGTGGGCCAGGAACCCATCTTTTTCGACAAAAATCTGCCGACAACTCAGTTTTTCATTCATCAATTGGAATTTTTTTTAATCTTCGCGAAGGACTATACTTCGATGACGTGCTGCGCGAAAATCGTCAACTGTCACGATGACGAATCATTATCTACAAAGACCAATAACTCCGATACTTCAGCCGCCATTACTATATTCAGAAGAGCCGCAATAGGCAAATAATAAAGTTTTCAGAAAATCACGAGCTAAAGACTCTCGAATGTGTTGTCGCAAAAAGGCAAATATAGATATTATACGGTACATATTATTGTCATCCGAATCACTTATAAGTTATCTAAAAATAAAGGATGGCAAGAAAGTTCTTTCTCAAGAAGCGAAAACGCTGCTGTTGGATCAATGAATTAATGGTAAGTCTTATAAGTACCGAATGTAATTCTATTCAATTGGTACTTCTCAGGGCCAGATTTACAGTTTAAAATTTTGCGGTTTAGGGTTTAGAGTTAAGAAGTGTCGGCAACTCAGCTGGGACATGTAAATGGGCGGCTGAAGTATCGGAGTTATTGGTCTCTGTAGATGAGGATTCTTCATTGTGACGGTTAACGATTTTCGCGCAGCACGTCATCGAAGTATAGTCCTTTACGAACATAAAAAAAATTTCAATAATCGATGAAAAACTAAGTTGTCAGCAGACTTTTGTCCAAGAAGATTGGTTTCCGGCCCACTGTGCGCCCGGACCTTCTTCCGCTCTCGTCAATCCCAATTTCCAGCGTTCGATCCGCTCACGTAGACTCGAGATCAGGTTGTTTCTCATTTTCCGATTTGTTTCTTTACTAGATCGTACAATTTTTATAAAATTTCTGTGTCGCCTTGGAAAAATACTCAACCTGTCTATTTATCAACCATCGTCCACGTTGGGAGGGTGAAAACAGGCCTTAAAGTCGAGCAAAATCAGTGAGAATCAACGAAATAATCATGATTATGTCTATCAAACTTGAAACCAGAAGAATGTCTATTTTCCGTTCATATAGTTCCGTGCATTTAATTGCCACCCGGATTTTCAACGAAAAAATTGGAAAAAATTCTCGATCATTCGTATCAATGGCTACTACGTGTCAACATTTTACAACCGATTAGAATGGAAAATGTGCTTCGAAAACCGAGAATTCGATTTTTCTGTGTAACTACCCCTTGGTGAAGACGCAGGGTTGAAACTTCAGGTATTAAGAAAAGAACATGTGTGGATATACTCGGAACAAACACCGGGGAGTGAATCACAGAAAGGGCCCTCCCCGATGTTCCGAGAAATGAGGGAAAGGAAATAAAATCCCAACGGGAAGGAAAAAAAAAGGGTTGAAACTTCAGGTGGAACATTGTTTCTAGGTAAGTCATTCAATTACGTCGATGTTCAGGGTTATTTTCAACCCCTCGAAAAACATTCATCGTTACCCAAACCCTCCAACTGTTTTATCTCAGAAACGCTGTTTCTCGATCAGGTTCGCCAAAGAAGCGGCGACCAAATTCATGCGAAAGCACGTCAGCCTATCGGCGTTTACGCAAACGTCTTCAAGCCTGCGGAGACAGTAATTAGATGATAGTCGTCGGACTTGGATGACCCGGGTAAAAAGCATCGCGGAAAATTGGAGGCGATGTCTGTAACCCAGTTATTAGTCACGAGACTGCTTGACACTGGTAACAGTACAAATTATACGGTTCGTGCTGTCACTCTTCTATCCACGTGTTCGTAATGTATGCTGTCCGATCGACTCTGATTCAAACCAATTAGAATCGAAGAAAACCGTATGAAAACCTTAGACATATGAGTGGGGGAGTCGGAGGATCTCGTTGTGATTGGCCTGCGGTTAATCGCGTTTGTAAAATCGTGTTGCATCATTGTGGATCGTTTTACCATCTGCATCTGACTAGCTGCGATCCGTCAAACTCGTTGGCTAGCGTATAAATCTCTGTTGCTAAATCGATACGCGGTGAACGGACACGAGAGAAACGCCGCTGGATCCTTTCGTCGACGAGATTAGTATTACACCCGGCGACTTGTTCCATCGATTACATTTGCAACCGTGTTTTATGGACGTCCTTCGCGCGTTACGAAATTCATTCATTTTCACGGTTCAGCGTGTGGGTCACGCTTTTCAATCGGCCACAGCGTCTGATGTTAGGCGTTCTCACACGGAGGACTTTCCGATCGTGTTTCGTATGAATCAGTTTGTAAGAAGCTGTACCGGGTTCCCTGATTTTCTAAATAGCAGGCAAACGTTTGTGAAAGCGTTGCACTGCGATATTCATTGAGTTAATGTTTCGTTCTAATTTTAATTTGTACGGATCAGTCTATGAACAACTATGACCCTGTATGGATCATTGGTCTTCGAAAATTCAGCACAGTAGAACGTTTATGAAAGTCTCGCCAGATTTTCGTCTGCCTTAGAATGTATCTGCGATATCCTTGAAATACTAAATGTTTTGCGACCGACATTTTGCAACCAGCGGTTTACGAGATACTTATCTTCCCTGGAGCATGATACAATTTCTAACAGAGTAACAGAATTTTGTTCTGATTTCTATGAACAGCGTCTATTAGCATTTATGGTGGTATATATTTGTTGATCTTTGATAATTCAGCGTAATAAAATGTTTGAAAATACACTTTACGATTTTACGAGGTTTTAAGAGACCTGTTTGATCGATGTTTCGTATTGTGCGGAAGATACACGATAGACGTTCACATAACAAGCGGTATTCGGTAACGGAATCGTGATTTCGTAATCGAAATATTTTGTACATCATCAGAATTAATGAGGACTTGTCAGAGCGAGGTAATTTTATTGTTGCAACGCCAGAAATAGTTGTACCGTAATTCGTAGAACGAGGTTCTCCGGAGTCTAACTTTTATTCATCTTTTTATCGCAACATTCGTCTTTATTTTTTTTATGGTGGATCCGGCCCCCTCCTTCCTCTTGGCAGTGTAGCCCGCCGCGCGATAGTGATTCTGGTTTCGGAACCGTCGACTGTAAACCGGTTTCGATTTTTTTCTTAAGCCCAAGGATCTCTGGTCAAACATATCGATCTAATTACGTGTCTGAGAACGGTACATTTTTTCTAAATTTCCGCATCGATTAGTACAGTCCTCGATCGGAACTACGCCACTCGCCGATTATGATTTTCAAAAGATTTGCCAGAATCCTGAAGTTCGTCTGTAAGTAATTTTCTTGTCATCCGAGTGTAACATTTTTTATTCCGCGTATTTTGTATACTTCGGATAAATTCATCAATTTTTAGACGAACCAGAAGCAGAAATTGAATTTGTTCGAAACAGCTGAGTCTGTCTGTGAATTTCAAACTTTCAGATTTACAAAAAGTAACAAAGGAAGTGGCGTTTTCGAGATTATCAATTATTTCGTCATCTTAACCGATGCAGTAACAGAGATTAGTTTAAAATCGAGCAGTTTATGCGTTCATGCCATTGTTATTAACTTGTAGATGCTCTGATTAGCATTTTATTAATTGTACAGAACGATTCCGTTTAATGTACAAGTTCATTACGTGCAACCTTATTCTGCGACGTCGGAAACAAGCCTCTCGCAAAGCAGAATAGCAGCAGCGCAAATAATGCTGCATACATAATGCATGCACGTATGCAGGTTGTCTGAAACCGTTTCAAGTGGTAGCAATAATTGTGGTTCACTGTCAAGAGTGTCAGACGCCCACTTAGCGGGCATTACCAAAGAAACACATTTATCCAGTCGAAGTTGAAAATCTACAATGTGTTGCTTCAATAAAAAACATACGCGTAGAGCCTAATGGGTTCTGCGATCATTACTGTCATGTCTCTCTAGGATTTGATAGATCATCGCTGGGTGTGAACGGTAACTTCAAACAGACGCGTGATTTTCAAATAATATTTATTAGTTTAAGCAAGCATCGTTATGACTCACATATTACTCAATGAATTCTGTCTGAATATTTGCTTTCTAATTCTGTCAAGGTAAACAACCTCCAGAGCTAATGAATTTCACGAAAAGAATTGTTGACAGACCCTTGAAGAAAAAATTGACTCCCGAAAGATAAGCAAAGTGGTCTGGAATAAATTAAGTGAATCGTGTCCAAGAGGTTTTACAAATATTTAAACAAGAAGAGAAGCGACTAGTTTTCCATTTCTACAAGGAAAACACGTCTGTCCCGTTGCAAATTGTAAGATTCTTCGCGTTCATGTAATTTTTTATTTCTACATTGATTGCTACGCTGATCTCATTTGAAATGGAAATCTGTGCTCTGAGAAGATGTTAAAGCAAAAGTTAACGAATTTCACGGAATGCAGCGTTCCGCAGATGACCGTGATTCGTATGCGAAACGATATTTGAAGCGATCGACGCGGGCCGATCACGTTGCCATTTTTTCGTGGAGAATTTGACCTATCATCCTCGTTATCCCGCGGGCACTTATCACGTCATACTCGCTATGTAATTTTGTCGCCCGAACTTGCGTGTTCTTAACTTGAACGTGAATTCTCTGGTATAAAAAACTGCATCCTCTCGATGCATATGCGAAATCTAATTGCATACACTTAACGTCGAACATCGAAGTTCAAGATCTCGGTGTAATTATCGGAAACTAGGGGTTATAATGGGGATTACGTTTTCTGGCATTCTACGGATATGCAAAAGCACGGTGAAAAATATTGATACAATTCCGATCGGAAATGCATCACGCTTCTTTTTACTCGTTGGAGAGCAGTTTTTGTAGTTATTTGCGCTATAATCGCTACGATTAAATCCAACAAGTTGCTAAACGGAGCAATATAGACAACTTAACGGTAGGATAAAGTAATCTTAATCCACCGAACGATACTCCTTTTTCATAGCACGCGGCATTTTATCCGTGTATGACATTTCGTTGTTTGGATGTACATTTATTTCAACTCGTTTGCCAGATATTTAAGTTGTGACAGAGATTAAGCATCGGCTGTAATGTGAATAATTACTTCTTGTCAATTTGGTGTCTATTAAGGACGCTGGAAAAAGCGAATGGATAACGAAGCGTAACTTATGAATTTTCTACCACGTTCTTTATCAACTTACGGCAATTTAAATAAATCGAACACAATTTCATGACTATTATTAACAAGTACCGAGAAGATTGTTGAGGATGAATAAAAGAGGTTAATTAAGGTAACAGTCTCATGAAGATTTATGACTATTGTCACGATAGAAACAGTAGCAGAGGACGCGCAACAGTTGAATCAAGGAAAACGATTCCTCCACTGGTTGTTTAATTACAGTGAAGCGGTGTTACGTCTACCGCGCATGTAATAACAAGATTTTCCAATTATCAGGTTATAGATGAAACAGTACGTCCGATGACGAACCAGTTACGTCAATTACGTGATTCGACATTTCCATTTCATTGATGGCGTAACAAATCATTCTTTAGTAATGTTCCTTTGTAAGACGTTTTTCCGCTTCGAGTTTCCTGTAGGTGAGTCTTCGTGCATATCTTTTAAATTAAATATACTAAACATGTTCATTTTATATTTCCGAGGTACATCAATGCTTGGAGAATACGTTTAATGCAAAATTAATTACTCTGCATAACATTACAGTAATTTTTTCAGCTTCTTTAAAGCAATTTTATTAAGATTAGGATTATTTTGTATAAACAACGGTGGAATAAGGGCCTTAGAGTTGGGACAAAGAGAAATTTACTGTTATTTAAAAGTATGCAAATAATTGCAAGAATTACCTAAAATTACCTATTACCTTTAGGTATTTATATTTTAATATATTTATTAAATTATTTATTAAACTCATATATTTCAATAATTTTGTATTCACGGTTTGAGCTGACAGCGCCATCCGTGGAAAAACGCTGAAACTGGTAAATAAATAATCTCGTTCGCAGGCGAGATACTGTTAAAGACTGCCAGTCTTATGGGAGATCGTGTCATTCGATTAATTCGGTGTTTTTTTATGCCCTTAGGAAATATTCTGGCTAGAGTAAGGCCACCGACGAGACGTGATCTCCTCGGTGCAGAAGGCCATTGAGATACTGATCTAATCGGCCGCGCTTTCTCGTATCTACATCACCGCATTCCTGTCTGGGGCCTTCTTCACACCTGACTTCGTCACACGTTTAATATTGTAATTTTTTGGTTGAAAAATAAAGAATTTTAGTTACAAAAGTTAATGCGTTCTTTATTCATCACCCTGTACATGAATATTCGATAGTAGAATTATTAGAATAATACTTTCGAAAATTTTTCGGCCGTCTGACTTCACCTTGAGTTGCGCTACTTAATTTTCCAAATTTTTCGAGCGTCTGACTTGCCGTCGACTTGTACTACTGAAATTCGGATACCTCCTTCGACATCATGACAACATGATTGTTCTCCTAATACGAAGTTCAATTTTCGAGGTTTTCGAAAAATTTTCGGAAATTTTCGACCGTCTGACGTGTCGTTGAGTTGTACTACTTAATTTTCGAAATTTTTCGAGCTTCTGACTTGCCGTCGACTTATACTACTGAAAATCCGGATACCTCCTTCGACATCATGTTCTCCTAATACAAAGTTCAATTTTCGAGGTTTTCGAAAAATTTTCCTAAATTTTCGACCGTCTGACTTGTCGTTGAGTTGCACTACTTAATTTACGAAATTTTTCGAGGGTCTGACTTGTCATTGACTTGTACTACTGAAAATCCGGATACCTCCTTCGATATCATGTTCTCCTAATACAGAGTTCAATTTTCGAGGTTTTCGAAAATTTTCCTTAAATTTTGGAATTCAGTAGTACAAGTCAACGATAACTCAGACGACCGAAAATTTCGAAAATTCAGTAGTGCAACTCAACGACAAGTCAGACGGTCGAAAATTCCGAAAAATTTTCAAAAACCTCGAAAATTGAACTTTGTATTAGGAGAACATGATGTCGAAGGAGGTATCCGGATTTTCAGTAGTATAAGTCAACCACAAGTCAGACGCTCGAAAAATTCAGTAGTGCAACTCGACGACAAGTCAGACGGTTGAAAATTCCGAAAATTTTTCGAAAACCTCGAAAATTGAACTTCGTATTAGGAGAACATGATGTCGAAGGAGGTATCCGGATTTTCAGTAGTATAAGTCAACCATAAGTCAGACGCTCGAAAAATTAAGTAGTGCAACTCGACGACAAGTCAGACGGTCGAAAATTCCGAAAATTTTTCGAAAACCTCGAAAATTGAACTTCGTATTAGGAGAACATGATGTCGAAGGAGGTATCCAGATTTTCAGTAGTACAAGTCGACGGCAAGTCAGACGCTCGAAAAATTTCGAAAATTAAGTAGTGCAACTCAACGTCAAGTCAGACGGTCGAAAATTAGCGAAAATTTCCGAAAACCTCGAAAATTCAACTTTGTATTAGGAGAACATGATGTCGAAGGAGGTATCCGAATTTCAGTAGTACAAGTCGACGGCAAGTCAGACGCTCGAAAATTTCCGAAAATTTTTCGAAAACCTCGAAAATAGAACTTTGTATTAGGAGAACATGATATCGAAGGAGGTATCCGAAAATTCAGTAGTACAACTCAATGACTATTTGGACGTTCGGGAAAGGTTGGTGGTTCAATAAATAAATACACAGGAATGTATTTTATTACAGTGTCTTTAATTATTCATTGTAGATTCGTACATAAATAACATACATACGTAAATAGAAAATGTATTGCCTGCAATGTCGGTACGTAGTACTGAGAGGTACTGGAACGCTTCGGTTCTTGGCGGCGAAAGGTCTAAACTAGAGGTCATACTGCCGACTGTGGTAGCGGAGCAAAAGTGACATTACCATTACGATGTCTACGTCGGTAAGTTTCCTGTTAAACGGTTAATAGTTTGAGTGTTTTGCCGCTGTACGAATTGGCGGTATACGTCGCCTTAGCAAAGAGCAAATGAATCTTGCTGGTATTTACCTTGTATGGTACGACAAATGCGGTAAAAATCATTCTGAATAGAAAAAAAATGAATATTTCAGAAAATCATCAATAACTAATGTAAATAATTAATGCAAATTCTGGAATAAAACTTTTTGAAGGGCTCTACTTTCGACCACTGTGCGAATAAATAGCACGTAAAGCTCAATTGCGAACCTACCAGTGAACTAAGTAAAATGAAATAATATTTTAAGATTTTATGGAAGGGTATTATATAGGGTATAATATTACAAGATATTATTTCTTTGTTACAAATCTTTCAATACATATGTTCTTACATGTAGCAAGTATAAATAAATACCTGATCTTTCCTTGTCCTCATTCAACTGATATTTTTATACCGAAAGATGATGTAATAATCTTAGTTTCGGATGCAACGATACAATCTCTAGCCAGATTTTTCAGGAAAGCAATATTAAGTCATTATCCTCGTGTAGCTTTAAATGTCTCAATCATTGTCCGAAGCAAGGAAGTCTCAACTTAAAGGCATTGCGAAATTAACGGAGTATAGTTTAAACCCTCACCGTGGAAGGCGGCGAAACCACCCCCTTCGAAACGGCTTCATTTCAGTGGACGGAAAAGGCGCCCTTACGAAGAAGTATTTATCGATCCCCTCTGCTTTCTTTCTTCTAAGCCTGGAGGCTACAGCCTTGGGGTGTCTACGGGGGCGGGGGTGGTCGTAGAATTAAAGATGGCGGGACTTTTTCCTTTGTTTCGACCCCTCGGATTCGGAACTGGTTCTCCCTTCGTTTCCTTGGGAGGAAGGTTGGGCGAAAAATGGCTGGAAATATTTTGCGAAGCCATTTAAGGTTGGGGTGGACGCCTCCCTCATTCTTATAGAAAGTCGAACGGAAGTGTCTAGTCCATGTAAACTCCATTGCTTCTGGAACAGGATAAAGAAATTCTTTTGTTAGTTTGAGCAAGATAACATGGTAGAGAAAATAAAAATGTTCGACGTTATTAAATAATTTGATATTTGGTCAATTGACTATCTATCTTGAATAAACTTATTTCATAAAGTTTTTCGTAGTCTAATAATAACTATAAGCACATCACCGCTTAAAGACATTTATGGGATATCAAGTCTATTTTATTTAATCAATTAGGGGTTGAAAAAGTATGCACTTTCCTCACTTGGCTTTATCATTTAATATAAATAGCAAATGGGTTAATTATAGTATTTTCCTGACAAATGTTGCCAATAAAGATGATGTCTTCTGCGAGGACATCGCAAAACCAGTTCCCGAGGATCTGCATCCCCTCGATCCATCATTCTGGCTCCTTTTTACCCATTATTTCTGCCGTTTCAAGGAGCCAGGTATTGACCGAGCAGGATATCGTAGTATTTTCCTCGAAGCTTCCTCGAGACCGAGAAAACGCTCGTCTTTGTTTTTATTGCTCGAACGGGGGTGGGTGGTTGGAAGCAGAGGGTGCAACGGGGATGGTAACGATGGGGGTTGGAAGACGGAGAGAGGAAAGGAAAAGCAAATGAGGCTCGATGCTCCGGGGTCTGAAGGGGATGAGGCCAGTAATGCGAACGGTACGCAAGAAATCGCGAGAGTCGTTTCTGTTTCTCCCCTCCTCCACGTTTTTCATCCCCCATCGACCATCGCGGGAGACTTTTCGCCGCGCAAAAAGTCCAACAGGATAGCCCGCGCCACTTTGAAAAGAAAATGGGAACGAGAGGAAGGAACATTATCGAACTCTTTCCTAGGTATTGGCGGCGGGCAACCACTTTTCTTGCTGAACGCACCCTTAACTTCTGGAACGTGAACTTTTCGCTATAAATATTAGCTTGCTTTTCCCTGATTATATACAAATTTTATCTGTCGCTCATTTGTTCAATCGATCAATTCTAAACCGAAGGAATAATTTTTCAAGAAATTATTGGTTTTCAGAAAATATTAAACGAGTTTTTACTGAACACAAATTTGTCCATTTTTACTGGACACTCTTCTAACTTCAGCTTATGCGTGCACTTTTGCCAATAAATATTAGCGTGCTCTTTCCTTATTTTATAGACAAATCGTGTGTTCCATTTATTCACTAATTTGACCACTTGAATTCCACTTGTCCACTCAAATTCACTCCCGGATGCGTTTCTCATCGTCCAAGTAAGTCAATCACTCGGATTTAGGCACGTCACAGTGATTTTCGGAACAAGCAGTAAACGTTGATGCAGATCCGCTCGCGGGACGTATCGATGTATTAATTACGCGGAGTTAAGTGATCGGCTAGCAACTAAACACATCCCTGCGGAGGATTAGAACGTACTGAGCTCGATCGCGTTGTGAACATGATCGTATTATACGCGAGTCGTGTATAGGTGACGCGGTCACATTTCCCGACGCGTTTGACCGGTATGCAAATCAGACTGGTTGACCATTGTCCCTTGAAAAAGGCCCACTTCCGCGAATCTTTGTGGAGGGTTGAATCCCGAGCAGCTGCTGTGTTATCCTTTCTACCCCTGGACGAACCATTCGGACACCTTTAGTATCCCCGTGTCGAAATCGCTATTAATTTTTGACCGACTTTCGTTGAGGACTCTCGATCGATGTTTGATCTTTAATTTACGTTAGGAGAGGTATTTTTCAATCTTAAAATAACACGTTTTCTTTTTTTCGGTTTTGTAATCGGGTAATGTTAGCTATTATTACTTTCAGAAAGTTCCACCTTCCTATATTTACAAGATTCGAGATTTAAAAATCGAATGATGGAAATTTTAATGCAAATAAAAATGTCCTGTACAAAGATAATACTTAACGTGAGACACCCATTTTCACAACCCAGTTTGCGCCTCTCTAAAAATTGAAAAACAGGTTTGTTTCTCGATGACCTCACTGATCAAAGTTTGCGATTGCAATTGAATTTCGGCAGGCAGATAGACGAGCACAGATTGAAGCGCAGTGCATCGAAGGTTTATTATCGGTGAAAAATAACGGGATCGCGAATTTCGCGTGACAAGCTGCTAAATGAAACAGAGGGAGGTGAGCGGAGGTGGCGCGGGGATGGCCGCGCTAGCGTGGCAGTTTATTGATTTAATTGCACGGCAATTAGTTGGCCGTTTGTCGTTAAATTTCATCCGGAACGGAGCGGCGATTCGCTTATTTAACCAATGATTAATCGGCGGCAGTTTTATCTGCAGCTAACAAATGACGCTAATGGGTAACCAGGAACGCCATGGCGGCGTCGTGGGCACCATTACATCGGCCCCGATGATGGCGCGTTGAACACCCGCGCGCGAGTCCTTCGACAACTTCGACGCTTCTCTCTCTCTCTCTGCTCTGTGCTACTCCGTCCGATCGAAATAGTTTTTCAATTTTCACGGACGATTGGTCACCCTCCGCGCGCAATTTTCCCGTCGCTTGGCTTTTCGATTATCCGGCGAGAACGTCCGGGAACGCGGGGCCGAAGTCAAGCGCGGCCGCGATTCGTCTTTCGACCCTCGATCCCGACGATCGTGAACGCAAATGAGCCTTCCGATCACCACCCATGATCGAGCAAGGTTCCCATCACTGGTCACGATTTTTAAACATGTTTTTCCAACCTTATCCATTTTTCACTGATTTTTTAATTCGAGTTCCAGGGGGAAACGTGATCTTCGTGAACTTTACTTGATTAATCTATTAAACTTTTGACGATGAAACCTTTTAAATATAATTTGTTTTTATTCACCCTTTGTACTCGGAGCTATTTTAATTGGAAAATTAAACATTTCTTCCGATCTAGAATAATTTCATCCCCTGTGATTTTTGAAATTTTATGGATACGAAATTGGTACATATAATACTTATACAATACCTAAATGTTTAAGAATTGATTAGATGTCGATGTATTTAATAATGTAAACAATATTTTGAATAATGGTACAACAATTTTTAGTGTTGCTTCAGAAGGGACAATCGAGTGCAAAGGGTTAAGATAAATGTGAATATTGTGATTGAAGATACAGTCACTTTTCGTTCGCCATTGATTTAATAATGTTTAATAATTCACCACGAAAGCATCTTTATAATTTCAATAATTGTGAAGAAACAAATCTGGAACCGGTCTTTTGATGATGGTAGGTTTAGAGTTAAGAGAACTTGGATTTAATTGTAGTATTCAAGTTCGTACTTTTTTCCCCGTGACTTCTTAGATATTTTATCGAAGCTACCTTTGAAACGGCGCATTCACGATCGACGCAATCCTTCAGGCTTTTCTGAAGGAATAAATTAGAGTGACGACGAGATAAATTATTCCTCGAGAGACTGTTAATCCCTACCCTGGAGGTTAGTAGGGCAGGAAAGCGAGGGGATGGTTGGTGCAAGGGGTTGCAGACGGAAGAGGACCGTTTCGAAACTCCTGTATCGTGAAACAGGTTTCGGACACCCCGGAAGCCCTTCTGGTCAACGTTTCTTTTTTTTTTACCTCGTGTACCTCGAACCCCTGCACGCTAACCCCTTCTGAAAGGGTGCTTTTCATTAAAAGAGAATCCTCGATGAAGTTACTATGGCAGAAATTTCTTGGACGTGTATGTACAATCGCGGAAACAATCTGGGATTTTAGAGGGAGACCCAGAATGTTAATTAAAAATTCGATAAAACTTCTTTTGTCTCTCTTATGCACAAAAATTAAAGAAAATATCACTAATTTGTATACCACAATTACACTGCGGATTTTATGAATTTATTACAAAAATGAGTAAAAAAATTTAAGAACGCAGATACAACATTTTCGACCCATTTACAAATTACAAAACGAAGAAATTCGCTGATAGTTTTTCTGTCCTACAACTAATTTAATAAAAGAATATTAGTGGGTTTATGCTGTTAAATGATCTTGTTATATAGTCTCGGATGTGGTTTCTATTACATGATTAAAAATAATGCGAAGAAAATGTTTGTGGTATTAAAAACCATTTGTTCCACAGTCTGTGATGTGGATTGTATTCTATGGTTAGAAATAACGAGAAGAATAAGAATGTAAAGTGTTGTAACAGTCGGCACTCGGCCGTAATATCTCGACGGCAGAAATTGCGGGCAGAAAATTTCAAAGTAGCTCGCAGGCGGACGTTCTTAATTAAAGAAAAGTCGGGGATCATTAAGCGGGCGACCCTTACGAGAAAACCGCCCCCGCGAGTGTGGCCAGCCGTATAGATGCCGTTGATCGCGGGACACTAAAAGCACCGCCAGTTTTAAGCGTCATTCGGCTCTTTTACGCGCTTCTAAAAAGTGCTGGCACGACGATAAAGGGTGGCCCTGTGGGGTGCCCTCGTAAACTCCGCGGAAAGACAGGCTGGCCGGGTCCAGTCGTAAAAAGATCGGGCCAAGAGGCGACTAAAAATCTTTGAAAACCCTCCTAGAAATAATTATGAGACCTGGATCCACCCTGCGAAACATTCATGTCATTGCTTGCATCGCAAAATTAAAAAAACCAAAAGTAAAAGCTGCCATGTAAATTCTAAATTGACACACAGGTAAATCATCGGTATCGATCAGTTCTGGATGATATAATTAATTTTAAACAACAGAAACACTAAAATTAAGAGAAAAACGATGTTCCTAAGAGGTTTCTGTTTCTAGGAAAGGTATAAAGAGATCTTTGTGGAGAATAAATAAATAAATTGATTCTGTCGTCGTCTAATTATAATAAAAATTATATAAAGACTTCGTTCTAAGGATCTTGCAATTCTTTTTAATTTTGAGAACCTTACTTTCCAGTCTGTGGTAAAAAGGATAGAATAAAAATGGTGAATACAGCAAAATCGTTTCTGAAGATTGTCGATACAACAACCCTGATCACGTACGCGCAATAAGGCAGGCTTGGTGGTGGGGGTGTAGGTGTGGGTGTGGGTGGAGGTCGGAGGAACTGCTAAAAATCGTAAAGACTCCCCACCAACGAGGTCATCCCCCTACTTTCGCTTCTTTGCCGGGTTTTTCCTCGTTCCGCGGGGCGCGAAGGCGAAAGAGAAAGACGCGGGGGTGGTTTTCAGCCCCGCTCGCGAGCAAACGGGTGGGAGAGGGTGAACCGGGGGATGAGACGGGGGTGGTGTTAGAAAGGCAAGAAGAAAAGAGCGACGGAGCCCCGGCTGTCCCACCTTCGTCGCTCCAGTATTTCAGATAAGAATAAAGTAAACGGCGAATGGGGTTGCAGGAGGAGTGGTGGCTGTAGCTCTATCTCTCTCTCTATCGGGCTGACGGTGTCCGGTGGGGTGGGTGATGCTTCTCCGACTGGGCCGTATCAAAGCGAAAGGGGTGAAGCAAAAAGTACGACGATCGATGCAACCGGCCACACGGAATACAATGAAGGCGCCTCACTTTTCCTTCTTTTCATCCCCTTCGTCTTTCATCCCATCCTGCCGAGACCCTAGCGAGCCCGGGCAGGTCTTAAGTTTGTTGTTGTTGTTCTTGTCGTACTAAGTATTTATTACCGGAACGTCGCGATACGTATAGGTAATTCGTCATTTAAAAATGGTTGCGCGAAAGACGATTAATATTCAGTCATTTTTTTCTAGAATTATTAAAGAATCTTGTATTTCGGAAAAATTTAAGGAAACGATTTGTGCATACTGCTTCTGTTTTCTCAGCGTTATTTTAACTAAGCATCACAGCAGATTTATGTGGAAAAAGCGTTCCTGAATTTTCTACACAGCGGCACGAAAATGTAAATTGATTAAGTACTTCGCTTTTTATGGAAATAATAAAGGCATTTAATGAGGCAGTGTGAACATTTTCTGTCCGACCTAACGCTTAATTGTGGCGGGATTGTTTGGAGATACAGTGACTCTATTTAATCATGGAGGAGGACTCCTGTTTATTTGCTGTAATTACGTATAACGTTTTAATCCGATCATTAACGCGAAGAAAAATTTATTTCAATTCAATAACGTATTCGATTACGAAGAATGTTGTAAATTTTACTTTTTTTCCATGTTTCCACGATATCGGACCAGTGTGCGTGGTCCCCGTCGGCCATCGTTCCGTAATAGTCCCGTACAAACAATATTTCCTCGACGAGAAGTTCGTGTTTTAATACTCGTTAGAAGTTCGCTACAATTTTCCTCGGTGTTAACTGAAAAACGACGATCGTTACCCTTTTTTCCACCCCCGTCATTCCCTGCAGCGGCTCGGTTCTCGAGCTGTCTTCTCAAGCGGGCTCGGGCGTAATAGAGGTGCGGCGGTGGCGGCGGGATGAATTTCCTAATTAAAACTCGCGGGAAACTATTTAAAACTTAAAAAGGAACGAGGCTAGACCCAAAGCAACCCCGGGCCCCATTATCGCCCTTGCCACGAGCAACTTCGGCAAATTATAAATTTCATCGGAACTGGCTCGCCCCTTCTTGTACCTTGTTTTATTTTTCCTTGTTCTCCTCGCGGTTCTCCTTTTTTCCCACGACCGGAAGGAACTATCCAGGAGGAGAATCTCGCCCTTGCAAATTACACCCGGATCCACGGAAATCATTTTTATGCTAAAGTCTCGCTCCTTGGTTTTAATTCTTTCCATGCCGTACGCTTTTCTTGCAACGTGCAACGCGGAGGGCTTTAAATTAAGGGTTGGTCGAGGAAACGGGCGAAAAATTCGCCTGGAGCGCAATTAATCGTATCAAGGGTTTACGGTTCTGCTATGCAGCTTCCTCGGAAACAGAGGAAACCGGGAAATGCCTTCTATTCACCCCCAAGGCTCCTTTTTATTTCGAGGAACGCTCTGCTACCCCCGTGAGACTTACTTTAACTGCCTGCGACGTGGCGAGCAATTAGAAGCGGCGTCTTTTAAGCCGGGTCATAGATTTTTCCGCGTAGCTACCCGGCTTAAAGCAGGGAAATTTAAGGGCAGTTTACAAGCCACTTGATGCATGTGGCCACGGTGCACTCAATTTTCCCCCGAAACGCGAGAGAGAATATTCCCGAGCAAATGTATTCTAGACTTTCAGCACATCAATTTTTCTTCTTGCTCCTTCGCCGTGTATCTATCCTTGATTTTCTATTGAAAAAATCATTTGAGTAGTTGTGCTTGGAATTTATTATTGTACTTAGGGGTGAGTTGTAGGGGATGCAATACAGAGGGAACTGCTTTATCGGCTCAGGAAGTTGAGGACGGCGTCATCTGTGGCAGACTCGAGAATCGCGTATCGATTTTTTGCGTTCATCGGTAACGAAGGGAGTTTCGCCGAGGGGAAAAATGCTGATAAGGGATGGATGACAGAGGGCGGCAGGATAAAAGATTCTGATAAAAAGCTGACTCTGTTTCTGAGGCTGCATTTAGCCTCACTAGAAAAAACTGATATTCTTTCTAGAAATTAAATTTATTAATATTAACGTAATACGTATTATGTAAGAAGCACCCTTAAATTATGGTTTAATATTCTGTTATTGGAAATTAATAATCAATTTTACAATATTTTACGAAAAATGTTGTGTTGTACGCAAAATGTTGTACGAAAAATATGAAGCAGTAAAAGTTAAATCAGATTGGTAATCAAATTACAATTTAATAGTTCTCATTATCATGCATCACTGTTTGAACTGTACGAATGTGTAAAATAGATAAATTATACTTAAAACGATCAGAAGGTGGTTCGGAACCCACCGTAATGAAAAGTAGGTCCCGTTGAAAATTAGGCTGAAATAGGCTGAAATTTGGCGATAGAGAGAGTGGAAAGAGAAGGGAGATTAATAAATGGATTTGAAACCCTGAGGGGGCCAAATATCATACACATACACACTTAAAGAGATCAGCAATTTATAAATTGTGTTTTAGGGTATTTCCGAACAGGAAGTTAACCTGAATAAATAAATTAATTATTACAAGTAGCAGGGTCAAAGAACTTTACATAAACTTCTGCGTCCAATTTTGCCAGACATGATTATTAAATTTTTCAGTGAAAAACGAGACGCTAAAAATTGGCAAGCGCGTCGATGAATTCGCAAGCGACGCGTGTCGCTGCAGAGCGCACGCTGCCCGGCTCTCTTGTAAATTTGTAACAAGGCCACCATAGCAGTGGCCGAGGCCCTTTGAATAAATAAAATCGGCTGTGGATCGATACCGCATGTTCGTTCTCACTCGCAAAAATCCGCGTTTCCCATCGCATCGGCCACCTAAATGTCATGGGGGGAGGGGGACAACGCGATGGGGGGTACAGTCCGTCCCCGGCCCCGGCGCTAATGAAGTTTCTAATTAACGCGACAGACGAGCTCTCGCAACGCGACCGGATTACATCGCGTCAAACGAATCGAGGCAAATGAAACGATTACCAGCCAGCCCGGCCCGGTCAGCCCCGTGAAAATCAACCACGGGGAGAGGGAGAGCATACGCCCGAGGATCGACTGTGAAATTAATCGACTGATCGCGCGCGCCCTTTGACGCGATGATTGAACCGGGATTTTTCGACGTTCGGGCTCCATTGCTTCCTCCGCGATCGGAAATTTTGATGCCCGATTAGGTAATCCGGTTATCTGACAACGTCTATGAATTAACTCCTTTTTCACCGACACCAATACAACTATATTCGTAGGAGCACCCCTGTAATTGTATTTTTTTTAATTTAATGTCCAGTTAGGCAATCTGGTTCATCGATTTACAACCCTTATCAGTAATCCGGGTTTTATGTCAATTTTTGCGTAATTTTAAAATAGATTGTTGTTTTTGAAAAATTTAATGCAATTTGGACAAATTCGAATTTTTCTATTAAAAATTGCCCGTTGTTTCTTCGTTAAAAATTTACCCCTCCTTCGAGGCTTTGATTTAAAATAAAAATCGCTAATTATGTATATTTTTTATGAGTATCATATATTTTTTTGAGTAACGGTTTATTTAAAAAAGATTCTGATCGGCAGGCAGAAATTATGTCATCGATAGCGCCAACGAGCATAAAGTAACAGGTGTTATTATCGCGTTATCTCGACAGGCGATGAAAACGTTTTTTAATTGCGTGATGGTGAATTAAAAGTGGAAACACGGATTATGGCACGAGTAGGGGAGGAAAGGGAGGCAGCATATATTATTAATGTGATCGTCGACGGAGAATTTGTGCACGATAAATCGCGGAATCAGCTCGAGGGATCGCGACACGATGCCGTGCTCTTGCATGCTCGCTCGTTCGCTCGATTGTTGGAAATTAGGTCGTCGACTTTTTATCGGGGCTCGTTAACAGTCATTTAATTTCACGACGATACACGCGCCACGCCTGCGAAAACGGATTATCGGGACTATGGCAACGCACGCGTATCGAATTACAAGCCCCAACAGCCGGAGACGCTTACAAAAATTAATTGGCCGATACACTGAATAATCAACCGGCCCCGGGAGCGTATAATTGCGCGTATTTAATTTCCCCACGCAAATTCGGACCAGCGTCGAATCACGCTCGCGAATAATTTTATTATAATTACGCCATATCGCCGGCTTTAACGACCCGAACTCGATCTCGATGCGGCAAAAACTCCTGGAAATCAAGTGGACGATTTTTCGCGATTATTTCATCCTCGACCACGCCAGATGCATGAAAAATATGCGGCGCAAACGTGTGATTTAATGCTCCATAATTATTTAATTGCGGACTCTTACGGGTTTATTGGTTGGACAAATTTTTAAGAATCAATAAAATATTGTTACGAAGTCTTCGACGCGGTCTTGCCGGAGAATTCATTATTATAGACAATAAGAATAACAACTATTTATTAATTATACAACAGTTAACAAGACTCAATATAATCGTCGATACGTGTTCTCGCTTGTATCGTTAGAAAGGATCTGACGACTCTCTTCTTTTAATCAACAACCTCGTTGTTCAGATACCGCAATATCGATCTAACGCTCGATCTCTGCGATATATTCACAGGGGAAAGCAACTTCATCTCGTGTCATCGTAACAATATTATGAAAGATGTTACAGAATTTAATGTAATTGTAGCACGGCAGAATTTAATTTAAAATAAATAATCGCAGATTAATCACCACACTTTAACCCTTTAGATAATATCCAGTGATTTTGTGTTTATTGGATTGTGATCTCTGTTCTTTTACAAATTACACAATTTTTAAGAACTAGTAGAATACAGAGATTAATGAAATTTAATACAATTTTTATGCAAGAAAGAACTTAATGTGAAACAAAATTGGCTCTACTTGTATACATCATTTAATAATTAATCTTTCACTTCTTCAACTTATACATACCTTTTCAGTGAAAAGTATTTAGGAACGCCATAAATAACCCAAAATTAAATTAAATGGAGGATCCAATGATTAACACAAAAACGTACAAACTGTAATTAAATAAAATATATATGTATACATATAAAATACTTAAGAGTTGCATGTGTAGTGTCGACCACAAAAAGCCACCGGCCAAGCGATTAATACACTTCCCCAAGAACAGAGAGTCAAGCAAGAAGTAAACACTCGATCACGCGACCCCAGAAACGTGCTCCTCGCGGCCATATTCTAGACAGTAATCCGAATTAAACTGCCATAAATTTTTTCGAGCGGTCCACGAAGAGCCGGTAATACGGTTTCCACGGGCGTTTCCTTCGTCGGAGGGCGGCGTAGGGTCAGGAAGTAGCCGGAAGGGTTGTCGGATCTTTTTCCGTAAAAGCGAAAGCTTACGGGGCTGTTTAGAGGGGTAAAACTGCGTTTAGAGTTTCGTCGAAGGGACGGGAAAGTGTATCCGCAAGAGCAGGAGCAAGAGCAAGAGAAAGACGGAGGTAGAAGCGTCCATTGCTAAAGGGTCTCCTAAAAATCTCACCCCCGAACTTCCCACCCCCTCGTTCCTCGCCCCGTGTCTCATCCGCAGGGTCCTTTCTCTTTCAACCCTCTCTTTCATCCGTCTTCTTTCGTCGTTCGTCGACGATCTCTCTTCCTCTCGTTCTCTAAGCACGGCTAATTCAAAATGGCGTCGCAGCCCCTATATCATTCGCAGCCCTGCCCGGCCTCTCTCACCCCCCAGCTTCAACCCCCCGTATCCCGCAACCCTCCTCCGTGCACCCTGTCTCACCACCACCGAAACGTTCCTCGACCCTAGGCTGCGCGTCAGGGGTGGGGCCACCGAACTATGGCGCCCCGTACACCCTCCGACCTGCACCCTAGATCCTGACGCTCTCCGCGTCTCGGAACTCGACCAACAAATTGAAATCCCGCATTTTCCACGAGCCTAAGCCTAGCTAGCTTCCCGTCTCTGACTCGCGCACGATTTCTCCAGGGGCTTCCCGATAAACTACCCCCGCCAACCCCTCGTCGGGTACTCGCAGACTCTTTTTCAGGGAACACCCTCAAGAAACCAGAAATGACGCTGATGTGTACAGACACGGTCGAGGAAGCGTCGTTTATTTTATGCTCTTGTTGTGGAGATGTAAAAGAAAATATTTGACTACAAAGTATTAATACACGTGTATCAAAAATTTGGAAAAAATTTTAGTAACGATTCGGTTGATTTTATCTTGGTGCAGCTTGTAGAATAGGAGATGAATGTATGAATGTGTAAATCTGTGATTTGTCTTTGTTCAGTTCTGAATATTGGATAGCAATTGTTGACTCGAGTGTTCGATCCTCCGCGAGGTAGGGGCATAGTTCAAACAAGCATGTTTGCGCCGCTCCATGCGCGTAGTACTTAGTTGATTTTTATCATGGAAGCACGAGAATGGAGTTATACGAGGTTGATCCGTTCGGAGAGGGGATTATAAAGTGCTCGATTAAAAGTTTCGGAACGCGCTCGACGTCCGTTGTTTTCAGTACACTTTTAATCGGTGCACTTTTAAACACTTTGATTTAATTACAACTACCGACTTTCCGACTGACGGAAGTGTGTCAGCGTGGAAATAAAATAAGCTGTTGTAATTATACGAAATTCATTTATGATTTTTAATCCTGTCGACCAGGAATTTTCATGAGCTGTCAAACTAAATGGCACTTTACACTAATGCAAGAAGAAAATGTATGAGAAGCGTGTAAAATCTGTTGAAACAATATTTAAGTAAAATTCAACATATTTTCAAAGAAATACTATTATTTTTTGATAGAAATAATAAATCCACATTTCTACAAAGTTTAATTTTAGTTGAAACACGTTTTTGTAGTAACAATAGGGGTAGTAATTCTGGTGATACTAAAAACAATTTGATTATCAAAAATTTCTAGTCGGATTCTCATTACATTTTCAATGATAAACGTGCAATTCCAATAATTGATGGTTACATTAACAGCGTTACATATGCCAAAAAGTAATTAAGTCAACCTTTCTGAACCCTGAACAGGAAATGTCAAGTACACTATTCTACAGCTTCATACAATTCCTTGAAACAATAAAAATCAGTACATAACAGTATTATATCAAATCCTATCATATCTCAAATCCTTAACTAAAGATTCAATAAGTAGAGAACAGAATGCAATCAAGGGGAGAGAAAATATTTTTAAACTTTGCCACCGAGCCCCGAAGTTCCGCGCATCGTTCTGCAAGAATTCCGCGGGCGATTCGTCATCGTCCACCGCAAAATCGTGTTGGTGCAAACCGGATGGCACGGAGACATCGGGTGGCGCAACATTTTGCACGCGTTGATCGTCCGGCTCTCGGCCGGAAGCGTGGGGTCGGTGTTGCAAGCGAGGGTGGCAAAAGAGAGTGTCGGAGGGGGTGTAGTCGGAGGCGGAGGGAACGATTCGGTGTGTTGGAATGCGAATTCGGACATGGTTGCAGGGCTGGGAGCGGCAGGGGAGGGGGAGGGCCGCGTCCGTCCCGCAAATTTCGACGACCGCCGAGATTTCGCTGTCCTGTCCATATAATCACCGTGCTCCGAATTCCAGCTGCGAGATAGTTAGGGCACTTGTGGCGTCCGTTGCGCCACTTTCCCACTTTCTTTCTCGACGTCGATTTTTCAACTCTTTTCCCGAATCGTTTCCGGCAAACCGATCTCTCGATCCTCTCTCACACTCTGTCTGGCACCAGCAGCCTCTCTTGTCCACAGGATTTGCAAATTGCCGACGAAATTGCGATCGCCACTCGCATGATCGTCGTTCGTCAAGCGACCGCATCGACGCCACCCACACCGCGATGACGGATGCAATGTGCATCACGCCTTGCACCCGAGCATGGCATCCCGAAAAAATCGCACGCGACCCTCAACGCCGATGATGAACTCGCGAGGAATTCGATGATCGTACGAGGACCGACGCCATGATCGTCATCGTCCACATTTATGGCGTGTTTTCATAGCTTTTTGGAAGTGGGTGGTACTTGATGAATCCCTTCGAATGGGGACGGGGGTGTCTAACTATTGGAGTTGGCGGTGGCTTGTCAACATTGCGTTTTTCTTGGGTTCTCTTCGGACAAGGCTTTTTATACTTTTGATTGCAGGAAGAATTCGTTTATGGGGGGCTCGTTTATTGTAGAAGTTTGTTTGGAAAGGGTTGTTTTAGATGAACTATGTTCAGGAAAAATTAGTAGACTGTCAGAAAAAATTTGGAGACATTACAGTCCGTGAAATGATGCAAGGACTACATCCTTGACAAGATTACTTTGTAATTCTTGATTTATCGATTAACGTAAAAATAACTTGTTAGCAATTAAGAATATTTTTGTATTTGTTCTAGATATATTGCGAGATCATTTAACACTCGTAGAATTACATTATAATGAAGACTGAGACAGAATTAAAGGGTTCGAGTTCCAGTCTTTACCCGTTCATAAGAAGTTAGATGTTCGTCTAAATAAATACGATCGAATACAATGAAAACAACTGAGTAAACAAAATGCAAGCACGAAATGACAGCACAAAATATTTGAACAAATCACTGAGATCTGACATTTAAATTTCAACTCCAATTCCTAACGCAACAGCAGCATCTTAAGACTAAATAAGAACAAGCATTTCTTTAAAGAAAACTCACCCCTTGATGCAGTGGATTCTGCAGTGACTTTTCAAAATTCCAAGTAGCATGGCGGCTCGTAAAATTCCTCGTTCGGCATTCAAAGTTGTGTATCCACGCTGAAATTCATGCCAGCTACAAACCACCATATATCCATCACGTAATAGTCAAGAGCGTTTCCGGTTTCCGTGAGTCGCGACACCTCTGGGATGCAACAACAATTCACCGGGAATCGAAAACAGGAATGAGAACAACACACGGGAATTTTACGTGAATTTTTCCACGGTTCGCGGCCAACTGACCTCGCCCTTATTTTTCAGGCCTGCTCATTCCTTGATCCCTACCGCTCCCCTTTCGTTGCCAACCCCTTCTTCGCTGCTCGACGGATTTTTACGATTCTGCGCGTGGAAAAATCGCCTTTTTCCATCGGGCGAGCCTGCGCGTTATCCTTGCCTCTTTTAATCCATTTCTTTGCGTTCTTTCCGCCTGTTTCTTCCGTGTG
Source organism: Lasioglossum villosulum (assembly GCA_963971365.1). Classification (NCBI taxonomy): domain Eukaryota; kingdom Metazoa; phylum Arthropoda; class Insecta; order Hymenoptera; family Halictidae; genus Lasioglossum; species Lasioglossum villosulum. The sequence goes on along the minus strand of OZ020503.1, from coordinate 21,363,471 downwards.
TGCTTTTCATCCCCTCCTCGAGGGTCGGAGAGGGGATGGATATATTCACTATAAGTCCTCAGACCTTAACTACAAGCTCTCATCTCTGGTACATGTTTTTTGTGGAATTTTTACAAAATAAATTTTTGTGATTATTCAGAACTGTTATATTCTCTAACATCAATTTATTTACAAGTTTGTTAAAATATATAAATATGTTAAATGTTTTTATAACTAAGAAGTCAGAAAATTGATGCGAGAATTACAAGAAAAAAATGTTAAATGTGAAAGAATTGATAATTGAAAAATATGTTATTATACAGAGGGTAACAGTACCTATATGTATAAATATTGTATTATTTCCTGTGTACAGAAGCCACACTAAAAAATAAATACACAATATTCTAGTTATCAAGTAAGTACTACTGGCAATCAAAGTTTTATCCTGATTAATAACCAACCCTTGCAATCCACATCAACCCTACTCCATCATCATTCATCTTGTCCCTACTTCATCAGTAACCTAAATTACCTAAATCTGTGACGACTATGCTAGATAAAATTTGTAACTAAATAAAAGCAGATGAGAAAGACAAATTTGTAAAATAATAATTTATCCAGAGTCCTCTACGAAGCACTCCAGAAAGATTATCCAAGTAAAACACAAGTTTCAACGATGACCTATACACATCTCCAATAACCAGACCGTAAAAATTTTTTAAAATATTAAAAATTGAGAACAAAAATTTTCCCAGCAAGACCTAATAAAACAACAACCTAGTTCTCTAACCAACTCCAGCTTACCAGAGATCCGAAAACATACATACACGAAGACCACGTATCGCCTGACCTCCACACGATCGCTCGACATTCTCAGCCGCAAACGCGACCCAGCAAACACGATTGCAGGCTCTAAATAAATGTCAAAATCACGTGTTTAGCTGCGCGAGGGTGGCTACCGGCCTCGTCTCGACTCACACGGATAAATCCAGCCAAAATCCCCTGGATCTTGGAGTGTTGGTAGTCGGGGAGCTGAAGTCCGGCCGGAAGCGAGCAACTATTATTCAAGAAGCCGGGACGGCTTTGGATAAGGGTGCCGTCTGAGGCCGGACGAAGTCTAAAGGAATAGCTAGCGGGGGTGTGGGTCTCCGAATCGAGCCTAGCACCATAAATTTCTATTCCGAAATTCTCGCTAGTCTCGTAGACCACTCGAACTTCTCTCTCCTTTGAAGTGAAAATGGAGTTCAAAAGAGAAACGAAGAGAGGGATGGGGGTTGTTGTAGACACACAGCGTTGGAAGACAGGGTCTATAGTGTGTTCCTAAAAATAATATATGAGCTTCTTCCGAATATTCCGTAGATGTTTACTTAAAAAAAAATATTGTCCAATTGTTTTAATCGGTTACAAATGGTGACTTTGTCTATGTCCAACCGATTTGCAGACTTATTTGTTAGTTCAGCATGGTCTCTCTTCAAGAAAAGTAACAACTTCGTCTAAAGTTTAAGGAATTTGATTTCAGAATCCTAATTTGTAGGAAAAGAAGATGGCATACGTAGAATACGAACGTAGCATAGGTCTTTCTGTAAGCAATCCGCAGCATTCTTGAACGAATATAAATTCGCTTCGCGGAATGTGGATTGGTTTCTTGGAGACTTTGGATAAGGTCGCCGTCTGGGGCCGGAGGCAGTCCAAAGGAATAGCTGGCGGTGGTGCGGGTCTCGGAATCGAGTCTCGCGAGACCATAAATTTCTGTTCCGAAATTCTGGCTAGCCGAGGGAGACGAGCGAGCCTCGTAGACGACTCGAGCGTCTCTCTCCTCTCCGGGATGAAAATGGAGCCGAAAAGAGAGACGGGGAGAGAGCGAGCGAGAGAGGGTTGGAGGTTGTTGTAGGCACACAACGTCGGAAGGCAGCAGGCAGCGTCTACACGCAGCAGATAGAGGGGCGAACATATAAATTCGCTTCGCGGAATAAGGATCGGCCCCTTTCAGACGTCGGCCGGGTGGCGTGGCGGCGAAGGGGGATGGGGGTTGGCGTGAGTTCTAGCCGGCTAGGGGGGTAGGTCGAGAGCGGAGATGGCGGGAGGAGGGTGAGTGCCACCTTCTTGGATCAATAAATGATTTAACATTCACAAAATGGCGGGTGAGCCCCCGGCGGGGGCGGAGAAATAATATAATCTACCTTAGACTCTCTGCCTTCCTCCATCCCCATTTCATCCCCCCGCGCAACCCCCCTCGGTATCGTCGTTCGGGGGTTGACGGAGGGGTAAGGCAAGACGTAAGGGGTTCGCAGGGTGGCTGCACCGGGGGGTGGGTTCGTCCCCCTTTTCCAACTACCACCGGACCATCGTTACGCCCGCACACAACCATCGTTTTCTACAGGGCGGTTCGTAACTGGTGTGATCGGATATAGGGCGACTCTACGAAAGGTATGTGGAAGAAGAAGAACAGTATTTTTCTCTCGGACACTTCGGATTCGAGAAAATCGAAAATTCTAGGGTAATATCTTACCCAGTTTTATTTTACTCGCTAGACCTACAATTTATGCTTAATTATAACATCGCACAGGATGCTTCTCATAATACGGACAGAGAGAATTTAATCATTATACAATATGCAAAAACAGTGGTGAATTTTAACCCCGAGGAACGTACGAGGGTTCATCTTCATCGTTGTAAATTTTTCAAAGTGTTCGAACGTTTTCTCTTATTTACCTATGCCATTTGTTTTTTTTCAAACTAGTATGAATTTGCATTGAATACATTAATTGAATACGAAACGAACTTTCGACGCACACACAGAAACTTTGTATATACATTTTTCTTAACGTACGTTCAAATAATTCGTTCAACAATCACATCCACGACTTTGATCGAATAGTTTCTGCCAGGGGTAGTATTGTGCCTCCACAATTAATTGGAGAAAGATAGTATTTAGAGTTTAAACGGAACGTCGAATGAACAAATTATATTTCTTCTCGTGGAATCGCCTAGTAACCGATTGTACCATCAGTTGCGAACCACCCTGTATACGTACACTTGCAACCCCGTCCACCCCCGCATCGTCAGCAGACTCGAAACCCTGAGAACTCCGGCAATACCTAGCTACGTTTCTGCTTGCAACGCCGTTACCACCTAAGAGGGAGCGGCGGACCCGGGGACTGGAAAAGGCGGGCCACGACTGCGAATTTTGACTTTTCAGATGCCCGGAATAGTTGCGAAACCCTCCAGCTCGCCAACTCGCGACCCAACGTGTGCAACCCCGGTTCTATCTCTCAGTCTTTCCATGAACCGTCCCCATAGAACACCGCCATTTAACCGCGGAAGGAGCTGATTGAGTTTCCGGGGGTGGAACCGAGGGGTGGGATGTTCTGTGAAGAAACGGATCGCTTGGTGGTCGATGGAGTTTTCTGGGGGTGAACATGGTTGATGGGGTGGACTTCGGGGTGGTTTTTGTGCTGAGGCAAATGTCGAGGTTGAATGACCCATTTCGGATTTCTTTGGTTCGTTATTAACAAAGTTTTCAGGGTAATTTTGTCGGAGATCAACGTTGATGTTAGAATAACATTATTTTAAAATAACAGTCTATGTAATTAATTGTATAGTCACAAAACAGATAGCCATATTAAAATAATGTAATTCAACGTCGTTCAACAAAATTTTAATCGGAGATGCAGTAATAAAATTAATTTCCACTTTACCACTCGATTAAATAAAAGCCCTCGTTCAGTCATCTCTAAAAATAGGAATGATTTTTATCCCCTGTCACTTTCCACACTCCCCACTAAAAATTTGACTAAAAAGACAGAAGCAGAGTATTCGAACTCTGTATTCCAACAAAATACGCGAGAACAACATTCGCCACTTATCTTGATCCGTTAGAATAATCCCGCGCGAGTGCAAATAATAAATTGCTTCGAAAGCTGGTATCTTTGCGGCTAAATGCGAGGGAGAGGTCGTACGTCTGAAGACACCGGAGCGAAATTAAGCAGCCCCGCGCGCGTATTTAAGCCTAAAGCGTAGGGCAAAGTGGATTTTAAGAGGGCGGAGGGTGAAGGCGACGGTACTTCGGCTTCGAAGCGGGCAGACACGCGAGATCCCTAAATATTAAGGGGGCATTAACGTGGTCGGCCATTTTGCAGGGCCACCCGGCTGCGCGTATGCCGAGCCTTCTGCGGCGAATATTATTATATTATAAGGGGGTGCGGGAGAACGCCTCCCAAGATTATGGAAATCGCGATGGGTATTAAGGCGGCTGGCCTGGTGGAAACGGAACGGAAAGGAACGCGGATCGCAACCCCCGAACCGCCATCGCTGAACTCCTTCGAGGTATAAACCGAAATATCGCGATACCATTGGAAACCGGATCATCCCCTTCATTATCTACCATTAGTATATTCGAATGATATGAGAGATAATAAAAATGGCAAAATTCAATTTGATTAATTTGATTAATTTTCATTATAAAATATATCTGAATAGAAGAATTGATTAATTCATGTTCTCATGCAGAGATCTTTATAATCCCAGAAATTGTGAAACAATGAAACCAATCATTATCATATTCAACCGCTTAAGTAATAGGGGTTAACGTTGACCTAACCCTTCGCAGACGAGGATTTTTTGAAATACTAAAATCATTTTACTCGGAGAACTCAATTGTACGTCAAAGTATACTAGGAAAAATGAAACCAAGGGAAACAGTCTTCCACGTTCGTGAACATTAAACTCTCACACTAAACGTTCACCTACAATGAATATATAATTTCTTACCCTGCTAGGAAATTATTAACAACAAAGTAACTCTTGCTGGCCCGGCCACGGAGTAAATCATACAGCGAGTGGTTAAACGAAGTCATTAAAGCGTCAGCATTGAATCAAGGTTTATATTGCAAACTATGGTGCACAAGCAATGAAAGCGTCTGAACAGTTAGAGTAAAACTGACTTGAAAGAATCCGATAGAATTTGAAAAATTAAGAAGCATCATAATGTAGGTTTTGGAGATTGTAGGAGAAGATTCAGTTTTACGTTTTACTGATCACGATTAATTAGTTATTACTAGAAATTAGTTATTAATAGAAAGGTTGGGGTAATTAAGGGGTTGTTTTGTTTGGAAGTGCCTCGAGTACGTCGAAGAGTTGAGACTATTCATTTTTCCTTTTCACACTTCATTTTGGAGGAAGTAGGCGGGATTTTGGAGGATTAATCGACACAGTTTCCCAGGCGAAGAAGGAGGAGGCAGAGATTCGTATGGTGGTTGGTTCTGTCACATATCTTCATTAAGGGGGTGGCAACCGGCAGGACAGGAGGGTACTTAGTTCCGCGGAGGGCGGCAGGGGTGAGCAGGAAGGAGGCAGTAACTACCGTCGGAGAACCAGCTCCGGAGTTCCTCCAAGTTTGTTGTGTGAGAAAACAGGGACTGATTTGAATTTATATTACTTGGCCTCCCCTCTGAATACGGCGCTGGCTAAGGAAATTTCCATATATCTGAGAAAGCCCAGGCAAGTCGGGGCCGGGTCCGCAGCCGCCGCGAAATGAATACCCGTGGCAAATTCAAATTTTGAACGTCGTCGTCGTCGAACTCCGGCAAATCTCTGGCCGTCGATCGGTCCTGTGCATACGCCTGAAAACCACCCCCTAAGGGATGCCCACCCTACCTTTCCTATCGACTGCCTGGCGGATGATGAATTTTCGGAACTATAGTCACCGCGAAGCACAAAGAAACCTTCGAGTCTATCTCGGAGTCTTGCTGAGTTTCGCAGAAATTGAGAACTTTATCTTATCACTGTGTAATTTGTATTTTCTTTGCGATTTACGAGTCATTGTTATTTTCTTTAATTTTTACAATGTGCATTATATCGTCTTTTAAGTCCAAATCTTCTTTAGGTTCAATGTCTTGGAAATCAGTGTGTACCCTCTGACATAGCATCTTCTCAGTAAACATGATATAAATGATGAACGGCTGCAAACACGTTATCCTAATCTTGTAACTTGTAAGATACACAACGTCGAAAATTCATCTTTCCTACAAACATGATTCCTGCACTGTTATCTCCGAGATTTAATTAATCCCTCGATTTTTTGAACTGTCGTCTTGCACGATGCATACTTCATGATATTTAACCATTGGTATACATATTCAACGTGGGTTATAAAGAACGACACGATTGATTGCATTTATGATCTTTCAGAATGCCCTGACCACCACCCCTATTTCCCAAATAAATTGTATTCGCTCCCTAAAGTTGCTAAAAGTAACGCAATCGTTAGTAACGCAATAAAAGAATACCTGAGTGAAACAGATTACAGGGAATTTGGATACAATGAAATTAAAAAGAGGGTGGAACGGACAAACTCGATTCAAGCTTCAAAGAGCTCTTCATACACGAAATTAACAAGGAATGGCGAATTTTATCGAATTATTTTCATGCCTATGAAGTCGGAAAAATCAGATTACACAAAAATTGACTCCCTTCGCCACAATGTTACCAGTAAATCAAACCGACTCCGTCTATACGATGCTTCACCCCTTGTCACAAGACGCTGGTATCTAAAATCATAGTAAATCTGAATGAAAGAATATAAATAGTAAGTATTTATATTTCAAATCAAAGAGAAAATATCCTCCACATCGTGAAGCAAAAATCTCGGTCAGAGAATCAAAGTGAAATAGGGCGAATGAAAACAAGGGTGATGTAGAATTGGTAAAAATGGAATCGAGGGGAGGGTGATTCTGTCGTCGACGATACCGTCAATGGAAACGTGCCCGAAGAAAGAGAGTAACTCGTTTAATTCACTCTGTGGATGGTTCTCCATGTCGGCTCTTAATTCTCGCTTAACCTGCGGGTTTTTACGCTAAATTTTCGCCGGTCTCACCCTCGTTACCGCAACGGGGGTTGGGTTAGGTGGCCAGCTACGCGTTTAAGCACTTTTTAAACGTCCCGTATATTTATACCGTGCCAGTCTCTACCCCCGCGCTCGGTTTCTCTTTCTGTTCCTACCTTCTCGCGCCGCGAGCACGAAACAATTAAAACGTCGAAACGAGGGTCCGACTGTTTCACGGAGAAGCGTGTTTTCGCACCACCGTTTTCCACCGGCTCTCTCTCACCGCCCTCTCACACCCCCAAGCACCCCCTAACTCTCGCACCCTCTCGGTTACATAATCCCGAATGAGAAAGAAGGTGTCTGCCCGGCAGCTCTCCATTTTCCAGCACGGATTCCCCCCTTTCCTTCGGAGCCACCGAGTATCGCGGAAAATGATTTAATTCTCGCACGGCTGCATCGCAAGCCGATCGATTAATCTTCCATTCGACTACTCTCGATTTCCACCACATCTCGCGGAATTCGACAACGGCGGAATACTTCATTCTAACGAACGGCGTGATATTTTCGTGAAAAATAATAATGTGCGACTCATTTTTATAATATTAGGAATTACTGTGTAAATATCCGCAATTAATTTACAGATATTCAATTGCAGATTTTTATACAAAGATACAGAAGCTACATAGACATTTATCTACTCTGTTAATGGTAGTAATGAGAAAGAATGCAACAATTTTTTTTGCACTTGATGCAAATTATTAAGAAAAATCTCAGTTGATAAATTAATGTATTTACGATAAACCCGATATGGTAGAACAACAGATTTAAAAATATTTCATTACCAATAAAAATATCAATTTTAGGGAAAAATATGTCTACGGCACTGTAAATTTTGTCCACTAGTCGCGACGCGGGATTTGCTCGGTTGAAATAAAATCGCGATGCTCCTTGGGCCAGAAACGATACAAGACTGTCAAGTTCAGTTATCGTACTTACGATAAACCCGATATGGTAGAACAACAAATTTAAAAGTATTTCATTACCAACAAAAATATTAATTTTAGGGGAAAAATCTGTCCACGGCACTGTAAATTTTGTCCACTAGTCGCGACGCGGGATTTGCTCGGTTGAAATAAATTCGCGATGCTCCTTGAGCCAGAAACGATACGAGACTGTCAAGTTCGGTATCTAAGATCGGTGTCGGCGAGGTCTCGGTCACTTCGAAAGATAAACCTGTTGGACACCCGTTGCTGACCAGTCACGTGAGAATCGCAACGCGGTGGCCCCGATGAGCATTGTGAAAACAGACTCGCTTTCCGTGGGCCGTGAATATGGGACAGCGCTGCCAGAATTCCCACAGGACTGGTCCTAGTAACCTGTTATCGTTGTTTCTACTTGCGTGCTCCGCAAATAGATACTGACCAGTCAGCGACTGGTCAAGTCGGCCCTGACGGCCGGGGAGGACTCCAAGGAAACGTCCACCGGAAACTTGTCTCGACGGACCGGAGACTTGGAGGAACGTCACGATGGAAATTCTTGTTCGAGGGTCGACGGAACCTGTTCGAGACCCTCCATTCTCCACTACAATCACGACAAACGAAACAAATTTCTTTTTATCACCCTCTTATACATGTTCTAACACTTCCTCGATTTTTACTTTCGGCTCTCACGCCGAATATTTCATTCCTTCCAACAGCTTGACTAAAGAAGTGAAATTATACACTCTATTTTTGTAACGAGATTTATAAAAGAATTTTTAGAAATTCATGGCTGGATGGAAGCTTATTCGTTCTTTGAATTAATCATTTTTTAACGTACAAATTTTGTATATTGTTGATTTAACTACAATGTATAATATAGGCAATATTATTTATTCGGAATGTTTTGTAGTCAGATCGATTTTATAGTGCCAATCGAAAACTTGTTTTCTTAATTTCTTAATAAAGACGAATGCGGACAGGTTGAATGCCGCGATGGAAATTGTAGAAATTCGAGGATAAAGTGGGATCTGAAAGGAAGAATCCTGCAGGCGCAATGTCCTAGTCAGCCTGCGCAGCCATTTTCCGACGGCAGACGAGCGTCGCGACGCCCACAGAACCGCCTCGGAGATTGGGAATATCGAGCGCGTTAATCGCTCGCAAAATAATTAAAACCCTGTCGTGTCACGAAACCAATTTCGAAATTTGCAGTTTATTTAATTATTTCTATGCGTCGATATCGCTGACTTCAATAAAAATCTATAAAACTACCCTGTACAAAACCCAAACTATCCAATTATTCGCTCACTATAAATTAACATCACATTCAAAAATTAATTAATTACTGAACAGTACCATGAAATGAAATATTCAAACAAAACGCCTGAATGCATTATAATTCAACACACTTAGCTTTTGCTTATAAAAAATAGGTAACAAATTATTCAATTCTTATATTTGCCAACTGTTGAAAAATATTTGAGCAACAAAATATATGTTCCAAAAGAGGCAATAAATAGAATTAAAGTCTGCTTTAGAAAAATTATCTGAGACCAAACACTGCAGCTTCAAAATGAGAAAAAAACAAATATTAAGAACAATCTAACATATTTTTTTAACAATTATATATAAAAGTGTAACATAATTTTTTGTTACCTCCCATGCTCCATATACTATGTATAAACTCAGTCGCGTTTAGAATTCTTCGCAAGGGACCCTCGATAAATGCTTCCTTGAAGGGTAGCAGTCAACAAGACGGTCTAATTGTTTAATTATGGCTGCCCATTGTTTCAAGGAGCTTTTTTCGCTTGTATTGTTGTCGTAGATCTCGATCGGGTCTCGTGTACGATGTTGCGGACAGCGACGTGTCCACAAAGGACGACAATGCTCATTGTCGTGGCCCGGGAGGAGAAACTTAAGTTCTCAAAGGCGACAAGTGTACAATTAAGTCGTTAGGGGGACTTCCGGGAACTTGGACCGTGCAAGTTTTCGCACGAGAATGGACCTAAGCGGCCGTTAAACGGTTTGCAAATTGCAATTTCACCGCCCTTCCGCGTCCACCGGCCGGATTGATCAACGGCCCCTGCTCATCTCGCTTCCGGTACGCTTGCAAAAATCCAATATCAATCCACTCGAGTTTTCCGTGCGGTCGAACAATATTTTAACGATTTAATAAACTGATATACTTGCGCGCAACACTCTACGATCAATTATTTTTTTACTGGATGAAAAATTACAAGTAGATTCTACCTGACTACATTTCACCAATATTTACAATTTTTAATCAGAGAGGTAAAAAATATGGATATAATGATATTTATATATGAGTCACATAGATAAAAAATTATACAAACGCAATCACGGCTATCGTTCACAAGAAAATAGCCGAACGAGCAGATCATTGTCTCAAAATCATCGAACAACGTATCAACGATAAGGGTAACCGAATTTTTCGACCCGAAAATGACTGGTCGCAGCAAATTCGCGAATCTCATTTGATCATCCGCGATTGGTGCATCGGGCCGGCGGCAAATAGTGGGCTGCTAAACGGTGCCGGCCGCTATTTCCTCTAATTAAAAGACAGAAACGAAAGGCTTTGGTTCGGTCCCGGGTTCCGCAGTAAAATCGTCGAATTAAATCGTCGCGAGTTCCTCGAACGTGCCTCGAAAGCCCTCGACGAAATCGAGCGAACGAGTTCGAGAGGGGTTGACGGGGGGCAGCGGGTAGAGGGTAGATAGAAGTCTAGGGGGTTGGGAAATTGGGGGGTGGAAAAGGGAGTTGGAGAAGGAAGGCGGGGGCGTGCAGCCGGGGGAGGTGATCGAGCTAGGTATCGCGAGGGCTGCAGAGACGGTTCGTAAGACCGACAAAGAGAAAGGTGGAAAGCGAAGGTCGAAGCTCGCTCGAGTTTGCTCCGCTGTTCGTTCGATTCGATATTCATCTCGAGATTGAATTCAATTTCCCTAGGTAGGTAGGTATCCTGGCGCTCTCTCGTCGTCGCAGCGCGTCGAGAATCGCGAGTCGTTGGACGAGGGTGGTTCGGTGCTCGGGGGTGGTGAGACGCGAAGCGAGATAGAGAAATATATGTATACCCACACGTGTTCGCGTACGTGTGTGTATAGATGGTGGGAAGGAGAGAGGAAGAGAGAGAGGGTGGCTAGAGGAGTTGGAAAATAGGAAGGTGAAAGGGTGGGTTGCATTGAAAACCACCGCCTACCTCCTCGCCATCTCTAAGAGGAGATAAAACGAGCCGTGCACACGGCCCTTGCGCCGCTACCCCGCGGACGACACCCCCTCCTGCACCCTCCCCGCACCCTTCACCGCCTCCTCCTCCACCACCTCCCGTCACCAAACTCTCTCACGATGGCAGAAGGTACTACGCCGTCTCGAGAAACTCTCGTAGAGAGTACGTAGAGGGTGGCCCGAGGAGAGGCGAGGGGTGCGCACGAGAGACTAGGGGGTTGGAAACTGTTTTCCACTCGGTCTTACTGTACTAACTGTACCTAACCTGCGCTCGTATCATTAATTATCTAAATTGAAACTGCCACGGCGCACCCGAGTGTCTTACAGCGAAATTCTCAAAGGAACCGGCGCGGCGCTACGCCAATCCACCCCACGCCCCCCTCAGATCCACCCCCAGCAAGCCCCACTCTCTTTCCCTCTTACGCGTGTATCTACGGGAAAATGGCGGATGCCCGCGGCCCGGGGAGGCGAAGGCGAAACGTCTTTACGGCGTCTCACGACCCTTAGACGGATAGTTTCAATTAATACCGAGAGAAGAAGCCCCCTCACTGGTGGGTTGAGGTACACTAAACGTGCTCTAGATTCCTGCTCACCTGGAGCGAAAGAGTCTTGAGGAATATGCTGCGAAATCCGCGGCTTGTTATGCTAATTGTGACGAATTATGCGCTTCAATCCCGGTACAAATCGTTAATTTATTGAAAGTCTTCCTATTTACTCAATATTTATTCTTTGCGAATTTTTGGAAGTTTTAATGGGGGATCTTTTGTGATGCATGCTACATTATTTGACTTATTTCATATTGCAGTTATTTTACGAATCTGTGGCGACCATATGAAATCTTAATCCGTATAATGTTTTTCTACTTCGGTTTCTTTTTATAGTCATTCGTTACTAGTTTTTAAGGAGTATGACAACCCAGACTTAACTCAAAAATGTTTAATTCTCATAAAGGTCAACAGTTTACCACATTGTATGCGAGTTATTTTCAATAAAAGCTTTAAAAAAAGTTCCTATTGTTATATTTATTCTTTTTTTAGTGAAACTGTGCATTTTAATTCCCCACAATATGTATAATGTTCCACTCCATTCAAATCCGATGAATTATAAAATATTAACTTATGGTTAAAGAAATCCGACTTTCAATAGACAATGTACAAGAAGGATACTTAAAACGATACTAATTACAATAAATACATTAGAACCAAAGCACACAGAGCAAGAATGTGCTCAATTTCGACCAACCTCAGTCTACACAAGGGACCAAAAAAGCAGTCAAAAGTGCCAGTACTGGTTAGCCTAAAGCAAGCCTAGAGAACGCAGGACTCGCCCCAAAGGGATCCGATTAAACCCTCTGATCAAAGTTTTTCCCTGAAGAAGCGTATCGTGGGCGGGTTCCGAGCTCTCTCCCTCTCTCTCTCTCTCTCTCTCTCTTGGGGGTGGATGGCGTAGCAAAGACGAGGGGTTCTCCTCAGGTCGTCTCATATCGACGTATTTTAGGCGTTTTCCCCGGGATCGTCTTGCCCGAACCTAGACGGAGGGTCGTGTGTGGCGCACGCGACGCGTGTGTGCACGTCCGTGAGTGCGCACGAATCTCCCTCTTTCGAGCCCCTCTACGCCCTCGCTCTGCCCTCTCAACCCTCGACTTCCCCGCGACTAGTGAGTAACGATTTTCCTCCATCTTACCCCGATTCCGGAACACACCCTTGGGGCACCATCCCCCTCCGAGCGAGCGCCGTCAACCCCTTTCCACCGCCGCCATCCCTGATTCCTGCAAGCTGCTGCTCTCGCGTGAGCTGAATTCGGATGAAACCTGGCGGCTATAAAACACCCTGAAAAAAGAACACTCTTTTAACCGAAAACGTCATGCATTCTCCTCGAAGATCACGCTACGTGTTATTCTCTAGCATCATAAAATACCCTTAGTTGTTAAAATGTGGTAATGTTGGAATGATTTTTTTTCTGGTACCATTTGAAGAGACTAGTTTGGATCCTCCTTCGAAGAGGATTTGTTAGAAATTGTACTACGAGGTTTTTCTGTTAAATGAAAAAGTTCGGTGTCTTGTACAATGTGGCAGGCTTGAGGATGATTTTTGCAGGATTTTTTTGGAACGGTTAGTTTAAATGTGATACGATTAAAAATATTTTTCTCAGTATTTTTAGAAGGGGTGGTTTGAACTATAACTCTCAGTAATTCTTTCTGTCTGTTTCTGTAACATTGAGAATAATTAAATTTTCTAGCATACACTACTCTAATGGCATAATGCTTCATTTTCATTAAGTTTTGATACTAATTAATGGAACGCTTTTAGATTCAGAATAATTTTATTTGTTATCAGTTCAAGAGCAGTGTAATTTAGATCATCCGCTTTAATAATTCTAAAAAAGACACGCAATATATAATTTTCATGAAACACGCTCCCTCAAATAATTGGATATTTTCATCTCTCGTGTTACGAATTTGTTAGAAATAATGCAGTTTCCGTTGAATAAATGCAGTTGGCAGTCCGAACGCAGTGGAGGGTAGTTTTCGCTTTTTCCAGTGTTTTTGAGAGGGAGGTGGCAGGATGATTATGGAAATGTAATTTCCGAGGGGAGTGGTTGGTCGACGGTTCTAGGGCAAAGCGGAGGGTAGAGAGATTTTTCGCAGCATCGCGCGCATCGTCTACGCGGCGAGTTTTTGTCCGCGCCGCTCGGTGCGCCGCGCAAGGATGGAAGGGTGGTAACCCAGGAAAAAACGGGGATTCGTCGGTGGAAAACGAAAAGTCACACCCCCTGGCCCGTGGAGACATCGATGCAGGGTGGAAGGATATTCTTTTATAATCCAGTGGTGTTCTTTTTCCGTGCGAATCAAGCTTTCGGCCTCTGACGCTCGCGCGCTGTTCTCAACCCTCCCGAATGGGTTTATTGCACTCTGCTGCGTTCGCGGGGTCATCACCGATTAAAACTTTCCAAATTAAATATTTCACTATGACTATTCATTTTTTAAATTACATGTGTCCTTGTGTAATTAAAAATGGTTCTACGGAAGAGAAAAGTACGAGAATAGTGTTACTCATATAGGGGTTGGTTATGCTTCATTATAGGTTCTGATTCAATCTTCAACCAAATTTTTTTTCATTTTTTCAATATCGTTATTAGGACCGTCCTGGCGTCTTCAAATATTTACTGTATGTTTGAAGAGCGTATAAGAGCTACCAACTTAACAACCCTTATGGAGAACCTGAAGAATCCAAGCTGAATAAAAACTTGAATTAAATTACTTTCGTTAACGTTGAAGAGGTAGCAAATTCGATGCAAGATGGTATCGAAAAGGAGAGTATATTTTTTCCATTGTCAGGGCTCAAGTGAAATTCGGAGAGTTGAGTCCCCGCGGTCTCAGCAACCCCCTGAAAATGCGTCGAGACCGTGCACGCCGGAACTTGTGAGGAACGTTTCAGGGTAACTGGCAAGACAACACCACCCGCGAGGCTCGTCTCGTGTAATCAGCAGAGACGCGTCTGCTTTTCGTTGCTGAACCGTCATCTCCCGGTAACCCCCCGGTCCCGTTGTTTCCTCCTTGGAACAACCCGTTCCGTTTTCACCCACCCCAGCCTGTTCCTTGCCATTCAGCGAACTTAGAAAAGGAGCCGCTAAGCCGGAGTGTGCACGCATCACGGGTGACGTAGCTGCGTATTTACTTAGCAATTGAGTTGATAGGATACCAAGAGACTGCCGGAGAATTATTTCTCACCACCCTCTCAACCCCCAACGTGCGCGTTTTGAATGGGAAGGCGACTGCTTTCGAACAGAACAGTATACTCGTAGGCTTTGCAATGAGTAAGTGAATGGGCGAGATTTCTCTGAGGGCATTCATCCACGAAGGAAAAATATGAAATAGTAATAAGCATTCAGAATTAGTTAAAAATATCCTTTCTAATTTTTTCCTGTCCTAGGCATTAAAAAAATCTAAAAAATTTCTGGTACGTTGAAATTCTTGTTTTAAATGTCTGCAGCATTAATGAGAAAAATATTTAATTAAATCCTGTCGGTATTAACAAAGTTCTGTTCGACTTCAAAGACAAAAAGCCTCTTTTACAACTTTTCTGTTGTCAGAAGGTAAAGTAACATTTCTCGCGTACTTTTTTAGCACCATTGGTTCCAGATCATTCCACCCGGAAAGGGTAAACAGTAAAAGGCTCCGCAAAGAAATCGATCCAATTCCGCGTTTCCCATCGAAACCATAATAACAGAGGCTCGCAGTGCCACCCTTTCGATGCCCGGACTAATCCAATTCCCATTAGGTGCTCGTACGTCGTAGCCATCGAGTTCGCATAGCAAACGCCCGACGGGGGTGTGCGTGGGTGGCGTGCGATTCTTTCGGTCCTCGCGAGGCACACCCCGTCTGGCTGGGTCTTGTAAAATGTATAATCAGATGCAAATGGAATCCAGTGGAGCCCGGGGCGGCCATATTCAAGGAAACGAACCGGGTGTTCCCAAGACAGTGGGTGGTTTTAGTAACGAGTCGACGGTGCACAGGCATCAAGGAATGTACGGCAAGGCTGCCGAAAGAGATAGGCGGCATCGGGGAAACCTGGTGAGAAAGAGAGACAGAGCTAGAGGATGTGCGGTGGAAGGAGGGGTTGAAGACAGGGAGACAGACAACTTCCCCCCTTTCTCGAGCGGTATCTTAAGTCTTACAGGGTGGTTCGGTACGCCTGACAAGCGACGTTAATGTATGTATGAGATCCACGAGAGCAGCCCCATCCACCCATTCCCATCCTCCGTTTTCCAGCTCCGGGGGTGGGAGCGACGCCGAAGCAACCCCCTTTCCTCCTCGTTTTCCACCCCCGTTTTCCACCCCCGTCGTCATCCATCTCCGCGTGTACGTGCGTGTCTTTGGGTTTCTAAGGGAGGCTGCACAATGAAACGAGAAACGTGAGAGACCAACCGGCGCAGCCTAGAACCACCCCCTTCGCCCGCCTCTCTTTCGCTGGCTCGAACCCCGCGTTCGTATCTCGGCCCACCGAGGACGAATAACCCGTTCAAGACGCGACGAACACACGCCCGCTCCTCTCTCTCTCTCTCTCTCTTTCTCTCTGTCTCTCTCGTCACCAAGGAATCTTCCCATTTCAATGACAAAGTGACGGTACGCCGCGGATGCGTGTCCCGAGCAATCACGAGACATTCCAAAGCACTGCCGGCCTTTGCCGCGAATTCCGTTCGCACCCCCTGCAATGAGACTCGCGGGAGGCGAGTAACGCGATTCGGAAGGTTGATGATCTTTCGGATCGTTTTTGATTTTTTGTGTTTCGCGAGGGAAAGTATCAGGGTGGTATCATTGTGATCACTGAAAATAAAAATTTCATCACAGATTTTTAATTTCCTGAAACTTGCGGTTTGATTGACGGGGTAGCTTTTCTCAAAACGGCGGTGCAGGGGTGGTACCACGTCTGTTACTTAAGATGAAACTTATTACGTAACTTAATTTCTCATATTTGATTTTCTGAGACTTAAGGAATTCCTGGCGGGGGTGGGTACCTTTGAAAGGATTGTGCAGGGGTGGTACCGTTGCACATGGAAATGCAATAGGAAATTTAATCATCCACGTTGTTATTTGCTGGGTTTTCTGGGATTCTGTAGATTTTTGTTGGAAAGGTGGTACAAGGGTGGCATTATTGCTGTCAATAAAAATGGAAGTGTAATAGGAAATTTGATCACTTTTTGAGGAGAGTATATCTTCTTTTTTGAGGACCACTATTTTTCCTAAAACTATTTTTTCTATATTCCATCATAGGAAATTCCCGAAGCCAAACATTCATACAGAATACTAATAAACCAACGTGAACCAAAACGGGCCGGCAAGGATCGTGTTAAAAACTCATTAGGGCAGGTTTCTCTGACGGTCTCGCAGCGCATCCCTTATCCCTGATTGCCGAACGTAGGAACACGGATACACCTCCGCGATTTCCTCTTCGTCTTAGAGGCAGCTTCGGTTCCTGCGGCAGAAGAGATTGGAAAGCTGGAAGGAAGGGTGCGTCAGCCTCGTGACGAAGGAACATCGGTGTGGTACGGCTACGATGGGTGTTTGCTGGGCCCGGGGTGGCACGGGGTAGCCGAAGGGTTGGGGAGGGGGGAGTTGAGGGCGAAGGGGGGTTGCACACGGGGTGGATGGTCGGGTGCGCAAAGGGTGGCTCGGGTTTACAGTACGGCATAATATAAGGGTAGTTTGTGTTGGAGCAGCTAGTGGTAGTGCGCTCCGCACGTGTCTCCCCCTTCGTCGACACCCGCCACCCCCCCAAGACGCCCGAGCGGGGCTTCTGATTGGTCGACATTATTCAAAATGGCGTCTTCGCCACATAAGATCCGTTTTATTAGCATACCGGGAAAGGAGACGTCGCCCGTTCTCCTGATGACGCCGGAAAAATCCCCGGGTTCTACCGTGTCTTTCGAATCACGCCAATTTATCTCGGATCCTCAGCCACCCCCTTTAGCTACCCCCGCTTCGGACCAGATCCGAGGACCTCCGGAGGTCGTACCGGTTGACCTTGAAGGGTCTGAGGACAGTCGCAGTGGCTTTCTACGGACAACACTTTCCAGAGCCGGGTTTTAAGCCGCCACCTCCATGTCTAGCTTGCAGGGGGTGGCGACCGGGGGGATCATAATGTTGGATCCCAGGAGCCTTGGATGTTCCGAGGGAAACTTTCATTACTATACCGGGGCTATATATTTATCGCTATGTACTCGGGGCCCGGCGCTAGTCGGTCGGCTGGGTAACGTAAATCCTATATTAGCGTCCTCTGTCTGAAGTCGGGGCTCCAAGGAAATTTCGTTATCTTCTACTTCCTCGTGTCATCAATTACCGGCAAGGCGGAATTAAATTCGAAACCCTCTTCGGAGGATTCGGCGCAATCCCCGGAAGTATTCGCACGGTGATCTCGACGACGACGGGGGATTCGAAATCGAGCGGCGGAAACCTGATGATAAGGCTTCTTCTGCCGTTGCCAGCTCGTCTGGTCACGTTGCCAGAAACTGGGCTTGGTATCCAAATTTTCTCGAGGATTTTCATCCTCCTTTCTACTAGAAATCCTATCTCTCACGATGAAATTGGATAGACAGGAATTTTTATGTGTACGAAAGAATACAAACGATTCGGCGACGATAAAAAGGTCGATAAAATATCTAATATTTAAAGAGACTAAGGGTAATTATGAAAATGTTAATCGATTAAAAATTTTGGAACTCACCCTTCAAGATTCCGAACCTACTTGCGAATTCAGTAACGAAATATCGCTGGTCTGGCACTATGGCTATCGAACAGTCGAAGACTGGCGAGCGAAGGGAGTTTTTGAGAGAACAAAGGAGATTTCTTTGGGGAGCTTCTTGCGAAATAAATTCGAGGACGTCTTCAAGTATCGTCCGAGCAACAAGCCGCCCCTAATTGGGCAAACGAGGGATTTGTGCGAAAGCAGAAAGGAGAACCGGTCGTCCATCTCACCCTAGGTCCGGAATGTCCTCGAAGGACGAGGCATAAAGACGATTCCTCGATGTCCTTCGGGGAACTTGTCCAGCGTTTCTGGTCGGGGCGAGTGAACGTGTTTATTGTGGTTATTGTATCCATGGCCGCGGAGTTGGGCTCCTTTACACAGGAGCTTGAAGGTGGCGGACCACCTCGTGACAAACCTGTTCGCGTTACCCGCGTGAAAACTGATCGAAACAAGTTTATCGAGATACGGAGTGGTCAGCACTCGGTCTACGTGGAAAGAAACTAGATCCTACGATTCTGGTTACCGTGAGAACTTCGAAATTGATCGAAGGACATTATACCAAAAAGTAGTCTGACATGTTGATCAGTAAAAATTCTGGTTTCTTCCCTGTCAATTACTATCTGAAATTGAATTCATGAGTTGCCTAATAATACGGTGAATAAGATATGTACAGTATTATTTATTAAATATGTATTTGATATTTCTAAATTTTAGATATTGGTGGATTATAAAGATTTTAATATTATTCGGTTTGAATGTTTAATCAAGTCTGCCATTTTTAAAAAACAAGAGGACAGGAGACCTAACCCAGACCATTTGGTTAAGAATGATATTCGGTAGCTTATTGGCAGATTTTATAATTTTAAGACATACCTTAGACGAGAGAATTTAATAGAACGTCTAGACAGAATGATTAAGAGCCCATTATTAGATTTCGTTAATGCAGTCTTTTATTTAAATTCTGATTCGCAAAATAACAAAAGCTGTTTTAAATATTCATAATATTATAATCATTACAACAAATGTAGTAGTATCATTGTCTGCATCTCTCAAAAATTATTGTGTACACATTTATTTCACATGTTGTAACTTCATAAATTTTTCTACGTCCCGACAGAACAAGTTTTATGGGAATTTACGTCACCATAACTGTTAATGATGTCGTTAAGCTAACTCAGAGAATACCACACCAGATCTGTATCGGGTTTCTTTAACAATTCACGCTCGCTATTCCGGGTAGTGTCTTGACGCCAGACTGGCAATTATGGCAGGCAATTAAAACCGAAGTCTGTGGAACATGATTTTATAACCGTCCTCTACAATTTTCGGAACGTTTATGTCGCGAGCGAATTCTGCTCGATACTATTCCAGTAACTTCGGAACTTACGCGTCGTTGAACTCGTCGCGGAACAGTGCTTCGATTCGATTACGATCACGGTTATGCCACCGAATGAAAAACAACAAGTAAAACAAAAATATAAATCCGAACATACAGCTTTTGCTATCCAGTTGCAAAGAAGACAATGCGAAAATTTGTTCAAGATGGTTTTCCCGTATTAAGAATGTTCTTGAAATAAAAGAAATTGCTTAAGAAAGAAACGGGTTCTCAAGTTGCAAAACGGTCCGCCTGGACACGATTATCAAATAAAGGAATGTGTCGGGGAGGAAAAGGGAGGGCTTCCCGGTCAAGAGAAAAACAGTTCTGGAGGGTAGTTTCGCAAAGTCAGACGCGGGTCGCGTTCGGGACCAGTAATACCGGTAAAGGAGTTTCGAGGAAGCATACGGCACTTTCCCACCGCTGACCAGTGGTCAAGCAACACCGGAGACCCTTGAACTGGCACGTAGTAACCGATAGCGAGTCGAGAGAAACAGTTGCCCCAGGTATCGTGGATCGACGGGGTCCGGGCGAGATTATTCCGGAGATACGAGTGTCGAGGGGTGTGCTCGTGAAACCCGCCTAACTCGTAAAACACGGCTCGCACATATTTTTACTCGGACCCTATTATCATACTAATTCCAATCAAACTTCGAGAAAGACTCGGAGGAAAGCAGGTTCGGAATTGAAATTTCCTGGGGAGGATCTTCTATCGATCCTCGGTCAACTCTCGCAGACATGCTCGGGACAGCGGGACGGATTGTCAGAGGCGAGTTGCAGTCCGAAAATCCTATTCGGACATTAGGGAAGTTCGAGACGCGGCCACGGTCTGGAACAACAAACTCTAATTACCGTAATTAATCCCGTTTAACTCTGTAAATGGGATTTTTCAGTTAGGGAACCGCCGACGCCGCGCTCGCCGGCTGTCTGACGCGCATCCAGTATACATGTAGATCGTCGTCCGGCCGACAACGACGTGCCGTGGGGACATCAAGGAAACATCTCCGAGACAATTAGCGAAGACCGAAGGACCACAGGAAACGCTGATGAAGACGGACCACTCAAAATTGCCCCGTTGTTTCTCTAACTGGCCCCTTTGTTTGCCCGTCTTGCGAGTCCGTTACGCGCGCCCGCGCTTTCGCAAAGCGGAAACACGCAGGCCGTGCAGAACTGTTCGGGACGCAGAAAAGTGAGGGAACAACTTCTTATTGTTTCGATTGACAGTGTATCGGATTTGTCTGGCTCCCCGTGAAATACGCTTGCTTTTTGTCAAGCTGTTGCTGCAATTGTAGGATCGGTTCAATCAACCTGTTATTTCAGGATTGTTGGGAGTCTAAAGCCACTTCCACACTGAACCAACATCGACCAGCTTTTTATCGCTTCTTCTTCTTGTATTCGGTAAAAAAAGAAGCCGATAAGAGGTGGTAAAAAGTTGCTTGATATTGCCCCAGTGTAGACATAACTTAACGATGAACTTTTTTAGCAAAATCGTTCTAAACAGTTGATGATGTTTAGGATCACTGGTTTATTTATCAATTTTTAAGAACATGTTCTTGTAGAAACTTTTTGTAAATATTTTAATGCAACAGCGTCGTTCACTTAATTAGCACGATTTGGATTCTCTGGAAGCCACCTAACAATCGATGCTCCAAAAGAATCCAATCAACCTTCTTCCACCCTCTTAATTTAAGACCTAGTCCAGCATCAAGATAGTCTGAAGTAGAACCTACCCTAAAACAGCCGCCTCCATCACGGCCATCCGGAACAGAGCCCGCAACCATCGAAGGATTCTATAGAATGATGGGGTAGATCAACTATTTCTACGAAAAAGCGTGGAACCTAGCCCATAGGTCCCGGGCAAGTTCGCTCGTAAGCTCGCCGCGCGTTGGTTCGGCGCGGGTGTAGCTCGGCAAGACACCGATCGCAGATTCTTCGTACGACACCGTCATAATCCATCTCACGGGGAACTACTTCGCTAACTACCTCCACAGACTTGCCCGGGGTTGGGTTCTTTCGGGCGGAGGACGATCATGCCAGCGCTGCAACGCTCGGCAACGATGAGGTGGCTACGGGGGTGGCGTCTGCGGGGGTGGGTGGCGGCTGGTAGCTGCTTTCGGGGCACATTAACGTCAATTTCCATCCAGGCTCTCGAGAACTTACTTCCAGTCCAAGTTCCTCGCAACCGAGGCAGAGCCCTGAAGTCTGCAGGTGGAGGCGGAACACCGGAGCAAGATGAGGAAGAGGATGAAGAGAGGCGGAGGGCAAAGGAGAGGTTGAAGGCGGAACGCGCACCGCGACGGTTCCCTCTTCGCTCGCATTATTAATGTTACGAGACACGTGAGCAAGCGATAGAGCGACGGAGAACCCGCGTAACCCGCTTCCGGATAAGACGGATTTAGGAAGAGAGGTGCGCTAAGGCACCGTAAGAGCAGCGAATGGAGGAAGATCAGCATCCAGCCGAAGGTACCGCCGCCGTTGTTGCCGCTCGAGCATACCCCCCAGGCCCACCCCTAGCGCCTCCTGCCGCCCTCCCCCGCCCCAGCCTGTCCTTTAGTCTTTGCTAATTGTCTCGGGGATGTTTCCCGAGGCAACTGCCGCCGCCAAGCTATACCCACCGAGTACTGACGATTCGAGTGCCGGTAATGAGCGAAACGCTCGGGAACTGTAGCCGAATGGTGTGCCACTCTTTTCTTGAACATAATTGGTCAATGACCTTGCGTTTCTTCGGGTGGAATCGGAGCTGGAACAGTTCATTTGAAGGTAAGATATCTGATAGGGGGTGGGTAGAGGTTACTGTGCCTTTTGAGGTTGAAGTTTTTGGAATTTTTAGTGGTTGTTTAGTTTAGCGAATATAATTCAGTAATAATAACAAGCGACTTTAAGGTAGCAAATAATTCATTGAAAATGGTAAATAATAATATTCTGAAGTTGTGCAACCATAAATATCGTCGATCGTAATTCGTAAATTTCCAGGTGATTGAAAGTACTGTCCGGATTTTAGACAGTAGCTGGAGAGGTATTATATTTTTGGCTGGGCTGTCACGAATCTACATATCCATTGTCTCCAGGTCGCGCTCCATCTTTTTCCAGGATTCTAGTTTGAATTTTCAACTGCTCGACCTAATAATAACTGTGCCTGTGCTGTCTGCGTGAATTTTAAAATTGAGATTGATCTACTGTTCTCAGAGTTAACTCCAGTTCTCTTTCTAATTTTAAAAGTCACTTGACTGTTATATTTATTAATACAGTATTTCTTCGTTCAGAAGTTCCACTTCAAAGTTTGACAACCTCGCCGAAATAAATTTAACAAAACGAGTATCATTAATAAATCGGTGTTAATACATTCGAGAGGTTCCAACAATTTTCTTGATTTACCCTATTGTTTGTACTTTTCTTTCTGGGTCTTCCAGGATTCTTACAAACTTTCTTTGTTGAGGGTTCTATCAACTTCTACAAAAAATATGAAAAATTGAACGAGTTCCAACAATTAGACATAGAAAAATGTATATTATTAAAACATAATGCTATCCATACGACGCAGATTCAAAAGAAGGGATTCTAGAAAAATGTATGCGAATATTTTAATTCTAGTGTGGCAACACCAAGCACATTTTTGATCCTTTGACTAATATAAGAACAAGATCGATTTTTGTAACCGGTTATTCGACGACGTCCACTTAAACCCTGTCGAGGACCCTGGAAGACCCCCAGAGCCTTGGGAGTCCCGTTTCTTCGGCAAATTGGAAGTAGCCCTGGTAACGTAGCTAGACGAAGGGCCGGGATCGCCGGGGGCCACATAAATTCGCCGTGGAAACCGGATTACCCCGGTAATTGCGTAATCGAGTAAAATATCGTCTTTCTCGTCGCGGCGTGGCATCGTCCTTTCCGAAGGATACAGAGAGGGTTCTGTGCGTCGGACCCGGGTAACGTCGAGGACGGAACCGTCGACGAGGAGGAGGACGACGACGACGACGACGACGACGGAGGCCACGTTAGGAACCCGTGTCCGGGGGTTCAAACTTATCGATTTCTCGGGGTCTCCTTTCGCAGGAACGGCGGCGGGCCAGTCTCCGGATGTGCCATTGGAGGTGGCGCCTTAAAGGTTGCGCGAAAACCGAAGAAAACCGCGCCGGAGAGGAGCCAATGGCCGTGCCGGGCTTGTCCGATGTCCCGGCCTTTTTCCCGGCGATTTTTCCGCGGCGGCGTCGCGACGCCTCTAAGAAAGCCGTCCGCAGCGAATCGCAGCGGCGCAAAATCGAGCGGCACCGCGCCGATTGGCGGACCTCGAGCGTCTTGACACCGCCCCTCGAGGAGCAACCCGGGAAAACAGAGAGTGTCCTCTCTCTCTTTCTCGCTTCCACTCGTTCACACTCAGACTCTCTCTCTCTCCTCCGTCTCCCTCTTCGCCGGCTTTTCCTACCTCTGTCGCCGGTCTGTTCGTTTTCTCTCGCTTCCGCCCCGGTTTCTTCTCCGTTCTCTCCTCGTCTCGCCCTTCTCCGGTGTTCTCCTCGCTCGCAGGACCTGTCCTCTCCCTCTCTAACGTCCTCCTACTCTCTTTCTCTTTCTCTCCCTCTGTAGAAGCACGAACGCGTCTCGTTCCCGCGTCTTTCCTCTCTTTCACCCGGCTCGTTCCTCCGCGACGCCGACGGACGCTTCTCTCCTCTCCTTCCGCGATCCTCCGCGTTCCGTTCTTTCCCCCCTTTTCAGCCTCCCTCGACCTCCTGCACCCCCTCTAAAGTCCCCTCGCGTTTCCCGGTGCTCCACGGATTTTCCGTCTCCCTCCGGCTCGCGACGATGTTTCGTTCCGTCCGTTTCCTTTCTTGTTCCCAAACCGCCTACCAACCGGTTTTCCTCCCCCGTCCGCGCTCGCTGCAACGAACCCGACGAACCCTGCGGGGGGTGCGCCATGAAGGGGGAGGGTGGACGGTGCAAGATGAGGAAGAGGGTGAACCCACCCCCACCCAGCGCAACGGCACGACGTCGCTTCCTCAGATATTAGATTTTACAAGGAGCTCGCCGGGATTTTCGAGGGGTCACGCGATAGAGAGAGAGACAGAGAGGCGGATGCTGAACGAGGCTGCTGCTGCTGCTTCTGCTACTGCTGCCTCGTACACAGAGGCCCGTCAGGGGTGGGATAAATATTAATTACGTTCCTAAGGGTTGCCTGCGGCTACCGGGCCCCCGTTATACTTCCCGGTGTATCGGTGTGCGGCCCGGTCTTACCTCCCACGAATCTGCGGGATTACCTTGCCCGGTTGCTTTCTTATTGATCATCTTCGCCGAGCCGAGCCAAGCCAACGAGGATATTGCGCGTCTGAGGAAGAAACCGGGAACCGGGAAAATTGCCCAGATCAGACCGCGTCTGTGGACGAAATTCCGTATTGCTGCTGATTTCGGAGAAAGAACGGTTCTATAGCTATTCTGGCCATATTGTGGACTTTTATGCAAAATGACAATTGTATGAATTAAAGGATACAGGAGCTACATAGACATTTATTTCGCTTTTTAATAAGTTGGAAATGGTCTCGGTCATAATCAGACATTTTTTAAACCTTTTGAAAATATTTGTATCATTTTAGTGAGTGTGAGAGAAAAAATTAGGAATCAATCATTTTCACTGGTGTGGTAGTTTTAAATTTAACATACCGAACACTTTGAAGCCGTTTCCTGAGTGCTTTCTTAAGAAAGCATCGCATTTAAAAGAAAATAAAAATTTAATTTTTCGACTGCAAATTATTTTTAATAACCAATTGCACAGAGAATATTTCTCGTATATTTCTGTTTTGTATTGACGGATATTCCGTTCCTAATTTTACGAAGAAGAACCTTGATGGCGCATGGCGAGGCGCAAGAGTCGATTCAAGTAGTGCATCCCGATGCATGGTCAGACCTAGATGGTCCATTATCTCGAGCGGTTCTTCGCGTTCACGTCGATCAAAGGAAAAAACTGTGGCCGATACGAGTCGCTGGAGGGGCAAAAAGTGGTTCGATCGAGTCCCACGGCCGGTCCATTATCTGGCCACGGGCGGTGAAATTGATTCCCTTTATTAGAGGCAGGCTGAATTGGCCGCGAAAGTTTTTCAATTTCCCTGGCACTGCCTCCGGCCGTAAATTACATTGATAAATTACACAATGCCGATGGTGGGAGGCGAGCCAGCGCTCGAAGACACACACTCAGGTGTCTAGACGCGTTTGTGTACTTTAGACAGGGCGAAAATTTCATTTGCGAACGGGATCGGGCGTCGTCCTCGTGCGTGGCCGCTGGAAATAACGTCGGTTACCATACTCAAAATTCTCTTTCTCTTTTTTGATTGAAAAAAGTAATATCAAAATTAATTAAAATATCAGATTGATAAGAAAGAAAATTCTTTCTCTTTTTTTAAAATTTTCTGATAGTTTTTTCGAAATTATTTTAATCAGATTTCTTTCGCGTAATCGAAAGTTAACACGGTGTAACCGGACATCGCTTCAGGCGGCGTTTAATGGCCCATCCATCGAATCTGCGGGTAATTATATGAAGTGGCGGTGGTTGAAATGGAACGATCCCGTGATTTCGTGTCACGGTTCGACGGTGATCGCGTGAGATTATCCGCGGAGCGCTGGTCCGCTCGGCGGGTAACGAAGCGCATTCCCACGGCCCGCAGGAATCACCCTCCGGGGAAACGGGTTTAGGGGTTGTTGGTTCGAAACCAGGCTGAGACAGTTCGTGCTGCCTTCTGGTGGCAGCTGTCTTCACTAACCGTTGCCGTATACCACCCATTTTTAGCGTTATTTTTTTTTAGTATAAACTTAAGAAAAAGCTTTTACATTTTATAGAGTATATAGAAAGTCAATTATCTTTAGAAGTTGATTTTTGGGGTTGAAAATAATTCGAAGATTGTAATACATACATCTAATTACTCCCACTAGTATTCTTTCACTTCCTTAGAAAATTTCGATCATTTTACTCTTAAATTTAATGATATCAGATAAAATTCATACGGAATTGTAGACAGGTCCTAGTATGATACTCCGAAATCAGAGTAAATACCGTACCGCTTAGGGGTTGATGTAACAACTAAAAAAATTACTAGGAAGTAAAGTGAATGTCAGTATAAGAAGAACGAGAGGCAGAAGAGGAAGAGAAATATTTTGAGATCATGGTAACTCAAAGACGGCGAGCGGCGAGGTGGTCGAAGATCGATGGATCGATTCCATAGGATCACCGGGCACCCTCGACGCACCGGGTCGCAGCAATCGACCACCGCCATTACCGCAAATGACGTACTTAGTTGACGGTGATTTCCCAGTGATTCGATCCGATCGTCAATGTTCCTTCGGACAATGATTCCAACCCCTTGGGAGTACGCGTAGGTCTGTGCCCCCTTCTTCGTTCAGCCTATTGATTTTCCATTTGGAAGTGGCTCGCCACTCGAGGCGGCAAACGTCCTCGTCCGACCGATTGACCGACATTCGATTATCAATCAACGCGTCTCGATCGATCGCCTCGCAACAATGAGCAAAACACCCTCGACACGCCACCGAGGAACCCTCTGAGAATGCGCCGACACCTTACCCCGGATCTGACTAAAAGTATGCACCACCTACTGCATCTGATCTCCCCGAAAATGCACTAACATATCGCAGATTTCTGAGTTTATTACATTGTACTTCTGTAAGACCTTCGTGATTTGAATTAATCAGTAGGTGAAATTTAAAGCAGCGGACAGATTAAAAATATTTAAGAATGTCAATGTATCGGATTTAGCTTGTTAAAATAAGAAAGGAATTTTGAGTTCTTTGAGCTGCGGCTTTGCAAGGGAACATTCTACAGATAAGGGTAGCTGCCTCTTAATTCTGTAAGATGTTTACTATGTAAGATACTTCTGTATCCAGATCTACATGTATGTTCTGATGGGACCTCAGATATTTTTCAATAGATACAAAAATGTTTTATAAGTATAATTTTTAAGGAACTGTAACTTCAATATTCTTTTTGTAATATTTTTTCAGATTCGAGGATTCAGGGGTTGAAAATTGCTTGGAAGGTCCAAGATAAATGTAAGACGATCGATGGGGAAAGAGGTTCCGACAGTAATTAGTGCTACTGTTTGATTTGGATGTCGCGGAGTATTCGACGGTTCTGATTGGACGAACTAGGGGGTTTCTGCTTCTCAGTTTCCGAAGGAAAGAACAGCCCGAGGCCGTTCGCTCTGCGATATGTCTGGAAATGCTGCAGGAGCAGACGATGCACGACCTGACTTAAGAGCCAACGAAGTCGTCGAGTTTGGATGAGGCGCGCTCCGACGACAAGACGACGAGAGAAACGGTGGAATGAAGCACTTTAGGGGTGGCGAATGTGCACGGAGTTCGTCCGTCAGGTGTTCAAGGTTTAACGACGCAAGGAGGGCATTGACAATCCCTTTGTGTCGGTGCTTAAACCTTTCCGAAAGAATATTCCGAGCTTCGATAAAAAATTCTCGATCCTTTTCGTAATATAAAATTTCGCCAAATAAATCTATTTTCGACGAGGACTAATGTACTACAGAAAATATTGTTCTTGACAATTCTCTATTATAAAATGCATCCGAAATCGTTCTAAAATAGACAGAAAAATTTACTTTGAATTGTGCAGTTTTTTTGTGAATTTCTATTTGGTATTTTAGTGATACTACTTTCCTTGTAATTTATAACTAAATTTATTCTCTAACTTGAAACGAGAAATGAACATTAACTACTGTTTCTTTTTTCTGAATCTTGAGGGTAGTTTTGTAGGGGATGAGTACATTATTAGAAAGAGTATATTATTTAATTAAACTCACACTTTTTGTGTTTTTTATTAGAACTTATCTAACTTTTACTTCATCCCCAACGAGAGTAGAAAAATTAACTTTTAGCTCTCCAGTAAGAGGTTGAAATTCTCCCATGGCTTCGTTCTAAATTCTATCTGTATTCGTAACAAATAAATAAAATTTTTTAAGTTACCTACCCATCTACAGAAACTCCAGAACGTGTCTTCTATCATTAAAAAAAAGAAATACACAGAAATTCAAAGGTTTGGAGGGTAGAATCTCCTTGAATCGTCAGACCGGTTCTTCAACCCCTCAGGATTACGCTACATTTTTTATTTCCCAACGGCAGACGATCGTGTTAACGGAGTTATCCGAGGGTCGAGTATTCAATTTGCTCAAGCACGGAGTAACTCGACCGGATGTAACGCGTGTCAGCTTGGTAGAGGGGGTTGAGCGAAGTGGGTTGGTTTTCTGTCTTCGTATGGAAAAAGAAAGAAAGGAACAGGTTCTGGATAAAGATACCGGTATTAGGTTGTCCGAGTTTTTCCCCTGGGTCGACGGTATTTACCCTGTCGAGGCGGATTTTCCAGCGAGAGAGTGAGAGAGAAAGAGAGAGGGGGTGGGCTTGGATGAAGACAGCGAAGAGGGTTGGAAAAGCGAAAGGAAAGGAAGGCAGGGGCGAGGACGAGGGTGCAGGATGTAAGACGAAGGAGGCGTGGCCTCGGCATTGATCCAGAACCCCCACTCTCGTGCTTAAAAGTACGGCCCTGGCTGCTCCGTTCCGTGGCTCACCCCCGTGTGCTCGACCTCCTGTAAGAAACCGGCAAGAAATGAATATTCATGAGCCACCGGCTTCGTCGTCTCTCTACCTTCTTGATTCGAGCCGGCGAAGCCCCGGGAAAAAAGGGATGTTGCCCGGGGATGATACCGGAAGTTTATTAAATTTCCTGACCGAGCGGTCTACCCTCCAAATATTCTTGTCGCCTTTTTTATTCGGACCTCATGGAAAGATTCATATTTTCCAGAGAAGCGTCGTGCGGGACCTCTGCAGGGGTTGTACGGGTAAATTCGTTGATACGTTGAATGTTATTTAGCGTTTAAATGTTCTAGTTCGAGTTGTTGAGATTTTTAATTTGGGAGGAATTGGAAAATTCAATTATTTGCTTCGTACGCGTTTTGCAAGGGGTTGAAATATTGTGTTCAGCTTCTCCGGTTTTTTAGTTTTAGGAGGAATAGGAAATTGAAATGAAATTAAGTGACTAGATAAATGGAGGCTGCTGGGGGAAGGTGTTGGAAGGTTACAAAATTTCGTAATCAAATTTTATTCGAGCTGTCCCTCGAATAATTTACTATTCCTTCTGTTTTTATGTATTCAATTTCTTTTTAAGGATATTAGATCTGGATAGGGGATGCGAGGGGAGTCTTTAGGGAAGATTACTATAGTTATTTATTTTGGACATAATTTTACAATTTTTATTTAACAATAAAGCACCGTAGCCAATTAATATTATACTTAATTCGACGAATTTTTCATTTTAAGGGACATATTCGGAATGTCTACACGAACTCACATTCACAATCCGATTGAAAATATAACGGTTCGAATTTGGTCATAATTATAAAATTCAATCAAATCGAATTCTATAAACGAATACGCATAATCTTCTGTATGTATTGAAATGACAAGGTTGATTGAAATTATCGTCAGAAGGATATATTAGATTTTACGTGGAGGGCTTCCATTTTGCAATTTGTTAAGGGTTGGCTTTATATAATTAATCGCGCTTCGTTTCTTAGCGCGTTAAGGTATTCTTGAGGGGTGAAAATTAGATCTAGCGAACAGTTATAGAATTCAAGGAGCCAGCTTCGCTGGAAATATCCATTCACCGGTGCGTTTGGATTAATTATAGCAATCCTATTTCTATTTACTGTCGCAGGATATTGCTTTATGTAATTGTCAGGGGGGAGATGCGAGCGTCGTCAATGGATCGGTAACAAACTAAACAGATCCATATCTAACGTAATTTAAAATAATCGTGGCGCAAAGTTAATCAAACTTATGTCATTAAATTAACATCTTCATGAAACGTCTGAAATTGTCTCTACAAAAAGGGATGGTTTCCTCCGATCACCTCTATAACCTCAAAAAATTACATACTGTATTCAACCCTTAAGAATTACAAAAAACTAACCCATCAGAACCATTATTTTTGCATTCTGCTTAGCTTCCGAGTAACCATGTCACCCCAAGCCGTCTCCAACCAAGGGGGTAGTTCACCCTTATTTTTCCAGGACAAGTAGGGATTAAGATGGCCGCGCGACACCCCGGTTTTCTGACGGACCACGACGTAGGGATGTTATTTTATCCAATTCCAGGATGCTGTTCACCAGACGAAGAGGGAACAGGACCGACCAGGGGGGTGGGCGAGCGGGGGTGCCATGCCGGTGGATTGGTTGCCGGCTACGACGTTCCCAGAGTACACTGGGAGTTTGTTCTAACTTGCAGTCGGTGCCAGTTCTCCTCAAACAGGATAGATTATATTCCACGTCTCTCCATTTCGTTCCCGCCTAGCTCGCGAATCGCTCGCGCGCACCGATTGCTCGTGTTTGTTCAATCTAACTCCACTTGGCTGCCGCCATTTCGCTGATTGTGAAAAATCCCAGTCTGGTACAGGGGCTATGGCCTAGGGGATTTGTTCGCGCAACCACCTGAAAGACTATGGCTGCGGCCACCGCAAATCCTTCCGTCCATAGAACGCCAATTTTATCCTCTAACTGGCTCGTTCAAGTTATCATTTCTACAACTTCTTACTTTGTTTTCATACTAGGCACGTTGACCCTTTACGGACAATTGTCGGCACATCGATGACATGTTATTCCTTTTTCTGTCGCTTTTCCACGTTCATTACATTTTTAATATATTTGAAAATCCTCATCCGCGAATGGTGTCCTCCGTGCTTACAACATTCTTCACTGAACCCAACGAGACAATAAATAATGAAAGTTTCGCCCGCTAATAGGACCCCATTAAAAAATTCAGGGCCTGTCGCGGGAACAAATGATCCGATGCTCGTGGTGATATAATCACCAGGGAAAATTCCCGCAATTTTCGGGTGCAACGATAACGTTCCACAGAAACACGGGCCCGTAGCCATTCAATTATCCCCAATTATTTTCCCTCGGGGGACAGGCGGCGTAAAACGCGCGCGTCTTCGTCTTACGTCGTCCGGCTACCCGTTAAACCCGAAACGGCCGAGGGGGCTGATTTACGGGGCCGTTAACGTATCCGATAAAATACAAGCATCAGTTTTACTGCGGCCATTCCGTGTACGAGGAATTCCCGCGCAGGAACGTTTCTCTTCGCTTTTCCCCTCACCTGTTCCACCCCTCTCCCCTTCCTGCTGTGTTCCTCTATCTCTTGTCTCTCTATTTCCGTTTCTGTTACCCACGAGCGTCTTGATCGCGGCAATTTCAATCGGTTGTAACGATCCTCTTTACCGCCCGTATGCTCGTAGTCTTTTTCAGGGTGGTGGAGCCCCTGCGAGATTTAATTCACTTTGATCGCCGCGGACCAACGCTCGGTAACGGAAACCTCGAATTCAGATCCGAAAGATAGGATTAACCGGGATTCGCGGGATATATTGTCCGCGCGCCGGTCTGCCGGAAGCTGCTCCATTGCCCGTTAAATTATCCTCCGCCGTGATTTTTTCACCCTCTCTTCAGCATCCCTCCGTAGACGCTTCAACGGTGGCCCAATTGTCTCGTTTTCCCGGCGGAGTTTTCCGCGAACAATCAGCGCCCGATGGGGATGATGATCCTCCGTGGACTGACTAGTTGCGGGTGAAGAGGGTTGATGTACACTCTTGCCGATTTGCAGGAGCTTTTATGACTTACAGAATTATTGAAACATTTAACTCCTTGCACTACAATTTATTTTATGGTTAGAACTTACTTGTAATATTTAGTAGAACATGTCCGAAATTTTCATGGTGCAAGGAGTTAGTATAAATAGATGATGGAGTTTCATGCTATTCATCATTAAACTAGATAGATTTTAACAAAGAAGACACGAATCTTACCAGCACCTCATACTCAAGTATATTATAGCTAAAAGCTACCATCCAACAAGTGTGTCGTAGTTTTCTGCAAACAATTACCGGCCAATGAGAGGAGTAGCTAACCTGCGGTTACGTCACGAACTCATAAACTGAATTCTTGCGCTCCTTTAAAATATTTAGAGGATCCAGCCCAGGCTGGAGGGGTGGCTGGGTAGGGGGTGGCGCAGACCGAGGCGGAGGAGCTTGTAGGTGGCGGAGGAGAGACTCATCCAAGTTGGCAACTTTCGGTCGTATTAGCTTTTGTATATATATTACCTCATTTGCGAGAGGAAAGCTTATACTTCTACCCCCTGTAGACACTATATAGATATATGTGCACTCACCTACCACCTCCCTTTACAATATACTCGTGCACGTGCTCCGGCTATATTCCCAGCCTCGTTGTGCGACCAAGTCGGTTATCGTCGCGGGGCCAACGAATGGGCTGTCGGAAACTTTTCCAAGTAGACTGCCGCAATTTCGCGCGATCGTGAAACCTTCGAGAGCCTGACAATACCATTCGAATATCACTCGATTTTTCCTCGGTCACGTGCCACCCAAAAGCTATGCCGATCGCTAACAGCTTAAACCAAGAATAAAACTATTTACTGAAAATCTAAAAGCCTGCTTGTCATTCACCAGTTTCATGCAGAGAAGAAATCCAATCAAACTAGGGTGTAAGTGTATCAGGATTAGCACTCGAACTCTGAAACTTCATCAAAACCAAAACCAAAACTACTTAATAACAATCCTGCAAACTTGTTTACCATTTATTTAGTTTAGAAAAGAAACACGATTGAGCTAGGTTCTAATGTGTTTAAGCAGGAACTGCTCCAACTTCTATCTAGAATAACAAACATTTATTAGCTCGTATCTAAAAGTACCAGAAACACCCTGTCAATCTCCCTTCGCAAATTTTTACAAATTAAGAAGAAGGACCAAGGTTAACTTATCTTCCAGGTGCTCCCAATCAACAGGAATAATACGTAGCAATCACTACCGAAGGAGGACGATGACCAACCACAAAGAACGGTTACCAACATCTCCTTCAACCCACTCCCTAAATTCCAGGAAAGATTCCAAGCCAGGCCCAGCCAAGACCAAGCCTAAAATCTCAAAGCCAGTCTCGGCCAGGTAATCCATCTAAAGGGAGCAGGCTAGCCTAGCCCGGGGTGTATCAGGACGAGGGATAAAAACGATGAACAAGAAGCAGGTGGAGCGTGTCGGGGTAAGAAGAAGGGTGTCGGTGCATCGGACAAGTATTGGCCGGCTGTCAGATGGTGGGTAATAGGTAGAGAGAAGTGTTGGTAGAAGGAAGGTACCTACGCGGAGGTTAGGTCGGAATATAGTTTAAGCTAGACGAATGGGCTGGTGGGTGGTTCTGGAGGCAGAAGAGTGAGCCGAGGCGGGTAGTTTTGCCTGGGTACCGCCACTCCACCTCGCCGACCCGGTCTCGTCCCCCTTTCCATCCCCTACCTCCTTCACCGCCCCCCGTTACTACTCCGCCACCTTCTCCAACCACCTCCTCCACCTCCCCCGGCTTCTCCTCCGCCTCCTCCGACGACGCCATACCCTCGTTCATAATATCCTGCACGTCAGACTTTGAAAACTCCAACAATTTCCTCCTGCCGCCTGGTTGGAGAGCCGAAAGAGGAGGAGGCCCGGGGAGCCAGGGGGGTTGCCGTCCGGGGCTTCGGGGGGTGTTGGGGGTGTGTGAGGTGGGGTGGTGCGCGCGGGGGTGGCGAGGTTTCTACGTGGAGATAGTTCCAGGCTGGTGATGCTGGTGCCGGCTCGTCGTGGTGGTGGTGCCGGCGGTGGTGGTGGCGAACCGACGGTGCGAGGGAGACGAGTTTCGAGTTTATATAAAGTTCGGGCCACATCAATAATTATAAGTAGAGAGCCGAGGCAAGATGGCGCGCTCGACTGGCAAGCCTCACCCCCACACTATCCCCCTCCCACCAACCCCCCAACCCCTCCTCTCGCAACGTGCCAACCGAGTCATTATTCAAACCATCTCTTACTTCCTCTTGTTTCCTTGTCCGTATCGTACGCCTTCAGTGGCTCTTCCGCCGGTTGGCTGCCTGGTCGGGGATGATCGACGTGTCCCTGCCCGTGATCGAGGATCGATTTCCTCTACTGACGAGAACTCGCTCGCCTTACACCTCCTCGAGTCCCGTAGCACCCATGCCTCGCTCTTTCACTCACCCCCGTTAACCGACGGGGGGTTAGTTCGCGGTTTCGTGATGAGTCCCGGCTCCGGGACGAACGATGCACCAACGACACGCACCGCCACCTGGAAGGTCGTTTAATTAAGACACCGGTGAGACGTCACGCGTCTTGCTTTTTCGGAACGGGACGTGTCCATCGGACGGTCTCTTAGAGGATCATCTCTGGTCGGATCAATGAAAGCCACGAGCTCTTTTGAGGCGAAACTTATTTTTCGACAATTCGATTCAGACTTGAATTGGTTGTAGGACACGATCTTCAGAGAATTTGAAAACACCTTGATGCACTATTTCCAGCTTACTACTTACTACTTCCTGCAATTGATGCAGATAATTTTCATTTTGTATCTTTCTGTCTTGTATCTTTCTTTATTCGGTGGTAAAAATATATTGATACTCTTGAATTCTTGTAATCTTTTTATAGTTTGAAATTGCGCTTCTCTTTGAATGCATAGAAAGATTAAAAGTTCTGTGTACAGCAAACGGATCTTTAGTCGTGACAAGGCCAGTGTACGTCCGGAAAGGGTCAACAGAAGTCACTTCAGGTTCGCAGCTAACCTTGCCGAAACTCTGGTGGAGCTTTGACCCGCGGTTGGCGAACGTCAAGGTCGTTGTTCCGGGCGATCGAAGGTCATCGGTGGCCACTCTCGCTATTTGCGATCGCAAACATATAGCTGCCACCGATTGCTTTCGCTCGGGAGAGCCTCTCACCGAGATTCTCCGTGCCTTGAATAGATCGTGGACGGTTTCGAACAGATCGTCGACGGTTTTGAATGGACAGCGAGCCGAAAAGACGAGTGGCCAGCCGTCTCAAAGATTCAACGAGCCCGAGAATTATTAAGGGGCCTAAAAACACGCGAGGGAAGGCGATAGGAGAGCGCCCGGTTTCCGGCAAAGATGACGGTTGATTAATGTTGGGGGTAGTTTCTTACTCACCCCCAGTCCACACCTCTCACCCCCGCCTCCCACGATCCCCCATCCAACGCCGGGTTAGGATACTCGGTTACAATGGCGGCCGCCACCTTAGATAACGCGCAGAATTAATATCGCGGAGCCAGCCGGCTATGGTTCCAACCCCTTCAATTTATTATTTTGAAGACTCACCGAACGGCCCCGGGTTCAGCTAAATATGCAATTGTTGATGGTAAATGGTCCGTTGTTTTTTCCCTGGTTGTTGCTGAATTTATACAAGCTAGACGGAGGTTGTGATCGACGTGCAGGATTTTAATATTTTCGAGGATTGTGGTAAACCAATGATAATGTATATAAATAATGTGTGCTAATTTCTAATTATTCTCGAAGGGTTAAATTAAGGTTTTGACAGTACGTGTCAGAATGGACCCAGGTTTCACCGCCGAAGGGATAAAAATAGAGAAAGTTGCAGTGGTGGGTAAGGGTGGAAATGGCAGTTTGTCGAAGGTGGAGGCGAATTTTTCGGCAACGAGCCGGTTTCCTCGAGTTGGCCGGCACTTCCGACGCCAAAGGGTGTCCGGCTGCAGCCGGCCACATAGATACACACTGGACCGCCAGCCAGGGGGATCGGTTCGAATCTGTCCCTAACGTAGTTTCCAGTTGAAACGCAGATCTGGTGTTGCCCTAACTCGACTGGGGAAACTCAGAAATCTAATGCCAGGAGGACACACACAGGCCGCGCCAGCCAGCCAGCCAGCCCCGACGTTAACTTTTAATGCACGGGATTAGTGGCGCGGGTGCACGCGGGGCCGATGCTCAAACTTTGCGCTAATTTGTTCGTCTATTAATCTCGTACTTCCAACAACCGCTGCCGCGGCCAAGCAAAGAACCGACATTCCTCAAAGAAACCCTGTTTTTCTGGTCAATGACTTTCGATGACTCCTTCCACCGTAAACGTTACAACTAATTCGATACGTACGTCTTTCCCTAAATGGTCTACCGTTTCCACCATTTTTGTGTACGTTAATTTTCGTTTTTTTTTGTAAAATGCTTTAAAATGTAATATTTTTATTTTACAATATTTTTCATTCATCCTGACTGACATGATAGTGCTACCTCATATAGAATATGTGTCTTCACATTAAAATGTTTAATTTTTTTAATAATACCAAGGATTGGGTTGACTGCCGTAAAATTGCAAACGCGTGTTGATAAAACGAAGAACAAATGGAAAACGCGTGGAAGAAAAGTTAATTGCCGGAGCTTCGCTTCCGAGAAAATGCAGGTTGAACATTTATCCGACAAACATGCATTCGTGCTTACTGTAAGTGGAAACGGTAAGTAATGAACAGACACATTAGCCAAGCTCTATTTAGTAGCACGCGCACCCTGCCGAAATTCCGTTTCAACTTTCTCGGTAGCGAAGCTTTGTGTAAACAAACTTTTACTGTTCTATTTCTTTTTAGCTTGCTGTATAAAACTGTAACTTCACATTTCATCGCATAACTTTGAAAACGATCTGTACATTATCAAATATTTACAGAGAGGATAATTTTAGTTATAGTTCCTTAGGAAGTCGCAACCAGAAACCCATTTTAGATTCATCAAAAAGATTAAAGATACGAACATACCGAATAGTAAAATACTAATAAAATACCTATGATAAATAATGAATTTTATGTCGATCGTAAATATTTTTAGATAACTGGAATAATAATATAATCTTTTTATAATTAAAAACTTTTTATAGAGGAGGAAAAGAAAGATGGTATTTCGTCCTAGACCCGCTAGAAGATTCATCAGTAAGGCTATCTAGCGGGCCCTGCCTTAGACAAGGGATGTCGGAAGGCGTTTGAGGAACGTGAATATACTGATACGTGACGGATAAAATACCACTACAGCTGTAATTGAAGCTGTCGTTCCTGAGGGGGTTGAATCCATAAAAATAATATTCCATACACATCCCCAGGCCACTTACGAATGTAGGAAACGGCAAACAGGTAAAAGAATCAGACTAAATAACAGAACAGCATAACAGGGTAATTGGGGCTGCTCCTTGGGGGGTTGGAGGCAGAAAAATATTCCGAGTGAAACGCCGAGGGGCAAGGCACGAACGCAATCACGGTGAAATCGTAGATAATCGTCCCAAGAGGGGCGCAAGAGAAATCTGGGTCGAGCGGCTCGTGCGGCCGTAAAAAGGGAAGAAGAAAACCGTGTGTGGGGGTGGAAGTGGCCGAAGAGAGGAAGGAGAAAATAGAGGAAAAAGAGGAAAAAGCGTGTTACCGGCGCCGCAGAAGGGTAGGGAACAGAGAGAGAAGAGGGTCCGCGCTCAATTTACCGGCCGCGGAAAAAAGGAACGCGGGAAAAGACGGGAAACAGCTTAACGGGGTTAAAACCACCCCTCTACGGTGGCTGCCGGCCAGGGGTAGGAGGTAAAAAAGCTAAGCGGCGTTTTATAGACCCAACAAGCGGCCCGCGTATACCGACCCGAGTGCCAACCCCGTTTTTACACCCTCGTTGGAAATTAGAGGCTTTTTGTGCTAAATATACCCCCACCCCCGGCACGATTCGTTCTCTTTCTCCCGCCTCACGGTTTGGACAGAGTCCTAGCAGGCCGCCAGTGAATCTCATATTAATTTCAGGTCCACGCGAATCTGACCGCGCCACAAATTACTCGCCGACACTCTTTTTAATCGTCCGCGCGTGCGAGCATGGCTTTATTGGCGACAATGGGATGGCTCCTCTTTTTATCCTCCGCACTCTTCTTTTTTTAAGATGATGGTGCGTGGGGATGACTGTGTAACTTGTATGTGGTAATCTCTGCCTGCTTATGATCTTCGTTTTAGGCAAATTTTATTAATTTGTTTTTAGTGATTGTTTTAGCAAATTGTACATACTACTGCATTGTAGATTAAACCCTATTTTGGAATAGTTAGGATGTTACCCTTTCGATATCAGTCTTTAAAGGAATTTTCAAGATGGACTTAAATAGTGTTAGAAATCAATTTATACATTTAATATACGGATTTACCACAAGTGAAAATTCATTTTAATAAATTTAATGTAGAATGCGACGTTAATCTAACTTGCAGAATTGTAAGTCACCGAGGATTTCCGGAAGAACGCGGAGAGCCACGAAGAAAGAGGAAGTCCGGGTGTTCCTCATGCTCGGGTCTAAGTGAAAATAAAACGCTCGAGCTGCCGCGTAAGAGGGTGTGAAACGAGGGTGGCGTTTCTCTCACATAAATTAGCCCGCGGGAGTAAAATGCAAAACATTCGTTCAAACCGCAGTTCAACACGGGCGAGATTGGTCACGTTGCGGCTTTGTCTGTCCGATTTCGCTTGGGGGTGTGTTTGTCCCTCTATCTGTCTCGTTCTTGACCTTTTCCCTCGCTCCTTACGATCCTACCAGTTTCTATTCAATTTTATTTTAACGTCACTTTCTGAGACCACAACCTCTCCACTTGCAAGGGTTGTTTCATCTTAACGGCGATAGTCAACGCTAGATATAATAATACTACGGCGTACTTTTTTATCATTACAATTTTGATTAATTATCCACTCAGTATTTGATTGCCAAATGACACTGTTCATTTTTGATGATAGGATCGTCCTATCGTTGCAATAATACCGCTGAAACCCGGTAAATTCGCGAAGACAAAGCCGTGTTGCACGGTCGTCGCTCCTTGCGCATTCCCAGCGGATGTTCTCCGCGATGTCCTGGCCGACGATACCTGCACCGGGAACGGACATTCGCTATGTTCGGTTAACGGGGCCATTTTTCGGTAACGGTGGTATCAGCGATTACAGGGGACGGAACCCCCTAGGGTTCCATCGAAGGTGCAACTAGCTGAAAATTCATGTGTCGCACGAAGGAATCGAATATCGTGGTCGGATCGGAACCGATGTATCTACCGCCCTTCTCGTTATTCCCTGGAGGTGGTGTGGGAAACGTTCGAAAACGGTCTACTAGGATGGTGGGGGGTTGCGCGGGGTGGTTGGCTGGTTTGAATCGGTGTAGCGAAGGTTGCAGCTCGAAGGCGAAACGTTTCTCTAGGCGGTGGAAACGATGGTATGGGCCTCAGATAGCGGCCGATTCCGGCAACGACTGCGGGAGGTTATAGGTAGCGGGCTAGAAAGGTGTTGGAGAAGCGGAGGACGAACATCAGGAGGAGGAACGGGGGTGCTTTTGGGGGAGGGAGGACTGCGTCGAAGAGATGGCGGAGAAGGTGGAAGAGAAGGTTGTAGACGGTGCAGCCTCGGCTCTCCCTCTCTCTCTCTCCGTCTTCTTTCCCTTCTGTCTCTCGGCCTCTCCTCTGCAGCACCGGTTCTGGCTTTCGAGGCAATATAACTCGAAAATGGTGGCTGGCTTGCGAGTGCCGTTATCATTTCTTAGCCCGGTATCAGCCCGCCCTCCCGGTTATTACTGCACCCCCGGGGCTACGCCATGGACTCTTAGATAAGCCACCCACCGCGAAGGTGTATTGTCTGTTTCACCTAACCGCCCCTCCCCTCCCCGATCCCCGAACCCCTTCGCCTTTCTGTACGATCTTCCGTCTCCTTTCGAGGACCGGCTCCAGCCCAGACACCGGCTCCAGACCTCTTTGTCCCCCGTGGTACTCGCCTCTTTCCTGCAAGCCTCTCTCTGTGTGCTACCTCTGCTTCTCCTTCGATCTATCTCACTCTAATTCGATCTCTTTCTCTCTCTCTCTCTCTCTTGTCCCTCTCTTCCCCCGCGTACTCTTGCCACTCTCCAGCCACTTCCGACACTCGGGAGATGTATAGAATTGTTTGAGAATCGCCCGAAGCGCCGCGAGATTACTTGGGAAAACGGATATGTCGTTCGCGAGGGAGCGAGCGAGCTAGCGAGAGACCGATCCCCGATACAACGCCGAAAACCGGCGGACCACGATCGATTTCTTACGATCCGCCACCAAGGACCTCACTAGCGACCTGTTGGAGAACCTGCCCGGCCCCTGAAGGTGTCCTCTGACGAGGATCTGATAGGACAATGTCGATCTTTGGGGTGTACGTAGACGTTCGTGCATTCGGATGGTAGCATTGACCCCTGCCGGGAGGATGAGCGTGGAAAATTGTACTGTTGCAGTCGATACAATTTATTTTTGGGGCACAGGTAGACGTTGGTCAGGTCCTAGCTTCAGACGCTAGCACTGGCCATTGCCTGGAAATGCTCAATGAATCTTTTTACGAAAAAGGAACATGTCAGATTGGGCGGTCAGATAGGAATCTCACAGGGGCCAGGAAAGGGCAGATGACAGTGGAAGAAGATGAAGAGAATTTGGCAGATTAA
The DNA here is from genome assembly GCA_963971365.1 of Lasioglossum villosulum. NCBI lineage: Eukaryota > Metazoa > Arthropoda > Insecta > Hymenoptera > Halictidae > Lasioglossum > Lasioglossum villosulum. The sequence continues at coordinate 21,322,517 of OZ020503.1, read as the reverse complement.
CTGGAAAAACAAATAACAAAACTAAAAAAGAACTTGTCAGGTTATCCGAATATTGAAGTTTACTGAACGTCCTATTATTTTGTCAGACTCTATGCTAAAATGATGCGTCAATCACCGAAGGGAACCACGAGGTAATTTCGATCCCGTTATGGTCGTTCGACCGGGTTGTTAGAATAATCGTCCCGCGGACGAAGACTCCCGCCAGTCACGCCGGAATTCGGGTCGCGTGACACACTGCGATAAACGCTCGCGAACGGAGACCGAAAGCCTTCTCCGGGAGAGAACTAATTCACCACCATCACTACCATACTACAATTAATTCATGGTTACCTGGACTCGGGAGTCTTCGGCGAAACTACCAGCCGATCGTATCGGATGGGGCGGTACTAAGATGCTTGCGGAGGAATTTTTGCGCGGGACTACCTGCGGATTGAGTTATTGGTCTGGAGGTGAATGAGTTAATTGAATTCTAATTTGTTTGTGGGAGGGACCCTGTGAGCCTTGATACTCGACGTGATATATTCCCCTTTGAATCATTTTGTCAGTTGCTTCGTGAACGTAGGAACTCGGACAATTTTGTGAAACGATTACAGACACACTGTTCGAATAAGTATTTATGAATTATTGGTAACATAAATATGATCGGGTACATTTGGTATTTATTTTTGTTTGTTAATGAAGGACGGAATTGTGTCGCCTCAGAGCACTTTAAAGACTTTATCAAAAATGTACATTTTCAAGTTTACTCAAAATGCACTATACTGCTTCGTGTACCCTCAAATTATAGTCACGGAATTCTCAATCGGCCAGGAATCTCACGTTCCGTTATCCGGAGCCAATCTCGCGGCCTCGCCGATAGGGGATGGTCTGTGTAATTCCGTGAGAATCAGAAATCTGCTCGACTGTTCTTGCAGCCGGTTATCGTTTCCTGCAAGATGACTATGGCTGCTATCGTGGTGCCCGGTTAAATTTACATCGCCAGCGGTGCATCTTTTTTTATTGCATTCATTCTATATTTTTGTTTAGTGAGGTAGTTTGAACGAGGCAAAGACAGTGACGAATTGTGGAAGAAATCTGAGGCTCATGGAAATTTAACCGAGCAATACAGTATACCTGCACTCGGATGGTCCAGATCCAAGAAGATGGCAGCGGAAGTGGAAGGCCGGCTCCCGAAGAAACCAGGCTAGGAGTAGTTCCTAGAGGGTTGGAAAGGCGCGAGACGGTTTCGAGAGTGCGAACGATTCCAAATGAGGTCGGGCCGACTGACTGATGACGTCATTACTGTCAGGCTTAATGAAAATTTCCGGAAAGTTACCGCTCGCCTCGACTGCTGACGCCATGTTACCTTCGCCGGGGCGCAGGAGGCACGAACGAACCTAGGGGGTGGGTGTTGGGGGGTGGACGGGGGTGGTTTGCGGGGGCGGTGGGTTGAGAAGAGAAGGGGGTTGGGCTGGCGCCCGCGAGCGAACGAGAAATTTTACGAGAATTTCCGAGACTAATTTCTCCGGCGCTTTGCGCTCGAGGCAGGCGGGCGTCGTTAATTTCTGACGTTAATTGCTAAACCTGAAGTTTCTAGAAATTTCCTGGGCGCCCCTGGCCCCCGCCCTCCATCCTCTCTCTCTCCCCCGGTTTCGTCCTCTACCCCGCGCATTTCGGGCTATCTCTTTCTCAATCTCCCGGCTCCCTCGATCTTTCTCGCCCTCTGCCTTTCTGTCTTTCTCCCGAGTCTGTCTCTCTGTCTCGCTCTTTCATTCTTCAACACGTTGGTATGTAGATAGGTAGGTAGGTCCGCACGTATGTACGTGTGCAGATCCTCCATCTACAGTATCCTCTTTCTCCCGCGACTCCGAAGCCGGAGCCCAGCTTTTCTGATATGAAGATTAAACATCGTTTATTCAGGCCGGACCCGGGCCGCGTCCTTCTTCACGAGGCCGCTGAGACGCAGCCGTCCGACTGTTCTTCCGCTACCATCCACCCCCATGAAAAATTGATCGCCTCATGGGGTGGATCCGGGATGGCTCCGGAAATATCCGCGCCCGGCCCCCAAAGGTACCGCGACGAAATCCCTGAGCCACGTTCGCGAAAACTTCGTGCTCTCGGCTTGCTCAGAAAAATGTCTCCTCCAGGGGTTGTAAAATGGTAACTTCAACATTTTAACACTAGCGTGCGAGTTGCCTTGTAAAAACAAGAAAAGAGATTCTACTTATTTAGAGTTTGTAAAGTGAGAGAATAATTCTCAGTCGCATCATTTCAATAATTTTAAAATTAGAAATTTGAAACCAATCATTTACTGGCAGTAGCAGCTTATGCATAATAATTGCACATAGAACTTGCAAACAAATACGTGGACTAGAAAATCTACAAAAGCATAAATCGCCAAACCCTTCATTACCCCAAGAAACCTCACGCCGAAGCCAACCCCCGAACTCTTTCCCAATGATCATCCATCGCCTGGCAAAAGAAGCCGCCAGAAGAATCCTCTAACCACCCCCTACGAAACCATGCGAAGGTCCGAGGGTGGATGGCACGTGGTACACCACAACAAGCCGTCGATGGTCTGTGTCCATCGGAAGAGGTCATCGGCGGAAGACGTCGCTCCGGGTCACGGGTTCGTTCAGACGACCCGTGCCGGCAGGGGTGGTTTCTGAACCGAAGAGGGCGAAATACGTCGCGATAAAAGGTCGAGAGGTTCGTCGTGAGTCGTTCCTTGCGCGTGTTCGCCTAGTTGTTTAGTTTTCCGCCATCTTTGTTCGCGCTTAGACGAAACGTTGGCCAGGAGGTGGCTGGGGACAGGAGGGTCGGGGGAGGAGGGGTGAGCAGAAGGGAAAGGAGCGGGTTAATAGCGGGCTCCAGCGGTTCTGCAGCCCCGTCGAGGGTTTCTAGCGAAAGAGAGGGATGAGAAAACAGGAACAGAGAGAGAAAGGTTGTTGGAGGGGTTGAGAGTTAAAAGGAGCGAGCGCGTGGAGGGTAGAAAGAAAGAGAGAGTAACGGTCGGACGGAGAAGGCGGTTGGAAATAGCAGAAGACAGAGAGAACGAGGGGCGGGTTGCGAGGAGAGAGACGGAGAGAAAGAGTGAGAGAGAGAGAGGAGAGACTTTACTTACTTACACCCTCGAGCGGGGGAGCTCTCTCTTTGTCCGCGACGAGAGGAAACGATGCGAGCCACGGTGCGAAGGAAAAGGAACGTGGCTGCTAGATATTTCCCGTAGCGCGCGCGCAAAAGGCACCGTAACGATTTTCTGCTCCTTCGAAGGAATATGAAAGGCGATATTTGCGCGCGAACCCAGGACCAGAACACCGTTTCCCTGGCAGAGGGAGATGGTGGAGAAAGAGGGGGGTAGCACCGGCTCGAAGGGTTCCCCGAAGAGGGAGAAGACACGAGGCAACAGACGGGGAGACGGAGAGAGGAGGCTCTCTCTTCTTCGCCTTCCTTCCTTCCTCTTGGCGAGGTCTCTTTCTCCCCCGCTAATGATGGAGAGCGGGGCAGGCTGGGTCGCCCCGGCAAATACCACTCGGGCGGGATTTAAGGGATGAAAAGGGGCAGGAAGCCTTCTTTGCTGCCTACGGCGATGCCAGAAGAGAAGAGAGGTCTTTGATGTCGCGACGAGACACCATCGCCGCCGCACCCCGCATCGCGCGCCACTGTCTAATTTTCGCCGCGCGACGACCGGCGAGAAAGTCGCGCGCAAAAATTATTAATGCACCACGACTTCGCGGGTCGTCAGCCCCGCGAATCCGAGATGGCGGAATTTCGCAGGGCTGTCGTCGACCCGCGGATTTTGCCTTGGTTCTGAATGTTTTATGTCTGTCAAGCTTACCGGGAGACGAGGCTCGAAGAATTGACTTTTCGGCATGGTGAGAGCGATGAAATGGTGGGGATAACTGGTTTTAAGATTTTTGAATGGGGTGGTTCATTACTGTGTAAAAAGATATTAAAAGAAATGTAGGTAACGAGAGATTGTGTAAAGCTTTATGATACGAGGAATGCATCTTTTCAGATTCACAAAATGTATGATCAACAACGAATTTTATACATTTATAACTTGTAAATATCTTTAAAAAAATGAAATAAACTTTTATAAAATTTCATTCCTATTTGTTGTATTTAAACTAATGAATCTATTAGAACAGAAAGAATATTTTACATCAATTTTGTCATTCTTGATTGTAACAGTTTACAGTCGAATTATAGTCAAAGATTCAGCGTTTGTAAATAGAACACTAGAAAAAATGGACTGTAATAGTCTGACGCGCCATTAGACAAGCACCGTATAATCAACTAGAACAACACGCAGTGATATCAAATTAGGCAAAAATTTTTTTAAAAAATTTTCGAAACGAGTAGAATATTAATAAAAATAAAATTCCATTCTCAGGACTCAATGAAGTTGCACCCCTTGGAAGTATTCCATCTTGACTCTTGGTTGGAATTTCATGTAAGTGAAATGAATAGAGTGGGAAATATATGAAAAATTCTCGATTAGGACAATAAAAAAAGTAGAATTCCTGCTCATGAGAATAGAGCACCGTGCCTTTAGGTTTTTCAGTCACAGGTGAGACGGAAGCTCGCCAAAGCGGAAGGTAAAACAAGGACCAGACAAATTCCGGGAGTCGTTTAAAGCAAAAGCGCGGCGAGAGGGTGGCATTCGGAAGAAGAGGCGGGGAAGAAGATTGCGGGCACCGAAACGGGGCTCGAAGGGGTGGCGAGGGGAGGGGGTGGATAGGTGGTCGTGGATGGTGGCGAAGAAGAGGTGTGCCCGGGTGGAAGCTCCCTCATTCCCGGCTGGAGACTTAGAGTTGGTAATTAAATACAAGGAACCTTGCTTCGCCTCGTCTCGCATGGAGTCAGCTAGTGCTCGCTGTCTCTTTCCCCCTTCGCCCCTTGCTCCCACACCCCTACCGTCTTCTTGCATCCCCTTTCGGTATGCCCGGAATACAGAGAGGGCTGTATTTAATTCGAGACTTCATTCGATTTACTTCGAGTCGCGGATTAGGCGCTGTCGAACTTCGGGCAGACGACCGACTGACGACGCCATCCCTCGCGGTTTCGGGGGATGCCGTTCAGACCTGTCAAGGCGCACCTCCATTGTTGACAATCATTTTATGGTCCTTTCATTGGCCTATACGAATGACTGTTTTCTTATTTCCATTGTCTGACTTCGCTCTGTTTATTGTCGAACTTGGCTTCTCGGTAGTTGTTGTCCAACTTGACCTGTCTGAGTTTATTGTCAACCTTGTCCTGTCTCTAGTCGTCTTACCTCATTTGTCTTCATTTACTGTCTAACTTGACCTCTATGTTTTATACTCTAAATCAATCTGGCTCTATTTCTCGTCTAACATGACCTGTTTCTATTTATTGTCTAATTTGACTAGCCTTTATTTACCGCCTAACTTGTCGTGCCTTTGCTTGCTGTCTAGCAGATGCGAAGCTGAAGTATCAAGTAAGAGAATATAATGGGTAACTTCAGTGTGTTCTGAAGACGTTACTCGAGGCTCTGTCTTGGAACGAACTACAGGATGTTACTTCAAAAATTATTGTCTATCCTCACTGTGCAGAAATGTGTAGTAAAAGGAACATTACTTGTATCGATCTTTTTTGCATTCTAAATGGAAATTTCTAATACAAGTAGCAATAATATGCCATTAAGTAAATTATACTTCAATCTTTTCCCTCGGAGATGGCAATCCTGACGACGTCATTTCATAGTAAAATACAAACATACTCCATATTTATGCATTCACCCTCAACCCCTAGTCGATCAGACGTCCACCAGGAAGAACTTTCAAGAGTACGGATTGCCATCTAAACAGTCGATCTCGAAGATGGCCGAAGAATAGATTGATGAGACCGGCGAGACAATGAGGAGGGGGTGAGTATACGTATACGAGAATGTGCAAGGGTGGAACGCGCAAGAATACGCGGGCAGCCACGATCCAGGCTCCATAAATCGATCGGGCGGGAATAGAATCGTACGGCGGGCCGGTCGTTTCTTTTCATAAATCAATTTCTCGATCAACCGGCGAGACATATACGCGCATAGTCGTGCCATTATTGGCAATAACAGTGTTACAGCAGCCCATCCAGCCAGTCAGAGGCCTCCTCTCTCTCCTCGACGCGCGACGAACCTCTTCCTTCTCCATCAACCTATCTCTCTCTCTCTATCTCTCTTTCCTCTATCTCCACGGAACGGCTTCGCGCGCGGTACAGTCTCCTCTCCGCTCTCCTAAGCGAGGACTCTCTCTCACTTGCTCTCTCGCGACGAAACTCAATTCCCCAGGCCGTGTAGAACGGAGAGGGCGCGCACACTTTGCTTGCTCCCGCTACACAAGACGAAATTTCATTCCCGCCCGCGCCCATCCTGTGCCCGGTAATTGTGCACGTGAAGCAACCTGAAACCTGCATTTGCCCTGTAGGTTCGCAAAGGAGCTCACCGGTGCCCTCACCCCCTTCCACCCCCTTTCTCCTGCTTCCACCTCATCCTCTCGCCTGTCTTCGCCCACCCCGTGGCCGCATGCACCCCCAAGACGATGCGCTGTTGTTTCGAAGGGTCGCGGTCCAATGAACCCGGCGAAAAATCGAGGAAAAAGCTTTTACATGGCTCGAACAGGTGGATTGGCTCTGCTTCCTGCTCTAGGGCACCGTTTGATCGCCTGGGAGGGTGCTCGGTGGTGGTACGACGGTGTTTGATAGATACTGGGCTGAAGAAATTGGATTTGGTTTGGAAATTGGGGTCCTTTTTGCTCAATTTGATGCTAAAGTTTGGATTCAAGACGTTTGTTGTTGCTGAGGGTTGATGGTTTGAAAGAGTCACACTCGCAAAACAAGAATTACATTTAAGAAAAAACTGCTCATGGACAAACTACGCATTCAAAACCAATAAAAGCAATGCAAAGTAAACGTAGTAATTTCCCTCAAGGATAGAATTCGTACAACTTTCCAACCAAAAATATCAGCTCTTCCAAACCTACGCCCTACAAATTGAATAAGCAAAGTCAGGAGACCATATCACCCTACGCAGCTCGACACATCATCGAGGAAGTCAAGGTTAGCACCCCTAAAATCCCAAGAAGCCTGTCGCCATCAACAGAGCCAACCTTACGTCCCCAAAGAAACCGGAACAAAAGCATTGAGCCTGATGTCGTCAAAGGAGGCGAGCAGTCTCCGAGCAGAGTTCTCCAAAAAAGGTGATTCGACGTTGAACTGGAAGTCGGGGGATATCGTTCGGCTTCCCGTGGAAGGTACGGAATCGTGGGTTCCGCCTTTGCCGGCGGAAGTTGCGCGCCCGGAAAGCTAAGGAAAGGAAAACAGCGGACGTGGGCAAACAGAGCCGCTAACGTCGTTGGAAACTTGAGCGGGACCGGCACAATAAGACGGCTCAATGAAAAGCGTCCTTTACTGCGGCTGCACCGTGAATGCTTATATGCCGTTCTCTCGCGCGCGCCACCCCCTTCCTTCTCTCTCTCTTTCTCTCATCCAACTCTCTACCTCGGATTCCCTTTCTAGCTATCTCTGTTCCTCTTTCAACGTTTCCCGGTTTCTCTTTCTCACGTTCGGAGGGCTCTGTTGCTCTCTGTCCGTTGTTCGTGCGTCCCCTCTTCCCGTCGCTCTCGCTCTCTCTCTCTTTCTCTCTCTGACATCGTCGTCGGTCTCTATTCCCGTGGCCCGTCGTTTCGTCGTCGCTATTTGCGCGATATCTCGCTCGTTGGGCGCCGGCTCAGCCAATGAAAGCGCGCGGAGGCGAGCTTTTACGGCGTTCTTACGGCATGGCGGGGATTGCGGGGGGTTGGGGGCTGCTGCCTCCGCAACGTTCTTATTGTTTCAGCCACCCCCCGAACGCACCCCTCTCGGCAACCCACCCGACAGCCTCGCACAACCCACCCTCTTCAACCCCCCTCGTCCTCCTTCAACCCCTAGTTCGCTCGCTCGCTCGCGCCCGCCACTCCTAGAGTTTACTCCCTCTTCTCTCGCCAGCGCCGCGGCACTGTGCTTAGAATTTTAATGGACCGGCTTAGAAATTGTTGGCGGAATTAGATTTTAGGACGAGATTAGGCGGGGCTGCTGCGAAATTACTGCAAGGAGCAGCCAGAGAAAACGGAACGGGCGGCCGGATACGGGGGTGGCCCACCCCTATTCGGGGGTCGGCGAGGGTGAGAAAGATGCCTCGCACGCTGAATTTATGCGGAAAGAGCACCTTCTACTGTGAATCTCGACGACGAATTTTATGTGCCATCCCCCACTCGAGTACGAGGCGTTTGATGCCGGGGTGAGATCCACCCCCGCTTTCTTCGCGAGCAATGGACTTATTCCGTGGGAAACGAGTCCACACCCCTTACCGACGTAAATCGTAATTAGCCGGGACGGTGCTTCTTGAGCCGAGCTTCTCGACCAAGAAGAGCGGGCTGGTAGCGAGCTTAATTTTCTGTGAGTAATTCGCTTTAGGCGGCGGGATTTTTGGTAAGAGGGACCTTGGACCCGTTGCTGCAGAGGATGCTGAGAATGGAGAGTGTTTGATAATTAGATGGAGGAAGGCAGAGTGTGGAAATCTTGGTGTACCTTGCTTTTGTGATAGATTTGAAAGAGTTGGCGAATTGTTTCCTAATTGCTGTGTAAAGAGTTTGAGAAAGGTCGCAGAGTTTGCTTTGTCAATAGCTGTGGAGAAAAGAGAGTTTTAGGGAGACGATTGATGAACCAGATAGAGGAAGTTGAAGTATGAAGTCTCTAATCTACACTATTTTTGTGTATGCTATATCAGAGTAATTGGTTGTGCACGTACGAATCATTTCATAATTAAATTGGCTCCATGAAGATCTTAGAATAGGTCAGACAATTTGCTACTCATCTTTCACAAACAACGGATCAAAGACTTCTAATTAAAACCCTCGGGCAGCTCCAGTCGATTCTCGTAACAAGACACTCTAATTAACCTACTAACTTAAAGACACAAATAACATACAAGTGCGCCTGCACTCTGATATTAAGAGGTACAGTATAATAGCTATATGTATAACCCTTCAAAATTGAAAGAGTCTTATCAAAGACAGTTTCTAAAATCTCCTTTGCATTCGCCTATCGATCTAGCACGACCACTAATAAACAGCATCATCTCAAAGCGAAGACTTCTCTGATCTGTCTCGATTAACATTTCGAAAAATCTATTCCAAATAACAATCCTCGAAAACCATTCTGAAAATGTTTATACCCATTGAAAACCCTTCAACCCCTAAAGTTTTAGCTCAAGTGTTATAAGAAAAAATACCTCTCCTGTTCCCGACGCCTGCGAACCATTTCCCGTCTGCATCGACGACCTTCGAAACACCGAGTCATCAGCAAAACAGCAAACAGTCTCGCGGGGGAATGAAGAAAATGGAAGACTGCGTCATGTTTCGCGGCGATAATCATCGTTGCGAGTTTCCGAAGGGTCTAAGCAAGTAGATCCCCCTCGGAAATCTCGGTCCTTCGATACCCTTTTCCGGTCCTCCGTCGCTTGCGAGTAAAACAGCTCTTGGGTGGGAACAGTGTGAGTGGGGTGCCGGGGGTGGGTCGGAGTAAACGGGGTGAGTCGTCCCCCGGTGGTGTTTGAGTTTGAAATTACGAAGCGAGAGAATTTATATGCCCGTGCCGGCTGTTCTTGCTCCGCGGAAGTTTCATTTATTTAACGCGTCTTGTACAAAACCGGAGCAAGGAGAAGCAACCCCTTCGAGGCGAGGGAGAAGGTTGAAACAGGTCTGGTTGGCACCCCACGGGGTTGCCTTCTTCCGCCAGATCTCCGAATTCAACTTACTATTGGAACTTGAGTGGTCGCGCGCCTTATGCTCGTGTCAGCGCCGGGGTCAGCTCGTATTTCACCCCCGGAACCCGGAAAATTTAATAGAGAAACCGGCGCGGGGGTGCGACACTGAGGCTGCTAGCGGTTGGGTGAAGGATCGCCGAAAATGGGGGCCGAGGATCCGAAAATGGCAGGGCTTTCGAAATTGATTCGTTAGTCTCTATTCTTCTCAACCTGGGGATGGCGTTTCGGGTCTTGCGAAATGTCAAATTGGACAGCTTGGTTCAATTTTTTCACGAGGGGTTCCGCATATTCTTGAAAATTTTAAGCTACTGAGCCAAGCTGAGTTGAGCAACTGCATTTTCTAAAGAAATTTCTATTCTCAAAGTTCTGATTATTGTCATATATATTTCTGATCGTTTAGTGCAACAGTTACACAATTTTTGAAATCTGGACTTACCCGGTCCCAGATCTTTAAAAATTTACAATCGGGAAGTCAAGTGTAATTCTTTATCTTCTGAACTAAGGTATGATTTTTCAGAGCATGGCTTCGTCAACTGGCTCACCCCTAATTCAACGCCTCAGCACCAGGGTCTCGAAAAGGCTGGTGAAAACGTCTGGGACTCGGGGTCTACGACTTGAAGGCACTTGTTCCTGAGAAAGCTGGTGCCCCGAAGTTACCTCGGTATCTCGGTGCCCCTAGCTCCTCCTTGTGTCAGCGGAATGCTCTCTCCGCCACCCCCTAGGCACCCGATTTTCTAGGCTGCAGCCCGTGTCCTCTGCCACGGGGCGGCTTTGTCTGCAACTTCAGAGCCGGGGTGTTTCGCGATTATAATTTAACGACGCCGGCAACGAAGCGAAGTTGGCCCCAGAAATCAATGCGCGCACCGAGACAAAAGCCATGCGACGACAGAAAGTCGGGGTGGGAGCGAGACAACGGCGGACGGATGAGCCGACGAAAGAGTGAGACAGACAATTTTCGGGCGTCGGTGTGCGTCGGTGCTCGTAAGTGCTGTGTGTGTACGTGTGTGCGCGCGGGTGGGCCCCGCGGGGGTGAGCACGAAGACAGAGCGAGGTGGTTGAGGACCGAGGAGGGCTGTTTTCAGAGAATATAAGGGAGCCGCGCGTCTCGGGGAGGTGGATGCTTCGAATGTCTGGATTGAATGTGCGCGAGTCCGTTCGAGGTATCTTTCGGGGTGGTCCGAGGTCACGGGGATGGTCCTCCCCTAGCGAAATATTATTTCGCGACGTCCCCAGGGTAGCGACGATCCACGTAACCACGGATTATCCCCTGATCGCACACTTTTACGAATAAACGCCCCTACACCGCGCGGCTGTTTTCTTAATTGCTGCTATTCTAAGATAGGAGGCTGCTGCGACGGAGCAAGCGTTGTTACTCGAGATCCCTGTCTGCCCGGGAACTTCAAAAATAGGCCACTAATTTGCACATTTAGACACTTGGTAAATCGTTGCTTTATTCTTTCGTTCGTCATTGCCATCGTCCGATTTTCAGAGGGGGATAAAAAAAGGATTTTGTGTATGTAAGCGAATTGTGAAGATTATCTGAGAGTACTCTTTTAGTTGATCGCGAAGGGAAGATCGAAAGACCAAGAGGGTTGATCGTTTCACGGATCACGGGGCCGGTGACGGGCGCGTTAGCCTCGAGTGTGTCCCGGGCAGATAAAAATAAAAGAGGCGTCCCGGTCGGAGGAAAAAGCGCGCGTGGCCCATAAACGTTTATGGTATCGTTTCCTCGTTGCACACCCTCTTCCGATCCAACGAGCGACAGACCGGCCGCAATTCCTGAACGACGCGGGCACAGACGCCTGGCATTTGCGGCGGGTATTAAGAAATCTCTGCGGACGTTTGGCGGTCGGCCAACATTCCCGGCGAATTAAAATACCGTGCCGAACGTGTGGGGTATCTCTCTCCCATTGCCGAGGTTTTCACCGCGAAAGTATTGGCCGATTTGTCTTTTTCGAGCTGCGCCGATGTGAAGAAAAATCTTCGACCATCGGGAAACGATCGAAGCCAATCGACTGCAACCTTCATGCAAAATTGTCTGCATCGATTGCAAGGAGAAGTAACTGAATGGAATATTCTTTCTTTAAAGCGAGACATTTTCTGCGGATATCTCGAGAACTTGTAATTTCCGCTAAAAGCCATATTTGTATTCAGTAGTTGTAAAATTCAACCCTCTACATCCTCTATTTTATTTTCTACCAACTAATCTCGCGTTGTCAACTCTTCTTATCGTCGTAGACAAAGAATCCATCCCTAAGACTGGCAACCCATCCCCGAAGCGTCTCGGCGGATTCGTTCGACGGTGTTCGCCGATGACAAGGAATAATATCGCGATAAAGGTAGGCAAGACCTAGCTCGAGATGGAGGTTGTTCGAGGAGTAACGAGCGGACCGGGCGTTAAGGAGACGTCTAGGGGGTACGAGAAGGCGGGGGTGGTACCTGGCAGTCGCCGGGGTAGCTAGAGCCGTTTGCAGACGCCCTGGTACCAGGGCGAAACCTCCGTACAAAGTCGTAGCTCGCGGCCCTTTCATTTGTAAACGAAATTACAGAATAAGGCCTTGGCGACGGAGGAGCTGCGGGGCTGAAGAAAGAGAGGAATAGAGATGCTGGCGTCAGCATCGAGTCGGGGCGACGGTTATGCGACGATGCCGCCGGTGGGCGAGTATGGTTGCTACGAAAGGGGTTTGGGGGGCTGCGAAGGGGGGTTGCTAGAAAAGCAGAGCAAGGGTTGTCGAGGAGTACGGCGGGGGTGGGCACGAGGTGGATTTTACTCCGAAGCAAACGGCTCAAAGGAAATTAAGGAGCATTCACTCTGCGAGAAGCTCCTACGGAGAAATATCTTCTCTGTGAAGAGAGGCGATGTGAGAGAGAGAGGGCGATACGGACCAGAGCGGGAGAGAGCGAGGAGCTGAAAGCTGCGGACTGGTTTGGAATACGAGAGAATCCGGTCTGAATCTTTCCCTGTAAAGGGCAAGACTTCCCTTTCAATCTTTACCGATAGGGAATCGGTGACACGCCGACGCGGCTCGGTGAATACTAAACAGATCCCGGCTGGGGCTCCGGGAATTTTGAAACTATTAGAGGCTATGGTGAACTTGGATATTTTATGAATCGGACGGATTTTTGTTGTGAACGTTTTGGAAAAGTTCATACTTAAATTTTTGAGGCTTCGATTCATTTGTCTTAGTGATTCAGGTTGAAAGGCGTGATATTCGATTTTGTTCCCAGGATTTCTTTTATTGGCTGTTTTGAGTATTTAAAATTTCATGTATTCGTAGGCTAGATAACTTATGTCCTTGCATATATTATGGATGAATTATTAATTTTAGAACTGCTCGATGAACGTTTCTCTAATTTCATTGATATTAAATTTCGACGGTCTGTCTACATATAGGAGTCATTTTGGCTCGTCTAGTATTTTTAGTGTTACAAAGATGTCCCTGTTCCCCTCGATTTCCCATCCCTAACAGGTAAAGATCATTTCTGCGAATGAAAAGTACTGAATTAAAACACACAATACTAATAAAAACGATTCAATTTCCTTGAACTTTAATCCCGCGGCTTTCCAGCCCCAAGACACAAAGTAAGAGAAATGCTTCTAAGAGCGAAAAGTAGTAAATAAAACGACTGCGAGGGTAAGTAGCGCGATAGAGGCGCAATTTATCTAGAGGCCAGAGCGATTCGTTTCCGAGATTTCGGTATAGCTCGCTTTCTGCCATAGGGAAAGCAATAAAGGCGGCACGGAAGGGTGAATTCCCGATGAAGCTTCGCAAGCATCGCTTCGCAAGCAGGCAGGCAAGCAAGGCGGCATGCTTGAGAGCGCGCTAGAAGCACCATTGCCCTCATCCTGTTTTTCATCCCTTATTTTGCCAGAGGGGGTAGAAGAGGGTCGGTAAGACGGGGGTGGCAGTATGGCCGCTTTACTCCGGGACTCCGCCCTCGAGTGGCTTCCCTCGAAAGGGGAGAGAACTTGGAAAACCTGACTATCCTACAGGGTAGTACAAAGTATAGTACTTACGGCGTAGCGCGAAACGAAATGGGGGTGAAACGGCCGACTGAGTGGGGGTGGAAAGTCGTTCCCGTGCGTGGGCGTACGCTGCTGAATGCTCGCGTGTTGCACGTTTGTTTTTAACGCGCCGCAACTGCTACAACTTCACCTCCAATTAGGGCAACAAAAAGACAACAAAAGTAAATAATGGAAGTGTAGAAACAATATTTCAAACAGTAGAATAACGAACGTATCGTTGCTGAATTTAATAAGGAATTCAGTTCGTCTCTAATCACTGTGGCTGACGAGAGTATACAAAAAAGTATGAATAATTAAAGCTATTATACACTGGTATACAATCCTGTCATATTTCCTTTTCTGTTTTCTCTCGAGTACACCAGTGGAAATAATATTCGTTTAAAATAAGTCTAACTTAGAATGCACATCTGATTCAACGACCAATATTCAACAACTTGATAGAATGAATAAATTCTTGAAGAATCCTACGGAACAGTTAACTTCTTAAAAAATCCCACAACACAAGGTTTCACAATCTGGACAAAGATAGAGGAACCCTAACGATCAGCATCAATTAAAAATGACAATCGTAATTCTCACCTAAAACCAGCAAACAATCGCAACACGGGAAGCGAAGTTAAAGTAAAATATCTGCATCGTCGGTGGAGGCAGCGTACAGTTCCAACACATACATCACAGAGTCCGCGAAGACAACCCCTAAAATCGATAGCGCCCGGAGCAAATAAATAAACCCCAGAATCACTGACGCGGCGAAGACACATTTCTTGAACATGTTTCTTCGGAATTTTTTTAAAGGAATAGGTTCACCGTCTGTTTCCTCTAAGAGAGCTTCTAGAATTGTGAACTGAAAATCTGTCAAAGAGAGTGTACCTTACGTCATGCTCCTTTCTCGAAGAGTCCGCCAGGGGGTCGAAGAGAGGAAGGCAATGGGGCACCGTCGATCACGGGACAAAATCGTAAACTGACCAAGGGCCCGGGGTACGCATCCGGGAACTGGTCAGTCCTGATGCCCCACTCTTCCTGTTTTCCCCCTAAGTGACCGGCCAAAGGCCCGGATATGTGGGAAAGAAAACCAGTTCCTGGCAGGATAGCGGGCCAAGGAAGATGGACAATCGACTGGAGGTCAATCTGACTTGGACACGAACGGTGAAAAGGTAGGAAAGGGGGAAAAAATCGCGAAGGAGACAAGAAGGAAACCTGTTCTGGGTCAGTCTCTGGCCCTTCTGACCCAGAGAAGGGACTCGAAGCTGTTGCACCCCTCGCACCGACGAACCTGACCCCTGTCCACGGTGGGAAAGTTCAAGAAATGCATTCATGCTTCCTTTCGCAATCTTCTATCATCGACGATAATTGTAATCTTCCAACAATTCTGTCTTTCGAAAAGAAACATCTTGTGTAGACGTGATGAACCCTTGGAGAAACTTGATTGATCGTTTTTGAATATTTTTAAAATTATTTCAACCCTTTACAATATCATCTGCAACAATATTTATAGGCTATTTAGTTGTTGGATTGTTTAAATCAATGTAGTGAAGAATTGTTTTAATTTTGTTCGCGCGTAGATTGAGACTTGTATGCAATTAGTACAAGATCATTTTTATTTTGCAGAAAGATAGAAAAGGGAAATATTTTGTTATTTTTAAGAAGCTAGAATAAATTTTGCAGTTATAAAAATTGTTAAAGAGCACCTTTTCAGACTTTCGTTCATTAGAGATTATCATTTCAAGTTCTAGAGGGCTTGAGAACCTTATTTTAGAAAAGAATACTGAATAATTGGAATGCGTTCCTATGGGTGGTTTATTGATTCCCAATTGGGCTTTCCAGTGCAGTTGAGTAATTTTTTAATGCACATCCTCAAACAATTTTCGCTCGAGGTGCACGTTCAATATACAATTCAAAGGCCACGTTTCTTCTCGACTCGGAGAATTTTTGTGTCTTCGGAACGTGTGTCCGTAGTGCAGGAAGCACTCGTCGAATAACAAATGCGACAGGACAAGCTGCCAAGTCTCGTCGAGGCGAACATGGCGGGTGATTCGAACCGTGGCCTTGTGTATAGGCAGACGTAAAACAGTTTCGAGCGGGCGCGGCTTCGGATTTTACACGAAACAAGAGCGACCGGATTTGCAGCCGGACAGTTGGGACCAGTTGAACCAGGTTCGGTTCGGTTTCGTGGCGCCTATTCGGCCAGGAGCGTCTAGTTCGACCAGTTTTCAAATATTTCTGGGACAGGACAATGTCCGTAGGAGCGGCAGATGCGGCCGGCCGATGAAAGAGCCCGCCACGAGCCGAGTGAAATTTACTTTTTGATTCAAATGTCTCGCAACGAAAAGGATTTATCGCGGGCCCGCTGGATCGGTGTCGGCCCTTTTCCTCGATTCTCATCGGCCCCCTATTTCTCTCTCTCTCTCTCTCTCTTTCTATACTACATACCTGTTTTTCTCTGTCTTTTTTTCTCGTCCCACGCACACGTTTGTCGACGAGCCGCGAAAAAACGAGGAAACAAAGAAAATGGATAATGCGAGTAGGGTTTGCGAGTCACCGGCACGTCCGCGAAAATAATGGAGTGCTGCCGCGGAGTTTCGTGCGCCGATACGCCGGAAGGTAATGACGGGTGCACCAGCGACGTTCATTAAGAAACTTTAATTAAGTTCTATCAAGTTCGGCGGAGGGAACCGTGAGCGAATAAGAAGTTCTTCTCGCGTTAAAATCGACGCCGGTCGCGCCCCCGCCGATCTTACCTGCAGAACAGATTATTTAATAATGTCCGGGAAATTTATGGTTCTGCGGTACAACCGATTGTTTATTCCTCCGAGTGCTATGGGGAAGATGGAGTGTTGGGGATGTTGGAATTATACGGTGCACGTGGAGAAAATTTGGAGCAAACTCGTGGTCGAGGCAGCTTTTTCGTGAGATATTCGGTTGTCAAATTGTAGTTGATATTTTTAAGGGTTCGTCGACTGGTTCGTTAATTTGCTGCTCTATTATGCCATTGTTTTAAAATTGATACGAACAGTGCAATATTACTATGATTTAGAAGATTTAGAAGATCAAATATTTCTTAGCAACTAGCATGTTATCCGAGGGATCAAAAAAATTTTAACCAGGCTTATGGAATAAAAATAGCCCAGTAGTAGTCCCAGAGTGACTTCCAAGTAACAATATCAAAAGAAATGTTTAAATGACTATCGAGAAGGACCAATTGGTTTACGACTAAAATTGTTTTAAAGAAATCCTCAGCTAGGAATCGGAAATTTAATCGGAAATTTCCAAAAAGTTATGAAACAATCTCCAGTAAGTAAGTTACATAGTTAATGTAAACAGAAATAAAGTGTCAACTTTTCGTCATTTGTCTGAACCTTCGCACAGTTGTCACGACTAGATTTTAAGCTAGTCCCAGGACCAATTATAGGAGTACTGCCAATGATTTTGGATTCGGCAGGCAAATAGGTAAGACTTGTGAAGACAATCGTTTCTTATTGTTGTTCGTCTCCTCGGATCTTCTTCCCGGCGTCTCTCGTAGCCGGGCGATCACAGGCCACTCTACGCGGATTAATAGTCCCCGGTATTAATCACAGCCAGAGTGACCAATGACCAGGAACTAGTTCAGTTGGCAGTTCGCTGGAAGGACTGCCGGACAGAGGGGTGCCGATGCCTCGGGGCGATGGCTGCTCTAATAGAAAGGCACACACAAGTTGGCCTCGTGGATCGCGTGTCTCCGTACGTGGCCACCGTGGACGCACACCCCCCGATCTCCACCCCGTTTGCTACCTCCCGAAACCCCCCTCGGACACCGGCCTTTTGTCGTGATCTTATGCGTCCGCGCGATCTAATGAGCCGTCGAATAATTGCTTATTAATGATCAACTGACCGCACGCGAGTAATTCGGCCGCATTGTCGCGTCAACGGCACCGGTGGGCTAATGACGACGACGAGAAAAGAGAAACTGACCACTGGTCACTGTTAGAAGGTCGGCTCTTCTCTTTTTCTCTCTCTCTCTCCCTCTTTCTATTTCTATTTTCGCTCTTCACCCCTCATCTGGAGGATCTGTGCTCGACGATCCGGTTATGGCAGGCTTCCAGGGTTGTTGAATTGAAAGTAGGTTTGGAAATTGTGGACAGGGGACGTGGCTCTTGAGGAACTGGATTTTTCAGGGTGACAGTTGGACTGTCCAAACCTCTTTTACTAACCCCCTAGAATTCAATCTTTTCCTAAACTCTGCAACGTATGTATCCAACTATCCACGTGTCTCGACAATCTTACAAAATTTATAAAAATCCGACAGATTTTCAGCTAAATTTCATCACAATATTTGTTCCACGTAGTTTGAACTTAATATCGGCATATAAATAGACATCAATAACTTATCGTAAAAGGCATCGATAAGCAAATATTCGTACAGGTTTCGACACATCTATTCCTGCACAATTTAGTCCACGATCGATAAAAATTCGAAGACAATCAATCATTGTTGCCGTATGACATCTTTATAACAGAAATAAATATATAATTTCATCTAAATGATAGATCTAAATCTGTAGTTGTCGATGAACATTTTGCAATGAGAATAAGTAGAAAATATATCTATTTCCTGACAGATTATCGAGATTACCCATTTGTGTTGTGGGCCGGTTAGAATCTTGGACGTTAGGCGAAGAATAACTGATTCTTCGGCGTTCAAGTCGCCAAGGCGTGGGCGTCCGCGGAAGGGGTAGGATTATATTTTCGCAGAAGGCGGTCGTTATCAGCGACCACGTTCGCAGGTATGTGTAACGATGCACGTAGAGACAAGGGGGTGGCAGACAGAGGCGCAACAGAGGGCCGCACACAAAGCATCGATAACCACGTCCTGCCTGCGCTAGTCCTCTTTGCAATTTGCCTGCTCCCGTAGATTGCACCTGCACGGTCTATTACCGTGCAAGTTCGTCTGCGAGAGAGTAACCCAGCCTCGAACCTTGCTACCTCATCCTTCCCGGTGATGCGACGGCCGGAGGAGGAGGATGAGGAGGTGGTGGAGGAAGAGGAGGAGGAGAGGGAAAGGGTCGGGGGACGTCCCTATTATAAGTTGCGAACAAACTTTACTTATATGCTCGCGACTACCATCCGCATGCGCCCACTACGGCCCCGCGTCCCTCTTTCTCCGTTCCAGGATGTTATCCTCTCCTCTACCCCATCCTTGCCATCATCAGAAAACCCCCTTTTGGTCGGGCCCCCTTCTTCCCCACCTCCCCGCTCCACCTTCCATCTCGCCACGGCTGCTACCTTGTTTCTTGCTTGTTATATTTATCAACTTACCTAGGACCTCGAAGTTCACCTATCATTTACTGCCGGGGCTCCTGACAGTATGGCTTCCTCGGGGATGGAAGTGTTCAAGGTGTACGATTCTTGTGGATTGGATTGATTTTCTGTCTTTACGACTGCTAATTTTTAAAGGATTTTATTCAACTCTCTACCACTTTCAAGAAATATGCTTTATCCAGGTAGAAAGAAAGGTGACTTAAAAAATACAAAATATCAACCCCAAATCACCAAGAAATATTTCCACGGAAGAATAGAAAAAGGAATAGTGAAAACAGGTTGTTAAAATAATATAAAATCTCAAGGTATACACTGAAGAAATATTTCTGTTAACTCCCATCCCTCTACGAGAAATTCCCACGTAAGAACAGAACAAGAAATGAGAGTAAAACGATGTAACAGTTTTCAATAGGAGGGGTCTAGGAAATTATCTGAAGGGTTATCTGGATTCTAAAGGGCACCGCCCCTAAGTACAAGGGTACGGTTCGTTGCCAGGCCCACAAAGGGTACCGAGGCGGGGCCTGTTCCACTTCTATAGTCATTGAACGGGGGGCTGGAAACATGGACGAAGTATGGAAGGGAGTGGACTGTATACAGGGTGTCCCATTTTACTGTTATTCGATTAGGGGAACGTCAGAATGGACTCACCCCCTACTGCCATCATACAAAATGGGAACTGTTGAATTTGAAAATAGGTAAACATTGTAAACAGTTTTAAAGACTGCATTTTTAGTTAATATTTTTTTCACATCTCCGAAGTGCTTATAAACAGTCCGGCTACAGCAGATAGTAGTTAACAAGCATGCTTGTCGCGTGTTATGAGCGAAGCAATAATTTGTTGGGGTGGTTTAAGTTTACGAGGCCGCCGCAACAGGGCTGTAAAAAAGTATCGACGCCATGGGGTCCGGCAGGAAAATTGTTCTCTGCTTTACGAGCCCTTAAGTGACCCTAAAACTCGAGCCCCATATCAGTGGAACCTCATATGGGGTGCGTTGCGAATTTCCCAATTACGTATTACACAACGGTATCTCCATTTTTACAAATCCATCAATATTAAAGAAATTATTGCTTCTCTAAAAAATTTAATACAACTCTTAGTTAACAATAGTATTAATTAATAAAAAATTGATCGGAAATCAGTTTGTACGAGGACTTTTTCGAAGAGGAGATCGTATAAGAAGTAAACGAAGTCTACAAGCTTCGATTTGAATACAATTTTGCAACAACAATTACCAACCCTTGAGTAAGGGTTGTCCAAGTGCATCAGAGAACTTTTATTCACGCAGTCGATAGGAAAAAAATAGAAAAGTTTTCTACTTCCACTGCAGAGGACAGGATGATATAATTCCAGTAGGTAATACAGGGTTGGAAAGTTTCCCGCGGGACCAATAGATGTCAGGACGATTGCGACATAAAAAAGTAGGGTGAAAGGGTGGCAGGGTGGCCGATGGCTTCTTTGATGCGATTTGAAGCGACCCTTGCTTACCTGAAAAACTACCCTTATGAAAAAGCTGCACCGAAAAAACGATACCCCTGACATCGAACCACTTTTTTCTCATCCCTCCGTCAGGTTTGAATCAATACCGAATTAGGGTCGAGGGTAAACAGATTTAAGGGTAGCGAGCGTGCCATTAAAAAGTTCGAGGGTGTCATTTTTTTTACAATCACAACACCTTGAACATTTTGTGCGTGTTCGCAATGAACGAAATTAATTATAATTGTGGGTAAATATTTCAATCGGGAATGAAAAGGTACTCCGATTGAAATACTCGAAGATTTCGGGGGTTGATTTTCTTGATACTTGACCGAGTGCTGTAACCAGCCACTGACAGACGTTCGAGACGAATATAAAACGCGCCCTCCACCCTCTGGCAATTATTCGCAACCCTCGGAGGCTCGGGCGAATTCTTCGGTTCGCTCGTGCGTCCATCCCCCGACGCGGAGAATTATTAAAATCCAGATTGAGGCGAGAGAGAAAGCGATCGTTCGCGAAAATCCCGCTCGCAGCCACGAAACAAAACCGTCGGACCCCTCCGTTTGCTAATCGGAATAATCTCCACGGGAGGAGCCCTCTCAACCCCTTTTTCCGAGCCTCGTTTTCTTTTCGGAGAAGGTGCTGACGATGCCTCGCGATATACAACCCTCGGTTCTTAGACTGAACGTTTCTAGCTTGTAAACCTACCCTTAGTATTGAACTCTGTACGTGGCTCTTCGAATATTATATTCTTTGAATATTGGGTGCAAAATCAGAGTTGTGTTTTGTGAAGGGTAACAGTCGTATATTAATTCTTGTAGTAATTATTGGATTGCGGATTTGTTGCATATATTACAAAAGTGGATAGGTAAAATATAAAATTATGACGATGTCAAAAGAATTCACGTACAATGTTTCATCGGCTAATTAAAATTATTAATGGGAGAAAATCACTAATACCTAAATTATCTCTCGTACAAAGACTTAAAAAATTTTACTGATAAATACTACTAACAAATTGTATTAACTAAGCAATCATTTACAAAGGAATTGTCTAAACTTCGTTTGAAGAATAATCCTGAAGATATTGACTGGTTTACGTCCGAGAGAGTGGTTTGTTCATAACCAAAATTGTCATTGCTGATTGTTTGACTGTGATTGTCACGAGATTTTGCAGTATTGTTCGACTAAAAAACAAACCTACCACATTGTGAGCATTTTATGCAGTCGATGATGAACTAGACGTGTCAAGGGCAGTTTCCCCACTCGCCAGCATCATGTGCAAGGTCCCCATTCGATCCACAAGTTGTCGAAAGCGGGCCGAGACGGGTCTCGCGACAAGGTGAGCGTAAAGACAGTTATCTCCCGAGAAGATCCAGCGATTAATTCCCGAAGGAGTCTGGCGTGTTCCCGTGCACCTTGCACGGGCTTCCCTTTTTCAGGAGCGGGTCGGTCGGCGTCGATGCCGGTGGCCAGGCGGCTGGAAAGGGCAACAAAAGGAGAATACCCGGGCCAGCTCGCTCGCGCAGTTATAAAACGCTTGTTACTGGCGCTGGGCTCCTCGCAATGTTTAATAATTACAATGGTCGAAGGAAGAGGGGTAGACAAGGAGTGAGGAGGAGGGGTGGCGGGTCGTAAGGGTCGGAAGGAGCGGGTCTCTCTGCGACGGAGAAAGAAACGGTCGGGCAGAGAGCCGGGCGAAACTAAGGAAGCGATAAAGAAAGACGGGTACGGCCACCGCGGGGGTGGTTGCTTGAAAGCGGGACGAAAGGAACGGACTGGGCAGAGAAGGCGAAAGAGGGAGACAGATAAAAAGAGAGAGAGTGGATGCTGGTGTAGGTTGACTGAACTGAAGCGAGAGAGCAGAAAAAGAGGGAGAAAGAGAGCCGGGTCGAGGGAGAGACCTCCGTAGACGGTTCGAGGTGGCGAAGAAGGTTCGTGGAAGACGGGGGTTGCACAGAGAGAGAGAGAGAGAGAGAGAGAGAGTGAGAGGGGTGTTCAGTGGAGGAGGATAGAGAGAGGCGATCCACGGCTGTTGGGATCTCTCCCGGTGCTCCGGAGAGAGCGCCAGGGAAGGAAAAAGGGGGGAAAATAAATTGAAAGCAAAATTGTACTCGCACAAGAAAATGGAATTATTCCTCGACGCTGTTCCAGCGAGATACGAAGAAAAAGAAGGGTGGCGCGGCAGCGGCAGCTACGGAGAGAGCTCAAGGAGAAGCCGGGCGAGGAGGGTAAGGTTGTCCGAGATGGATTCGGGCTCCATTGTGCTCGCAGGAAGAACCGGAAGAGGAGGTGAGGCGGTGGTGGTGTAGCCTCCTGGTAGGCAGTCGCCAACCGGGACGCAGGGGGAGCCCGAGGGCCAGCAGTATCGCCGAGGTGGGAAGATGGAGGAGACTCCTCAGGGTGGATTCTCAGGGGAGGGAACAACGGGAGAAATCCTACGCGACGAGAAAAATCCTGGCTTTACCTCGCGCAAGATCGATGCACGTTTCTTCAACTGTATTACTGGGATCGTTTGTGTCGGATATCTCGGGGTTCGATTGGATCCTCGAGGTAGATCTTCAGGATCGAAAAACTGACCCGATCAGAAAAATTTTCTGGGATGAGAAAAGAACTGAGTTTCCATATTGGACGATTGATAAGAGAGTTTCCGATCACTTATTTTTGTATGAACAACTTTTGGACCGTTTCTTATGATCCTCGTCAATGTTTAGGGATGACGAGGTGCACGAGGGGGTTGGCAGTGTCACTGACCGCGGTCACTGACACACGGAGTCGCGCGATTCTTGTCGCCCAGGGGGAAAGGTGCGAGCCTCAGCTTTCGAATGTCGACGCGTGACCTCCGAGCGTGTTTTGGGGATGATTTTGTGGGGAGATGGAGTTAGGAGTTGGTTTGAAGCAGCGGGAGAGTTACTGACCGCGGTCACTGAGCCACGGAGTTGCGCTCCTCGACGACCATGCTCGCGTCAAGGGTTTATGGTCGGTGTAGACTTCCTGCGAATACAGTTTCTTACGATTTGACTTTTGTATAATTCAGATAAAAATTGTGACCCTGTTTTTACTAATTGGAATTTTAGACTGTATTTGCAACTGACTGCATATCTAACGAGCAAAAATGTACAGTACAAAAATAATTGTACACAGAAATTCACCAACTACTGTGTACATTTAAAAATCTTGGTAGAAGCTCAAACTGCACCCAACAAATCAATTATACCCATTTAAAATAAGCGACCACCTCCTTCCAAAAGTACTGTTCCCAAAACATCCTCGGCGTCCGTCAACAGTCGGCCTCTCGGTCCTCTTCAAGGACCCCAAAAAGGAGAGTGTAACTCGTTTAAACACACCCGGGTTCCTGTCCCTTCAGAAAACAGGACAACAAGGTACAAAACGAAAAAACATCCGCAAAGAAGCCGCTTTGATAGCTCCCTCGGAGGCCGGCCGTTTACAACGAAATTACAGAGCCCCCAAAGCGTGCCTGGAACGAAATTTGTACCGGTGATAGCCGGAAAAGAGTGGCGGGGGTTGGTTTGCGAGCAGTGTCCGTTCTTACAGGTCTTGCCAGGACGTCGGGGTTGGAACGCAAGCCCTAACTAAGTTCCGCCGATAATGGCAATTAACGGAAAACACACGACTGGGGTAATGATATTCCCACGCGCGTACGTCACCCGGTTGTCTGTGTGAGTATGCGTCAACGTACATCTTACACGGCGAAGTGTTTTAGTGGTGTTTGTCGGTGTACCGGTGAATTTGTAGATACATGCACGTCGCGCGTGTACAAACGCTCCCGTTAGAAGGGCGGTGGGAAAGGGGAGGAGGTTGTTTCTGTGTACGCGCGAGCCTACCACCACCACTATCGTCATCAACCACCCAATAAGGTCGCCCGCTCTTGGTCTTTTGAACGGGACCTCTGTGAAGGTGCCTCGTACGTCGGGTATCTATCTATCCATCCATTTATTGGAAGGCAGAATGCAGGGTGGAAGAGGCACAGGGTGCAAGAGGGTGCGAGAGGGTTGGAGAACAGGCTCCGCAGGCCCCCGGTACCCGGCGCAGAAGGATGCCTGGTACTTAGGTCCTCTCAGCATCGCTAATTACCCAACGATACTGCCAAACGCGAGCGCGTATACCAGGGGTGGCGACGGGGGTGGCAACAGACAACCCCCGATCGACCATAGTGAACGTCTAGGCGAATCGGTTGCGCGGAAAAATACGCGGATCGTTTTCCCGTCCACTTTTCAGGGGGTGGGTCAGACAGCTTTCATCGGGAAGACTGTCTGAGTTTCGAGATTGATAGAGTATTGGTGGGGTGAAAGGATTCCAGGGTTTTTGGAAGGTTTCTCGGTTTTGTTCGCCTTTTTTGTCGGAGGTTTTTGAGGCAGCTTCACGTGTGTTTAGGGGCTTTGGGGGTTGCCAGTTGATTTTAGTTTCTTGGGCGGAGGTGGGATCGGAGTGGGTCTGCGGCGCCTGGCGCGGCTTTGCGGGAGTTTGGAGCCTGTGGTTCGGTTTTTATCTATTTGTTGAATATGTTAATTGCGAGATCGTTTTTGTAAGACCAATATTTCTTTCTGTGGAAATTATACAATTTTTCAGTGTGAAAATTAACACAGACAGCGTATATAAGTTTGTTGAATATTTTTGGTAGGATTAGAATTAGCAACGGTAGCAAGAATTTGATATACATAGTAATTGGAATGCCACATTGCTTTTTATGAAACATCTCCGGAAGTTCTGGGAAGTTTCATTGAAGTGGACTGTCGGTCAATAGGAACTTCGGTTACAAGACACTGGATACTGTTAACCTTCGTGACCCGGCACGAAGTGGCTGCCATCAAAATATATGCAATTACGTGCTACAGAAGCTATCTACGTTCCATCGTGTACTCGACTGGTAATATTATTTTCAATCATAACTTCGTGGGGTTATTGAAAAAACATTTGCACCTACGTATTTTACCGGCACAAATAGCAAAGGAAATTAAATTTTGCACAATTTGAGTATTTAAAAATTCTGCGATTAAAATTAAAAATCTGTGGAAACTTTAGTACTATCGATTATAAAATATAGCACATACCTTACTATATCAACGTGGCGTCGTCTCCAAAATCCACCCCTTTCACCATCAGCACCTCACTTTCACTCTTTCTCCAGTCACTCGCGATCTTTCTCGCCCGTTAGTATCAAAAGCAAATAATCTACCAAACTTTACACTTCTACAGAATGTATTAATCAACACCAAATGAAACGACACTAAACAGTAACACAAAACGCGACTGTATAGCCGAAGGGAAAAATATGAACTGACTACCTGCGCGTTTACATTCTGCATGTTTACAACGGCTAAAGATTCTGTTTTGATTGGCCATTGCTTTTCCGAGAAAATATCCGAAAGTTGGTATAATGTTTACCCTCAACGGCCTTGAACGTGACGAGGAAAATACGCAGAGGGGACGGGAGGTCGCGTTACAGTGATTATGGGTAAACCACGAACGAACGTGACGTCATTGTAGGTATAACCTCGGACAACCTTGTGCCCAATTCATTTAATAAATGTATTGCTTCGTTCTGTGCTGTTTTTGTTTAATTTGGGCCCGCGAGGAAAAATCATATGCTTCGTTAATGTTTTCTTGAATGACTGAATGGTTGAAATTTTCTAACCTTTCGTAAAAATTGTGGGAATTAATATCATTAACTCGTTGTTTATTTGGTCTACATATATTTTTTTATCAAATGTGAATTAACCCTCTAATAAAAGCTTCGATCAAAAACAGAAGCTTGCATTTCTGTCAAAGCATTTATCGTCGAGCGCAACTGCTTTGGCTACGTCACATTCGAAAGAATGAGCAAGGTAAGACCTTTGGTCCGAGCTTAAAGAAACGATTCCGTGGGGGTGGTACGATCTCCTTACTGCTCGAGGGGGTGGATTTCGCCGAGGAGGGCGAGACGGGCGCCGGGAGCGAGTCGAGAAGCAAGAACGAAAACCGCAGGGGTTGGAATCCCTTAAAACATTCGTGCAGCTTCCATCTTGCCGATATTATTGACGTTTTTTGCCACCCCTATTTTTCCACCCCCTCGGTTCTCCCTCTGCTTCCTCCACCCATCGTCACGGTGGGGTTGACGGGGCGGGGGGGTGGTTGGTGGCTCGGGGACGAAGAAGTAAGAGGACGGCTGCTGGGGAGGGTGGGTTGCCGGTCTCGGGAAACGAAAAGGGGTTGAGGATGGCTGGCGCGGACGTCAGGGGTGGAACGAGGGGGTTGGTTTGAGGAAGCAGGCAAGGGGACGAAGGGGGGCAGGAGGGAGTAAGACGGCTCTTATTCGCGCGGGGTTTTTAGAATACTTTATTGACTGAGCCTTCGTGGAACGAGGCTGTTGGGTGGGTGGTGGTGCTCCGCGGGGGTGTACGGGGGGTGGATGGTTGGGTGCCTGCCTGGTGGTACTGTTGGAAGAGGAAGAGCGGTTTAACGGGGGATGGGCGAGCTTCGGGAGAAGGATGAGAAACGAGAGAAAAACATTAGGAAAGTCCAGGGGTAGGAAGAGGACGGAGGGATGCTCCCGGAGAAAGAAAGAGAGATGGATAGGGTGAAGGGTGGTTGGTCAGGGGGAGGGGAGGGGTTCAGAAGAGGAACCAGCGAGTTGGCTCGCTCTCGTTTTTGAATTTAAATACCAGAGCGTAGGAGAGAGCGGAGCCTCGGGTCCCCAGGAGCCCCTGCAGCCGGAAAACCCCCGTGACTCTGACACTGTCTTTGCGAGAAATTAATGAAGCGAAGTGGGTACCATAGCCGAGATGCCGAGAGCAACCTTTCCTTGATCTCTTTCTTCCTCTTTCTCCCGATTCCTCTTTATTCCGACCTCTTCCGACGACTTCGCGTGCCTCCGACCACCCCCACGACCCCAACCACCCCCGCCTTTGTTTTTTGATCCGGGAGGAAACTCGCGAGGCACTCTTTTGCGCACGGGATGCTCTGAGTACCGACTTCCACTCTTTCCGTTACAAGCCGTAAGCTCTCGCGTGATCCAGTGTCTCGTTAATGGTTTCATTGGATACCCAGCAACTCACAAAACAACTTTTTAATGAAAAATTAAATACTTGGGAGTGTCGTACTGACTGTGCAAACTTTTTCAACCCTCTTGCACTGTGCAGGTATACTGACTTCACTGGATATATGAAAAATAATGCAGACCTTCTATTGCGGATCTGAAACGGAGTAAAGTATGGTGTTTTGGGACTGCGCTCCTTTGATTCTTTCGGTCTGATTGCAGCACGCTCGCCTGGGACCAGTCTGCTAAGTTTTGGGAAAGTTTCGTCCCGTGATTCACTCCTTGGGTGTCGGGAATCAATTGCCGGTTGAGTGCTTAGCGCACTCCTTGCGTGTCACTTGCACAGTCTTCTGTTAATTAGAAGCGCACCGTGAGTTAGAAATTTTGATTTCCCACCGTGCGGTAATTGATCGATAGTATATTTAGTTTGTACGGGCTACTGCATCTGGGTAAGTGAATTTCGAATCGATGAAAATTGTAACTTACTGTATACAGTATAATATAGTATTACCATTTGTAGTGTTAAAATTTAAGATAAATTAAATATCGGATTTTTTAAAGGCAGTTTAACGAAACAACTCGAATGTATTCAAACGATTTATTGGAGCGAGATATTTACTGACGGTTGAGAGACAGAGTTTACAGAAGCCTTGGAATTTTTTCGGTCGCGCAGATTGTTTTTATGGAAACTAGGCCAAAGAGTTCACCGTGAACAGAATTCGAGCGTAACGAGCACAAGGGAAGGGGGCGTGTTTCGAGAATTGTCCGAAATCAGGAGGGGATCGAATTCGTGCAGCGTAATGAGTGCTTGGCCCTGGATTTGGGCCATATGTCGAGTGACCCTTGCCGCTGACCCTGCCTTCCTTCGGAACGGCTCGTTTGGTACTTTCAATGGGACCTTGGTACAGTCCTCGATACAATTCTACCCCTTCGGCACACGCAATTTTTTCGCGAGCATTTTAAACCCGTGCTCCATCTTCTCTCTTTACTAACCCACTGAAACGAGAAAGAAAACAATCAATCCGCAGTGTTATTTAAATTCGAAATATTCGAACCCTTGGCTTTGTCCACGTGGCGTTGGATGACCGAAACACAGATCATTGCGAAACATCACAATTAAATCATTTACGTGAGTTAATAGTGAATTAATTCTTCGAAAAATATGATGTATTTATTTCAGAATATTAAGGCATTCAATTATATCGTAGACGAAGTACAGAAGGGTAATAAAAAATCACGTCTTCAAATTAGGTTATCGACAAACGGAATCGATTGTCGTCGAATCGATCCCCGGACTCGACGGTCGCGTTCGCAACCCGAGAGGTCGATTTTCAACCTCTAATTCGGAAGAATGAAGCACGCCATCGGCAGGCGCTATCATGACCGAGAAGAGGGAAGTTATCGAAGCTAGGCACGTACATCTTGCGTCGCAAACATCTCGAAGTAAGCCGGTGATCGGGAGCGACGAGCTGCGAGGGTGGCGCGCAAAAGGGTCGATGGCCAGAAACACGGTCCGAAGTCAATTTTGATTTTCATCCGGGTGTTGTTACGGGGGGACGTAGGAGAGCAACCACCCCCTTCCTCCTCGCCGCCCCTGGCACAGCTCCGCTTTTGGCAAAGAAGAGAAAAGGCTGGAGGAAGGAACACCGGCTAAGGGTTGGCCGAAACGTCGGATGACCCTTTCTCTCCCCGAGAAGGAAAACTTTCTAATCGAGAATTATGAAAGTTATTTGCTATGCCGGGGCCTTCCTCCGTCGGAAGGGTGGTTCGTCCGAGGGTGTCGGCCAGAGAGGTGGGCGGGGGGTGCAGAAGGGGTGAGTTGACGAAAGAGGAACGACCCGAGAAACAGACGAGGAGCCACGGAATCGGAAAAAAGGAAGGAACGCCCAAGGCAAATCGGTAATTTCGTTCTGCGCGTGCGGCTATGATATTTCCAACCGTTTGGCCCCTTCTTCTTCGACCGCCCCGCAACCCCCCGACCTCACCCCCTTGTCCTTCTTCGACCACCCCTCTGGAGAAAGTAGCTAGGCTCTCTCCTGGAGCTCTGCAAAAGACAAGGGCGGCCGGGTGGCGAGTGGGGCGGAAGGTGGCCGCCGGGGGGGTAGGGGGATGCAAATTAAAATCCTCGCCGTTTTCCCGTTTCTTATTTTCCGCGGTGGTTCTCAACCGGAGAGCTCCTTCGTGGTCGCTTCGGCATAGTCCGCGGAAACGTTCGATTAACACGTTAGGTACCGTAAGTTTGTTAGCACGATTTTCTACAAGTACCTTCCATCGGAAAAACAATCCTGCAAAATTTCCACTGCTGTTGACTATTTTTTTCACAAACTCTCACCTGAATATATAGAAAAACATTTAGAGAATTACGATGAAATACTTGTGATCTTTCAATTACTACACAATCATTAGAACAGAAAATAAATTCTGAACTAATTGCGGAGACAATCGTACAAATAAAAGAAAATATTCGAACGTCCCTGTAAAAGATAGAAAGTTACCGTAGCATTCCATTTTCAATAGCACATAATGTGTTAAATTCGTAACTGGCAAAGGCGGCAACTTCAGTGAAACTAGAACTTTTTAAGCGTCGTTAAGGTGACGCTTGTGCTTCAACTCCCACCCTCTGCTCTATCTTCCAACGTGAATAAAAAATAGGTGCCCTCGCAAAGTGTCTTACAACTCGAGACTAAGTAATAATATTTTTCCACTGGAAATTCTGTTACAGGGTAAAAAAATTCATCTACATAAAATTTCCTAAAGCATCTAAAATCCTAAAAAAAAATTTCAATGCAGGGTGAGTTGTATGCATTACGATTTCCAGAATTTAGATATTAGAAATGTCCTCAATTGTTAAATGATTACATTTTTTACTCTTTTGTTGAACTTCGCTAGACCATTTCTGAACGATTTAACGCATAAAACAGCCCCTACAGGTTTCGACAAGCTTTCTCCAGCAGATTCGCTCAAACAAAGAACAAAAAAATCCTCAAAATGCCAGTCTCTCCGCAAACAACAGATATTCTCGGTTTCCAGGAGCCGTCAGGCTCGACGATTTTAATATCATCGTTTCCGAGGACGTCTCGTCCTTGGAGAGCGGGACAGTGGCGAAGACAGAAAGCCAGCGAAACGAGAAGAGTCCATCGTTGCGTGTTCCACGGGACGAAGCCAGAGAGCTAGCGATCGTCATCCCGGAACAACAGTTGCATTTGACAACCTCGCGCGGCTCCGGACTAAGACAGATTAAGTATTTTAAATTGAACAGAGGGTAGGAGAGGCTCCGTTGGTGGCCGGATGGAGGAACGAGGGGGTGGCAAAGGGGGCGGAAGGAGGTTTGACGGGGTGGCCGAGCAGGGTGGCAGTCGTCGGAGGAGTCGGGGGCTTTTTCCCTCCTTATCTGCTTCTCTCTTCGTTCTCTCCTGGCCGGAGGGAGTTCAGTTTTTATAATAAAAGACCGTAATTAATGCCGCCCTCCTTCTACCGCCGCCGCCGGTGCCCCCGTCCTCCTTCTTACCTACCCCTAACCAGCTCCGAGCTCCCTCTAACCCCCTTCAACCCCCGCGCTGCCGACCTTTTCTCTCCGTTTGCCATCTCTGTCCGATTCTATCGTTGGGGGTGGGAGCGAGGGTGGCGCGAGAACCGCCCTGAGCTTTGGCTTCTTCTTTTTTCCACCGCCCCTCTACCCGGAAACCACCCCCGAAACCCCTTTCGCGAATTTCTTTTCAAACCACCCCGTCATGTTCCCGAGGACCGTTTATCGCGTTTCCAACGGGATTCCCCCGTTCCTCAAGCGAATTCGCCGTTTCCTCCGTTTTTTAGAAGACCGAAACTCGGTATCCGGGTCTGAAAGATTCGGGGTCATCGTTTGTTTGACTGGACGGGCGCTATCGAGAAGTCATTAAGCAAATTGCGCTTGGGGTGGAACGGGTGGCGGAGGGAGGGGTGGGTCAAAGGAGACCGGCCCGCTCAAAGCGATTTCGTTTTCCGTCACTGGACGATCTCCACGCTCTCCTGTCTTCCAGCGAGTACCCCGAACACCCGGCCCGCACCCTCTGGATACTGCGAACTTTCGAACTCGATTTTCCGACGCTCTGGAATTAATGTTTCGACGCGTTCGATACGTCTCGCGACGTGATTTATCGCCCGCCCACGCGCGGAGTCCTAGTTCCAGGATGATGGGTATTTGATGCGAAGGTTTCAGGCTGTTCTCGGGATCTGAGTAACCGGACCATTTCCTGAGGTTTTACAAAACTGTATCGTTTGAAGTGGAGCAAAGTTGCCTAATTTCCTATTTTGCTGAGAATTCGTAAAAAAATACACTGTTTTAACAGTCTTGCTCATAGAAGTTATCATCGATGCGTCGTTATTAGACTGCGGATTGTATGCATTTACGACAAAAATAAAAAACGTTGGAAAATTTTGATGAGGATCGAAAGAGATCCCGAAGAACACGTGTCCACCGAATGCGTTCTCGCAACGAGATCGATAACTACCACCAAATGAAAAGAGACAAACGACGAATGAAACACAACCGAATGTTCATAGTCGTCTTGCATACCTGAAAGGTGAGGCAGTACACACCCGGTGTCCCGGATGACCGTTAAACGTCCGAAAAATCCCGTGCGGGCCGTGCGATCCTGGGCAAACCGGTTCCGCAATTTTTATGGGGTCATCCGGTTGGCCTCGAGGAGGGGAGGTCATCTCTCATTGAGGTCAGAGAGCCGATCTATCCCCTATTTCGGGCGCAGGCCGGCGGGGCACCCGGGCATCTGGTCATCGGGAATTAAAAAGTGCGAAAAAACTTACCTGACCAGTTCTCAGGGGCCCCCTTGGCATACCCGGTGGCACACGTGGACAGCTCTTTCTCTCTCTCTCTCTTTCAAGGGTTATGCTAATGCGGAAAGGGCCGTTTGGAAGCTGTTCCTCTCTCTTTCTCTTTCTCCCTCGATCCCTCTTATATTCTCTTTTTCCTCGTCTTCCACCCTTCCACCTCGGCTCGACAAAAGCCACGCACGCCAGGTAGGGTCACTTTTGAGGAACGGGTTTCCGGATTTTTTCGCCGTGATCAAAGGGCCAAGGGACAGGGTGGGGGCTGACCATCATCGCCACCGAACCAAGTTTAGACGGCTTGCCGGACACGAGCGGACAGACGCTGCCAACGATTACGCTTGCTGGCGACGATCTGCGAACTGTTTCCAAACATTTCCGACGGGGAAATCCAATTTCATCTGGAGAACGTGTACACCTTCTTATCCGAAGCTGAACGAAAACTGAACGGAGACTCTTCAACGTGGACACCTCTCTGGAGACCTTGGGGACGCCTTCGGTTGATGGACCAGGTGAATATCGGAGACTCTTAGTTCAGATACGTGATCCCATGTTGTCTACCTTTCGGCAGTCGAAAGATTGCGACCTGGAAGTTTGGAGTGTCTGTCGGAGATTGTGGCTTCTTGGAAGAGGACTGAAGAGACATGTTGTCAGTGTGAAAGTAGGTTTGGAGGCGGTAGATTCTGTAAGGGTGGGAGGTGAGATGGATCAGGGTGAGAGTTTTGAGAGACTGTGCTTGGTTTCTTGGGTTTTGGGGATGTTGGCAGAGTGATATCGGTGGACGATGATTTTGATGATGGTTCAGAGTGATTGAGTGCTCCGGAGATTGTCTGAACTTTTTCGTATCTAATGGTGACCGCTTCGATGGTGGAACAGTGGAATTCAGAGTTAGAATGGGGAATTTGTTTGATAAAATGTCTGGAAAACTATTTGCTGTTGGAAATATTTTTACTACTGAATTAAAGTTAAATCAACATTTTAGATTCTTCATCGTACATATTTTTCATCCGTGTAGATATGTTATACATAGACGACGAAATATAAAATGTCTCGTAAAATGTTGGAATTTAGAAGAAATTTAGAAATGATGAATTATAAAATAAAATAGCTGTTACCTATTAGAAAAGTTCTATTTAACATTTGAAATATGTGCTTAAATAATAATCTCGTAAGAAATTAGCAGATTGAATTTCTCAGCCTTTTTCGTTGGTAAAAAATTAGAACCCTTGAATTGCAGATTTTTAAGAAGCGTTAAATAGTCACCGATACTTACCTCTGTAATTTATCTTTGAAAAATTGGGATATGTAATAAGGAACGTGCAATCCACGTGGCCCCATTTCATCACTCATTTTCCAAGATTCTTTGAGGATCCTGGAAAATGTTAAGGAAATCGTCGGAAATTCTTCGTCGTCAGGATCCGAAGGTGAAAGTTCATCGAAAAGTGTCATCAAGGTTCACGCGCGACTTTAAACTTCCGTCGCGAAGCAGCGCAGCTTTAAGTTTCCTACAGGATCGCTTTGATTCCAAGGTTTCGCCTCGAAGATCGCTAAAACACCGCAAGCTAACAACGCCATTTTTCAGTATCTTAGGGTGCACGCGGTCGAAATTTTTCCGAACGCTGACGAACGATTAAAGCGAAATTAAAATGTACAAGTTGCGCGAAAGCTCCTCTAATCTCCAAGTAAAACGGAACTTTGCTTTGATGAGGCTGAATCGTGCATCAGGTCGAAACTTTTTAATTCTTTTGCACGAAAAGTAGCCTGCAACAATGGATCTTTCACTATCTGATGTCAGAACGTTCTAATAATATTCAATCGATGACGGTTGACAATGTTCACTGCTTTGTTTGCCAATTTTTTAAAAGATATTTTTCAATTTATTTTGGAGTGACTGATGGTGAAATCAAAATTTAATAACGGTAGCTTTAAATTCTTCTACAATAATATGTTCCTTTTGTCATGACTGCATAAAATCTACAGTCTAGTTATTAGTTACAACGTTAAATTCAATCTTCATTGATTTGCACAATAAATATAGACCTGCTTAAATTGAGCTATTTAAATTCTACAATAATATTCCTTTTGTCATAAATGCATAAAATCTGAAGTCTACTTATTAGTTACGACGTTAAATTCAATATTCATTGATTTGCACAATAACTATAGACCTGATTAAATTGAGCTTTTTAAATTCGAAGCTGTTTTTGCGTAAATAGTGCTTTAGGCATCAGGGGTTCGATTAATTAAGGTCTAACTGTATGTAAAATTAGAGGAATGAATGGAAAAATTCTCGAATTCGAGCTAAGCGAACAGTGCAAATAATTTAAAAGGGAGACGAGCGTCAACAGTACAAGCAAGGGACAATCGAGAGGAGGCATCGACTGTTTCCCGAAGGAACATCTTGTGCTCATTATCGACGCGTCCGTCAACTGTTCGGCGTCTTTTCCAGCGAGGGGCCTCGGTTCTGCCCGGCGCGCACATTGTGGGCATTAGGCGAGCTATCGGCCATGTTATTCGTCTTTCATTCCTACCGAAAACCAAGGGGTAGCAAGGCGGGCAGTCCCGAGGGTGGGTTGACGTCAGAAAAACCACCCCCGTCCGATTCAGCCACCCCTGCCGTCCCCCGAGTTTTCTTCCATCCCCTTTTCGCCATTGCGGACCGCTGCGAGCCAGTCGACGAGGGGGATTGCCCGGAAAAAGAAACTCCGAAGTAAAATGGCCGTGCCAGATTCCTTTTGTTCCTTTCCTTCTTTTCCTACTTTCCAGTTTCCAACCCCACCTCCAACCCCCTTGCTCGGCCATCTGTCCCTCTCTTCTTCTTCCTCTCTTTCTCTCTTTCGAGTTGAGCGTGATCGAGGAATCAGGCTGGAACGAAAGTTAGTTTGTTCGTTAATTTTAAGGCAGAGTCCCATAAATAGAAAGCAATTAATCGACCGTTTATGTAACGCGAGCTTTTCGATTCCCGCTTTTGTTGCTCCGAGTTTTCGCGAGTTCAGCGACGCGAATATTTTAGAAACCGGACGGAGATTGGAAAACTACCGTGACTCCGGAATTTGTTTCCGCGAGATTGATGCATTTGTTTGTTCGTTTCGCGCCGGGGACTGTTCGTTTTTACAGTATCCGTTTGCTAACAGCATTTTGGAATTCATTGGAAGATTAAGAATATGTGCACTCGCGGGAATTTCGTAGTCGAATTTAGAATGCTGAAAATAGTGAGTAATTTTATTGGCTTTTACTTCAATTTTTTGATTTGTTTGATATATCAAGAATTGGATTTACTCCAAGCAGGATAGAAAATCGCGAAGTACAATTCTACCGAAAATTGGAGAAAAGGAAGCAGTCGAAGAATTCCAGTAGAAAAATACGAATTTTCGCAAGCAAAACCAATTTTAATGAGAACAGGGAAACGAAGTAGTAGAAGAGTTTCAGTAGAAGAAGACAATCTTTCGCCAGGAGGACGAAGATGGCAAATTTTCCGGAAGAGCGTGGCAAGCATCCGGTTTTCGCAAGGGGCCAGAAAAGTATGGTCGTTACGTGCGATCGCGCAAACAAGCGGGAATCGAATTGGTCGTCTTTCCGCGCGTGCAAAGTACGAAACCAAGTTTCCATATCGAGTTTCCGATTAGAGAAACCCAGGCCCGAGATTCGCTCTGGCTAATGTCGTTACCCTTTAATTTCCCGATAGTTATATCCAGAGCGGCGGGTAGGAATCGTCGAAGCTTTTCGGCTTCGAAAAAAAAGGAAACAGAAAATGGCAACCCTTGCAGAGACGACTATACAGTCCTGACGTCGGAAACCCTTAATCGCAGCGATTCGTCTGCGAGCACCGGTGACGTACCATTTTTTGCCGGCAGATAAGGGTAATTAAAGTTAGAAACAGCGTTGCATATCGAGGAGAAGGAGCGGGGAGAGGTGGCTTTCGACGGGGGTGGAAAGGGGGATGAATCTCGGTCCTCGGAAGAGGGACGCTTTTTGTCACTTGAAATATGTTGAGCGAGGGGTGCGTTCCGCCACCGCGGGGGCGAGGAATGATAAAATGGCGTCACCGAGACAAAGGGTCCTAAGATTTTTACCCCCTTCACCCCCTTCGTTCCCTTGCCAGACCGACTGACACCCCCCTTTTGTCCTGCGTTCTTTAATACGACGCCCGAGTCAACTTCTGGTCGATCGACGATCCAGCCTCGGTTCGGGGACACTTACCCCCGAATTAATTCAGCGTGGGCTATGGCAACGCGCTGCATTATAATATTTTTATATTCAGCGAACCGACGTCTATTATTAGCGCAAATATTGGTCTTTCGTTCCAGATGACGAAGCAATTTTTACGTTTAAAGAGTACTTCGGAGTTCTTGTGGTAAATTTGAGGTAAAACGGTTTCTGAAAAATACTATAAATTTACGAGGAAGATTACGGTCATATAAAAATATTGTACGTAGTATTCTTAAACTACAAGTGACCAACAATTTGTCAGTAATTTTTTTTGGTGAATATTATTAGTGAAACGATTCACCATTAAACGGACAAATACATGTAAAAATTGGCTAATACGACAGATGAAATAAAGAAAAAAGCGAAAATAATCAATTTTATGCTACTTGATTTTTTCTTTTGATCGAAGGGGTTAAGGGTTGCAGAAACAACGACAAACGTTTTCGGGGGTGTCTCGGCGAGCGTCGGGACCGTGTATTTGTACGCGACGCTTCGGGCTTTTTGCGGAGCTTTTGCGGAGCTTTTGCGGAGCTTTCGCGAAGCTCCTCAACGATCCCATCCATCCCGAGAAAATCTTTCGCGGCACGAAGAAGGAACAAAAGAACGTAGCCCCGGATGATTTGCCGGATCGCGGAAAAGGGGGGTTCGCGTGGGTGGGGCGCTGTGGGGAAAGGGGGGAGGTTGCTGAAGGAACGAGGGTAAAAGAAGCAGGGGGGATGCCAGCCTCGGCAGTCTTCGAAGGGGTTGTATTTTAAGATTCACCCTCTTGACTATCTCTGCCGGTCTATTGGGAAGGGGATGGATTTTTCCTTCGACTCAGCCGCCCGGAGAAAAGGGACGATGCACCACCTCGATTACGCCACTCGTCGCGATACTCGAAAATTTATTTCTCACGACGATCGATATTATCATCCTCGCTCATCGTTATTGCCTTGCAATTCTTTTGCATTTGACACGAGACGACATTGTTTATACAATCAATATACCACTTCGCAAGTTCATATTTTATTCACAGATGTTTTATATGTTCATGCTGTGACAATAATATAATTTTTACTACAAAATAACTAATACAAAAAGGTGGTTATTCTTCAGTTTTTAGTTTGTTCGAAGAAAAATATCAATCCAGTAACAATTTAATGGGATACATTCTGCATATGTTTGCAGCAAGAGGAGGCAACAATAATTTTCGTTATAGACTTATGAACTAAAAATCGACTCAAAATTGAGTTAGATATTCAATAAACATCACATGTACGTTCTGCAATATAATTTTATCCACAAATACAATATTCGGAGTTAATTAAGGATTAACTAAAAATTCCTTGAATTAGAGGCAAAAAACAAATTCTTTGATATTGAGAATAAATTCCACAGCGGAAAGGGCATCCTGTGATCAGACACACCAATGGAGTCAATTTGTCGTTTATTTCCTCTGACACGTTACTTCCTGTGTTTGCAGGCTTGCGTATGGTGGAAAGAGGTAAGAGAGGCAAATGAGGAACAGGTTTGCAGGTGGTGAGAGTCGGAAAAATTCTGAGCAGGCCGAGAACGTTTACGTTGGCTTGTGGAGCGTCGGTCAAACATTTGCCAGCTTCTTCGAGAAGCACTTTGTCTTACGAGCACCCTCGAATCTCGAAGGTACTTTGCTGCGATCCGAGAGCGACGCGAGGCTAGTTTCGAGGGACACAACGAGGTTCAAGTGCCGCTCGCGGCGCAAAACACATGCCTCGGCACTTGTAAGCGCGAGAGGAACGCGACGCGATGGTGTTTGCTGAATTGGGGCCACGCTTCCGAAGTTAAAACGGAGATCGAGGTGGATTTCATAACATTGAATATCGTTCGTGCAAAAAAAATCTACCTCTATATATCCTCAAATAAAATATAAATCCACGCTCTACAAAATCATGTTGTCATCAATCACAAACTACCCTTAGACTTCCTTCATCGGCGGAATAAGTTTTTATTTAAATTCTGTTTGCAACTGATGCAGACAATTTTAATTGTACACAGAAATCCACAGTCTACCTCTATCAACCAGATCAATTATTTGGACTACTTTCGAAATGTATAGTGTTTGGTCTATCCTAGGAACTGCAATATGAATCGGACAAATAATACTAAAGAACCATTAAGTGATATAAAAGATCGAAGATAACAATGTCACTATGACAGCGCAATACGTGTCCACAGGCTGCTGTGATTCCAGGAACATGTACTTGAGCTCGAATCATTGAGTAAAGAAACAATCGTGGCTATAAGAAATGTTATTCCAGCCGGTGGTTGGCCAGCCCTGAAGAAGAACACTTTCGTATTTTTATTGATTTGCCTCGTAAGGGGTAGTTAAGGGGCGCCAACCGCCAGTCTTGCCCTACCTCTGGTCCAGCCACCCCTTTTTCCGAGAGAGGCCGAGGGGGATGGATTCTCCTTACCTCCCTCTTCTGGTTCTTTTCCTTTCAAAGCCCCCACCCTTAACAGCTGAAGGGGGGTTGAAGAGGGGGTGTACACCGACTCTCTCCATCGTTGGCTTTTCCAACGGACGCCGTTAAAGAAAAGTAGTCCACGAAAAAGAAAGAACTTTCCTCTCTCACCCCCCAGGGCAACCCCCTTCGGTCTTTTATCTCCGTCTTTTTCCGCTGGAGGAAATTTCGCTCGAAGAAATGGTTGTAGGTGGGAGGAGGAAAAGGAGGAACAGGGAGGGCGAAAAGATTTCGAGGTTCGCTAAGGGGGGTGGGAGGGTGGCCGACACGGCGAGAAAAGTGAAAAGTTTCCGGCCGTCTCATTGGCCGGAAGTCGAGCGCGAGAAAAGAAATAGAACGACCTCCTCCTCCTTCGTTCCTCCACCTCCTCCGCCGTTTCAATGTAATGGGATTCGTTCTTTGACTGCTCTTTTTCCTTTCTTTCGTTCCAAGCCGCCGACAAACGGGTTAACAGAAAGAATCGAGGGGCTTCCGTCGTTTGCAGTAATCGTTTGCGTGCAGCCTGAAACGCTGAGGGGGTAGTTTGCTGGATTCACGCGCTTCCAGCTGACTTTTCACCGCTGCGAAAACCTCCAATAGTTTTTTTATTTGCGGTTACGTCATAAGAGATATTATCCGTGTGGTAAGTACAGAATGAAAGGTTTTGTTGTTAAAATTTTAATTTTATTGAAATGATCGCTGTGATTCGTACAACATTGTTATTAAGGTCGATGTAATTATTTGCTTTTCGTATACATAAATAAAAGTAATATACAATGGTTCAAATAGGAATCGTCTTATTTAATTCCTGGGACAGAGTATAATAGAAGAAGAATGAATAACTACCGAATAAATCAGCTTAATTATACATCCAATAAAAAAAAACCCACATTGATCCGCCCTGAACAACATTGCTCCCGCCACCAAAAAATCGATT
Source organism: Lasioglossum villosulum (assembly GCA_963971365.1). Lineage (NCBI taxonomy): Eukaryota > Metazoa > Arthropoda > Insecta > Hymenoptera > Halictidae > Lasioglossum > Lasioglossum villosulum. Next base: position 21,282,469 of record OZ020503.1, on the reverse strand, counting down.
AATTATTCTACGCAGAACAGAAAAAGAACGCGAGGAGGATTCTGCGGCCTGGAGATCCGTAGACAGCCACGGGGGATGATATTCAGGGGCGCCATTCACCCGCGAGTTCCCCAGACGTGCAAACTTTCCTTTTTCGCATAGCTGGTGCAATCTGGCCGTCTCCCGTCCGCGCACCCCCTCCCGATAAGAATAAATTCGCGTATTCTTCGAAGAAGAACGGGTCACGCTAATTACACAGCGGAGAGGAACCCGCCGGCTCGTCCTCGCTGCACGCTAATTAACTCTTCACGCGCGGTGTAAAATACCGGCCGCCGCTGAAAAACCAACAAGCCAACTCGGGGGTTGGGGAGACGCGCGAGAAAAAGAGACGTGGAGTGGGAAAAGCTGTGGAAAGAGGTGAAAGAGAGGGCGAAAAAACGTGGTGGTGGAGCAATTTGCGGAACGCGAGCGAGACGCTCTTTTCCTCTTTGTTCCTCGCCGCGAAATTCCTCTCGCTCTCTTCCTCTGTGAACGCGCGTTTTTTTTGCTCGTTGCAAAGCGGACGGGCAGCAGTTTATGACCTCTAATTAAGTGAAAAAGCGTCGAGCAAGTGGCCACTCCGGCCTCTGCGGTGGATGAATAGGACACCGATGCGAAAGCGGAACGGGGGATAATGGGGGTGCACCTGCAGAAAAAAAGCAGATCGAGGGTAGCAAGAGAGAGAGGAAAAAAACCGCGTGGGCCACCACCTGTTAGAAAAAGTACCCACCCCGGGATCGAGCGAGGTTGGGGGTTGAGAGGGAAAAAAAGCAGGAGAGAGAAGGTGAGAGGAACAGAGAGCGAGTACACACGCGCACAGGGGGTTGCAGTGACGAGAGAGATCTCTGGGGTGGTGAAGCGTGCCACGTGCCGACAGTCCACAAGCCTTCACGGACAAGTTGGCTTTCACGGGGGTGGAAACCCGCTGCGTTCCACTCTTTTTTTTACTCTCGACCATGTGTATCGAAATTTTGCTTTGATTGGGGTTCCGGACGTGTTTGGGGATTTAATTGCTGGGCAAATTGGCCAGACGAAGTTCGATTGTGAAAGGTTTTACCTTTTATAAGGACAAAGGGGTGGTCGACTTTTTTTGCTATTGGAATAGGGTTCGAAGAAAAATATTCTTCGAAAGGGTTAAAAAAGAGTAGATATTCTTACATTAAATATTTTCTTAATAAAACATGTTAAAATTGCTTGCATTTTTTACTTGTACGGTTTCTCACAAGAAAAACGAATGGTAATTAATTTTGTGAGAGAACTGGTATCTCACTTAATTGTTAATGTTAATTGCTGTTTCTTTTCAATTTTCTGAAATTCCATGCGCAATTTCCATGCCACGTTCTAATATTCCGTAAAGGTCTCGAGCAAAAACTGTCAATTAACTTTCCCCGGCAAAAAGTTCATCCCTCATTCCGTTAACGTTTTCAATTCTTTATTATCTCTAGGTTTCTCGGGCACGTAAAAGATTCAAGCGGTCGTTCCCCAACGCAGCTGCTTTCTAATTTGTTTCGCTATTAAACGCTTTCCATTAAACCGAGCCGGCCGTGTAGCCGAGGATAAAAACTGCGCAAAGAAAGCCGGAAGATAAAGGCTCCGACGATATTTCCCCGACTAAAGGGGTTGAAACACGAGCGGTCGTAAAGCTCCTCCGAATTGGATGATAAATTTCAAACACTGTTAAAACGGCCCGAACGGAATCAGCACTGTAGATAATGCACCACATTTTTCCGCGAACCCCTAGACAAATCAACCCGTTAACCAAAAGCTTCCAGAATCGATTTTTATCAAACGGAAAAAATCATAAAAATAATCACTTTAAAATTTAACTAACTGTACGGGTTGGTAAAGGAGACAGGAACCACCCCGAGTGGAACAACCTCTGTGTTGCCATCTACCGTCAACTCGTCGAAGTTCGTAGCACTGAGGTGGCTTCACAGGAGCAGTAACCCCAATTTTTCACCCCTTAACGCGGAACCTCTTCAAAAAATTCTAGAAAATAAGAGGATAACTCTAGAATTGAAACACAGTTGAAAGTATGGTCAGACAAGCCTCTATTAAATTATACTCGTCTTCAAAGCCGCGATAATACCACGCACCTGGAACCAATCAACCCCTACGAGATCCCAGGGCCGTTCCCGATAAATTTCGCGAACGATCTCGCAATAAATAGACACCGCGTATCGGCCGTCGTATCGGTCTCGGGGGCGAATTCTCGTATGAAATATCCCCGGTGTCGCGGACCTTTGGGGGTGGTTCTTACCCCTGTGTAGAAGCGCGTGCGGCGCGAAATAAGCGTCGCGGCGTTAAATCTTCATGGAAGTCTGGAAGACCGCGTTAATGTTCGGCTAACCATGTAAAACCGTGCTTACTTATCTCGAGGAAAACAGCCCCTGGCTGGGTCCGCGAGCTCATGCGCGCGGGGGTGGGTTTCGCAACGCGCGAAAAGTCGAGGGCGAGGGCCTTCCGCGGCGGCATTTGCTTTTTAACAAGAATTAACGGCCGCGAACCGAGATTCTGCAGATGCTCCGCGTAATCTAATAGCCAGCGAAGTTAGTGCACGCCGGGGGTGGCGGCCAAGACCGGGGGATGGCCCGTGGCTTTTTCTAATTTATTATATCGCCCCCGCAGACCAGACCGCCGCGCCGCACACCGTCGCTTTCCTTTCGCCGTCAGATTCCACCTACGCCAAGTTATTTCTACGTTATTACTTGCCCGTGGCCCGACGAAACCCCATGGAACCTGTCGGGCTCCACTGAAATTTATTCGCAAGCGACGGATTGTTGCACCACGCGAAGTCGTCTTCAGTGGTGATTCTGCCTGCGGATTTTGTTTTACGATGCTGTGGGTTCATTGTTTATGAGGCAATTCGTTGAGTTTTATGTATTGTTTAATCTGCCTAATTAAGATCAACGTTAATCTTCTTATTCAACACAATACAAGTAGCTATTTAAACAGGCACATGATTCAAATCAAGATTTGCACAATTTAAGGATTTAATTAAATGAATTGAAAGATTTAAAGATTCTATCAAACAGATTGGCATATTCAAGTATTCCATCAAACGAATTAAAAAATTGAAGAACTAAATCAGGTGGATTAAAAAAATAAAAGATTGACCTAAATGAATTAAAAAATTCAAGAATGAACTCATCTCGGTCGACGCATCCCGGCGGGGATAATTACTGCGACGAATAAAAATTCCAGTCGGTTTCGAATCGTTTGAAACAGTATCCCGTAGCGGTAACCGGGCTCGCATTCGGGGAATTGAATCAAATTTTACAATTTCATAGGCGCGCAGAGGGACGAGCAGTTCTTTTTGGCGAACAGGACCGGACAACGTGGGGACTAGCGTTAAGGGAACCCTTCCCGAAAGCGGTGCTTTTTGTCCCGGTAGCAAGGAAGACAGTATGTTTTCACTTAAAGGGCGGTTTAGCCACGATATTCCCAGTGCCGCGGAGACACGGTGTCCCGGGCAATTTTTCACTCGGCCCCGGAGACCCCACGCTCTGCGGAACGGACGTCCACGACCACTTCATAAAATTACTTTATTACTCGTCCGGCCCTTGCGGTGGCCCCCGGTGTCCCTTTCCCGGGACCATTTTTTACCGCGACATATGTCGACGAGGGTCTCTATCCTTCTCTTTCCCTCTACAAAGAGTATACAGATAGTCCTCTGAGGAGTTTACGGCCCGTGCGCTAGCTTTTTCCTTGACCGGCCACTCTTCCTCGTTTTTCCACCCCTTTCGACTTGGAACACCGCTACCCCACTAAATCTGACGTTTTTCGACTCAATTACGACAGCAGTGGAGCGAATTAGATACATCAAGATGCCCAAGGAAAAGTGATATTCACAGTACTCGGGTCTCTGTTTTGTTCTTGGTTGTTTGGTGCTCTTTTTTCAACCCCTCTGGCAGTGAAACTTTGCTTTGCGCGAGTCTGACATTTTTTAGTCTGAATTACAACAGCATTGAAGGACTTGGTAAACGAACTAGGTGACAGCATCTCAAAAAGAACATTAGTTAATCTTTATTCTGGATTATTATGACTCCTTTTAATGTGAAATATTGCATACAGAACTCAGCAAGTAAATTAGAATGGTTCATAAGAAAGTATATTTTAGTCTCTTCCTTTGTGTTTCCTGACAACGCTTTTTCCACGCTTTTCAGCGTCGCAGGTTAGCGCACTGTTTTAAATTTTATGTTTCAGTGGTCGGCCACGCTGCCGTTGTTTCCAAAGAACTTCGAGTTAATCGAGTTCCACGATTCAGCTCTCTGTAATCTATCCACGCAGCAAACCGACCTGCGACACACTTCCCGCGATGTACACCAATCTACCCGAGTAGCAAGACGCTGCGGAGACGTAATTTCATTGCATCTAGTCCAATGATACGTTGCCCTGATGGCATCGGTATTACGCACGCCGACGGCAACCGCCTTGTGCCTGTGCACTTTCACCCCCTACACCCTATCTACACCCCCTTCTAGCCACCGTCTTCTTGTCCTTGCCAAGCTCGTCGACGACGTTCCCGTCAATCTTGACTTTCGTGTCGCGACGGCATCCTCCGGTTCCTACAGAAGAATCTAATAATAACGATGATAATTAAGTGAGGCCGCCAATGAATGGAGATCTGGGGACCTGCGAGACGACGCCGGGAGTGAATATGGAATTGGAAACTGATAAAATTGTAATCGACTTTGCGAAAATCAACGAAATGAATTTCTTAATAACCCTTAAACGGCTTAGACGCAATTCTGAATTTTTATTTAATACTCTGCTAATACTATTAATTCAAGACACATTGATTCTAGCCAGCTTGATGTTCAAATAATTTATTTAATCCATTACCTGCAGGATCTGTCAAAGTATCCCTCCATACTTACAAATTCATTTCTGTAACGACACATCGACTGAAATAAATTTTTTTATGCTCGGAAAATTCGAGAAGCTTAAATAAACAATTAAAAAGTTTTTTAATTCCAAAGTATACGTGTACCATATTCCGAAATGAAGTGACGGGAAGGATTTTTTAAGCTGACGAATATGATAAAAAATGGAGAAATGGCGCGGGGAAGAAAAAGGAGCGCGATCCAAACTGAGGATATAAATCCAAGGCGGGGGCGGGGCACGTTCGCCGGATAGCAGGTCGGATTCTCACGTTTTAAGCGCGACTTGCAGACAAAGTTGGCGACTTAGCTGAACATTTTTCGGGGTTATCTTAATCTCGCCGGGATTAGGTGGCTGCCACGTCTATGGAAAGGAGCGGGCGAACACGCGTACAGAGAAAGGGGCTGAGAACAAACGTGAGTGCAACCCCTCTGGTGCAGCTCCGTGTGCACACCCTTGCGCGTCGCCTCGCCCCCTCGTCCACCAATGCACACCAGCACGCTCCGGGCCGGCGCGCGTTCGCGCGTTATTGTGTACGTTTCCGCACGAAAAGTTCGTCGCCGCGGATACGGGAACTTCATCGCGCTGGCCTTTCCGAAATCCGTCTCCCGGAACTTGCCCGGAAGTCGGCGAATTCAAAATAAAACCCGACGCGCCGGGATTTCGTGCCCGCGGCAACGCCATTGCCATCCCTTCCCCTGTTTCTTGATGCATTTCCATCGCGCACTGAAATTGCAATATCCAAAATGTAAGACCACCCGATTGTTACAAAGAAAAATCTCATTAACTTGTGGGTCGACAAAATTTCTTCTCGAGCATTAAGGGGTTGCATTAACCCTAAAGTGAGTTCATTCACGATAAAAAGTTTCGTTCATATTTGTCCTTATTTATCCAATTAAAACTTAAATGGCAGTAACACTGAACAGCTTTTGAAAAATGCAAAAAATCACCGATGAATAGAAACGTTGAAAAACTACTTGTATAGCGACTCTTTTTAAATAAAGGAAATGCAGTGGTTAAACGAGCGCGAGCCGCATTCGCCATGGAAATTGCGCGAGCACGCCAGTTTCACGTACGCGGGAAATAAAAAGCGAGAAAACAAATAGCGACGGTGGGAATACCTTGGAAAAAGGTTCATCCGTGATCGTGCTACGGGAAATATGGGGTAGCGAATCGTTTGGACAAGCGTTGGTCGGGGAAGTCGGGGCAGGGGGGTTGCTCACTATTTACGTGAAATCCAGCAAAACGTGGAATCGTCACGTCGAAAGCCCTCGGTGTTTCCAAATCCCGTGGTCGGCGGATCGAATGCGTTCGCCTTTTTTTTATTCTCGTTGGATTCCGAGACAAATAAAAATAACAAACGGATCGATGATGAGGGGGCAAGGGGGATGGTTTGCGAAACCGGCCCGGGGGTTGGCGAAAGGATGCAGGATACACGGCGAAGTCCCGTATCCTCTCGTTGGCGGCTTGCGGTTTCGAGCAACAACCTCCTTCCCTTCCAAAGCGAGTACTCGACACCCCCAACCCCTCTATTCCGCCCCCGCACCCTCGTTTCCACCCCCAGCTCGAGCGAGAACAGAACAACACGAGAGAGATAGGTAGAAAGGGGCGCGAGCTCGTTATTTTTATTGGCCCCGTTTATGGGGGAAGGGTGCAAAAAAATGCGGAGCTGGGTGAGAAAAAAAGCGGGGCGTCGAGTGAGTCAATCCCGTGATTTTTTTTCCGCCCTGATTTCACGGGGGATGAACGGATACCACCGGCTACCCGTTGTCCCGAGGGGATGGTGAGAACTCGCCGACTCTTTTTTTTGCGGTTTTGCAGACAATCACCGCACCCCTCCCACCTGTTCCGCGTGAAACCAGTCTCGGATCTACACGCGCTTTTTTATGGTGATTCGGGGACTTCGGTTTTACGGTTTGCCCCGGGAATAGGACGGTAATTGCACTCTTGTTGTGCGATTTTTGAAATTGAACATTGATTTGAACTGCACTTTTGTTGTACAGTTTCTGCAACTGTTTGTACTGTTAGAAGGGTTTCTCTGGTATACATGGTTCTATTTTTGCACTGTACCTGACCCAAAATATTCAACGGTAAATAAAGTTCAGCAAGCTGCGTCTGTTGTTACTAATATGTTAATCAAGCAATTGCACATTTGAAGTGGATTAGGAAACAAAATTGGCCTCGATTTATCAATGCAGTAAAAATATGAAATGTGCTAGTCAACTCAATATTTCATTTTGGACGTCCATTTCGGATATCAATTTAAGGGTAAAATAATTTTAACGACTTCTACGGATTACAGAAGATTTAAAACCTTGTGTTTGACTAATGGGAAGTCGAAGAGAAGTATTTCGTAATGGCCAATGGGTTGCAAGGGTAGAAAAACAGAGGGCGAGATTATGATCGGAGCAACAAATCAGCGCGATTTCCGTGGAGGCTCGCGGGCTCGTCGGACGTGGCTGGAGTCGCAAAGTCGGTCGTCTCTTGCAACCCCTTTCTGGACGCCGGCAAAACACACAAGACCCCTTCTTGGTGGTGCATGTACTTAGTAAGTCGAGGACACTCGTCTCTGCTGCACCCCTCCGGGTAACCTCTTTCGCGCGCGCGGCAGCCACGACGGCGGACGTAGTATGCAGATTCGTGAAATAAATGCTCGAAAGTTTCACTATAACTCTGCTAGCAAAATCTCCAGCTCGTCCTGCGACCCCCTCGCAGTCCCTGCTCGTTCTTCCAACGCCACAGTGTTCCTCCGTGGCCCAGAGCAGAGTCCCACCCCTTCTTGCCGCCCCCAAAACAGGACGCCAGGAGCATCCACATTATTTAGTGCTTCCGCACAGTCCGCGGAAAATGGCCAGGAAAGCTACCGGAAAAACCCAACGTTGCTTCGGACGAAACAAGATGGCTTCCACTGAAGCTACACGCTAGTAACCTCTCGAGGACGCATTCACCCCAAAATATCCTCCGAGCATCTCAGTTTTCTTATATGCAATTATTTGTGTAATTCACACATTCGTTATACATTTTTCAAAAAAATTAACAACTATGTCATAAAAATATTATCACTCAAAATGTGTCTGTCGCGTTTCTATTAAAGGTCCACAAAGGGAAACTATTCAATAAATCTATCTCGTTGAATATGTGCACATCAAGGCGAGATAGAAATAGCGTGAAAAATATTTCTGAGAACATTTACCAACAATTTTCAAAGCCTGAACACTTGATATCGAAGTAGTCTCCCTTACCCTTTCTTTGAGAGGGGGTAGATCCGGCCGTGATTTTTCGACTCGCCCAGGTGCATTATCGCGACGCAAGTTCCCGGTAAGTTGCACGGGGGAATTATTGATAGAAGATGGTGGAAAGATATGTGGTGGAGGCGAGCCTTCGCGTTTGCCCGCGGCCCTTAACTCCACCCTCCCCTGAACCCAGCACCCCCATTCCCCACCCTGAAACGGGAGAAAATTTACGGCCACGCGAACTACCCTCTTAAACTCCGCGAGACCAACCCCCGCCCCCTTCGACGCCCCCCTCGTGCCACGGCAACGCGCCGCCATTGCTGGGGAACTTTCAAAATTCGGCCCATAAAACTTTTCGAGAAACTACCCCGAGCTACGCGCTCGGCCACCCGCTTTCCCGATTCTCGAATTTCGTGATCGGGTTTTCAACCCTCGATCTCTACGCCCCCGTCCTCCCCAAACCCTTCCACCCCCGCACTCCTACGGGCACCGCGGCGGAGGAGTATAGTCGTCGATCATGCCTCGCGCCACGTGGAACGGGCGTTTCTCCTCTTTAACCATCCCTGCAGGAGAACCTTTTCTGCGCGTTGGGTTCGCATTTAATACAACCCGGTAGATTTACTCCACCATGGCCCGAATTGTTGTTATAAATATTAAACATTAAATCCATACGAACAGAATAGTCTGCGAATGCAGCAGAAAAACCTCCCTTCCAGAAAGTGTAAATAACAGACGACAGATTAATTATTTAAAAAAGAAAGAGTTTGAGAATGCAAGGGAAAAGGTTTTCGTCCGCAAGGGGTAAATAACTACCACCGGATAAAGTGTAAAAAAGGAAGGGTGGTCTCTGCTGCCGCAGGAAGGAATGCTGGAACCAGGGGTGGCATTATGGCAGCGCGTGCAACGCGATAGTGAAGCGTTCCAGGCGCGTGTCGCCTTCGCGTCGTTTCAGGTGGCACAGGTATCATGTGACACCGTCGGAAGAAAATTTCCCGGAGCGGCTGTCGAGAGCGCGCACCACAAGCAAAATCTGCTCCATCACGATGCTCGTACACCCTTGCACACACGTGTACACACCTAGTATATAGCATGGTATAGTAAAGTATAGTATACGTCAGACGATCCGACGGGGGCCGTTGTTTTAAGAGGCGACATTTTTGAAGTGGCCATTAGCGCACACGTGTAGATGCGTGTCGGCCGGTCCTCTTTGCCTCTTTTTGGAGTGGAAACGATTACGTTACAAGGGTGTACGGCCAGCCACGAGCCGGTGTAACGTGCACGTTCCCGAACCAAGTAGCGCAACCGCTCGAACAAAGAGAGAAAGAAAGCAGAAGAGTTACAGAGATCTGGTCACTCTTCCAAATCCAACAAAATTTTTTATTCGACATTGTGAACATTAAAATGCGTTTAAAAAACGGTTCAATCATCAGCTTGAAGAATTTTTCCTGCTTCAACTATAAAAGTTATGGCAACGTTCCTACCCTAGAACGGTTCTGTAGACTGTCCCGAATACAACGGTATATATTTTACAATATTAGAAATATTTGAACATTTTGAAATAATGTTCGAAACGGGCATGATACCTTTTACATAGAGTAAACGAGAGACCAGAAGAGTGAAACGAGAGAACGGAAGAAGAGGTGACCGAGGGCGTGGGAGGGATGCTAGAGGGGTGAACTGCATCCCCGTCTGAACGTACACGAGGGGTGGGTTAAGAGGGTGTATCACTTGTTTACTACCCCGGCCGCAAACCGCCGACAAAAACATTAATGTCGAACGTTAGCGGTGATAATGCAGCCGGCCCGCACTATTCCCACTCTTTATCTCTGACCAGAGGGAGCAGGATATGAGACGACCCATTTATTGAAATCAGTATGGATACGCGTCCGTTCTCGTGTTCCGTTTACGAACGGACAGAGAAATTATATTTTAATACCACGCGAGCTCTACGCGACACTCCCTGGGTATGGTTTCCATAAATATCGGATGGGTTCGTTTACTGTTGCTACGTTGTAATGGAAAATTATAAAATTTCCAGGCTTCTTTTAAAGGCTTGAAAGCGCCAGTAATGGGAGTAAAAAAATTTATAATGGTTTGTAAACTGGATTAGCGAATTCGAATTTTCAAAGGATTTTGATTTTTGGTTGCTTCCATTATATGGGTGGGGTGACGTCGCGGAACTTCAAAAATGCAGGAACGAATTTTAGATTGACGTCGATGAAGAGATTCATTGTAATTTGCAAAAAAGCACTCTCGCAAAAATGAATCCACCGAAAACGTTCACAAAAACCACCATAAAAATCCAACGAAACCCTCGTCCTCTCTGAAACAGCTGACAGTACCCGCAGAGAAAAAAATTGCTGCATTTCGGCTTTCCGCGAACCATGAAGATCGTCGGCGCACCCCATCAATTTTCCATCAACAAGAATCTGGAGCGACGTAACCGCATTACAATGTCCCATAAGCAACAATTAACCTTAATGCAAGGAAGCAGGTGGACGCGCGCGTTCGAGGGTTCCGGACATCATGCGAGGGGGCTCGTAAAAAATGATCGCCGCCCCCCGGCGGTGCTCGGTCGATGATGGCGGGCGGTGTAATTCCGAAGAAAATGGCCTCGTTTATCTGAAAATTCTCCGGCGTGCCCCGATGTCTAGGCTCGTAGAGGATTGGTCGAAACTTTATCCATTTTTGCCCCTGCCCTTCCGCCCCCAGGCGGCCGTCTCGCGCCCCCCTAGCCGCCCCCGCTCCCTTAGAGAGCTCGAACCACTTTGCCAGTCTACGAGTGCGCCTAGCATCTCTCCGCTAACCGCCCGAAGGCTGCTCCGACACGGAAAATAGGAGAAAGAGGGAGCAACTGGTCGACAGAGGGGGGTTGAGAACGAGAACGAGGGGGTGGACCAAGTTGGACGGTTAAGAGGAAAAGCAGGGTGGAGAACGGGAGACGCAAGATGATATTTTCTTATCATCTCATTACTTAATTTTACGATTGCCCCTGATAGCAGGGCCCGTCGCCATGGTTACCCCACTTAAGTGCCCCATAAAAAGATGAATTGCAAGCCGACCATATTTCCTCGGCGAACTCGAACCGAGTTTCTTCATCGTGTTAGTCTAGTCGACGAAACCTGTCCAGATCAATCGACGCTGGTTAATTGGTTTTTATTTATGTCGAATCTCCAGGGATCAGTGAATCACGTCCTCGGGGGTGGCGGAGGCCTTGGGGTGGGTCTGCATGATATTCAAATGTCTCAATGCGGGAGAACGCCTCGGAGACCTTTCTTAGGGGATGTCTGGTGATTTGGGATTTTTCTGAGGGTGTACATCACGTTGTGTAGGTCTCTAGGGGTGGTTTTGTTGATTACAATTTTTCTGGGGAGTGCGAGACGTAGTGAAAGGTTTCAGGAATGGTTTTGTAAATTAAAACGAAAAAGTGACAATCTACATAAAAGAATTCGTAGACGCTACATTGATAATTGAATGTTTATCCCAACATTGAATTTCGGAAGAAAATAATTTAATATGCAATTAATCAATGGTTCGCAGATTTTAATTATCACGTCCATTTCCAAGTGATTAAAACGAGAATCGATTGATTGTGGGGTCAGCTTGGAGAGATCGAAGGGCAACGTACAAATGGAACGAAGGAATGACGTCGAGACCACCAACATAACTTCGTGTATGCTAAACATTAGACTACAGAGTTAACTTCACAAAGCTGACTGCGTCTTAATGCAGTTCCTCGAGCGTGTCTCGCTTGAGAATTACATGCTCTTTGCGTTTCTACCTGCTGTACAAACATGTAAGAACTATCGACGATTCGCTCTCTACGGAAACATACTTGTGGGTCGCTTAAATTTAACCATTTTAGTATTTTCTAATTGTTCAAGCAATTAGCCAATGATTGATTTGAAGATTGCATAAAATGGGTTTACTTTTTCTTAATATTTTTCATAGGAACATTATTTGTATTCTTTGCAAATACCTCTTGAGAAATAGCTTCACATCTTATTTGAAACCTGGACCAAAAAATTATTTTTACATTCTCTAGGATGCCCAAGATTACTTCTCATACAAATATTACCACTATTCTTATATTTCTAGAAATCAGACTCTAAAAGTAACTTCACCTTCTCATCTTGTTTAAAACCACCACCCATATATTATTCTTACTCTCTTGTCAAACTGCCAGTTAAAAATAATTTTTATATTTTATTCTAAGAGATGAAGAGTTCCCTAAGAGTTACTCCAGCTGGCATTCTTCAAAACTGCCCTCTAAAAATAATTTTTATTCATTATCTCTTAAAATTATCCCCCGAAATTAATTCTGACATTTCATTTTTTAAACGATCTTCTAGAATAATTTACCAAAATTTCTCTATCCAAAAATAATTACCATTTCTTATTTAGTGAAAGTGTTCTCCGAAAATTATTCTACAAGAACATCTCTTCTAACCATACTCCATCTCACGAATCACACCTTAAAAATAATTTTTAATTCTAGTTCCACGCGACCACCTCTTAGAAATGTATTGTTTGTAACAGAAACTCACCCACTAAAAACTACTCTTAATCTCTGTTCTACAAAATAGAATTCCTCACTTTGGAAAGCCACCCTAAAACAATTTTATTTTCGATCCATTTAAAGCATTAGAAAGAATTAAAAGTAAGGCAAGAGGTTAATTCTCAAAAATCATTCTAAAAATTATGATCACCCGCGTCCCTGAAAACCACCCCTTAAAGGCGTCCAATTTTCCCCATCCCAAGAAACAACCCTCCAAAAATATCTTTCACAGCTTATCTCGCGACCCGGCCGCTTACAAATAACTTTTAACCCTTATCAGAGGAGACCAACCCCTGGAAAACGACTTTAACTCTGATCCGAACAACCCCAGAGGCACGCGGAGTTAGAATCGATATGGTGTCTAAATAAATATCAGCCATTCGTCTGGTTAAGTGTCGTTCGGATCCAGCTGGCAGGTGATCGTCTGTAGAATCTTGCCACGAAGAAGGGACGGAATTGATCGCGGCGGTGCCGCGCGATTACACACCGGCGTGTTGGAAATCTTCCGCGCGATCAGGTCCTCTTCTGAGCTATTTCTTGCTGATCGTCGCCGGGCCATCGCCATCGCCGAGCCGTTCCACAGTCTTCTCTCCTCATCACCGTCGTCACGGCTGCCTTCCTCCGGGCTCCTTTATCCTGCAGTATCTATCTTCATTTTCTTAATCGCTCCCAGCTACCGCCGCCCCCGTCTCCTATTCCACCCCCGTGTCCTCCCTTCCCCTCACCCCCCGTTCACGCTGGCCAAGATGGCGTCGTTGACGAAGACGTATTACCCGGGCACGCTGCCGGCTGAAAGGGATCGGCTGCGGATTTCTAAGAGATTGGACCGCCCTAACGAGTAGATTCTTTACTCCGCGAATCGCTCCAGTAATCCGAGCGGTCTTAGCCGAACTGGATTAAATGGCGATGGAACCCGCGCCACCTGCTAAATCGCTCAATAAGAACCCCAACACCTTTTTACACCCTCAAATTCAAGATGACGTGGTTGCCACGGCAATTACTAACAGAAATTAGTTTTTACAAGCCTCGGAACATAAAGAAATTTAATCTGGTAAGTCACTGATGTTCATAAGTGAGTCTCTATAAACGGGTGATTTTATCATCCCCAAAAATCAGGCTAGAATAAAATCTAAGAAATACATTTTTTCATTGAGTTATCACTGTTCATACACTGGAGGTACTAATAGACTTGTCCATTTAGCTAAAAAAACAACCAAACGATCACTGACGTTAACTTGACTGAAGCAATAATTAAAAAGTCGGACCCTAACGAGATCACATATTTTAAAAGAAAAATCTGGTTGGTATAAAGAACAAATTTGCACGAGACCATGTGTATAAAAGAGGTCCATGTTCACCGGTTCACTTTTTACCCTCATCGTCCTCCGAGGACGCTGCTAATTCGATTGCTTTCGTTAATCTCGGAGCAGCGTACACACAGTCACGCACACCGAGGCCAGGCCACGTGCACCAGAGCTCTTTGCCGTAGAGTAATCCGGAGACGAGGTAACGCACGCGTGTACGCACATACCCCGACACATATGTATACATATACTACACATAGATGTACGTATATGAGCACATACAGACACACATACGCAGCCCCATGCGGCCGGAAACCAGGAGCACGGAGGAAGCCGAATGTGGGACAAACTCATACCCCATTCATCCGAACCACGCTAGCCGCGCGTTTGCCTTCTGGTGAAAGTCGAGAAACCCGTTACTGTCGCTCCCGTCTGTCTCTCCCTGGCGATTTGTTTCGTACGGGCTCACTTTCTCCCTATCGATTTTTATTTTGACAGTGACCGTCGGCTGTCCGCTCGACCGGCGCTAATTAATTCTCGATTCCTAAGCTCTCGGACCCTCCGGCAGTCTCCTCGTCAAAACCTCGTATTATCATTTCTCTCGGCACGAAAGAATTCATCAAAAACACTTCGAATTTTTAACTTGCGTTTTTTTAAAATAATTTGAAGACACGACGGTGCAGCAAGAGTTAATTTTATCATTTCTTATTTTCCTTTACAAACGAGAGAACAATCTGTCGAAATACAAAAGAATTTGGAGACACGAAGATTAAGGAAACATGAATTTTTCATTCACCGCTTACGCGTTTGTAAAATTACAGAATTTATATGCTCATTACAGGTATGAAATTTCGTCGATCCTTCTCGTCTGTTTTTGGAAGAACTGTAATGAACCTAAAACAGGTTTCATTTCTGTGAAAAGCTTATCGCAGGCTGGCAAAAGAAGGCGTCTCGAGGGCGTCGCTTTGGTAGTGAGCCTGCAGCAAACTGGATAGACGAAATTGGACGCTCGGGGGTGGCCCCGGAGTGCTTGAAAGACGACGAAGTCTCGAAGAAGAAGCGGAAGAACCGGAAGAACCTCGGCACGGCGAGATTCGAGGGTGGGGGAGGTGGGGTAGGGGGTGGTTGAAGCAACTTGCCGGCGAGAAAACGAGTTTCTGCCCGGAAAGTCTGGGCTGCAGCCCCTTCGCGAAGGCGCACCGTACCCGTCCACCCTCGCCGCCCTTCCTCGGTGGCAGTATCAAGACCTGTGTGCCCAGCGGTGGTGTCCGTGTAACTCCGAAGGTGTGCAAGAACGAAGTTGCCGGTGTCGGCGAAAGACAGAGGCCGAGACGCTGGGAGACAGAAGGCTGGAGCAAGAAGAAAGTGTGGATAAAGGGGGTCGGAGATGGTTGGGCGGGGGGTGAAAGGCAGAAAGAGAAAGAGAGGTAGAAGCACGGACGGAAAGAGACGGTGAAAGATGGAGAAAAGGGAGATAGACAGAGAGAGTGAGCATGAGAGAGGCAGAGGGAGAAGCTTTTCCTTAGCTGGCTGCGAGTGGGGGCAGCCATTTTCCCGAGTTCTTAATATTTTCATGATGGCGGCCGGTGCTGGCGGAGCCGCTTGGAAATGGGGAGTGGGTGGGTGGTGGGTAGCTCTAGGGTGTGGGGTGCATGAAAGAGGGTGGGCAAGCGGAACGGAGCACCAGAGGCGGGCTTCGGGGCGGGAGGGGAGAAATTAGAAAAGGGGAGATTTAAATATCAAGCTCCGAGGGGCGGACCAAGCTCCGTCTCGCTCTCTCTTGGACCGGCCACCCTCGGCCACCCTCTCTCCCTCTCTCTTCCTCTTTCTCTCCTGGCCCCGCTATCCGTCTCCGTTCAGCTAGCTCTTCCTCCGTTCGCCCTTGGTAGCCGGCTCTCACTCTTTCCACCCTCTTTCGCCCGTCGTCTCTACGGTTCTTCTCTTTCTCATCACCCTCCTCCACCGCCTCACCTCACCGAACGTCCCTGCCCCCGCATTACCAGCCGTTCTTCGCTTATGCACCCATACAAACAGCAGAGCCGGCTCCACCGGTCCATGTACACACACAGAGTGAGACGCACGCTCACGCACACACACGCCTATCGATCCTCGGCCAGAGAAAAGGCATCTTAGAGCCGTTCGACGGCGGAGAGGACGCTCCGGCGTCGCGGTGCTCGCTGTAAGGCTACGCGAGCGCTACGTGCTAATTGGATGGCCCCTGCCTCCAAGCTTTTGTCCGACCTGGACCCGACACCCAACTTCCCCGATATTGTGACACACGCCCGACCCGAACCACGACGGTCGTCCAGACGCAACAACGTTCACTACGATATCCACACACCGACGACACCCCCCCGCGATGCACGTCTTTGCATCCCCGAGAATGCACCGGCTGAATACCGTGTAGCATTATTCGGAAAAAACTTATAGCGGGACCTGCCGAACGGTGCAACGACACTGCGTGCTAGTGTGCGCACTCGGAACACACCTTCGAGCTACTGGTTTTAGGGGTTGGACACGGAGATGCTTCTTTTATTAATAATTTTTTGTGGCAATCACTTTTTAATGAATTTCGTACCAAAACTTAATAACATTTTTAAGATGATTTTTAATACTTGTGATTCTTCGATAGATGGTAATGCTGCTGGAGATTCAATAGTTGATTTAATAAGATAATATAGGAGTTTTTCATTAGCAGTGGCAATTAGGATCGCAGGCTGACGAGTCCTTTTCGCCCTTAAGCACCGTTCTGGTCAATTTAATCTGAAAGCGAACCTTCGTTTTTGATGCCAGAAGTAACAGATGGGTCGCAATGACTCATTTACAATTTTGGGTTTTATAATAGCACACGTCATTTAGATAGTTTTGCAGGCAGATATTAAATGTCCACTGCTCTAGTTTGTACGTGCCCAATTGTGAAAAACATCAACATTGTATAATGAATTGTGAAATTTTGTGAAGTGGACATCGTGAAAAATGTAGACAACGTTGATAAACATATTATTATAAAAAGTATCAAGAAAAATATTGAAGAAATAGTGATGAACTTTGTAGAAATATGTATAGTGAAAGAAAAGTATAGGAAATAATGTCGCGAGGTAAACATCACCGGCGTGTTTCGTCAGTGGCGTGAAACGTGTAAAGTCGAGTGTAGAATGCTGTTCAAGAATGCATGCTAATCCGCCGGGTAGGATGAGCGCATTTGATCTTGAATTTTGGGTTACCGGGTTCCGTAAACCCCGCGTGTGGCGCGGATGTTCACGTGTGCGATGTCACGTGTTTGATGTAGGTCAATGTCTTCGGCACCGGTCACCGTTCCAAACGTGTCGCCACAAATCAAATAACTGTGTACTTGCTCTCGCATGTGGCCACCGCCGTTTCACTGTGCCGAGGACGCGAGGAGGTTCCCGTGCAATTTCCAGGTGTTCCGCCATCCCTGCCACGAATGAACATCATTAACGTTCCATTCGTGTCGCAGTCAAATTTTCCTAAAAACTAACGTCTCGACCTCGAGAAGACACGAATCAAATCCCACTTAATATCATTCCGCGAAATTGGTCATTACCTCGAACTCGGCGGATAGATACTCTGAATGATCGTCTGCCGGAAGCATCCAATCTCCTTTTTATGCGGGCGATAATCGATGGAAATGTTGCATGCTCTCCAATTTCACTCTATTCGTCAAAATCCAGAGCGCGGACGTGTCGGAAGAAGAGTTAATCGAAATCTTAATCAAGCTCCGCAATTGAAACAATCAGGTCATCCCACGCCCACGACCTACGTCATTCCGATTTAAATAAACAAGTTAGATATTTAGAGTGTTCGACGGTCAGTAATTTCTCAGAAAATTCTGGGAACATGGTGTGAGGAGTTTGCTGCAGAAATATTTCGAAGACTGATTCCGCGGTTCTTTCGCGTGCGAAATAAACGGGGCCCGGTCGGGTCGATCGAAGGCGAAACGCGCCCCCCTCATTCCCCCGGTTCCCTTCCCGGTAAGAGAGGAATATTAGTTACCCTTTCAGTCGTAAGCGAGCGCCGTAAAATTATTCACCGTGTTATTCCTTCGCCTGCTCCTCGGAGGAGGGCCCTGATACGGAAGTAAGGAAACTTATGAAAATCTATATAAGGAAAATTCTCAAGAGTGAGATCGTCGAGGCGGGCAGGTCGGTGAAGGCGGTGGCGGGGGGTGAGTTTCTGGGGGGGTAGTTGCCGAGCGTTCTCGAAAGGAAGGAAGAAGGTGAAAGGGAAGAGGGCGCGAAGAAGAAAGGGACGGGGGCGGGTGGTCGTTGGGGGTGGGTGGTTGGAGGAATAGGTAGGGAACTCGAATTCGTCCTTTGAGAGGCCGACAGCAGGCGCCAGCCGGAGGAAACAGAGTAAAATGTCCTGGAAACAACGAAGTCTTTCGCTACCCCCAGCCCACCCTCCAGCCACCTTGTCCTCTCTCTTTCTCTCTCGCAGGTATAATACCCCCTCGTCCCAAGAAGCTTACCCGCCCTATATTTTCCGTATCTGGAATAAGTGTGCAAGGGGCTTGCAAGACTGTGTGCTACGCCCCCTTCTTTAATTACGTTCAGCCGCCCCTCGCGGAACAACTACTTCTCCACAAGGTACCCCTTCCGAGCGAGCCACCCTCGCAGCAACCGGCTCGAACGCTCCCCACCCCCAACCACCCCCTCGGCTTCGTTTTATCTATTCATCCTCCGGTGTCTTCTGTTTTTAGAGAAGAAAATTTTAATTGGAATTTCGTGAGCCCAAGACCCACACCCTCGCAGTCTTCCCCGCGAAGTGTCTACCGGTTCTGTCTTCTGTTCTTAACACCAACCCCCTTCCTCTTTTCGTCCCGCTTACTCTCTGCCCAAGCCACCCCCTACACTCTCTCTCTCTTTCTCTCTTTCTCTTTTGTGTGCCGTTTCCGTGAGGAACTAACCCCCGACCAACCCCCTCACGACTTCCAACGGGACCGATAATCCAATAGGCTTCGTTCTCCCTCCTCCCGTGAAACGATGGATGATGGATGAATATTAAACGGAGCCTGTTTCGGATGGATGACTCGCTAGGTCAAGGCGAACCGGTGGTAATTCAATCGCGGATTGTTACTATCTCGGTTGTTTGTTTGGTCATTGAAATTGCTACGTTATTATCATTGTAAAAACACGAATTTTTCATTTATTAATTATTCTCTTAAAAATTGCCGAATACTCTTTAGGTAGTCACCGTGGCTGATAACGAATGACGCCACAGAGTATGCAGAAGATTAAGGATTCAAATTAGGCGATGGCGTGTCTTTCGGTCAGGCGGGGCTGTCCAAGTCGTAAGAAACACGTGTCGTTAGGAGCAGGTCCCAGGAAAGCAGCCAAGCGAAACTCAGGGTAATCAACCGTCCTTTATTTCGAGAGCAAACAGAGACCGCTTTTGCACCAGCACACACACACACTTTTACACACACGCGTCTCGTGGACTGTCACAAATAGGGGGTGGCGACGCGTCGCCTAATACCCCCTACGTTTTTTAATTAAGCACCTTCGAGTTTCTCCAAGGCCGAATTTTTTCACAGGCTCTTGCACCGTGTCTGCCCGGTTTTCGGCAGAGCCATCTTCTTCGACCCCGCTTCGTCTCTCGTATCGATTTTGCAATTAGTAAGAAAGTAATCCAACCCCTTATACCTATCCACCCTCGAATCCGCTGCGAAGATAATCGACGTTCCAAGAAAAGCACCTCTAATTGCGACGCATCGGAGCAACCCTTCCGGACAACGAACAGATTTTTCCCTCCGTGGCGTTCCCATGGAACACCGACGATCTATACGATCTGCTCAGCATGTAATAGTGATCGAGACGACTGACTCCGGAGCGGGAATCTTTCAACCCCTCTCGCAACCAGACCGTGGAATTTGATTAGACTGTTTCATAAAGATTTTGACGGAACAAAAAAATGTTGACAGAATAGACCCGTTCATTACAATTCTTTTTTGTTTTCTGGAATTATTATTTATATTCTATTGGTTTCTTACGCAAGTACGAACTAGACAATTTCTAATACATACACTAGCGTACAAATTTTCTTTTATCATTTTCAGTTTTATTCATAATGGTTACGGCGGTGGTGAGAAAAAATGTGTATCCTGGATAGCAAAGGGAGAGGGTGGCAAAGTAGCCAATAGAATCGGCAGCCAATCTCTCGACTTCTTCGATCGTGTAAGTGGAAACGGTCGGTTCAAGAGCAAGAGAACCGCGACAGCAGAAAATAGCCAGCTCTGAAAACATTTCCGGCCGATTGAAACGCGCAGATTGGTCCAGCGCCGGGAAAGAACAGGGCGGGGATCGGGTGTGGGGTTGGTGTTGCGGGGATGGAACGGGAAAGGAAGACGAAGAGAGAGAAACGGCTAGAAAGGAGTCGGAGATAGAACCGCTCGATTGAGTCCACTGAAACAGTTTGTGTCTGCGGTCCACCGAAATTGATCCGGCAACACCGCGGCAACTGTCTCCAACACTCCCCAGCCCTACGCCCACGCTCTCTCCTCTCCTTTTCACTCTCCCTCTCTCTTTCTCTCACGCTAGTTTTCTCTCTTTCGATCCCTCTTTCTCCCTTTCCGCCGCCATCGGTAACCGCCACCACATCCTCCCGTTCTCGTTCTGGCCGCGCGGACACCTGTGGTACGTCCTCGAGGATCTTGACCCTCTGCGGCGATTTTATCTTAGATCGACCGGTGATCGATCATTGATTAGCCGGGCGAGAGCTCTATCGTACTCTGAGGAACCACTTCAATTCTTTTACGTTCTCGGTTTTGATGTTCCCTCCTCCTTTCCACCCTCGATCTCTGTAGTTTTGCTAAAGGTCCGATGTTATCCCTCTGTTCATGACCAGTATGGATGAGCATGAAGAGTATCGTGTCCTATTTTGTGCATTACGTATTAATTTGACTACCAGACCATTTTCCTGTGAGAAATTGTTGTCGAAGAATTTTATTGTACTGTTACTTTTTCAGCAATTTAAGCCAAGAACTACCATTTTATTCAGAATTCAAATAAAACAAATTTATCGAACCTTCATCAAAGTTCACGTTCTATTCAGTAGATACTCCCTCGAACCTACGATGAACTATGAGAAACGAGGGGTTAATTGACTGTCTTATCATGACTCCTGGCAGTGGAAGACTCCAGCGACTTCTCGGGAGATCTAACAAGAAGTGCAATAAATTTTCTAATAAAAATGAACCAAAGCAAAAAACTCCCGATCGTCTCGCATCTATCGTCTGACCTATATGACCCAGGGCGTTGCGATCGCTCTGTTGGAAAAGCCCTAAAAATCGTTTCCATTGAAATACCCGAAGTACATTTATCCTCGAAAGCAAACACGGCTCCTCCATCAAAAATTCGCTCGCAGGGTTTCTGGCTGCGATCCACGCCGTCTGCAGCTCCTCCCAATCCTCTCTCGCTCAACCGGTCGCGTCGCTAAGGGTTGAAAAGTGGTCGATCGTCTTCGAGAGGGTCAACGATTGCTCGCCTATAGAGAACGGCGTGTTCCACCTCTCCTGCCGTTCCTCCTCCTCTTCCGAGGAAGTTTCGCGCTGAAGCCGTTGAAATATCAAACAGAGAATGAAAAGGAAAGAAGAAGAAGTGACGTGGAGGGTTGGCGTGGTAAGAATAAGAAGACGTGGAAAGAGAGAGGGTTGGTAGGGTGCTGGTTTCCTAAAGGTCGAGTTTCCGAGTGCAGCTGGAAGGGAGAGAGAGGGCTGCAGGGGGCGAGCACGGTAATAGAGAGCTGTAGCGAGAGAGAAAGAGACAGAGTGAGGAGGAAAGAGAGAAGGGTTGGAGGGTGGAGAGGGTGGAGAGCTCGGCGAGGCAAGACGGATGGAGGTCGTAGGACCTAGCCCGGAGGAGATGGAGGAGACGAAAGGAGAGGTCGTAGGAGGAGGAGAGGGTCGCGGTGGAGGGTAGGAGAGAAATAAAGATGGCCGCTCGTGCCTCCGGGGCCGAGCCACCCACCAGAGCCACCTTACTCCTCATGGTAATAAAAGGAAAAAGGGGAGAAAACTGAGGAGCAGAGCTGAAGGTGGTAGGTCGGCCTGTGGGGGTGCCGCGAACGAACGAACGAACGAGCGGAGCGACCGACGGGGGGCATCCGCGGGGGAAACAGTTCTTATTGATTCAGAGGAGCCACCCTCACGGAGGAGCAAAAGCCTGGTGGACCCGCTCCTGGACTTCTCTCTTCTCTCCTTCCACGGTCTTCCCTCTTCGTCCCAGCGTCAGCCTGTGCCTTTTACGAACGAGGGCTCGCGATCTCCGTCACTTGCGCTCGACCTGCTCCTACCCCATCGAAACGCCTTCCTTCGACCAGGCATGTTTTACAACCCCGACGACTTACATTACATCCATCCCTTCTTCGTTTTCCTCTCCTTTCTGATTTTTCAGACTAACGACGTTCCTTGAGAATATGCTTCCTGATCGTCGATTTTTAATTTATTGAAAAATTCTACATTCGTTTCTAGTCTTACTACTCTTACATTAATGCTCTTCTTCTCTTTATCTCATAAATAGATCCAGATCTTTTTAGACATTGCTGTTTCTGACTTTTCAGCAAACTAAACATTCTTTTCTACCCTTCACTGGATTAACATAGATGTTAATCAATTTGGCCAGTGAACGGCTCAACGAAATATCTTTTATTACCAGAAATGATCGCAAACTAACCCACCAGTTCCGAAGGCCTCCCGAAGGAATATTCCTTTTTCCGGAGAACCCAGCGGTGTTCGCCGAGGTAAAGGAGCTCGGAAAATATCGCCTGGCTTTAGGTGCACAGACAAATTTCGCAGTCCACTTTGCCTGTGCCAGGTCCCAAAGTGGGGTACGATATACGGGGCTTTTTAAGCGGAGTCGTTTTATATTTGACGAGGCATCAGCGGCGGGTAAACGCGCACCTGCCGACAGGAGAAGTCGTGTGTCTACAGCGTAAACAACCACCCTGCCCCTCGACACACCCCCGAACCAAGCAACCCCGTTCGTCGTCGGAAAAAGTGGTTTCAACCACTTTTCCCTTCGTAAACTCGGCCCGCACTTACCGGGCCAGAGCC
Source organism: Lasioglossum villosulum (assembly GCA_963971365.1). Lineage (NCBI taxonomy): Eukaryota > Metazoa > Arthropoda > Insecta > Hymenoptera > Halictidae > Lasioglossum > Lasioglossum villosulum. Next base: position 21,259,402 of record OZ020503.1, on the reverse strand, counting down.
AGAAAGTCCGAGTCAATTTGACCACCCCCGCAGGTTAACGCAAACTCCGCCGGGGGTTGGGCATAGAGGATGATACACACGGGTGTAAACCAAGAGGGGGTGGAAAAAAAGGATAAAAAAGGGAGAGAGGACGGCCGGCAATTACGCGGTCGTTTCAATCCGGGCGACTCGAAAAACTTGCCCCGGCTGCTGGTCTTTAATAACCGGAGCAAACTTTGTTCACCCCCGCGCCACCGGAGGTTGTTACTTTTTAATCATGAGTAAATATTGACCGGTGGCCCAGATTCTTTGAGACTCCGCGAGGACTTTAAACGAGTAGATTAGCAGGAACACCGGGGCGAGAGGATTCGTGGATTGTTAAGGGTGGTTTCGCTCGAGAAGACCAGAGAAACTTTTTTGTGCTCTTTTCTGCGGCACGATGTGAACACATCAAAATTCTATTCGTTAATAACACTCGAGCCAGTCCACTACACAAGTTTACATCCAGAAATTGATTTTTATTTGTAAAGATGGACGATTCATTTCAGAATCACGACCAATCGTTGGAAGCAGGGGTTAAGTAAACATTCATCAGTGAGAAGCGATTACGTTGCTAAATTTTTTTATAGGAATCGAAAGAAAACGTTGAAATCTGGAAAAGGATTTGAATCAATGGTGATTGGTAGGTGGTACTCTGGTCATGAGACAGTGTGAAATTTTTCGGAGATGAACGGGAGGGTTGGAAACAGCACTGATTACTTCTGGGGTAGAGCATCGTCTTCCATCGACGAGCCACAAGACCCAGGACATTTCAATCTCCCGGAGCTCTACTAGAAAAAGACGCAGCAAATTCCTCTGGAGGAATTGGTTGAAACGGGGCCCTTCTCGTGACCAATCCCTCGAAGGGACGGGGAACGGGAAAGGAGAAAGGCAACGTCGTAATTTTGCAGGACTTTTCCGAGTTGCAGCTCGTCGGAGTCGCCCGTTCCCCGCCCCCTTTTCTCTCTTTCTCCGTTCCAGCGGCGCCCGGTTCGCCCGGCTCTCTGGGCAAATTGACTTTTCCTAATAAACCAACTCGCGAGGCAACTTCGGCGAAAATCATTTAAAACTTTGCCAGACTCGAATTCGCCTCTCGTTTTAATGCGGAGGCCCGCAGAAAGCTCGCTCGCGCGCGTCCGCCCGCGTGCATCCTCGCCTTCGCCTCGCCCTGCCTCGCCCAGCTCGCTAGCTCGTTCCTCCTTTCTTCCGCTCTTTCCGCGCCGCTTACACGCTCCTCCCGTTTCCGTTCATCGTTTTCTCGTTTCGCATTGTACCCGCGCCGCCTTTGTGCGCTAATAGCCGCCGCGTCTAACCGCGAAGTCGGCTTTCCCGCCACCGCCACCGGAAAAACTCGCGGAAAATTGCGGATCGGTCCGACCGGAACACAAGATCCACCCCCGACCACCTTTGCACGCGCGCGTGCAAATTCCCTTTCGCCTCGCAGGGGTTGCTTTTAAAATCTGTTTTTCAACCCTGTATGCTTTTTTCCACAAATTTCGAGTTATACATATATTTCAATGAAAATATTCTGTGTCGATGAAAATGTTTGGTTTTCGACTGAAAATATTTTCGAGGTTTAATATATGAATTTACAAGAACTCGGAGACCGATGTAAATTTTTCAGATGAATTGTACCGTGCTCGTAAATTCGTATATTTTTTCCCGATTCAGAGAGTCCGAGGGGAATTTGATGCGGGTACTCGCAGGATTTTAATGGGGAATCATGCATGTTCGCGACCGAATTCATCGAGGCTCGCACAAAGAGCCACCCCCCAAAAAAGAAGCTGGCATTTCCGCGGCGAAACGAGCCGAACGAAGTACCGACACGGTATTTTTAATCGAAAACCGTTGCCCACGGCGGTACGTCCGCTTTTTGCTAGGGCCCTGGTAATGTATGCCGGTGGTTGTCTCATTCTCGAAGCGATCTCGTGCAGGGCGTGTGCCATGAAATAAATAGTAACGGAATCCGGCGCGTACCAGCCACCCCCTACGACCACCGGCATCGTTGCAGCACGACGTGAGAACCCATAAACCAGGAATAACAAGCTCCGCGACGAGAAACCAGCGGAGCATCTCGGATATACCGGATTTCAGCCGACGAAAAATTACCGACCACTATATCTGCGGCTACGACACCCCTGCGGGATTTTCTGAACGGTTTTTTCTACCCTCGATCATTCCCCATAAGTCTAACTAACGAAACATTCATGTTAGAAATAACTAAGAGACGTTGATGCTGGAAGATTCGCTAAAAGATTTGAAACTGATTCTTCTAGCTAACAGTTTTAGGAAGTAGAGACGAGACAATACCAATTGGATTAAAACAACCAATTACGGTTGACGTTTCACTGCAGCCGAAACCGGGAAGGTATTATCAGCGAAATTGTTAAATAAATTTGCCCTTTTATTCCGGAACAAAATTGCAATGAAAATACCGCACATTCCCGGTGAATGCTTTCTTTCCATTTCTACAAATAGACTGCGGATTGTGTACGGCTGTTGTGTTCACAAGCGCGCGGGCTGCAGCGAAAGTAATGAACATTCCGTTTTTCAAAATTAGCATTTCAGTTGTTCCTAGCTGTGGCAAAATATTGAACGCGAGTTTAACTTTGTTAGAAATTTTATTACGCTGCTATTCAGTCCTTTTTAATTGTAAGTAAAAATTGTATTTATTAATAACACTCAGTCCAATGTACAACACAAACTGGACCATTAAAAAATAGACGATTTATTTATCCGTGATGTCCTTCCTAGATCTCGAAAAAGTTCGTGAAAGTTTTCACGATGGGAATCAAGAGAATCTAAAATGATGCGAAAAGCAACGAGAAACTAGACGCGAGGGAGACGATGGGGGTGAGAATCGAAGAAGCTGGTGGAGACGGTGGTCGACTCGGTGGGCGCATTAAACATGCACCGCTTCAACATTATTTCATCTCGGTGAATAATTTACCGCGAAGGCTGACAAGCTGAGTCGGCCTCGGCAAAAGAAAACGACGAAGAAGCCGCACCGTAACGAACCACCGCCACCGGGCGACGATAATCGAATTTCCTGGAGCCACCGCTCGTGATCCTCGAAACGACCGATCTTCTTCCGGCGTCCGGAAATAGAGAACGATTTTTGACCGGCTCCGAAACGGCTAGGGTTCCGGCCCGGGCTAGCGTGATAAGCCCGAATAAAATGGCGGCCCCGCAAAAGAGCACGCGAAGAAATTCCGCCAATATTTAACGATCCAACGGGATCAGAGAACTTTGCTCGACAAATAATCTTCCGGGAGCAAACGTTTGCTCGGCTTCCAGCTAACCCGGGGATCGAAGAATCGTTTCTCAAAGGATTCCTAGAAATGATAAGCCAAATCCCGGCCGCGGAGAATTATTCTTCAGCTTCGTTTCCAGGAAACCTGATTTTACTGAATTTTTCACGCAGAAGAGTCTTGGAACGAGAATATTTCATCTGATCAGCGTAATCCATACAGAAATAATGACAACGTACGTTACATCACGCAAGGGCAATAAACAACGAATATCAAATTTTATTACTTCAAACGTTCACAAAAACAAGATTCAGTAAAGAAGTAGCTCCCCAAAAACTAATAAAATGAATCACAATCCCTGAAAAATGTCAACTCGCAGACCTAAAGGGTTGAAAAACGATTCAAAAACGAGTCCAAAAATTAATTTCAGGATCCGGTTCAAAGACGACTGGACGGCATTCTTGGGCTTCGCCTCGTTTAAAATTCAGCTGGGAAAAACTATGGGCTCGTCGAGAGCGGCAGGGGTAGGAGGAGGCGGCGCGAAACAGCTTCGTATCTCGAGATAATAACGAGTCCCTCCTTTCCTTTACCTCTTTTTCTCGGCGATGATACGCCGAGTCCCCTCCCGCGGGCTCGCGCGCGCGTGGTCTCGAAAAATTAATTATATCTCGAAAGTTAAAATCGAGTTTCGGACCGGGGGAGCGCGGAACGCGCGAGGCGTTTGTTTTTGTTCGGCGTCGACCCCCGGCCGCCGGGAAACGGCAGAAATTTTAAACGAAAGTTTACTAATGAAGGCGACTCCCCCGCGAGGCCCCTACCCGCCCCTTTGCCACCCCCGTGCTTTTTCCCTTCGCGAAAACCCGACGTTGCACCCACGAGAGAAAAGAGGGACGAGAGAAAATCGCGGAGCCGCCGCGCTTTTCACCGGACGCCCCCGCGCCAGTTTTCCGTGCGCGCGTTGTCATCGTCTCGCCGCGGCTCTAGACAGACTTTTCGCGAGAGCGTGTCCTCTTTTTTTCGCCGCGGCGAAAGCGGACGTCGCGGTTCAATGACGCCGCGCGACGCCGCTGGAAAAAGACACCGACGCCGACGCGCGAGAGCGCGTATTCTCGGAGGAAATGCGTTTTCCTCCGCGTTTCAATGCGAACACGCTTCCGCGAGCGACGCCGTTGTTTTACCACGCTTCGAGTTCTTTCTCTCGCCATCTCGCTTTTTCTCTGTACACCGCTGGCCATTTTTCAAATGTTGTTTCAAGCACGATTATTAACCCGTGGAAGACTCAACTATTTTACTACAATTGTGTCAATCTTTTTATTTTAAAGTTGACAAACTTATCAACTGAAATCAAGGATACATAATACATATATGTATGTAGGATTTGCACAAGTACATCTTCTGGACCCTTTAGGCTGTCTGTTATATGTAATGGAACTTTATTTAATTTATTCGTCAAAGATCGAGTTCGTAAGCTGCACTTAGTGACATTTTTAATGCTGCACAGAATCCAGTAATGAGACGAAACGTCGCTTCGATATAATCGCTTTAAACCGACTTTATTTTTACGCCAGCCTAATAACAAAGAGCAAGCCGAGATCAAAAGAAGATCGCGCGCGATCTATGGGCAATTGATCAGGGACTGCCGACGGCGGTGCAGCCATGAAAAAATCCATGGAGCGTGGAATCGTTCGTCAAGTCGACGATCAAAGAGCCCGGCCCATGGAGAGAGCGGTTTTCTCCGTCGGACCGGGTTGCTTTTTCGAAGATCGATAAGGGAGTTCTTCGAAGCGTGGCGAGGAGAGAAGGCGCGAGAGGGGAGGGGGGGGCAGGACATAATAGAAAGAGATCCCTCCATTTTGCACAGCCATCTTTCGCGCGCAGGGCCGTCTAAACCCACCCTCGCGTTTCTACTAGCTTTTCTTTCCCCTTGGTCGTATCTCTTTCTCTCGTCGTACACCCGGGCCGAAACAAACCACCCCCGGTACTACAGGGGTGAAAGCTACTGAGAGGGCGAGAGAGAACGAGAAAATTCGCGGAGAGGGTTCCCCGGTGAAAGTAAGGGCTTAAAAATTCCCCGCCGCCCTCCTTCGGCCGACAACGAGCAAGAGGTTGCCGCTGCCTTTCCTGGCAACCCCCAAAAATCATTAAAACCATCCCTCGACACACCAAGGACTCTCGTCCTCGTCAGAGGATTCCTGCCCAGGGAGATCATCCTTCAGCAGATTCTTTCCGCAAGGAACCGGTTCGATTAACAGAATCTAAGAGCGCCGTTGTCGTGACACGAGACACCCCTGCTACCCTCTCGAAGGGTTGCCCCAAGTCTTTGCGAAGAAATCGGCTTGATCGCTCGTGTGGAGTATCTCCTGTCTTTCTGCTTGGTTGAGAATGTTATTCGACTGATATTTGATTTTACAATTATTGAAACAACAAAGTCAGTGGGGACTGATATAGTAGATTTCTTTATTCAAGTATATGTTATAATAGAAATCGCAGGAAAGGTGATTTGTGTCGGACCTTCCATTACGAACTGTTATTTATTATATCATTATTTTGTAGTAACGAATGAGGAGACTAGACGAGTGAGAAAATATTGTTTCGCATTCTGGGTTTACTGAAATGGCTTTTTATAAATGAGAATTAATGTGAACATACGTGGCATCATTATGAATAATCACGCTGATAAATGAAGGTAAATCATGTACAATTATACATTGATGTCACCCAGCCAGGATAATTATGTATTCAATGGAAGTTACATCAATATGGAGATGCGGAACAACTAAATGTGAATGTCCCTGGATGAAGAAAGCAGAGAATGGAAAACAGTGAGAAGATATTTATTCAGCGAATAGATTGAAGGTTTTATGGTAATGCTAACATGCGAAAATCGTGGAAATTCTCTTGACCAAGATACGCATATGCGGACTGTGATAATTTGCACCATATTATGCAACTTTCGCATGAATTCCAAATTTCATAGTCTCTTTCATACATAAAATTGGAAGACAGGCAAGAAGAATCATCGATACCCTCTGAAATACATTCTTAACTGTACAACATTTCACATAAAACAATTACAGCTTTCCCCTTCCAATAACATGCTCGTTTACGGTACCTAAATTGCACAAACCAATGCATGTCATTTCGATGAAACAGTCGACAACAAATGATACAGAAGTACCGGCACAAAGTGAAACATATAACATATACTTTCACATCCCCATCAATCCCCACGCACTTGGTTATTCGCAAGAAAACAAGTCATAATGTAACAACAAGTCTACGATGAAATCACACAGTGTTATTCTTGCATGAGACATCGATTTTGGATAATGAAAAGACAAACTTCCTGCACGACATCTCTGAAACAGAGAATTATACTCAGTGACTTCAGAAACAACTTTTATCGATATTTCAATTCTGAAAAATATTTTAACCTCTATACGATATAGGAATTGAGAAACTGAAGACTTGTAAAACATTGTAAAATTTGTTTCTCGGACTAACTCCACCGTAGATTCGAAAATTGCAGCTTCCTCTTAATAACGATACGCCAAAAGTTGATGTACGATATTTTTTGGTCGTTCTACTGAGCTTCCGAATAAAAGGTGTACCGCCAACTTTATAATAACGTAAGGTACATCATCAGGGTTTTACACGACCGAACTTGTTCCTCGTTTCTGTACCACAAATTGAGTAAAAAATTCATACCTCAACTTTTAAGGGCTTTTTGTAAGGGAAGCTCCACTCTTCGAGGATGAATTTAGTCGTGAGGAAAAATTTTCTATGATAGAAATATTTCAATCCATACAAACTTTTCGAAGAAACAATTTTTATCATCATTGAGACAACGGAAAAATACCGAGTATCCATCAAATTCCACAATAATTCCTCGTTTCGTTCAGCGAGATGAACTTAGCCTCGTCGGGGTGACTTATGGGGTAAATAACAAACCAACCAGAGCGGTTCTCGCCGATTCCCTATCGGCCATGAAGTCGAGAAGATAATGGCGGGTTTGGGGAGAGCAATTTCACAGGGAAAAAGGAGCCTCGACTCTCGGCGTGGAAGAAAATCACCGGCCGACTAGCGAACACCAATAATTTTGTTGCCGTGACTGCCGGCAAAAATGGTGGTGCAACGTGCGAGGGTGGCACGCGAGAGGATCCACCCTTCAGGAACGTTGCCACCCTCTTCGAGGGCTCCGTAACGGAGAAAATTGCGGAGAATCGCTTTCTCTCCCGGTTCGCTTCTCCTGACTTATTCAACGCTGGGAGCCGCGACACGTGACGAACGGGACCCAACGAGCCAGCTAAGTGGACCGGAAGTCCACGGAGGAACGCGATCCTTCGACTCGAAATGGGACAAGTCGTTGTGTGAGCCGGGTTGAAAATAAAAAAATCACGATCGAGGCTGGCCAGATGCCGCGCCATGTGGACGCGCGTTTCACGCGTCGATCATCGCGCGTTGGCCTACAAACGAGCAACAACACAACCTGCCTCGTGCATCTCACCCCCTTTTCTCTCTACCCTCCCCCCTTCCTCTTCTCTCCTTCACACACCCCCGCATCCTGACCCCCATCCTGAACCCACGTGCTTCGAAGTTCGGCGACTCTGACGAAATTCGTAACTCCCTTGATATCGAGATCGTGGGAACCTTGAGTGTCTCGCGGATTTAGGGTGTTCCGGGGCCTACCACTTGGGACGCGTTTGCGATAAACGATTTCCAGCGACCGATAAACTGATCTAATGATTCATGAAAATTTGACGGTTCTGCGATTGTTCTGTTCGACCGCTGCGAATATTTCTGCGAACAAGTATTTAGCAAGAAACAAAGTGTTAAGATGAGTTTCTTGAGTTTAAGCTTAGTGGAGTTTCGGCTTAGGTTGGGTTTAATTCCAGCGACTGATGGTGCTTCTAGAAAATTGATTTGACTGCGGATCTTAAAATAAAAGTCCTAGGAGAAGAAGCTAAATTGAAATTCATACGAAACAGCATTTCGTGAATAAGTTATGTAATAAATGGGACGATTGGTTAAATTTACTAGATTAATAAGTAAAAATAACGTTATCGCGTAACTAGAAATTGTGTTTAGGTATGAAGAAGGTGGATGATTTGAAAGAAGAGGAAGAAGAATCGATGTTTGCCATCGGTCCCATGGAACCTGTCGGCGTTCCTCGGATACAACTTAGGGTTGGCTGGGCGATATAAATTCGTCCAATCTAAATCGAGCCGTCTTCAATTTCGTATCTCGTTCATGCCCGGTCTCCTTTTCCCTTCGCTCGGCAATCCTTTGCTCCGTTGCACTCTCGTTGTATTCCGTTCGCCGGCTCTCGCTTTTCCCAGCCCCCGTTCGTCCTGGGCGCTCGCGAGTCCTGTTATTCCAGGATTCCAGTTGCCTAAGACGCCTTCGCCGACCGCAGAGTAAAGTATGAGGCCATACTTCACCCGCGGGGGCTTCTCTGTCTTTCTCTTTCTATCTCGTTCACTCTCCCTCTCTTTCTCTCTCTCTCTCTCTCTCTCTCTCTCTCTCTCGCTTGCATACTCCTCCCCTGGATCTGCTTCCCCGCGCGCACGCCCGGTCTAATGAAACTTTGAAAAATCACCGGAATTAACCGAATTTGAATTACACCGAATTCCCGGGGACAGACGGCGGAGAAGGGTGAAAAGTGACGTAACGACCGGATGAAGCGACGAGGAATTCCTTCTGCAGCCCCTACTCGACACCCTCGACTACCCCCGAAGACGACTTTGTCGTCTTTTCTTGCTGGTATCGATCTCGATCACGAATTCGTGCAATTGCAGCACGACAATGCTTACTTTTAAATAGACAGCAACGTTGGATAAGATGCGAGAGCAAAATTGTAAATAGGGGTTGAAAGTGGTTGACTTGTGGATTTTCAAGCGTCGATCTGTCATGGATGCAGAAGTGAATTGTACAGAATTTGTGTTGCTTCTTTTAAAAACTAAACACCAATATTAGACAAGTGTAAATAAGGGTTAAAAGTCTTCGTTCGAATATGGGATGGGAGTTCTTGTGAAATATTTTTTAAGTATGACATTCGAAACTGTTCTTTCGTAATGCTGGAGAGGTACTTTGTCTCGAGCACAATTTCGAACGAGACTAAGTCGTAATGCACTGGGGAGGCAAAATACCTCCTGATGAAACTACCCTCCGCGCTCTTCGAGGAAAGTAGGACTGCTTGAAGAAAACGGACTATTCGTCACTCCTGCTACGAGATATCGATCCTCGTTCCACCCTTATCCGTTGCAGGAACAATCTCTCAGAAACGAACCGCTCGAAGCAGATAAAACTTGCTATTATCCAAGTTACAAAGAACAGGATGACATTTATTTCTTTCAAAGAAATCACCCCTTTCTAATTTTTCTTCAAGGGCTAAATAAATTGCACATTTAGAAGCGATCCCATTGCCGCAACAATTGTCCATCTGGTCTAACCGATCCTTTGCGTATCACAAAATACGATAACATTTCTTATCACAGAAATACCACCCTTCTAATTCCCTTCGAGATCCAAACGAACCGTACACGAAACACGGAACGGACGTTTAAAAAATGAATTTCGATCAATCGCGATCTTCATGATACCGATCCCGAACATGTTTCTCGTGTTTCCTCTTGAGCACAACCTCATCTTGAACCTTCGTTCCTCGAAGAACCTTCCTTATCGTATATCTTGAAGTAATGGTCGAGTGAAAACTTTGCAGCACTGAACAACGATCGGTATCGATACATCGCGAGTCGACGTGGCTAGGAACGAGTGTCCGGCATGTCCAGTGGCGACCGGCAGACTGGACCCGCTCGAAAAAGTGACCGTCGCAATGGTGTCCCCCTGTGGCCCGTTGCGGACCTTCTCTTTTTGGGTCCAGTCGTCGATACGCGGCCGGCCAACCCCATCGCCCCGCGAATAAAGGCGGAAACTGGACAAACCAGTTTGCCGTTTTCGAAATTAGGCTCCCCCGGCGAACGGGACCTGGACTGGCCGATGTCCACTGTCGAAGGGGTGAGCCCCGAGACCCGCCACGGGTCCCAATACCACCACGTCCATGAATAAGTCGCAACAATGTCCTGCCTGGGACCGGTTCCTCTTTCTTTCCTATTGTCGCCCGTCAAGGAGACCGATCGAAACTTATACGCGTGGACGAGCCAGTGAACCATCGTCGTTCACGTCGCGCTATCCACGAATGCTAACAACCATCATTCTAATTGTACCACTCGTTTTTATCGTGTAATATAGGAGCATAAAAATTGAAATGTGTCGATGAGAGATGTTAATTTGATTAAGTACATAATAGTGGGAAGTAAAATTCAGTTGTAAAAGTTGCCTCAGAAAGAATTACAGATGTTGTATTAATACTTCAACGGAGAGTTCGGGTCTATTTTGACCCAGGTACCTCCAAAAATGTGTTTTAAAAATGCATAGATACAGATACGTCAATTGTACAGCTATAAGAACCTATGTTATGTACGCTAGTGTTACCCATTGCATAAAAGAATTGAATAATGAATGCAACGCGGTGCTAAAATTTTCAGGGACCAGCAAGGCAGCAGATTTTCACCTGAATCCCGGTAGGACGACGTCGACCGCGGTCAAAACAATTACCAAACGTCCAAAAAGAAGGAAACCATTTTCCCGGGCGATTCGGACGGATGAAATTCATACGGAAGGTCGGAATCGCATCCGCCAGACGCGGCCCAAACAATCTTTTCCAGCCGGAACTCGGGTGGGTTTCCAAATAGGTGGGTCCGTTGGAAGCGATGCTTTGGAACGTCGGCGCTCCTTTGAATTCTTCAAAGCATCACAGGCAGGCAGACAGGGACGGCGAGAGAAAGAGCGGAAAACAGAGAAAGAGGGAAAGAGGTAGGTCGCTCCGGTAACGCGATTCTACTTTCTATAAATGGGATTTGTTAATTTGAAACGATGCACCGGGCATAATTACACGAGCTCGCGATACTTATAGCTGTAAGTATTTCATCGTCGTATTAAGCTCGTAAGCTCGTTATCTCCGCAAAAGGTACGATAGACCCTTGGCTCCGGCGAGAGGCAATGTACGGGCACGGTAGGAGGACCCGCGGAGCGTTTCATAGCGTTTAGTCTTTATGGCGTGTGGTTCTGCAGCCATCTCGAGGTAGCTCTTCTCTCTACATTACCCATCCCTCCCCCCTCCCGTAGCCACCCCCGGTTTTCCACCCCCTAGCCACCCCCTGCTAGCGTTCTGTTCCCTTCTCACTACTCTCATTCACCACGCTCTCACTCTCTCTCTCTCTCTCTCTTTCTCCCTCACAAGCCAAGCAACCTAGCAAGCCTGACTCCGCGCTACGGCGAAACAATGGACCGAAATAAATAGCCCGTCTTTCGTCTTTTGTTTCTTGGGGGCCCATTGTTGCCGCCGTAGATAAGAAAACAAGAGACTCTGTCGCTGTGTTTACGAGCCCCGGCCGAGGCTCCTGGATGCTGCGGCCCCCTTTTTGCCTCGTCCGCCCAAGAGCCACCTTCTTCTCTCACCCCCAGTGTTCTCTCAGCCTCCTCCACCTCCTCTTCCTCTTCCTCTTCGTCCTCTCACTTCTTCTTCCTACTCCACCTCTTCCTCTACGGTCTGACACACGGCTCTTCTCTCCTAGTCGGGCTCTCCCTTTTCAACCACCCTCCTCCGCCCACCACCCGACCCAGCACAATCCAGTTCCTTTCGCGTCTCGTCCACCTATCGTTCTTCTTCGTCGCGACTAATCCCTCCGCTGCGATGCTTCCACGTTCTTCGGAATCCTCGTGACGCGCGACCATGTCACCCTTCCGCGCCAGGACCACCCCCGCGATATAAACCCCACAGCAAGAACTGCATCGTCCGGCTCTGGACTTTCTTTGCACCACAGTGTAACTCACAGCTTTTCTCCGCTCCTGGAAAACATGCTCACGCACCTTACACGTAGCTTCTTTCAACTTGAGAATGATTCAGCACCTGGAGTTATAGACGCCTCGTGTAATAAAAAGATTTGCATTTAGGCCAATTTCACGACAGACTGGATTTTTTTGAAAATAAAAGTCGTGTGCTTTAATTTCAACCTACAGAGACCATGTATATATTCAAATTTCATGATCGAGGCAAATAATTTATATTCATTTTATGTCCACGTTTGTATTAATGGAAGAACACAATTTTTTATTTCAATCCGAAAGAAATGTGGTCTGTTCGAATATACACGCTGAACAAATAAAATATTCTGCTTTTATGAAATTATAATCAATTAATTCTAGATTATTTGATTGATACACTTGAATGACACTTTTTCGTGCACTTTTATTTGCATTTGTCCCACCCATTGGCAATTTATCCATCGAAACCAAGAAAAATGATACCGACCCTGTTTCTTCTAGCAGAGAAATCGTAAAATGTTTAGCATAAACTTAGCAATAAAGGAGCGAGATATAGTTTAATCGGCGTCCGTCGGTTCCCTGGTCCGGGGGCCCGCGCGTCGTCGCAAGGGTCTTCTCCGCGAATTAATTAAAATTTTCGGAGGCAGCGGCGTCGAGATGGTGGGCGGCGAGAGGCTAATTTTCTAGCAAGAAAATTCTGATTCTAATTTCATGCAAATGGCCGCCTGTGCCGGGGCACCGGGCCGCCCCGGTAGGGGTGGCTAGGGAACGAAAGGGGTGCGAGGGGGGTTTCGATGGGGGAGGAGGGGGAGAGTAGTCGTCGCGGGGTGTTGCAGAGAGGGTTGCGTGACGAGGGTGGGGCCGAGGGTGGCCCCCTTTTCGCCGGCGACAACGGAGCTCTTCCAGTTTGTGGGGGTGTGGGCCAGGAGGGGCGTAAGAAGAGCGACAAAACAATGGAACGAAATTTAAATTATGCTCCCCGCAAAATGGCGATCGTATGCAAACGCGATGCTTATCCACCGGAGCAGAAAGAGAGAAGGCGCCGACGACTTTGCAGATGCCGACAACTCTTTCCCCTCCCACTCTCCTCTTTCTTTCGTCCTCACCCCTCCTGCCCCCGTTCGCCAACGTGCCGCTTCTTTTCTGTCATTCCCCCGTCTTCCCTCTTAATCTTGTGTGTCCCCTTTTACCTTTCTCCCAGAGTGCATAGGCCGCCGCGCACCTTGCGTGTCGCCTGTGCACACGCGATTCCTTCCTTCTTACCGGCCCGCTGCGTTTCGTTTCATTCGCTTGTTTATTTGTTACGACTAACCGGCACAACCCTCGACCAACGACGATCGATCAATTAACTGACGCTGGACAACTGGTCTTACTTTCACCGATCTTTTTTATCGAATCGAGAATCTCGAGAGAAAGAAAAGAAATCACATAAATTGTTTAATAAAGCCAAGATCCATTACTATCGGAATAAATACTACAGGAAATTAAATTAATCTCTGTACTTCGTTATCTAAAAACTTGTATGAAAATCTGCAACCCAGTAATATCGAATATTTCGCGGACTAGTAGCTGCTATAAATACGCGACACGTCTTCCTGTATAATTAAATACAAGGCAACGGAGCGCGGCGAGATGATTCTATGAAATGAAATTAATATTCTTATTTATATTGGCGAGTGTGTTGTTTCAGTATATTGGATTCGATGGCGAAGCGTTCGAGTTGTCTCTGTCAACAAAGAAACCTACTGGGTAGTGCGAAAACCACGGTAAATAGGAATGGCTGATGAGGTCTGGGGAATATGTTTTGAATAATGCTAAATGCTATTTGGAGATACATCTGTTTTGAAATTATCTATTTTAAATTGTATGTATGAAAGCTGGCAACGAAAATCGCAGTACATCGCCAACAAGCAAATCCAGCAAATTTCCAATCTCGCTTTCGCAACACCGCCAAATTCTTAAACAATCCTACCGCCTGGAAAACGGCAGCAATTCAGAAAACCGACTCGAGTCTCTCGTTTGGTAATAATTAGCCGAATCGTCTAATTCCGCGCGACCTTTGCTCGCGCAAAACAGCGCGTCAGTCACGGGGCCGATTTGCGAGGATGCGGCGCGTGCGAATCGGGAAAAGAAGCTCCTATGCAAAATTCAGCCGGAGCTTAAACGCGACAACCACGACGGAGCCGAGGAGCTCCGTGCAACAATTACCGTCGGTCGATTAATATTTCATTCGCCGGTGGGAGGGGTAGGTTTAATTCGATGCGCAATAAAACTGATTTGCGGGGCTCTAATTGTCTCGGTCCCGTTCGTTCTTTCCGCGCAGAAACGTTCCCAACGAACGAAACTGCGCGGCGAAGTCGCTATTCTTGTTACGGCTGATTTTCTCTTGAGGGGGGGTAGGTCGACGCAAGGGGTGCGAAGGGGGTGAGAATGGGGCGGTGGGAGGACGGATTCATTTATCTTTCCCGTAGATCTAGCTTATATTTCACCGCCCCCCCTGAGGCAGATACTAAGACGAATGGTCTCTCGAGCAGATCTTGCAAAACATCACCCCCGCGTTTCACCTCATCCACCCCCGCGAGCAAAGCCGGAAGACCTGCCATCGAATGCAAATGTAAAACACTGAAGAGGCGAGCTGAACTACTTCAACCGGTGTCGCGAGTTTATTCGGACCGCAAAAACCGCCATGAAATACGCCCCCGGATCAAGATTAATCGCGGACGGAGGTGGATCGCGAGACGAGAGGAAATCGGAGATCTTGCGAGTGAGGGACGTGCGTTGGACGGAAACTCTGAGACTTTTCGTATAGACTTGGGAGTAGGGATGATTTTGAAGGACATTGTGGGGGTTGATTTAAGGATTGCTGGTTGGAGACGTTGCTCACGTGTAAAATATTTAAGACAGTTTCCTCTTCTTCGTTGATCATTTCCTAAATCTTTAAATCTCGTGAGATATATTCTAGACTATGCATAATGTAGACTACGTAATAATTAATTGTTTAGCAATAAGAGTAATTAAATGAATCCAGGTTCAATTTTGATTCTTGAGAATTTAGTAAATATGTTGGTCGGAATGATGAAGGGCTCAGAACAGATTTTTATGTAGCATGAAGGTTTAGCTTTGACGAGACCTGTTCGGTGGCGGTTGGACTTTCTTCGAGTGGTTTGGGGGTGCCATCTGTCCTATGGAAAACGGTTGCACGCCGCCAAGAAAAATTGCTCGTGGGAAAGCGTGAGTCGCTCCTTGAGTGAATCCTTTTTATCGTGACCCGGTCCTTTCTTGCGCGACCCTAACTCGCCGCGAGCAACCCTTCAGGGTCGGCCAACGGTCAGCGAACCCCCGGCTTTCGGCATTATGGGAACCGGTTTTTCGGACGGAATTTTTCCATCGAATTTTTATCGCGAACCCGTTTGACCGGTCAGCCGAACGTTCTCTCGTCCAGGTGGTCACTTCCTGACCACCCTGGTTCGGGTCACTCTCTTGTGCCCCTCTTTCTGATCCCTTGTTGTGTCAAACGGTCGCCGCTTCTTAATTCTGCGACACGTTCCTGCCACTCGACAATGGCCACACTTCTATATGTTATGGCCAGTGTATTGTCCATCTGCATTCGATCATACCTTCGCTACTGTTGCTATGAAAATGCTGAAGAAAAATTGGCAGAGGTATTTGACCCCTTCAAAGGAGAGGAGGAGAAACGATGTAAGTATTTCATATTAAATTGTAATTATTTTTAGTAATTTCTTTTAAATCTTCCTTTAATTCAATTTAAAAGTCTTAATCTCCTTCGTTCGAGTTTATTGCATGTCTCATTTAATTTTCCAATTTTAATCTTTTTGCTCGATGGTTTGCTTGTATGATTAAATCTATATTATTCTAAATTTGTAGAAGCACGTCCTATCATTTTAAATCTCCATTAAAACAGTATCACGTTTCGATCAGAACCGTTTTATGAAATTATCGTGCTCTTTAAATTTTAATTGTTTTGCTCAGCGAATAAAGCTGCCACTGATTGCACAATTATATCAATATAAATTTATAGAAACACTCAATCAAATTGTTGTTCGCCGTTAAAACCGTACCATGTTTCGATCGGAGATTTAAGAAATAATCTCAGACTGCTGTTTACCACCCAACGAAACAGAATCAATTTTCGTACGGACCAGTCTCGTTAAATGTTTTTTAGTCGTTCTTTTCGGAGTTTAGGCGAGCACTCACGTTTTTATCGCGGCGATAACAAGAAGACTATGCCGCGTTACGCGTTTCATTCGTGTTCCTCGGCCAACATACACGGGCAACCGTGTTTCCCAGCTTCGCTGGTTCCACTTTGACTACTCTGTAATACACTTTCAACTGGTCTTTGGGTTTCTCCGTCTGCTCCGCCGGGTTTCCCGTTTTAGCCGGTCTCTTACGACAACCAAGGATTACTATGGGAGCATTCTTACCCTCCCATACGGGGGCTTTATTATTATTGCCGTCATCTATTTAACAGGATGCGGCTAATTATCAGCGCTATCAGTTCGAACTGGCGGGTTTCAGACAGAGCCCACGACCGAACATTCAATTAGTCGTTTCGGGTATACCTTCACGAAGATTGTGACAATGAGACTCATTTTCTATGGTGTATAGCCGTTGTTCACGATGATTATGCAGCCATACTATTTATGTCAATTATTTTGCTGTCACGCGGCAGAGTGAATGGAATTCTTGAGCGATTATTCGTGGAAATGACAGGCCTTTTAGACAAAGAGAATCGAAGTCAATGAATGACCAGGCTCGATTATAATAAGCTCTCTATTTGTATGCTTGGAGTCTTCGGAACGCTCCACGATATTATTTTTAATCTGTTTTATTTAATTCTTGATTTAACAAGATCGTTGAACAGGAACATCGATTTTTACTGAATTTTTATTCTCTTGTTAGCAACAAGATATTATTAATTTTTTTTCTTCTGGTAAAATTATGAAATAATGTTTGCCAGTCCGAAAAAGGCAGTTAAATTATTGTCGGGTGCGGCAGGAGCATCGTATCTGGCCAAGAATTGTGTGCATTATTTCTGGAAGTTAGTGTCGTTGTATTGCCGAGAAAGCATGGTGGTTATACGTCCATTTTCTTCTTCGGGCAGCGAATCGTTTCCTCGGGAAGCCCGTTCGAGACGGCAAGAGCTCGCTGGAGGAGGTGTAGGAGGGAGCCCAACGGGTTCAAATTGGTAACTCTAGAAGATCAAGATGAAAAACGAGCTAAACACCCCTCACCTCTCCGCCGGCGTGGTCCTTCAACCCCCTCCAACCCTCACACCCCCGTGTTCCTCCGGAGAAGCGAGAGCGCAGTCTGGTATACAGCAGCACCCCTCTTTGAAACAGCCCTCGCGAGGCCACGCTACCGTTTTAATATTAATGGAAAGGCTGATGGGAAAGCTGAAAGGAAGGAAATTGAAGGAAAATAAAAGGAGAAGCGTCCTAACATCGCCACCCCGACCACCCCATGTTGCGTCAACTACACCCCGAACGAAACTTCTTTCTATTTATTCAAAGTCTGTCACTCCAATCGATATTTTTAACACTTAGAAAATATACGATTGCATTCTATTTAAGGGATAAATCACCATTCATTTAAATCTTTTCATTGGATCGTATTTTTAGTTTTAGTTTTTCTCTATAAAACGTAAGATACTTTTGCAATCAACATAGGGGTTAACAACCCTCGCAAGTATAACGATTTGGAAGACCTCGCGATCAACAGTGTTTTGTTCCATCCAGATAATTATTTATCAATTCTTTAAATATATTTTTGGGGATACTTTAAATAAATTGATTGGGGATGTTGATAAAGCCCATGGAAAATTGGGTCAAAGGAGATTCATTGCAAAAATTCCGACATTGAAAAATAAAACGCTACGCTCCTGTTTATTTATTTTATCCAGAAAATCGAGGACTGCTTAACGATAAGTGAAGAGCATGAATGATGACGCTGTTATTCGTTATTCCCTGTCGTGAATAAAACACAGAGCTGATCTGCGATCCGTCCGAAAGATTCCCATGCATAAAATCATATTTTATTCCGACTGATCGGCGGTCCCATCGTCCGGAAATGACTGTTCGATAATTCACGGTATAACCGGCGTGCAACGGACCGATACACGCAAAAACCGCTCGTGACTAATCTTCAAGGGTAACGTGTGATCACGAAACAACAGCGGAAGCATCAGAAATTAGACAACAGTTGTATGACACGATTAGTAGAAGGCGACTTCGAAGACGTCTCTAAAAAAGCGCGAGGGAAAAATATGGTATGAATGATGATGATCGAGAGTGAATATCCTGCATCACAGTGTCTGATTGATAATGCCACCGATAATTAACTTTTAACAATCCTTACATCGGTGAACGCAACTTTCGTATAAGAGGCCGCATCAACAGGACCTTTGATACGGCGAAGTTCGATGACTCTGTGAGCTAATAATTCTCAAACAAAAAAGATATTCTCGCAATTTTTACGCTGAGAACTAATGTCCGCTAAAGTATGAAACCAAATAAATAAAGACAAAAATCCATAATTTCGTAAAAAGCCAATTGAAAATCGCCTTGCGAACATGCCCGTAAGTATTCAGCCAAAAAATAAAAATTAAGCATCAATAAAGGGAATTTTTTAAAGATCAGCAACCTAGCAAAGAAGACTCGAGACAGAAATCCATATTTTTTAGTAGTCCATCAAAAAGTCCTCTAATATTGGTTTCAGTCCTCGAGTTGAGCCGGACACCGTCGAATTCCATCAGCAATGGAGTCTAGGCCGGTTGGAGTTGGTTTGGCAGGGTTCTCGTGGGTCGTGCGAGCCGTGTGTCTATCTCCTTGTAAATCCTAGAAGGTTTCATGAAAGTTCTGGCATAGAACGCGGCTGGATGGCGGATGGCGGCCGGTCGGGTCTCGCGGTTCGTCTCTAGGAACGGCTTTCGTCCTTTTATCTGGAACTGCGGTGCCGCTCTCTCGCGCCGGGCAAGCCGGGCGTCTTGGAGCGGGCGTCTCCTGGACGACGCCTCGGATCAATACCGACGCCCAGCGTCTCATTGGCCCCTTCTCTTAGGTGCCGTGGAAAATCGCCCAGGAGATGACGGCCAGGAAGAGGCAGGAGGGTGCCTGCAGGAGAGGAGAGAGCGGGGACGACAGGAAAAGGGGTGGCCAGGAGGTGAGAGGGGGTGGGTGGGGGGTGGCCGGATGGTTCTAAGGGGGTGAGCCGAGCGGACCTTCCTTCCTCCATCCTTCCACAGCCTCCAGCCATTCTTTGCAGCCGCTTCACCCTCCAACGCCTCCGACGTTCCATTTTCTTTTCTGGCCGTCGCTCCTACGCTTTTCCGTAACGTCTACGTCACTGCCTGACGAGGAACGATTCCTTTTTTTCAGATTTGCCTTTACCGTGTCTGGCTCTTCTTTCTTTCTCCGCAGCCGCTGCCTCGACAAGTCCACTCTCCCGCGACACAATGGACTCATTACTTTTACCGAACGCCTCCTTTTCCACTCCGCCGACGTAGACTTCGTGTTCCCGTCGAGACGACAGCGAAGTCGACGCGTATATCACCTGGCCTTGTGGTCTGGTGCCTGACAGGGGAACTGTTCTTGTGATCCCGGTCGGCGGAGGGCTGTGTACCGAATTTTTGGAGATCTTGTTCCAAATTGACTCCCGGCGCCTTCAGCGAAGTTGGATCGATGACAATTGATCTCGAGTGGGTTTACACTGACCAAACAATGCTTCAGATTGATGCAGGATTATTGGTTACCAGCAGATTGTGGGTTTTATGCGTTGATGACAAAAAATGGGTAACTTGAAGCAAATGGAAGATTCAAAGAATTGGAGCGTTAACGCAATACTTTCAACCAACCAAAATTATCATGGATCATATTAGCTCAATATAAAACACCAAACTAATAATAATTTATTCCCCACTCGTATCCAAATATAATGTTGTTCGAACAATGTCCAACACCGACCGGCAGCCACATAAAGATGTCGGCGAAGTGTGTCAATAATGTCGACTGTTGATCGCGGCTCGGATCACCGAGGTGTATAGTGATCCTCGACGCGCGTTAATCGGCATTCACGGTGGCGAAACCCGAGAACAGAATCCGCTCCCAGACCCCACCCCCGACCCAGGTAACCAAAGCCACGCGCGGCATGGTTCTATTCACCTTTTTTCCCCTAGCGTGGGTTTAATCGAACGCGGGGGTTCATTAGCGGGCGCGGTAAACTACACGACCGCTCTTGTCGCTGTCCTCGCTTTAAAAGGCTCGTTGGTCGTCTTTTTCCACCCCCGGGGAACTTCCTCGGCGATCGGAGGGTTAGAATCAATGAGGGAGGATCGCCGGCGACAGGGTGCGCGTAGCCAAGTGATTTTTTGCGGTGCCTCCCTCCATCTCGCGTTGATCCTCCGGTTTTCCCTTCGGTCTTCTTTCTCGACCCCTTGGACCTTTTTCCAACCCCCTCTCCCTCTTTTCCTCACACCCGTCGTTGCTCCAGCTTTTTTTCTCCCTGTTGCTGGCGAGCGCGACGCGCGCCACGGGACACATTATTAGCTTAATAACTCCGGGGGACCTTTTTTAATCCCGCCGCACCGTTTCCAAGAGGAGAGCCTCTCCGCCGCGGAAGGCTTTAATTAAAAAATAAACAACCGAGCACCCCCAGAGCAGCCGGTAAACGGGCGCGAGAGATTTAAAGCTGGCCTGGACCGGCCCTGGGACATTTGCATTTCGATTCTACGGGCCACGAGTCGTTTCTTTATCGCGTGGCCGCCAGGCCGTGTCAAGATTTCCCCGGTCCACTCACCGATCTGGCCGGACAAAAGTCGTTCCGGTGACCACCAGAAAATCTCATTTTTATTTCCACAGCTCGGAGATGCTCTGGGAAAAATGTATACCGTTGACATTGCGAAGCCTGATCGCCTAGTACCTATCCAACGCTTATCGTTTCCGATATCGAGGTAACGCGCGGAAGGATTCACCAATCTACATGGTGGACAAAAATATTTTGACTGGCCGCCAAAATTGAATATTTTTTCAATTTTTATTTTACGTTATCGAAAAGGGCCCGGAACATTTGCGATAACAGTTTCGTCACGTTAGAAGCATGATTCAGAGCACAGTTTCCGCCGCGGTAACGTTTGCACCGGGGACCGGTCCGAGCAAATTAATTGGGGAAAAATCGGAGCTCGGGAAAATTGGCGGATTAAACAGGAAAGGGAAGAAAAGTTGAACGCGCGCAAACAGGTGTATTTATCATAGACGAGCGAGCGGAGCAGTGGCGCGCATGGGAAAACAGCCGCGTATCGCCGCCCGCCAAACACCGTTTACCGAGCGATAAACAGTTTGCATTTTGTTGCATGGCCGTCCGTGTAATTAGCGCTTAATAAATCCGCGGCACGCTCCTATGGCTGCGCTCTTTCCCGCGAGCCGTGCTGATAAACAATCGACCGGCTGAATTTGACAGGCGGCCGCGCGACGTCGAAAAGAGATCGGACGCGATCACGTTGTTTGCCTTTGAGGCCTGTTTTTATGGGGAATTGGATCTGACTCTTCCAACTACTCCCAAATTCTGATGATGTTGATGTTTTCCATAGTACGGTATTTTTTTAATATTTATTCAGAACATGGAAACATCCCCCGAAAATTGTAAACGCTGAGAGGATTAAGAGAGATAAATATTGCTTTTAAGTGTTGTTACTGACTCGGAAAAATTTCAAGATGTGTAGCAGTTTATTTTCTATTTACATGGTACATCTAGATGTTTCCGACAGGCAAACGCTTTTTAACATTTTACACGAAAACATCTCTTATGGGTTCGAACGACTGACATCTCGATGCATAATTCACGACGCACACATCTGAATTGAAAAATTCGTGCAAAATTGAACAAAAACATTCAGCCAAACGAGGTTTCATAAAATTCTCTATAACAGAGCCATCACTTTAAATAACAAAATTGGCGAACCAAGATTTATCACAGTTACTGCTCTTTTAACACACATTGATTGGCACGAGGCTATGCATACGTGCAATATTCTACGATTAAGTTGCGAAATCAATTTTTATCGCATATATTTGAATGAAATAAATTTGATTAGAATGTGCAACATGCAGAAAAGTGAGAGAACTGATCACAGCGGTCAATTTCATCTACCCACTTTCGGATTCGTTAAATAAAATAGCTTTAATGTCGTGGAAGTCTCGGGGCTGTGCTTCTAAAATTAATTCAGTCTATGAAATATTGTCAACTTAGCTCGTGGCTCTAACCGGTAACACGGAGCTAAGGAGTGTTAAATAAGCTTTCGATGCAAGGGGCCATGAAAATCGGAATCCTGCATAATGCAGCTTTTTTCACGAAACACAATCGATATTTGGAGCCAGGTAGTATGCAACCGAGGGCGAAACAACGATGCAAATATTAGCCTCGCGGGAACAGCGTGTAGAACGAGGCTGAAGGGGCAGAGATACCATTTTGAACGACGAATTTTCCGCAGACAAGCTGAAATCCAAGTTAGCCACGGCTTAAGGAGAGCCAATGGTAGCCAGGAGAGCATGCTATGGTATAGGAGAGGCCCGGCAAGGTGTCCGGCAGCTTATTTTTCCGTGGGGGGGTGAGTACCTCGCAGGGGTAGGGATAAGTCGCGAAGGCGGTGGAGGATGAGTGGGATGGCCAGCCTTAACCGAAAGAGGGGAAAAGACGCGAAAGTGGGGTAAAATAGGCCGCGGGGTGGGGGACGGGCAAGGGGGTGACACTTAGATGGTTTAAATCGAGGGGGCAGGGGGTTGGACGGAAGTGACGGAGGACAGGGGTGGTTCGGTCGCCGCACCATCGTCCCGATAGGCGTCCGAGCGACGGTGTCTACACTTCGTTAACCCATCGCAATGTTATTTCATTTGCGAAGTACAAGCGACAACTGGCTGCCCCTGGCAATGCCGAAATTTCGACGAGGACTCCAAGGCGAGTCCAGACTGGAGGAACCACCCCTTCCGGCGGAAACGCTGCATTTGTGTGTCCAATGGATTTCGATTTTTCGAGGATCATTCGAAAATTTTTCTCTGACATTTGATCCTTTATTAATGGTACTTCAACACGCATATATTTTATTCTTTTATTTTAGTGGACACATAGTCCGATTTGTAAAGTTAGGTGCATTTGAATTGGTGATTGGAAATATATTTTAGATGCACAACAACTTATTCACAAAAACACTATAACCTATTGCTAAAAAAACAATTAGGGCGCATCTCTGACCCAATGTTCTACATCCAAGTATTATTCACACGACCCAACCCTAAAGGGCCACGGCATTCTGCCGGTAGAGTCTACAAAATAAAAACAAAAAAGCGTCCCCTAATGCACTTAACCCCTTACAGAAAGAAAAAAGCATGATCCCTCGCAGGTAGGTCACCCTGGTGTTACTCACCCCACGGTCCCACCCCTGGATTTCTTTCGAACAGGTGGGCAAAAAATCACGGTCGGAAAACCGAAGGGTGTGAGACTCCTAACCCTGAACAAACTTTTTCATCGTCTAATCGGGCGTTTTTGTCTGACGGTTTTTTTCACAGCCCTTATTAGGGTTGCGTCGTATTTTTGGGCGCAGGTAACGCACCCTGTGCTGCGGGTAAAAAACAGGAAAAAACACGTTCATCCCCTGGCTCGCGTGGAGTGGTGACGACAGGTCGGTGCTTATATTTATACGGCACGCCGCTGCCAGACGATGATGATTTATCTGCGCGGGTGCACGCATTCGTCCGAAACGCTTGGTAAATATAAAATCTCGCGCATCCGGCTGTTGACTGATGATAGTAAAAACCCATTGGCCGGGCAAACACGGCAGCCGGGATTTTAACGGGGCCTATTTCGTGCTATTTGACGAGCCCCGCTCTGTGGAAACGCGACCGGGAAGAAATATTGGCGTCCCGGTCCCCGGGATTAAATCAACGGCACGCAATGCCGCCTTTCATTTCGATCCGCGAAGATTATAAATAATGCAAACGGTGCGCATTCGCCCGGGGCCACTAAAGATAGCACAGGATATTTTTTCATTTCTCTGTTTACCCCCTAGTTTACGTATTTTGTTCCAGGCTTCAATTTTTTGAGCTCTTGATTTTGAAAAATCTGATCAATTTTTTCAAAATTTTCATCATTATCAGACCTCTTCAATTATTTTCACAACAATACACTCTAATTACAAAATCTTAAATATATAACATAGCTCAGCAACTCGATTCTTCCTCTAATATCATTCTCCAAACTAGCTACCAGCTATTATCCCATCCCGAAACAGACTTTTCATTATCGCTATTAATACTTACCCTTCCGCTCCTCAAAATTAGAAGAATTTATGGCCGGCGTGTTGTTTAACGGTGTTCCTGAATAATTTCCTCCTCTCCCGAATTAAAACAGCTGCACCCAATAGAAGGTCGATCGAAGACAAGTTGATTTGTTAATCAAGCCGGTTAATTGAATTCCCGCGGGGTGAAACAATAGCCGAGAAACAAACCTGCGTGCGTTGTCACGGCGAGGAGTAGTTCTGCGATCATCAGTTGGTAGCGGTGGCGCCACGGATCGTTTCGATTTCGCTTGCAAACAGGGTCGGTAAAACGTTATCGTTTCTGGATCTCGTCCAATCTAACAGGATTGTTCGATTCTGCCCCCGAACCACCCACACTTGGGCGAAAGTCCTTCCTCTCATTCATCCTATTCATTCAGCTGAATCAAAAAAAAGGAAAGTTCACTTTAGAATATTTCTTCGAATAAAAAAATCAATTCTTTTGCATTATAATTTTTTTTTAGATGTGGACACTTTGGGGTGAAAATTTAATAAATAGATTTGGTAAATGGAAATGCTGGTTTTTGATGAAAAGACAAAGTTTCATAGAGATGAGTATACTTCCTGCCAGGGGAGGGACAGAAAGCGAAGCGGAATGCAGAGAAGCATATATTTTGCGGGAGTGGGACTTTTTAAATTCGCGCGTAGAAGGTATGGTCAGTTCGACGGGTTATTTCCATCAAGGTCGCCGATGTTGGCTCCTTCTCTCCTTTCCCTGGCTTCTTTCTCGTTCATTCTCAAAGGTGCAGCCTTTCATCCCTCTCGCACGAATTCTTTTCAACTTGCCGCGAGCCTCAGCGACGACCGAAACCACGCGTGAAAACCGCATCTCCTCTACGATCATCCTACAATTGCCAAAATTTAATGATTTATCGTCTCGCGGTTCTGCTAATTATCTTGGCTATTTGTGTCGTCCTTTTAGCGAAAGGAATTTCAAACTCGATTTAGAGACGTTGCCTTTGCTGCTGGAGGGGGGTTGCTTTTCGATTTATCAAACTATGTACGACCCTAAATTCCATTTTCTAAATAATCGTACTGCAATTATTACTTTCGTCGTGAAAGTTTCCCTGCACAAATTCATCAAGTAAGGAAACGAATATGATTAAGAACTATAGATCGATCGTGACTTATTTATGGACTAGTCAATCCACCACGATGTTAACAGGAAATCAGAATAACTGTGGATCAAGAGAAACCATTGTAAACTCGTTCCTTAAAACTTCCCGGAGTACTGTGACACTTATTTATCGTTCATTTCGCTGCCAGTTATTGCGCAATCTCTCCCCATTTGAAGAGTTATAAAATCCAGTGATTGTACTGGATTTCTATCGAGTATCTGTTTGATTGACATTAATTGGATAAGACATGCTCTAGGCAGCCTTAGCTGGTTCTATTGTTTCGGAATGGTACAATGTTGCGTACCAAACGTTGTACTTGCTGTGTTTCTATAAAAAGAAACTGTGTTCTCTCGCGCTGAGTCCGTTTCATTATTTTCTTTGTCTCCCTTCCGCACTATTGCATTGAATCAACAGCTATTTTTGCGCGATGATAAATAGAACAAAGTTTTAGAATGCGTCACTTTACTCTGTTTTATCGGAATTTTTCAGCTGGAAACTGCATCGTTCTGTTAGTGTTTTAATCCTAGCCTCAAAAATGCCTCGGAAACAATTTCTCTCTTCTCTTTGAAGTACTGCATTATTATTAATTTAGCTAGTGCGTTGTTGCAGTAATGGGCCTTTCACCTCGGCTACGATACCTAGAATTACTCGGACATTGTGTAAATTCTTCGAAAAAATCACCCCTATTATTAGACGCAGTTATTACTATCTAAAAATCTTCAGGTATTTTATCTTTCCCAATAACAATAATTAATCTCTTCTATTTTTAATGGTTTTTACTGCTGCACAATTTTTGCTTGTAAAATTTTTGACAAACTTTTCATTTACTTTTACACAATTTTCTGAAATTAATCATTTAATCTATAAATAGTAAATCATCCCCTAAACCTTACGATTTTTACGATCAACTGTCGGGTTTCTATTTGATGATATTTAATTCACTTCATGCTTTTCTACACACATTATTTCTGTCTTAGGACACGTATTAAAGCCTACACTCTTTCGTAGAGAGTCCTCCATTTTCTACCGAATGGGATGATCCTGATCGAATCACGAGCCATATTCTAAGCCAGTATGCACTTTGTATGCAATCCCAGCAAGTTCGGGTGCAATAAAATTGCAGCAAAATTCGTATGCGTTCTGCAAAGATGGCCGCAAACAAGGGTTCGGGCAGGCCGAAAAAGGGGGTTCGCCTCGCTCCCCGAAAGCGCCATCATCGACTTTTCCTTCCCTTCGTTGCGTCCTCTTCGCAGCCGCCTGAAAATTCACCCCTCGCGAGCGATATATCCCGGTGCATCGATTCCCGTTGCACCCGAGGGGGGATGATGCGAGGAGCGAGAGCGTGCAACGCGTGCAACCCCGTATCCCGGTTCCTCGGCGTTTATTACACGCGTTCGCGGATTGCGTAAGCCTCGAGAATATCGATAGTCTAATAATATGGGACGGGACGCGTTCGCTTCTTCCTTCCGCGGCGCATCGCACACTTTCGGCGTTCCTGTTGTCCGCGGTTTCGACTGCATTTCCTCCCGATATGCATCTCCCTGGAATCGCGTTCCACTCGCTTGCAACCGCCCCTCCCCCTGTACAAGGAAGCATTGCTCACTCTTTTTTCCCTTCTTCTACGATTGTGGGTGAATTAATTCCTCCCGATGCATGTATCTCCCTGGAATCGTATTGCACTCTAACGCTTGCAGTTTCCTTCGTGATGCTTCCCTCACCAATGAACACATAGAGACCCCAGCATATTGGCAGACCCAGTCCCATCAATTTTCTGATGCATTCCCTGGGTTCCTATTGCACTCTAATCCTTGCAGGCATCGCCCCAACCCGTCTCGTATTGGTACGCTAGCATTGAAAACACCTAATTCCTCCAATTCCTCCAATTTTTTCCTTTCTTCTAAAATTTTGGGTGCATTCGGATGCATCTCGTAGGGTTAGTATCGAAACGTAAAACCAGCCTCGTCTGAAAACGTATAGAGAACTCGGTGTATCGGTCCGCCCGATTCCGCCAGGTTTAGATTCGTTGCTCCTTTTTTCCCTCTTCTCGCGGTTCCTGATGCATTCTCCGCTATTTCCTCCCGATGCGCCCATCTGCCTAGTCGCACTCTGACGCTTGCGGCTTCCCCCCCCCCTCGCTGCCCCTTGTCTACAAGTGTATAGAAACCCCAGTGTATTGGCAAACCCGGTCCCGCCAATTTTAGATACTTTGCTCCTTCTTTTTTTCCCTCCGTCCGCGGCGTCCGGCCGAGCCGCGACGCCCGCCTCGACGCTTTTCGTCCTCTTCTTCTTCTTCTTCGACGACGACGACGACGACGAAGACGATGACGAGCGCCGACGCCGCGCGCCATTTTATTTTCTCGAGGCGCGCCCGCTATTTTTGGCCGTTCTAGAAAACCCGCCTCTCCTTTTTCCGGGTCTTGGCAGCCGCGTCCGGGTGGCGATCTCTCGCTCGCTCGCGCGGATTTATTCTTACGTGTGACCGCGAAAAATATTGCTTGCGCGAGTACACACCGAAGCGGCCAGATGCGATTTTTGACGCGGACCAGCCGCGCCGGATGCCGCATCTTACAATTACTCAACCGCCACCAATTTTTCCGTCCGACCGCTTGGCAGACGCGCAACAATGTCGGCGGGATGACCAGGAAGCTGCATCAACGAAAACATGTACAGCCGTAGTCAATGTAGCGGGCGAGCGTCAAGGGAAATTCTGATGTCCTCGTGCGCGATTTTTGGTGTTTGAAGGAATGTCTTCTATTATGTTTTATCGGTACGAGGACTGCATTTATTTTGGACATTGATTTATGTTGAAAATTTTGGAAAGATAAAAATTCCCAATTTTTACCATAAATTAATGCAAAACAACGAATCGTTGCAATACAAAAAATGAACTATACTGCGAATATTTGTAAAAATATATAATTTGTCTATATTGTTCTATGACTGTCGAATTAGCGTTTGCGATTACTGTTGTTAACAGTTTCTAGAAACTGAAAGTGAAAAGGATCGATATCTGCGATCAATAATTAGACCGTGAATATTTTCAAGAATGCCGAATTTGCCACATTGCTTCATGGGTACAAGGATCGCATTTATCTTAGAAATTGATTAACCAGTTTAGAAATTTAAAGCCCTGTAAAAAGATCAACTTTGTCAGTAATTGGATTGCGAATAGATGCAACAACGTCGAACTTCCTACCTGCAGGACGAGCATTGCACTCGTTTCGGAAATTTAATTATCTCGCCGAATATTTTAAGATTTGAAAGTAGAATAGATCGTCTCTATGGTGAGGATATTTATAGGAATGTGAAATTATTTTTTGAGAAGCTGAAACTGCAATGAGTTTAATTTGGAAAAAGATTTATTTTCCTAGTCGAAGGGTCATTTTTTCGCGTGCATTTTTCTCCCGTTTTTTTCGCCATGGCCACCGACGGCGCAGCCGGAAGAGCGGTCCGAAAAATCAGGTAGGATTGGCGCGTGCTCGTGTTGTGCCGGTCGTGTTCGAAAACGCGTTTCGTTATTAGCGGGATTGCAATTTCTACGTTGACCCTCGTCCTTTCTGATCTCGAGTCGATCGATTTCCCGTGAGGTCAGTGACCCTCCTTTCGCTCCCCTCGCACGCCACGCAGAAGAAACGAAACGGCGACTTTTGCCGATAGCGATCGTCCTCGATGGACACTATTCCCCCCGGCCCGCGCCATATTTATTGGCATATTAGGATACACTAGAACGCGCTAGTGCAAACTATATGTTTACTACGAAACGATCAATACTCACACTTCTGATGGAACTCTCTCTCGGGTAACGTGCACATGCACACGCATCGAACAACGGGACACAGAAAGAGAGGGTGAGAGAGAGAGAGACGAGCAATCGCGTTCTCGCGTGTTATTTACACAATGCGTTAAATAAATTTTCCAGGCCGCTACTTCCTGCCCCTTGAAATATATCGAATTGAATATTTTCGTCCACGTCCGCCCCCGCGAGCCGGGCTCCAACCCCCCGAGCCACCCGTTTCCCGCCCTCCACGCCCGGCGTCATTTTGTTCGAACCGGAGTTTCGAATTCCGTTCGATCGCGAAAAATTAAACAAAAATCGGCGGACGACGGGAACCGGCGAGAGAGACACGCCGGATATCGTATCGCTATTAAACGATCAATTTACGAACGACGGAAAAACCCCTGGCGGCCGGGCTTTGCTCAAAATTCGCTAGCGAATTTCCACGTCGCTCTCGAAAGCAATTTTTACCAACCTGCCGAACAACGGACGAATATATACGCTGTTTCGATATAATTAAACGCTGTATCGAATAATAATGTAATGGAACATAATCAGCGTGCAATGCGCACAATAAAGGTTCGTTATGCGCTCTTTGTTATTGTAATTAGTCGAGGCGATGTGTCGTGCGCGCGAGACTTTCGCGATTAATCAGCCCGCGGTTTTTGGGACGATGGTTGTTTAGTTTCTTCGAGATGATAAAATCGAGTTGTAATCGGACTGTGTATCTTCTGTTACTGTATTTTCGGGTTATAACCGTGTATAATGGCTGAGGGAAATTCGTAATCTGTGGGTTCCGACTGCTAAAGGAATTTGTATGAAAACTTTCGTGGTAACTCCGTGTAATTAAAGTAATTGTTAGTGAAATGTTAAGTCAGATTGTGGTAATGAAACTGCGCTCGCGATGCTCGGTGTATCGAGAGTTCCAGATTGCACGAGCTGTTTCGTATGGGAGATTCTGGCATCATTTTTTAAGCTCTCGCTGTCAAAGTTATTGGATCCAATAATATGTATATTATTCCGATTGAAAAATATATTATTCGTAGTAATACGATATTTTAAAAATATTATTTGCACTATAAATGGAAAATTTAAATTTCTAATTATTTTCCAACTACAAGAAATGAAACTTTATACAAAAAGTTCTAAAATAATATGTGAAGATTTTATTTCAGCACAACCCTTTGCTTTCACTTTAATGAAGATATTTTTTATTTGTCATAAAAATCCGCAGTCTAGTAACGAAGAAAGGCGGGTTTTCTTTAAACGAAGAGCAAGTGTAAACATACGAAACGTGGCGGTTCCGAGGATACAGGATCAATCAAACAATTCCTTCAGCTTAAATCTCGGTTAGCTCGCTTTGTAATTCAACCTAGCCGATTTGATACCGTAGATATGTAACCCGGCGAATACCTGCCGGAATGGATTAGACTTCTTTGGCGGTCGATTCCAATAGAGGCTAATTTGCGTAGTGTAGTAGCCACAACTTCCATAACGGAGCGAACTACTGACATTCCTAGAGGAATGTCACATTATTGCGTCAAAGGATCTCTAAAAAAGCGCTGCGGATTCCATTCACAAATCGGAAGAATTTAAAACTGTTGTAAAGTACGGCTTACTTTCATTGCAATTTCCCCTGATTTTCATGAAAGTAGTTATACGAAATTTTAATTTAATTAAACCCTGTTACGATATTACACAGTAAAAAATCACGATTACGATCGTGTAATAGGTTAATGTGTAGTGCACAATTATAGTGTACTCAAAACCCCATTTAAGGAGGGAGACCCAACCATCGTCATTACAGAGGCATATAACAAGACTACGTGAATTAAATCCTAGTTAAGATTACATGCGAAACTATTATGGATCCCAAGGTATTATTCTCCTAACGTGTACTTAAAAAAGGAGTAAGTAAGATTAGTGATGGCAGCAGGAAAAATCGATCGTTAAATTTAATCACGTATGAAAATACACATACATATATTTCAAGATGGAGGAAGAAGCAATCAGTGTCATTTCTCAGATATAAATGACGCAGTTAGGAGAAGGTAGAATGAAAATAGAAAAATGCATCAAGCTCCTCAAACATGCAGAAATAAATTAAATCGCACCTGAAACTCACGAACTAATATTTAAATGTACGATCACCCGTACAGTGGCTTTAGAAACAGAAACAATCATATTAACTGAACCACGCGGCTCGAAATGCCGTGGCACGTAGAACTGAAATGGGTGCGACTATAAACCCGACGAAATCCGAACCATTCCAAAAATCCCCGAACAAATTCGATCTAAAAATCGGCGAACCAGCAGCAGCGAGCCGGTCCCAGAGCAGGCTCGCCAGAACTGCCGTAGATCATCATTTCCCAGGGACAATACCGAAAAAGCGTCACTCGCAGGTAGAACGAAAATGGACGATGGCATCGAACGCGCAGATTCGTCCCATGAATTTCCCAAAAAGCCCGGGAAAGCTCCCTTGGAACGCGCTGGTTCGCTGAACGAGGCCGATGCGTCCGGGTGGTTCGCGTGTATGGGTGGCAAACGGGGCGGAGGGATGGGGAGGGGGTACAGTGTGTTGCGGGGGTGGTTCCCGATCGAATCCCGGGGATCGAGAAATCTTTTTTGTCGCGAGGCGCGCGTATCGGTTCTCTCTCGGCTCTCTCTCCGCGTTTCGTACATATCCGCGTATTTTCGGACGATTTTCTGCCCGCGACTGTAAGAGCACGCTAAACTTCTCTCTTTCTCTTTCCCTCGCTCTCTCTCCCCTCCGCCCCCGCGATTCTTCCATCCTGCTTTCACTGCGATCTCTGCGCTCGCCCCTCGGCAGCGTTCGCGCGTCTCTGCGGAACGGGAGGCAACGGACCAGCGTTTAATGTAAATCGCCACGCACGGGCCGAACGCGCTCGCGGGAGTGAGAGGGATGCCACGCAGAGCGAGACGTACGGTGGAGGGGGCCGCGAGGGGGCGGGATGAACCATGGGGCAGAGGGACGGAGTGGGGAGGGAGGGAGGTACATACATATGTATGGGTAAACGTGCACCCACCGGGTCGGTCTCACTCTCTCGCGGCCCTCTTTGTCTTCGTTTCTCTTCGCTCTCTTTCTCGCTCCTCCCCCGCCGTCGCCCTCTTCCCTAAAGCGGTTCCTCTCGCTCCGTTCCTCCCACATCTCTTTCGCCGGATACTTCCATCCCGTTCGGCCGCCGCGCCGCGCCGGTCGGCTCTCTTTTTCGATCCAGGCTACGCGTCCCTCTCGCTCCGCATCGCTACGACTCGCTTTCTCTCATGGTTCGGCTCGGTTCGACTCGCTTTTAGCTCTCGCTTCAGCTCCGGACGGTCCGCGTGGACGTTAGCCGGACGGATTTTTTCCGCTCTTTGTCCACGCTCGCTCTCGGTCCTTCTTTCTTCCCGCCGCGCGCTGCTTTTTTTAGCCCCCACCACCCCACAGCACACCACATCCTCCCCCAACCCCCGGGGCAGACGCGAGTGATTTTTATAATCTGCTACTTGTTGCGCCAGCAGCGGCCCGCCCGGAAAAACCGGAAAATAGAGGAAAACAAAAGCATTGTGGGAGAGAAGAGAAGAGAGAGTCCGCGGCCGGACGGAGAACAGAAACAGGGTGGCCGGTCTCTCCGGCCAATGGGGCGGGAGAGCGACGCGGGAGGGGGTGAAAAAAGAAAAAGGCACCGCGGGACGGATGATCCGCGCGCGCGTGTGCGCTCGCCTCGCTTGCCTCGCCTCGTCTCGCCGCGTCTCGCCTCGACCCGCGTCGCAACCGCGAGCAGAGCACAGCCGAGCTCTCTTTCTCTGTAGATGCTCTTCTGGCCCGCGAGCCGACGCTCTGCTCGCTGCTTTTCCACGAGGTTTTTCTACGCCTTTTTAGTTTGTTTGAAAAATGCGCGGGGTGAGTGACCCCCGTGACCAAGTCGTCTGTGGACGATTAGGCTGCGATGAGGACGAGATGATTCTTGGGATTTTGTGGGATCGAGAGCAATTGCATCGATTAGGTGCATTGGAGCTTTCGGATTTTCCCGTTTCCTCCTGACACGTTGAACGCACATCTACTTTGTTTCATTTTTTGCAACGAGGGTTTAAAATACTTCGATAAAACCCATTTACAAAGTTTACATATATTTAATATTGGGAGTTGAATTTTATAAAAGAAGTATTCGTTCTAATTTTAGTCTTGAAATTAATTGTTCGATACGAAAACGAGAGGTTCACCATTTTAATGGTCTTTTTCTGATTGGAGGAGAATGTCGACTCGGTGGTAAACTTTGTCGGGGATTCAAGTGAGTTGCACGTTATTCGATGCACATTGTTACAAGTGAGATGAATTTTTCCCTGACAGGAAAATTTGTGGAGTGATTAACGTTTTTTTCATAATTAAAGGGGTGCGATCATTAGGGGGTAAATTTTGTTCGATGTTCCAGTTCGGTCCACTTTATTACAATGCACATTATTGCAATTGCATGAAGATGAATCACTCTTTCTTTGTTAAGTGGGATGAATGACCACTCTCCAAAATTGATGGTCCAAAGCATTATGTAGAGACTTACCAGTGTAATGTTTTTTTTCTGATTAAAGAGGAACGTTAATTATGGAGCGAATGTTGTTCGAGTTTCCAGTATGCTGTACTTTATTCGATCCACATTGTTGCAAGTGCATAAAAACGCGTCTCTCTTGATGAAGAAAATTTGCGGACTGAATAATCGTCCTCGTAAATTGATTGTTAATAAAATACAAAGTAAAAGCTTACCAAACCAATCGTTTTTCTTGATTAAAGGGACGCGTTAATTAAGCCGATAACATTCATTGGATTCTGCAGTGCGGTGCACTTTTTAATCTGCGAGTTGTTACAAATAAATATCACGAATATCAAAATAAAACATTAGATTCGCCAAGATCAGCAATAATGGCTTCGCTCGCGCAAAATGTTTAAATAATTTTCCCAATTAAACTCAGTCAAGCCGCAATTTTACTCTTGTATTTGCAAAGTTTCGTAGTGACCGGTATGAAGAGGCCTACTTTTTTTCGCTCCGTGGAAATTAAATCATTCTAAATAATCAGCGTCCGAATTCTGCTCCTGACTTTATGTGTAAAATGTTACGTCCGTGGACCCTATCCTGATTAGTGTCGATGTAATCTTCTAACAAGAAGTGCAACATAAAACTTCAACATTAATTAAACGTGTTAGTGGATGCATAACGACCAGCCAGTAATTAGTGAATTGTAAACTGCAATACTTTAACCTTAAAAGTTTATGTCTAGTTTTTAACAACACGGGCGGAGGAGTGGTCGGTAACAGCGACGTGTTCGCGAATAGGGACATGTACCCAGCAGGCTGCTGCAATTATCTCGATCATCGAAGGAGAATATTTGCGCATTTATTATGACGTCGCAAACTGAATATATTCACACTTATTATAAATTTTACCGCGAACATCTTGTGAATAGTCGAGGCAAATGAAATGGCTTGCGATAAAATCAATTAGATTTTTCTTCTAAAAATACTGTTCTCAAAAATCAAATTATCACCACGCGACCATGAAACTGCAGGAACATGTCTCTAGACGTTAAAGTGACTGGAGCGCAAAATTGGATGATTTCGACGAGCAGATCTGTCAATGGAGAATTTTTGATCGCAGAAGGATGTTCTAAAATAATTCATCCAACTCGGAGCACGAGGAGGAAACGTTCGAATAGGTTGATAAGTGACACAGCCATGAACGAGACTGGAGGAAGAGGTTTTCGATCATTTATTGATCTTATTAGACCGTCGAGAAAAGTGTGTAGGAGATAAAAGTATCTTTCATCGGTTCCTCTCCTCGTTTGCGATCGTTCCGTACGGCGACTTTCTGCACGCTGAGTTAAAGGCCGCGCTCAGCACGGTTCTCCAAATCTTCCATTGAGAAAACCTCGGAGTTGCTGTGGAGCGACTGAAATAAACGGGGAGAGAGCCGGGATTCGCGTGCAAACGCCGCATTATAGCCAAACAATCTAGAAGAATGGCCTAGCGAAATCGAACGCACGAACTGCCCAAGGAAAAATAAATACGAACAGGGGGAAACTTGATGCTGATAGTTGCGACAGTAAAAATTCGCGAAACTACAAAGGGAGCAAAAAATATTCGCCTCTGATTTTAAATTACGAACGTGCTCGTTATCTTTGCAGTACAGTTAGTAGGAGTTAAATGGCATGTGAATATCGATCATGTTATTACGAAAGTGCCTTCCTTATTATGTCTTCTTTTCTTGGCTACTGCGAATGATTATTTTTCATGAACTTTTTGAAAGTGTCCAAGTCGATAGCGGTCAATCTCGGCTGTCTAGTAACTCCGCCTGGGATTGATTTACGATCATAGCTCTGTAGATAGTGTATTGTATTATATATATGAACCAAGCATTGTTTCTAGGAAACATTCGGAAACCATTCGTACGTGGCCAGTCGAACAGAACAGGATGCAATCAATTATAATAAAGTCTTATTCATATTCTTACTAAGAAATGCGTGTTCCTTGTTATGACTATTATTATCGCGATGGTAATGTTGAAACGATATTAAATCTCTTTGAAATTGTTTGTTCCGAAATTATGATCTATGGTTAGATCTCTGCAAAAAAGTGGGTCACAGAATTTTACTTAGTTTTACTTATGATCCCATGACTTATAGTATACATATGTATACATTATACAGGGTAGCCGAAAATCATAGAAGCCAATCATGAAAATTCTACGTTTCAAAATGGCTCCATACTAGCATGGTACAATTCATCAAGGTTGGTGAAAAAGAAACAAAAAATGAGAATTTTCTTGATGTTTCATGGAATTAAAATCGACGAGGAGGGCCCAATCAAAGCGCCTGCAATCGCAGGGATCAACGATGCAAATTCTCCAGCTCGAAAATAGCTCGGTATTAACGCACCGCGATCCATCATCCGCGAGCTGGATTGAAAAACGAAGAAAAGCAGAAAAAGGTGGAAAAGAGGGTAATGGCGAGAGCGCGAGCGGCACTTTGTCCCACGCGGCGAGCGTGTAGCCGCGCAAAATGGCTTCCTCCTTTTCAGGAATTATCGCGATGTAGGAAGTCTCGGCGCCGTTGGTGGGGGCGGAGGTGGCCAGCAGCCGCTCCGCGCTCTCGGCCGAAAGTTTAAAATAGAATATCTCGCGAGTAACTTTCATCGGTCGTCAAAAAATCATGCAGTGTCGTACCTAGCGGGGGGCACACGCTGCCTCCTCCCACCCGCGATGGCGGCTTTGCTTATGGGTAGGCGGGGGCGGAAGGGGGAATGCGAGGGGGGAGGGGAGCACACGAGAGAAGAACACGCGAGAAAGGGAACGAGAAAAGGAAACGACGACGAAGCCGGAGCCCTCCTCTCCGCTCCCGCCCGAGCGTATTCGAGCGGCTCTAGGATAGGCCATGCGGTTGCGTTCGACGTGGAAACGCCAGAATGTGCACGCAGACAGATGCACGCGTGCAACTGTAACGCGCGCGAGCGAGCGAGAGCCCGATACACCGTGCAAACGACTCCGCGAGCTAGCGAGCGTACGAGCGAATAAGCGAACGAGCAAGCGAGTAAGCGACCGCGTGTGTGCCCACCGCGAGAATTTACCGCCGGTAACTGCGCCCCAGCAGGAAGTTCTCCCGCGGCCGAGGAAAGATATTTCAGAGCTTTTGTTGATCGCACCCGACGATCCCCTATTAACAACTAGCCGAACTGGAAACGAGACCGATCCCCGAACCCCTTCGCACTTCCCGTTCCTGGGATCCGCGCGCAACGCCGCGCCGTGGGAAGTGGAGAACCGTTGCGCGTGAAAAAGAGCCGCTCGATCCGCAGATCCTAGATCCCGGACGATCGAGGCGCCCGCGGAGAGGCAGGAAATTTGCGCGGGGGTGAGAGACCGTCTTGATGCCTCGCCCGCCGGATGCTTATTAGCCCATTTGCATCGTCAGGAACAATGAGAGGCTATGTCCTTATCAACTATTTGTTTTTATTGCACCCGGTATAGGCGATCTAGGAAATGTGGGTTTTAGTCCGTGGTTAGGTTTTCGAGAATTGACTTATGCGTCCGAGTACGACCTGCTGAATCTACTTATAGGAAATACTGATGTAATTATAAATATACAGTAATAAATTAGGAACATTGTTAGTTCAATTAAAAGTAAAATTAAATAGTGCATTAGACCAGGGATTCAGAGGATTATCCCTTCCTTTGGAGAACAGTCGTAAAAGAATAGTACTCCAGTGAAAACCTCCACAGAATCCTCACTTTTCTGCTAATTAGCGTTTCCAGGACAGCGTTAGTCCACTCTAACAAGTTCCACCAAATCCTTTTTCCACATTTCACCGGAGAAACATCTTTGAAGATGACGGAGCAGATGAAACCTCCAGTTCAGTTCCACAAAGCTTCCAATAACGAATTAAAAATCCCTTATTCGTAAAATCTAGAATTTACGAAATCTCTCAGCTCCCATTTCAGTATTATCAAACATTCTGATCAGATTCTCCCAAAATTATCAAACTGATGAACCCTCGATCTAGAACTACAAATAGGGTGTCCTAGGTCATCAAGAAACTTGCCCCAAACACTGACTGACCTCTTCACCCTCAACTTGATGTACGCACCCCTTATCCGAAGACTTCGGGCTTGTTGTCTCATAGTGGGAACACTGAACCGAACCTTGTCCAACTCAACTTGCCAAGTTTCACATCATCTGGTCCCACCCAGGATCCCAAGAATTATCAAACTCAAGAATGTTGTCCAAGTGACGATTCCAAAAGTGTTGAACTCGAAACCTGCATCTTCACAAAAGTTTGGTGTCAATTGAAAAAAAACCTCTAAAGTCAATGACCCTTTGCATTAGATCACCAGATTAGGGACATTAGAGACAGATCTTTAAAACGAGTATTTTTAGACAAATCTTAGGAGTCGGAAGAGTGTATCAATGCCCTGCATCGGCAATCCCAAAATCATCAAAGGTCTCCAAGCTACCCGAAGATCACAAAAGCTCCAAGGGCCCTATCATAGAAGAAGTCTCAACGATAAACCTACCACCTTTCCCTAGCAAAGCCTTTCAAAGTCAGGTTGCCTAGACTGATCTTACCAATCAGAGGACTTTCTAGGTCCCTCGATCTGGTATCGCCAAATTCGTCAAGGAACGGAATGATACGAGTGGAAGCGGTTTCTCCGGTGTAAGCGTCCCCGAAGTGACGATGTCGATCGAGACGGTTCACCGTTCTCGGTACAGTTGTACGTAGAGTCTCGGTGCTGGTTGCGGAGCTCTGATTTTCACTCTCCACGCCAATGAATGACGTAGCGAAGATACTCCGCGGTGGCGGAGCAGCGTGCGGGCCTCTCCGATCCGCTTGCTCATATTCGCTAGAGCTCGCGCTAGCTCGCCTAGCCGCGCGCGCGAGTAGAGTACACACGTTCTGCACGGTGTGCGCATGCGCGGACGCGGTGCGCGCGGTGCGCCGCGGCTCTCGGCTCGACTCGCCACGGCCCTCGTTCTCCTCTCGGCTCTCCGTGGCTCGCCCTCCCCGCCGCCAAGGTGCATGCATGCATTCTATGCGGCGTGCACCGCATTAGATGCATTTCTAAGTCGCGCCGCAATAAATCGCAGAAATATCGAAGCCCGAGAGGCCCGCGCTGGCCCTGAGACCCTCGGACACGCCGTGGCCCAGTGACGTACTCTATCATCGATCATCAGCCAGCCGGAAGAGGATCCAGAAGACCTAGAAGCCGGCAAGACTGGGCCGGTAAAGCCCGACCGATTCTTAAAGATCCGTTGCTGTGAGGAGCTTACCAAGCTGACTGGGAGCTTTCAGTTCAAGGAAGACATCGAGGAGTGCGTGCTCTTCGGGAAGAGCATCAAGGTGCGAAGAGGTTGATCAAGGGGACCGGGCCCCGACACGTGCGATCCAGGAGACGTCTCCTAGCCGATCGATCTGTGTGGTCTCTAGGGGTTGCTATCGACGCTGCCAATCGATCTTCCTCTCTCACAGTCAGTTTTCCTCTTCGAGGGCAAGACTCCGACCACGGAAGAGTGTTCCGAAGAGATGAGACACGCCGGTGGTGCACCGGGCAGGAAGTGACAAAGGTTACCGGTGCGCCGGGCCGCGTGGATTCGCGTTACTTCCACGGGAAAGGGCCGTCGCGGATGCGGCAGCGTTTCGGAGGAGGAAGAAGAAAAGAATACGACGCACCGAGTCACGTGCGAACCAGTCCCTCCCACTTGCGGACGGCGTGCCGCGGATTTCAGTGTGCTGAAAATCGTAACGTCGCGTAAGCGAGCTCTGGCTGAACCGTGCGCCCTGAAAAACCGGGATCGTCTTCCTCCTTTGCGGGCCTGAAACGGCAAACAGGAATTTCCAAAAAGCTGTCGCAAATTTGGAACATTTGTTCGAGCCAGAAGATATAGAGGGTCAACCGTTGGAGAGTGAACTGGTGGTGATCCTGAAACACCTCCGCAATACCTGGATCGAAGGAAGACGATCTGGTCTGATAGCAAGAAATCAGTGCAGACATCCTCTTCAGCATCATCTTCTGCGGTTCTACTTGAGGCCAGCTAGATCGATAACAGAAGAGACCCGAGTGAGTGAGACTGCTAAGACTGGAAGCCTTCACTGGAAGACTGTTCACCTCCAAGTTGTAGCAGCAAGGGAGCAATCTTCGTACAGTGGAGAGAGACTTCGTCTTTTGACCTACTGGAGCGAGATCAGAGAAAGCAATCTTTTCTAGAATACGGAGACTGAGAATCAGGGTTCAGTGAATTGTTGATGAAGCTAGAGAAGAGTGTCTGTACCAGATTCAAGAGGGAACAGTAAGAGAATCGAACTGTTTGATAGCGGATCAGGTCCCAGTGTCTACACCAGTTTCTGGAAGGAAGACTAAGAGGGCCGAATCAGTTGATCCTAAAAAAGATAGAGGATCAGGTGAACCTAGATCGAACGTCTGCACCGGTTTCACGAGCAAGTGAAGCGTTCAATCCAGAAGAAGGCAGAGAATCGTGGTCCAGCAGATCCCCGAGGAGGATCGATAGCCTCGGGTAAGAACCGGAAGTTTGTTGCGGCAGGTGTTCGTCTCCGGTCGGTTTTTCGCGCCGCGGAAACCGTCGTGTGCACGGATTGGAGCAGTAGGAAGCGGCGTGTCCGCGGTTTTTCGCGCGAAGAAGACGCGGAGGAGACGAGATCCGAGCGGCGACTGTCGGCCTCTTGGTTGCTTACACAGTGTCGTCCTCGACGTAGCGTCGAGCGGAACGCGCGATGCACGCGGCGATCAGTGCCCGTCCGCCGAGTGTACTTTGAAGGAAAGGAACACACGCGAAAGGGAGAAAGTGGGAAGAATCGGCCGCGAGGTCCGGAGCCGAGCCGAGCCGAGCGGAGCCGGCCGATTTGTCTCGATCTTTTCGATCGCGCGACTCGCGTCGATAAGGGCCGCGGAAAACGTGCGCCGCGACACCGCCGCGTTCTCTTCGTCTTCCTCGTCGACGATCATTTTTTCCATTGGGCGGTCCTCTAGTTATCTTTTTCGAGGTACCGGGAGGTGTTTCTCTCGACGAACGCGAGTGAGTGAGACGCGAACACCGAGCATCGGTTCCCGCGAAACAGTGTCGGATGAACTGGACGCACGGACTGTTCGATGTGGATGAGGATGAGGAGGATGACGACGAATTACGACTGGAGCGCAATGATCTGGAGAGGCTGGTAGATTCCGGATCAAGTTCAGGTAAAGACTTTGCGTTGTGGGAGCTCTGGCTTTGGGGTGCCGGGATGACTCGCGAAACCACTGTGCACCGTATGCGGCTTTTCCAAGACGAAATTGAAACGGAGTTAGAAACATCTCTGCTTTGAATGGTATGGACAGAGACGTGACTCTAGTCGAATCTGAATATAACCTAATCAGCATCGAAGTGATCAACGATCCTTGATCAAAGAAACTCTTATTTCATGATATTTTATTACGGACCTAATCCGGATATAGTAATTATCTAAATGGTCAAATCGTTCAAATAATTCATTACTTGAATACAACAAAGTTAAATATTGCGCTTATTAATTATTGGTGTAAGACGAACATTTCTTGAACTTCCTATTAGTTGAATGAATAATTCAATGGTTTTACATTGTGCCAAATTTGATTCAACTTTGCAAATGATCTGAGCATAACAACAGCTTCTGAAACCTATATTTACTGTCGTCCAACAATATTTTTAGAAGCTTTCTCAATATATGAATCGTCGTAAACAGTCTGTACACCCAATTTAGAAATCTCTGTAACAGAATTAAATAATTGAGGCACAATATTTTATACGCACTCGATTATAATATAACATTATAATTCATAACGTGGCTATGTGTTAACAAGCAATATACATGCACATAATTACAATATTAAAAATATGTAGTTCCCTTTTCTGTTTCTCCAGAAACATCCACACGAAAACAAAATTTTCCGTAAAGATCCACGATTGAGTAATGAGTACGAAGAGCAATTAGCCTCATAATTTCGTGAGGAGAACCACGTCTTTGAAAAGCGTCCGGAACCTATATTTGGCTTTGAAAGCAGCAAAGATTAAAGGTAACAAAATTCGTGCTAACGGTTGAAAAATTGGGTTTCGGCCAGGAGAGCGTCGCGGCGTCGCGGTGCACAGTGGCGTCGCGGAAGGTGCTGGTTCGCCGATCATGCGATCGATCAGCGCCGGCGAGATTAACGCTTTTTCCACTTGTGTCGGATCGGTCGCGCGCGCGGCCCGGCCCGGCTTATCTCTGTCGCGCTGGGATCTAACAACTATTAATATTGCTTGCTTGCAGAGATGTCTGACCGGTACACACACACACGCTTTAGCCGCAAAACTAACAAATCGAAAGCACGCGGATTGGAGGAAAAACGGCGCTGGCCCCGGACTAAAACTCGAACCGCTTCTTTCCTCTTCCAATCGACGTGCCCGCTTTGCTTCGCCGAGATCTCGTGTAAAACGCTTCGAACTACCCCCTGTGACTTCTGCAACCCCTTTCTCGCAACCCCCGACAAAAAAATGGAAACAGGACATCGATAGGTATAACGAGGAACAACGAGAAGGAAAAAACGATCGATCGAGCCCGTTTTCCACCCTCTGCACCCTTTGCCACACCTTTTTCGCAACCCCTACAAAATCGAAAGAGGAAATCGATGAAAAATAACGAGAAGGCGGAAAATAGAGGATCTCGCAGCAAACAATCGATCGATTGGAAGGAAGGGGTGGTCGACCGGCTGAAAGAGGGTGCGGGGGCGTGCGTAGAACCGGCCGGTGATTAGTCGCAGTGTTTTGGAAAACAATGCGCAGAATTTCCGGCTGGCCGATAAATAATATAGGATAAATAAAGTGTATCGCCGGGGATGAGTGAAGTGACGGCGACGCGACGCGGGGTCGGCCGAATGAATAAACAACCCCCGGTGCATGTATTGTGCATTATCGAATAAAAATTGAATGAAACACAACGCGACGTGGCGCGGACTGCCTCTCGCCCGCTCCGCTCTCTCGGAACTCGACGCCAGAGAGAGCCTGTCGTTTGTTCGTCCGGTTAAACCCCTGCTGAATATTTCGGACCTTGATCGATCACCGAATAAAAGGAGAATGGACAAGCGCCGCGACCGGCCGTTCGATTGTTC
Organism: Lasioglossum villosulum; assembly: GCA_963971365.1. Lineage (NCBI taxonomy): Eukaryota > Metazoa > Arthropoda > Insecta > Hymenoptera > Halictidae > Lasioglossum > Lasioglossum villosulum. The sequence goes on along the minus strand of OZ020503.1, from coordinate 21,216,362 downwards.
GTCCGTTTGACTCGATTTTTAATGACGGAATTTCGACGCCAACACGAGCCATCGATCGGGACGTTATTTAGCGGAGGATTGCTCGTTTATGGAAATGCCGGCGGATTAATCGCTGCCAGGGATTTGATAAGGCTCGACTCCCGGTAAGGAGAGTTCAGGCTCACGACTTTTGGTAAACGAACGCGGGCTGGTCGAACGGGAAAAGAAAACTGACCGAAACTCTCGGCGATCGAGACTCCTCTGTGCACAGAATTTGTTCCGGGGAAAAATTCACGCGACAGAAGTGGAAATACATACAATTTTAATGTGTACACTGTGTCGTACGAAACAGGAAAAAATGGTTCGTTCTAGACTGTCATTTTATCAAGCAATTATACCAATGCTTTCTGGGAAATTACTTCGAATTAAATGAACTCATTTCTCTGAGCGAATATTCAGTCAGCAAGTTGTATAAAATCTAGACGAAAGCACTTTTGTAATTATTGTAAGTAGTTGGATTATAGTCTGTGACGTAGTAAGATTGTGAATGTTTATGGGTTTCTAATTTTAATGCAAGGAGTATAATACGATTTTTTTACAATTTTTGTATTATTTTTAATCTACATAGAAAACCTGAAGAAATTCTTCAAAAGACTTCAGTGAAACGCAAATAAAAGTACGATTCTCAAAATCCAGAAGCTCAATTTTATGAACCAGTGTTACGATTAAATAAAACTATCTTCATTCCATGGCTACCAGTCATAACCATATTCCAGCCTAACCTTCCTACATTCCTCAGGGTAAAAATTCGTCCATTTAAGAGTAAGATGCAATTCTTAACGCAATTATTATCTTAGGTTCTTATATGCAAGTATATCCGAGGATCGCACGAGGTTTAAGAAACAATCCCAAAAAGCAGAAGGAAATAATTACCGAATCCCAGAGCAGCTCTCATACAAGAGTCCCCAAAGCCGGCCAAAGCAGACGTTGCGATTAAATTTACCTGGCTGGAAACGCGACAATGTCGCTATTCACGGTGGCGCTCTCCCCTATAGGGTGCCCCTCCCCCTTCCCTTCGGCGACCCTCAAATTAAACCCTTAAACAGGTCCGAGAGCCGGCGGCGTCACCTCTGCGTCCAGGTCAGCGTCCACGAGACGAGATAATGCTGTCTCATAGGGGTTGCTTCCCAAAGGAGCGACGAAGAGAGAAAGGGAAAGAGAGAGACGGTCGGGACAAAGATAGATAAAATGGTGGGGGGTTAGGAAAACAGCTAAAAGAAGGTCCGAGGAGATCGAAGACGGAGAGGAATAATAAATTCAGGGATGGCTCCCTTCCATCCCTTTTGAAGTCCCTTAGGTGCCCCTTTGGTGCCCTTTCCGACCCCTTTCACTGCCCCATCAGCAACACTAAGTAAAATAATATTTGAAACACAAAATAAAATTTCAATTACTAATTCCAATTTCTATATTTTAGAGTTTCTATCAGTTTCCTTGTGACAGTGTCACCAAAAATTGTATGACATTGATAGTTCTGTATAAAAAATTATTATACAATTCAGTCAAGATTGAAATAGATAATCGTTCTATTAGCCGCACAATGCATTTCACCCAATGATGAAATACAGATTCTAACGTACCCTCGCAAGGAAATTGTGTTTTCTCTTCTTAAAAGATCTCGTGTCTGGATAAAAGTATTTTCATCACTATTTCCAATACTTTTCGATTCGAAATATAGCCGGTCCTGCCCCTTCGGCCAGCGGCCCCCCTCCCCACTCTGGACACGGGGCATCGCCGATGAGCTCTCTCGCCCTTCCATATGGGGCCTCGTGCCACCCCCCTTTTTTAAGGCGGCCAGCTGCGGGGTCAGTTTTCGACGGGCGCGCGGCGTATTAAGATGCTTCGCTCAAAATTTCTCGCGTGTCATCGTGTTTGGTCGTAGTGTTTCGCTCGTGAAACGGTGGATACGCGTGGCCCCGGATTAGTGCAAAAGTGGCTCGTATTCTAACCCCCGCAGTTCTTACTCGTGCAACCCTGATTCCCGATGGAGATGAACCGAACAAGCCGCCGTCAACACGAGAGAAAGAGAGAGAGAGAGGGGCCACGGGAGAGAACGGAAAACAACCAGGCGCGCGAACAACGTGGTGGATCGCCTATGCAGTGATGAACAAGTGATGGATATTAAATGGGCACACGGTACGCATCGACAGATTAATTCCATTTTCCAACCGGCGCGGACTGCGACCCGCCCCGAGCTAGACCGAAATATTCGTTTTTTCATTTTTTTCTCTACCCATTTTCTCTCTCCTCTCGCTTTTTTTGTCATCGTTTTCCAACGGTCGTTCCATCATTGCTCGTAGTCGCACTGGCAAATATTTATCGAACCCGGCTCGTTTACCCGATGGATCTAATATTTTTCACCGGTCCACCGCTTTCCCGCGCTTTTTTCAGGGATTCAGACGATCCAGATTTCACTGGGTGGGATTAATTATATCGTAGGGCTCTCGACTGCCCTTTTCTTCGTATGAGAAAATTACATGAAAGTATTGAATGTGTTGATGTTTGGAGGAAAGGAGATTTAATTCAACTGCGGATTTTTATGTGCTTGAGCGATGTTCGGATTAATCATTATTCAAAATGGTTAAATTTTATTGCGAGTCCACTTCAGACAATTTTTCTAAAATTAGTACAGGTACTATAAAGTTCAATTAAACCTATGTATGTATTCTTTAAAATTTAATAATGTAACATGTTTGCCAGAGTTCAATAAAAATCTGATTTTATTTGGAATCCAATCGAATCGATTGTTCAAAAGTTATTACTGTAACACGACTCCACTAAAATTGAATTTTGTTTCGCGTCCGATAAAACAATGAATAAATATTTCTCCGACTCCTGTATCTCCAATTCATATCAAGTCGCAGTTATAGTCGCAATAGTCACAATTATGTGATGCCTACGAATAATTTTAGCATTTCTTAAATGTTCTAATACAGTGAAATTGGATATGGGAATAAATTAATTTTGCACTCATTTTGCCTCAAGTTTTATGTAATTCTGTCTCGCACGAATGTCGATTATATTATTCACAAAATAATAAAAAATTCTACAGAAGCGTTGAAGATTGTTCTTATTTTTAAAAATTTTATTTGTTTTGTATGGGAATTGTCGATAGGTATTTCCCGGGCCACCAGGTATGCTGCATCGATCCGCGCTTTTCCAAATTTCAGTCGGAACGCGCGGCGCAATTAACATCGCAACAGAAATTAGTTCGAAATGCAATAACGTCGATCGGCGACGAAAGAATTCGAAGCTTTCTGAGCCCATCCCCGTGGACCGTGTTGCTGCCAATCGTTTGCGCCTCGCGCGAATAATTAATCGCGAATAGCTGTTTTCCGTGAACGCGAGAGAGAGAAACAGAGAGTGAGAGATAGCGAGGGTGTGAGCCCACCCCTTCGAATCTGAAAAACGCGACTCGCTGTAGCGGCTGGTTTAATTTCGCTAATTTCTTTTCTTCCGTTCAAACGAGGCCCGTAAGGGTTGCAACCCTTGCGTTTCCTCTCTCGGGAAGAAAAGAGGAGGAAACGTTAAAGGGTTCGCGAGACGTTAAAAATCTCAAGGGGACACAGGAAGGGTGGGAAGAGGGTAGAAGAGCGTCGTAAGGATGACGGACCGGAAAAATAATTACTACCCCCGCAACACAGACTCGGCCGAGTGTCGGAAACCGCGGGAATAAAACTGCGTCGTGGGGTGAAATATTTTGACAGCGGAAAAAATGGCAACCTTTTCACTCTGGAAGAGGGAAGATTTAATTGGCAGTCGGGAAATTTGGAAATATTGTGTTCTGTTTAACATACCCAAAGAAAAGCACTTCTGTATTGCGCATTGTGAAGGTTCAATGAATTCTGATGAAAATATATTTACTATGTCGTATATATCCTCATTCGATAAAAATTGAGTTTCGAATTTTTGCTAGACTTTTATACATTTTTTAAATTACCATCCCTTATTTGTCTCCAATAAAAAATATTTTTCAATATTCAGGAGAACAGTAAATTTTCATATGAATTTAACACATGAACGGAAAAAGTAATATTTAGTGCGCAGAATATTGTTTACAGCTCGAATATTCTTTTTATAAAAGTGCCCACTCGAATAAAAGGGTGATGGAGGAGAAAATAATTAATCGATATTCTATTTTTAAGAAGGGTCTGGTTTCACTTTTGTCAGAGAGTGGGTGGTTACGCTTGTTGCACGGTTTATTAAAGGAACAGCAGAGCGAACGAGATGCTTCACGGAGTATCGATCCGCGAAAACAATGGGCTTCCAATTTGCGCAAAAGAACGGAAAAACGTTCCCAAAGAATTCTATTATCGTTACGACCGATTGAATCGGCCAATCATCACCCGGAAATTGGATCTCCTCGTTCCTTTTTAGGCGACAAAAACTTCTCTCACATTTTCTTATCACTGAATTACCTATAAAAGTTCCGAATAACTGGCTCGTTGTCAGAGCGCTGCCAACCTCGATTCGATGGTCGCCAATTTCGTCCCTGAACTTCTGTCACTGCAAATTTCTGCTCTCATACAATCTGTGCAAATATTAACCAATTACCCTTTTCATTTGAACTCTAAACTTTGATACAAAAATTTATTTCCCTTAAATGTAATATCTACAATTAATACAAATAATAACGAATTTTAACATTGTCAAGAGAAGGTAAAAGAAATTTACTTTGAATTTAATTGAACCGATTCAGTGGGCTCGAGAACAATCAATTTGGGAGAGTCGAGGAAAGACGTGTCCGAGGGTTATTGATTAAAACAATCGAAGAGAATTCTTGCCGCGTGACGCGACATTCGAGGGAAAGCAAAGAACGGCGGCCAGAGAAAAGGTACAAAGGGCCTGGAAGGGGACGGAGACTTCTGGAGGGAGGGTGAACTGACAGCGGGAAAAGATGGCGTAAAAATGGAGGGTGAAAAATAGGCGTGGGATGGGGTCAACTGAGACCCCACCCCCAACCATAACGTCGACACTCCGTTTCGGCCCGTTTCCATTGGGAATACGGTTGCCACGAAGGAAGATCTGCGAAATTCCGCGTCCCCGGGGCGCCCCGCAACTTTTTAAGACACCGTTCCATTAGCAGAGCAAAAAGGGATGATGGTTGTTTAGTCGCATGATTTACAAATGGAAATCGCCCCGAGAAACCGCGTCACTATTCCTAAAGGGTTGCATAGCTTGAAGCTCATCTGAGTAAAAAATTAATTTATTCTCGAACAACCCTTCAACGAGTCTTCTAAGACGTCTCTCTCACAAAGATTTGTAAATTTTTTTGTTTTTGGCCTTAGTGAAATAACTAAGAGAAAAGGGGTGGTCCTGATAAATTATGAAATTCGATTTTAAAAATAGTTGGTCGAATTTAAATTGACTGCAAGTCAGTACACTGACCCGGTGATAAGAATGGCTTTGAGATGAATTCGGGAATGAAAATGTTGAATGAGAGGTGACCTAGTTGCAAAACAAATTAATTGTAACATGAAAAGATTCCTTCTCTCCTAGAAATTATTTTTCAAAGGGTGTAAGGAACGAATTTCACTTGAGAATATCTATCCTCACCTCTACGTTATGATTATAAAATATCGCTGAGTAAACTGAAAACGATTTAAAAGTCTTTATAAAAATGGAGGGTTGAAGGAACAATTTTTTCACGACTATTTTAAGACGTCATGTTCACAATTAATTTTTACATAGGTAGTCTATGGCGTTTGATGCAGGTTTAGATTGTTGTAGCTGATTTAAGAAGTATGAATTAAGGGTTCATTTCCTGAAAACGGGGGTTGTATCGTTGGAACGGACAATGAAGGCAAGATAGGAAAACGGTGATCGTATCAGAAAAGCGGAAAATCTAATTTTACAAAATATTCTCACATTCCGAATAATTCAAGGTTGCGACTCGAACCGAGACCAGGTAGAAGGGGGCTGCGGCGACGAGTTAAAACAAACATTTTTGCGCGTGCGAGCTTCGGCCATAAAGCTCTGCCCGGCCAAATGCATTGGCCGGCGGTTGCATAACACTCTAGAATAGCTTCGGAAAATGGTGGACCTTCTCTCGCGGCTAGCTTTTTCTTTTTCGGTCTACGCGGGCCGTTTTACGTCTCAATACCGAGAACTATTCTCCCTCCTTCGCCCCTCTGCTCGCCTAACCGCGAGAGTCATCCGTGAACTTTGCGCTGCAGACAAGTCGATTCTTTGCGTGGATTATATTTAAAGCACAATTGCTAACTCCCTCTCTAGTCAACCAATCGTAAAAATTGCACACAATTTTTACGAAAATATTTATTCTGAATTTTTCAACCCTTTGAATCTGACAGATCCTAATCGATTTTTTAATTTTAACGAATGATTGTGGTTGTTACATGCCTAGGATTAGTTAAATATTCAGATTTTAATGTTGACAAAAATATCAAGCGAATTGCAAGGCTGTAAAGGTTGAAAAATGCATAGATAAAATGCAAGCAGAAGTATAATACAAGTTTAGCAGAATGCGGGGCAGTACTATTAAAATTAACTCTGACCCTGAATCAATTTTCGTACAATGTTTTACAAGTGCTATATCGCGGAGGAATGTACATCAATGAAGAAGCATATTATGACAGTAATAAAACCAAGACTGTACTAGCTCATGCTGAATTTTTCGTACATGCCTTGCACGCGTTTCCAGTCGTCTACTTGGCAAACGTTTCCTCTGATTACACGAAAGACGAAAAAGTGCACCGTTAGACGTTCGTAAAATAAAAATTGCAGCAGAGGTGTTCTTTTAATTTTCGTAAGAAATCCGAAGAAGTTGGACGGTTGGCATACGGACGGAGAATTCCGCAAAAATTGGCAGTTTGCAGAAAAGATTCCGCCGCAGCAATTCCGATCCGCGATCGCGTGTTGCGCAAGTGTAACCGGTCGAAAATAGCTCGCAAAATGTCGGGTATTTTTTGGAGGGCTCTAGAGCGGCTATCGGAGCAGCGTCTTTAGCCAAACGCTGATGTCTCGTTGCGAAATGCGCGTTGCACGTCATCCACGTTCAAAAACTGTAAATTCGACAGTAGAAGAAAACGAAGAAGAAGCCACTTTCGACCCCTTTCAGACGGGGTCGGTCAATTAAAATTATTTATTAAAAGATGCCTGGTTCGAGTGAGTAAACAGACCGGGGACGTCGGCGAGGCGCGATCCGATTAAAATCTAATTTTTCACGGATACTCTCTTAATTAAAACATTAAATTGATTGCGGCGTGAGGTCGGCCCCGTCCAGGGGGAGGGGCACCACCGTCTTCGTCGTGAGGTGCGGCGACGTGAAAGGGGGACGAAGAAAAAGACAGAAAGATGGGGGCGAGTCGAGGGGGCGGAGGTGCCGCTTGAAAATAAATGAAAATGAAATCAATTATAAAACTGTTTGAGGAGACTCCATCGCCGAGCGATGGATGGATGGACCAGCGACGGTCGATCTTGAATTTTCTTAATTAAAAATCTACAGACTTTGCTTTCAATTAAAAACCGAAATACGGCCGTAGTGTCTTGCCGATCGAACCGACTCTGATCGTGCGAGCCCTTGCCATCTCCGGGAAATTGGTAATTTAAAATAATAGTGGTGGGAAGACGGGGATGAAGGAGATTTTGATCGCTAGAGGAAGAAAGTAAAACGTAGGGGTTGCTTCATTAGGGGTGGTTTCGCTCGGGAATGAGCCCGTAAATAAACAAATATTGAATTCACTGCTTTGAAACTAAAGAGAAGGAAGAAAGGAGCCTTGTTAAATATTTATAAATCCTGTAGCGTTTAATATTTATTTTAAAATCAATTGTAAATACAAGTATTTTACGGATAATAGAAATGCGACAGTGGAATACAAGAGGAATAAGAAAGAGCCAGGTTGGAAGCTTCTAAAGACCTCAACAGTTCTTTATCTCGCAATTGAGGTCACTCGTAAGAATATACACGTCGAGATACAGTAGACGAATCTGTAGATAAATGAATAAGAAGTGGGCTGTCTACTACGCTGAGTAGGTTAATTATTTTGTTTCGTGTGATGTAAGATTATGATCGATAGAATACAGTATGGAAGATCGACGGTATCAGGTGTTAAGTAGAAATTCTCCGAGCCGATTTCATTTCAATGTCGTTGATTTCGGTGCCACGAATAGATATCAAGTGTTTCCAAGTCCTAGGGATTAACGCCGGGGGATCGAAGCAGCTTTGCTCAAGGCTCGTTTAGCTCCAGGAATGTGTCTAAGACTTTGAGAATTCAGATGGTGGAAACTTGAAGGAAATTATTCTTAGAAGATCAACAAAATTATGGTGCGAGAATGCGAACTGTCGCGTGGCATCTCTCTCAACGAGTCTGTGAATTTTTCTAGGAGTTCCACAATTCTTAAAATTTTAAATAATCTATACCCTAGGATACGTGTCAGTTTGCAACTTTTCGAAACTTCCAACTCCCTTACAAATTCGACGAAAATAAATTTCCTCGCCAAAGTAGTCCAACTAAAAATGTAAAAAAATTGAAGATATTCAACAATGAGATCTGCACACAATCTACGCAATCTACGCCGCAAGGACGCAAACCCTCGAGTGTCCTTGCGGAATTTCGTCGGGGAGGGACGTCTCGAAAGGGTTTCCGCGTCTTTTCAGAAATTCGTCAGGCCGATTCGAGAGAGAAAGGGAGAAAGGGACGAGAGAGAGTGAGAGTGGGCTCTCTAATCTCGAGATTTTCGCGGCAGGAGGACGTCGCCTCGATTTATGATCCTCCTAAATCTCGGCAGCGTTCTCCCACCCTCTTTGCCTCCTTTTGTCCCCTTGGACACTTTTGCACTTTTAAAACTTACTTCGCGCGCGCGCGGAAATTTCATTAGAATTGTCGGTGTCTCTCCTCTCCCCGCTCTCTCTGGTCGTGGGCAGCGATAAGACGCCGCCAAGTTGCGCTTTGCCCGCTTTACATCGCGGCCCGTTGAAATATTGCTCGGGATTTCGCCCGTTCTCCTTCTGTTTTCGGACCCCAGCCGACTTCTTCCGGCGACTTAATCAGCGGCCGCACTTTATAGATAAACAAAGTTAACATGTTGCTGCGAACTCGCCGGCCGAAATATCGTCCCGGAATTGCACAGACTGTTTCCCTGGCGGTGGCGACCGTGTCGCGAAAAACTGAACAAACTAGAGAGAGAGACGCAATCAGCGCCGCGATTCTTCTTCGCCGTCGCGCGACGTCTACGAGGGAAAAAGTTTTCCTATTGTTCCGACCTGTCTCTCACCCCTGCCACTAAACCGGGGAAAGAGGATCCACGGACCCGAGGTTGAAGGGTATCAGCCGCGGAATTTCCTGAGGTGTTCTTTTTTACCGAATCTTCTTACTATCAACCTGGCGTATACGAAGTGCATGAGTTTTGTCATGCATCTATCTTGCCTCTGTTCCCTAAGATCACAATCTGTGTAGCTAAATAAATTTATCTGTCTGATAGATATTTATCGTTTGAGCAGAAGTAACAGTTCTTATTAATAAAAACAGGATAATTTGTCATGATATTAATAATTGATTCTGTTTCAACTTCACAGCATCGATTAACAAATTACTAGAAATCTTCCCAACCTCTGACGTAATAAAAAATACTTACTGCATTAAGCATTGCATTCTTCGTTGAATCGCATTATTTATAATGATAGAAAGGTGCCACTGTAGCTGCAGATATGATTATGTAAATCATTCGACCCTTGGACAGGAAAATTCTTGTTCGTGTGAATTATTCACTGAACCAGTCCCATTAGATCATCACCTGCTCGGGCCGTTCCATCATTATTTAGTTGACATAAATTTTATTGCGAAAGGTGCAGAAACGGATTGATAATTTTCTTGTATCCGGTCTGTTATTGATTTACGAGGACTAGACTGGAAAATTTAACGAAGTTACCGAAAATAACAGGAAATATGTCGAACATGAAAAATGTACAATTTTGTTTCGGAATATACTTTTCAAATGTATTCAGATGATTTGTAGAGTTTGTTCCCTGTAAAACGGCAAAGCGGGCGTGAATTTGTGCGTGAATAATGTTGCGGGTACTTAATAGGTATCTGATACACCATATGCGTACATACAGAGGAGGATATAGTCTCTTCGGCGATAATCGATAAATCGAACCGAATGGTCGTGTGGCACCAGTTTAGAGACGGTTTCCAAATGTTTCTAACACCGAAAGTAAAACCGATTTCGACGCAAGCTTAAGTGCCACACACCACTCCCGTAAATACTCGATTTGCATTTCTTTATATCTGTGATCCACTTCGCTTCGCATCCACGACGTGTCGAACAAGGTAATAACGAACTTAATTGCGAATCAACGACAAGTTTGATAAAATATTTTCGCGAATCGTTAATTGCAACGAGAATGTTCAATTTAGTTATTGGTAGTCGATATTATTGCATATGAAATGTATCCAAATTTTGAAAAGTTGATTTAAAAATATGCGATGCTCATAACAATGATTAAATATTTGTATTTGGAGTGAAGCATTACGGCTTGTATACATAAATGAAAATGTATAAAAATATGTCCATCCATGTTGCAAAAAATTCATAAATGTGTATATCAGTGTTTAGAACATTTTATATTTTATACAATTTTTCCGAACACCCGCTTGTATTTATGAATTGCATATTTAAAAATCTGTCTAAAAATGCACAATGCATGCGTGCTCGAATTTTCGACGCTGATCAATGGTATTCGAAACATTTCATCGAACATATTCTCCATCCCCTAAATTCGAGGGTTGTTTTCGCCCCTCCACGGTGAACTATCACAGATACACAAAGTGCACGTGAAATATTTCGCTGGAACACTATATTATACAAAAAACGCATTAAAATCAGCTGGCTACCATTCTCTTAGCAGATTGAAATCTTTGGATACCAAAAAATCAATCTGTCTACTGGAAAAACTGGTAATCGTAAGATTTTAATCGACATTCCTAAAAATTCAGCGCACAAAAATGGAATCTTCGAGACATAAAAATAATTTGAAAAAACCACAGATCCACAAAGATAGCAACAAAAGCTTATCCCTAGCACCATCCAAAAATCATGGCAGAAGAATAGGTGATCAGTCGGCGAGCCGAAGGACACCAAGCGTAAGCGGATACAGCGAGTACTCACGCATCCCCTACCGTCAAAGAGCCGAAGAGGGCCTAGAAATTAGTTCGCGCTTACTTTTCGCAGTTCAGGTCCAGGTCTATGGACAATAGCGTTCCTTGGGTCCTCCGGTTCTCTTTTTCCCCGGTTCTTCCGTCCCTTTTGTCCCGTCGAGCTGGAGGACAGGCCAGACACGTTCGTACAAAGGGAAGAGGCTGTAACAATGAGGACTTTTGAGGACGACTGAGTGTGACCTCGGGCTCTCGCGAGAAACGAGGCCAAGCAAAACGCGCGACTGGAAATGGAAACACTTCGGGGCCCCACGAAGGAATCACGGGGCCGGACGTTGGGGCCCGGTGAAATCCCGGCATGATAACGGGCCCTCCCCTTCCGGAGACGCGGGATTACACTGTGTAGTAATAGTAATCGCGATGCCTCGAAGAGTGCAGCTGCTGCTCACAGAGCCGAGCGCGGCATATGCTGCGTGGTCGCCGCTGCTCTTCCGATTATCCACATGCTACGCGTATACCTTGGAGAATGGACATCTGGCCTGCCCGCGGTGCTCGCAGGATTATTTGCTCGTTTGTCTCGACCACGGGCTACCGAGAGCACCCTAGGACCGATAGATGATCGACGACACCCTGAAGACACCCGAGAAATTCGTCTGCCATAGTTTTAGAAGGGTGCGTTGAAAGGTTTCGTCTGGGTACTCATTATTTGAATGGTCAGATTGGTGTCCCTGTCTTTGACTTTTGAACTTGAGTCTAAAAAGAAGTTGATGCAGATCTTGAAGAAATGTGTCTTAGATTTACTAAGGTCTGAAGAGCTGTCAGTGTAATAATGGTTGAAGTTAGCTAATGTGTTTCGGAATGTTTTTGAAAAATTGATAGGGGCTTAAACGGATCCAACCATGGCTACCACGAGTGAAAATATGCTTCTTTAAAGGGTTAATTGAATTGCCCTTAACCGTGACCCGTGTTGAAACATTCGCGGGTTTGTTTGGTACGAGGGTGGACCGCTTGGGTCGAGGTAGCGAAGGTACCTGCTCTGAGACTCTTCTGAGGGGGTGGAAATGGGAAAGGTCGGATTGGAGGTTGTTGAAAGGGTTTGGATCTATGTTGAGATTTTAAGTGCACTTTCGTACGTGGAAAGTGTAACGATTGTACCGAGGATACTTATGCAAATCCCTTTTTTTTAAGTGGAGTCGTTCTTCATTTTTCCAACTTGCGTTACCCCACGGTATCAAATCGACCTGCTTATTAATATCGATATTAGTATAATAGAATTTTCACTAGTTCAGCTTTTACCGTGACCTATTCCCTTAAATCGAATTGGAACGATAGCAACATTATCCCCGTTCAACAACGTCCTAAAGAATGTATTAGCAACGCTACCGAGATCGTAGTATAATCAACTAATTTTGATAACATAGAACTTTTTCGAACGCAAAATTGTGCTCCGGTTAAAACAGTTTACCAGCATAGTTCCGTATATAATTCAATATTCATTTCTAATTGCCCCGGCAATCAATAGAATATTCCACTCTCATTAGTAATTTAGAGAACACTAATCAATGTTTCTAACAAACATTACTATTGCCATCAAGCATTTCAGCAACAATGATACTGTGATCGAACATTCATCTCTAATTGCTCCTATGTCACGTAATAATTCATTTTGACTCGAATTTGGAAGAATGCTAATAAATATTTCAACACCTGTCGAACAATACCTCTTGCGACCTTCATCTATATTTCTAATCTCGTCGACACGAAACGGAATAGCCATTAAATATCCAAAATATAATTAACATAATGTAGCGTCTCAGACCTCGCAGGGAAGCCCAAACAATATTCTGAAACTACCACCGCAACCCCTTTAAACCAATTCCAATTCTACCCCAAACCACCCCAAAAAAGGAAGCCGAGAAAAAGCGGTAACAGTGAGAAGAAGAATCAGAGACCCACACTCTCTACAGGAACCTCCCCACGAAGAGTTTCCAAGAAAAAAGACTTCGAGGAGCAACCATCCCATCTCCGGTTCCAACATCTCCAAGTAGAGTGTCCATCGGTGGGGGTGCAAGGGGATCGAAGAAGAAGAAGAAGCGCTCGAAGAATATCTGTCGGTTGAATCGTCCGCAAATTGCGGTCGAAAAAGGTAAAAGTTGCTGCTCAGATCGTAACTTTCTTGGTTAGAGAAGAGGCGAGGCGAGAGGTTGGCCGGTGATTTTTGTTTTCATTTGATTACCTCGGGCGGCCGGGTCTGGCTCGGCGTTCCACTGCGTTTCCACCCCCGCTGGTTTGGCCGGGGGTTGGAAAACGGCTGGTTAGCAACGTGGAGGGCGCGCGGAAGTTGGCGAAAGCGCGCCACGAGATTCCGTTATTTTCACCGGCTGGAATCAATAGGGGCCACCCACCCACACTCGCGCACGCACGCGGAATTCCTCGTTGAAGATCGCGCCCGCGCGCGAGCTCACCGGCACGGCAGCGTGTGCCGTCGTCGTGTCGTGTCGACTCGCCGGGTTGGGTTAGGTTAAGCTCGCGCTTAGCCCGATAGCGCTGCTAGGTCACATCGCACGATAGGTGTTTACATCGGGGAAGACCACGCGAGGATACCCAGGTGCCATGACCTACCGCGAAAAAGGAGTCGCGTGCCCGAAATCCTGCTTTCCTGCCACCATTCCATACCTTCCACTCCCAGCCCTCTTCCGGCCCTCTTCTTCAACTGCTTTTCATTCTTACTCCCCTCTCCCTCTTCTGCTTCCTCGTCATCGTCCTCTTCGGCTTCCTCGTCGAGTTTTAGATTGCCCTTTTTGCCGGTTCTATTTTCATATTCTCTATATCGTTTTGCTCCTAGACATAAATGCGAGAATAGTCACAATTTACCGATGGGGATAGATAGCAACAGAGAAATAACGAAAGTCTCCATGTTCTTCAGCTGCTTTTTATTCCCTCTTCCTCTTCAACGTCCTCTTCCCCTCCAGCTTCTTCTTCGTCTTCCTCTTCCTCCACGAGTTCTTCCTCATCGTCCTCTTCGGGTAGCCCGTCGTTAGCCCGACGACTTCCAGGGATTACTTTCTCATTTAGATTTTATCGGAGCGGCTCGCGCGCCGGTTTTCTTATGTCCCTCTTAGACGGCCATTCCCCGATTCCTTCTCCTTTGTTTTTACTAATTACCCAGGACCAGTCAGCCATCCGACGTCTCTTCTTCTTGCCCCCCAGCCTCCCTCTGAAGACTCCTCTTTCACTCGCGGCCGTTGATCATTAGGCGACCGGCCAAAAGGGTGTCCTTCCGTGACTCGCTCCTGTTTTCTTGATTTTAAATAACACCCGGCGAAACTATTGTTCGGATTTGGTTGTGGTTGGGGTACAGAGGTACGATTTGTCTTTCAGCGATTGTGGTTAGGTCTAGTTTGATCTGGAGTATCAAAATTCAAGTGTGAGAAATTTAGGACTGTTCAATTTCATTTCAGTCCAATAGCACCCTTAACGAAATCTTTGCTGTTAACCTCGTGGAGCTATAAAGCTAGCACAACGCTATACAGTTTCATAAATGCCAGCAGTCCGATCACTATACCCATCGTCAGTGAAACCATCCATACCCCAGCAAACGTTCGTGCACATCATTCTCGCGTCCCATGGCCACCCTAAAGGGGTAATGGTGAACAATCGGAAAAGGTCCGGTGTCCGCGAAAGAACCGCTATGTCCTCAGGTCCAGTTGGCGGTTTCGAATCCGTCGAATCGACAGAGGTCCTCTGCAGCTGGCCCGACAAAAAATCAGGCCTGATTGTTTTATCCCCAGCCGTTCTATCCGCTGGTCAACCGGTCCTTCTGTCCTTATTATGATTATCCTCGGCGAAGGGTCGTCGAAGGGGAGAGTAGCGTCGAACGGTTTCATCATCCCCGTTCCTCGTCGACTCCTATCCACTTTTCCTCCCCTAATCAGAAAAGACAGTGAAAAAGAAAGAACAAAAAGCGAATCTCTGACTAAGGGATGAGGGTTGGAGCAGTCTAGCTCGAGAGAGTGGTCGAAATCCAATTTTCCTTTCTTCTGGCGCGTCTTTCGCGACGAATGAGAGTCTCGTGGATGCACCACGTGTCACGGGGCACCTCGTATGTAAATTTCCTGGCCCATTGTCTTCTTTTGAACCCCCCTCCACCCCTTGGCCCACCCCACGGTCGACAAAAAGATCCAGGTCAAACTTTCATCCGGTTAGGAATTTTTATTTTTCGATGAACGGAACAACAAAGGGGGTCAAACCCTGACGTCGGCCCAGAAGAGAATATTGTCAGGGGTTGGGCAGCCGCATTCACCTTTTCGAACACGCTCAACGGTCGGGGACAGTGTCGTTCTAAGACAATCGATACAATTACCGAGGAACCGCCATCGAAGACGTGGCTCGAGGGTCGAGTCGCTCTTTTCTACGGTAGCCAACCCTCTGCCAAGTGTTCCTTCCCTCTCGAGAGAGTGCACCCTTTTGCTTCCTCCGAGAGCAAAAAAAGGGTGTGAAAGATTCCGAGACCTGTGGAGCCTCGCAGACGCCATTCAAGACGAATAAAATCTGTTTACTCGATCTTATTGAATTTAGACACCCCTGGATAAATGTTTTCGACAATCTATTTGGGATCTTCGAGATCATTATTCAAGGGGTGGGAAGTAATCGGGTGCATTTATTAATTGGATACGGATTGCGATTGGCAGGAAGTTTCCCGGAAAATTTTTGTTTTCAGCTGGGTGCTAGATTGTCATCTTCTGAAATAAATGTCTCCGATGATTTTATTTGTCGCTTTGATGTTAATATCTAAGGGATGTCAAGTGACATTGAGGGAGAGCGTCGTGCAGACCGGTGAAAATTGAAAAAAAAGATTTTTTTGAAAAATTCGTGGATACATAGGGAAGGACAGAAAAAATCGGAATTTGCGGTTGCATAACGATTCGCAGGTATGCCGCGTAGCCCAGCAATCGTAATAAGATCTGGTCTATCGTCGAAAGGCTCGCGCTAGGGAATGCCGCTCGAGAATTTCCAGAGGCGAGGCACGCCGTTCTGGGGGTTGTCGATCAACCCCCGTGGAAACGCGATGGAGCTGGCTGCGGTCACCGCTAGGATTCGAAATACGACGGTGTACGTACTCTGTTACGTCGCGTACGCAACGATGTTATGTTAACCTTATCGTTGGGATGGCGTGGAGGCACGTAGCGTCGCGCTAACACCCACGGATCGCTATTTGCCACGATGAACCAGCGAAATCTTCCGTGCAACGCCGCCGCCGGAATTCCGAAAACTTTCCCGACAGTTCTTCAGAAAACTAAATTCCCCCAATCCACTATCCATCACCAGAAACACACTTTTAAAACGAGCATCGCGAATTACCCATCTATTTATCTACAACCAATTCGTAAAACGATTTCTAACTTCGGGAAAGTTTTTGAAATTACAACGTTAATTTTTCGCTTTTGTAACGTGGAAAATTTTTGAAAATTTTAGACTCATTTCTTATAATAACAACTTTCCAATGGGAAAATTTCAGACCAACGGTGGGAAAATATATTATTGTTTTTCTGTCGATTTTTTATTGCTATTATTTTGCTACTGCTTCTTGATACAAATACATGTGCACCGTTTACAGATAATAGGCGCAGTAACGGAGAAGTGATGAAACCCTACAACTGCAATCAACCCTCCTCCAGTAGACAATTATTATATTAATGTTTTGTGATTCAAATTGACTGGCAGGTTGCATCCAATTAACAAGAATTCTTTAATTGCAATAGAAACTGATATTGTTGAATTGATTTCTACACAATATATCTATGTACGGCGATAATTGGTAGACTGTGTCTATTCGCGCAAGTTTTTAAATCCTTTCTGAAAGGTATACCATTGATAGTAATAATTAAAATTGAATTCAACCTAGAGGATTGGTAAAAATTGTGAAAAAATCGAGTAACATTTATTACAAACGTACAAATATCCACAGCTATCGGAGACTGAAAAATCAATCAATTAAAAAGAACCGTGTACCGTGAATTTTATCCAAATAATTCAGTGAACTTACAGTTAATTTGTTAATATATTTACGCAAGAACTATTTACTATTTATCGAACGTGCGATGCACGTAATTTAACCGACTCTAAGTGCGATTGAAGAATATCTCAAAATGCATCTTTGCAAAACCAGAAAATCAAGTTTCACTTTCTCTGTGACCGCACCGAATAATTCCGCCGGTATAGAAGGTATTTAGCCTGAGGAACGTAAACGTTTAGGTAACGCTGAGGTCCTCCGCCCTGAATTCTCAAGGTATACATACAACCTAATTCCCTTCGACCTAATCACGACTTCAGTGACGGAGGGCGCCGCAAATTCTGGACGTCTCCTATCCATACCACTGAACCAGGTTCTACATGAATTTTAAAAAACTGGGGAGAAGGAGAGGGGGAAATTTTTTCTGAGAGTTTTTCCTAAAGGGAGAGGACGAGGCGTTGCTTCATAAAGGAGACGAGGCGAGTTGCGGTCGGCGCCGGGATTCGAAATACACGTGATAGTGAACGTGAAGTCCATTCTGGCGTGTACGCAACAACGGCGTGCTAACCTTACTGTCACGCCGGGGCCAAAGGGATGTAAAGCCGCGATAACGCCTCCGAATCGTTATTGGGTGTGATAGAGAGGCCACCCCTCATCGTTTACAAACCGCTCTATCGTGGAAACGAAGCATCCTAAACAGCCGGAAAGTCAGCGCCGCGAGAACTGTCGCGCGACGTCCGCAACAGAATTTTCGAAAAATTCGATTTTTCAGTGGCGACAGAGTTCGATGGCCGAACAGTCGCCGGAACTCGATGTTAGGGCAGTTCAAACGACCATTCGGGGTCAACAATGGCTTCCTCCAGGGGCTTGTACTCCCTCTTTCGATGGGGATTTTCGGACGAAGACAAAGCGGTTCTTACGAAATTTAGACGATGGCTACCCTTGTGGGGTAATTGGAACATTTTTTGATGGATTGTCTGAGCGATTATATTGGATATTTTAGATCGAGATGATGATAGTCATCGGCGAAGCTAGGAATGAAATTGAAGGGGCGTTTTTTAATACCATGCATTTTTGAGACATTTTTAATTCAATAGAATGCTGCTTAAATGTACTGAATAATTAAAAATTGATGATAATGACGTCGGTAGATTGATCATAAACTCTTTCGAATGGACTGGTGCATTGATTTTTGAGCGAATTCTGCCCCGATAGGATTCTGTTCAAATATTTGGTGAAATTGGGGGTGAAATCGAAGAAGGGATGGGAGATTTTCACACTTTGTACATTAATTGCATCCACCTGTTCTATGATTGAGCAAAATTATTATTCTAATGTAACAATATGCACAAAGACCTAAATCGAAATTTGACCAACACCCTCGAACAATAAATAATTTAAAAAAATTAATTGAATTAATAAGTAAAAGTTTCTTGTAATCTTTTTACAAGATAGAATTAATATTGATTGCTCATTTTATTCCATTGAATAACCAGTTTAAGGGGAAGGTGGTGCCGTTTCAATATCTCCCGTTCTTTTTCCAATTTAAATTTGAATTTTCAATATCGCTGAATTTAAACTTTCAATTAAAGTTGGAATTAAATTAAATGGAATTAAATTATGCTTTGGATCCAACTAATTTAATCTTTGAATTAACATTGTACCGGGTTGTTTAACGCCGTATATACCCACCGCGACACAGAACTTCGACAAGTTTGTAGAAATTAAGAAATCGAACCAAGAATTTTAAAAAGTGTACGAGTTAACTACAAATACAGTGATAATGGTTTGAATGATACTGAAGATGCAAATTAAAAATCTGAATTGTATGCGTTGTTGAAACTGCATCATGCGTATTGCGTTTTAAATTGCCGTTTCCAGCCTGAAATTACATTTGCAAAAATATTCAAGACCGAACATCAACAATTTTCGACGTCTCGCAATCCGTGAAAACATTCGTATTGCTTCATAAATGATGCCGCAACCTGAAAATAAATTTGCATCGATCAAAAATTCTCCAAATCAAGCAAAAACAATTCCCCAGGCTTCGCGACTCTCCAAACCCGCCAGGAACCATCATCATCGATAAAGGAAAAATATACGGGAAAATAAAGTATTATAAGAGCCGATCTTCCCGGGCCCAGAATGCTGACGGTAGGAAGGCGTCGTCGAGCCCGGATTCCGAATTACGTATCGTCGTAAAACGTCGGAGCCGAATCACCGTTTCGGTGTAGCAATCGAAACAATCGATAAAACGAGCCACGCGTCGCTGGTCGCCGCTCGGCGTCCGCCAAAAGAGCAGCCATCATCAACATCATCGACTTGGCTGGAGAAAACCCATCGCCCTGCACTCCGCTTCTCTCAGCCTGACCCTCTTTCCAGACCCAACCTAAACGATCCTCGAACGAGCTTGTGCGCATCATTTCTAAGACTCCTAGCCCTGAAAAGCGCAATTTCGGAAAGACGTTACTCGGTGAATCCGAGTGAGAAAGAAGGTAGACAAGAGTGTCGGGCCGAAGCGGGACGGTAAAACGAGCGAAAGAGGAAGCGAGTGGAGCGCATTGGGAGCATCGTGGAGCGTACGAGATGACGGTACATGGTCGTCCACCTGGCGGGGTGTCGGGTTTGCGCAGCGCAAAACGCAAACTCGGCTGACGAGCGGCTCTTGCACTGCGCTTCAGCGCATGGGGGCAGTTTAGCAGATCGGTCGTTTATGGGCGAGAGGATGATCGGGGTGAGGCGGCGGATTGCAGCGGGGGTGGTCGGGCGGGCCATCGAGCGGGACAAGGTCCGGCCGAGAGGGCTGCTCGGTTGGGAGCGAGAGGCTGCGAGGGCCGAGGGGTTGCTGAGGGGGTGGTCGAGGGGCGGTTGTCCGAGAGAGGGTTGGTGGCCCGTTGGTGCGATAGAGTCGGCGAGGAGGTGAGGTGGGGGTGCCCGGCACGGGGCCACGGCGCAGTTGCTACTCAGACACGGGGATGCTCGCAATGCCTCTATCAAAGGTTACCGAAAATTTCGGAAAACGTAGCGGGTTTTCGTTAAAATTGCGCGCGGCCTTAAGAGATTCGCGTGCCGGGTGCCGGGTTTACGTGCGGACGAGCGAGCGAGCCTAAGTCGCGAGGCGTCGCGGCGCGCCGTCGGGTATACCGTGAGACTCTCGAAGGAAGGACGGAAGGAAGGAAGAGAGAAAGATAGGGGGTGGGAGGGGGGTTCAGATCCGCGTCGTAGAAGAAGGACCGAGGGGGCCACGGGTTTTCTTGCGAAAGGGGGTCGCGGCGCGTCCGGTGGTGATCGCGAAAGGGTTCGATGAGGGAGGAAGGAAACCGCTGGAGAAAGAGGAAGAGAGAAGGAGAGAGGCGAAGGAAGACATTGAAGGAGGACCGAGGAAGAAGGAGACCGGTTCCCGGTCCAAGATCACCGTCCCGCGACGCACCAACAGACACTGGCGAGCCGCGAGGAACACGTGGGGGAGAAAAGTCCGGGAAAGCACGAGGAGCGGGCAAGAGAAAGAGGCTGGGAGAGAGACGAACGACGGGAGAGCCCGCGGGAGAGACGAGGACGGAGACAGCGTGCCGACGCGTCTTACCACCGACGCGCAAGGAGCGACGCCGCGCGCCTCTCTAGAAGGGGAACGAGGAGCTGGAGGGGGTGGCAAGGGGGCGGTCGCGGCGGGGGCAGCAAAGACGCTCATTCGTTCCTCGAGTCACGTGGGCCCCTTCTTACAGCCGAGGTTTTTCCTTTCGTCCCGCGGGAAATTCAAACCCCTTCGCGACGACTACCCGATACGCTTCTCACCCTCTTGGCCTGGGGCGGAGAAGGGGGCGACACTTGATACGCCCCGTGATCTCGATGATCGCAGATTTTAAAATCAACCTTCAACGTTCTTTAATTATATCTTTCTTTTGTATCGATCTTGAAATATCGAACCGTTTCGAGGGTTTGTTCCGGAAAGGGGTGATTAGAGGTTTCCGATTGGAATCTGCGGTCGTCGAGGCTTCTCGAGAATTCTCTCGGTCCTTCGGTCTCTCGATCCTGTGAATCCGCTCGTAGATCCGCTCGGTTATCGTTTCGTCGCGTCGCGTCGTCGTTCAATAGGTTACGAGACGGATTTACTCGACGAGCCCCCCTCGGGTATCTTTCTGTTTCAGACGCGTCGCACTGTGTTGTTATGTGTTGTCATAGTTATTTCATTGAAAAATTAATTTCGCCGTTTCCGAAACACACGCACCGATTTCTGTCTGTGAAACACAAAGTCTGAACAACTCCTCTTTAAGTTTCTGCCGAAACCGGACTCGATTAATTAGAAACCAAGCTTTCGTTCGAGCGTTCCTCATTTCGAAATTTCGACAAGTAAGAAGAATAAGAAGCAGAAGACGACGAAGAAACGAAAAAAGAAGAGGAAGAAAAGGAAACCAAGGAAACTGAAGGAAGAGAGAAAAAAATATTGAGAAAAAGCACAAAAAAATAGAGAAAGAACGAGCGAGAGAGAAAGAGTAAGCGAGAGAGCGAGAGAGAGAAGTAACGAAATTTAATGAAACAAAAAAAAGCATTGCCTTAAGGAGAGGAAGAAGAGTTATTACTTACACTGTCGACGGAACAAAGCAGGAGGAAACAGGGGGGAAAGAGAAACAAGAGTAATTAAGGGAAAAAAGAAATAATACAAAAAATACACTTTAGACGCCTAACAAAGTAAATTGTAAAGATATGACTAAAGTATATTTTTAACAAGTTTTGAGAAACTTTAGATTTTAAACGTAAATTTTAAACGCGCGATAAAAAAAATGAAAAAAAACGATAAAATTCTTAATAACTAAAAATGTGATCTAAAAGTCGTTGCTACCAAGAGAAGCCTTATGTCCTTGTTTCAATTAGTTCGGTTCCAAACGTAAGTAACACTCATCGAACAAACTGTACTAACCATTTTTGCATGACGCATGTGTTTTCCAGCTTCAGGGATCAAGGGATCCGAAAGTTTTCGAATTCCTCGCGGAACCTTGCATCGATTCAAAATTTCCTCTGTAATAGATCGTTCTAGGAATCGTTAGATCGGGTCTCGGAGATTCACGAATCGTCTCAGAAGTCCCGACAATCGTGGTTCGCATCCCCTCGCGGAAACCGGCACACCCAAGCCGAACGAACGACCGCCACAAAAGTTTCGCCTCCTCCCGTAATTGTACGCTTTCCGTGCGTGCGGCGCATGCAGCGCGCAACACTTATTACAGTAAATCGGTTAAACGCGAGAGAGTGTCCGTAATCATAGCAACTACGCGGTAATCGCTACCGTGGCCCCGTAGTATTGCCATTACGCGCATTATCATTATAATTCGCAGATTATTAAGCGGCGCGTAGCTGATGGCCGGTCGACCGATCGGCCGATTGGCTGCTAAACAAACTCCTTGACACCTAACTCGATCGTTCTCCAAAAATCTAGATCTCTTAGCATCGTATAAAATTTTCATTATCCTCGGGTTCTGAAAGGGCGAGGGTAGTTAAAGAGAGGAAAAATATAAAAAAAATAGACGGCGACCGTTGAAACGCGAGATCAGCGAAAATCCGTGCAGATTTATCAAAGGGGGTGGACTGAAAAAATTGCACAGGGGTGGGGCGGTTTTTACAGAGGGGGTGACAGAGAGAAAAATTGCGGGAGCGGCCTGTGCCGCTTCGAAATGATTTTATTTTCTGTGTGCACGATGACGCACCGTTGCCAGCCCCGGGAGCCGATGATCGAAGGGGTGGAGGAAGGGTGGCAGGCGACGAGGGGGTCGGAGAGAGGGAGGGCGGGTATGCAGGGGTTCGATTTGAAATTTCCTATTTCGCAAGGCCTGGCTTGAAAACCGGCGCTACGTTGCATGCGGCTCGGCGCAACACGCGAGCGGTATCCACGTACGAATACGAACGAGAATGACGGTGGCGGAGGGTTGGTAGAGGGTGGCGGTTTGTGGCGGGCGGGGGTTACGATGGTTGCGGGGCACACCGGGAACGGCGCGGCATCGTCAGGCATTTTTTCGATGATTTTCAAGCCGGGGGGTTGGGCGACAGAGAAAGAGGGAGAAAGAGAAACAGAGGGAGACAGCGGCCGTCCGCGTTCCATACACGCGAGCATCGCCGGGTAACTGCATGGTTTACGTGTAGAAATGTGCGAGTGAGCGAACGAGCGAGAGTCTATCATCCCATTTGGCTGGGCTTCGGCGATGGTCGGCGTTGTTGCGCCGGGAATGCCAGCAGGGGGTGGTGGACAGGGGCGGAAAGGCGTTAGGGTGCCCCTCGGTGGAAAGAGGAGGCGATGCAACTCGGTGTCGGCGGTAGCATGAACTGCTAGGGGTGAGCTGGAGAGTGCGAGGGCATCGAGGAGTAAGGGAGGGAGACCGGGTACAAGAGAGAGAGAGAGAGAGAGAGAGAGAGAGAGAGTGAAACGAGCTAGGGTTGGCGAGCGAAGGAGGGTGGCGGGCCGCCTGCATGCATTTTTTTTCCACACCCCGCGTATTGATCCCGGAGTCATTCAAAATGGCGGCCGGGGCCGAGTCAGCCAATGACTGCCTGAATCGATGACTGCAGCGAGCCACCCCCGAACCGGCCAATGGGAGGCCGTCGTACGGCGTTCTATGCGGGAACCACCACCCCGGTGTACGAGACACACCGGCCTACACTACATCGTCCCACCGGACTCGCCGGTGTGTACGTGTCTGTGTGTGTGTACGTACATGTACGTGCACATGCGTTCGCACGCGTGTCTGTTCCCTGTTCCGGGTTCGAGCTCGTCGATGACCCGGGACACGTCGATGATTTCCACGGAAAATTCGTCCCCCACCCATCAGTAGGGGCCAACGGGGGCTGCGTTTTCGCTTCGCACACGCTGCGCTCTACCATCAACGTCCCCCTCTCGCCCATCCACCCACCCGCCCCTATCGTTTCGATGGGGGTTTGAAAAAATCGCCGAACTTTCGACTCGATCGTTTCCAGAGTCGACCGACCGGCTATTTCCATCCAGACCGTTCGCATTTGCCGCGATTAACGGCCCACCCTGTTCTGCCGCCCACGCCTCGACCTCCCCTCCGAACCCACTCTCCACCCTCTTTTATTCCACCCTCGCGAAATAACGGGAATCGGAACCTGGACTCGCGGCCACGATCGAAGAATCGCATCGTTGTTCGCCCCCCTATGTGCGAGCGCGCTCGAATCATCGCGGGGGTCGTTGACCGTCGCTCGATGACGACTGCACACCGGATTTTAAACGAAACCCGATGCTGCACGAAGCTGAACCTTTCCTCGCACACCAACGCGCTCTTCGGCTTTTCGATTCCCCGGGATTTTAACGCTGGAAGTCAGGCCGCCATTGCTTCTTGCCTGTTGAGATAGGACATTGCCCGTGGTCAGGGTTCCCGCGGAGAGTCTTCGTGAAATTATGTACCTTAGCCTTTTTCGTAGTCGTCTACACTTTGAATCCTAGGACTCCTGCCTGTTGAGATGGGACTGTATCCATGGTCAGGGTTCCCGTAGAGAATCTTCGTGGAATTGTGAAGATTCTTTCGCAGTTGTCTCTGGATTCCAGATAGAGGATAGTTACTGTCGATGTTGGGAATATTTATAGAATATTTGATATTCAATGGTGGTCAAAACTTGTAGAGTTTCCTATTACAGCAATCTTGGGAACACAATCAGCTCCAGACAGTTCTTGGGTTGCCAGTGACATAGATATTACTGTGTCGTTGATTGTAACTACTAAGTCAGCAGAACTGACCATGGATATAAAAGAAGCGAGCACTTGTTCTCTTTGCACAGTTTAGCTACCGTGTCTGGGATAGAGAAGTGTCTCTCAACCAAATCTTCGGCATTTTTATCATCTTAGTTGGGAAATGAAAATTTCTATATTTAATGAATCGTGGAGATCATTGGTGGCAACTTGGAATGGATTCTACGTCTGAATTTTTTTAAATTGTCATAAACCAGTTCGATCAGATTTGAACCTTGATATCAACGACAGTGGATAGACACTCAAACTATCTTTATCTTATTTCGAGGCATCGAAAGACCGAAGCTTCTGAATCCCCTAAAGTGGTCATGGAAATCATCCAAAACTGAACTTCCAGGTTTATCCAACCCGTATCCTCATACTTTCTAAACGCTAGACTGACAGTCAGAATTGATAATCATCATGCTCGAAGACTTCTTACGACTATTAAATCTACGACACCAGCAACAGTCCACCAGCCATTTGCACCTAATCAAACAGTCTTCCCATCTTCTTTAAATGCTAGAATGATCGATGGGATCGTTGATCATCAGAAGACTTCTTCCTACTTTCAATCTCAAGCTTTATCTAAAATCAATCTTTGACGTTAGCGACAATCAACAACCATTTCATCTAATCGAGCCTGTCTTTCCATGCTTTCCGACTGCTGGAGTGATGGACAGTATCATCAATCAGGACAGTGAACGAGCTACTACTATACTCAAAGCGAGACTCCAAGATCTTTGTTGGAGCTAATTGAATCTCCAAAAATTGGAGCTGACTCCAACCACTTCGCGGTCCACGTGACCACGGCAATAGTACAATGACAGACACGGTCATCGGTCTAGTAATCCTCAAAGCTAAACCCTCCAAAAAAAGTGATAGATATCAGCAGAGATCGTCGTTTAAACGGGCTCAAAAACAGCGTAGCCAATTGAATGGAGAAAAATTTCATTGAACGGAAATTCCACAGGTGACGTCCGTCAGATTCGCGACCCGGTTCAATTGGATTCTGTCGTCCGCTATCGCCCGTCACCTTGATCCTGGCTACGTGGCCGTTATCTTATCGAGCAGCTCCTCGGTCGACAAAAAATCGGATCGTCGTGTACAGTTCCTCGGTCTGGGTTCCCCTGTCAGCTGGATCTCCGGTGCCGATCCACGGGTCCGTGGATCAACCGCGAAGACAGGCGGACGGACGGGCAGACGAACAGACAGGCGCGAGGTGGTGTCTGAATCGAAGCGCATCAATTTTCTGCCACGGTACTCGTTGCCGCACTTTGTGCGCGGGGCAAAGAGAATGTCGAAACTGTGCGAGAGGCACGAGGCACGATTGCATCACGATGCAGCGTGCACCGCGCGCCGCATTACATCCACTCTTCTGTGTGTGCATATGTACTTAGATTGGCTCCTATTGACATAGCCACAGAGACAACGACGGCGGTGGAGAGTACAGTCGGGAAAAATGCGAGCGACGCGCGTTCCTCGGCCTCGTCCGACACTTTGATCTCCCACACCGAAGGGGACACAGAAGTGCAAACAGAGCAGCAGCCCGCGAACGAACGTATGCGAGCGAGTATGCGATCGAGCGAGCACACGAGCCAACGCATTTTCCGACAGAATGAATTAATAGGAAATAGACGGTCCGCGCCGGGAAAACCGTCCTCCTTTTCCCGCGCGCCATCAGGAAATCGATCCCCCCCTTCCACCCCCTCGCGAGATTCTTCCGATTCGAGTCGCATCCCGATATTCGTGTATATACATACATACACAGCAGATAGAGACAACTGGCCGTCGGATTGTTGAAATTTTCGATTAAATTCGAATCCCTGTGACCGGAGTTTGTGGACGAAACGATGTTTGCCGAATGGACGCTCGACGGTGGACATCGCGCGGATTTTGTTGATCGTGGTCAACACTGACTGCCCCCCGCCGACATCCCCGCGTACACAGCATTGACAAATTCATGAGCTCCCGGGGGGGATTTTGCGGACGCGCGCCACTGTTTTATCGGAATCCGACGTTTTCTTGAATCATTTATCCAACGCTGATTCGCTTCTTCCACACGACGCACCGTGAACCCGGGCTCGTTTGCCGCGGACGCGATTGAATCTCCTTCTGCAAACACCGGTCGTAATGAGCTTTCCGGAAAAATAAAATGTACGAGCAATTAGAATGATTCCAATCCGCTTTTCAGAGTATTAATTCATGGAGGATCAGTGGGGATGAGGAGTAATAGGAAAGAATCATCGTTCTTGTTGGGAGAAGGATTTGTAATTCTTTTATGGTATCTACCCGAGAATCGTTAATCAAGTTTCTAATGTTTTTCTCCGTAAAATAGTACAATGAGGATGTATTCCGTCACGATTGTTTAACAAGTGTCACAGATAGGGAATAGAATTGAAATATTGCGTAAAAAGAACGCGAGCTTTGGAAGAAGATTGCGAGATTCTTATCTTGACTACGCAGTCATTCCGAAAGTATTTGTTTCAAGGTTCTTTTCATATAATTTCCGAAATGTACGAATGAAAGAGACCTGAGAATATCGTTAGAAATACAAGCGACAAGTAGGACGAGCTTAGATGTTCCTTATCTCGAGCAAAGAGTCACTAAACACGTCACTTCATGCTATTTCGCTTAACATTTTTCATAACTTTATCCTATTCGAGCCTAATTGTTTTTCATCAAATCTACAAAGCAAACAGCATATCTCTCCTATTAGAAATTATCTGCGGAAAACCTACGACTCTTATCGTAGGCAAACAGTGATCGAAAAATTAATTTGTTCTACTTCAGCGAGATTTCTATTTTATCATTGAATTATTTAAAATTAATTACTGAAGAATATTCCGAAATTTTCATTCGCAGCTCCAACAGAGCATTTTCGTTCAGAAGGGTAGTATATCTCGTGCACTTTCTGCTGCAGCTGTACTAAGCGCACACGATGGAATGGTTTTTCTAGCGCGGGCAGTTTTTCTATTAAGCTTCATTTGTTTCTTTCATTGCGTAATGCGCCGGACGCGTCGCTCATTTCATCCTACTGCCGAGCACTCCTACCGTTAGAATTCTTAATCCGGATTGCAGTTTCGATGGTTCGTATGACGCTCTGAATGCAAGCGCACTGTGCTCAACGGAAGCCGAACTCTTCGACAATCACGATCCTTCAAAATCGGAAACCAGTATCACTAAACAACAGCTTTGCGGAAACCGATTCCCGTCGATTTCTCTGTCATATTTCTCGTAAAACGTGACAATGACTGCATTTCATCAGTTCTTTCGACAACTCCTTTTGATCAGGCCTCCTCGATTCAATTAGATGATTGAATTGACTGAGCTGGTTACATGGATTAATCGTTTTCGAGTGAAACAGTCGACTGTTGAATGAAAATCTTACTGCACTGAATTTTACTTAAAGTTTCGTAGTTTCCAGTTACTTGTAATTCGCGAATATACATTCAGCAACGCTTTTTGTTTCGTTTATAACACATTCTAATAGCCCACCACAATTCTCTTAATTTCTCTCTATTTTATAATCCATTTTTCTATCAGCTCTGGCTCAAGATCTTCAATCTCCCACTGTCCCAAAGCGACTCAAAGAGAAAAAGCATTCTCTCATCGAATAGGATCCTATAGCGTTCCTGGGGATCGATATTCCGAAGTTTAGCCGAGACAGAAACCTAAGGAACGAGTCACCCTTTTCTGCACTCGTTCGACCCTCGTTCTCCGATTCGCCACCAGGCGTCACCTCACCACGGGGTGGTTTTGTCGGGGATGAAGCTGCGAGGTGGCTTCACACGATCAGCGGCCCGAAAATTCTCCACTTTCAAACCCGTTCCTCAAGCCCACGGCAAAGTCGCTGTTCAACAAAGAAGCTAGCAACAAAGACTGCCCCCGAAGAATCGCGAGAAGTAAAATCGCTTTATAAAATCGCTGCGTAAAATCGTTTGTACGGCTTGCATACGGTGTGCGCCGTTCAAAGAGTATCGAGGAAACGGTTCGAACCGGTCGAGGGAAAAGAGCGAGGAGGGTCTGGTTTCGGGCGAGGAGGCGGACAATCGAAAGAAAGAAGGCAAGATCAGGGTCGGAAGACAAATGTCTTCCTACGCGGAGCGGTGCGTTCTCTATCAGGGGAGTCGATCGAGTCGATTCACCGAGCGAAAGAGTGAGAGAGAATTCAAAGACGGGAAGAGTAGAAGTGAGAGAGAGAGAGAGAGAGAGTCGCATCGCGCGCCGACACACAACCGGCGCGGCCCGGCCAAGATGCAAGTGCACGTGCACGTCGTATGCACCGACTTCGGGCTCGGCTCGACTCGATTCGACGCGGTTCCGTGCCGAGTATGCACATGTATACTGTACACGCACAGACACGTGTTCGTGGATATTGTACCGGCGCACATCCTTCTTCTGTGTCGGTTGGTTCCAGCTGCCGATCGGGATCGGGGGAATCGGGATCGGGATTGGGATCTAAAATGCTACATGAACGTGTGCACGTACAAGTAGGTGCAATTGGCCGGTCGCTCGGTGGCCGGTGCATATGTGCGCATGCAGGCTCGCGATCCCACCCACCCTTCGTGAACGAGGCCCCGACTCTCACCTGTTTTCACCCTGCCGCTACTCATTTGTAATTTAAAACGAGCCTCGATTGCCCAATGCGTCCCTCCGCCTTCACCTCCTCCAACCTCCTCCACCTACTCCTCCGGTTTTTACCCATCCCGGGCGCACTTATCGCCCCCAGTCCATAAATTCGTGCGTATTTTCTTCCCCCCGTGCAAGTAGCCCGGCTACTTGAAAAATAACCTCGGCTAACTCGGCCTGCAACCGGCCGATCGCAGATCACCGATCGCTATGTTGCACGATCGACATCATCCGATGACCTAAGACCTTTCTCGATCGCAGCGACTTTCTGCGTAGTTGATCCCTATCAAGATTACTGATGCTTTGTTGACTGAGACTGCTGGCTGGTTTTGATTCTCGGAAGATGGAGATCTGCCATCGGTTTTTTTAATTGGACTTCGTTCTCTTGGGTCTTTGATTAGATTACTGATACCTGAGCCGTGGAATTCTCTGTTTCTTACCTTTTAACGCGTGTCTTGATGCGTACTTCTTGATCGCACAATCAGATAGTCCCTGATGCTCCCTCGACCACCTCTGAAGCTTCTAGTTCTCTTTCTAGATTCCTGAATGTCGTTAGAATTTTCTATTCTGTCTCCTTCGATTTACCAAATAGACTTTCCAAAGAAGAGTCTTACCTAACCACAAAATTAATAGTAAAAAGTCTCAATCCACTCGCCATATTCACCAATCTCATCTCTCAATCTCGAAGATCAACTACTGGTGATAGTTTCGATCAACAAAGGAAAGTTCGGCTGATTCGGCCCGTCATCGAAAAACAGTGTCGAAGATCGGCAATTCAACTCATCGAATCGCATTGCCAGGGTTAAATAGGAAGGAAGTACTTTCTCCTCGGCGAAACCCGTACCTCGGTAGCAGCCTGTCGCGGCCGGAAGTTCGATCGTGATCGTGGTACAGGCCGTTCTTTCCGCCCACACCCCGGCGCGGTCGTTTCGCGTGTTTATGCAGATGCGTGGCCGAAAAATGCTCGCACGTTTACGGACATCTGTCAGATTCGCCGGTAGATATCGGGCCTCGATCTATCGAGCCGACTCGATCTCACCGGTGTGCGACTTCTTTCCGATGCAGCTCATGAATTTCCGAACATTAGCGAAAGGCCAACGGTCCCTGCCCAGAAAACATCCCCTTTCCGGGCGGTTTCCACAGGCGAACGGTCTTCGGCTCGCATACGCGTGCATCTGGGATGTATTCTGACTTCAGGAGTGAGACAAGTTTTCATAGTTTTACTAGTAAGTCGCCTAAGATCAATGATGATTCTTTTTAGAATAGATTCGGGCCGGTTATCGAGTCGTACACGTGTGTCTTCGGGGGTGGATTCGAAACCGTGGTCCACCTGGAGCGCGCGCCTCGTGACAGGTAGTTGTAGAGGGTGGATTCTTCACGGTGGTGGGGGTTGCAGCGAGAAAAAAACGCGGCGCGCTTCTCCGCCCTCGACTCACACCTCCACGTGGCGTACACGTGGAAAAAACGAGCAGGCCAGCGTAAAAAAGCGGCGCGTGGGGGTTGTTGCGCTCCGGACGTTGGTGGGGGATGGAAAGCGGACGGATGAAGGAAGGGAAAGCCCGGCGAAGGACGGAATCCGGTGGTTGCGGGGGTGGAGGGTGGCTCGCAACGAGCGAGCAAGCGACAGCTGCGAGAGGAAAGAGAGGGATGAAGGAAGAACCAGTGGAGGGGAAAGACGTTGGCCGAAATAGGGGTGGAAAGCTCTCTCGCGAGCGTGGTGGGGTGCGCACGTTAGACGGCCTGCTTGTGGAGGAGGTAGCACGAAGGGTAGGGGCCGTCTGTTTGACGAGAAGGGTGCGTAAGACGAGCGGGATGACCATCGACCAGCCGAGGCTGCGAAATGAGCAACGGATGCGAAAGTCGACGTCCTCATCGGGGTCGTCGATCCATCTTTCGTTCGGGACATTTCTTGGCAAAATGATATTTTTATTCGGGAACATTGAAATATTCCTCAGAATTGAGAGTTTGAGACAGGACCTTCCACGATCAGGAATTTTATACTTTCACACTGAGTGAGACGTATTGCCTACACATTTCGCGTTTCATCGACAGAATTGAATAAAATTTGAAAAGATAGTACTAGTTCACGACTTTTCTACATTGTACAAATTACTCGAAGACAATCTACTCACCCACCCATATCGATAAACGTTCAGAGACGACACGGTTTCAGAAACGCTGCGACAATAATCAAAACAAGCACGAACTTCCCTACCGAGCTAACACTTTACTCAGGTGGAATTGCCTTGAACAATTTCGACACGACAAAAATACACATATCCTCGAACCTAATGAAATATATCTCGAAGAATACATTCGTCGACCCCTATCGTTAAATTTCGGGGGTCATCGATTAAAGAGTTCCGGTTTCAGACCAGCCGGACGACGTCCAAAGGACAATAAAAAACGGAGACTAGTCGGTGAACGATGGTCCGATAAAGCGCGGAAGAAAATAGTGCAGGAAGGGTCTCTCTATCCAGTGGGAAGGGATTAAAAAAGAAAGCGCGTCCCACACTCCCCCTCGTGCCGGTTAGTCACGCGTGTGCGGCCATACGGAGCGCAAGGGAGGAGGCCATTTTTATACGACGCCCGGCTTGGTCCCCTTCTTTTTATTCGTACCTCAGACTGCCGGTACACCCCCTTACAGGATCCCCCGGCAGCAATTTTTCGGTCAGTCGAATTCGTCGGTTCGTGACGTTCGCACGTATAAGACTCGGTGTGCGCACGTTGTACAACGAGAAATAACAGCAACAACAACGACCATACAGAGACGTGCGCGCGAGAAAGAGAGAAAGACGCGCGCGGGAACTTCGAAACGGAACTTCAGAGTGACGGGGTTGTCGTGCCGGGGGTGGTTGCGTCTTCGCTTGGATACTTCCATCGGGGGGTTGGTTGGGTGGTTGACGGGGACCGGTGGGACCGGGGTGGGGTCGGGGGAGGCAGGAAGGTGTGGGCGAAATTTTCAAGGGCAATCGCGTAAGAACGAAGTCGACGAAAAGTGAAGGCGCTAGCGAGAGAGCGCGTGTTTATGTTCTCGTGCGGGTCCGAGCGGGTCGCGCGAGAGGGTGGCAGATCGGCGATCCAGGTAACGGAGCGCGCCACAAGGACGAGATAGAGAGAAAGAGGAGTGACAGAGAGGGAGAGAGAGAGAGATCGTAGGGTTCTTGCGGAGCGGCTCGCATCGCATCACAGCCGACGCTACCGCCGCCGCCGCCGTCGGTAGGGAGAGAGAATTTTCTCGAGTGGGAGGCTAGAGAGGGTATCTGAAGGCAGAGTAGAGACGCGCGCGGGATTGGAACGAGAAGGAGCACACTCGGGGAACGACGACTCGGAGAAGGAGAAAAAGGAGGGAAAGGTGGGAAAGAGAGAAAGATCTATAGGTCTCTGTTGGTCCGCGGGTATCTCGGTCTCGTTCTCACCCCTTCGGGCAGCAGCGGCGGAGGCTACCCCCGACGGAGACGTCGGCGTTCGTCGACAGGCGTTCGAGAGACCCCTACCCACCGGAGGAGGGAAAGCTTGGTGGTCCGTAGGAGCGGCAGGGGTTTGCGGGGGCGAGAGGGGCGGCTCTCGCCGTCGAGGAAAAGGGGGAGACAGAGCGCGCGCCTCGGCGAAGGGAGGCCGACGTTGGTGGGGGCAAAGGAAAAGAGGGGTGGCTTGAAAACTGCTGTCCTACGGAAGGCTCAGTTTTTCGTCCTCTCGGAGGTAGATTTTGGCCGTGGGAGGACCGGTCAAGGGTTGGACGCCGGTCGAGGGTGACCTGGGCCGGGGCCCAGGTCCTTCGGACCCTGGCCGACGGAGCCTCTTACGTGGGCGACCGTGCCGGGAAACGGAGTCGGAGGCAGCCAGAAATTTCGCGACCGCGCACCACCTAAGACAACGCCCCTACCCGAACACGCGTTCTTTAAGGCACGAGGGGGTGGCTTTTAGTCAGACGCACGCGGTCTGAGAAGCGCGCCACCACCGGCCCCCGCCGACGGAGAAGGACTTAGCGTTTCTCGCGAGCCGCAGACCCGAGTCAGTTTCGGTTCCTCCTCCGTCAAGGACTCGAGAACGCGGAAGAGGAGAAGAGCTTTTTCCTCGATCGTGAACACGCGTCATTATCGTCGTCGTCGTCGTAGTCGTCGTTTACGTTCCCGGTTTACCCGTTTTCTGTCGTGACACTCCGTCGTCTTCGCGACACTCTCTCTGCCCACCGGATACACACTACTTCCAACGACGCATCGTTATTCGCCGACCACCTTCGTTCAGCGGACACACACAGATCAAGTGCGTTTTCATCTTTCTATCTCTCGACCCGACCGATAGAGAGTCCACGATCTTTGATCGCTCGGAAACATAATAAAGCGGAACCATGGATTTTCGCGACGAACCCGACGACAGTGCCGGACTTAGAAAAGTGTGTCTCTCTAGCTGGGTGATGTGCGCGCTTTGGGACCCCCAACGTGACACACCGACACCGGACACCAACGTCCCCGATCCTTTTGCCTTTTTTCATCCGTGATTTTGGTCAGTTTTCCCCTCTTTCGGCCAACCAACGCCGATCCACCCCCTCCATCCCAGCTCTCTGACATGCCCGGTACACGTCATCGTCGTCTGCAGTGTTTCGTCGCGATCCTCCACGGATCGAGCCTTTCTTAATCCCGGCTGGCGAGCACCGGGATGGAGTACTTCACACCGAGATGGAAAAAACGCGCGAATCACACGGGGAATCGCGATCGCTTGCTCCAAGATCCTCGCCGTGTCTGCTGAGACTGGCAGAGTCTTCGGGATCGCTAAAGATCAAACAGGATACTCGGGGACATTGATGACGCGAACGATGGGGATGATCGGTTCCAAGGTGACCAGTCTTTTGCACCGTGACGCGAGTTCCTTTCGACGATCTCCACGAATTTGGAAAATGCAAGACTCGTGCGTCGAACTGTTCCTTCTAAAACGTGGTCAAGAGATTCCGATGGAGTGTCTCCTTGTCGCACGACCGTTTTCTTCGGAACGACAAATCTGTGACCCGACAGGAGAAATTGAATCAGACAAGTTCTTCGTAGCTTCGCCAAGGAATTGGCTAAGATCACATCGATGAGGAATTTCTGTAGGATAGGTTCGCTCGAGAAAGTGCGTTGAAAATGTTCGACACTCTAATTTTTTAAAGGACGGTCGAGATTTGTTTAGTACCCTCGATTTTCTAGGATCGTGACCGAGTTGAATAATCGGATTGTACCTCTCGATGTTCCTTTTGTTGAACGAACGATCGAGTTTCCTTCAAGAAGCTCGTCCCGGTGGCTGAGTGTGACGCGACGGCAAAACGCTCCGCGACTCTCGCGTACTTTCCGGCAACAATCTTTCAGGAATAACGCCGTTTAAACGCGACAAACGCAAATTAAATCGAATGATTAACCAGTGTAACGTAGTTTCGTGGCATTCTAGTCAATCTTCTAGTGGTTCTGAATTTTTTCTCTTAACACCTTTCAACTCGAAACGTTCTCAATTTCAGATAAGAATTCCAGTGAAATGATTCAGAAACTCTTCCGGTGTTTAGATCGTCATTCTCGGAGAATTTTGAAATCGGAAGCTGAAGTCGGGGTTTGAAGACATCTGTGAATTTTCCAGTTTAATTCGCAAACAGATAGTACAATCACACGATCTCTCCCTTCTTCGATCAGGACCCGTTCACTGCGGTCTTGAGAGTTTTCGGTTTTCGTCGGCGATTGACAGACCCGCGAGCGACAGGTTGTGCTAACAGGGGGCGATTAAATAACGAGTTTAGTGAACAAAGGTGGCAAAAGGTGACCCGAGCCCGCGTAACAATTGGTTTCAGTGCAAGGTTTCCACGAGCGAGTATATCCTTGTTGCATGCTTTTTGTCGACCGGTCCGGGTACCGAGTGACAGTGCGAGGAACTACGATTAGTTTTGAATGAGTACCTAGTGGAAATTGCGAAAAAATCTCTGTCGACTGAGGACTGCCACCGATCAGCAAACAATCTAGCGTCTGTTTTTCTTTTCTGAATTGCAGCTTCGAGCGGGAGACGCATTGCAGCAAGAGATTCCCGCGCAGGAGAGGAAGACTGGACAAAGCGGAAGAAGCAGAATAAGACGAGCAAAGCAGAAGAAGCGGAGGAACACAAGAGGAAAAGAAGAGCGAAAGCGAGAATACGCGTAGAGAAGAAGCGGGGTTGCGACGAGAGTGATTCAGAGTAGCGAAGAGAGGAAGTTTAGCGAGAGTGATCATCAATCTGAGAGAAGAACCAGAGGCATAGTGAGAAAAAGCGAATAAAATCGGAGAGAAAGAGAGTAGCAAAGTAGCTGAAAAGCAGAAGAAGAAGCGAAAAGTGGACAGTGAAAGGAAGAAGAAGCCGAAAGGAAGACGTGAAGACAAGTCAGAAGATAAAAAAGAAGCTCGCTAAGAGAGAACCTCGCGCCGCATACATATATATTTCAGTGTGTTCAAAAAACGAGTGTACCTAAGTGCAATATTATTAAACCTAAACGATAATAAGAAGCAACCACAACTACCATCGACGATATCGTTAACGACGAGCGGTTAATCGATAATCGAGATAGAATTCCTTTTAAAGAGTTAAAAGATACCCTAGAGTCGCATTTCGAGGAGGAGTCGTCGTGACCGGACGCGATTTTCCAAATAAAGGGAGTCAGAACCGAGCGCGTTTTTTTCAATCGGAAGTTCGCCGCGCGTGATCGAGCTGTTCGAGAGAAACGAATCGACGAGAGTTCGACGCGGCGGAAAGTGTGCGAGATAAGCAAAACGAGAATAAAAATTCGCCAAGTGACAGACGCAGGATCTTTTCAACGAGCGGCCGACAGTACTGCCGTCCCGGTTTATAAAGAAATCATACACACCACGCATTCGACACGGTGAACGGGTGGAAAAGGGCTCGCCTGTTCGCCAGCACACACGCACATATACAACACGCACATCGACATCAACGGGGCTACGAACTACTCAGGGCAAAACGGGACGAGCAGCCGTCTATCCGCGAGTGCGACAGATTCTTTTCGCTGATCACGGTCCGCAAAGTGGATACAGACAAGGCCACGTAATCGAAAACCGAGACGATTGAAGAGAAGAGAGCGAGCCGCGCACCAAAAACGACCGACCAAAAACCGCAGAAGTTCAACCGAGAGGAGAGAGAGGATTTCGCGTCCGCACGGACTGTCCTTCTCGTTCACACCGTCCGGGCTGGGCAATCCTGAATTTTAACCTGAACTTAAGTGTACGATAGACTTTAAGTTAGATAGACGAAAGAAAATAGGGTGTTCTCCGCGAAGACAGAGTGCTGGAGAACGTCCGCTCGAGCGCGCATCGATTCGCATACCATACACACACCATATACACACACACACGCACACACACGCACGAACAAAATCGACTACATCAAATGCAGACCATAGGAAGGAGGAGCTAATATAGACGAGTTCGACGAAACAATCGAAACCGCGTAGACGCACGCAAAAGACGAGTGTTATACGAAGTGATCGTGTACGGGAGAAAACGGATTTGACGATTGCAGAGGAGAAGAGGGTGTACCATTGAAGAATAGAGAGAGAGAGAACAACTGGACCAGGAAAGACGAAACCGAGAGGCCCTACTAGAGAGGGACGAGGGAAGCAGCAACAGCAGACAGAACGAACGGAGCATCGAGCTCAGAAGGCAGAGGACAAGACCGCCGGTGTACCGAGGGAAAGAGTTTCATGAGCCAGGTAGCGGGAGGCAACAGCAGCAGGCCCGGGAAGTCGAAGCAGGTGGCGAGTAACTGACGTTGCCCGCCGCCCACGTCGAGCGAAGATCGCTGTCGTCCATCGGGGCGATCGGAGGATCCCGGGTGGAGGAGGCTCGGAGTCGAAGAAAGCGCGATAGAGCGGTTAGGAAGATAGGAAGGAACGGCGGCGAGCGCGGAAGTGTGCCGGCCGTCGAGCTGCTTACCGGAAGGGGTGCGAAAAAGCGGGCAAGCTGCGCCGGAAGGGGGTAGCCCGGGCTTCTCGCGAAGGCCTCAAAATTTCGGACGCGACGGCGGCCCTGGACCTACGTGCCCAGACGCAAGCCCAACCCGACTTTGGCTTGGACCACCACCAGCAACAGCATCACCATCAGCAGCAACAGCAGCCGCAACAACAACAGCAACAGCCGTCGCCCCAACAGCAACAGCATCAACAACAGCAACAGCAACCGCCACAACAACAGCAGCATCCACAACAGCCGCAGCAACATCAGCAGCAGCAGAGTCAAAATCCGGAGTCGCGTCCACACCATCACCTTCAGCAGCATCATCATCATCATCAACACCACCCCGGGAATCATCTCCACTCTGGCGATTCGGGGGGTGGGATAGGAGGTGGAGGAGGAGGTGGTGGCGGTGGAGCAGGTGGAGGTGGCGGTGGAGGCGTTGGAAGTGGCGGCGGTGGAAGTGGCGGTGGTGTTGCTGGTGTTGCTGGAGGAGGCCAGCCAGACCCCGAGCCGGATAGCCGAGGGGTCAGGATACACGACGAAGACGACGAGGACATCACCGAGAGGGAGGACGAGGAGGAGGACGAGGACCCTTGCAGCTCGCCGGAGCCGGACCTCGAAAACGTGCCGGAACCAATGGAGGTTGAAACGTCGGCCGTCACCGCGGCCGCCGCGAACCTCCACGCGTTGCGACAGCATGTCTTCAAGATGTCCGATTACTGGCAGCAGCCGCAGCGGGGCCCGCCTCAGCACTCGCCGGGGATACAGCATAGCCCGATATCGAACTCGACACAGCAACAGCAACACCAACAGGTGCAGCAGTTGCATAGCCCGCTCGGTCAAACGCAGCAACAGCAACAGCAGCAACAGCAGCAGACGAGCGTGTCGCAAGTGCAGCAAACATCCAATTCTGGGCTAGGACCGACGGCCAGCCCGCAACAGCAGATGCAGCAACAACAGCAGCACGCGATGACCATGAGCCAACAAACGACCCAGGCAGCGCAGCATCAGTCTTCCCCGGCGCCGACGACGCCGTCCCCTCAGGCGGACCACCAGAGTGCCATCGCGTCCAGTATGGCCCAAAGCCTTCATAACCTGGCGCAAGCACAACAGACCATGTCGCAAGCTTCGAGCCCGTCGCTGGCCGTCCAGGCGGTCCAGGCGGCTCAGGCGCTGAACCAAAACTTGGGACAAGCGCTGACCCAGGCGCTAACACAGAACATGCAGCAGAATCTTGGCCAGACGTTGCAGCACAACCTGGCGCAAAGTCTGACGCCGAGTCTGTCGCCTCAACAGCAACAACAGCTGCTGAACCAGCCGCAGAATCTCAGCCAGGCTAGTCAGAACCTGCAACAAAACATCCAGAGTCAGGCTCAGAACCTGTCGCAGACGCTGCAACAACAGACCCTCAGCCAGCAGGCGCAGAACCTCACGCAGAACCTGCAGCAACAAGCGCAGAATCTACAACAACAGGCGCTGAACATGGCCAGCAGCATCGCTCAGAACGGCGGTCTCGCCGTGATGAACATGTCTGCCAATCAGCAGCAGAACTCCCAGAACTCGATGCTGAGTCCCGGCGCCACCAGTCAGGACTCACACGACGCCAGCCTGACCGAGAAGCTCGTCAACGAGTTGCAGGTGAGAGAACGTTTCTTTCGGATCATTCATGTTCTTCTTCTCATACTAGTTATGTTTTTTCGATTATTCCTTCTTACTCGTAGTCTTTCGAGATCACCTCGCTTCTGTTCTCTCTCGATCTCCGCGGCCATGCTCCCGGAGAAATGAGATAAATAAACTGGGACGAGGCGACCGCGATAAAAGTGCATAATGCGCCGATAAATAGGGTCATTCACTTGGGCCGACCGACGCCGGACAATACTTCCAAACACTTTCTGACAAACGCTGAAAAATAGTTGGGAGTCGTATTTTTAACTATTGCTAGACAATAGGATTTTTGCGCCAATTTTCACGTACACGTAATCCGTTTTATCGTAGATTTTGTTGAGATCCGAATCGTAATGAATAATAGCATCAACTCTACACTCTTCTTGATGAGAGATTGATGAAAATGTGAATTATATGATTTGCTGCAAATGAGTGGAAATACTTGGTCTACTCGTAGGTCGCGGAAATTAATGCAAATTCAGCAGAAGACGCTTAATATCTCACGATTAGAATGAAGAATGCACTTTAACCCTGCGGAGTTAATTTACTAAGTAT
Organism: Lasioglossum villosulum; assembly: GCA_963971365.1. Taxonomy (NCBI): domain Eukaryota; kingdom Metazoa; phylum Arthropoda; class Insecta; order Hymenoptera; family Halictidae; genus Lasioglossum; species Lasioglossum villosulum. The sequence continues at coordinate 21,176,663 of OZ020503.1, read as the reverse complement.
AATATTTTACTCTCCCACAAAGAAGTATTGATGTCTTGTACAACGTGCATTAATCGTGTCGATTTTAATGCTGGGAACAGCGAGCACTAAATTTAAGTTCGCGATCTCCCGGAAGAATTGACATTAAGTAACTTTTACGTAAAATAAAATATCTGGAACGGAAAATGTTCGTTCATCCACTAGTTACATTATTACGATCTCTATTCCCGAACAACAAAAAACTATAACAATGAGACACGCCGGTGGTGCAAATAGCAGTCTAATTACTCCAAATTAATAGCACAAACCTCCCAGGAGTGGAATAGATAGCTGTTATGACTATGGTCGGTATCTGAGGCATCATCTTTCGAAAAACAGACCATAATACACACATAATCTGTGTATCTCTAAAATAGCAACATCCGCAGGGTTAAAGCGCAACTGCCGAGATAGAGGCTCAAAGACTCCGCAAAATTTCACGCAGCAACATGAGTTCGCCTAAATTCGTCCTGAACAGAATTTCAGAAAACCCATTCGCTCTAACAGTACAATTCAAATTTAACACGTTCACTGTCTGGTGGTGCGTACACATAGTCATATGTATGCTTGTGTTCAAAATTATTGTTCTAGCACATTGAGTTTCGCAAATGTTTTGTTAGGATGAAAATGTTGAAACATAGGATGATTATTCATTGTTATATTTGGTGCAATTATGTGAAATGTTTAGTGTAATACTGTCCCTTTAAGGCTGGATAATTAGGTCATTGTGCATAGAAATGACCGTTTCGAATGATCTCTTTTCAATTTATCAATCGAAACATTTGAAGGAGTACGAAATATCACAAGACCAAAGTGTTCGCCATTTTTACAAAAAATGAGTTACCACGAGATGAATAAAGGATTTCAATGTCATGGTATCTCCTTAAGATTCGGTAATGAATATTTTAATGTAGTGCAAAAAGAAGAGACAGCAAACGCGTCTTGATAGATCCGATGCATCTCGGCAGTGAAGTGTGAGATCTGGTTTTTCTTGAAACGTCTTCTGCCGAGCAGAAAATGAAACGGGAAGCTTGAAGGGTGTCTGTCGGCCTAACTGTCTGACTAGGAAAGAATCCAGTAGATTTGGAGTCTAGTCGGCATCTTTGCAAGTTTGAATCCGTGACTGTACCCGAGATACACTGACCATGGTTCACGCACATCGGAATACGTTGACTTACCGCGTCGTGAGTACTGCACAACACGCGTTCGCCGCGGGAAGGAGCGAGAGAGGGAGAGTGCGAGCGAGATGACTTTGAGGAGCGAGAGACAGAGAGAAAGAGAGAGAGGGAGGAGATGAGAGAGAGAGAAAGATGTATCTTGCAAGTGAGAGAAGTGGAAAGAGCATGAGAGAGAGTGAGAGAGAGTAAGAGGGAGAGCGAGTGAACGTGGACGTTCGCGAGCTAGCCGGGCTCTAGCTCGCGAGCGTGCGAGCGAGCAGCCAGGCGGGCAGGCAGGCAGGCACGCACACATTAGAGTCACGGGGCCACAAATGCAAACGCGGCCCACGCACACCGATGCGAGAGGAGATGCAGATACGTCGTCTCTCGGGGTTCTTGACCCGCGCAACACAGATAATACTATACGCATACGTCATACGGTACGCCGAGATGTTCTCGAGAAAATATCGCGGCGTGCTTCTGCGATGCCACAGTCTCCGCGAGCTTCGATACGAGGAAACTAAGTAAATATATCCCCGCGGATCCGCTTCGGGGTCTCTCTCTCGCCACGCTAATAGCGATCCGAACGTTTTTTACTATTCTTTTTTCTTTTTTCTACCCTTTCTCTCTCTTTTTCTCTCTCTCTCTCTTACTTTCTCTCTCTCTATCCTTTCGTCCAACTGTTTCTTTTTGACCCCCCGTGCACTCTCCTTTTATCGAAGCCCTCGAGAGGCTCCACTTCTATCTACCCTGATTCTGAACACTGAGATCGAATGCTATGCGATTTTGGAAGCGGTTATTATATTTATTAACCAATTTTTCGATGGCTAGACAGATTCAATTTTCAACCAACAATGTTCGATGAACAATGCAGCCAATTGAGGCTAAAGTGATTTCTGTTATGATTTTTTTAAACTCATGTCACTGCGGGATAGTTTTTGATTGTTATATTCACGTTCTCGATCGATTAATAACTTTCTGTCTCACTGCAGAATGTTTAATAATATTGTTGAAGATAAAAAGAAGATCTTTAAGCTTCTTCCTGATGTACTGTGTTGTTATTCGGAAACATACTAACAGGAGTTTAACGGGAGAAGTGTTAAAAGTTAGGTGTTTACATTGATGTTAGATCATTTAGAACGTGTTGAATATATTTTCTTCTTCTCGTGCCGTTTCCACTATTCGTTGTCGGAGATTTAAGATTCTCAATCACAATTTTAAAGAAATATTATAACAATGATCGAATCTTAACAATGGTGTTCCAAGATGCCAAGTTTCTGACTGAGGAGATTGACGCCATTTCTTGATAATGGAAATCACTTTTCCCCGATCCATAATGTAAAGTCTCTACAATACTTAAGTAACCATGAATTCTTCAAAGCACTCGATGTGTTAAATGACGCTTAAATTTCTTTATTATACTACACGATCTGTCCTCCATGTTAATTATTGAATAATGCATCAAGTCGAGCTGAAATATTCGTTAGAAGTCAGAATCTGTCGATGTTAATTTCTTCTCGATCAATTTCCTGTGGCTAATTTCAGTGTTCCGTATCACCTAGTACAGTTTGAACGTGTACGCGTTTTAACCGTATGTCCGTGATTATGTTCGACCCTTGTTTATGTAAAAGTATGCGGAAGTTATTCTCTTTGTGGAGAAATCTTGTCCGGGATCCGGAATTATTTATTCTGTTATCAATTATCGAGAAATTGGAGAAACTCGTTAATAACATTCGTGACTGACGTGCATATTTATCCAAATTTAGGAGTATCGAATTCAGTACCCGTGGCACACGAAATCTTCAGACTTGTATTCTCACTTTTCGTTAAATCAATTACTTTTTACTCGACTGATGACGTGTTAAACAAACCGAACATGAAATTTTTGCAATTAAATCTGTTGTACCTCGTTTAATTAACAAGAGTCCTCAACTACTAATAGTATTACCAGACTAATAAATAACAATTAATAATTCTCCTACAAAGACAATTTCCACGCACTCCCAAAAAAATAAAACTAATCACAGGCATACTCGATCTAATAAAAATCCAATTTAACCCTTGTGTGACCAAGTACTAATTAATTCTTTCGTGATACTGATACGTGATATTGAAAAATATCACAAACATCGTATCTCGTGCCTTAAATTAATTAACGCTCCCAAAGTAATACAATTTCCAAAAAATAACAATTCGTTCAGATTATAAGCAATTTCTCTCGCAGTACACACTCAATAAAAGAGTTCAATAATTTCCTATAAAACGATTACTATGAACTGGAAGACTAAAGGGTGTTCTACAGTCAACCCTCAAATGAAAATTCCCCCATCTTGTGACCCTGCACATTGTAGAATAATTGATTTCTGTTCAAATATGTCACTCAGAAACATACAGTTGTAAATAATACCTAATTCGCCATATTAAAATACGAAACAATATTCGGCAAAAAGGTTCATCACTGTAGAATCTCTTGCGCAGTCATCTCCAAGGGATGATGTTAAACCTTTTACCGATTCAGTTGGCCACACAAGGTTGATTATCGTTGGGAGTTGAGGAGTTGGCACTGTGATTGGTCCTAAATATTAAGAACAATCTTCGTGCACAGACACGTAGACAGAGGCACTGACGTTGCCCTAATTGGTCGAATGGTCATACACTTTCACCGCCAAGTGACGAAAAAAACATAGCTCTGGACTGACTTTGAACCTCTTGCACTACGATTTGTTTTACCAATACAGTGATTAGGAAGAAGAAGGATATTTGATAAATAGATTTTTTTGAGAAAGAATTTCAAATAGAATTTATTTTAAATAAATAATAAAGTAGATTATCTTCGAAATCCTGATCGCGAGTCTGACTGTATAGTGCAAGGGGTTAAGAATCGCAGATCTAGACAGTCGAGAGAGGCATTTCCGAAGAAGCACGCACGCCGTTAGGCCCGCGAGAGGCTAATCGGCGAAACATGAGAATCCGAGTATCGAGGTGGTCGTCCGGGCAGAAGTCGATTGTTGTTAATAGTGGTTTGAGAGGGCCAGCAGGAAAGTAAACTAACACGAGCCTCCTGTCTTGCCCGATAGTCTCGTGCCTCTGCGGCGGGACTTGGAGGTGCGGGAGGCGCCGGCGGAGGCGGAGGAATGGGCACCATCAGCGAGCGCGCCCTCGAGGAATGCTGGTCCACCCTGCAACGAGTGAGTTGAACACTCAGCCCGTTCACGAATCCCCTATTTTTTTCTAATATTTCTTGTACATCTCCCTATTGGTCGCACAGCTTCTAACCCCCTTGTCACTGTATCTCTTTCAGTTCCGTAGACTTTCATTTAAACAATACTTCATTATTATTATTATCTCCACCGTAGACCCGAATCACAAATCGCTCCCGCACGTCTCGACAAAGCCGTTTTGACTTTTATTTTCTGCAACACAGAGAGCGCCGACTATAGGCAGCCTCTCCCCGTCGATGTTCACCTGTTTTGTTTCTTTTTACACGATTGTTTGTTGTACTATCCGCATACATAGGTAGTGACACACACACACACCATTTATGATTGATTTTGTTACCTCACCGCTGCTCTGGCATGCTGCTCTACGTGCGTGTATGTGCTTCTGTATGGTTTATGTTTCTGTGTTATTACGATTGCCTGTTCGCACGCGTCGTCGACGACCAGCGAACGTTGCCGTGTTCTCGTCCGTGGATCGTCGACGGTTGTTACATGTTTTTTGAGATTGTCGACCGCTGTGTGGCGGTTCGAGATCGATCCCACTTTACAGAGAAGAAGATTCTAGCGAAGTTTCTTTTCGGAAATGGTACTCGCGTTCTCGGAGAGCCTCGCGCGCTCAGGAGGAGGCACGCAGGTGCTTGGGCGGGACAATAACGCGCGTTTAATTGTCGCGTACGCGTATTCCACGCACGACGCGGCCGATTTAATGGGACAGTCCGTCACGATCGATAGTACACCAGTCGACGCGTATATGGCCGTTGTCCTTTTACGAGCCGGCACCGAAATGAAGGGAAAGGAAGCACCGCTAACGAGCCGTGAATCGAGTCGGACTAACCGTTCGACAAGAAAGAACCAGAATATCCGCGGACAGGGACCAACAGAAACGATTTCGACGGATAGACAGAGATACCCGGAAAGAGATACAACAAAGAGGAAATAGGGGATGGAACCAGGAATGACTACCCGGCGAGTTCGCTAAAAAGAGAAGTCGCGCCACGGTGAAAAACTTTTAAATTCTCGGTACGAAGCAACAATTTGTTTCGCTAAGTAGCCGTGGCCTGTTCTTTTGTTTTTCGCCGCGTCTTCTTTTATTCCCTCCGAGGGTCCACCGGGTGGAACGGGGTGGGTGGCTCGGAGGGGGATGAATGGTGAGGTGGTTAAAGGAAACCGCGCGCCCGTCCATCGCCACCTTGAAAGCGGAGTCGCGCCGCGGCCGAAACTTTCGGAAAATCGCAAAAACGCCGCGCGATGGCGAAGTTTTCGCGTTTTCCCCCGGATTTAATTAAAACATTCGCCTCCTTTGTGGCGTTCCTAGGGCTCCCCTCGCCGACGGGAGCGGGGAGCTAAGTGTTGCGAGCGTCGCGTCCGAGGAACACTTGCAACCCTTCCCTACAATACTCTCAGATTATCGAGACATAATCGCAGGATTTCTCCTTTTTCCGGAATGAGCGACGCTGTTGTTCAATCTACTTCGACATCTTCTGGGAGTTGATTTTTACTGCGGGAAGTTCTTCAGGAATAGTTTTCTCGACGTCTTCGACCTTGATTGGTCTGAGAAGAAAGGTTGATATTACTAGAAAGTAACGATGCTCGATCTAGTGATGCTTTGATATTTTTCACGAATTAATTCATGTCGAAGGAAATTGTTTAAACATTTTTTTCTGAGCATCCTCTGACGTTCAGTGCTCATGAATGTTCAATTTCTCAATGCTAGAAATTCCTGTTCCATTCGATTCTGATTGCAACAAGCTTCTCATTTTAGTCCCGACAGATTGGTTGATTGGTGGAACGTTGTTGGACGTTTGTAATTAATTAGGAACAATTTTTGTTCGAATCGGAGTCTATGCAGGACGCGATTATGTCAGATTGAAAGTTCGTATGGTTAATTGAAAGGTTCAAGGATAATATGCTTGAAGCAAAGTAGTATCTAATTTCATGCACAAATGGCTCTGCATTCCTGTTGCATTGTGCATTAAACGTTGCACTACGGAGTGCACAAATAACACTTTCAATTCGTTTGTTCTACACCAGAGGCGTCAAACAGTCAAAGAAAACAATTTCATAATAATAAAAATAATAAAAATCCTTTCGTAAATAAATTCATTCGTATAAATAACGAGTGATATTTATACAATTTTCACGAGCATCGTCTTTTACTGAGCTATGTTACAATCCTCTTGATTCTCGGTTACCCAAAAAAGATGTTCGAGAGCATCGATTCGAGAGTAACAATTAAAACAACCACGCGCGTGAAAGTAAGTGGCGGTGCGAATCGTGGGAAAACAAAGGGCGCGAAAGAAGATAGAAAGTCGAAAACATTAATGCGAAGCAACGTTGTATAAACACTCGTCGTCGAGCGGTTCTCATGGTTCTCCGATCGGGGAGAAGAATGTACATATAGAGTAGCAAAGAGAGAGAGAGAGAGAGAAAGAGGGAGAGCACGGTTTTTGTTCTTTCGTCGGCACGAAATTAAAATCCAATTATTTCGACACCTCTGCCCGACCCTCCGGCGATTCAAATGAATTTTTTGCGGTGAACTCTTTCCCTCCAAATCTCTCTTTCACCCTGCTCTTTAAACCGGTTCCGCGACGAACCGAAGGTACCGTTACACACTACCCTTGACCGATTCGGAGTCCCAATCTTGAACGACAGCTGCCAGAACCGGAACCGTGATACACCGTGGAAGGAGGAAGACGATGATCGAGGGGGTCGAAGAAGGAGATGCTGTGAAACGATCGGTAGAACACTAGCAGAGAGACTGTGTTGTTAATTCGTTTGATCTACGAAGAATTAGATTTGATTTTAATAGGGATAGATTATTTTTAAATCTCCGATAGCAGATTTAATTGAGGGCTCAGGCCGAGGGATGTAAAGATTACCGGTACCTATAAAAATATATAAATTCAATTCTTATGTTAGGAAATTATATTAACGATACACTTTAAGCGGTGCATAGCTCATCGGTGCGTAAAAAATGCAAACAGTTCTGTGATAGAAAGTTGAATTAATTACTGAAAAGATTAATGAAAAACATCGGTGCAGAACAAAATACAGAAAGAGAAACACATTTGCGTTTCATTAATATCCACACATCGTACCGAACAATAACAGTATTGACAACGAATGTATAATTTAAAATGACTGAATCATCGATTTATTAGCACAAATTAGGCGCCGACAAACTTTTCCGGTTAAATGTTATTCATTTAGAGACAGTTATAGGGTTTAATAGATTCCGCTCGATGAATATGGAGCCACCGGTACGATTAATCCTCTTTTAAAGCTAATTCAATTATTTCACCACTGCCGGCAGGAAGTTGCTTTCCCGCTTTCGCTACGAACAAAAAGAAGCGTGAGAGTCGCGTTAAATAATTCTGATAAAACACGCTAGCAATTTTTAGCATGTTCAAACTAGACCGATTAATTGAATCCAACTAAATCAACGATAAAAGAGTATCTCCGTTAAGGGATGAAATCAACAAAAAACTTAATAAAAATCAAACTTTCCAATGAAATAGACCTCAATTATCGGTTAAGTCGTGAAAATTAAATGAAGTAGAGACTCGATGAATCACTAATAGATAATATGGCGGATGAAGGCAGATGATCCTCGAACAAAGGGCTCGCAGATTCCTCGCGTCTTTTCTCACGTTCGCATCCCCTTGAACAGTTTTTTTCTTCATTTTGGCTGCAACCCCGTGTTATTTAAATAACGGTGTTCTCGCGCGTGCCATTGTTTCACTAACCCTTCTACTATTACGGCGAGAGGGGTGTGCGGAGGCAGGGTGTTCTCTCTGTTTCGAGTCGAAGAAGAAAACTCGCAGGATGAAAGATGAGGGGGTAGGAACTTCCGTGCCGCCGAGCCGTTATGGCGAACGCAAAATTACGACATCTCAAGTCCACGGGCAACCGGTTCTTCGCGAATGCTGGCCACACGGCCTGCAAAGTTTCCTGGCTTTTCAGTAATTTTCTATGATTTTCAGATCGCATGATCGCTAACAATAACGGGCCAAACGCCCTCTTGCCCCGTTACGCCGGCCGCTAAGATCATCCACCTAATCGAATTGTTCGATCTTCGGTACCGTGGCGAATCCTCGGCGAATTGAAACGATTGGGGTCGGGGTTTGGTTTCTGGGAAATTCGGCGCCGAGGGTCACTATCGTTTTAATAAACACGAGATCTGGAATATTGTCGTCGCTTTGGGAATTGTTCCTACCGCTGGATCAATTTTTTAAATTATTGAAGGGTTGGAATTCTTTTGAAGAGAGGGAAGTTTAATATCTGTGTTCCTAGGAAATTAATTCTATTGCTAGTTTAATTTTTAAAACTATCAGAGTGCTGAAATCCTTTCCAAGAGGGGAAACTTTAATATCTTTGAAAAAATGTTTCCATCAGCAGATTAATTTTTCTAAATTCATAGACAACGTTTAGAGAATTAATTTGGACATTGACGACGAGTTTAACCCCTTGTACAATTTTCTTCGCTATCAAGGGTGGAAATTACACGATCGAACGAATCAATTCAAGCCTCTCTATCGGCCATGCTCGCATACGTGCTTGTTGAAAATGTTAAAGTGTTACGAATTTAGAAACTAACCAGATCAGTGACAGGACGTTTATAGATGCGTGAAAATAGAGTGATATTTTCGGTGTCTCTTGAGAAATTAATCGGATGCCGATTAACAGGTCGCAAAACTGAAATTGCAGTAAATTTTACATGCGTGAGAACCGTTCTGTATTCCGGGAGTTCAGAAATATTTCATGGAATATTCTCGGGGAACACCATTTTTACGTTCGCTCTAAACCATTCAGCGACTAATTAGACACGTTCAGCACCAGGAAAAATGCCTTAAAGAATCAAAGAATATAGAAATTTCATTACACGTTCTTCTGTGATAATAATACAGGAATGCCGGTGGCAGAGGTGTATACTCTATCATCAATATTTAAAAAATTTAAGTACTATACCTCAGTAATCCTGAGATAGTAGTTATTTAAGACGTTTTATGGTCCTTGTTTATTCGCTAATATTCCTCCTCCAGAAGCTTCATTAAAAAACGATTAGAGAAAGTATTCGCTATTATTATTAATAATGCGGTGCCAACTTCCTAGCGTCTTCCGCACGGTCAAGAATTTCGCAAAAATGCTCGGGGACGAGCTGGCGGAGTATGCCGGGTGTCGGTGGTCTGGCAAGAAGCGTGAAAATCGCGAGGTATCGGAACGAACAATGTCATTCCGATGACGAATAGCTCGTCGAAAACGTGTCGGCGCAGGAAAAACAGCGACAAAGAGTGGGATAAAGACAGAAACGAACGCGGCGCTGTTTCGCGCGGAGCGAAGCTGGTTCGGAGAGTGTACGCGTCGCGTACGGTTCTTTCTTCTTCTTTTTTCTCTCCTTGTTCGTCGTTTGCCGGCTCTCGCGGTTCCGCCATGACCTACCCCAAGCGGTCGGCTGGAAAAAGAAGGAGAAAAGGGGAATAGAGGGAGAGAGGTGCGTGACGGCGGTCGGGAAAAGCGCGGGAGCAACGAAGAAACCGAACCGGGAGAAAGAGAGGTGGCTTGGAAAGAAAGAGAGGAGCGAAAGCAACGAGAGAAGGAAAGAGAAAGAGAAAGAGCTCGCCCACACACTGCACGGCTCGCAGCGAAGTTGCAGCGCGGAGGGCCGCGAGGACGAAAGAAGAAACGAGACGAAAGAAGAAGCAGGAGGGCGAGAGACGCACGCTCAACCGAGTTTATTCTTTGTGTCGCGCGTATGGCCGGCAGCTTTTTTTTATCGTTCGTTGACTCCGTTCTGCAGCCGCAGAGAACAAGCTCGCCGCATCGCTACGAGCGATAAGATTACGCTGCGAGCAGGGGCGGCGGCCGCGAGCGAGAACTGCCCGACACGGTCAGAAGCGGTTTTTCCGATCGGATTCTTCGATCCGCACTTTCCCCGGATCCTAAATCCGCAGATCTAGGTTCCACGAAGCGATCCCTGCTCGTTGGATTCGGCTCTTCGGGGTTTCACGCGAATCGAGTCGTTGGGTTGCAGCAGTTAACTTCTGGACCCCGAACGTTGGCTCCTTGATCCGAAACCCAGCTCCAGCTTCGCAATTTTAATTTTTAAACCACGAAATCTGCAGCCTCTGGAAAATCCAATTTTCCGGATTCCAAAATTGATGTGTGATCGCGTCTCTTCAGGATTTACTTTGGCTTCTTCTTTTGGAGATAGTTGATTTATACTGTTATAGTGGTACTGGTCAGACTGGTGGCAAACAGATGGCTAGGTGGTAATCGGATCCCCGGACCACTACGGTACTATATGTTTCACATACTTCGGTCAGGATAGTGGTTAATGACGTCTCCTACGACACTTCGAGGTCTAACGTGTTTGGTGGTAAAGAGGACTTCAGGGAGATTTAACAGTCTTTGGCTTTAAAATTAACGCGTTCCGAACGAAGTGAGTCACTCAGCGGGTCATCGGGTGATATTCTTATTTGTGAATCATCGATGGATCGTCGCTTAGCTTCGAACAGTAAACAATCAACAGTGTAAAGCCCACGAAACGATATAAAAATTTCCTACAAAAGGAACGAGCATCAAAAATTAATCATCAGTACCAATAAAAAAATTGGTAATTTCACTGCAATCCATCTAAGAACCCTCTTAACGTCATCGTGGAACGCGTCTAATAATTTTCTCATAATCCACAACCTCCTCGATTACGTTACCCGAGATGACTGGTAGATCAGCGATTCGATTTACCGTGGCCATTGAAAAATTGATTAAGAAATAACTGTTAATCATTCGATTCCTGAAAGACTAACCGCTGCTGCCAGGTAAAGCGTTAACACGAGCAACGCGAAGTTGGTAAATGAACCTCGTCCAACCGAAGATCAAGTTCTAGCGAAATGATAATCCACGCGGGCTGAACAGCATACTGGTTCTTCGACGCGTTCGCCACCACTATGTCTCGCAGTAATAGCCTTCGCAATTACAATACTCTAACAAAGAAGCTTCGGCGATTTATTAAATATTGCCTCCGTGCGTGGCATTTAATAACCGTCGAAATGCTCGTCGGACTAACATGCACAGATGTCTCTGTAGCAATTTGCAGAAGTGCAAATCAATTCTGGCGAGAGACATTTTCCTCGTTCTCTTTCGCTTCGTATAAAACAGGAACATTTTAAACGGTTGTAGCTGAACGTGTTAAAAATTCCATTATTTTTAAAATATGCCTCTGGTAAAAAGAATTTCGTCTTCTCGTCAGATCGACGTCACCTAAACGTCTCGCGATCGTTGGTGCTTCAAGGGTGGCGTCTCGCTCGTCTTCCTATTTACGGATTACGACGTGTAATTTACCGAACTTATCGAGTAACCGTTATACAACGCGCGACCGGTAATTATTGCGAACTGGAGACGAGACGACGAGAGCCATTAACCCGTGCAGGTTCCGCTCGAACGCGAAACGCAAGCCTTTCGATGACGAGGGAAGAAAATCCACGGGACCGAGAAGAACAGGGAAAAATCCCCAGAATAAAGAGTCGAATTTGGAAAGATTCGCGCGCGGTTGGTATTCGGTGAACCCCGGCGTTCTCAGTCGAGAAATCTCGGCGGCCGGTCAGAAGAGAGACCGCGCGCGTATCCCAGAACCTTTCCTCTCCTCTGGACGGAGCTGCCGCGGCAAAAGATCGTTGCCCTTCTAAATATAAGTTTGCAAAATCGAACAGCAAAACTGCGGAGTTTTGCCGTGGTCTGTGCGGCTCTGTGTGTATATTGCCGGTAGATCAGCCCCTTCTTCTTCTTCTTCTTCTTCTCATCGTCTTCTTCTTCTTCTTCTTCTGCCGGCTACACGCTGCTTTCGCGCTCCTCTTTCTAGCGTGTCGCTTGGTCCTCCTCCGCCGGAGCGTATCCTCTCTCGCCGACTCTCCCTCTCTCTTTCTCTCTCATTGTCCCTCTTTCTCCGATTTTCTCCGTCTCTTTCCATTTTCTTTCTCCTTCCCTCCGACTCCCCCGACCTGGAGCCCATATCCACCACCTCCGTTCGAAACCCCCCTCTTCACCGACCTCCACCTCTCCATCCTCTTCATCCTCATCCTCCTTCAACGAAGCCGATCCCCCCACTGTTCCCCGGCTCCGTGACCTCGAAGGCCTGCGAAACCGCTCTTTCGTTCGACGAGACTTTCGGACAAAATTCGCCAGTCGCTCCCCTGCGAAACGTAGTCCTAGGTCAGGGATCCGGCCCGCAACGGACAACGGGACCCGGAGGATGGCCCGGGACCCCTTTTCGTGAAACGGGACCTCGGACCCCTGCGCGGACCCCGTTTCTACTCGAGGATGGTTCAGCCTTCTCGCTGAGAATCGGTTTACTCTTGCTGAAAGAGTCGCCATTTTTTCTCGGCTTTTCTCGAGGAAAGTGAAAACGACTATAGGAAAAGTTTTTGGATTTTTGGCTGGTAGTTGGAGAAATGATATGGGTTTGATAAATTTCAAAGTTTCTTGACAAGGTTTAATTTTTCTCGAGCTTTCCTACTAAAATAACAGCTGCGATTTTATTGTTAAACAACTTCTAACACAAAACTTCCAGAAACCAATAGAATCTCCATCGACATCATGCATTCCACTGCAACATTGTCTTCCAATCGCAACAAGTGTCCAAACCCCGTGCAAATACTTTTCGTATCCACAGCACACACTTTATTCTCGATAATTTCTTATTGACAGATACTCGACGAACACGATAATACGTCGGTGCGAACGTTGTTTATGTTCAAAGGAATCGCCATGAGAGCTGACCAAATCTGCCGCAGCAAGAAAATCATTGAATCTAGTGTTCCAAGATCGCAACAATCTGGTTTAACGTTTCTCGCGAATGCTCTCAAATTTCAAGCTGCAGATTCTTTGCAGATCCATGCAACTTTTACTGCGACACTCGGACGGCTATATCGATTAACACGTTCGCTATCAGCGACGCAATTGTGACTGGCTTGCGTTTCACTTAAAGAAAAGGGAGTTTCTGTTACACATCTTTCTTACATTATTTATCGCTAGTGGACTTTATACAATTATGATGAAAAGGAATAGAAAAGAATTTAATTGCTAAACAAACAAATATATCTTCATTTTGTTTAGATAATTTCTATTTTGCATAGTGAACTATTTATTGCATTACACAGTAATGTAGTTCACAGTAATTAAACAAACATTAAAGCAAAATTCTTCAAAGTTGAGCAGAATCGGCAATGCGTGCTTAAATTTTTGACATTAAAAAAACTCACATTTCTCACAAAATTGTCCTCTTTAAGCTAGCAACAATCGCGCTCAGTTTCCAAGCAGAGTAACCAAGTTTTGGGAAATGGTTTTCATTTTTTCTGGAAACAGGGCTGAAAGTGACGAGCAACTGAAAAAATCGCTGTCCGAAGAAGCGACGAGAAGTTTGAAGCATGCATCGAAGGGTTCTTGCCGAAAAGAAGACGCGTGTCGGCGTCGCTTCGCGTTCTTTCCTCTGGGAAAAAAGTAGCCGGCGTTCTCGATCCGCGTTCGAGCACGCGACGCCAAAAACGCGGCCATTAAATCGGCGCACAGCCTCCGAATTATTGATGGCGGTCGTTTATTCCCAACGAAAGTAAAGGCGTATTATCTCGAGTAAAAAGCGAGCGTTCGTTCGGGCGGAGCGGAGCAGTGCAAAGACGAAGGAGAATGATCAATTCCCCTCGTGATCTGGGTGGGACGGTGTTCTCTGTCCCTCGGCTCTCTCTCTGTCCACCAGAGAAAGAGCAGAGAGCGACGCGCGAAACAGCAGAGATAAAAAAATCCGGCCGCGTGGAAAAAATAACCGAGCCGGAATCTGGGTCAGCGGGGCTGTGCAATCGCAATGTGCCAATGTCAGCCGGCGTAGATCGCAAGGCCAGCAGAATCCACGAGCGAAGAGACCGTAGATCGTTCCTCGATCCTCGTAGTCCCAAAAATCGTAGATCCGAGATACCAGTCGACATCCACGATATTCTATGAAGCGAAATTACAACGGTTAGTGTCTCGAACGCAGGAATCCGCAATCTTGGGGCACGCCGACGCCGTTGGAATTTCGAGTTCAGTTTTTTCCCATCGAGGATCGCTCATGCTGCTCATGCCGAAAGAGCAAAGAGCGCGCGGAGCGTGCACGTTGCATCGCGGCGAGCGGCCCGGCGTCATCGTCATCGTCATCTCGTGCATGCGTGGGTGAATAGCCTGGCCGGTCTCGCGCGACGGAGAGAGGAGGCGATCCGAGAGAAAGAGCGAGAGGGGGAGAGAGAGAGTGAAGAAAGAAAGAAAGATAGAGAGTTAGAGAGAAGGGGGAGAGGCAGAGCCTCGAAGGGGGAGAGAGTTAGGGAGAGAGAAAGAAGTAAGACAAGCGAGGAGAAACGAGTAGTCCTAGGCCGAAGAGAGACGGTCGTAGAGGAGGTTGTAGAGAGGAGGGGCCAGGAGAAAGAAAGACTCCCAGTCGTCGGCGCGGTTGGGCCCCCTCCTGTCGCCAGGCACCGGTCTGAAAAAGTCTAGATTTCGGGTCCTTGAACCCCATAGCGAGGCGACCGGTTACCAAATCGTGGGCGGACCCGGCACTTTGATCCGCGATCGATCCCTCGTGCCAACTGTTCCGGGCCAACTGCTAAGTTTCCGGGGAGGGGAGATGGGTACAATGGTCTAGGTCTAGCGGGTTGTGACGGTTTAGGGGGTCCGTCGCGGCGGATCATCCCTAGACGATCTTGGGGTACGACGACGCGACGCGACGGGTAGGATTCGCGACTCGCTTCAGCGGGATAGGCAAGACGCAACCCCACTCCGTGCTCTCGTGGATCCGCTCTGGTAGCTTCTCGAGGCGAGTATTCTACCTTCGGACCTTCGCGCCAGTGCCCCCCACCGGCGGGTATCTGGCCAATCGGCCGCGAGGACGCCGGCGTGAAGCCTACGCGACGGCGGCCAGGCCGATTCTCGCCGGCGCCCCAGCATTTTATACGGAAAAGACTCTTTAACGAAGCACAAGGTGCGCACGCACGACCAACTTCACGCGACACCACGCGCGCACCGCGTCACACGCACACGGGGAGGCGAGAGTGCGACGAAGACGAAGACGAAGACAGCCACAACGACCACGACCGGCGACCACCTGGACCCGGGGGACCATACACCCTTTTCCATCCACCCCTAACTCCATCCACCCCTTCCCTCATCCTGAAAGACCACCCCAGAGGATAGCCGAAACGCGACCACTGAATTTTTAACCCCGGAGCACCAAGAGGATCTCCGAAGAAGAAGAGCCACGAGGACCAAGGATCCGGAAGAAGGATGACCGAATCGAAGGCGGCCCGATGAGGGATCGAACAGCATCCACGGCAAAACCACGATGAGTGACAACGTGCGCGGCATTGACAGCTGACAGCGCGCGAGGAATCCGCTCCTCCTGCACGCCGCCGCCGTCTGTGTTCTCTGCTCCTCTTCATCTCCGGTGTCGCGTACCCGAGTGTGTCTCTTCCTTCTTGCCCAGGCCCCGTGGGTCCCGGCGTCGGCCCACCGTCTGTGTTCTCCTCGAGCTGTCTTCTTCCTTCTCCTTCTTCTTCTTCTTCTTCCGTGATCCAGCTACAGGCTGTGGTGTCCACCGCCGCCCCCACCAAGTTAGCGACCGCGCCGCGAAGTGCCGAACGATGAACTCGGGCAACAGTGTGCCATATTTTGTGATCTTTTTACCTAGCTCCTACCACCGCGTTTTAACTGTGATCCACCTACTCTAGAGAGACCCGCGAGCCTGATCCGAGCTGGAGGAGGAGGTAAGGAAGACTACTAACCGGGCAATTACACTATTCGAGAAATAACCGTTCGGGCTAATACGATCGTTCAGCGCGAGACATGAGAGACGGTTGATCAGAGGCAGCTTTTTCGACGATTGGGGATTCAGAGTGAAACACGTCGGTTTCGTGGGAGGATTTCACGGGCCGGGGAGATCGGAGATGCCTGGGGACGGAAAGCGTCGTTCCGCGGAATCGCGTACGCCGGCTACGCGCATTCCAGAACGAGGACGACGCGCTCCTTCGAGCGCGAAACACCGCCAACTGGATCGACACGAAGCCGACGTGTCTCGCGGGAGAAAGATCCTTTCGTCTGCCCCCAACGGGAGAAACGGAGACTCGCCGCGCGCCGCGGAGACCGTTCCGCGCGGCCGCACGCTCGAAATCGAGATACGCTCTCGGCTCCTGCTCGAACGCACAAAGAAAGCGCTATGACGCGGGGGCGGGGATACGTGGTCCATCGACTTTTGACAGTGGACCCCTCTTTCGAACTTTTAGGAACCCCTCGATGTGCTACCGATTCACAATATTTTCTTGCTTGCATAGAGCACTGGTCATTTGACACTCTGGACCCCCTTTTAGAACTCTTATGAATGTAGTGCCATTTGTTTGCGAAATGTTAGATCCCTCGGTTTTATCAAACTGTGGATGATATTTGACATGAAACCCCTTTAAATAACTTGTATACCCTTTAGAGCGATATTTATTTACAAACTTTTGATCTTCTTGGGTTCATTGAACCCTGGCTAGCAGAGGAACTTGAAGTCTTGTTACTCAATCAATTGTTTACTGTTGAGCTGTTTCATTTGTCAATAGTTTCCAGTGAATGCGACTCGGCATTTCCTATCTGGCATAGAATGCTAGTGATGGATTACGGTTAGTCATTTCAGTGGAAGAGGTCAAGCTTCGTCGTTTTTTGAGAGACACTTGGATCTTCTTCTTGATCTCACGGTCTATTTAAGGATCGTAGGTATACTTCTCTTGGAGCAATAATTACAGGATTGACAGATTGTTGATTACTAATAAACTGTGATTTTTCGTGGTGTGAAGAGATTCAAGAGGCAATGGAGAATGTGTTGACTCTATGATGATGGGGTATGTGTTCATTTTGACGTGGAAGTAAAACCAATCCATCCAGTTCATCTGAATTCTGATTCTCTGTTAGGTTGTTCCAATCTTGTAAACACTTGTACTAGGTTCAATGAAATTGACGTTATTAATAATTTTATAAAAAATAATATTATTATAGGAATTAGAGCCCATCCACTGCTTTATGCAAAATGAAAATTTTCACGAGTGATTTCTAGATGTTACAGTGAGACAAAGATGATATTTTCTCAGTAAGAATTTCCCCCAACGAAAGGAAATTCATCTTTGAGAAACCTACAGTACCCGAGTGTCCCTAAACAATACCAAGTATGAAGTTGATAGACTTCGGCGATTGCAGTCGGCATATGACGCAGCTAGCAAACGTGTTAACCACTCGGCATACTAAATGATTCGTGTAGTCGCCAAAGGGAAAGAGATTCTCCGGTTGATGCACACACAGACAGACACGCAACAGACACACGACTCAGAAAAACTTGGATTGATTTTCTCGAAAGCGCCAGTCTCGGCGAAGATAGAATTTATTAATAAGCATTACGCCGTGCAGGCTGCATGTGTTCGTGCATCTTTGCATAGTCACTCTGATCACTGTAACACTGTACCATTTATCCGTACGTTCAACTGCGGTACAGTCATTTAGATAATTATACCTCCATCGATACTATAACAGACTCGAACAGTTGACGCCGACGTACGAGTGTGATGCAGTTTTTTCATCATTAGGCAACTCGACCGCACGCGAAAATTGACCGAGCAAAAACTCCAAGAAGGAAACGATTAAAACTCTCGCGAATCGATTCGATTAGCGCAGACCTCTCTCAGGCTCTATCATTCTTGTGAACTAATTACATATACGCGAGCAATTTTCAAAATCTGCGATCAATTCTGAATGAAACTGAATTGTTTGCTAACGTTAAACCTACCGGGAAAGCGACACTTTCCAGATTGAGTAATTTCTGTAATTGTTAGAGCTAGTACACTATTGCAATAAATATTGCAGCTCCTTCATACGCGTCTTGGAGCTGATCGTGCTCGAACTTCTGCTGTATACGACCAATAAATACATAAAATAAAAGATTGAACTTCAGCGGGATAGAAGAAGTCAGCAACACGGTCCGGGTTTCTCTCCGTCCAAGCAAGCCGCGGCTTCGTAAAATTTTTACATGGTGGTTCGTCGTTCGCCGTATCAGCCGCGAAGTTCGCTTGAGTCACAAACAAGCACAAATTAAAATTAATTACCAGTGGTTCGGGCAACCAGTTAAACGCTTCAATCTTATAAAACCTGTTTCAATCTTGTCTCCCTCGTCTGGCGAGCAAGATCCAAAGTTCAATCCAAACATTCGAACGATCCCATTCATATCAAGCTCTCACCAAAAATAACTGAACTGCGATCAGCATTGTGCGAGTAGTGCGCGCGTAGCCTGGACCTGGGTCAACGTGGACCCGTTGGACCTCCCGGGGAGGCTCGTCGGCGGTGTTGGGACCGGTCCGGAACTGGTCTGGGACAGTTTCGCGCGAGGCTGTGTGGGATTTTTAGCGAATTTCTCGGCTGGGTCGCGCAGTCTCGGAGCTACTAAGACGGAGAGAAACGCGATTTGCATGTGGCATGGAGAAAGAGAGAGGGGTAGAGGGAAGAGGGAGTTGCAGAGAGAAAGGGAGAGCAAGAAAGAGAAAGATAGTTAGAGAGAGAGGTGGGAAAGGAGGGAGGTAGAAGGAAACAGGACGCTGGTAGGAAAAGAGTAGATAAACGAAGAGAGATAGCGGCGCGAGTATATGCAGATCGCGGCGGAGAACGGTCAAAGAAAAATTCCTCCGCCGGCAAAAACTCGACCCTTTGGTCCCGCGAGCCGTGGGAAATCCAACGGGGCCCCATAACCGAAGGGGGAACAAAACTCGAAACGTGTGCCCCCAATCAAATTGGAGCCTACGTGGCGAAACGTTCGCTTTTCCACGAGGTTTTTCGAGTTGAACGACACGACAGTCGCGGGACGGTCGGGCCTCGAGAAATGTCAAGAAACGCGAGACACGGACAACAGCGTCGTCGTCGCGAGAGGAGAGGCGAGAGAGAGAGAGAGCCCGCGCTCGCGGACAGACGGAAAAGGAACGGCCAGATGGCTGGAGAGACAGAGGGGTAGGAGAGAGACGTGGCAGACGTGGCAACGGCGCGAATGCAGAATGCACGCTGACATAAAACATACATATATGCAGGATGCAGCGAGCAGCATCCGAGAGCGAGAGCCTCCTCTTCTGGGAGCGAGCCGGCCGCCACCGAGACAACAGTCGTCGATCTTTTCGCGATCGATCGATCTGTGCACTCGATCGGCCTGGGAATTCAAGATGACAGCTCGTGCCTTTGACCATCGGTTCCGATTTCTTATCGGAATCACCGTGACATTAGGGTATGGCGGCATAAATGCAGTTCAGTTTTGGGTCCGAGCTTAAACGCATCGAATGATAATTAATCATCCAGAAAAGTTTTTGAATTTTTATTAAGTCTTCCACGATGGTCAGGTAACATGCTGATAGTCTCTACGTCGTCTATGATTGCTGGGAAGTTTGTTAATGGCAGCACTTTGACGGCCGACAGCTAGATAGTGCTCACTCGTATCAATAGATTCGATCAAACGTGCTGAATCTCTAACACAGTGTAACACGTTGCCTGCTACGTCTTGTTATAGGGTAACTCGTCGATTAGATTCAGAAATAAATTTTTCTATTAGGGTCTGTAAAATGCAGAAGTAGTCTTGATGTGAGGGTATTTCAAATGTCTATTAATTCAAACAAGTAGATAGCCACTCAAAGTTTGGTCACCCAAGCCACTTGACCCGTGATGGAATTTTAGAAATAATAAGAACCTCGTAAAATTTCCTTTTAAAAATTACACAAATCTCAAGTGTCGTCTAATCATTCCGAACAAACTAAGGGTCGAACAATTTTCCACGTAGTGGTTGACGCAGTGTGCGCATTCCTTCATCCTGAACACAGAAATTTGCACCGCTTTCCGTGCGCCCATAAGCTGGTTCTTTTAATATACTATCGGCAGGACACGCTAGACTGCTCAAAATAATTGGAGGTTTCTACGTGGAAATTCTGTTGACCAGTTCTGCGAGAGGCTCGGAATGCGCCTCGTGACTATCCGATTGAGATGTCTTCGGAGATTTCATCGGGGCTAGAGGGGTACGGGCATTTTCCTGATAACGCAGGCATGCTGATGGATTTGTGACCCGATGCTTCTGCCTCGTCCACACGAGTATAAGGATGATTCGGTCGAACGTGTTCTTTTTGAAGAAAATATTGTTTCTTGTTGCT
This sequence comes from Lasioglossum villosulum, assembly GCA_963971365.1. Lineage (NCBI taxonomy): Eukaryota > Metazoa > Arthropoda > Insecta > Hymenoptera > Halictidae > Lasioglossum > Lasioglossum villosulum. Next base: position 21,156,056 of record OZ020503.1, on the reverse strand, counting down.
TCAAAAATTGGATTGCAAACAATTGTCTTGTCCGTCGATTAAGCTGTTCGATCCGCAGCCAATTAGAACCGGTAGTGTTTGAAACGATATTAATAGAGGCTGAATGGGGCACAACTATTCGTGCACTATCGAATAGACATTCCTCGGATTCATTCGTCAAGAATTCTGCCTGGATTTCTCATATGCACGCGTACTACTGGAAGCATTTATTGCACCACTCTCTAATTCGTGTAACGTCCGTAAACAGGAATAAAATCGTGTGATTTTAAGCGTAATCGAGGAAAACTAAACTCTCGAGTGCATAAGATGAAAGTAAGACGAACAAATGATAACGATAGCAGAGGCTACTAGTCTGAAAATGAGTCTGATTTTGGCAGTCTGATATTTTTTAATTGGAATAATTTTAGGAGGCGTAGGTATGCGGTAAAATTGGCGAAAATCGAGGATGTAGGTTGCACGGATATCTTTCGCGATATTCGAGTGCAGCGACAAACATTCGCAGCAGCGTAGGAGAGCGGTTAGGCTCGTTTCTCCGGCGGAACGCTCGAAATGGGGTCGTTGACACGCGCGAGTGCCGATTTTTCGCACGATCACCGTCCGAGTTCGAGCGGCTCGATATTTTCGGCCGGCTTCGAACCCCTTTCTTTTATCAGCGAGCATGGCCGTTTGAACGAGGGACGAAAAGGGGAGCAGGAGAAAGAAAGAGAGAGAAGAGAGAGAGGGAAACACGAGCGCATCGTGGCTGGTGAACCTGACCTCCGACAATACACTCCGGCGTCGGCGGCATTCCGTCCAAGCCTCCGCTCGCGGCTGCGACTCTCTTTCTCTCTTGATCCTCTCTTTCCCCCCTGCGCGTTGCTTATTAAAATAAATTAAAGATCGCGAGGGTCCGTCGCGACCCTTTCTTTCGATACAATTTCACTTCCGACGAATTCTTCGACGACCTCTTCGTCTTGTTCTTCTCGTTTCTCGCGTTCGTGAGAGGCTCTGACGAAATTTCGTGAAAATTCTTCGAGCCAGTCAGCGACCACCGAAGGACATCAACTTCTCCTTTGTCCTTCGCTCGTGATTTGTACGCTGTTACGCGAATGACTTCAGGGTCGTCTCTGGTGTCGAGGATTCAGCAATCGGTCGTGCACTCGGTCAAGGTTGCGCGATTATCGGCGCGTTAGTACCTCGCTGATCGGCTGTGCAAACGCCGAGATACCCGACCACTCTTGCTGTTCTTCGCTGGAATTGTTCGACCCTATTCGATTCTTCCAGGAAATCCTTTGAAACGGTTCTGCAGTCGACTGTCAGTCGACGTTTCGCAGGTGAACCCGTGTTAGGGCAAATTCAATCAGAATATTCGTTTTTAATACCCCAGGGAGAATAGGAGACATTGAAATCTGTAGCGTGGTTGGAACACTTCTAAAAATCTCGTATGCTTTTAGAAAATCTGAATTTATCGATTTGATCAGAGAACACAGGATATCGTTTCAGTTCAAAGTGACTTTAAAGAGTCCCTGGAAATTTGAAATATCTCGAACAACTGAAAAGGATCGGAATTTATCAATTGAAATGGAGAATATAAGGTAGAATCGATAGTAATATCGAAGGATCGGAGGCTCGAAATTCGCGGCGACCCGCTGTCCTCCATTTTACTGAACGTCCGGGTGGCGTGCGTCGGTAAAAGCACATCGGGTCTGGCGTCGAGCGAAAAATGATGGCGGTCGGTGCACGCGATGTCAGACGAAAAGGCAGCAGCAGCGGGGACTGCATGCTGGTGCAGCATGCAGCAGCAGCCAGAGAAGCGAAAGAAATGATATTCCGCGGGACTGTACCGGCTGAACTGACCACGGACAAACCCGTTCATATTGTCTTACCTTCCCGCAGAGCCGCGGCCGCTGTCTGCGCGTCGGCGTGTCGGCTGTTAGCATACGTATGATATGATAAAAAAAAATGCTCTGACGCGAGCACAAGGTTACTGCCACAGGCCGGTGATACGCACCACCCCACCAAGGCTGCCCTGGCAGCGGAGTCACTGGCAATCGCTGTAGCTCGACAGAAAGAGGACGAGCTCTCCTCTCCTCTCCCGCCCCTCCCTGTCAACGGGCTTCGAAAAAAGAAATAAAGCAATACACGGTGTACAGTATTTTATCGATATAAGTCCTCAACGCGGGTCTGTGCAGGGTCATTTATACGCCAGGGATACTGTTCTTTGAGTTTTGCCGAACGTAGAGAGAGACAAACGAGCTCGAGAGGCTCAGTTGCCGAGAAGTGTAAACGTAACTAATCCGAATTTCAAACTTCTTTATTTGTCAGTGTTTTTTATGGGACTTTGATGACCATATTTGTGGAATTTTTCTAATAAAAATCATACCAAATACGATATAATTCCGACGATATTCACTTGTGCAATAGTCAATTCAAGTTTCGGGTGCGAGGAAGGACAGCTTATGAAAAAAAATGGACGCGGAGAATCGCAGTCGCCGGCACAATTCAAAGGCTCGCGCCCGAAACTTGAATTGTCTATTACACAAGTAAATATCATCGGAATTATATCATACTTGGTATGATTTTTATTAGAAAATTGCCACAAATATGTCCATCCAAGTCTCGTAAAAAAATAATGGAAAATAAAGAAGTTTGAATTTTCGATTAGTGTGATCTCACCGATATACCCGAGCCGTATGGTGTCATATTTCTTGGAGATCGAGGCTTCTGGAGCTTCTGGACCCCTGAAGGGGTACACCCCGCAGTAATCGGGATATCTCTGAGCATTTACGTGTTAGACATTTGGGACATATATCGATAAAATGCTGTACCTCCTTTACGGTCTTAGACAAATCGAAATTGTCATTTTGAATTCAATTCCGCGATCGATCACCGCGTAACGTATGCGAGGTGTCTCGCACGATAACGCGCCTCGATCTCGACTGTCAACTTGTTTGTTTCGTAAACTGTTTTCACGGTTGCCGTGTGACTCACGCATTTGGTTGTACAATTGCCGAGGAATCTGCCGGAAAGCGTGACGTTCGGCTGCTTGGATCGGTATATCTCTCGCTGGAAGACGACGGTGACTGTTTTCTGTAGCGAGTGGTAGAAGTTACGTGGAACTTCCTCTCGTAATAATTTTAATGCGTCTGGTTTCCTTCTTACGGCTCAAGTTTAAATGCAATTTTTGGCAACATCGTTCACTTCCAAGTTTAAAGAATGATACATTTCGGTGGCCGAATTCGCCTTGAATTAGCTTTCTCAGGTCAGCAAGTTTTTAAGAAGACGTACCTCGAGATCACAAAGCTTCAAGGCTCTCTCCTTTTCTTCGAGAATATCGATTTTTCCAAAGATTCAAGCTAGAAACTACTCTAAATAGTCCAGATTCTCTAGATACCCTAACGTATGCGACTCTAGAATCTAGCTACGACCTGTTAAGTTAGGAAATCTTTCTAAAAATCGTGGGACCGAAATCTTTGGGAGTTCATCAAAATCCTGATGTTACAAGGGTCCATCTACCACGTTCCATACGTACTGCAACCCGGCATCCACGCTTGTAAAAGCAACAAGCAATCGCCAAGTAGTTCTTTGTTTCTCTGCACGATGCAGCAAGCGCGTCCGCGAGCATCGGCTCAATTAATATCTCGTAGCGGCGTCGACCGGGCCGAGTCCTCGAGATTGTGGTTCTGCAGCGGCCGAGGAAGAGAGAAGGAGAGAACCGCTTCATCACGAAGCAAAAAGAGAAAGAAGCTCGATGCATCGGGATGAAAAGGCGACTGCACCGATGCAGGAGAAGAAGAAGAAGACGAAGAGGGGCGAGGAGAGAGAGAGAGAGACTCGGCCGGGGAACTAGCGCGTAATCCGACACGTTCTTACATGGATGCAGCTGGATCTTAAATTCAATACACACGTGGCCAGGGTTTTCCAGCGCAGTGCACGAGACACCAGGCGCCCGCTCGGCTCCTACGCCGCGCGGATAATTGCTCGCGTCGCACGGCTCCGATCGATGGCCAATCATCCCGCGGACGATTAAGATAACCGAGAGCGGCCTAGAGACGATCCTAAGGCGAGTCAATGGGCGAAACCGTTATACTAGTCGGAGGAGAAGGATCCACCACCAGCATGCAAAACTGGATGACGCGGCCGGTACGATGCATCTCGCGGGACGATGCGATTCGACGGAATGCGGAAACGCAGCTCGAGTTCCGCGTGCGGGCGGTGAACGGCTGCGGAGATGAATCCAAAGGTTGCCAATGGGTTTGTACGTCGGTTAGAGGCTTTGTTACAGTTGGGAGAGCAGGATTCGATCTTCTAATGAAGATGAAAAGTGCGAATACGAAGAAAGATGAAAAGTATGAAGATAAAGGAAGGCTGAACTACCTTTCAGACGAACCTGAAGGAAATAAGACGATAAATAAGAATTCAAGGTTCTTCAATTAGTTTTCCTGTGGATCTTGTACGCATAAAATCACGCCACCTAAACATAGTTGAAGTCCACAGAATCGTAATCGTTCAGGCTGACAATAAGTGCAGAAGTACCATAATTGTCTGTGCACAAGCGTTCTTTTTTAAAACAGTATACATAATATCATTATTAACGGACCGAAACGTATACTTACAACCAAACCATGGAATTCCGTTCAATTACAGCTTATAAAGATCTTTATTTCATCCTGTTTTCGATTTCCCGAGAGTACGTCCACTCAATTTACGCATATCTCCAACGAAACTGCAAATTTGCATAAATTCCGCGGCCAATTTGTGACAATTCAGTATTCCTTGTATTATCGTTTCTCAAGCATCGACGCAAAATCGAGGCTCCAATAAGAGGAGAGTCTTCCCTCAAGAAAAATTTCTCTTTCGCAGACTTTTTCCACTGCGGATGTTGGAATCTAATTAACACAAGATTTCTCTTCTTTTCTTGGAACCTTGATTCCACGGAAACCGTATGCCCCCAAGTATAACTTCTGCTGAATCACAGCTCGCATCTGCAGGAATAGGCAATAACCTGAGCCACTGTAGGCTCGATTGCTTACTATAGCAAAGCATTAAGTGTCGTGTTCATGTAGGATTTTCGACGTATGAGGCACTGTCTCGTATGATACTGAGAACCATTCCCTTTCGTAATATGAGTTTTGAGGAAAACGAAAGAGACACTTGTGGCCCCGAGGATGATTTCTCTTGAACACATTATGTTTGGAACTAATTAGCGTCGAACGTCGAGCGTCGAGTTTTCTCTTATTTCTTGAAGTGACGTGGATCGATGGCCACATTCTTTATAAATCTCCTGATGATGAAGAGACAAAAGCAAAAAGCTTTTAATTCTGTGGTTTTGTATCAAATACTAAATATGATGTTCGCGTACGCTTCTCTGCAGATTAGACTGTTTAGAGTGATTTGGAGCAGATCTCTTGTGGCATCACAATTTTAGGTTGAGAAAAAAGGTTGTGACACTTCTAGCTGACGATTTGGAGGTACTGAAATTTTTCTGAGCACCCTACGGGAACGACTAAATTAATTAGCATAGCGAGGTCGCTTCTTCCACCCTTAAAAATGGAACATCTTCTCTTAGATGAAGAAATAGCCGCGAGCACCATTCCTATCGTATCGGTACCGATGTTCAGGATTAGAAGAAGCAGAGGTCGGTGAAAAAGCAGATTGCTCGTCGCAATAAAACGCGAGACATGTTCATCAGGGATTTTCGACGGGAAAACAAGTCTCCGTCGTGGCAACGAACGAGAGAACCGCACGGGAGAAAAACTGGACCGTGTATCAGCGACGGCGCGGCATTGTAAACGGATACGATCTGCGCGCGGGTAATCGCGTATCTCGTGTCGTCGCGTCGAAGATGTATCGATTGCTTCTTTTTCTGCGTCCTAATGAGCGCTGCGCGTTACGCGATCGAGTTTCGGCGCGCGGGTGGTCGATCACCACCGCTCGATCCTAGTTTTTGCGGATCGATGATTTTTCCGCAACTTAACAGAATCCATTCCCACCTCAGTAACGTTGCAGCAATCGATACATGATTTTGCAGGTAACTTTACACGAACGACGAATTTGCATTACCAAATTCGAGTGGCAAGCATGAGTAACCAACGATAATCGATGAAGGGTGACATTCCCCAGTGAATTTCTGTAATTGATTTTATACGTAGAACGTTAAACGAATTCGGAGGTGAAAGGAACAATTTTTCTAATTTAAAAATTCAGCTTCAAAGACCTTTCATGAAGGGGTTGATCGATAGATAATGTGCGTAGGTAACTCGTCCTGTCCTGGAGCTAGCAGTCCCACAACGGAGATCAGAATTTTCTCCAGGATCTCGGTATCCATTGATCTCGGCGATCTCCGTGTTCAGGGATTCGTGACTGTGTCAATGACGGACTGGAAATACTTTCGCGTAGCGCATCCGCCGTTGTATTACCATTATAAACGATCCGCGTAACGAGGATCTCGGTTCGCGGAAGATCCTCCGCGTCTTTTCAAGCGACCGGCCGGTATCCTCTGAAAAGAAACCACCGTAGCGCGCGATGTCGCGGCGGTGGTGTGTGTATCTCTACTCCCTCGAAAAATGGCCGGCCATAAATAAGGCGGCAGAATTTCCACGTGGATTCGCTAATAAACATACCACCCATCGAGATGCCCGGTATATTTGTATGCAAATCGATTGTAATGCGCGGGGCTCGCGGGGCACGGGGCACGAAGAGCGTGTAAATGCGGGCCGGCGACGTCGGTTCTACGGAACACGCACTCGCCTATACATATTTATACGCGTGCGGAGTGTGAAGCATGAACGCGTGCACGACCGGCACGCATGCGCGCGGGAGAGTGCGTGCGTGCACGCACGATGACTCAGAAACGAGTCCACGCGACAATGGTGAGGAACAGAATGAGGAACGGAGCGGAACGCCCGCGGAAACGCGCCGCCGAAATTTGCCCGGACGATTTTTGCCTCTTTAGACCCCCTTGAAGATCTAGATCCAGAGAGGATCACTCGATGCGATGGTTGTTGATCATTCATTGAAGCTGTTTGGACCTGGAGAAGGTACTCTGAACTTTCTTGGGTCTCTGGACGGGTACCACCAGTTGATTCGTAGGGGTTCTTCCTGTTGATGACTCCTGATAGTTTATTGATCAAAGAAGTTTTTATTAAAGGACATTATGTAGATTTGGAGAATTATTTTAGGAGCATTGAAGACTTTGAGGATCATCTGTGGATGGGCTGATGCATTGAAACCCAGAATCTAAAGTTCTAAAGATTATGAGCAATATGCCAGGTTAAGAAACTGCATTCTTTTCTTCGTAATCTTAATTTTACGACAGCTTCTAGCTTCGAACGCAGTCTAATATAGCATAACGCACCGCAGCTCCCTGTTCAGAGTGTTAGAGGCTATAAACATACGCTGTGGTATTTGAATGGTCAGTTACAAAACCGATTCAATCGTCAAATAGACTTCAATACCCTGTGGGTTAAGGTCTAGCTGAGGTCTGCCTAGTTGAATAAACAGATTATAACAGGATCATGAAGATAAGGCTCTTTTCCTCGTCTTCCATTCTTGATGGCACTTCCGTCTTACTTACCCTGTTTAGAGTACAGGACTGACGATATTCTTATCTGTAATCCTGCATGTGTACTCTCGGTATAGAAATGAGACTTGACTCTAGACCATTCCTGATCAGTCCGAGGCAATTTCCTTCAACATTGACACGTCCCTGAACTCTTGTGTCACCCCAAACCATGCCATCTCTCATCGCCTTGGTCACCAACCACAGAACCCCATAGAGTCCTAGCAGGAGATTAGCTTAGGGGATGCAGAAGCCAGGAAATCGTGTTGTAGGGTCCGCGTAAAAACTGGTCCGCGATTTTTCCGGCGATATAGGAGAGTCCAGGCCGGCGAACTATGATAAACAAATGAGACTTGGCAACGCGGCCCCCGTTCTCTGGCGAAGACCACTGCAACAGCAAGCAGCAAGCAAGCAAGCGGCAGCAGCCAAGGCCTGTCAGACTTTCCTCCGTCTCCGTCTGGTCCTCCGGTTTTTCTGTTGGTCGGTCTCGCTTCCGCGAGTCTCTCGTGTTGGTCTCTGCACAGAGAGTGTGGTGTCCGACCATCTTTCTCCGGGCGGTGTATGTGCAGGCCGGTGTGTCTTTCTCTGGGCTGCGATGGCTAGAGGATTTCCCTCCTCCGCGGGTCCCGTTCTCGCCTTCTTGTTCATTGCCTCCCCCCCTCGAGCCAGCCAGCCAGCCGCCTTCGCAGTCGCTGCTCAGAGCCGCTAACCCAGAACCAAGAGAAAGAGGACAGGCTGCACGCTCGAACGCGATAGACGAAGAAAAAGGAGGGAGAGCGAGGGGAGAGGGGATGTCTGGTAGCCCCGGTGTGGAGGAGGAGAAAGAGGAAGAGGCGCACAGAGAGACTCTTATTTGCTTCTTTCGTTATTCCTCTTATTTCCCTGGCCGCCTTCAGCACCGGCACCTTCTTCTTTCATTGCTCCGCTTCTTCTGAACCCAAGCAGCTCTCCCGGCCGTTTCCACCCCCCTCGCAGAGCCCACACACATCCCCGAAGAGATATCTGTACAGGCACCGGCACACCAAGCCCGGAGACAGATATGCACGCCGAGGATAGCGTTGGCGGTTTATTTTTATTGCGATCCTCTCCTGCCTTCTCCACCTCTCCTCCCTCTATCACTCTCTTTCTCGCTCATTCTTTCCTCTGCTCGTGTTCCCTTCTTCTCGCTCTTCTTCCTCTTCTTTCGCGGCGCGAGGGGAGGCGAAAGCCGCGAGCTTCTTCCTACTCCAGGTGGTCGTTTTTTCCGCCTTCGCTGCGCTTCCTCGCTTCTTTTCGTGTCGCCTTCTTCCTTCCTTCGCTGGTTGCCTCGGCCGCTGTCTCGCTGTCTCGCATTGCCCGTGGTCAGTACTTTCCAAGAGGGATGGCATGACAGCAAGCGCGAAACACGCCTCGGCCTTCGCCGGATACTCTTTTTACCGCGACGCTTTCGCGCCTCGCCGTCTTCTTTTTTCGTCAACCGCTTCTTCAGTTCTGGCCAAGATCCCTGATTTGCTAGAGCGCCATCTCAGCGATACTGTATACCACGCGGGAAACTTGGATAGTTGAAGAATTTTCAGCCTTGTGTTCGTACTCGAGATTTTTTGGGATGCTCGATGAGATTGACTCTAACAGATTTCATAATTTCAGTGAATATTATCACGCGTCAAAGGCCCTCAGTTTCACGTAACCGTTACCGAAAAATCGTAAGCAAAATTTAATAGTAAATGGTACACTAAAAATAAATTTTCATGTAAAAATTCGAAGAAAGCGAAGTTTCACTTTTCACGGTGGTAGTTCTTCGACCGACGAATACGACAGTATTAGAATTGATTGAACGGTACATTTTACTGTTTGTTGAAACTTTTACGAGCCATAAAGCGCCACAGTCCACTGATTGCCTAAAACAAAAAATCGCTTTATGTCTTCGATAGTTCGGTTTCGCCAAGAGTCAAGTCGAATCGCCGGGTCTGAAGAGGAGAACGCCTAATTAAATCCTCCGTCAACCAGACTAATGATATGTTAGAACAAGAACACTAGTTTTCTCTTTAGCTTGAAATATTTCTTGACAACCGGGTCGGATCTTTGATTACGAGTCTGAAGCGACAAATGCTTAATTGGATCCTAATTGAAATTGTACAGTAGCACGACCAAAAAGAAAATAGTTGAATCTCGAGTCGTTCTCTTGAAATTCGTTTTTATTTCAACTGAATATTTATGTGCAGAAAAATAGAGAACAATTAAATCTTGCTTTGAGTGGACCACTGAAACGATTTATTTCCTCCGTGTCTCTCAGAGAATTATTTTTTCCGTAGAAACGCACGAGTAAAAACGTTAATGAACCAAATGTTTAATTATGCCCGGCAATTAAACGGAACGCCATCGTGTCGGAATAGAAGATTAGCTTCCCCTATGCGTTGGGGAATTCGTTTTCGCCCAGGAATCAGACCGAATCTTGCAATTTCTTGACCTCGTATACGGTATCGGGACTATTAATAGACTTGAACGATAAGTATGATACTGTTCCTCCATTCTTCGCCGACGCGAAGTGAGCGCAATCGATTGCTAATTATCAGCGTATCCCTCCTACTCGGTGTCAACGAGCATTTAGGAGTACTTAGGAGGTAGTTCTAAACAGACTTCATCGACGGTATAGACTAAATTAATGGGAAAACACTTGCTTACACCAATCTCATGCGACGATTGTCTGGTAAGCAATCTTCATCGATTATTAGCGATGGCATCGTGCCGCCTATACTGCAACGGTACATCCAAATTTCACTCGGTGCACTTTAGCTCGGCCTGCATCTCGGGCCTCTCAACACCGAAACAGACTTTTCGAAACACCATTACTTCTTCTCTTCGGACTTTCCTTCGATAAATTCATTCTTCAGTTTCCGAAAAGAGACGATAATAATTTATGCAATTTCGTGCACATAAAACTTGCATTCGTTGATGTATTTATTTGTGACATTATTTCAACATTTTTTCGATAACGTATTGGTAGGGAAAATGAAAAATACGACGATTCAAGAGTACTTTTACTCTGTTGTAACATCTTCAAGATGGTTTCAAACAATTCAGACGTAATTGAAAGTCTGTCATAATTTTCTAGATTTAAAAGATTCTCGTTATGAAATGATTTTCTACATCTGTAGAAGAGGAGATGATTTTCATCAAACACGACATCCTTGTCGACGCTGAAAACCATGATTATTCAAAATCAGGATAATTTCTTCCCATAAAAATTGATCGAGAAGATCATTGAAGCGCTACGAGCACATTTTAGGCAAAATTGCAGTATACTGACACGAATAATTGTTATGACAGTGCTTGCGGGATGGCAACGGCGATCGAATGGACGCTGTCCACTCGTATTGTGTCGCGCCGGTAATGCTAATCGAATCTAAACAAACGACAATTAAATAATAAACTGACTGGTATGCGCGAGTGCGAGCCGAAGTTGATTCTGCAGCTATCGATCATTTTCAAACGACCCGTGTTCACCTGCGGGAATAACGACGCGGAACCGTCGACAATTATCGTAACGTGTCGGCATACGAACCTCGTTTTCCCCTGGGAATTATCCTGGATCGGAAGATCTTTCCGGGTATCGGGAAAATCAGGAAAACGTTGAAAAATGGTAGGAAAAACGATAGGATTTTCTAATCGGTATTCATCCAGATCAAAATGTTGGAAGAAATGCAATTGCATTGAGAAAGATACGTAAAATAATTTCGTTGTACTATGTTGATTTTGGGCAAGGTTTTGGGGTTCCGTCACAAAAATGACCGAATGCGCAGCGTATCACGATTGTCCTGCATAGCTCGATGCAGTTTGATGTACTTTCACCGTGCACACGAATCTCTCCTAACCTTATTCCGCTCAGGGGATGATCGATAGATCGATCGGGCGGACAGGAAAGGGAGTATGTTTATTTTTGAGAAACCAGATTACTGGCCACCATGAAACCGGAATCTCGTTCAAGGGGAAAAGACGGCCTCCTGGTAATCCGATTGGAAAGTTTTCGCCGCGGCTCGAGGAGTTTGGATTTCTTCGGCTTTTTTTCTCTTTTGGAAAAGACGATGAAAAAAAGTTCGGTGTACTGTTTCTGGAGCGGGCGTTGATTATCTTCTGCTGGAGAATCGGCTGGACGCCATTTTCTCAATGAATATTACCGTGGAAATTAGTTTACGAAGCTGTTTCTTAAGCGAGTTTCTATTTTCGTTTAAAGAAGTCAGGCGGAATGAAAAATTTCTATCATTGACAAAAGGATCACCTACAATGACAATTCAATAAATCCTGTAGATAATTTACATTAATTCAGATATTTCTTCGTACAACATTGTTTCACAAATGCACAAAGATCCGCAATTTAATAATAATTTACTCGGTTCTTTGTAGTTAGCTACGTATAATGAAGATTAAATATTTACAGTGAGATTATTATTTAGCTGAGGTTATTACGCTAGCAATAATGCTGGATCTCGCCCAGTCGTCATTATTTGTGACGTAATGTCGTTATTATTATTATTATTGCTATTGTTACTATTATAGTGCATATTACAATAGCATTCGCGATAATTAAATTTGGATTTATAGGTAAGGTGCATTGTTAATAACATCGTCGAATTAGCAACGTACATCCATTGTAAAAGTCGCCTTCTGACACTTCGAAATTAATCTCCGTCCAAAATGGCAACATGTTTTAATCAAAAAAATAATTCTGATTAGTGCAATGATGCACTAAAGTAGCACAATAAATTTTGAATAAAAATACTCTCAACCTCAAGCCATCAGTACAAATAAATTCTAAATGGTTCCTCCATTATCGAGTTGTATCAGGGTTCCTCTTAACGAGTACACACGTGCTAATTGAGATATTGGTAGCAACTATTTTCGCAAATGATTTCCTGTAGCGAACGAGGAAGCTCGCGTGGATCCTCGATCGTCGGTGCGCAACGCGGTCTCGCGGTTGATACGCGTGCGGCTGTGCGTGAACGTCTTATCGTGACGTCACTGATAAAGCGGCCATGATGGATAGGCAAAGTCTGCTTCACAAAGAGACCCCGCCCTATTTTTTCCTCGGTCTGCCTCTAGCCGGACACACGGTTTTAGCGGGGAGTGCGAGAACGCCGTCAACGAGCGAGAGAAGACTATGGCACTAACCTTCGCGCGCGCGCTCCACGCCCAAAATAATTTGTACAAGCCAGGGAAGAAAGATGGCGGATTCGAAGAAAAGCCAGCAAACGGCTTCGCCTCCGCCTCGCGAAAATTTTTCGATCCGCGTATGTATTTTCGTACGCGCCGCGAATTCGCCACTTGCGGTTACACAACCGGCATCGATCGCGTCGAATTAACGGGGGACACGCGTAAAACTGATACACTCTGTGCTTTTAATCCATATGACAAAGGTACATCAAGTATCTTTGTGCGAAAGAAAAATTGAGCGAGAAATTTAGGTGACCTGTTCAGTGAACGAATTTTGTTCAGCTGAAAAGAACGTAATGACAAGGTGAATTTTCTAATCATTTCCAAAAATAGGAACTTAGTCAAAATTTAATTCTTTCTTTAATAAGCTGCAAGTAATTCGTCGATACCGAATCGTTCGTATTTCAGACGTCCCAGTAAAATTCAGTTCACGTGGCTACGTGGGAATAAAAATTTCGAAATCGGGTTAAGGATCGCCGTCATCCGCGTGTAATCGACGTGGGCAGTTAACGCGTTGAAGGATACGCCGAAAATCGAGTTTGGTAACTCGAGACCGTTCCGTCGTGCTTCCTTTTTTTCCGATGTCGGTGCTTCTTAGCTCGAGCAGCGACGAAACTGGAAAAATGCCAGGCCCCGAATCGTTCGCGGGCAATTTAGCTTCGAGGCGAATTATCGAATTAGTCGGGACACTGGGGAACGAAACTCGCGATCACGGAAGTCCATTGAATCCTCCTACTTACAGCTGTCCCGGGGTACAGACTCAATTCCCTGGTCCCTGGAAATATTTCCAGAGACCTCTTGTCGACTATATCACGGATCTTTGGCAAGAATAAAAATCTTCTGGATCGATTGTCGGAGGCAGCCATTAAATGCAAGTGTTGATAGCTCTTCTATCAGTATCTTTAATAAGACGATCCTCAATCTAGAACAGCTATCAACGCATTCATCGATGACTGTCGAAACACTTTTACCTCGCGATTGTTAATCGCAAAACGGTAGAAGAAATCTCTCATCAATAAGCTGCTCCTGTCTAATGCAGCTGAATGATATAACTCGAGTGTTTGAAGTAAAAGCAACACGCGTGTGGTCGGGAAGGTGTGCTGGAAAAATGATACAGTTCTGAGGATGAGGATCCGGATCGGTGGCTACTTCCTGGTCGTCGGTGCGCTACTAGATGGTGTCCTCTCTATCTGTCGGGCAAGTAGTCCGCGAGTTGTCGCGAGGGTGGAGGAAGAGAAGCAACAGAAACGAACGATCGTTGCGAGCGTGGTGGCGGTGGCGGTAGCTTGATGAGGAGTAGTGGAGGAACGTGTACACATGCAACAACGGAGCGCAAATGCACACACATAGAGGAGAGGCGAGCGAGCCTTCGTATAGTGCGAGAAGTCGAAGGAGCGGGGTATACGCGTATGACGAGAGAGGAAGAAGTAGGGGATAGAGGCGAGGGAGGTTGTGAAAGAGAGACAGAAACCGGGCACGATTGGCCCCTTCCGCCGTGTCAGCGGTGCCGATTGGCTCGCGTTCCCCGGAATCGTGTTATTTCAATCGATATCTCTTCGAGTAGCCAGCCGATTTTTCGTCGCGGCGCGTTATCAGCGCCTTTCCACCTTTTTTTCTTCCCCCGTTTAGCGCACGCACAGCAAGCCGCCCGGAGACCAAGAAATCGCAACTGTGCCCCCCCTTCGGCCGGTTTAGTTCGCGATAGACGCCACACGCTGGCGCACAGCGCTGCGTCCGCGATTTTCTGACCACGAGACGGAGCTACCCCCGCGAATTTTTCCCGAAAACACGCGGGCCCCGGAGATTCGCGGAAAAAATCGCGACGGTAGTTTGCAATCGAAAACCGCGAACGTCGGTTCCCGGAACGAACGACTCGTTTGCCCCCGGTGGTCCCC